>BSBN01001014.1:2157500-3540892 GCA_027924645.1 Cunninghamia lanceolata
TCAACTAACATAATTCAATATTCATCAGTAACGGATCCAAATCCATGCTCAAATAAATAACTTATTCACATTCATTGCAAACATCAAATAACGGAATCTGCATGATAAAATACATAGCTGAAATGCTTTCATGTAAGTACATCAAGACATCATTACATTGCCACCTTTAGTCTACATCAAAGTTACATACATAAAAGAATGTTCTATTACACAAATCTGGTACAAGGTTGTGCACTTACATCATCATTACTGGAACAAGTACAACTAGAACAAATCCTTTTCTGCATATGATCTTGTCAAGAGTAACCAATGGATAAATAGCTCTTCCACCCGACCATGTGGAACCCTAAGGTCCACCCCCTGAGCTAGGAGTTAACATGAGGTCCCAAACACTGACAGTCAGCCAGACGAAAGACAAACAAGAACAAAGGACGACCAAACGCCAATACAACACATGGCAATATCAATACAATACAACATAACTTAACTTAACTTCCACTTTAACTTCCAAAGGCGACACAAAACAAATGAGGAGAGATCAAACAAGGGATGCTAGGTTGTAGTAGGGAGAGTGTCATCGCACGGTCCTAACATGGGTTATCCTGACAGCCTCTCACTAGGCGCCGGCCCCCATCTATGGTTATCCTGACAACCCCCTCACTAGGAGCCCCGGCCCCATAGGGTAAACACATGCAGAATCGACCTTCCTTTCATGAGGACAAGGAAGTCAATCATGCCGACCAGGCCTTCTCTACCCATCCTTAGTCTAAACAAGCACTACAGGCCATGGGAGAGGGAATCCATTAATCTTTATTAATTGTGAAATCTACCCTTAACCCCCTAGTTTAATTTTTAGGTTATCACTTGATTAATCTACTTCCAACGGGTTATCCTGACTGCCACTTTGGGCGCCGGCCCCACTTTGAAAGCCACTCTCCTTCCTAACACTAGTAACCTTGACATCATACAAGACTTATAACAAAAAATGAATATATACACTGCAAGGCATAAACCCTCTTGCATCAAAATAGAATCATAACATCAATTGTTATCCAACACTATTAACATTGCAATACTTTATCCTCTTACAGATTTCAGATCTCTCCTTACGACAAAACGGTACAATTAAGAGCACAAGAGGTTTGATATTTCATCCTGAGATTATTACTTTACAAGACACAACATTCAACCTTGACAGAACCTCATTATACTTCATACTTTGTTTGATACACATAAACGCTATTACATCATAATTACAAAAACAACATCACACAAGTTGCGAATACTCAATAACGACAACTTAGCCTCTGGAATACAAGTTTGAACAACCTCAATCCGACTCATTACAACACTCATTCAATTCAATTTAATTCAGAATCAAGAGATGAAATACTACAATTCATTCTCTCAGTTTAATGCAAATAGCTTCTGAAATAAAATCAAACATTATATTACAACAATTAAATTAATACCTTGCAACCAAATCTCTATCTAACCTTATATTGTTTCAAAAGATAAATAAATTGATTAACTAAATCGTTACAATAATTGATATAAGAACCACTCAATTTCAGATACGATCCTATATACTTTCCTTCAATCTTGTCTGATTAGCTTTATTCTATTAAGGATAATAACGCTAGGAGAGATATCTTACGACTGAATGGCAATCACACGAGGCAAATTCAATCACGAAATGTTTGTTATCCTTCATACGGTCTTGCAGACATTCTAGCGAGCTCAATCAAATGGATTCTTTTATGATGATTTGAAGATGTCTCAGAAACTGATTTTATCCATGGTGATTTAATTCCTCAAGGAGAACCGATCAAAAATGCGCCCTATGCGAACAGCTTGGGATATCTTACTACTGAGATGCAAAATTGCTATTAACTGTTTTTACCATAGAAATGGATGACAATACTTCAATTGATAGCATCAGACCTTAAACCAGTCATTTCTGACAGACATTGACCTCACAACACTCCTGTAGGTTTTCAACAGCTGAACGCTGTATGAGCTCAGTCGAATTCCTTACTGCACTGATCTTCCGAGGGGAGCGCCAACTCTATCAGTAAGATATCTGATAAGTCTGTGAGGTTATGTGGATTGTTTTTTTTTTTTTTACAGTCTGTTAAACTCATGCAGAGGTGTGATCTGGGGAAAGGAACCTCTCAGATGTCTTAAACAGTACATAGATTCATTGAAATTAAACCAGCAATGAGAATACAAATATGGTGAGTTTCTAATGGCAAACCAAGGTCACTGGTTTTTGGCAAATAAAAAGATTGAACTTAGGAAATAAAGTACAGCTAACTGACAGCAACAGCATTCAATAAGCACAGAAAAGATTGCAAAATGTATGGAAAACGGAATAGCTTCCAAGGCAGGGTTTCATGCCACTAAATACTTTCAAAGGTGCGCCCAGCCATACTGGTGTGATCTCCCCAATAGATTTGACTAAATTTTAGGTTTTCACCTCCAGCAACTACAGAAAACAAAAGCTTTAAGGACATTACTCCAGTCGTCTAGGGGCACATGACTCCATATGGGAGATGTTGATCAGTCCCTCATGAGTTTGCTCACCCTACATACCTCTATCACAACGTTTTTACACATATAGTATACATCTATTTCATCGGTATTCGAAACCCTTAATTCTTATTCTGCTTTCTTTTCAAAAAAACAAACCGTGGAACTAGCCATACCAGATGTAATTTGCAACAACCACACTTTCAAGACATGCGCCTAGCCTAAACGGCTTAGGGACGAGTGCAGAGTTGTATCCCAAACAGAAGAACTATTTAATAATCGAAAGTGATAAGAATTCAATCACTCCAGTGGTGGTCAACGGGCAAACACCCGTATAGTATTCAGTGAATGGCGAAGAAAAAGGGTTCGAAACTTTCATACAGTCGAATGAAGGCCAGGGCAGAAACACAAGAAGCAAGGCAAAACGAAATGAAAACAAGCCAGCAACTATCTAATTCCGTCGGTCCACAAAGGAATAATACCAAGGACAATATACATGGGATATCGTCTCACATACTAGAGGAAAAATGAAATGAAAAGGGCTTCAGAAATTTTTCATCAAATCGAAGGGATCATAAGGCAAAAGCAATGATCTATCAATGACGCACTAGCTTGCAGATAGGTACCCAAACAGAAGAACCTTTAATTATCAAAAATGGTAAGGTTTCAATCGCTCCAGCTATGGCATAGGTTAGACAGTGGCAACACTCATAAAATTGCAAATTAAAAGGATTCAGTCCTTTCATTTCAACGAGTGATATCAGGCAGCGATCTACCTATGATGATCGTCCACAAACTAAATAATGCCAAACGCACAACAATATACCCAGGATATCATTTCAAGGCTTCGGAACTCCCATTCACAATGGAATGATAGCAAGGCAATAGATATCGAGTAATGCTAGGTTAACAGTTTAAGCAGAGGAATCAGAATTTTCCATTCAAAAACGAATGGTAAAAATGCAAGCGGTCTACCTAGTATTATCGGCCCAGTACACAAAAGAGATAAAACACAACAATATATATATGGGACAGTGAAACAACAAGACTATTGAGAATTTCCACCAGATCGAATAAATAGACCAATAGCAGCGAACTGCCCATCACGCCTAGCATTGCAATATGCAGCGCTTTCTATTATCATCGAATCATTGGTAAACAATACTAAGGATTATAAAAAGAATAAATTAAATCTCCAGTGAACAATTACTATACAGGTCTCTAAGCAATTAGAATTTCCAGTTGCAGATGTGGAGGCAGGTTAAAAAGGTACGCAACCAGGAAAATCAAATGAATACAAGGCGACTTACAGTGAGTTTCCAGACAGGTTTCTGACAAAACACAGAGAAAGAAACAATAACAACATTAATCTAATCTTTCAGGAACAACTGGCTGTAGCCAACAGTGATTTACGGTAATTCTATCAAGGTGTCCTACAAACCCTACCAAGATCACGCCCGTCTGAGAATGCATACAGAATGATTCGGCAACCAGTGGAAGAAAAAACATTTAACTTACGGAATCCTTAAGCAGAAACGAAATGTTTAAACCCTAAGAGAAGATGATGATTACACACTGAGAGGACAGTCTACAGAACTATTTGGAATCGAATAAACTATAACCACATTTGCAGATTGAAATGAAGTTCAGAGATAAGGCATTCGACAGAACCTGATTTCACAAATCACCTCGATGAACCTGCTCCAATTGTTGCAGTTCCAAGCTGCTTCTTTCCTTTCACCTGTGATGCTGTCCTTGATGCACCTACAGCTCTTTTATAACTCAGCCTCTCTCCTCTCCAAGGGCTTGGCACGCGATTCCGTGCATAACTCCCTTTAAATAATATGTATTTTTTATTTAATTAAAAGATCCCAATTATTAGATATTTTATTTTATTATTATTTTTCTTTATAGCCGACCCAAAATATTGTTATAAAAAGAATAGTACTATTTTGACAATCTAAAATTCTGTACTATACTTTAATTTATCTTATTAATCAAGTTGTGAATCACAATTTACAACATGATTACCACTATTTATTTATTTAAATATTTATTATAATTAATATTATATCGAATAATACAAACTTCTTACAACTTTATTTATCAACAACACTTCTATTAAAATAATAATTTATTTATAGCTAAAATCGACAACTAACGACATTATGCCCATCTTAACAACACTTATACTCTTCCGTAGAATAATTCTAATTAAAGCACAACATTACCACACATACTTAGACCACCTTCGAACTTGATTTGACTCCAAGATACAATATTACCTGACAGTAAGACATGGGCGAATGACAACCAATAAGCACAAGGGTAACCTGACGACGAAGGAACACTGACTAGGGACCTCACGTTAACTCCAACCAACTAATCCATTGGCGAAGGCACGCTCAGACTTGTTAATCAGGTGGAGTCGATGCCTAGTACCTGCATCCTGCAGCAACGCATAGTTAACCATAACAAGATATACATATACATCACATGCAGTCCTATCGTGAATGGAAATCGCAGTGGGGTAGGGTACTCGAGAACAAGTAATACGACACTGTTCCATTCACGTTTATGAATAACAATCAACTATATTGAACAAAGTATCAGATTACTAGTCTACAACATAAAATGATCAACTAACTTTCAATCCCATATAATGAATAACATCAAAGCATCTAAAACATCAGTTCATTTATCAAATGTAAAGCATAAAATGACATAATCCATCATCAACATCTGTTATCATAACAATTAGGTTCATACTGAAATAGCAAAATAACTAGAAATCCATCATCAACGAACTAAAAATACTGTCAAAATGTCCAGTACCACTAAGCAAACATTAGTCCAAAAGACGATAAGTTGAGGGGCACTACATCCTCCCCCCTAGGATCAGGCTTACTCCTGGAAGCCTGCGAACAAATATGGATATAGCTCTCGCATACGGGAAGTATCTTCCCAGGTCGCTGAAGTCTCATCATTAGGATCCCATTGGACCCTTACCTACTCTATGACTCTGCCCCTGAGAGCGAGTCGCCTGTGCTCCAAAATGCCTATGGGCTCCAAAGCTAGCTGCCCGTCCTCTACCTGTAAGGCATTCCAATCAAGAACATGTGAAATATCTGGATGATAAGGTCTAAGAACAGAAACATGAAATACGTCATAGACGCGTGACAAGCTAGGTGGCAAAGCAAGACGGTATGCAACAGGACCGATTCTTTCCAAAACCTCGAATGGCCCAACAAAGCGTGGCGCAAGCTTAGAGCCTTTTCCGTAACGGATCGGACTCTTTCGCGGACGCACCCGCAAGAACACCTGATCACCAACTGAAAACTGGCGATCAAGCCTATGAGCATCTGCATATTTCTTCTGTCTATCCTGAGCTGCTACCAAATGCTCTCTGATGCGATCAACCTGCTGCTCCATCTCTTGGAGCATCTGCGGACCTAGGAGAACTCTATCCTCAAGGCGATCCCAACTCAATGGGGTACGACAAGGATGACCATAAAGGGCCTGAAAAGGAGACATGCCAATGGAACTGTGGTACCCATTATTGTACGCAAACTCCACCAAATACAAATAATCTTCCCAACGGTTTTGCTGATCCATCACATACATTCTGAGCATGTCCTCAAGGATCTGATTGACCCTCTCAGTTTGCCCATAAGTCTCTGGATGATAAGCTGTACTAAAGTTCAATTGAGTCCCCAATGCATGCTGAAGAGATGTCCAAAGAGCTGAAGTAAAAACTAGATCACGATCGGAGATAATCTTACGAGGAATCTCGTGCAATCAGACTATATCCTCCATGAAAATTTTGGCCACAGATGAGGCATTATATGAAGATCGGACAGGAGAAAAGTGTGCTACTTTCGTAAGCCTGTCTACAGTGACCATTATCGCATCATGGCGACAAGAAGACATGGGTAAACCAACTATAAAATCTATTGAAATGATGTCCCATTTCCATTTCGGAATAAGATGTGGCTGAAGAAGACCTGCGGGATGCTGATGTTCTGCCTTAACCCTCTGACATTCTAAGCATCTCGAAACAAAATCAGCAATATCCCTCTTCATTCCAGCCCAAAAATATAACTGACGAAGGTCTGCATACATCTTCTTGACACCTGGATGCGCAGAGTAAGGTGCCTGATGAGCCTCAGTCATGATTAGGGTACGAAGACCCTCTGTAGAAGGCACATAAATGCGACCTAAATGTCGCAAGAAACCATCCGACTCGATAGAATACCCAGCATACCTAGCCTCCAAGGCTCTATGAGACTCCACTTTAGCTTTCACTTCCTGATACCATCTATCTGCAGGGAGTGCTGCAAGAATCTGTCCTTTCAAATCCACTCCAAGAGTGATTGACGAAAGTTCATGTCTTCGCCGACTAAGAGCATCCGCCACCACATTCTCCTTACCTTGGATATATTTTACCTCAAAATCACACTCACATAGAAACTCCATCCATCACCTCTGTCTCGCATTCAGGTTTGGCTGAGTAAAGATATACTGTAAACTTTGGTGATCACTGTGCAGCTCAAACTGATGACCCAGCAAGAAGTGTCTCCATCTTACCAATGCATGAACAACTGCAGCCAACTCTAGGTCATGTGTAGGATAGTTCAACTCATGATCTTTGAGTTTATGGGACTCGTAAGCTATCACACGACCCTCTTGCATTAAAACTGCTCCTAAACCTTCCAAAGATGCATCAGTACAAACCACAAAATCTCCGGCAGGATCCGGCACTGCTAGAATAGGTGCACTAGTTAACCACTCCTTAAGACTCTGAAAGGCTACTTGACACTGTTCTGACCAAACGAACTTCTTTCCTTTTCTCTGAAGAGAAGTTATAGAGTGAGCTATCCTTGAGAATCCTTCCACAAATCAACGATAATAGCCTGCTAAACCCATGAAACTACGAACCTCTGAAACATTGGTAGGAGCCGGCCAATCCATGATGGCTTGAATCTTTGAAGGATCCACTGCAATACCCTTGTCTGAAATAACATGTCCCAAATATTTTACTTCAGTTTGAAAGAAATCACATTTAGCCAGATTTGCATACAACTGATTTTCTCTTAAACACTGCAGAACCTGACGCAAATGTTCTTCATGCTCCTCCATAGACCTTGAATAAATCAATATATCATCTAAGAAGACAAGAACAAATCTATCAAGATAGGTATGGAACACACCATTCATCAGGCTCATAAATACTAATGGCGCATTTGTCAATCCAAAAGGTACAATAGTGAACTCATAATGCCCATAGCGTGTGCGAAATGCTGTCTTGTGGATGTCAGTCTCAAAGATGCGCAACTGATGATATCTTGATTTTAGGTCTATCTTGGAGAACACCTTAGCTCCTTTGATCTGATCAAAGAGGTCATCAATTCGTGGCAAAGGGTACCTATTCTTCACAGTCACCTTATTAAGTTGTCGATAGTCGATCCACAAACGCAGAGATCCATCCTTTTTCTTCACAAAAATCACAGGTGCTCCCCATGGAGAGACACTTGGACGAATGAATCCCTTCGCTAATAACTCTTCTAGCTGCAAGCGAAGCTCCTTAAGTTCCTGAGTAGTCATCCGATATGGAGCTCATGAGATAGGTTCTGCTCCAGGAACAAGGTCTATCTTGAAATCAATATCCCGCTTCGATGGCATACCTGGAATCTCGCTAGGAAAAACATCTTCATACTCCTTGAGAATAGGATGATCCTCAAGGGATGTCTCCCTATTTTCTCCAAAGTCTAAGTCGTTAACTGTCACAGCAAACAACTTGCATCCTTGACGCAAACATCTCTTCAATTGCATAGCAGAAATCATGCGCAAGGAGATAGGTCTCTGAATCCCAACCACTTCTACTTCTTTGCCTGAATCATCAACACACCTTACTAATTTGTGGCGACAGTCTATCACCGTTCGATGAGCATCCAACCAATCCATTCCCAGCACTATGTCATAGGATCCTAATGGTATAATGCAAAGATCCGCTATGGTAGATAAAGGTCCTATCCTCAACTCGCAACCATACACAAGAGAGTCTACTGATACCCTGGACCCAGAGGCCAACTCCACCTGCCACTTAACATCTTGCTTTGCTGCCACTAATTTGCAACGTTCCACTATAGAAGGGGAAATAAAAGAATCTGAAGCACCAGAGTCAAATAGAATAGAAATGGTAATACCTCGCAAGACACCTGAAGCCTCCACAACGGTACCTTGGTGCTCCGCTTGGCGATTATCCACCGCCGCAAACACTCTATGTGACCTGCCTACATCACCAACAGTGGGCTCTGAAACTGCGGGCCTCTGTCCAAATCCTGAAGTATTCTTACGCGGGCACTGTCTAGCAATGTGGCCCTGCTGGCCGCAAGAGAAACATCCTGTTCCCCTACCAAAACCCCCACCACTGGCAGGAGCATTTGATTGCTGAAAACTTCCTCTACTTGCTGCAGATTGTGTGCTTTGCACTGGTTGACTGGCCCGATCACGTTTAACTCTCTGCCAACTTCGATCCTTCCTAGAATGAAATCTGTTGCTTTGCTGATACTGAGAGTTTCTTGATTTCGTCTGAGAAAACTGTTGTTGCTGCTGTCCACTCTTAGAAGGTACCTATTGACTCCGTGAATTACCTGCTGCATGAGACTGACCACCTCAGAAACCTGAACCTGCTCGAGATGAGCTACCAATCTATACACCTGTATGACCCCCTAGGGCCATGGTCAAGTTCTCTTCCACCAGTCGAGCCTTCTCAACTGCTACCTCCATGGTCTTCAGCTCGAACACATGAACTCCTCCACTGATGCGTGCATTCAAACCTCTAAAAAAATGTTGAACTAACATGGCCTCGTCGTTTCCAATACCTGCATACTGCTTGAGTTCATAAAACCTATGCTCATACTGTTCCACTGTCAGGGCCATCTATTTCAACCCATGGAAATCATCCACTCGTCGCTGCCTCCAGTGATCAGATAAAAATTGAGCTTTGAACCTTTCCAGAAATAGTTCCCATGAAATTGTCGCAATATCTAGATGCAACTTTTGTTCCTCAAGATGCCACCAAGTCGAGGCAAACCCTCTTAGATGCATGATGGCGCATCTTGCCTTAGTGTTGCTGCCATATGGATGCAGAGCAAATCACCTCTCCAAATCAATTAGCCATGTTTCTGCTTCCAAACCGCTACCGGAGCCATCGAATGTAGGAGGACGGGCTCTCATCAGGTCTCTCATGTGGCCCGCAAGAATGGCTTCTTGTTCAGCTGTGATTTCTCTCCTTCTAGGAGATCGTTCTCTTTCTCTCTCTTTTGGTTGTACCACCTCTTGCCTAGGACCAAGACGAGCAAGCACCTCCTCTAGAAGTTGGCGTAGCTGAGCACCCTCGGGCTGATCCTGATTCTCTTGATTCTCACTGCCTCCTTCTTGTGTACTTCCATGAGGGGAACTAGGAGGAGGGCTGATATCAACACCTCTCCCACGACCCCTACCTCATCCATGTCCTCGGCCTCGTACCCTAGGCATCTTCCTGGAAAACACATCCAAGAACCACTTCAGGTTGTTAGGCAAGGACTATGAATGGATATGTTCTTCAGAGTTTAAGCAACTAGCATAGCTTAATGGGCTAATTATAAAACCAGAGTACCTAGTGTTAGTAACTTGGCTCTGATACCAGATGTAACACCCGCCTTAAACGCCTTAAAGAATACACACTTATGCAATAAGAAACCAGATTTTTTTTTTTAAATGATAAAGTAATGTTAACACAACTAATTACAACATATTCTCTAAGGGTCCAAGGCTGCATCACTTAACAAATCAACTAACATAATTCAATATTCATCAGTAACGGATCCAAATCCATGCTCAAATAAATAACTTATTCACATTCATTGCAAACATCAAATAACAGAATCTGCATGATAAAATACATAGCTGAAATGCTTTCATGTAAGTACATCAAGACATCATTACATTGCCACCTTTAGTCTACATCAAAGTTACATACATAAAGAATGTTCTGTTACACAAATCTGGTACAAGGTTGTGCACTTACATCATCATCACTGGAACAAGTACAACTAGAACAAATCCTTTTCTGCATATGATCTTGTCAAGAGTAACCAATGGATAAAATAGCTCTTCCACCCGACCATGTGGAACCCTAAGGTCCACCCCCCGAGCTAGGAGTTAACATGAGGTCCCAAACACTGACAGTCAGGTAGACGAAAGACAAACAAGAACAAAGGATGACCAAACGCCAATACAACACATGGCAATATCAATACAATACAACATAACTTAACTTAACTTCCACTTTAACTTCCAGAGGCGACACAAAACAAATAAGGAGAGATCGAACAAGGGATGCTAGGTTGTAGTAGGGAGAGTGTCATCGCACGGTCCTAACATGGGTTATCCTGACAGCCTCTCACTAGGCGCTGGCCCCCATCTATGGTTATCCTGACAGCCCCTCACTAGGTGCCGGCCCCATAGGGTAACACATGCGGAATCGACCTTCCTTTCATGAGGACAAGGAAGTCAATCATGCCGACCAGGCCTTCTCTACCCATCCTTAGTCTAAACAAGCACTACAGGCCATGGGAGAGGAATCCATTAATCTTATTAATGTGAAATCTAACCTTAACCCCCTAGTTTAATTTTTAGGTTATCACTTGATTAATCTACTTCCAACGGGTTATCCTGACTGCCACTTTGGGCGCCAACCCCACGTTGAAAGCCACTCTCCTTCCTAACACCTAGTAACCTTGACATCATACAAGACTTATAACAAAAAATGAATATATACACTGCAAGGCATAAACCCTCTTGCATCAAAATAGAATCATAACATCAATTGTTATCCAACACTATTAACATTGCAATACTTTATCCTCTTACAGATTTTAGATCTCTCCTTACGACAAAATGGTACAATAAGAGCACAAGAGGTTTGATATTTCATCCTGAGATTATTACTTTACAAGACACAACATTCAACCTTGACAGAACCTCATTATACTTCATACTTTGTTTGATACACATAAACGCTATTACATCATAATTACAAAAACAACATCACACAAGTTGCGAATACTCAACAACGACAACTTAGCCTCTGGAATACAAGTTTGAACAACCTCAATCTGACTCATTACAACACTCATTCAATTCAATTTAATTCAGAATCAAGAGATGAAATACTACAATTCATTCTCAGTTTAATGCAAACAGCTTCTAAAATAAAATCAACATTATATTACAACAATTAAATTAATACCTTGCAACCAAATCTCTATCTAACCTTATATTGTTTCAAAAGATAAATAAATTGATTAACTAAATCGTTACAATAATTGATATAAGAACCACTCAATTTCAGATACGATCCTATATACTTTCCTTCAATCTTGTCTGATTAGCTTTATTCTATTAAGGATAATAACGCTAGGAGAGATATCTTATGACTGAACGACAATCACACGAGGCAAATTCAATCACGAAATGTTTGTTATCCTTCATACGGTCTTGCAGACATTCTAGCGAGCTCAATCAAATGGATTCTTTTATGATGATTTGAAGATGTCTCAGAAACTGATTTTATCCGTGGTGATTTAATTCCTCAAGGAGAACAATCAAAAATGTGCCCTATGCGAACAGCTTGGGATATCTTACTACTGAGATGCAAAATTGCTATTAACTATTTTACCATAGAAATGGATGACAATACTTCAATTGATAGCATCAGACCTTAACCAGTCATTTCTGACAGACATTGACCTCACAACACTCTGTAGGTTTCAACAGTTGAACGCTGTATGAGCTCAGTCGAATTCCTTACTGCACTGATCTTCCGAGGGAGCGCCAACTCTATCAGTAAGATATCTGATAAGTCTGTGAGGTTATGTGGACTATTTTTTTTTTTTACAGTCTGTTAAACTCATGCGGAGGTGTGATCTGGGGAAAGGAACCTCTCAGATGTCTTAGCAGTACATAGATTCATTGAAATTAACCAGCAATGAGAATACAAATATGGTGAGTTTCTAATGGCAAACCAAGGTCACTGGTTTTTGGCAAATAAAGAGATTGAACTTAGGAAATAAAGTACAGCTAACTGACAGCAACAGCGTTCAATAAGCACAGAAAAGATTACAGAATGTATGGAAAATGGAATAGCTTCCAAGGCAGGGTTTCATGCCACTAAATACTTTCAAAGGTGCGCCCATCCATACTGGTGCGATCTCCCCAATAGATTTGACTAAATTTTAGGTTTTCACCTCCAGCAACTACAGAAAACAAAAGCTTTAAGACATTACTCCAGTCGTCTAGGGCACATGACTCCATATGGGAGATGTTGATTAGTCCCTCGTGAGTTTGCTCACCCTACATACCTCTATCCCATGTTTTACACATATAGCATACATCTATTTCATCAGTATTCGAAACCTTAATTCTTATTCTGCTTTCTTTTCAAAAAACAAACCATGGAACTAGCCATACCAGATGCAATTTGCAACAACCACACTTTCCAGAGTTGTGAATCCAAATAGAAGAACTATTTAATAATCGAAAATGATAAGAATTCAATCACTCCAGCGGTGGTCAACGGCAACACCGTATAGTATTCAGTGAATGGCGAAGAAAAGGGTTTGAAACTTTCATACAGTCGAATGAAGGCCAGGCAGAAACGCAAGAAGCAAGGCAAAACGAAATGAAAACAAGCCAGCGACTATCTAATTCCGTCGGTCCACAAAGGAATAATACCAAGGACAATATACATGGGATATCGTCTCACATACTGGAGGAAAAACGAAATGAAAAGGGCTTTAGAAATTTTCATCAAATCGAAGGATCATAAGGCAAAAGCAATGATCTATCAATGACGCACTAGCTTGCAGATAGGTACCCAAACAGAAGAACCTTTAATTATCGAAAATGGTAAGGTTTCAATCGCTCTAGCTATGGCATAGGTTAGACAGCGGCAACACTCATAAAATGGCGAATTAAAAGGATTCAGTCTTTCATTTCAATGAGTGATATCAGGCAGCGATCTACCTATGATGATCGGTCCACAAACTGAATAATGCCAAGGCTTCGGAACTCCCATTCACAATGAATGATAGCAAGGCAACGGACATCGAGTAATGCTAGGTTAACGGTTTAAGCAAAGGAATCAGAATTTTCCATTCAAAACGAATGGTAAAAATGCAGCGGTCTACCTAGTATTATCGGCCCAGTACACAAAAGAGATAAAACACAACAATATATATATATGGGACACCGAAACAACAAGACTATTGAGAATTTCCACCAGATCGAATAAATAGACCAATAGCAGCGAACTGCCCATCACGCCTAGCATTGCAATATGCAGCACTTTCTATTATCATCGAATCATTGGTAAACAATACTAAGGATTATAAAAAGAATAAATTAAATCTCCAGTGAACAATTACTATACAGGTCTCTAAGTGATTAGAATTTCCAGTTGCAGATGTGGGAGGGCAGGTTAAAAAGGTACGCAACCAGGAAAATCAAATGAATACAGGGCGACTTACAGCGAGTTTCCAGACAAGTTTCTGACAAAACACAGAGAAAGAAACAATAACAACATTAATCTGATCTTTCAGGAACAACTGGCTGTAGCCAACAGCGATTTACGGCAATTCTATCGAGGTGTCCTACAAACCCTACCAAGATCACGCCCGTCTGAGAATGCATACAGAATGATTCGGCAACCAGTGGAAGAAAAACAGTTAACTTATGGAATCCTTGAGCAGAAACGAAATGTTTAAACCCTAAGAGAAGATGCTAATTACACACTGAGAGGACAGTCTACAGAACTATTTGGAATCGAATAAACTATAACCACATTTGCAGATTGAAATGAAGTTCAGAGATAAGGCATTCGACAGAACCTGATTTCGCAAATCACCTCGACGAACCTGCTCCAATTGTTGCAGTTCCAAGCTGCTTCTTTCCTTTCACCTGTGATGATGTCCTTGATGCACCTACAGCTCTTTTATAACTCAGCCTCTCTTCTCTCCAAGGGCTTGGCACACGATTCCGTGCATAACTCCTTTAAAGAATATGTATTTTTTATTTAATTAAAAGATCCCAATTATTAGATATTTTATTTTATTATTATTTTTCTTTATAGCTGACCCAAAATATTGTTATAAAAAGAATAGTACTATTTCGACAATCTAAAATTCTGTACTATACTTTAATTTATCTTATTAATCAAGTTGTGAATCACAATTTACAACATGATTACCACTATTTATTTATTTAAATATTTATTATAATTAATATTATATTGAATAATACAAACTTCTTACAACTTTATTTATCAACAACACTTCTATTAAAATAATAATTTATTTATAGCTAAAATCGACAACTAACGACATTATGCCCATTTAACAACACTTATACTCTTCCGTAGAATAATTCTAATTAAAGCACAACATTACCACACATACTTAGACACCTTCAAACTTGATTTGACTCCAAGATACAATATTACCTGACAGTAAGACATGGGCGAATGACAACTAATAACCACAAGGGTAACCTGACGACGAAGGAACACTGACTAGGGACCTCATGTTAACTCCAACCAACTAATCCATTGGCGAAGGCACGCTCAGACCTGTAATCAGGTGGAGTCGATGCCTAGTACCTGCATCCTGCAGCAATGCATAGTTAACCATAACAAGATATACATATACATCACATGCAGTCCTATCGTGAATGGAAATCGCAGTGGGGTAGGGTACTCGAGAACGAGTAATACGACACTGTTCCATTCACGTTTATGAATAACAATCAACTATATTGAACAAAGTATCAGATTACTAGTCTACAACATAAAATGATCAACTAACTTTCAATCCCATATAATGAATAACATCAAAGCATCTAAAACATCAGTTCATTTATCAAATTGTAAAGCATAAAATGACATAATCCATCATCAACATCTGTTATCATAACAATTAAGTTCATACTGAAATAGCAAAATAACTAGAAATCCATCATCAACGAACTAAAAATACTGTCAAAATGTCCAGTACCACTAAGCAAACATCAGTCCAAAAGACGATAAGTTGAGGGGCACTACATCGAGTGATTCCCTCCTACTTACACCATTCCATTTTACTAGGCTCCTTGTGCAGGGTCGGTGCTTTCTTTGAGTTAGGAAGAAACCCAGGGAAGTCTAGTACTTCATGGTTGGGTGTAAAAAGTACCTCAACCACTCTCTTGATCTTGATTTGTGAATGATCAGAGGATTAAGGCAACCGAGATTAGTTATTATTATTGATATGGATGTTTGCTTCTTTGTATGGCTGCATTGCCAAGATGCAATTGTAATATGATTCATGGATATCTTGATGATAGTTCTTCTTTGTGTTACATTGAAATAGATGTATTGTAATACCAAGTCAGGTGTATGTAAACTGTTTTGTAATCCATTCTAGTATATGGATCATTATTCTTATTCATGGATTCTTGCCATTTTATATTATTATAGATAATTGGAAACTATTATGTATTTATTATCTTACTTTTGGAATATGCTTTTCTTTTTTAGTACTATTTTTTAGAGGGTAAATTTTGACATGTTACATGTAGTATGGGTATTGTGCACTATGATAGATATTTAGAAATAATGAAGGGTGTCCATCCCATAAAGTGCAATGATACAGACATGCATAAATTGGATCTAATGAAAAGGCTTGCAAACCTCTCAGGGAAATGCAATTGGCAAGAAAAATCATGAATCAAACATTTTCTTCGAAAGAAAATTGAGACAGAATTGAAAAAGAAAGGAACCTAGTTTCACTTGCTTGATAGGGTTGAAGATTTGATGTTTCTCCTAGATCCCCGCTTGTAGCTCCAACCTCCTCCCAACCCCAATCAAGCCAATTCATTTTTTTGAGAGAGAATTCCCCCAATTTAATCCAGACGGTTCCTCTGAAAATCTCTCCATACATTTCAAATTCTCATGCCCCTCCAATTCTGTTAATGACAATAAATTCCATCTTTTACTCCCTCACAATTTGCTATTTATTAAATTTATAACATTACAATGTAACTTTTATTTTATTTATTTCAATATTTACTAAATATATGTTTTATGACAAATTATAATTATTTATAAATTTATTTTTATAGCCACTTAACAAAACATTTAATTGTTTATATATTTATTTTCATATTAATTTTATCAAATATATTCCCATTTTTATAACACTTTATTTACCTCATTATTATTATTATTATTTACTGACTTAGATTACATTATAGTATATTTTCCCATATAAACTGTAATTTATATTAAACTACAATTTACATTAAGTCATTTATATTTATTTATCAAAAGCAACTTCTTAACTTAATGATTCTTATTATAATATAACAATTAACCAAAGTATTGATCGAACAATTCTAGCTAGATAAATCGAAATGTCAAACAATACCTGACCACTATGCATGATCACAAAGCATGACCACAATGAAAGTGACTTACTATCGCGCCCCTACAGACAACACTAACTGGGTGGAAAACTGGACACCCATCCTTTTCAAAGATGATGTCAACAATTTCCATTGGGTTTAAGGCATGTTCAAACCTATCAATTTAGGTAGAGTCAATGCCTAATACCTACAACCTGCAGTATATATATAATCATACAATTGAACACACTGTGAAAGGGAATAGCAGCGTAATAGGGTACTCATGCATGAGTAATGCGAAACTGTCCCTTTCACAACAACAACACATCAAACAAGTAACCTCATCACACATAACCATCAGTAGTTGAATAGCTAGATAAGAAACATCATCAAATAATCTCATGATGCACATAATTAGATTGATCCACATAGTCAATAAGTCCATAACTAATCATAACATAAGCATAAAACACATGTAATTAAAGTATCATCAAATGTCATCATACCAGTAGGTCATCAATAAGGTATCATCAACTAACATCATAATAGTAAATCCATCATCAAGAAAAATGTCTAGTTCTAATAGAACAACTATCAGTCTAATAGAAAACAAAATGATGGGCACTACATCCTCACCCCCTAGAATTGGGCTTACTCCTAGAATCTTGTACACAACTATGGATATAACTCTCGCATCCATGATGCATCCTCCCAAGTAGCTAAAGCCTCATCATTAGGATCCCATTGGACCCTTACCTACTCCATGTCTCTGCCCCTGAGGGCGAGTCTCCTGCACTGTAAAATGCCTATGGGCTCCAAACCTAGCCACCCGTCCTCTACCTATAAAGCATTCCAGTCAAGGACCTAAGAAATATCTAGATAATATGGCCTAAGAACATAAACATGAAATACATTGTGGATGCATGATAAACTGGGTAGCAAGGCAAGATGGTACGTAACAGAGCCGATCCTCTCCAAAAACTTGAATGGCCCAACAAAGCATGGTGTGATTTTAGAGCATTTCCCATAATGGATCAGACTCTTTCATGGATAAACTTGCAAAAACACTTGGTCTCCAACCAAAAACTGGCGATCAACCTTATGGGCATCTAGATATTTCTTCTATCTGTCCTACGCTGCCACCAAATGGTCTCTAATATGATCAACTTGTTGCTCCATCTACCGGAGCATATCTAGTCCTAGGATAACTTTGTCCTCAAGATGATCTCAACATAGTGGTGTCTGATAAGGATGACCATACAAAGCCTGAAAAGGAGACATACCAATACAACTGTGATACCCATTACTATATATAAACTCCACCAAGTACAAATAATCCTCCTAGTGGGTCTGCTAATCCATGACATACATCCTGAGCATATCCTTGAGGACCTAATTAACCCTCTTGATCTACCCACTAGTCTCCAGATGGTATGCTAAATTGAAGTTCAACTAAGTCCCCAAAGCATGCTGTAAGGATGTCCAGAGCACTAAAGTGAGCACTGGATCTCTATCAGAGATGATCTTGCAAGGAATCCCATGCAATCTAACTATGTCCTCCATGAATATTTTGGCCACAGAAGAAGCATTATATGAAGACCAAACAGGAGAGAAGTGTGCTACTTTAGTCAACATGTCAATGGTGACCATAATGGTGTCATGATGATGAGAGGACATAGGCAAACCAACTATAAAGTCCACTAAAATGATGTCCCATTTCCATTTGGGTACAAGATGCGGCTGAGGAAGACCTGTGGGGTGTTGATGTTCTTCCTTACCCCCTGACACTCTAGGCATCTCGAGATAAAATCAACAATATCCCTCTTCAATCTGACCCAAAAATACAACTGACAGAGATCTACGTACATCTTTTTGACACCCAGATGTGCTAAGTAGGGTGTCTGATGCCCCTCCAACATAATTAGGGAATGAAGATCCTCTGAAGGGGGAACATAAATGCAACCTAAGTGCCACAAGAGACCATCTAACTCAAGAGAGTAACCAAAAAATCTACCCTCCAAGGGTATGCCTAACTCAACCTCTAACTTCAGTTCCTAATACTAGCTATCAGTAGGAAGTGCTACAAGAATATGACCTCTCAAATCGACTCCAAGAGTGACTACTAAAAACTCATGCCTCTACTGACTAAGAGCATCTACCACAACATTCTCCTTACCCTGGATATACTTCACCTCAAAATTGTACTCATAGAGAAACTCCATCCACCACCTCTACCTAGCATTCAGGTTGGCTACGTGAATATATACTGTAAACTATGGTGATCACTATGCGGTTCAAACCAATGCCCCATTAGGAAGTGCCTCCATCTCACCAAGGCATGCACGATAGTAGCTAACTCTAGACCATACATGGGATAGTTCAACTTGTGATCCTTAAGTTTATTAGACTCATAGGCTATCACGTGACCATCCTGCATCAAAACTGCTCCTAAACCCTTCAAAGATGGTTCAATACACACCACAAAGTCTCTACTAGGGTCAGCAACTATCAAAATGGGTGCACTAGTCAACCACTCCTCAAGAGTCTAGAAGGCTACCTGACACTGCTCTGACCAAACAAACTTCTTCCCTTTCCTTTGAAGGGAAATGATAGGGTGAGCTATCCTCGAAATACCCTGCACAAAGCATCGATAATAGCCTGCTAAACCCATAAAACTATGAACCTGTGACACATTAGTGGGTATAGGCCATTCTATGATGGCTTGGATCTTTGAAGGATCCATGACAATACCCTCACCAGAAATAACATGCCCCAAATATCTCACCTTTGTCTAAAAGAATTCACACTTTCCCCAATTTGCATATAGATAATTCTCTCTTAGACACTGCAAAACCTTCTGCAAATCCTCCTCATGCTCCTCCATAGTCCTCAATTTAATCAATATGTCATCCAAGATCACAAGGACAAATCTACCAAGGTAGGTACAGAATACTATTGGAAACACGGTTTCCATTGCACCAAAAGGTTGACCTATTAATGCCTGATACAACCACCAGAGTTAATGAATCCATAGGAGTCAGTTAAGTTATGTCATGAATCCCATGAGAGATGCTGGCTCACTTCCAATAATCCCCCCAGCATCACTCATGGGGGAGATTCGAAACTGAAACCTTTGTCTCTGATACCAATTGTTGGAAACATGGTTGTCGTTGCACCAAAAGGTCAACTTGTTAATGCCTGATACAACTACCACAATTAATGAATCCATGAGAGGTAGTTAAGCCATGTCATGAATCCCATGAGAGATGTTGGCTCACTGCCAACAAATACACCATTCATTAGGCTCATAAACACAGAAGATGCATTTGTCAACCCAAATGACACAACAATGAACTCATAGTGCCCATATCAAGTGTGAAATGATATCTTATGAATCTCTGCCTCAAAGATATGCAACTGATGATAAACTGACTTTACATTAATCTTTGAAAACACCTTAGCCCCCTTAATCTAATCAAAGAGGTCATCAATACATAGCAAGGGATATTTGTTCTTCATAGTCACCTTATTCAGATGTTGATAGTCAATACACAACCAAAGGGATCTATCCTTTTTCTTCACAAAAATGATAGGTGCTCCCCAAGGAGAGACACTAGGAAGAATAAATCCCTTTGCTAACAAATCCTCTAACTACAACTAAAGCTCCTTAAGCTCCTGAGTGGTCATCCGATATGGAACTCACGAGATAGGTTCTACTCTAAGAACAAGATCTCTCTTCAAAACAATGTCACACTTAGGTGGCATTCCTAGAGTCTCACTAGAAAAGACATTTGCATACTCCTTAAGGATAGGATGATCATCAAGGGAAACCTCTCAATTCTCCCCTAAATTTATATTGTTAACCATCATAGAAAACAATTAGCAACCCTGACACATACATCTCCTTAGTTGCATGACAGAAATCATATGCAAGGTGATGGGCCTCCAAATACCAACTACCTCTACCTCACTACCTAAATCATCTAAACACCACACTAGCTTACATTGGCAATCTATCACTGCTCCATGAGCATCCAACCAATCCATACCCAACATTATGTCATAGGATCCTAGGGGTATGATGCAGAGATCCACTATGGTAGAGAGAGAAGCAATCCTCAAACCACAACAATACACGAGGGATTCTACCATTATTCTAGCTCCAAAGACCAATTTGACCTACCACCTAACATCTTGCTTTCCTGCCACGAATCCACAATGCTCCACTAAAGAAGGGGAAATGAAAGAATTAGAAGCACCAGAGTCGAAAAGGATGGAAATACCAATACCTTGCAACACACCTGTAGTCTCCACAATTATGCCCTGATGCTCTACTTGGTGGTTATCAACCACTATAAACACCCTGTGAGACCTACCTGCATCACCCACGGTCAGCTCTAAGGCTATCAACCTCTAACTAAATCCTTTAGCGTTCTTCTATGGACACTACCTGGCTATATGGCCCTACTAGCTGCAAGAGAAACATCCTATACCTCTATCATATCCTCTACCATCTGAGGGAACATTGGACTGCTAAAAACTACCTCTACTAACTACAGACTATGTGCTATGAGTTGGTTGATCAGAATGATTACACTTGTTTCGCAGCCAACTCTATTTTTTCCTAAAATGAAACCTACTACTCTTTAGAGATAGAGAATTCTTTGGTTTCAACTGGGAATACTATTGTTGCTGCTGCTATCCACCCTTGGTAGACGCATGATGGCTCCTCAAGGAACCCACTTCCTGAGACTAACCACCATGAGACCTAAAGCCTGCTAGAGATGCACTACCATTCTGTACACCTGTATGACTCCTAGAGCCATGGTCAAATTCTCTACTAGTCAAGCCTTCTCGAATGCCACCTCCATGGTCTTTGGCTCAAACACATGGCCTCCTCCACTGATACGGGCATTCAAGCACCTAATGAAGTGTTGAACCAACATGGCGTCATAATTGCTAATAGCTACCTACTACTTAAGCTCATAGAACTTACTCTCATAATTTTCCACCGACATAGCCATCTGCCTCAACCCATGAAACTCGTCAACACGTCACTGCCTCTAGTGATCTAACAAAAAATGAACTCTAAACCTCTCCAAAAACAATTCCCAAGAAACTGTGCCAATATCCAAATGTAACTTCTACTCCTCAAATTGCCACCATGTAGAAGCAAAACCTCTAAGGTGCAAGATAGCACATCTCGTCTTGGTATTACTACCATGCGGATGCATGGCAAAACACCTATCCAAATCTATCAACCAAGTCTCTGCCTCCAAGCCACCACTAGAACCATCAAAAGTGGGAGGTCGTACCCTTAAGAGATCTCTCGTGTGACTTACTAACATAGCCTCCTGCTCTTCTATAATCTCTCTCCTCCTAGGAGACCTTTCTCTTTCCCTCTCCACCTGCGGATCAACCTCTTATCTAGGGCTTAGGTGAGCAAGTAACTTCTCAAGCAAATGATGCAACTGAGCTCCCTCTAACTCCATCTGATCTTGATTCTCTCAATTCTAGCTCTCTCTTTCCTAAGGACTCACGCGAGGGGAACTAGGAGGAGGGATACTGCCACCACCTCTCCCATGTCCCCTACCTCAACCCCAACCTTGTCCTCAACCTCTAGGCATCTTCCTACACAAACACCACCAAAGGACAACCTCAGGTTGTTAGGCAAGGATGACAAAAAGGGGAAAACATAATCTCCAAAATCTAAGCAACTAGGACAACATAATGGGCTCATATAAACTAGAGTACCCAATGTTAGAACTTGGGCTTTGATACTAGGTGTAAATGCCCTACCAAGGAACCCCAGAGAAGAAAACTATGCTATACAAAAGGACAATTGTTTTTAAAAAAATAAGAGATAACAAAGTAATGTAAATCATATCTACACATATCATTTATGTTAATATTTATACTTTAGAGTTCCATAGTTGCATTACTAATAAAACTATTATTAAGAACTAAACATACATCATGAATTATCTACAGATAATAATTCATTCTAAATCTATTGCATCAAATGAATAATCACTTACATTACATATTATAGCATCAGTTAAGTAACCATCAAGATCATGTATACAAAACTATAGATGCATATACAAATTCCTTTACATAAGAGTACATCATTACATAGTTTACACTATCACTACTTCTAATTACATTGGAACATAAACATCAAGATTACAGTACACGATTCAACTGATATACAAGAATAAAACATAAATGTTGTTATATGGAGCCTAATTAGACTCAGAGGTTTAATTTAACCCACTTTTATTGACGTGGTTTGCCCCCAAATTATTTAATGGGGTCAAGGGGCAACGCCCCTGGCACACTCCTTGTTGAAATATAGGGCAAGGTCGAGGGGCAGCACCCCCGCGGGGGCAATGCCTCCGAAACCACAAATGATTTTTATTATTTTATTAAGGCATCAGGAGTTATTTTTTCTATTGGCCGACATAAAAACCCCTATTTTTTTAACTGACATAAGCTTGATAAAAGTAGCTAAGGGGTAGGGTTTCTATTGATTGTATTGTAGCATTTGCAGCAGTATTGAGTTGCAAGGATTACTTATTGTAATCGGTTTGACTTACTGGATAATAATATTGGACTCTCTGTTGGTGGATGTAGCTTGGGTTTGGGTGAACCATGTTAAAACTTGTCTCTCACTATTATTATTTATGTGTATTTCTATTCCTCTGTTTAATCTTTATTTTCATTTAATTGATATCTTCTATCAGCTAACCCTAACAATAAACATAAGCATTTGTCTCCTAAAGGTAGTACAAGATTTGGAATCTTCTACATGTGGTACATCCTTCTTGCACATGAACCAATAGCAAGGGAAACCAATGGAGATAAAAGCACAACCACCCAACCATGTGGAACCCTAATGTCCACCCCCCGTGCTAGGATATAACAATAAGGTCCCACTACAACAAATAGTCAAGAAGACAATAGGCTAACAGGTGCAGGGACTACACATGACTCCAATACAACACGGGTCAATATGAACATCATAAGCAACTCAAACATCACTTCCAGAGGCAATCATACAACGAACTGGGAGAACACAATTAGGGAATGCTAGGCTATAGTAGGAAAGAGTGTCATCACATGGCCCTAACATGGGTTACCCTGACAGTCTCTCACTAGATGTCGGCCACCATCTATAGTTACCTTGATAGTCTCTCACTAGAATCCAGCCCCATAGGGTGACACATGCATAAACAACATTCCTTTCGTGAGGACAAGGAAGTTGATTTTTCCAACCAAGTCTTCACATCCCATCATGCGTGAGGAATCCAATTATCTTGTTTAATGTGAAATCTACCGTTTTCCCCCTAATTCATTTTAGGTTATCACTTGGTTACCAACTTTCAATGGGTTACCCTGGCAAGCCACTTTGGGACCCGGCCCCACATTCAAAGCCACTCCCCTACCTACATCTATAAGACCCTACCCATCAAGCCAGACAATTACCATCATAACAACAAGTATACATATACAAAGCAAGGAATTTACCTTCTTGCATACTAAACATAATCACAAGGACCAACTCTTAAATCATTGCCTTGAAACTTTCAATTGAAGCAATCACAACAACTATAAATAACATACTCCCTCATTTATGATTACCAAAGTCCCCACCATTATTTCTGGGTTAAACATGTAGATATGTGATTAATTTTAAATTTAATAGCATGTTGTGAAATGCTTGGCCAAGTACATGATGTATGCATTCATGTTTTTCTATGTTCATTGTGTCATCTTATTCTACATGACTATAAAATTCTGAATGTTGATTATGATGACACTTACACATTGTTCTTTCTTACTTTGTTGGCTCTTCTTATTTGCTACCCTCACAAAGGGTAGGGCCAATCCTGAGAAGGGGAAGTGTGTGGGAGTTCCATAAGACTTGTTGGGTGAGTAGTAACACCCTCTAATGATATACTCTCTCCCTCTACAGATTTCTGATGCAACTTTACACCTACATTGCAGTTGGATTTTTATTACTGATACTTTGATGTACTTTGTACTTCTCTTGTAATCTATCAACATAAGTATACCTTAATGTTAATATGTTATCACTTATTGTTGTACTATAAGGTTAATAAATGATACATCTCTTGTTAATGGTGTTATAAGAACACTAATTTGTAAATAGCCCATTGAGGCAAAGATGTTAAGCATAACTTTTAGAACTGTTGTAAATAACTGTATTTTGTACTTTTTATGATAATGCATTATAATCAGTTTATATGATTATTGAATCCTATACTAGTACACATTGGTGTTTTGGGTTTTGTAAAGAATGATGATATCATTTTTACTATTTTTTTTAATATAATCCAAAGATTGGCGTTCTTATGACAACAACTTGATTATATATTTTTGGTGTTGAAGATTTCATTTGTCAATTCAACATGATGTTCTAACTTGTACTTTGGTCAATAATAATAATGAATGAATGAGATATATTGTCATCACGACAAACACTTTATCTATTCATGGTTACTAAACTAAACCCCTAAAATAATCTTGAAGAATAACTATTAATACCTTGCAACTGAATTAAGTTGGCTTCCTTTAGTATATTATTTTAGGACTCAAGGAACTTAATGAGGAGTTAGTTCCTTATCTTGGTTTGAAAAATGATGGAGACTATTAAAAAAATGGGTAGATTTTTCTAGCTTCCAACTAGAAGGTTTCTTACAGATTGTGCGACCAAATGTTAAAGAAAGGAGTTGCAAAAGCAACTCACTAAATCAAGTAATAAAGACAAGAAAATAAACCTGACATTTTTCCTTGTAGGCATCTGGTACTTCTTGTTCTCTAAAGAAATGCTTCATGTCCAACACTAGAAATTTGTCTTCATGATGCACAACAAGTTCTTGATATTGCAACTAATATTTTAAAGTAAGGAATATAATCAATAGCAACCACTCAAGAAGGTTCAAGCACATATCATGTGCTGATTTTAGATGTATTAATTTCAAAATAACATACAATATGCATAAAAAGATCAACTATTGAATCTAGTCACATAGACAAGGCTCACAAACTATTTGATCAATGCCTCAGAGAAGTAATGTCTTGAAATTCAAAGATTGTAGGATATGCACAATATGGATTCATTGAGAAGCCCTTTGACACTTTTAAGCAAATGCAATTGGTAGGTGTAAAGCCAGATCTGTAACCTTTATTGGCATCCTTTCTAGCGCGTACCAAAATGGAAGATTTGGATGCATAGACAAGGTATATTATTTGTTTGATAGATGCCCCAAGAGATGTCATCTCATGGATTTCAATGATTGTGGGATATGCATAAAATGGAATTGTTGAAATAGATATGCACAAAACTGATTGCCAGCATTCTGCCAGTGTATCAAAATGGGAGATTTGGAACTATTTATGGACATCCCCCCAAGCATAATGAATTTGGGAGTATTTATCAAATATTAAGGTTGAAAAATCTTTGGTAAACAAGTATGAAAAATGGTTAAATCATAAACAATAAGGTGAATTAATAGATGCCTCAAAGAGAGGCTTTTTTCTTGGATCGTTGCAAGAGAAATCATTTTGAGAGATGTGGATCTTTTCCATCATTAAACTGATACAATATGTTTGTGGAGAACATCAGTGATGCTAAATGAAACTAATAGAAAAATAGGCTCGCATTATTGTATTATGCACTATGATGGCTATTCAACAATAATGAAGGGCGTCCATCTCAAAAAGTGCAATGATACAAACATGCACAAATTGGATCTCATGAAAAGGCTTCCAAACCTCTCAAGCAAATGTAATTGGTAGAAAAATCATGAATCAAACATTTGTTCCAAAAGAAAATTGAGACAGAATTTTGAAACAAAGGAACCTGGTTTCACTTGCTTGACAGGGTTGAAGATTTGATGTTGCTCCTAGATCCCCACTTGCAGCTCCAACCTCCCCTCAACCCCAATCTTTCCAATTCATTTTTTGAGAGAGAATTACCCCAATTTCATCCAAACAGTTCCTCCAAAAATCTCTCCATACATTTCAAATTATCATGCCCCCCCAAGTCTGTTAATGACAACAAATTCCATCTTTTACTACCTCACAATTTGCTATTTTTTAAATTTATAACATTACATTGTAACTTTTATTTTATTTATTTCAATATTTACTAAATATATGTTTTATGACAGATTATAATTACTTATAAATTTATTTTTATAGCCAATTAATGAAACATTTACTTGTTTGTATATTTATTTTCATATTAATTTTATCAATTATATTCCTACTTTTATAACACTTTATTTACCTCATTATTATTATTATTATTATTATTTACTGACTTAGATTACATTATAGTATATTTTCCCATATAAACTACAATTTACATTAAGGCATTTATATTTATTTATCAAAATCACCTTCTTAATTTATTGATTCTTATTATAATATAACAATTAACCAAAGCATTGATCAAACAATTATAACTAGATAAATCCAAATGCTGAACAAAACCTGACCACTATGCATGATCGCAAAGCATGACCACAATGACAGTGACTGATTATCACGCCCATAAATACAACACTAACTCAGTGCAAAACTGGATACTCATCCTTTTTAAAGATGATGGCTAACTAGGGGACCATATGTTATCTTTTTTCAACAATTTCCATTGGGTTTAAGGCACACTCAAACCTATCAATTCAGGTGGAGTCGATACCTTATACTTGCAACTTGCAGCAAACAAAAATGGTCGAACACACACACACATATAATCATACAGTCAAACACACCATGAAAGGGAATCACAGTGTAGCAGGGTACTCACCAACAACAACAAAAACATCAAACAAGTAACCTCAACACATCAAACAAGTAACCTCATCATGCATAACCATTAGTAGCTAAACAATAACATAAGAAACATCATCAGATAATTGCATGATGCACATAATATCAAACAACTATCCCTTTGACAACAACACATCAAACAAGTAAACTCATCACGCATAACCATTAGTAGCTGAACAGCTACATAAGAAATATCATCAGATAATAGCATGATGCACATAATATGATTGATTCACATAGTAAATTAAGTCCATAACTAATCATAACATAAGCATACAACACCTATAATAAAAGTATCATCAAATGTCATCATAGTAGTAGGTCATCAATAGGGTATGATCAACTAACATCATAACAGTAAATCCATCATCAAGCAAAATGTCATAATGTCTAGTTCTAATAGAACAACTATCATTCTAATAGAAAATAAAATGAGGGGCACTACACTAAGTCCTAATCCCCATACCTTACACACTTAATCTTATATAGTCAACAAGCTGAATATTATCCCTCAACTATAATCCTCCACCATCTACCCTCTACCTATTACTTAAGCCCTAATCCCTCAACCATATACCTTAAACCGTAAACCCAAAAACCTCAAACCTCAAACCTGAAAACTATATGGGCTTAGGTCCTTATATACCCTAAACCCAAAACCCTTACATACATACATACATACAAGCATACATACATACATACATACATACATACAAACATGCATACATATATACATAAATACAAGCATGCATACATGTACATACATACATACATACATACATACATACATCAATACATACATACAAGCATGCATACATACATTCAAACATACATATATACAATTTAGAATACATACATACATACATACATAAATACAAATATATATACAAACATACATAAATCAAACATACTTTAAAAACCTCAAAAATAAATCATTCCAAGCAAGACATAATGCCAGTGTGTTATAACATGCTCATGTTATGTCAAACTGGGCAAATGCTGGGCAAATTTGTAAAAAAGAAAAAATGCAAAACATAACATAACGTGAGCATGTTATAACATGCCCGCATTATATTTTACTTTGGGAATCCCAAGACTTAGGCTTAGGATTTGCTTTGGATTTCCAACCCAAAGTCTTGGAGTGCCTTCCCAATGTCCAAAGACATGTTTTTATATATTCTATAGGATTTGACATAATTTAACTTGTGCTAACCCTTAGATTTGCACGTGTTTCAAGGTCAAACAAATCAAACACCTGGGTAATGTTAGGCTTTCTCTTAGCTATTTAACGATATAATTTTTTTCACATTTTGACAATGTTAAGCCTTTCATCTTTAATTACTTTTGTTTGTGTGTCTATTTTTTGGCAAAAACTAGTGTTTGTTCTTTTTTAAATAAATTACATTTTTATAAACTAGACTCCATTATACACATATTAAAAAAAAATTCAATTAGTTTTCAAAATTTACAGGGGTAGCATGACCAAAATTCTAAACTTTTTAGGATGTGTCCACTTTGAAAATTTGTAAAAAATCAAATATTCATTAAAAAATATCAGAAAATTAGGAATAAACAACATGATGTTAGCTAATTTCTCACTAAAGCGATTTTAAAAATACCCAAAAAAATGTTAATGTTTTGAGGGAGCCACAAAACATGCTATATTATGTATTTTTGACAGAAACAACACCAATTTCTGTGGCTCCCTTTTTTCAACCCCTTAATCTATACCATTTTTTAAAAAAATTAGTAGTTTAGAAAGTAGACTCGGAGCACTATGAACATTATTTTTTTTTTCATCTTAAAATTTTGAGTGTAACTATTCTCAATTTCTCATCCAAGGTCAGTATTTCTTGATTTCAGGAAAAAAAGTGGCTACTTAAGACCCCTTTTTGGCCCATCTTCTTACACTTACTCGTCTACGATATATTTCTCTCTCAACCTCATTTCATTGTATCCTTTGTTCTTCTCTTCTTGTATCCATCATTAGTTGGCATTACAATATTCGGTATTCCCTCTAATATATTCTTTAATATTTCCTTCGATTATTTCTTTGTTCCTCGATAGATTCAACATTCAACCTAGGTGGAGCTATACCTACATAATAGTTGAAAAAAATATTTATAAGTCTAAAGTTATAACATTGACATTAATTTACAAAAATACTATGCCATTGGTGTTTAATGTTCACATAATTATAATGATTACACACTTTCAAGTTAAGTTGCAATAATAATGTTGAGAGACCAATACAGAGTATATTAATATCTATATGCTCCATAGGTGTTTGTTAATACAAAGTATATTAATATGCTATATATTTGTATATTTGTATATTAGAAGTTTGAACTTTATTTTTTAAATATATCTATATTTATATTTATCAAATCCATATTAACTCTTAGAGATAATATGTGAACAAATTAAAAGAAAGGTTACTAATTAAAATAATGGGTTTTCTAGTAGAACACATGCATAATAGACATCACACTAAAGGAATGGTCAAACTATATTTACCATGATTCATGTCATGTGGAGTTGCATTTTGTGGTGTTTTAAGTACATGATTTATTGATCTTGAATGAGAGAGTTCTTCAGATGTTCATTGACGACTATTTCTAATCACATTTTCTTCATAATTCTTGTACTGTTACTTGTTGAATGCAAAAGACAACTGAGAGTGGGGGTGAATTAGTTGTATCATAAAATTCAAACCCTCACAAACATTTAGATCCACATGAACTTAATTAACCCTTAACATTATTATGATGATTAAGCATGAAAAGAAAATAACATAAGTTGAATTCTAACAACACCAGATTTTTTCATGGAAAACCCAAGAAGGGAAAAACCATGGTGAGGATTAGCTCACAATATAAAGTAGTAGCAACATTTAATTACAAAAGGCTCATTTCCAGAGAGCTCACTACCGAGGGCTCACTGCCCAGAAGAAAGAAAGAAAGGCTCACTACCAAAGGACTCACTATCTAGAAGAAAGAGATAGAAGAGAAGGCTTAGTGCTAGGGATGAACTGATATAATTGCATCTAACCTATGCATGGAGTTTAGTTCTAATGAAGCTTAATATTCACCACAACACAAATATCACCTTCTTAGAAACACTAAAAAATAGTAGACACCTTCTACTCACTACATCTAGTAGCATAACCCATGAAAGCCCTCGATGTACTAATTAAACTCACATCACAAACATCATATCCATCACACATATGATTAGTCATGAATCCTTGGCACTTATTTATACCATCATCAACCTTGAAAACATTCTCCAAGGTCAGCAACACATCTTAACCCATATAATTCAAATTAGGTCTGGACCAAAATACTCCCACAAAGGAAAGGAATGAATGCAAACCACATCACACCTTAACATGGATCTAAATCCATACATACATGCTTCATCACACTTTCACAATCATTGAAGCACAACCACAACTAGTGTAAATACCCAAGTCAGCTAAACTTGTGTTAACACTGAACTTTTAAGTGCACACTTCCTCAAAACCAAAACACATGTAGACCACGCACCAAGCTTGAGCATGATCTACAAATATCCACAAGCACCTAAAAACCTATTGCAAGTATGTGCCTAACCAGTGTTGCCATTGATGTTAACATATATGTGTTGTCATTGGTGTCAATTGTGCTCTTGTTCTGATGTTTGCTTCTAATAAGTTAAGTGTTGAAGATAATAAGTATTTCTGGTGTATCAGAATAGTTCAGTAGATTTCTCTACATTTCTTGTGGAATGAATATTCTTGTCTATAGATTAGAAGTTATTTAGATGTCTGTCTAAAGATTCTATGCTCCAAGTTTGAGCCTCCAGTATGAAGATTTGAGTGAGTTATGTTCACCAGAGTGAAAACTACTTTTTCTATCTATTTGGTGGTGATAGGGAGAATTTATTGTGCTCTACATTCCTCTGCATTTAAGTATTTAAGTTTGTGGTTCTGGAATCAAGTTTTTAATGATGATAAGTACCTTCAACTCCAATGGTTCATGATTTGGTAGTCCGCAAGTGATCTTTTCCTAATGACAATAGCTGATAGTGTTGTTTATGTGCTCTGGTTTGAAGAATCTTCTTGATAGAGTGGTTATAGATTGTGCGATTGTTCTTGGTGATTAAAATGTACTTGTGGATGTCTAATGATTGTGTTCCTACCTTTAAACTAGCCTGCAAAGAGAATTATGGATCGTAGATGAAGACTATTCTTAGAAGACTTAGTGATAACACCAGTCTTGGTGGACCTGGTTGTTTTCACTACTTGCAACTCGATACATTGAAGATTGTTGAAGTGTGTTGTAGCATGGAAGATTGTATTTGAGTCCTAGATAAGGCATCACATGATCTATATACATCTTTCCTTTAGCTAATCTTATTTAAGTCTAGACCTATTTCTATGTATATGGTGTAGTCACAGTAGGAGGGTCACAGAATGAACTATCCAAACTATGTAGCAAGAGTAAACACAATGGAAACAACTCAAGAAATGGAACAAATGTAGATTCAGTCATTCAATATATCAAAGAATTCAAATACAATCTGGCCGGCAACATGCAGGCTTACAACTAGGGCTCTAAGGCCTGAGTATATACATGCGCAAGATAAAGCTTTGAAGCTCCTTTGCACAAATCTAAACTATCAGATCTTTCTTATGTGAATAGCTTGATAACTCCTTTCCTAAGGATCTATTACATCAATATATATCATTTATGAACCAATAGATTCCTCCGCGTCAGCCAAGGAAGGTAACAAACTCTAATGAAGAGTTGTAATGTGTTCACAGATAGGTCAGACCTAAATGCATAGAACACTTCCTCAAATGAATGGAACAATGTGTGGACCCTTGGAGAAGGTCGGTCATGAACCAAAGGACATTGAATGATGTGTCATTGAGATCTACAAGTCAAGGAATGATCCAAAAGCCTTGATCCTTTAGCTGATTATCAGGAACTACTAGAATGCTCTACTCTCAGAAAACAATTGATCTTCTGAGAGTGATATCTTTCAAGTAACTGATCCAAATGCTCTAAATTATTGATATGATGTAGATGAATGAATGTAGATGCTAAGTCCATATCCATAAGGTGTGAAATGTCAAAAATGGACCACAAGATAAAACTGCTTCTGACTAAACTGAACTGGAAAATGAAAGAACTGAAATGCAAAAAAATTGAAATGCAAATGTTTTTGTTTGATGCAAGATTACTCTTGAACTAGGGATGCTCCTGCATCAGACATACGGGGTTATTGAAAAAAATTGAGTCCCTCACTTTGTTTGGGGCTAGGGGAGAAACAAGATGGTCCACCTTAGCCTAAGAAATCCATGATGAATCTTGTTTCAGTTTGCCTTTCAACTTCACAAGGTATTCTTTGTATTGTCTTCCTCTAGTGCTACATCCAACTCTGTTGTCCAAAATGTCTTCTATCTACTTTGGTACTTGTTGTGGTAACCGCTTCTTCAAGTCTTCTTCCATGTTGTAACTAAACTTTGGTTCATGATACTGATAAAGATCTGCAATGTTGAAAGAAGGTGATATACCCAATGTCTCCTATAGCTCTACTACATATGCATTTCTCAAATGAATATTCTCGATTATCTTAAAAGGTCCAAACTACTTCATCTTCAACTTGTTATATGTCCCAACTAGAAATCTTTCTTTTCTCAAGTACACCATTAATTCATCTCCCACTTCAAATTCCTTATGTCTTCTCTTCTCATTTTCCTTCTCTTTGTACTTACCGTTCATATCCTCCAAATGTTTCTTTATCTGATTATGCACTGTCTTCATATGGTCTACAAATTCTTCTGCTTCTACACTCCTCTTTTCTTCTATACTAATATCTGTCAATTATGCAACTCCTCTAGGATCCACTCCGGTAACAATCTCAAAAGGTGTTCTTTTGGTACTCTTGTTAACTAAATTATTGTATGCAAACTCTACTTTTGAAAGAATCAAATCCCAACTTCCAGCTTTGTCTCCAATCAAACATCTCAACAAGTTTACCAAACTCCTATTCACTACCTCTATCTGTCCATCTGTCTATGGATGAAAAGTAGAAGTGAACTTCAAATCTTTCTTCATCTTCTTCCAAAGTGTCCTCCAAAAGTATCCAACAAACTTTGTATCTCTGTCTAAAACTATACTCTCAGGTAATCCATGTAATCTCACAATCTCCTTGAAAAATAGGTCAGCTACATGTACTGCATCAGTTGTCTTCTTACAAGGTATGAAATGAGCCATCTTTGAAAATATGTCAACCATTACAAATATTGAATAATGTCCCCTCTATGTCTTAGGAAATCCCATTACAAAATCCATGCTTATGTCTTCCCAAGGTCTCTCCAGTACCGTCAAAGGTCAATACAATCTGGTGTTCTGACTACTCCCTTTTGCAACTTGAAAAACTCTACAACTCTATACAAATCTCTGAACATCCTTATGTATCTAAGGCCAAAAGTAATTTTTACTTACCAAAGCCACTGTCTTGTTAATGCCAAAGTGTCCTGCCAATCCACCACTATGCTTCTCCTTGATCAAATTATCCCTCTTTAAACTTCTAGGTATGCACAACTGACTTCCTTTGAACAACATATCTTCTTGAATGAAATAGTCCAGCCACTTACTCCTATCAGTCACAACAGGTTCCTTACATGCTCTCCAAGGTTTTGTAAAATCAGTGTCTCCCTCATACATGTTCTTCAATTCATCAAAACCTAACACTTCAACTCTCATCTCTGTCAACAAGTTTCTTCTACTCAAGGCATTAACAACTTTGTTTGATTTTCCACTCCTATGCTTCAACACAAAAGTATAACTTTGCATGACCATTCAAATGTTGCAACGCTTGATGATCTATATAAAACACAAACTCCTTAGGCAACAAGTAATGTGTCCACTTCTTCAAGTCTTGAATTATGGCATAGAACTCTTGATCATAAACTGAATATCTTTTCCTTGCATCATTCAACTTCTCACTGAAATATGCTATAGGTCTACCTTCTTGACTTAACACTGCTCCAATTGCATTTCCACTAGCATCACAATCAACTTGAAATACCTTATTGAAATTTGCTAATGCTAAAATTGGTTGCTCTGTCACTTTCTACTTCAACAACTCAAAACATTTATCGGCTCCTGATGTCCACTTAAAATCTTTTCTATCACCTCTCATTGTCTCTATCATAGGGTTACATATTGAACTAAAATCTCTGATGAACTTCCAGTAGAAACTAGCCAATCCATGAAATGATCTAATCTCTCTAATTCTGTCCAGTGTAGGCCATTCAATAATTGCTCTCACTTTCTCAAGGTCCATCTTCAATCCTTCCGTAGAAATCACAAATCCTAAATATACCAACTCTTCCTTCATGAAACTACACTTCTTTATGTTTATCAACAATTTCTCTTCTCTCAGTCTCTACAAAACTTGTCTAATATGCCACAAATATTCTTTTGTTTTACTAAAAATTAGAATATCATCCAAATATACAATCACAAACTTACCCAAGAATTTCTTCAAGACTTCATTCATCAATCTCATGAAAGTACTTAGTGCATTTGTCAATCCAAAATGCATCACTAACCACTCATACAATCCTTCATTTGTCTTTAAAGTAGTCTTCCATTCATCGCCTTCTCTGATTCATATTTGATGGTATCCACTCTTCAAATCCATCTTTGTGAAATATCTTGCTCCACTCAAACAATCCATGATATCATCCATCCTAGGTAAAGGAAATCTATACTTAACTATGATCTTGTTTATTGCTCTAAAATCAGTACACATTCTCCATTCTCCATCCTTCTTCAGTGCAAGTATTGTAGGTATTGCATAAGGACTCAAACTTTCTCTGATCAACCCTTTTCTCAACAACTCTTGTATCTGTCTATTCAGTTCTTCATTCTCTACCGATGTCATCTAGTGTGGTGCTTTGTTAGGCAAACTTGTTCCTAGTATAAGATCCATGTGATGACTGATACTCCTTATAGGCGATAATCCACCAGGTACATTATCTGATAGGATGTCTTCATATTCTATCAGCAACTCCTTTATTTCTTCTAGTTTAGTTAATTTCTTCACTAATTCAGGTGTTTTAGGAATCAAGGCATAACACATACTTTCCTATTTCAAACGATCCAAAAATTTGCTTCCATCTACCAAACAGATTCTAGCATTCCCACATACCACAACTTTACGATCCTCCTCCTAAGGAATCAAAGTAATTCTTTTCCCATTTGCTGCTATAGTATATGTGTTCTTTCTCCCATCATGTATAGCTTTTCTAACATACTACCAAGGTCTACCCAACAAGATATGACAAACATCCATAGGCATAATATCACACAAGACTTCATCATGATAAGATCCAATATGACATTTCACCAAACATTGTTCACTTACCAATACCTTATGATCATCCTGAATCCATCCTATCTGATAGGGCTTAGGGTGTTTCAATCTTTCTAACTTCAGCTTAGTCACCATCTCTTCCGAAACTAGGTTATCTAAACTGCTACTATCAATTACAACTTTACAACACTTACCTCCAGATTTGCATTTGGTTTTGAACAGACTTTTCCTTTGTGATGATTCCTCATTTGTTTCTGTTTGAAACAGTTCTCTCCTCATCACCAATGATTCTCCTTTCTTAGGTTTACCAATAGAACTAGGTGATTCAACAGGTTCATCTTCAACATAGGCTTCTCTTCCACTATTTTATGTCCTCTTGCTTGTACTATCTTGATTACATTCAAATGCTCTATGTCCTTCACCTCCACACTTGAAACAAGTACCTGTGAATGTTCTCTTATCAAATCCTCTTCCTTCTCTTCTATATCCTTCATTCCGGTATGCACTAGGGTTTCCTCTCTGGTAAAATTTTTTGTCATCTCTTCAGTAAGCATTGTTATCTCTGTCATCCTTCCTAATTGGGTTGTCAAACTTGTTCTACTCCACAAATTATCTATCATATCTAGAAAATGTTTTACCTCTCTAAAATTTACCTCCTCTTCCTCTCTATCTCTGATCATGTCTCTTATTCAGTTTCTCTTCAACTCTCAGGGAAAACTGATATGCTTCTTCCAAAGATGTCATCGTTACCAAACTTAGTTCTTCTTGAATGTTCAATCTTAGTCCATTGATGTATCTTGCACCACTTTGTCCTTGCTTGCTTCACTATGTCTTGTCCTTATGATCATCTTATGAAATTCTTCAGTGTACTTCTTCACAGATTTCTCCTTTTGTCTCAAGTTTTGCAATCTTTTCAACATCTCCAACCCATAGTTAGTAGGTATAAACTGATTCTTCAACTTTGTCACCATCCAATCATCCCACTTTGTAGTCTTTTCTTTTCATCTTCTGTTTCTTTCCACCATATAGTAGAATGTCCCTTCAACTTTGTCTTTGCAAATTTCACCTTCTCTGAATCTTCAATCTCTTCATATGAAAAGTATTCTTCCATGTCATTTATCTAGTCAATCAATTCTTCAAGATTCAAATTACCAGTATAGTTCAGTGCATTAACTCTAGGTCTTTTTCCAATCTTTGAAATAGCTCGCAACATCTTTATTTGATCTGATTCTTCTTCTTCATCACCTTCTAGGGTTTCGCCAGTTTGTTTAGCAGATTGAAATTCTTCCTTATCATCACTTTCAACATTAGGTCTCGGCGTCAATCCTCTTCACCTATCTTCTTCAATAGCATCCAAATGAATTCACATAGTTCTTATCAATTCCATCATCTCATCCATTCTATTGCCATTGTACCAACAAGAGGAACTCTCTGCGGTGGCATCTTCCTAGGATCAAGTGCAAACTACCTCAGGTTTGGCGATCAGGATACAAGTGGCAACTGCCTCTCAATCAGATATTGGTTGTACACAAGTAACCTACCTCAGATCGGTGATCTACTCACAACAAGATCTTATGGAATTCCCTTCGCCAATTCACTCAAAAGAATCAAACTTTCACTCTGATACCACTTGGTGTAGTCACGATAGGAGGGTTCACAGAATGAACTATCCAGACTGTGCAACAAGAGTAAACACAATGAAAACAACTCAAGAAATGGAATAAATATAGATTTAGTCATTCAGTATATCAATGAATCCAAATACAATATGGTTGGCAACATGCGCACTTACAACTAGGGCTCAAAGGCCTGAGCACATATATGCACAAGATAAAGCTTTGAAGCTCCTTCACACAAATATAAACTATCAGATCTTTCTTATGTTAATAGCTTGATAACTCCTTTCGTAAGGATCTATTACATCAATATATATCATTTCTAGACCAATAGATTACTCCACGTCAGCCAAGGAAGGTCACAAACTCCAATGAAGAGTTGTAATGTGTTCACAAATAGACTTCAGACCTAAATGCATAGAACACTTCCTTAGATGAATGGAACAATGTGCAAGCCCTTGGGGAAGGTCAGTCATGAACCAAAGGACATTGAATGATGTGTCATTGAGATCTGCAAGCCTTCTCCTTTAGCTGATTATCAGGAACTACTAGAATGCTCTGCTCTAAGAAAATAAATGATCTTCTGAGAGTGATATATTTTTGGTAACTGATCCAAATAATCTGAATTATTGATATGATGTAGATGAATTAATGTAGATGCTAAGTCTATATCTTCATGGTGTGAAATTCCAAAACTGGACTACAAGTTGAAACTGCTTCTGACTGAACTAAACTGGAAAATGAAAGAACTGAAATGCAAATGTTTTTGGTTGATGCAAGATTACTCTTAAACTAGGGATGCTCCTGCATCAGTATGTTTGTATTGCCAACCTGAATTGATTGTTCCAATGGTTGATGAATGTAATGCCAACCTTGATGTACATTCCAAGGTTGGTGAATTGTATAAAAGCATGTAATGTAGTAATGAAAAAGACATCCTTGAGCAAAAATGAAAAGATAAGTGCGAAGGTGTAAGAAGAACATAGAAGAGGAGTTATACTGTGCTTCAATGGAACTCAACTCAGGCATGGATTAGATGCTATCAAATCAGTTCACCAATCTTTGGCAGTGAGCCAACCCTTGGTAATGAGTTGATCTTGGTAGTGAGTTAATCTTGGCAGTGAGCCCCATCTTTTACAGTGAGCATTTTGGGTAGTGGGCCCTAAGGCTATGTGCCTCTATTTATTGGTATTACTATAACATATATATCTTTGTGGGATAACACCCACCGTGGTTTTACCCTTATAGGGTTTTCCACATAAAAAATCTAGTGTCTCATTGGTTGACTATGTTGTTGTGTTGAGTTTTTCAATTCATTCTTTCATGGTTAAATCTGAATAATAGTAAACTAGTGTTTGATGTGTTAATGTTCATTAGAGGTTAAAGTTTTGGAGACAACTGATTCACCACCCACTCTCAGTTATTAGGTGCATTTCAACAATTGGTATCAGAGTGAGGGTTCCTCTGTAAGAGCCTAACAGCTCAAGGTAGATCTGAAATGGTGCACAAGAAGGTTGCTATTGAAGACCTAGAAATAATAGAAGAAGAAATCAAAGATTTGAAGGAGAATGTCAATTAAAAGAAGTAGATGAATGTATCAAAAAATTAAGAGAGGAAGTCAAGAAGTTCAAAGAAAAGTACAAGGAGGTTAGTGGACAATTAATATTAGAAAACGAAACCTTGAATGATTTGAAAGTGGAAGTTGTAGAAAGAGCAAAAGTAGAAGAAGACCTAAATTTGTTGGTGGAAGCCAAATCAAAAGAATGTGCTAACCTTGAAAAGGATGTTTGGAACTTGAAGTCAGAGTTGGAGAAAGAAAAATGTTATGAAGAAAAAATTAGGATAAGTTCTGCAAAACTTGATGAGATGCTCGCTAGCCAAAAGTGTCCTGATGGCAAATATGGTTTGGGATTTGAGAAAGGAAAATGTTCTAAGATTGGTGAAAAAAGGAATGATGAGAAGAAGAGAAAACAAAATTAGAATCAAAGGAATAGACCTAGAAGACCATCAGTTAGGCAACCAAATGCTCAAATGTATCCATATTTCAATGGTTTTTTCATTAATGAAATAAGTATGAACACAAATCAATAGAATGTAGCAGTATAATGAATCAAAATATTCCATCCTTCTCTCGTAAATGTTTCACATGCAACAAAGTTGGTCATAGAACTGTTGAATGTAGTAGTACAGTGAGTCAGAACTCTATTAGGTGTTTTGCATGCAATAAGATGGGACATAGAGCAAATGAATGCAAGAGTCAAAAGAGAAATAGCTATGGTAAGGATATAGTAGTTAAATCTTTCAGAGGCTACTATTATACATGCAATAGATTTGTTCATAAAGCTAGTGAATGTAGAAGTCAGATAAGGAACAACTACAATAATGGAAGGAATGCTCAATCCTTCATTGGAAATTGCTTTACTTGCAATAAATTTGGGTATAAGGCTAACCTATGCAAATCAAGGATGAATGAAAGGAACAGTGATGAGAAAAATATTGTATGCTTCAATTGCAATAGGCCTAGACATATTGCAAGATTTTGTAGAAGTAAGAACATGAAGAGGGAAACTCTAGATGAACTAAAGAAACTAGTGGAAAAGGTTGATCTGGTAGAAGTCAAGAAGGGGATGAACAAGGTTTGGGTTACAAAGGAGGTAAATGAAGTCAAAGATGGGTCGACACCAAAATATGGTGTAGATATTTCCTCCGGGAAGTGATTTGGGTGCTTTGGCTCAAGGGAAGCTTTAATGAAAAATCTTTTCTCCCCTACTAAAGGATTCGTGTTGATGCCTTAGCATGAAGAGACAAGGTAAAGGATTATCAGCAAAGGTTTGAGTTAGGATAGAGAATGTGATTGTAAAGGACAAAAGAAGAGTTGTGTAGATTTAGATGTTTGTTATGCAAGAAGACTTGATCAAGAAAGAAGACATGTTATAAATTTTGGTAAAATTAAGTTACAGTGTTCGGGTAATTTGGTCCGCATTGATCTACTCTTGAAGATATTACTCTACAGTTCTAACACATGGTTATTGATCATTGATTTCATCTACATCTAGGTTTTCTCTGATTTTGATATTTGTCTTGAAGAATAAGAAGTAATAGAAGTTCAAGTTGACAAAACATAGTTGTTTCAATATAGAGCAGTTTTATGTTGATTTGTCTAAAACTCTATAGAGGAACATAGAAGTGAATAGACATGAATCAAATTAGTCTTCAAGAAAAAGATGAAAAAAGTATAGCTTGAAGAAGCTTTGAAAATAATTCCTAATGTAATGCCCCTTGCTTTTTGGCTTGTGTTAGACGTTATTTCTATCATTACTTTTGTCAGTTCTAGAACAATTGATAGTTTTATTTCATAATTACAGTTTCGAGACATTTGGACTAGTATGTATTGGTTTATGTTCTCCTCAATCTTGATGGACTGTGTTTGAGGGATGTATTGAGACATGTGCTATGATTTTTGTTGATACGATGATTACTTCAGTTTTGATGAGATGGATATGCTTAGCGATGGTTAGAAAATATCATGTTTATGCTTCTGATTATAGTCTTGTGTTGGAGTAGGGACGGTGTAGTACTGCTCGGATCGAGCACCCTACTACGCCGCGATTCTCTGTCTCGGTGTGTGTGTGACATATATGTGTATAGTTGATCATATATAACCCATTGGTTTTCACGCAGGTTGCAGGTACCGGGCCTCGACTCCACCTGATTAAGCAGGTCTATGCGGGCCTTACACCATGGATAAGGTGAGGGAGATAATATGAGGTCTTCACCGCTAGGTCAACTTCAATCCTTGATGTGGTCTTGTGTCCTTGTCGTCATCTTGTGTCCTTGTCATAGTCTTGTGTTGTGATGCGACATTGTCCCTTGGTCCTTGTTGTTGATCGTTGCAGGTTGTGGAGTGTTGTTAAGTTGTCTACACTTGTCTATGCATCTCTGGTATCCTTATGATCTTATAGTAATTGGCATAGTCGTATGAATTGGTATATTGTTTTTGAAAAGCCTTTTTATTGGTACGATCGGTACTAAGGTTTTAATGTCTATAATTCTAAGTTGTTGAGAGGTAATTAGTATGTAGTTAACTTATTATTTTATTCTGGGAATAATTTAAGTAATGTTGAATATGTAGGAAGGTAATTAGTGCATAGCCGTTTTAAAGTATATTTTGGGTGCATAATTTATTATTGAGAGTTGTCGGATATTCTGGGGAGATCTGAGAATCCCTATGATAGGAAAAATTTCAAATTTCCTTAGAGAGTGGGATTGTGCAGTTGTTGGGATTTATTGGAATTTATTGGATTTCCTATTTTTGGTATCAGGGAGTTGTCTTGAAAGGGGGTTGTTATGTCTGTAATTTTTTATTATTTTTGGGAGGGAGGATTTTTGGGTTTTGGACTCTGGCTCGGAGAGAGGAGGCAGGTTGCAGAGGAATTCTTTGCGAAGAAAGGGAAGAAGATTTAGAAGTTCAAAATTACTCCAGGTATGTTTAATCCTGCATTCTTGTGGGTGGATTGTTCTTTCCATGTAATCATTATTCGTCCGGAATTTTTCATTTTGAGTTATTTTTCTTCTGCTATTGGTTTTGTCCATAGATGAAATTCCCTGCCACGTAAGCAATTCTCTTAAGTCCTACCATGAACTCCATTCTGTAGCTCTGCGGTACATTTGAGCCTCCTACACAACATTACTCAATTTTATGTTGTCATGGATTTTATTTTCTTTATGAAGTTATAATGTGTTCAACCCTCACTTTCATCGATCATCTTCTAAACCTTTATAACTGCAAACAAATTAAGATTCAAAAGAAATTTACTCAAGTCAGCGTGTTTTGAGGGCATCCTTGCTTAAAAACATTCTATGAAAATCTTACAGATACAAGACTACTTTCCTCTGAGGCTTTATACCAATTCCATGTGTTGGAATGACTTCAAAGTTTCCTTTAGTCTGGTATATTATATTTATTCCTCCTTCGCTGCCCTCATAGTTGCCCATGCCCTGTTCCTTGCACTCTTGCTTTGGACTTTTGAAACACCAGAAACCATCCTTCAGGCTCCTCTGGCCTCGTGCTTTCCGTGAAATGCTTATCTAATTAAACCTTCTGATATTTTTCCCTGCTCTCTAACAATCAATTTGGAAGGGGCAATCTTTTAGTAACCTTTAAGCGACAGAATGATTAAACTACTGCCAAGTTTAACCACCTTTTTAGCAGAGGCCAGTCCTTCTCTTGCACATATGGAGTAAGATGTAAATCTGTAAAAACCCAGGGTGTGGCTTAACCTATGGAACCCCTGAGTCATCATTCTTTTCACTAACCTCTTCCATTGGTTGAAGCTTCTTCCAATCTTTGATGCAACGTTGCTTTGGATCAATTTTTTTACCTTGCTAGTCTATGTAGGCTGCAAACCTCAGTGATTCCTTGGTATCTCTCGTGTGCCATGGACCCTGGAATTCCAAATGCATACTGAGGAGCGGTCAATGTGTATTTATCACTATTTGTTGGCTGTCGCATCGCTAAACCTGATCTAATCATCGCCTAAGGATCCTCTTGGAGTGAAGCCTTGCTCAGTTCGTTGCCTCTCTTCAACGAATGTCCTGATCCACCTTAGCACACCACCTTCCCTATCAATTAATCTCAATCAAACCGATGCTGAACCTCATGCCATTCTGCTGCGTTGAAACTTCAACGTTGCTTTTGGAAAGGGGATGATTTCCTTCTTTATGACGTCGTTGAATTAGAAAGTTCCCCACCGGTGTAACTAACTGGTAGAAAACTGTTTGTTCTGCCTCCTTTTTAGCGATGATAGAGGGTTTTCCTTGTGCTTCCAACGGCATTTAGAGTGTCTCCTTATTGTTTTAGGAAGCTCTTGAGTAATCCAGTATGGGAAACCTTCTGTCTAGGCTATTTGTTTTAGCATCTGTTATATTTTATTTTAATTTATTTTATTGCATCCTTATTGGAATATTACGTTTAGTAATTACCTTTTTGCTACATACAATTAGTAATCTTTGCACTCCTAGTACACACCTTCTGCTTGGGTCATGTCTTGTTTTCATAGCATTTAATTATAGGGATGTCTTTAGAAAATTCTTGCCTTTTGGTTATGTGAAGGTTTGGACTAAAACGTCAACATTGATTTCCCCTTGTTGACTAAACTTAGAATCGATAGGAAGTATTTTCCTCTCTTGTGTGATTTATTTAATTCCTAGATCCGTTGGTTCCTTAGATTAGTAGATTCAATAAGGCTAGCAATTTGGTTATCCAAGTTAGTTTAAATTAGTAGTATAAACTTTATTTTATTATGTTGTAAATTGATTGGAGTTTATTAGATTAGTTAGGATGTGGGAATTTTAGGCGCTTGGCTTAATTGGATATATGGTGTTTTGATGTCCTTAGGATTATAGTTTGATAATCATGTTACATTGATATAAAACGGTTTATGCATTTTGTTAATATGTTAAAATATATTTTTGGATGTGAACTGGCACTTCCCTTTTTACGTTTTGTATTCTTATCAATGTTAAAATCATGATCTTCTTATTGCTTTTTGGTTCAACCCTTTAGGGTATTTGGATTTGGGTATAATTGCTAAAAGATGTATATTGCATGCCTAGAAATTATTGTGTATGTAATTAAGCATGTATAGAGGGGATCTTATTAAAAACAAATGCGAATCAGATATTATAATTAAGCTACGTGGGTTTTGATAAATGAAATATTTTAGGAACAAATTATTGAATTATAATGTAGTTAAGATAGATTATAAAGTGTTGCTACATTTGTTAAATTAGATAAGATCGTTATGGTTATGTATTGTTGATAAATTTAATGTGATTTATTTTCTTTTAGATATTGAATACCTCGTTGTATGCATTATAGAGCTTGAATTTCGATTTGAACATTGTTGTCTTAAGAAAGCTAGGGTTTAACTATATAGAAGTCTTTTATTGAAACCTAGTGATCTTTTGAAAAGAAGTGTTTCAGATGGGCATTGGATATATGTATTTTTTTTTACCTATGAGTGTCATCGTTGTAAATAGGTACCTTCTTGTAATCAGTGTTGAGTCTTGTTGTTATGTCTTGTCTAGTTATACTACGTTGGCTTGTGAGTTTTCTTATGGGGTCAAGACTGGTAAGCATCATGTTTTGGGCTAGTTGATTTTGTTAGTCGTATCAATATCTATGTGACTCCCGAGTTAGGGACCTGGACGACCAATATGTTATTGTGGCTGGAGTACATTGGGGTTGTGTAATTTTTGTCCTCTCTTTTCCTGGTGATCAGTTGCCATTATCATGATCATCCAAGCCTAGTTCCATATCATAAGGGAATTGTTGTTTTTGGTTATGTGTTCAGTTACGGACTCCAGAGGCTAATTGTTTGTTATTCTTCTTGATACTTATGCCATATTGATTTTGTGGTATTGCTCCCAACTATTTTGAAGAGGTTATGGGGATTCATATCGTTGTGGCTTGGTGAATGAATTATGTTCTTTATCAGACCAATTTGTAATCCTTTTTCCTTTTGTGGTTTATATGGATGATCAGAGAATGCTAAGAGAGTGGCTTCCATGGTGGGGCCAACGTCTAGTGAGGGGTCACCTAGGTAACCCCATGGAAGTTGTAAGCAAGTGGAAACATAATAATGTACCTAGGAGGGTTGGGTAGTGATACACTTAACAAGATAATTAATGTGACCTCGCCCACACCTTGAGTGCTCTCATAGGCCAAGGGTGGGATGAGAAGGCCTGGTTGGCAAGGCCGACCTCCTCATCTTCATGAGGGGACATGTCAGCTCCGCATGTGTCACCCTATGGGGCCAGCACCTAGAGAGAGGCTGCTAGGGTAACCATAGATGGGGGCCAGATTTTGGTGAGAGATAGCCTAGGTAACCCATGCTAGGGCCATACGATGACACTCTCCTTATGCGGCTCTATCATGTTTCTTCTTTCCTTGTTGGTACCTCTGGAGTGTGGTCTTGCTTTTATGATTGATCTAGTCGGATACCTTGATCTATCTAGTTGAGTACTGTCGGTCCAGTGCAGTCTTTCATCACGTTTGTCTTCACGGAGTCTGGTTTGGTTATTTGCGTTCTTGACTGCAGCCTTGACCTAGTGGTAATCCTCTTGTTATCTCCTAGCTCAGTGGGGTGGACCTCAGGTTCCACATGGTTGGGAGGTAGAGCTATCCATTGGTGTTCTAGAGATTCAGTTGCATCATGTGTGGAGATGTTCCAGTTTCAGATGGTTCCCATTCTACAACAGTGTTGTATACCTTCTTATGTACTATTTTGTAAATCGATGAGATTGATCTTGTAATCTTGCAATCTCGCAATCTTACAACCTTATAATCTTGCAATCTTGCATTCTTGTAACCTGGTATTCTGGTATTCTTGTAATTTGACACTGCGACTATGTAATCAAAGCATAATGTTGTTGTAAAAGATATTGGGTTAGTTTTCTCTGTAGATTGATGATTTCTCTCTTATGGCTTTACTTAATTACCTAATGCAGTTATGCTACCCTAGAGTGGTTAGAAGTGTACCTTTTCTTTTCAATGTGTTTCATAATATCTTGGTTCCTGTATTGCACTTTATTATTTTAAAAAAAAAAATAGTTCTGTTTTCCACTCTGGTTTAACTAACACTCTAGGGTTGCACGATGGGGCATTACACCTAAAACCCCTAGGGTTTATGTAGAAGCATCACACTGAAAACTAGATCATTGGCAAAAAGAACAAAGGTGCATTAACAAAGAAGAAGAATTGTAAATGAACAGGTAAATATCTATTTCTTTTCAAAGGCTGATAGTTATTGAAGAATGTAAAGAGGAGTTTTGGATCAAGGGAATGGGAGAAGAACTAATGTAGATTGAAAAGAATCAAAATTGGCGTTTGGTTCCTAAACCTGCTGATAAGAATATTATTGAAACCAAATGGGTTTTTTGAAACAAGATGAATGAGAGTAGAGAAGTAATAAGAAACAAAGCAAGACTAGTATGCAAAGGATATTCTTAGGCCAAAGAGATAGTTTTTTAGGAGACTTATGCTCCTATGGCAAAGATTGAAGTAATAAGAATGTTTTGGCATTTGTACGACACAAATATTTCAAGGTCTACTAGATGAATGTGAAGTCTACATTCTTGAATGGTGAGTTAGAAGAAGAGGTTTACATTGAACAATTGGAAGTATTTTAGTTATTAGAGCAAGGTGACATTGTGTGCAGATTAAAGAAAGCCTTGTATTGACTAAAGAAAGATCCTAGAACTTAGTGTGCAAGATTGGAAAAATGCCTATTGCAACAGAGATTTAGTAAAGGGTCCGTAGATAGTAATTTGTACACCAACGTAAGTGAAGACCAAATCTTGTTTGTTGAGGTTTATATTGATGATTATCTATCAAAGGGGAGATAGTAGGAATGATTGATGATAGGAGGAGCCTGTAAATAAGTGATTGATCTAAGGATATTATTGGCCATATGTGTTGTCATTGACTATCATAATATGCATTGTTAAGCTATCATGAAGATGTGATGTTATGTTCCCTAAGAAGAACGAAAATTCATGATTGGATGTCATACTCTTATTTGAGTAGAGTCAAGACTAAAGTTTTGAGAAGACAAGATATGTTAATCCACAAGTTTTCAAAAATGTGAGCAAGAGCTGACATAGTTTGATGTGTACTCCTAAGGGGGGAGTATTCAGAGCATTAAAAGAAAACGCTATAGCAAAGCAGGTAGTAATCAGAGATTGTTGTTGAAGTTAGGAGTAAAGAATAATCTTAGATTGATCAAAGAAATAATGTTGATTCAGGAGCATCCCTAGTTCAAGAGTAATCTTGCATCAACTAAAAACATTTGCATTTCAGTTTGTTTGCATTTCAGTTCTTTCATTTTCTAGTTCAGTTCAAGTAGTTCAATCAGAAGTAGTTTCAACTTTTGGTCCAGTTTTTGTAATTCCCACATTGTGGATCTATAATTAGCATCTACATTCATTCATCTACATCATGTTAAGAATTCAGAGCATTTGGATCAATTACTGGAAAGATATCGCTATCATAAGATTGACTATTTCTCAAAGCAAAGCATTGTAATGGTTCCTAACAATCACATAAAGGAGAAGCCTTGCAGATCTCAATGACACATCATTCAATGTCTTGTGGTTCATGGCTGACCTTTCTCAAGGGTCCACACATTTTTCCATTCATTTGAGGAAGTGTTCTATGCATTTAGGTCTGACCTATCTGTGAACATGTTACAACTCTTCATTGGAGTTTGTGACCTTCCTTGGCCCATGCGGAGGAATTTAGTGGTCTGGAGTTGATATATAAATATGTAATAGATCCTTAGGAAAGTAGCTATTCACATAAGAAAGATTTGATAGTTTAGATTTGTGCGAAGGAGCTTCAAGCTTTATCTTGCACATGTATGTAATCAGGCCTGTGAGCCTTAATTCTAAGCGTGCATGTTGCTGGCTAGATTGTTTTTGAATTCTATGATATATTGAATGATTGAATCTGCATTTGTTCCATTTTCTTTAAGTTGTTTCCATTGTGTTCACTCTTGTTTCATGGTCTAGATAGTTCATTATGTTAACCCTCTTACTGTGACTGCACCAAGTTGTATTAGAGAAAAGGTTTGATTCTTTGGAGTGAAGTGGATAAGAGAATTCCATAAGATCTTATTGTAAGCAGATCACTTATCTAAGGCAGGCTACTTGTGCACAATTTGATCACTGATTGAGAGGTAGTTGTCGCTTGTAACCCGATCATTGAACCTAAGGCAGTTTGCACTTGATCCTAGGAAGATGCAACCATGATAAGTTCCTCCTATTGGTACAATGGATAATAGAATGGATGAGATGATGGAATTGATGAGAACAATGTGAATTCATTTTGATGTTGTTGAAGAAGATAGGCAAAGAAGATTGACACCAAGACCTAATGTTGAAAGTGATGATGAAGAGGAATTTCAATCTGTCGAACAAACTGGAGAAACCCTAGAAGGTAATGAAGAAGAAGAATCAAATCAGATAAAGATATTGCAAGCTATTTCAAAGATTGGAAAGAGAGCTACAGTTGATGTACCAAACTATACTAGTAATTTGAATCCTCAAGAATTGATTGACTCAATAAATGATATGGAAGAATACTTTGAATATGAAGAGATTGAAGATCTAGAGAAGGTGAAATTTGCAAAGAGAAAGTTGAAGGGACATGCTACTCTATGGTGGAAAGAAGTTTGGTTGGAAAGGAATAAAGGGGGAAAAGAAAAGAGTACAAAGTGGGACCGGATGGTGACAAAGTTGAAGAATTAGTTTATACCCACTGACTATGAGTTGGAACTATTGAAAAGATTGCAGAACCTGAGATAGAAGGAGAAATCTATGAAGGGATACACTGAAGAATTTCATAAGATGATCATAAGGATAGGACACAGTGAAGAAAACAAGGAGAAAGTGGATAGATACATCAATGGACTGAGATTGAACATTCAAGAACTAAGCTTGGTAAGGATGACATCTTTGGAAGAAGCATATCAGTTTGCCCTAAAAGTTGAAGAGAAGATGAATAAGAGACATGATCAGAGATAGAGGTAGAGGTAAATTTTAGAGAGGTAAAACATTTTCTGGATATGATAAATCATTTGTGGAGCAGAACAAGTTTGAAAGCCCAGGTAGGAAGGATGACATAGATAACAATGCTTACGAGAGAGATGACAAAAAATTTTACCAAAGAAGAAACCCTAGTGCATACTGAAATGAAGGATATAGAAGAGAAGGAAGAGGATTTGATAACAGGACATTTACAGGTACTTGTTTCAAGTGTGGAGATGAAGGACATAGAGCATTTGAATGTAATCAGGGTAGTACAAGCAAGAGGATAGAAAATAGTGGAAGAGCAGCCTATGTTGAAGTAGAACCTATTGAATCACCAAGTTCTGTTGGTAGACCTAAGAAAGTAGAAGCATTGGTGATGAGGAGAGCACTATTTCAAATAGAAACAAATGAGGAACCATCATAGAGGAAAAGTCTATTCATAACTAGATGCAAATCTGGAGGTAAGTGTTGTAAAGTTGTAATTGATAGTGGTAGTTTAGATAACCTAGTTTCAGAGGAGATGGTGACTAAGCTGAAGTTGGAAAGATTGAAATACCCTAAGCCCTATCAGATAGCGTAGATTTAGGTATTGGTGAGTCAACAATTTTTTGTGAAACTTCATATTGGATCTTATCATGATGAAGTCTTGTTGGATATTATGCTTATGGATGTTTGTCATATCTTGTTGGGTAGACCTTGGCAATATGATAGAAAAGCTATACATGATAAGAGAAAGAATACGTATACTATAACAACAAATGGGAAAAGAATTACTTTGATTCCTTTGGAGGATGATCCTAAAGATGTGCTATATGGGAATGCTAGAATTTGTTTAGTAGATGGAAGGAAATTTTTGGATGGTTTGAAATAGGAAAGTATGTGTTATTCCTTGATTCCTAAGAAGCCTAAAGTAGTGGAGAAAGAAACTAAACCAGAAGAAATAAAGGAGTTACTAATAGAGTATAAAGACATCATATCAGATAATGTACTTGAAGGATACCACCTATAAGGAGTATCAGTCATCACATGGATCTTATACCAGGAGCAAGTTTGCCTAACAAAGTAGCACACCAAATGACACCGACAGAGAATGAAGAATTGAATAGATAAATACAAGAGTTTTTAAGGAAAGGTTTGATTAGAGAAAATTTGAGTCCTTGTGCAGTACCTGTAGTGCTTTCATCGAAGAAGGATGGAGAATGGAGAATGTGACTGACTCTAGAGCAATAAACAAGATCACAGTTAAGTATAGATTTCATTTACCTAGGATGGATGATATTATGGATTGTTTGAGTGGAGCAAGATATTTTACAAAGATAGATTTGAAGAGTGGATACCATCAGATCAGGATCAGACAAAGTGATGAATGGAAGATTGCTTTTAACACAAATGAAGGATTGTATGAGTGGTTAACAATGCCCTTTGGACTGACAAATGAACCAAGTACTTTCATGAGGTTGATGAATGAAGTCTTGAAGAAAATCTTGGGTAAGTTTGTGATTGTGTACTTGGATGATATTCTAATTTTTAGTAAAACAAAAGAAGAACATTTGTGGCATATTAAACAAGTTTTTTAGAGGTTGAGAGAGGAGAAATTGTTGATAAACATCAAGAAGTGTAGTTTCATGAAGGAAGAGTTGGTATATTTGGGATTTGTGATTTCTAAGGAAGGATTGAAGGTGGAGCCTAAGAAAGTGAAAGCAATTGTTGAATGACCTACACTAGAGAACATTGGAGAGGTTCGATCATTTCATGGATTGGCTAGTTTCTACTAGAAGTTCACAAAAAAATTTAGTTTAATTTGTAACCCTATGATAGAAACAATGAGAGGTGACAGAAAAGATTTCAAGTGGACATCAGGAGAAAATAAAAGTTTTGAGTTGTTGAAGCAGAAAGTGACAGAGTAACTTGTTTTGGCATTACCAGATTTCAATAAGGTATTTCAAGTTGATTGTGATTCTAGTGGAAATGCAATTGGAGCAATGTTAAGTCAAGAAGGTAGACCTATAGCTTATTTTAGTGAGAAGTTGAATGATGCAAGGAGAAGACATTTAGTTTATGATCAAGAGTTCTTTGCCATAATTCAAGCCTTGAAGAAGTGGAGACATTACTTGTTGCCTAAAGAGTTTGTGTTGTATACAAATCATCAAGCTTTGCAATATTTGAACAGACAAGGTAAGTTAAATCAGTGACATATGCGATGGGTAGAGTTCATGTAGAGTTATACTTTTGTGTTGAAGCATAGGAGTGGAAAATCAAACAAAGTTGTTGATGCCTTGAGTAGAAGAAGAAACTTGTTGATAGAGATGAGAGTTGAAGTGTTGGGTTTTGATGAATTAAAGAACATGTATGAGGGAGACATTGATTTTGCAGAACCTTGGAAATCATGTAAGGAACCTGTTCTAATAGATAGAAGTAAGTGGGTAGACTATTTTATTCAAGAAGATATGTTGTTCAAAGGAAGTCAGTTGTGCACACCTAGAAGTTCAATGAAGGATAATTTGATCAAGGAGAAGCATAGTGGTGGATTGGCAGGACATTTGGGCATTGACAAGATAGTGGCTTTGGTAAGTGAAAATTACTTTTGGCCTCAGATATATAAGAATGTTCAGAGATTTGTGCAGAGTTGTAGAGTTTGTCAAGTTGCAAAAGGGAGTAGTCAGAGCACTGGATTGTATAAACATTTGATAGTCTTGGAGAGACCTTGGGAAGACATAAGCATGGAATTTGTAATGGGAATGCCTAAGACACAGAGAGGACATGATTCAATATTTGTAGTGGTTAATAGATTTTCAAAGATGGCTCATTTCATACCTTGTAAGATGACAACTAATGCAATGCATGTAGGTGACCTATTTTTCAAGGAGATTGTGAGATTGAATGAATTACCTATGAGTATAGTTTCAGACAAAGATACAAAGTTCGTTGGATACTTTTGGAGGACACTTTGGAAGAAGATGAAGATAGATTTGAAGTTCAGTTCAACTTTCCATCCATAGATAGATGGATAGACAGATATAGTGAATAGGAGTTTGGGAAACCTATTGAGATGTTTGGTTGGAGACAAAGACAGAAGTTGGGATTTGATTCTTTCACAGTAGAGTTTGCATACAATAATTCAGTAAATAGGAGTACCAGAAGAACACCTTTTGAGATTGTAACTAGAGTGAATCCTAGAGGAGTTGTAGAATTAAGATATATCAGTACAGAGGAAAAGAGGAGTGTAGAAGCAGAAGAATTTGTAGACCATATGAAGATAGTACATAACTAGGTTAAGAAGCATTTGGAGGATATGAATAGTAAGTGCAAAGAGAAGGATGATGAGAACAGAAGGCATAAGGAATTTGAAGTGGGAGATGAAGTAATGGTGTACTTGAGAAAAGAAAGATTTCCAGTTGGGACATATAACAAGTTGAAGATGAAGAAGTTTGGACCTTGTATGATACTCAGGAAATTTGATTCAGGAAATGCATATGAAGTGGAATTACCAGAGACATTGGGTATTTCACCTATTTTCAACATTGTAGATCTTTATTAGTATCATGAAGTAGAGTTCAGTGACAACATGGAAGAAGGCTTGAAGAAGCAGTTACCACAACAAGCATTGGACCAGATAGAAGACATCTTATATAGTAGAGTTGGATGCAACACTAGAGACAAACAATATAAAGAATATCTTGTGAAGTGGAAAGGTAGACTGGTAGAAGATTCATCATGGATTTCTTAGGCTGAGCTGGACTGTCTTAGTTCTCCCCTAGCCCAAGCAAGCTGAGGGACTCACTTTTTCAATAACCCTAGATGTCTAATGTAGGAGCATCCTTGGTTCAAGAGTAAAATTCCATCAACCAAAAATATTTGCATTTCAGTTCTTTCATTTTCTAGTTCAGTTCAAGTAGTTCAATCAAAAGTAGTTTCAGTTTTTGGTTCAGTTTTGACAATGCACACCTTGCAGATCTAGACTTATCATCTACATTCATTCATCTAGATCATGTCAAGAATTCAGAGCATTTGGATCAGTTACCAGAAAGATATCGCTATTAGAAGATTGATTGTTTTCTTAGAGCAAAGCATTCTAACAGTTCCTGACAATCAACTAAAGGAGAAGGCTTGTGGATCATTCCTTGACTTGCAGATCTCAATGATATATCATTCGAGGAAGTGTTTTGTGCTTTTAGGTCTAACCTATTTATGAACATGTTACATCTCTTCATTGGAGTTTGTGACCTTCCTTGGTTGACATGGAGGAATCTAGTGGTTTGGAGTTGATATATAAAGATGTAATAGATCCTTAGGAAAGTAGATATTCGCATAAGAAAGATCTGATAGTTTAGATTTGTGCAAAGGAGCTTCAAGTTTTATCTGGTGCATGTATGTGATCAAGCCTGTGAGCCCTAATTCTAAGCCCACATGTTGTCAACCAAATTGTATTCAAATGAATTCTATGATATACTAAATGACTAAATCTATATTTCTTCCATTTTCTTTAAGTTGTTTCCATTATGTCTACTCTTGTTGCATGGTCCAAACAGTTCATTCTGTGAACCCTCCTACTGTGACTGCACCAAATGTCCAAGTATACTAAAGAAGTTTGGAATGGAGGATTATAAGCTAGTATGTAGCCCTATGGTAACTAATTGCAAGCTAAGAAAGAATGTTGAATCACCTATGACTAATCAAAAAAGGTACAGATCTATGATTGGAGGATTACTTTATCTAACTCAAGCCAGACCTGATATAATGCATGCAGTATGTCTTATGGCAAGATTTCAAGAAGATCCTAGAGAATCACATGTGATGGTAGTCAAGAGAATCTTGAGGTATTTGAAAGACACATCAGATCATGGCTTATGGTATCCAAAGGATAATGATTTCACTCTTAATGCTTATATAGATGTAGATTAGGTCAGAGATGTTGCTGACAGAAAGAGTACAAGTGGAGGTGTTTTCTTCTTGGGTAATAAATTGGTTTCATGGCTAAGTAAGACACAAGATTCAATCTCCTTGTCTACTATAGAAGCAGAGTATATTGTAACAGCGTGTTGTTGCACTCAAGTGTTGTGGATGAAGCAAACTTTGAAGGATATAAGAGTTGTGTATGAAGATCCAATTGCAATCTTTTGTGACAATACAAATGCCATAAATATTTCAAAGAATTTAGTGATGCACTCAAGAACAAAGCATATATCAATAAGGTATCAATTTTTGAGAGGGAAGGTGATACAAAATGAATTAAAGATGGAATATGTGTCCATAAAGGATCAGATTCTTAGAGAAAAGTTAGGGTTATTACCCCTCCTACTCTGAACTAATATGCATAAGAATGCATTAGTGTAGTGATGTTCAAATCCCCATTCTTTAATCTGGATTGATGTCTTGAGGGCTACCTCTCATGCGGAGTAGCAAGTGTTCCTAATATGTGTTTCTAACAAATAGCAGTAAGTGTTACAGTAGTCATGAAAGAGAAATTTGATCAGAGTAGTAGAGTGCAAGTATGTTGCCTTTTCCATTGATGTCAAAGAGAGAGAGAAATAATGTGAAAAACTCTAGGGGAGAAAGTGTGCATATGTGTAAAGAGAAAGGGGGAGTATCTTGTCTTGATGGTCATTACAGTTTTTCACATCATATGTTTCCATCAATGACAAAGGGGAAGATTGTTGCAAGTATGTGCCTAACTAGTGTTTTCATTGATGTCAACATATATGTTTTGTCATTGATCTCAACTATGCTCTTGTTCTAATGCTTGCTTGAAATAAGTTAAGTATTGAAGATAATAAGTATTTTTGATGTAGCAGAATAGTTCAGTAGATTGCTCCACATTTCCTGTAGAATGAATATCCTTGTCTATAGATTGTAAGTTATTTAGATGCACGTCTGAAGATGCTATTCTCCAAGTTTGAGCCTCTAATATGAACATTTGAGTGATTTATGCTCACCAGAGTGAAAACTATTTTTTCTATATATTTGGTGGTGACATGGAGAATGTATTATGCTCTGCAATCCTCCATATTTAAGTATTTAAGTCTATGGTTCTAAAATCAAGTTTGTAATGAGGATAAGTGTCTTCAACTCCAATGGTTCATGATTCGGTGGTCTGCAAGTGATCTTTTCCTTATGAGAGTAGCTGACAGTGTTGTTTATGCACTCTAGTTTGAAGAATCTTGTTGACATACTTGTTATAGATTGTGCGGTTGTTCCTAGTGATTACATTGTGCTTGTGGAAGTCTCTTGATTATGTTCCTACCTTTGAACTAGTCTGCAACGAGAACTATGGATCATAGATGAAGACTATTCTTAGAGGACTTAGTGATAACACCGGTCTTGGCCAACCTAGTTATTTTCATTACTTGTGGAGATTCATTGAAGATTATAGAAGAATGTTGTGGTGTGGAAGATTGCATTTGAGTCCTATCTAAGGCATAACATGATCCACATACATCTTTCCTTTAGCTAATCTTGTTTAGGTCCAGACCTATTTCTATGTATGTTTTTATTGCCAACCTTGGAGAGTGTTCCAATGGTTGATGAATGTAATGCCAACCTTGATGTACATTCCAAGGTTGATGAATTGTATAAAAGCATGTAATGTATTTGTGAAAAAGATGTCCTTGAGTAAAAATGAAAAGATAAGTGTGAAGCTGTAAGAAGAGCAGAGTAGAGGAGTTATATTGTGCTTCAATGGAACTAAACTCAGGCATGGAGCCACCCCTTGGCAGTGAGTCAATCTTGGCAGTGAGCCCTACTTTTGCAGTGAGCATTTTGGGCAGTGAGCCTATATTTTTTAGTATTTCTATAACATATATATATCTTTGTGGGCTAACACCCATCATGGTTTTTCCCTTATAGGGTTTGCCACCTAAAACATCTGGTGTCTCATCTGTTGATTATGTTGTTGTGTTGAGTTTTTCAATTCATGCTATCATGGTTAAATCTGAATAATAGTAAACAAGTGTTTGATGTTGTAATGTTAGAAAATATTCCCTTGGGGGCTTTTTTCCTCAAAAGGTTTAGTTCCCAGGTCTCTTAGCTGCAGTTAGGACATATTACAACATAATTTGGCATCCCGATGGAATGAACCCTAGGTATCATGACAAATGGGGCATAAGGGGACCCATTAAACCTAACCCTACCTAAGATAGGGGGAGGACTTGGGCGTCCGTGCCTTAGTCCTACCCTATTTTGGGTTAGGCCCAAATTTCTAGTCTCGGTTTATGACTATTATTTGGTCCCTAGGCTGACACGGTAAGTTTGAATTTATGAAATCTTGGTGGGAATGTTTATAGTTGCATATAAAAGAATCTTTAGGCATTCATTTGGAAACTAGATTGATATTGTGAACTTTGTTACAAAAGTAGATTTGTGTTGTCTATGTGTTTGTGTTTGTAGATTTGAGTATCCATCTCCTCATGGAATGAAGAGTTTCTTCCTCTCATGAGATCTTCACTACAAGGTGACATCTATTGTGATTATTGAGCATTTATCATTTGGCTTTTCCCTCTACCTCCCTAGGCATCCAGTCTCTATCTGACAACGGTGTTCGGAAGACATGAATGTCTCTTCGGGGCTTGACTGGGGCAAGCCTCTAAATAGCACAACCCCCTCCCAAAGTTTTCATGATTGTGGTTATAGGTTAGAGTTGCAGACATTGAAGTTGTAGGAGGGTACAATAAAGTGTTGAGATTGTAGATTAGTTGAAGAAATAGCTACCTGGACTTGGGCGCCCGCTCATTAGTCCTCAATGTTTTGCAACGGGAAAATCTCTAATACAATAGATACAGGTTGTAGACTGAGTTTCTGGATCTTGACAAAAAGTAGGGCACTAGACTTGGGCGCTCACTCCTTAGTCCCTAACTTTTTTGCCTCAGAACCCTAAAAATAGGTGCACAGTTATTTGTTATTTTACATCTTTTTGTAAAAGTATTTTCTGTAATTCATCTATTTACTGTCGTATTTGCATAATTAGGGTTTTAAGGTATAATTGAGCATAAGAGAAGGAAATTTTCAATCTAATCATAAGAGTCCAAGTTTCCCTACATCTCAATAGTGACCGAGGGTATTATAGTACATTGCAACTTGACCCTAGGTTCTTGAATGTAAGGGTGAAAGGAGGATATACACCAAAACTACCAAAAACTCAACTATCCAAAAATCACCCTTTACATTTTGGTGAACCCATGTTATTGGACTTGTTTACACCTTTATGAGTGTTTTTCTTTATATTTCCATTTATTTCATTCATTTATATAGTCATTCATCTTATTGCATTGGAAAATTTACAAAAAATTTGAAAATTTGGAAAAATTGGTAAAAATTGCATTTTAGGGTTTGCATGTTGCATTAATTAATTTGAATTTCATCAAATTTATAATTTTTGCATTATATCTGATATAAATTATATAAAATTATAAAAATTCATTGATTTCCATTGCACTTTCATCATAAAATTGCTAGGGTTTTGTTGAAAATTCTGAATTTTGCATATAACCTAGTAATTCCAAAATCTAGGGTTCGTAGGTAAAATATTTTTTTCATATTTTTCCACTTATTTTAGAGACTCATTCAAATTTTCAGTTGGCTGTAGTCTTTCATGTTAGTACAAATTTGCATTTAAATTTTAAAATTTTGCATTTTTGCATAGAAAAAGTCAACAAAAACTAGCATTTCATTTATTTTTCACTAGATTTGCATTAGCATTTTCCATGTTAGAGCTTGAAAATTATTTTCAGATCTGATTTTTTTTCATTTTCATCATGTATCAGCTTGTAAAACATTCAGACAGCATTTTGTTTCAAGATCTCAAACCTAGGGCTTCAAAAACATTGATTTTCACTAGATTTGGCCTTATCAACTCTCTAAATTTCCACCGTAGGTGTGTTGTGAAGGATATTTTTGCACTAATTGGTTGTGATCATGGTAATAATTTTATAACCCTCCTAAAAATCTTCACAACACCTTTTTATCGGGCTCTTGTATTGAACATTTGGTGAAAAACTACACATTTTTGCTATTTTTGCCCTAGGGTTTGGCCTAGTTTACACTTCAAGTGTGTTGTGAAAAATTTTATGGATTGAGGTGACTGATATAATCAGTATTATTTTCTTCACCTCCTAAAATTATTTACAACACCCCTTTTTCTAGGTCTTGGAATTGAAAAAACGTGAAAAAATGCCTATTTTTGTTATATTTTCACTAGGGTTTGACATTGGGTGGCACTACAAGCATGTTGTGATGGATATTTTAGAATTAATAGGATGTTATTACTGATATAATTTTCTTTCCATCATAATTTTCCTCACAACACCCTTTATCATGCTCTTTTTCATTAAGAGTTTCTGAAAACTCACATATTTTAGCGTATTTACACTATATTTGGACTTGTCATCATCTTAGATTTACATCAAGAGTGTGTTGTGAAGGATTTCATTTCTGTATCGGACTGATATCAGACATATAATTTGCTTCCCCTAATCAAAATCCTTACAACACCTTTCCTTTCATACATTTACATTGAAAAATTATAAAAAAATCAAGCATTTAAGGTCACTTTTGCACATTGTATTACACTTGTCCTTTGCATACTTTTGGAAATTTGTCAAAATCTGATTTGGTACTGATTTGAAAACATACACATGGCCTCTAATCATAACAATAGGTTCCCTCCTAGACCTTACTTGAAAAGAAAGGTCCCTAAATCGGAAATTGTCTTTACACCTCATGATAGAACAATCAGAGACACTGATGGACCTCTTTACATCACTGTGAAAATAATGGGAAACCCCATGGATGGAACTCTTTTTTATCCTAATTGCATGACTAATGTTGCCATGGAAAAGTTCCTCTATTTACATAATTTGATGCATGCATCTTATGACCCTTCGGACATGATGATTAAAACACATAAGGGAACCTTTATAAAATCTTTGGGTAAGATATCATTGTTTGTAATGGTATTTGAAAAACATGTAGAACAATGGTTTAATGTTGTCCACATTTTTGGTCACTTTTGCATAAAATTGGGACGCCATTGGTTAAAGGAAATGAAAGCTATCCCTTCAACAATTCATAGTTGTCTAAAATTTCCTTTTGAGGGACATGTGATTACCATCTTCCAGAATAAATAAAAACCTTTGGTTGAAAGAAAACATCACACAATGGATTACTTTTGGGACAAAAACGAAGAGAAACTTGAACCATGAATAGATTTTAAGTTCTTGGGCTATAGACATTACAAAGCAAAACTATTACATTCAACAGCCAGATCCTCTATGCAAGAAATGACAAAAGACAAGCAACCCACATTTGAAGAGAACCATAGACTGAAAGGACAAGGTCCCTATGCTCAGGGTCCTCCCCTGTCATCCTTACAAGGATTAGGAGGTAATAGTCAACAACAAAATATGCCACCTAGATAGATGAGATTTGATGTCGGTGCTTCCTCTTTTAAATTACAAAAATCTATGAAAGAGCAAAACCCTATCTTACAAGAGATAAGTGGTAAAACAAAGAGAAATAGAAAAGAAACATAAAAAAGATGAAGAAGACAAGCTTATACCATAAACCTTACCTCTCAACAAGAAAACATTAATCCAAACATTGTACAAAACAAAGATAACCCTAACAATGATGAGACTTGGGCTATGGTACATTATGTCCCACTTTCCTCTAAAATCTAGGAGTGGGAAGATGACAATGATTTACTTGATGATGAGACTTAGCACGATGACTCTACCAGGTAAGTATCTCTAACCCTTAATATCTCTTGTGATGTACTTTCCTTGTGATATGTTATGTGTTTTTTAGGCCTCCTAGGATGACCCTTGATTCTCTTGTAATGTCCAGGATACCAGGAGATCACCTCTATTGTGACCCTTCTTCTATTTGTATAATCATTCTTCTATATTGCCTCTCTCTAATTTCATTGTTGTGTGTCGTGTCTTGTATACATAGCATTGCGGTTGGTGACCTAGGGGCACCCTCCTATGTGATTGTCCCTAAGACACTTGTTTCTCCTCTCTTATTTATTCTTTCCCTTCCTCTAGTGTTTCCATCTAACAGGCGGATGATGAAAAACATTTATACTGATGCAGACCAAGTGTCCCTTTCACGAGAAATAAAAAATTGGATGTAGTTCCTAATATGATGATGGGGTTGTATATCTTATCTGATGCTTGGATAGTGGAAGCACTCATGTTTTCCACGTAGTGATTTTGATGGTGTTCTATCTCATTTACAAATCATAACAATACTGCTCCTCTATGCACTTTGTCTATCTTGAATCTTGCATACCTCAGATTTCATATACATTGATGTTGTTGTTTATCATAATTATGGACACTAATAGGTTTCTTGCAAGGATGTGATTGTGGGAACATTTGGCGATCATAAAGTACATGTGACCTCTGGGGCACATGGGCTTTGTGAAATTCTGTGCTCCCTTGTGTTTTCTTCCTACCTTAACGTGCTTGATATCAATACCTGATATCAATCACCTTAAGGTGGGGGCATATATAAGGTAAGTTGTATGTTGTAGATGTTAGCAATGTGTTTGTCCTCAGGTGTAGTTTAAAGACTTGTGTGATGACTGCATCCCATATCCTAATTTTATTTACAATCAATCAATCATCTAAGCCCTCTGCAGAGGTAGGATATCAAGCATATCCTTTTTCTTAAGCCCTCTGCATAGGTGGGGATGGTGTATTTTATGGAGTAGATTGTATCATCCTATCATTTTCAAAAGTCCTCTGCAGAGGTGAGGAGCGGTTCTATGACTAACTCAACCCTTAAGCGTGTCTTCGGTGATTGTTGTGGCAAAGCCCAATCATCGGTGTGTGCTTGAGATGGTGTTGAACATAGAAAGAGGGACACTCCATTGCTTATCTGTCATGTTTTCTCCATGTCTTCAAAGTGTGTGTTTTGGCATGCTTTCTTTGTTTATCATGTTTGTTGCTCCATATGCAGTCTAAAGACCTGCATGATGAGTGCATCCTACATTTTGGGAGGCTTTGCGTGTCTTGCATGTGTGTTGCCCCATATATATAGTTTGAAGACCTGCACAATGAGTGCATCCTATATTATGGGAGGTTTGTTTACTTTCCATTACTTGCATCTGCATTTCATATATATGAGAAAAAGAAATGAAAAGAATCATGCCTGTCTTCCATGCATTTATTGTATTCTCCATGTTTTGCATGACTGTAACTATCTTCTTCGTGTTTTGTGTGTCTGTCATTCTCTTCAATGTATCTAGTGTTTCTTCTTTATGCTTGGCATGTTTGCTGTGTTTGTTGATAGTACTTTAATGCATGTATTGGCCGCACATTTATACATACATTAAAGTTGGGGCTAAATGTAATGTAAAAAAATGTCCCCCTTGGGGGCTTTTTTCCTTAAAATGTTAAGCTCCCAGGTCTTAGCTATATTTAGGACATATTACATCATAATTTGGCATCCTGATGGAATGAACCCTAGGTATAATGACAAATGGGGCCTAGGGGGACCCCTTGAACCTAACCCTACCCAATATAGTGGGGAGGACTTGGGCACCCATGCACTAGTCTTGCCCTATTTTGGGTCAAGCCCAAATTTCTACTGTCGATTTATGACCATTATTTGGTCCCTTGGCCAACACGGTAAGTTTGAATTTACAAAATCTTGGTGGGAATATTTGTAGTTGCATATAAAAGCATGTTTAGGCATTCATTTGGAAACTAGGTTGTTATTGTGAACTGTATGCATCCTAAAGGTGATTGAAGGCTTTCATTATGTTGTGAGAGTAGATTTGTGTTGTCTATGTGTTTGTGTTTATAGATTTGAGCATCCATCTCCTCATGGAATGAAGAGCTTCTTCCTCTCATAAGATCTTCACTACAAGGTGACATCTATTGTGATTATTGAGCATATATCATTTGGTTTTTGCATCTACCTACCTAGGCACACACTCTTTATCTAACAACGGTGTTCAGAAGACTTCAATGTCTCTTCGGGGCTTGACTGGAGCAAGCATCTAAACACCACAACCCCCTCCCAAATTTTTCATGATTGTAGGTTACAAGTTGGAGTTGCAGACAAAGTGAAGTTGCAGGAGGGTACAATAGAGTGTTGGGATTGTAGTTCAGTGAAAGAAACAACTACTTGGACTTGGGTGCCTGCTCATTAGTCCTCAAAGTTCTACAATGGGAAAATCTCTAATACAATTGATACAGGTTGCAGACTAAGTTTCTGGATCTCAACAAAAAGTAGGGCACTAGACTTGGGTGCCTGCTCCTTAGTCCCTAACTTTTCCATCTTGGAACCCCAAAAATAGGTGCACAGTTATTTGTTATTTTACATCTTTCTGCAAAAGCATTTTCCATAATTCATCTATTTACTGTCATATTTGCATAATTAGGGTTTTAAGGTATAATTAATTATAAGAATCTAGGTTTCCCTACATCTCAATAGTGACCTATAGTATGATAGTACATTGCAACTTGACCCTAGGTCCTTGAATGTAAGGGTGAAAGGAGGATATACACCAAAACTACCAAAAACTCAACTATCCAAAAATCACCCTTTATAGATGTGTTAATATTCATACAAGGTTAAAGTTTTGGAGACAACTAATTCATCCCCCCCTCTCAGTTGTCTGGTGCACTTCAACAAAACCAAAAAAATCTTTTGCATTATCTTTCACTTGAAGAATGATCACATTAGAGCACTTAGATTACTCTATCATCAACTGTAACTCAATAAATGAACTTTTAGAGCACCAAACCATGAACAACTTGAACTAAAGAAAGATATAGACATTATAAGCATAAATCTAGAACTACAAAGACATAAACAAATATGCAGAGAAATGCGAAGGAAAACAGTTTCTCGTAGACACCTTTGCACAACCTAGAAACATAGTCCACACACTGGTGAACACAACTTTCTCTACATAATGAACTAGATCACTATATTTGGTATATAACATCTTTGAACACCTCTGAAAAACATATTCAAACTGTAAAAGTAGATCTTCAATAAGGAATAAATGTGGAGCAAAACCAAAACACTATTTTGTTAAGTCAGAACACATCTTCAACACACTGTTTCCTTTATTAATCAAATTTTCTCAAAAGCACTTGGAAACCAAACAATAGAAGCATATTCTCAACATCTTCAGCACATCTACAAAGCTATCAAATCAACTTCAATAATAGCTCATAGCCTCATCTCTGCACAACCTTATCTCTAATCTCTGCTCAATATAAACTACTCACACTCTTGCATCATTTCTTAATTCACTCTTAACACAGTTGACCCCAATGAAATCATAAGCTTGTTGACATCAGTGACAACACTGATTAGCACATACTTGCAATAATCTCCCCCTTTGTCATTGATGGATGTACATAATGTGAAAAATCATCAAGACACAACTCTGCACCAATCTTCTTCACTTTCTTACTCTCCCCCTTTATTTTACACATCTTACTCTCTCTCTTTGATCACTGATTTTTTTCTTTTTCACATTGTTTTCTCTCTACCCCTTTATTTTTCACATTGAACTCTCTCCCCCTTGGACATCAATGGAAAGGAGTAACACACTTCTTCTTTCACTCTTATCAAGTCACATCATCTATTCTTTTCAATGCTCTAAATACTCCCCCTTAGGAGTGCACACCAAACTATATCAACTCTTACTTCCCCTGATTACAACAATCATCATGACCACGACCTGCTCCTCCTGAGAGGTAGCCTCCAACATCAGTCTAGAAAAGAATGAATATTGAAATCCACTGGACTGATGCACCTCCTTATGCATCTAGTTCAAAGGAGGGGCAATAACCCCTAACTTCTCCTAGAGATATTTAAATGTATCCTTAGGAAGAGCCTTAGTGAATATGTGAGCAACTTGATCCTTTGTAGGCACATACTCCAACTTCACTTCATTCTCTACAACCTTCTCTCTCAAAAAGTGATACCTAATTGAGATATGCTTTGTCCTTGAATGAATCATTAGATTTTTTGAAATGTTAATAGCACTTGTATTATCACATTACATAGAAATCGACTCATCATACCCAACTTTCATATCCTTCAAGGTTTGTATCATCCATAAAACATGTGTACAACATGATGTTGCATCAATATATTCTACCTCTGCAGTAGATAAAGACACTGAATCTTGATTCTTACTTAGCCAAGACACTAATCTTCATCCAAGAAAGAATGCACCACCACTTGTACTTTTCCTATCATCTACACAACCAACTCAATCTACATATGTACAAGCACTTAAAGTAAATTCAATATCTTTTGGATACCACAAGCCATGATCAGGAGTGCACTTTAAATATCTGAATATCCTCTTCACTGCCATAACATGTGACTCTCTAGGATCTTCTTGAATCTAGCCACAAGATAGATTGCATGCATAATATCTAGTGTAGTAGTAGTCAAATACAGTAATCCTCCAATCATTGATCTGTACTTACTTTGATCAGCCTTAGGAGATTCATCCTTCTTTCTCAACTTACAACTAGTAATCATAGGACTACAAACTAGTTTAGAAGCTTCCATTCCAAACATCTTCAACTCTTTTGCATATCTTGACTAAGAAATGAAAATACCCTGATCTGTCTGATTGATCTATAACCTAAGGAAGAAGTTCTTTTCCCCACACATTGTAATTTCAAATTCATTCTACATCTCATCTATAAAACTCTTACACATACCTTCATTGCCTCCAAAGATTATATCATCTACATATACTTCCACAATCAAAATTTGATCTTCTCCTACCTTGATGTACAAATTGCTATCTACAGAGCCTTTAATGAATCCTTGCTGTAATAAATACCTATTAGCCTTGCATACCAAGTTCGGGAGCTTGCTTTAATCCATACAGTGCCTTCTTCAACCAAAAACCATATCTGGCTTATCTGACAACTAAAATCCTTTTGGTTGTTCTATGTACACTACCCCTTATAACTCACCATTCAAGAAAGCAAACTTCACATCCATTTGATATACTTTGAAATATTTATGTGTTGCAAAAACTAAAAACATCCTAATGGCCTCCATTCTTACCACCAGAGAAAAAGTTTCCTCATAGTTTATTCCTTCCACTTGTGAGTAGCCTTTACACACAAGTCTTGCCATGTTCCTTACCACTTCCCCATTCTCATTCAATTTGTTACAGAATACCCACTTAGTTCCAATTATATTTTTGTTCTCTAGGCTTGGAACAAGTTCCCAAGTTTGATTCTTCTCAATTTACATTGGTTCTTCTTCTATAGGCTTGATCCAATACTCATCCTTGCATGCCTCAACCATTGTTTCGGGTTCAAATTTAGAAAGTAAAAATAGATTTACCTATTCTTCAAAATCTCTCCTTCTTGTCAATACACCTTTGCTCTTATCACCAATTATATGGTCTTCAATGTGATGCTTCTACACATACTTGGGAGTTTTAGGGATTCTTTTTGGAGCTTCTTGTTCTTCAACCTATACTTCTTTCTCTTTAGTTTCTTCTTCTTCTCCGCAAGAAGACTTGTCTGATTAATATCAATTAACCTCTAAAATCTTCTCTATATCTTCATCAACCTTAACATTAGCACATTCAATAATTTTTCTTAGCCTTTTGTTGTAGCACTGGTAATCTTTTCTTCTAGTAGAATACCCAAGGAAGATACCTTCATCATACCTTGCATCAAACTTTCCTAGTTCTTCATCTATTCTGATATAATATTTCCTTCCAAAAACTTTGAAATATTTAATAGTAGGAATTCTTCCATACCATAGCTGATATGGAGTCTTTGTGTCATTTTCTCTTACATGTACTCTATTTTGTATGTAGACAATAGTATGAATTACTTCTCTCCAATAGAATTCTAGTAGGTTTGCTTCTTTTATCATTGTCCTTGTAGCTTCTTTGAATAGTCATGTTCTTCCTTTCAACCACTCCATTTTGCTGAGGAGTGCTAAGGGCAAATAAATGCCTCTTTATCCCATGATCCCCACAAAACATGTTAAACTCATTAGAAACAAATTCTCCACCTTTGTCAAACCTCAAACATTTGATTTTTATATCCAATTCATTCTCAACCATTACTTTAAAGGCTTTAAACTTATCTAGGGATTCTAATTTTTCCTTAAGAAATGTGACCCATGTCATTCTAGAGCAATGATCAATAAATAACATGAAATACCTATCACCTTGAAAACTCCATACTCTAGTAGGACCACAAAGATCTATATGCAGCAATTCTAACAGTCTGATAGAATATTGTTGTTTGACTTTCAAACTTCCTCTTGCTTGCATTCCAACTTGACATTCCTTACAAATGGCATTGATAGGCTTTGTAATTTTTGGTAGATCTCTCACAACTTGAATTGAACTTATCCTTACGAGGCTATCAAAATTGATGTGACATAATCTCCTATACCATAGCCAACTCTCACCGATCTGAGTCATGAAGCAATAACCATCACCACCTTTAAGATGATAAACATTTCCACCTATCATCTTTCCAGCAGCAATCACTTTTTGGGAGCTTTTTCTGATCTCACAACCATCATCCTAAAAGATAAGATTGTAATCCTTGATACACCTATCCAACACTCAAGAGATTATGCTTTAAACCTTTAACATAAAGAACATCATCAATGTTATGCTTTCAATCAAAACTTATTAAACCTCTTCCACAAATCTTAGCAGCATTATCACACCAAATCTAACTAGTCCTCCATCATATTTTTTAAGTTTAACAAACTAACTCTTGTCAGTTGTCATATGATTTGAGGATGCATTGTCAATGACCCACTCATATTTTTCTCTCTTAGCATGAAAAGAAGACATTATAGTGCCTTCAAGGTTAATACTTGCTTCTAGACCCTTTTCCGTCACACAGCTTCTAGAGTTAGTAGAAACAATTTCATCTCTTAGGTCTATGAATAAGAATTCATTATCATTATCATCCTCATAATTAGATTCATCTTCAAATATGCCTGCATCTTCTCTATCATAGTAACTTTTCTTAACCATCTTATCTTTGTTTTCCATATTCTTAATTCTCATAGCTCTATCTAGACATCTTGAAGCATAATGACTTATCTTTCCACAACTGAAACATTTAAAAGGAAACTTACCACTAAACTTTCCAATGCCCTTTTTAATCCTTCTAACAAAGTTAGCTTCCACTTCATCAAGGTCTTTTGGATCTGATTCCATAGTCTTTTCTAATTTTCTAGCCTTAAAAGTAGTCTCATCCTTTGTAGTTCTACTAGTTAGCCAAACTCTCTTATTTCAAAAGTAGTTAAGGTGCCAAGCAACTGATCTTTGGTAAACTAATTCAAATTTTGCAATTCTTCAATAGAAAAAAGCTTATGACTAAGATTTAGGAAGATTTCCAAGTACCTTCAATATCACTTCTTTATCATCTATATTTCCACCAAGTCCTTTGATGCCATTGACAACTTCATCCACCTTTTGTAAGTAGCTTGTAATGTTTTCATCTTTAGACATTTGCATGGTCTCAAACATGAGCTTCAAATTCTATATTTTATCTTGTTTGACCTTATCATCTCCTTCATAAACACTTTCCAACTTTTTCCAAATCTCATTAGAAGTTTTCAAATTCATAACTTTCACCAACTCAGAATTAGTAAGACCACTTAAAAGAGCATGTTTAGCCATATCATCAATTTCATGAGCTTTGATCTCATCATCAGTATTTAAACCATTCTCAGGTATAGTGTAATTAGACATAATGGATTTTCAGATCTCATAACCAAAAGAAATTATAAAGGCTTCCATCCTTACCTTCCAGAGAGCATAGTCTGATCCATTAAACAAGGGAAAATCCTTCTTGTGCACCATCCTACATCTACCTCAAGCTGTTAAGCTTTCTTCAAAGGAACTTTGCTCTAATACCAATTGTTGAATGCGCCAAACAACTGAGAGGGGGGTGAATCAATTGTATCATAAACTTCAAACCCTCACAAACATTCAGATCCACATTAGCTGAATTAATCCTTAACCTTGTTATGATGATTAAGCATGAAAAGCAAATAACAAAAGATGAATCATAACAACACCAAACACAAGACAACACTAGATTTTTACGTGAAAACCCCAAGGGAAAAACCATGGTGAGGATTAGCTCACAATATAAAGTAGTAGCAACACCAAATTACAAAAGGCTCACTACCCAGGACTCATTGGAAAGAAGAAATAAAGAAAGGCTCACTACCAAATGACTCATTGTCTAGAAGAAAGAGATAGAAGAGAAGGCTCACTGCTAGGGATGAACTGATATAATTGCATCTAACCTATGCATGGAGTTTAGTTCCAATGAAGCTCAATATTCACCACAACACAAACATCACCTTTGCAGCAACACTAAAAAATAGTACACCTTCTACTCACTAGATCCATTACCAAATTCACATCACAAACATCATATCCATCACACATCCCATCAGTCACAAATCCTTTACAATTATTTATACCATCATCAATCTTGAAAACATTCTCCAAGGTCAACAACACACATTAATGTATAAAATTCAAATTAGGTCTAGACCAAAACATTTCCATGGAGGAAAGCAATGAATGTAGACGACATCACACCTTAGCATAGACCTAAATCCATACATACATGCTTCATCACGCTTTCACAATCACCGAAGCACAACCGCAATTAGTGTAAACACCCAAGTCAACCAAACTTGTGTTGACACTATGAACTTTTAAGTACACACTTCCTCAAAACCAAAAGATGACATGTGGACCATACACCGAGCTTGACCATGATCTAGAAACATGTACAAGCACCTAAAAACCAACAAAATCTTTTGCAACATCTTTCACTTGAACAAAGTTCACATCAGAGCACTTAGATTACTTTGTCATCAAGTACAACTCAAGAAATGAACTTGTAGAGCACCAAACCATGAAGAACTTGAACTAAAGAAATATATAGACTTTATAAGCATAAATCCAAAACTACAAATCCAAAAAAAATCTACAAAGAAATGCAGAGCAAAATAGTTTCTCCTAGACACCTCTGAATAACCCAGAAACGTAGTCCACACACTAGTGAACACAACTTTCTCTGCACAACAAACCAGAGCACCAAATTTGGAATATAACATCTCTTTAGTCATCTAAATAACATATTCCAACCACAAAACTAGATCTTCAATAAGGAATAAATGCAGAGAAAAACTAGAACACTATTCTGTTAAGTCAAAACACATCTTCAGTTTCCTTTATTAATCAAATTTTCTCAAAAGCACTTGGAGACCAAACAATAGAAGCATATTTTTAACATCTTAAACGCATCTACAAAGCAACCAAATCACCTTCAACAATAGCTCATAACCTCATCTTCAAACAACCTTATCTCTAAGCTCCTCTCAACACAAACTACTCATACTATTGCATCATTTCTTAAAACATACTCTTGACATAGTTGATACCAATGACAACACAAGCTTGTTGACATTAATAACAACATCAATTAGAAAATAGTTGCAAAATTACTTCTAGCCATTCTTTGTCTATTAGCTTCATTGTGTCTTCTTCTTTGTTCTTCCCTTTGAACATCTGTCACTTGTTCTCATTTTCATCTACGATATTCTGTCATGCCCACATTTTCCTTGTGGTCACAACACACATCACACGTGTCATAGCCACATCTGTCATGTGGTTATGACACGAGATATGAAAAACTTTTCTCACACTGTCCTAAAAACCCCTCTCGCATGCGTACGCATGCTCAATGGTGTTCTCTCATGGCGAAACACTATACTCATCGGCGGAATACAAGTACAATGGTGTGCAACCAGAAGCATATAGATCAACAAAAGGGTCTATACAACGCTGGTAACGTCATTGCAAGAGTGAGATTACCAAAGTTCTTAAATCGAACCCTCGGCAATGTTCGGTAGCAGAATGCCTTACGGCGTTAGTGGGAATTACGCTGCACTCATTTACGCACGTGGTTCGCTGATAGAGGAACCACTCCCCACGACGCCTTGTTCCGACTAAACCGGCTAGTGATCTCCCTATTTAGTCATTTTTCAGCCAGGCACGGTTGTCTGTCTCCTCTCTTGTTTCCTGAAACATACCCCTCCTATGACTTAGCATTTTGAACAAGGCGGTTTGGTTGCCCTCTCTTCCCTTTTCACAAGTTCTTAATTCTGATTATATCTTTATCGCCCTTACCTTAACTATTTCTTAGTTCATTTAGTGTGTTTATATTTCGGTTTCTCTCTCTCTTTCATTTTCTATGCTTTCTTTATGTGCATCCTGACCTTTCTTCATGATTTACGTCAATCAGGGTTATTACTGCAGCTATTGTTGATATTAAACCTAATTTCAGGATGATCTAGGTCACAAAGGCTGGTTTACTATTTCGCTGGACTCGGTCTCCTAATCTTCCCCGATCTAGGTTCCTCCTCTTCGTAAATACTTAGTCAACTTGTTCCTAAGCAAATTTGGCAGAAGGGTCCGTCAACTTAGTTCTCTTATCCCGTGTGAGAAAATGTCGCGCATTTTCTCCTCTGTGTTTTCCAATGTTAGTTTTTCCTTCTTCGGAACCTCTTACAGGTTTACATATGAGATCGTTTGCTACAGTTGAGATTAATATGGCCACATGGATTGTTAGTGGTGGCTTCTTAAGTTTATTTCCAGTGTTCTTTTGAGCAAGGAGTTGTGTAATTTTCCTCTTCATTTTCTGGGTGATTATTCGTACGTTAACAGATTGTAACTTCCGAGAAACTCTTTCCAGAGTATCACTGAATATTCCTAAACTCTCTTTTACATTATAATTTTATTTTCTCTTGTTTATAATTACTGTTGTTACTGTTACTCTTAATTACGATTCATACACTGATTGTGACTCGTATGACGTTGTCAATAGATGTAGGTGGTTCACCACTTTATAAAACTCTGTTCATGGTAAGATATCTTCTTTGATTGTTGTGTTCAACACTTAATAACATCTACTGTGAGAATATAATTGTTATCTATTTTTTTTTTTTTTCTCTATATCCATGAGACATAGGTTATAACGATTTTAAACGAGGGCCCAATAAATTGGTTCATAGATTTACTCCTATGTATATTATATATCTATATATATATATATATATATATACATACATACATATATATATATATATATAATATATTTATTTTAATGTCTATGTAAAGGACGAATTGGTTTACCACAACTTATATAACTATATCTATATATATATATATATATATATATATATATATATATACAGATATATAATCATTATTATATTATATATATATCTATATATATAGACATATATAATATATATATATGCCTATATATAGAGCTATATAAAACTGAATTTATATTCCAAATAACCTAATCTTATGTTAGGGCCAAGCCCTAACATTTTATTTGCTGTAGTTTCCACAGCCGACGGCGGCCATGGGCGGCGGTGGCCGCTGTGACAGAGAAGCAGGGTCGGGGTGGCCGCAGAGCGGCGGGCCTGTGCAGGCCGCGGGAGGTATAAGGGATTGGGGGGGAGATGTGGAGTGGGGCGGAGCCCCACCCACATTCCCACGACTTGGGGTGTGGGTGGGGCTCCGCCCCACTCCACACCTCCAAATGTAACATAAAACCTGCGGTGGGGTTTTCTCCCCACCGCCCATTGTAAATAGCGACTGTGTTTTTTCTATCCGCGGCTTAAATTTTAACCGCCATTCTTATGTGCTATTCGTTGATTTCTCTCAACAATAAAATATATATATATATATATATATATATATTATATATATATATATTTATATTTAGCAATGATTATAAAATTAGAGATATATATATATATATATTTCATATATATATATATACATATATATATCTATTTTGATATTGATATTTATTAGTCAATCTCATAAAACTGATAATTTACTTTCAATTTCTCTATTATTCTAGAAAATGATAATTACTCAAAATATGAAATATATATATATATATATATATATATATATATATATATATATATATATCTCTATATATACATATATTTAAATTTATTTATATATAAAAATATTCTTATATGTGCTTAACTAATTCCTAAATTTCTCAATTTCACTACTTTATGCATTTTCTCCAAATCAACCTGTTATAAGAAATTGTCATAACACTTATATATATATATATATATATATATATATATATATATATATATATATATATATATATATATATATATATATATATATATATATATATATATCCCAATTTCACTTAATTGATAGAACTGGTAACTAACTATCCCCTTATTATAAGTATAATTTTCCATTTTCATAAACATTTAAGACTTCGTAAATTTACAACAGATTATATATTTACATGCTAGATTTCCTCTAAATTATCAGAATCCATGAGAATAACTCCAATATTTAAAACTGTCTTTTCCATTTTAACATTGAACTATAAAGAAAATTAGCATTTCAGTGAAGCAATTCCAAACTTTCAAATGTAAACAACTCAGATTAAATTGCAAAAATGAACTTGTTCCTTTCAGTAATACTTGAAACACAAAAATTGCTATTGAACAAAGTTTGCAAACATCAACTTAAAATTTAAGCACATTCATATTACAGCTTCTCAATCATGAATACCAACTTCCCAGATATGAACTTTCTCCTCCCAAACAGTATACCACTGAAAACTTATGACAACCAATAAAAGTCCAATAATAACAAGATCAGGGAGGTGATTTTATTCACTCCCAGAATAACATTAATTTACAACAATAACAAGAGAGGTGTTCTCTCTTCATCTCTATGAAATGAACCAGGCCTAATTCTCATGACAAGAAGATGATCTGTTTCTTCATAAATAGCCAACCAGAAGCTCCAAGAGAAAAACCTGCGTATCAAAGACAAACAAAGAAGAAAATACCACTCGTCTAGCTCTCCTCCCTACCGTAGACCCGCAAGAGGGTCACCCCCGAGCTAGGGAGACCATACTCACACCTGGGTACTCAAACACTCCACTTCACAACAGAAACAACAACAATCCCAAAGCACACATACACCCGTGGGTATTTTACACAATACGGAAACTCAACTACAGTGAGTTTCATAAGGGGCAGGAGAGTGGACACACTCGACTCCAGAGTGTCACCCTGACAGATAAATGAACTAATATAAATTTCTCTTGGTCTCAACCAAGTGTGATCACAATTTGTAAGAAATCTGTATATGACTCTCAAGTCAAAAATACAGTCACAGATACATGCCCTCAAGGCTTTCAACATCCCAAAAGATGGAAACAGGTATGCACCCGAGGAGGATCTCTCCTCCCCTACCCCAAACTTGATGAGCATTTCTCCCAAGTGGGAGACGCTCTGTCAAACAACCCGACAAGAACCCCACAGAAAACAAATTTAAACACATATTTCACACACATTTCATACACATTTCAGTTCTACCAAAACAAAGGTAAAATTCAGACCAACCTTGCAATGCCCTCCTGGAATGAAGTTGTTGCAGAGTCCACAGAGTTCACTTCCAACCTTAGCCACCAACTCCCTCTCCCTTCTCTATCTTCCAAACTAACTTCTTTATTTTTGGTAAGGCCAAAATGAAAGATTTTCCCCAAAATTCAACTAACTCCCTCTCATCCCAAAATTTCAAAATAAATAACCCAAAATTCTCTTTCTTTCTAATTTTGAGAAATGGGGAAGTGACACTTGTCACCTCCTCACCCTTCCCAAAAATCACTATTCTGTCCAGGTGGCTTATGTCACTCTCCATTCCCAAGGGTACTCCTTATTCCTCTCATGTGACTCCACTTTCTCATGGGAGAAATAAAAAAAAGAGTTAAATGGGAACAAGACAGGTGACCCATGCCTCTTTCTCCTTTCTTCACATGGGTGTCCCCATAGTACATGGGGGAATCTTACTAAAGAAGGGGTAACTTTCACTAATGGATGGCATCTCTTATCTAGGGAAAAGTAGAGGGGATGGGTTGAGTGTTGGTACAACCCATCATGTCCCCTCCTACCTCCAATTTTCGCCACTTAACTTCAGGGGAAGGTTAAGTTGACTAGATGGAGGTTACTCAAGGGTTACCCATGCCAAATGGGCCCCTGGACCCATGGGGTAGAACCCAGGGTCAATTTTAACCCATACAAGACACCCCAGGTCAAGGTAAAGCACAAGAAAAAGGGCCTCATAATTTAAATAAAAATAGAAATTTCAAATTCAATCTCTTTACAACACTTACTTATAAAAATAATGTCACATGAGGGTAACCTAACCCACTCGACCATACGAAAGACCACATTACATCATGACATCAAACACAAAGAGATCTTGGTTCCTCGTGGAACCAGATCGGCTTAACAGGGAATAACAAATAACAAGGTGTGGAATGATCTCTGAAATCTGTGGTTTGATTAGTAGTCCCTGCACACTCAATTACAAGATCAGTAACCACATAAACTCATCATAGCCAAAGCAACTTAAATAACACATGCATTCTCATGCCCTAGTACAATTTAACATAATTAAAAATCATATTACAATTTTCCATCATCACCTAATTCATTTTTCTGAAAAGTAACTTATCCAAACATCACCCAATTAGTTTTTCCGAAAACATAATAAAGTTAAATAGTCTGACAAATTTCGGGAACTGCTATCCCACAAATATGAAAGTAACAATAACAGTAGTAAAAAAAAGGGCGGTCCTCACATCCTCTCCCCCTAAGACGGTACTTCCTCCTGGAAGTCATCAAAAAGGTGAGCATACAGGGTCTTCAATCTCTCTGCATCTTCCCATGTTGCAGTGACTTCGTCGTATAAGTCCCATTGGACTCTAACCTGGTCCAGCTCTCGACCTCGAAGGGCCAGCGTCCGACGAGCCAATATGCGAATTGGCTCCAACGCCAGTTGTCCGTCTGCCTCTACCTGAAGAGCACTCCAATCCAACACATGAGATAAGTCAGAAATATATTGACGTAAAACTGATACATGAAATACATCGTGGATACGTGACAGGCTAGGTGGCAAGGCTAGACGATAGGCTACTGGTCCTATCCGCTCCAAGATTTCGAAAGGTCCTACAAATCGAGGTGCGAGTTTAGAGCCTTTTCCGTAACGGATTGGACTTTTGTGCGGCCGCACTCTCAAAAATACTCTTTCCCCCACAGAGAAGCTTCGGTCTGTCCTTTTAGCATCGGCATACTTTTTCTGCCTGTCCTATGCTTCCAGAAGCCTCTGTCTTATCTGTTTAACTTGCAGTTCCATATTCTGAACTATCTCTGGGCCGATGACTGTTCTGTCCTCTATACGATCCCAACTCAAAGGTGTTCTGCATGGTCTGCCATATAATGCCTGGAAAGGAGGCATACCCAATGAGCTATGATGCCCATTATTGTAGGCGAACTCAACTAGATACAGGTACTCCTCCCATCTAGACTGGTGGTCCATCACATACATGCGAAGCATGTCTTCTAACACCTGGTTAACTCTCTTTGTTTGTCCGTCGGTTTCCGGATGATATGCGGAACTGAAGTTGCGCTGTGTGCCCAATGCCTGATGTAAGGCTTTCCAGAACGATGAAGTGAATACGGAGTCTCTGTCAGATATAATGTGGCGAGGTACCCCATGAAGTCTAACAATCTGATCAAGAAACACCTTTGCCACTGATGGTGCATTGTATGTTGTACATATTGGTGAAAAATGCGCCACTTTGGTCAGCTTGTCAACTGTCACCATAATAGCATCATGGCGACGTGATGACTTAGGTAGGCCAACGATAAAATCCATAGAAATGGTATCCCATTTCCATTCAGGTATCTCGTGAGGGTACAACAGTCCCGCTGGATGCTGATGTTCGGCCTTGACCCTCTGACATTCCAGGCAACGAGCAACAAATTCGGCAATGTCACGCCTCATCCCAGCCCAATGATAAAGCTGTCGTAAATCAGCATGCATCTTCTTCACTCCTGGGTGTGCTGCGTAGGGTGCTCTATAAGCCTCTGATAAGATTACTGTACGAAGATTACCCACATGGGGTACATAGATGCGTTGCTGATGTCGAAGCATACCATCAGAATCAAGAGTATATCCTGTAAATTTGCCCTCAAGGGCCTTCTGATTTAGTACTGCCTGCTGCACTTCAAGAAACCATTCGTCCTCCGGCAGATGCTGTAAGATGCGATCCTTCAAGTCCATCTTCAAGGTCAGGGTCTGGATCTCGTGGCGTCTTCGACTCAAAGCATCAGCGACCACGTTCTCCTTCCCTTTGATATAATGGACATCGAAGTCATATTCGCATAGGAATTCCATCCAACGCCGTTGGCGGGCGTTCAAATTAGGCTGTGTAAAAATATACTGCAAACTATGATGGTCTGAATGGAGTTCAAAGCGTCGCCCTAAGAGAAAGTGTCTCCAGCGAACCAAGGCATGAACAACAGCTGCAAGCTCTAAGTCATGCGTCAGATAGTTTAACTCATGTGTCTTTAGTTTCCGCGATTCGTATGCGATCGCTCGACCATCATGTATAAGCACGGCTCCCAAACCTTCTAATGATGCATCCGTGCAAACTACAAACTCTTCTGAAGGATCTGGAACTGCTAAAATAGGAGCGCTCGTAAGACGCTCTTTGAGGACTCCAAAAGCCTTTTCACACTGCTCGGTCCAAGTGAAACCCTTCCCTTTTCGCTGAAGGGAAGTAATGGGATGTGCTATCCTGGAGAAACCTTCGACAAACCGACGATAATACCCGGCTAACCCCATAAAGCTTCTAACCTCTGTCACGTTCGTGGGTGCCGGCCACTCCTGGATTGCTCTAATTTTAGATGGATCTACGGAGATGCCATCGCTTGATAAAATGTGTCCCAAATACTGCACCTCTGTCCTGAAGAAGGCACACTTCGCCAAGTTGCCATAAAGTTGCTGTCCTCGTAATTGCTGCAAAACTTGACGCAAGTGCTCTACATGCTCTTCCTCAATCCGTGAATAAATCAGAATGTCATCTAGGAATATGATCACGAACCGGTCTAGGTATGTACGGAACACCCCGTTCATGAGACTCATGAATACTGTAGGAGCGTTCGTCAACCCGAAAGGTACCACTGTGAATTCATAATGGCCATATCTGGTTCGAAAAGCAGTTTTATGAATATCTGACTCTGTGATGCGCAATTGATGATACCCAGATTTTAGATCGATTTTCGAGAACACTCTGGCTCCCTGCATCTGATCAAAAAGGTCGTCAATCCTAGGTAGAGGATAACGATTCTTCACCGTCACCTTGTTCAACTGCCTGTAGTCCATGCATAGACGAAGAGACCCATCCTTCTTCTTCACGAAGATCACTGGTGCGCCCCATGGTGAAACGCTAGGTCGGATGTGTCCCTTCTCAAGTAATTCTTCCAACTGCAGCTTAAGTTCTGTGAGTTCATGGGTCGTCATTCTATAGGGTGCGCGGGATATCGGCTCTGCACCTGGCACTAAGTCGATGTGGAAGTCCACTTCTCTACGTGGAGGCATACCAGGTAATTCTGGCGGGAATACATCGGCAAACTCTCTAAGGATAGGGTGATCATCTAAAGTCGTCTCAGGTTCATCCTCTGCTCTATCACTGACTGTGATGGCAAACATCTGACATCCCTTCCGCATACAGTGCTTAAGCTGTTGTGCGGATATCATACGAACCGCCGTGGGCTTTTGAATGCCCACTATCTCAACCGACGAACCATGATCGTCTAAACAGCTAATCGTTCTCTGGCGACAATCAAGCTTGGCTCTATGTGCCGCAAGCCAATCCATACACAGAACTACTCCGTAAGACCCTAATGGCATAATCCTAAGGTCGCAAGTTGTGGTGAAGGGTCCCAATGTGATCTCACAGTCTTTAACCAAGGTATCTACTGACATCCTGGCCCCTGAGGCCAACTCAACTTCCCACCTAATGTCTTGCCTAGAAGCCACCAGCCTGCAACGCTCCACTAACGATGTAGACAAAAAGGAGTCAGTAGCTCCTGAGTCAAAAAGGATCGAGATGGGAAAGTCTCTAATCGTACCTGCTGCCTCGATGACAGAAGCCTGGAAATCGGCCTGGCGGTTATCAATCGCTGCAAACATGTGGTGAGATCTGCCCACGTCACCTACGGTCTGCTCAGACCCTCCTGATCGGGGCTGACCCCCTGCAGTAAATCCCTGCGGACACTCTCTAGCCAGATGCCCTGCCCCACCACATACATAACATGGTCCTCTAACCTGTAACTACCCTGACTGTGTTCTGCCTGACTGTTGTTGCCCGGTCCGTCCGGTGGATCCCTGTGAGCCTCTGTAAGACTGCTGGGACCTTGCGGGTCCTGCCGATGAACCCTGCTGTCTCTGATCCCTGCGTGGTCCCTGCTGCTGCCATCCACGGTTCTGTCCTCCCTGTCCCCTCTGTTGAAATTTGGATTTTTGCTGATGTTGCTGTTGCTGTGGAGGCCTAGGAGGTAATGATGAAGGATTATATCCTCCTCTCTGTGTTGTGTTTTGAGGCCTTCGGAAATTTTGCTGTTGCTGGGGATTCCGTTCCTGGTACTGTGGGCGTGAATTCTGTCCTCGTCCCTGAATTTCCTCTGATATAAGGGCCTTTTCAATAGCCTCGCTCATGGTTTGGGGATTTGCCATACGAACTGGTCCTGCTATCCCGTGATTTAGCCCCCTGATGAATTTGTGTATTAAGATTTTCTCGTCATGGAGGTATTCCGCGTAACGAGAAAGCTCTATAAATCGGCTCTCATACTGAGTAACGGTGAGTCCCCTCTGCTGTAGATCATGAAACTCATCGATTCTGCTCTGTCTATAATGTTCGGACAAATACCGCGCATTGAAGCGCTCAATGAAGGTGTCCCATGTGAGTGTATCCACAGAGAGTCAGCGCTTGCACTCCTCTGTGCGTCACCAGGTGGCTGCTGCATCCCTAAGAAGATGAACTGCCACTCGTGCTTTCGTGTTGCTCTCATACGGTCGCAATGCGAAACACCTGTCTAAGCTAATTAGCCAAGCCTCGGCCACAGCTCCCTCTGTAGCTCCTGCAAAGGTGGGTGGGTTGAGCCTCAATAGATCTCTGATAGGGTCCCCTCTGTCTCTAAGTCTCCCAAGTGGCTCTTCCACACCATCCTCATATACTCCCTGCTGAACCTGTTCTTGTCTCAAAAGTCTCGGAGGACTCCTGCTCCGTGCTCGGGAGGCCGACCCTACCTCCTCTACTGTTGTGTCGGGAATCTCAACGAAGGGCTCCACACGTAACACCTCTAGTGGATCAACGCGGGGCTCCATACGTGGCTCAATACGTGACTCGGCACGTGGCTCCTCTCGCGGATCAACACGAGGCTCTATACGTGGCTCAGGAATCACTGGTGGTAACCTGTCTAACATAGTCTGTAGTGCCTGTAAGATCTGTGGACCTATATCTGATACTGGTGTCGCCTGTGGTACTAGTGGTGCTTGTGGTACAGGTGGTGCAAGTGGTGCTGCTGAATCTGCGGGTGCCAGTCCCTCGGCTGAGGAATCGCTGTGCACCTCGACTGACGCTGTGTGGCGTGATCGCGCTCGACGAACACGTCGGGGAGGCATCCTACAAAACAAGGTAGAAACTAATTAGCCAAAGTTGCGGAATAATAACGTGCCCAAATACGCCCAGTGTTTACAAACTGGGCTCTGATACCAAATGTCATGCCCACATTTTCCTTGTGGTCACAACACACATCGCACATGTCATAGCCACATCTGTCATGTGGTTATGACACGAGATATGAAAAACTTTTCTCACACTGTCCTAAAAACCCCTCTCGCATGCGTACGCATGCTCAACGGTGTTCTCTCATGGCGAAACACTATACTCATCGGCGGAATACAAGTACAATGGCGTGCAACCAGAAGCATATAGATCAACAAGAGGGTCTATACAACGCTGCTAACGTCATTGCAAGAGTGAGATTACCAAAGTTCTTAAATCGAACCCTCGGCAATGTTCGGTAGCAGAATGCCTTACGGTGTTAGTGGGAATTACGCTGCACTCATTTACGCACGTGGTTCGCTGATAGAGGAACCACTCCCCACGACGCCTTGTTCCGACTAAACCGGCTAGTGATCTCCCTATTTAGTCATTTTTCAGCCAGGCACGGTTGTCTGTCTCCTCTCTTGTTTCCTGAAACATACCCCTCCTATGACTTAGCATTTTGAACAAGGCGGTTTGGTTGCCCTCTCTTCCCTTTTCACAAGTTCTTAATTCTGATTATATCTTTATCGCCCTTACCTTAACTATTTCTTAGTTCATTTAGTGTGTTTATATTTCGGTCTCTCTCTCTCTTTCATTTTCTATGCTTTCTTTATGTGCATCCTGACCTTTCTTCATGATTTACGTCAATCAGGGTTATTACTGCAGCTATTGTTGATATTAAACCTAATTTCAGGATGATCTAGGTCACAAAGGCTGGTTTACTATTTCGCTGGACTCGGTCTCCTAATCTTCCCCGATCTAGGTTCCTCCTCTTCGTAAATACTTAGTCAACTTGTTCCTAAGCAAATTTGGCAGAAGGGTCCGTCAACTTAGTTCTCTTATCCCGTGTGAGAAAATGTCGCGCATTTTCTCCTCTGTGTTTTCCAATGTTAGTTTTTCCTTCTTCGGAACCTCTTACAGGTTTACATATGAGATCGTTTGCTACAGTTGAGATTAATATGGCCACATGGATTGTTAGTGGTGGCTTCTTAAGTTTATTTCCAGTGTTCTTTTGAGCAAGGAGTTGTGTAATTTTCCTCTTCATTTTCCGGGTGATTATTCGTACGTTAACAGATTGTAACTTCCGAGAAACTCTTTCCAGAGTATCACTGAATATTCCTAAACTCTCTTTTACATTATAATTTTATTTTCTCTTGTTTATAATTACTGTTGTTACTGTTACTCTTAATTACGATTCATACACTGATTGTGACTCGTATGACGTTGTCAATAGATGTAGGTGGTTCACCACTTTATAAAACTCTGTTCATGGTAAGATATCTTCTTTGGTTGTTGTGTTCAACACTTAATAACATCTACTGTGAGAATATAATTCTAATCTATTTATTTATTTATTTTCTCTATATCCATGAGACATAGGTTATAACGATTTTAAACGAGGGCCCAATAAATTGGTTCATAGATTTACTCCTATGTATATTATATATCAATATATATATATATATATATATATATATATATATATATATATATATATATACATACATACATACATATATATATAATATATTTATTTTAATGTCTATGTAAAGGACGAATTGGTTTACCACAACTTATATAACTATATCTATATATATATATATATATATATATATATATATATACAGATATATAATCATTATTATATTATATATATAGCTATATACATAGACATATATAATATATATATATATGCCTATATATAGAGCTATATAAAACTGAATTTATATTCCAAATAACCCAATCTTATGTTAGGGCCAAGCCCTAACATTTTATTTGCTGTAGTTTCCACAGCCGACGGCGGCCATGGGCGGCGGTGGCCGCTGTGACAGAGAAGCAGGGTCGGGGTGGCCGCAGAGCGGCGGGCCTGTGCAGGCCGCGGGAGGTATAAGGGATTGGGGGGGAGATGTGGAGTGGGGCGGAGCCCCACCCACATTCCCACGACGTGGGGTGTGGGTGGGGCTCCGCCCCACTCCACACCTCCAAATGTAACATAAAACCTGCGGTGGGGTTTTCTCCCCACCGCCCATTGTAAATAGCGACTGTGTTTTTTCTATCCGCGGCTTAAATTTTAACCGCCATTCTTATGTGCTATTCGTTGATTTCTCTCAACAATAAAATATATATTTATATATATATATATATATATATATATATATATAATTATATATATATATATATATATATATATATATATATATATATATATATATATTTATATTTATATTTAGCAATGATTATAAAATTAGAGATATATATATATATATATATATATTTCATATATATATATATACATATATATATCTATTTTGATATTGATATTTATCAGTCAATCTCATAAAACTGATAATTTACTTTCAATTTCTCTATTATTCTAGAAAATGATAATTACTCAAAATATGAAATATATATATATATATATATCTCTATATATACATATATTTAAATTTATTTATATATAAAAATATTCTTATATGTGCTTAACTAATTCCTAAATTTCTCAATTTCACTACTTTATGCATTTTCTCCAAATCAACCTGTTATAAGAAATTGTCATAACACTTATATATATATATATATATATATATATATATATATATATATATATCCCAATTTCACTTAATTGATAGAACTGGTAACTAACTATCCCCTTATTATAAGTATAATTTTCCATTTTCATAAACATTTAAGACTTCGTAAATTTACAACAGATTATATATTTACATGCTAGATTTCCTCTAAATTATCAGAATCCATGAGAATAACTCCAATATTTAAAACTGTCTTTTCCATTTTAACATTGAACTATAAAGAAAATTAGCATTTCAGTGAAGCAATTCCAAACTTTCAAATGTAAACAACTCAGATTAAATTGCAAAAATGAACTTGTTCCTTTCAGTAATACTTGAAACACAAAAATTGCTATTGAACAAAGTTTGCAAACATCAACTTAAAATTTAAGCACATTCATATTACAGCTTCTCAATCATGAATACCAACTTCCCAGATATGAACTTTCTCCTCCCAAACAGTATACCACTGAAAACTTATGACAACCAATAAAAGTCCAATAATAACAAGATCAGGGAGGTGATTTTATTCACTCCCAGAATAACATTAATTTACAACAATAACAAGAGAGGTGTTCTCTCTTCATCTCTATGAAATGAACCAGGCCTAATTCTCATGACAAGAAGATGATCTGTTTCTTCATAAATAGCCAACCAGAAGCTCCAAGAGAAAAACCTGCGTATCAAAGACAAACAAAGAAGAAAATACCACTCGTCTAGCTCTCCTCCCTACCGTAGACCCGCAAGAGGGTCACCCCCGAGCTAGGGAGACCATACTCACACCTGGGTACTCAAACACTCCACTTCACAACAGAAACAACAACAATCCCAAAGCACACATACACCCGTGGGTATTTTACACAATACGGAAACTCAACTACAGTGAGTTTCATAAGGGGCAGGAGAGTGGACACACTCGACTCCAGAGTGTCACCCTGACAGATAAATGAACTAATATAAATTTCTCTTGGTCTCAACCAAGTGTGATCACAATTTGTAAGAAATCTGTATATGACTCTCAAGTCAAAAATACAGTCACAGATACATGCCCTCAAGGCTTTCAACATCCCAAAAGATGGAAACAGGTATGCACCCGAGGAGGATCTCTCCTCCCCTACCCCAAACTTGATGAGCATTTCTCCCAAGTGGGAGACGCTCTGTCAAACAACCCGACAAGAACCCCACAGAAAACAAATTTAAACACATATTTCACACACATTTCATACACATTTCAGTTCTACCAAAACAAAGGTAAAATTCAGACCAACCTTGCAATGCCCTCCTGGAATGAAGTTGTTGCAAAGTCCATAGAGTTCACTTCCAACCTTAGCCACCAACTCCCTCTCCCTTCTCTATCTTCCAAACTAACTTCTCTATTTTTGGTAAGGCCAAAATGAAAGATTTTCCCCAAAATTCAACTAACTCCCTCTCATCCCAAAATTTCAAAATAAATAACCCAAAATTCTCTTTCTTTCTAATTTTGAGAAATGGGGAAGTGACACTTGTCACCTCCTCACCCTTCCCAAAAATCACTATTCTGTCCAGGTGGCTTATGTCACTCTCCATTCCCAAGGGTACTCCTTATTCCTCTCATGTGACTCCACTTTCTCATGGGAGAAATAAAAAAAAGAGTTAAATGGGAACAAGACAGGTGACCCATGCCTCTTTCTCCTTTCTTCACATGGGTGTCCCCATAGTACATGGGGGAATCTTACTAAAGAAGGGGTAACTTTCACTAATGGATGGCATCTCTTATCTAGGGAAAAGTAGAGGGGATGGGTTGAGTGTTGGTACAACCCATCATGTCCCCTCCTACCTCCAATTTTCGCCACTTAACTTCAGGAGAAGGTTAAGTTGACTAGATGGAGGTTACTCAAGGGTTACCCATGCCAAATGGGCCCCTGGACCCATGGGGTAGAACCCAGGGTCAATTTTAACCCATACAAGACACCCCAGGTCAAGGTAAAGCACAAGAAAAAGGGCCTCATAATTTAAATAAAAATAGAAATTTTAAATTCAATCTCTTTACAACACTTACTTATAAAAATAATGTCACATGAGGGTAACCTAACCCACTCGACCATACGAAAGACCACATTACATCATGACATCAAACACAAAGAGATCTTGGTTCCTCGTGGAACCAGATCGGCTTAACAGGGAATAACAAATAACAAGGTGTGGAATGATCTCCGAAATCTGTGGTTTGATTAGTAGTCCCTGCACACTCAATTACAAGATCAGTAACCACATAAACTCATCATAGCCGAAGCAACTTAAATAACACATGCATTCTCATGCCCTAGTACAATTTAACATAATTAAAAATCATATTACAATTTTCCATCATCACCTAATTCATTTTTCTGAAAAGTAACTTATCCAAACATCACCCAATTAGTTTTTCCGAAAACATAATAAAGTTAAATAGTCTGACAAATTTCGGGAACTGCTATCCCACAAATATGAAAGTAACAATAACAGTACTGTAATTAGTCATAACAACAGTAGTAAAAAAAAGGGCGGTCCTCACATATTCTCTTTAATACTCTCTCTGATATTTCCTCCTTTCCTCCTCTAATTTAAAATTCATTCTCATTCACACCATAGCTAGAAAATAAATAATATTTTTTTTTTCAAGTTTAAACAATGCCACTATAAGCTCTTGGCTACTATTTAATGATTTTCAAATTTTACTATATATGATTATAAATATGACAAATGTATCATAATCTAATATATTAAATATATTATACTAATACGGATCAAAAAATATATATTATACTAATAACATCATTATAAGCAACTGATGTATTATTATAAGAGGTATATAACCTATAATCTAATATTATCTTATTAGATTATATTATTATTATTTTATTATTAAAGTATAATTATTATATTATTGTTAAAGTATATTAATATGTTTCAATTCTATACATTGAGTATTATTTTGACCAATTTATTAGGATTGTCAAGAAACATGGTAATACATTAAACCTTGATTATTTGTAAACTTGCTATGTACATTTTTTGTGTGATTCTTCAATAGTGTCCCTTGGATGACACTCTTCACAACTAATTTTGGTTGATTGACTTATTTAGTTTGATTGTATTGATTAGATTAATTAGATATTTTCTTAGCATTTTACGACTTACATGATAAAGGGAATATGCACGCAAATAGGAACATTAGTGTTAATTAGACATTGAGATTATTTAACATATACCTTTTAAAAATAATAGCAAAAAACTTAATTTACAATTGTTAAATACCCTTTCAATTTATATATGTGAGAAGGAATATACAAAAGAGATATATATTATAGAATATAGATAAGATCTAGCTTTATATTTTGATGTCCTTTGAATTTACATATATGAGAAAGAACAAACATGCTCAAGATAACTCATAAAAAACTCACATAAGAAGTATTGAAGGAGGAATATACATAGTAGTTACTAAACTATACTATAGCACTACACAATGTGGAAATACATTTGGAAATATTCAATGATGCGAAGTGAATCACCTTCTCCATGTTGTTCATCATGATATAATTCTTTTAGAAAAGCACAAAATCCAGCTTCTTTTCTACATGTCTCATGAAATATTTCTATAATGTCTTCCATTTAAAAGATTTCTTCTTGTTTAATGGCTACAACACTTAATCTTGTCTCTTCAATTTCTTTGATGATTTTGTTGCAGTGGTCTGAAATAGATTTTGCTAATTTTTCTATAGGTGTTTCAACAAACCCATTGGAACGTGTAGATTCATTTGACAGTACTGGGCTTGTAATAGAGATTTATGATTCATTTTGTGGAACATCCATAATTTCAATTATTTTATGAGAATTATAGAACAATCAAATTAATATATATGTAAAAGTTAATAAAAAAATATTACATATGTAGATAACATATGTAAATCATCAAGAAAAAAAAAAGTTAAGCAAATTTTCTAATTTAAACATTGTAGATTTTCTAATTTAAATAAACTTTTATAAAAAAACATAAAATGATATAAGGAAGGATATATATAAAAGAATATAATGTAAGAAGATTTCAAACAAATCAAAAAACTTAATGATTAAATAATAAATAATTTTAATTAAAAGGAAATACTAATTAATTTATTATATCAACCCAAAAAGAATTTAGATACTCATTTCATTTGCACTCAATGGTGACTTACCCCTAATATTGTTTGCATTAAATAAAAATAATAATTGCCCTTTTAAAATTATTTGCATACAATTAAGTTTTACCAATAATACTAAATTAGAAATACACAACAATAAAATGAAATGAAAGCATTCATCACTTAATTAATTTAAAAAACACATCATAGCAAATCATCCTCTAGTTAAGGAATCTGTAAACTAAAATTTAGGGATATGAGATTTAAAAGAAATAAATCATTTTAAAACCTTAATTTAAATGATAACACTCACCCCTAAATTAATTTTAAAAAGACATGTTATAATGAAGCAATCCATCAAATGGATAATCATCCACTAAAATATAGGAGCATAATATGTATTATAAAATATAAATTTCCTAGAACTTTCCAAAATAAAATAAAATAATATAAAAACTACTTCATTCCTAAAATTGTTTCATTATTTTTCTTTTTTCTTTTTGTTTCTTGGTTGCAAATGTGAGCAAGAAGCCCATGGAGAAAAAGAAAAAAAACCATGGTAGGTCTTTTTCTTTCTTTTTACCACTCCTCTCTAATGCATTTTAAAAAATAAATTGTTAACTATTTCCTTCACAAAACCCCCACCAAGTTTATATTATTTTGTTCTTAGATCTAATGGTTTTGTAAGTTGCATGTGCAAATGAAAATTTTAAGAAGGTTTATGGATTGATGGATCAAAAGATTTGTTATTTTCTGGGTTTGGTTAAGCCTTTTATTTTGTGTTTGCAGGTATGGAGCATTTGGCTTGCATGTCTAAAATAGAGGAAGGACAAATATGATTTACCCAAAATCCCTCTTGTTGTGGTTTGGAAAGAGGGGTGATCTTGCACTAAGACTACTTTTGTAGTTGCATAGTAATAAGGTTTGATTGATTAAACAGAGATTTTTGATTTCTCTATTAAGGGAAATGCTTCAAAGGTTCAAAGCAATTTATAGCTACTACAAATGTAACAAGGTCCATGTGGATCCAAGATTAATAAAAGAAAGGGTTTTAATTAATTTTCTTTATATGATGGAAAGAGTGTAGGTGACTAACCACAAGGGGCACCCTCTCCATAGGGAAGCCTTCCCCACAAGTATGTGGAAAGTTGTGAGCTATCCCCATGTCTCCTTGGCCACTCCCATATGGGAATGGAGCCACTCAAAGTAGCAATTAAATTTTAATTTTTTTTTAATCTTTCCTTCTTTAAAATACTAAACAAAACTATTTTCAATAGTTTATCTCTTACTCTTTCATTTTCCATTATTTCTTTTATTATTGTGTATCCTACACCAAATATCTAAAATCGTAAAAGTATCATAATCAATCCCAGTATCATAAGAACCAGTGAAGGACTTAGAGTAAGATTTAAAAAGACTAACAATATGATGCAGGGACTTTCGGAGGTCATAACTTTTGACTCGGATGTGGGTTTTCTACGAAATTTTATAGGTGGATGCATTATGAGGTGGCTAGTAGTTTCCTAGCCCACCCTAGTCAGTTGGACCTCATCTTGGCACTTTTTTAGGGCTTGAAACTTTCATCTTGGCCCTCAAAATGGCAAATTAGTGTTTTTTTTCTAGAATTTTAAAAAGTTACTTTTGTAATAAATCGAAACTCATGTTTTGAATTTAGAATATTAGTTGGCATTTCATCCTAGCTTAGTTTTAGGAAGCTTTTGGGAAAAATTGGATTCTCAAGATATGATTGTAAAATTACCTAAAATGGAAAAATCTAACAATTGTTGAAATCTACCAAAAAAAGGTAATTTTTTTATTTTTTTTGTTTTCTTGGATATAAGAGAGTTTTCTCTCATCGTAGCAACAGAGTTGATTAATAGAAGTTTTTTTATGTTCCATCCTTCAAATCTTTGGCTCTCACATGATTAATGGCAAAATTGTATTGAGTGTATGTTGTTTGCTACATCATCTGCTATCAGAGTAGGAAGATGGCTGGGAGAGGAAGAGGAAGAGGCAGTTTTGCCCAGATGCATAGAGAAATGCAAAATTTGCAAAGGTAAGTAGTAGAACTTACAACACAGATGGAAAACCAAAGACTGGGTAGAGGAGGAGACAAATATGATGAAGAGATAGGTCAAGGAGGTGCAGATCAAGATATAGAACATGAGGAAGAAGAATTAGAAGGGATGAGCTTTGAAGAGAGGATGCTTAGGGCTTTAGAAGGGAAAAATGAAGGGGTCAAGGTAGATGTTTCAAATTATTTAGGTAGTCTTAAACTAGAGGAGTTGATAGATAGGTTGAATGATATGAGAAATTTTTTTGAATGGAAATCCATGACAGAGGAAAAGAAGGTTAAATTCGTATGCACCAAATTAAAGGGTCATGCAATGATTTGGTGGGATCATCTTCAAAAGGAATGAACAAGGAAAGGAAAGGATAAGATTAGTACATGGAATAAAATGGAGAAGAAGTTGAGAGAAATAATTTTGCCCATAGTTTATGCGCAAACCCTTTTTCGTAGGTTTCAAAATTTAAAGCAGAACCTCTCTTCTATGCAAGATTATACAAATGAGTTTTATACATTGTCTATACATATAGAACATCAAGAAACTAATGAACAGATGGCTGCTAGATATGTGAATGGCCTAAAATTCTCTATTCAAGATGAATTAAGGATGCATCAACTCAACGGTACTGAGGAAGCTTACCAATTGGCTCTAAAGGCTGAAGAAAAACAAAATAGACAATACCATTAGAGGAATAGAGGTGGAAGAAGGGGTACATCAACCCCATTTTGAGGAGGTTAGAATTATGGTAGGGGAGAGTCATCCCATTAATTGGAAAAACAAGTAGATACTCGACAAGATCCTCTGAATCAAGAATGAGTTAGGGGATTTAAAAGATGTAGAGGTTATGGTAGCGGTAGAAGATGGGAAAACTAGAGAAGGTCTTTCACTTGTTCTAGATGTGGAGAAGAAGGTCATAGGGCATTTGAATGCTCAAATTCTAACATGCAAGAAAGAAATCAAGCAGAACAACCTAGAGTGAACATGATTCAAATGCAACATGAAGTGGAAGGGATGAAACTAGAGGTTCCACCAGATGTGGGAGAAAGTCTCATGATGAGAAGAGCAGTGGTGATTCTAGAGAAGGAGAAAACACAAGACAAAAGCTCTGATGGTTCATGGCTTCGAACCAATATCTTTAGAACTAGATGCACTTCGGGTGGCAAGGTATGTCAAGTTATTATTGATGGAGGTAGTTGTGAAAATATGGTTTCTAAAGAAATGGTAGATAAATTGAATTTAAACTATGAAAAACATCCTCATCTGTACCACATTGCCTGGTTTAAAAATGGAAATGAAGTCACTGTTGATAAAAGATGCCTAATTAAGTTTAGCATAGGGAAGATCTACCAGGATGAGATATGGTGTGATGTTGTCCCAATGGATGTCTGTCATGTGTTATTGGGAAGGCCATGGCAGTATGATAGAAAAGTCATACATGATGGAGAGAAAAACACATGCACCTTTTGGAAGGATGGCTCTAAGGTGATTTTGTTGCCTCTCAAGGATGAAGGAAAAAGTGAGACCATGTTGTCTGAAAGAGATCTTGTTAAAGAAATAAAGGTGATAAGGTGTTGTTATGCATTAGTAGTGAGAAAAGGTGAAGAGGAAGACATTTCAGTTCCCCCAAAAGTAGCAGAGCTATTGAAAGAATTTGTTGATGTTGTTCCTGATGAAGTACCTAATGGTCTATTCTAGGAGCAACTATACCCAACCAAGTAGCTTATAGGATGAATCTAACACAACATGTAGAGTTGAATAAGCAAGTAATAGAACTCAGAAGTAAAGGTGTGGTGAGAGAGAGCATGAGCCCATGTACTGTACTAGCATTGTTGACCCCCAAAAAAGATGGAACATGGAGGATGTGCACTGATAGCAGAGCAATTAATAAGATTACCATCAACTATTAATTTCCTATCCTCGTATGGAGGACATGACGGATGTCCTTGTAGGGGCCAAATATTTTAGCAAGATTGACCTACGAAGTGGCTACCACCAAATCCAGATCTGAGAAGGGGATGAGTGGAAGACAACCTTTAAGATTGGAGACGGATTATATGAGTGGATGGTTATGCCATTCAGGTTATCAAATGCACCTAGCACATTTATGAGATTGATGAACACTATACTACGACCTTACATTGGTAAGTTTGTCGTAGTTTATTTTGACGATATTTTGGTATTTAGTAATAGCAAAGAAGAGCACATACAACACTTGAGGATCATCCTTGGTGTGTTAAGAAAGGAGAAGCTCTATGCCAATTTGAAGAAGTGTAGGTTCATGCAGGACAGTTTGGTTTTTTTAGGCTTTTTCATTTCTAAATATGGTGTCAGAATGGATCTAGAGAAGGTTAGGGCAATTCTAGAATGGCCCAGTCCAAGAAGCATCATAGAGGCAAAAAGTTTTCATGGCTTGGCCACTTTCTATCAAAAGTTCATTCAAAATTTCAATAGTATTGTAGCCCCTATAACAAATTGTACCAAAGGAATGGAGTTTATTTGGACCACATATGCTGAGGAGTGCTTTAAGTACTTGAAGCAAAAGGTAAAAGAAGCACCTATACTTGCATTGCCAAATTTTGATAAGGTATTTGAAGTAAAATGTGATGCCTCCCATGTGGGAATAGGTGCTATGCTTAGCCAAGCTAGAAAACCTGTAGCTTTCTTTAGTGAAAAGCTGAATGAAGCAAGAAAGAATTATTCTACTTATGATTTGGAATTTTATGCAATTGTTCAAGCATTGAGACATTGAAGATATTATCTAGTTCCTCAGGAGTTTGTATTGTTTACAGATCATAATGCATTGAGATAATTGAACACACAGAAAAAGTTGAATAGTAGGCATGCCAAGTGGGTCTCTTTCTTGCAGGGTTACAATTTTGTGTTGAAGCATAAGTTTGGAAAATAAAACTAGGTTGCAGATGCATTAAGTAGGCGTGTTGCACTTTTGACCACAATGGAAACTGACATGATTGGTTTTGATTCCATCTAAAATTTGTATGAGTCTAATGATGATTTTTGGGAGATTGTGGAATAATTGAAGGCACTAGTATCTGGTAACTTGGATCACTTTAGGGGTGAATATTTTCTACAAGATGGGTATCTATTTAAAGGAAAACAATTATGCATACCAGCTGGCTCTATGAGGGAAAACTTTCGCAGAGAATTTGATAGTAGTGGGTTGGCTAGACATTTTGGCAAGGACAAGACAATAGCCTTGATAGAAGATAAATATTACTGGCCAAAGATGAAAAGGGATATAACTAGGTATGTAACAAGGTGTAGGATCTACCAAGTGGCTAAGGAACATTCACAAAATACAGGGTTGTATATGCCACTACTAGTACCACCTGCACTATGGATAGATTTGAGCATGGACTTTGTGTTGGGACTTCCACATACTCAATGAGGTAATGACTCTATTTTTGTAGTTGTTGATAGGTTCTCCAAGATGGTTCATTTTATTGCCTGTAAGAAAACTAATGATGCAACAAGGGTAGCAGAGGTATTTTTTTCAGAAGTTGTTCAACTACATGGTGTTTGAAAGACTATTACCTCTAATAGGGATACCAAATTCCTTAGTCATTTCTAGAGGACTTTATGGAAGAAGATGGGGACCAAGTTATAGTTTAGTAATGCCTATCATCCTCAAACGAATGGGCAAATAGAGGTAGTTAATCAGAGTCAAGGAAATTTGTTGTGGTGTATTGTTGGAGAAAAGCCAAAACAATGGGACTTGGCATTAGCTTAGGCCGAATTTGCCTATAATAGTTATGTTAACAGATCAATGGGAAAGTCCACTTTCTAGATTGTGCATGGCAGGAATCCTTAGGGTCTTCTAGATTTGGTATAGATACCAATGAAAGATAGGGTCAGTGATGATGGGGAAGCATTTGCAGAACACCTTCAACAGTTGCAGAAAGAAGTGAGATAGAAGTTGCAGACAAGTAATGAGAGGTACAAGAATACAGTGGATGCTAGTAGGTGACATCAGACATTCAATGAAGGTGACTTAGTGATGGTATATTTGAGAAAAGAGTGGTTTCCTATTGGAACATACCACAAGTTGAAGTACAAAAAAATTGGTCCTTACAAAATTACAAAGAAGATCAATGATAATGCATATGAGGTTAGTTTAGCAAATGATCTTGATATTTCTCTTGTGTTTAATGTTTCTGATTTATATGCATTCCATGGTGAGGATGATGTTGAAGATAGTCAACCAGAAGTGGCATGGCACCACCACATTCCCCATAAGAAGGAAAAGATTGCACAAGTTCTTGATAAGAATACTATCTACACTCTGCAAGGGCAGTACAAGTATTTATTATAGTGGGAAGGATTGCCACCAACAAATAGCATGTGGATTAGAGAGTCGGAAGTGCAGCAGTTGGATCTAGTCAAGTGGCAGCAGTTCGAAGACACTCACTTGCAGGAGCTGTGTTCTTTTCAACCAAAGGAGAATGATGTAGGGACTTCCGGAGGTCATAACTTTTGACTTGGATGTGGGTTTTCTACAAAATTTTATAGGTGGATGCATTATGAGGTGGCCAGTGGTTTCCCAACCCACCCTAGTTGGTTGGACCTTGTCTTGGCACTTTTTTGGGGCTTAAAATATTCATCTTGGCCCTCAAAATGGCAAATTAGTGTTTTTTTCTAGATTTTTTAAAAGTTGCTTTTGTAATGAATTGAAACTCATGTTTCAAATTCAGAATATTAGTTGGCATTTTGTCCTACCTTAGTTTTAGGAATCTTTTGGGAAAAAATTGGATTCTCAAGATATGATTGTAAAATTACCTAAAATGGCAAAATCTAACAATTATCGAAATCTGCCAAAAAAATGTAATTTTTTTGTTTTTTTGGTTTTCTTGGATATAAGAGAGTTTTCTCTCATTGTAGTAGCAGAGTTGATGAATAGAAGTTTTTTTATGTTCTAGCCTTCAAATCTTTAGCTCTCACGTGATTAATGGCAAAATTGTATTGACTGTATGTTATGTGCTGCATCACAATAAATAGATATAACTTTGCATGTTTAAGATTTTCTTTACACCTTAAGTTAATTCTTGAAGGTGATTCTTTTGTTTTCTATTCACACTTCCCTTCAATATGCCTCAAATCTATTGTTGATGTGCAGTGATTTTTTTAGTGGCTAATATTTGTCAATTGGCTAATAGTTGAAATTAGGGATTCAAAATTTGGCTAATAGTACAAGCTGTAATGCGACATGAATCGCCACATTTTCACAAAATTTTATTTTAGTCCTAGTTTAATCACCAAAAAATTTATTTGATTAAACTTTTAAACTCAAAGATTTTCCACAATATTCGATACCTGTTTAGATTAGATTTATCTAAATTTTATAAGTTATAGTAAAAAATAAAATTAATTTGCCAATAAAATTATACATTTATTAGTTACTTTAGGGTCATATCACCAATTTTTAATCACCACCATTGATTTTATTTATAATCTAATGAATCGGGTTGGTATTCCATGGGTTAAAATGTACCCATGGAGCTCCAATGCCCATTGAGCTCAAAATTGTATTCGGGCCATTGATCTCAATTTATAATCTAATGGTTGGGGTTAAATTCTACAAGCCAAAATGTACCCGTGGAGATCTAATGCCCATGGGGCCTAAAATTGCATTTAGTCCATTGATGTCCATTGAGATCAATGACCTAAATGCAATTTTGGTCCCCATGGAAATTAGAGCTTCATGGGTACATTGCGGCCCACAGAATAGAACCCAAATCATTAGATTATAAATAAAATCAAGGGTGGTGAAAAATAATTTAGGTCTGATTTAAAATATTAAGGAATTAAGGAATTATAGACATGAGCACTACACCTTAAACTAGTCAATCACGACAACCCTTAGGCACTTACTTTTCCATAGGAATTTATTTTTTTTTAAAAGGAAGGATTCCCCATGGTAATCAATGCATTTGCCTATTTTTTGTCAAGATTCGCTAGGATTTTCTACAAATTTCTAGTGATTTAAAATAACTTACCAATAAAATTAATATTTTTTTAGAAAATAGGAAAGATTCGCCAATAGAAATTAATATTTTTTTTCCAAAAAATGAAAGATTTGCTAGGAGTTTATATATTTTTTCAGGGGGGGTTTCTTAAAGTTATCACTAATGATGTGGTTGCTTGGAAGAAATTGCATGTAGAAAAATAAAGAATTGGTGCAAACACCAAAAAAAATCATTTTTTTTCATAGTCCCTTCAACTCACCTCAAATGTTGCAATTTGATATGGTCTCCTGAGTTATTTATATGACATTTGAATCCACATTTCAATGGTACAAAAAACTACCCAAAACATATGGATATGAAACTGACCATAGTGGCCTCTTTCCCACGCACAAGGAAATGCTTGGGAATGAAAGTGGAAGGAAGATGTTGGCGTTATAGTTTTTATTTACTATTTTTTTACATTGGAATCTTATTTTTTATTTTTTACATTCAAATTTTATTTGCTATTTTTTAGAAATTCTAGAATTTTTCAAATTTTGTTTACTTGTTTGTGGGAATCTCAATCTTTTATCTCTTCCCTACCACTCTAGAACACCTCTTGTCATAATAATAAAGAATAGGTTTTTAAACTTTATATCTTTTTGGTTAGTTTATACAAAGGAAATGTTATCTTTTATATTTAATTGTTTTATCAATTCATCAAAATTATTTGTATTTATTATAAATAATAGGGAGTAAATTGCTTTGTCAAGTTTTTTAATCAAGTAAGGTTTCTAATTTAACTTATCGTTTTTCTGAAATATGTCATAGAAATTTCATATAGTGTTAATAGAATTTAGTTGTCTTATTTTAGAAATAATGTTGGAGTATATGTTAGTAAGATGTTTATTATTTGAACCATTATAAATCTTATCATACATTTATTAACTTCATTTTAATCGATATCATTGTTACTTATTGGTTAAATCATTTTTATGGATTTAGTTCAATATATTTATAGAATATTTTTTTAAAGATATTATTGTTGTCATATTTTGCCTAGCCCCAAAATATACATGTCCCCCTCTTTCTATCAAAGAAATCCAATCAGAGAAAGCCTAAATAGAAAGAGGAAAGTCTTAAATCCTACATTTCCCCATGCTCTGCCTTGCCAAAAAATCCCAAAATCTTTCCTGGAGAAGCCTTGAAGACAACCCAGAAAAACCTAGAAATATTTTTCTCCAAGTGCCTTCCATTGCAGACAATTCTGACTTTTATACTTAATCATTTTATAATGTACCTTTGTATGTATCGTTGTATGTATATTGTATCACATGTACAATCGCATATGTAATTGTATATACAAAGGAAGATGCAAGGCGATATACAAAAGGAATATACAAAGGATTTCGATGAGACAGGCCTTATCGGTAGCCAAGTCCAAGGTCTCCCCAACAGTCCAATGTATTCACATATACAAAAGGGGATGCAGAGGGGGAGATAGAAAAGGTAGGGTCCACCTATTGTATGTATATACGATTGTATCTTTGCATATACAAATCCTATATACAATGGCATATACAATCCCAGACCTGAAAGAATATGCAATTTGGTTTAGAAGGGCGGATGCGATTGTATGCATCTTTGTATGTATGTTTGCATTGTATGTTTGCAGATACAAAGAGAAGATACAAGGTCACATGTGAAGGTCAGATGCAATGTTTGTATGTACAAGTGATTGTATGCATTTTTGTTTGTATATTTCGCATTGTATATGTGATATACAAAAGGTCAGATACAACAGGGATATACAAGGCAGACCCGACTAGGAAATTGAATTTGGTATACTTTAGTTGAGTTCCGCAGTTGTATGTTGAAGTGCATTGTATGTACATGTGACTGTATCTCATATACATTTGCATATACAAAGACACATGCAAAGAATTTTTGGCAAGACAGGCCTTATTGGCGGCTCAGTTTGAGGTCTCTCTAAGGGCCGATAAAGATGCAAATGTTTAGTGATGGGTACTAGGTTTATCTCAATGACCAATGGAGTGATGACACATGGCAAGGGCATAGATGCAAAGGGTGATAAAAAGGTAAAGGCCCTCTTTTGTATGTTGGCCATTGTATTGTATATACAATTACACATACAAAAGCAGATACAAAGAGAGATTCAAAGACATGCAAGCGATTTGAATATGCAAAGGGCAAAAGGAAAGAAATTGCATAAATGCATAATGTGAACCCAGCAATGTAAAGTGCATATACAATTGCATATGCAAAGCGATATACAAGTGTAGGGTGCAGTTGACCGCAACTTTGACCTTGGATATCTCCCTCATTCTGGTGAATTTCAACATGCTTCAAAAGGTGTCATGCCCACATTTCACATGCGTTCACAACAAGCAAACACGCATGTTCTGTCCACACCTGACATGTAGTCATGATATGACATATCAAAAAAATATCCCTATCTACTCCGAAAGCCTCCCTCGCACACGCAAGCATGCTCGATGTATCTGTTTAAGTTGTCTAAGTGTGTGTTGATATGGAATATTCCATTCGCATGTGTAGGTTGATTTTGTTCACTATGTGTTGAGTCAATTTTTTTTTGTTTCGTTTAGATTTTCCCCTTGAAAGGTAGTTGTTCTTTGACGATCTATCTCTATTTGTTGAATTCTACCTCGCATACTTTGTTTAACTCCTCCAACGATTTATTTTAAAAAAATTGTTATTTTTGCCGCTTACGTATTTCTTATATTACAATTAAGTTCATTTATGATAAATCATTTTCCTAACTTTCTCTTTGATTATGCATTTAATCTTTATTCCCATTCAAACATCTTCTGTACTTGGTAATTCATTAATTAAAAGAATTTTCTTAAACTATAGATAGAAATTAATTTTCTTATGAACTAAGTTAATGTAATTTTCTTAATAGGGCAAGTTAAAATTAACCATTATATTTTACCCAACTACATATATATGTTTATATATATATATATATATATATATATATATATATATATATATATATATATATATATATATATATATATATATATATATATATATATATATCCATATTAAATCTTGTTGTGGGATCTCCACTAAAAGCCCTATCTATCTTTATATATATATATATAATTAAAATACTCTTAGTGAAATGTGGGTATGACAAAAGGCAAAGGTGCTTATTTTTGTCTCCTCTTTCATCTGGCAGGCTTTTGAGGGGAATATTCTCACTTTTGAAAATATGATCTAGATTTGTATGCTCGGTTGATAGGACGTTTCAATGACCAATTTGGCTACTGTGTCGAGGCTAATAGTTTTATAGTAACTCTGGTTGGTGTGATTTGTGGGTGCATTCATGGTGGATGGTCAAATTCTTCAATGTACATGGGTTCCTCTGGCTCGCTGGCATATATCCTCATGGCCTGTAATGACTTTTGTGCTCCTCACTTCATGTTTTGCCCTCTTTTGCGTGTCGGCAACTGTTTCTCAGGTTGCAAACCTACCAGCAACATGGTTCCTGTCATTTCACCATGCCCCTATCTCTGTGCCCTTGTTCCTGCATTGATGACCTCAGATCCTATGGAGTGACTTCAATGCCTTTTGCGCAAGAACTTGACCTATAAAATGCAATGTAATCTCATTTTTTTAGAGGATGGTTTTGATTTTGGGCTATCATGCTACTGATTTTTCTATAGTCTAACCTCTTAGTGTAATTTCAGGATATGGGAATGTGACTCACTGTGCCTAAATTTGGCCTCTATTGTCTTCTTTTTATCCACCAATGAATGTGATTAGCTATGTTGTGTCTACTTCTGCTATTGAATATTCTATAATGTAATGGTTTTCGACCTTCATGATCAATATATGCATGATTTTTTGTATGTCTTATGTCCCAATTTATGTGTTTTACTTGAAGTTATAATCTATTATGTGAGTAAAATGGATCCTCTATAGGTTAGATCTTCATTTCGAATCCTCAATTAGCCCTATAAGTCTGTGTGAACTCCCTTCATGATTGAGATCATTGTTGTGTCTCCCTTCCAGAATCACTATTGCTCACTAAATCTGGTGTATCACCCCTTTCATTTCAATTTCCTTCTAACCCTTTTCCCCTGCAAGCATTAGCACTAGGTTTAGATATTTTCCTCTAAGCATTAGGCTTAGATTTAGGAAGTCGGCCTTCTCCAGAGGTCTGATCTTAGTTCACCAGGTCCCACACTTCGAGATCATTCCCATTGTGTCATTAGAATGCTTGGACTCTCTCCAAGCAGGGTGCAATTCTATGTGACAACAATTATAAGTTAAATTAGTAATATAATTGTATAGTTTTATTTTAAGCCTAAGAGAAAATACATATTTATTGCAACTATGAAATATTATAAAATTTTATTATAAACTTTTCAAATTTATCTATATTGTTATATCTAAACTAATCATTTAGGTTCTTAAATGAATTTATCTTTGAGATGATTGCATTATATTTATTAGAAAATTATCATTCTAAATTATCATCTATCAATTGGAATGTTGGACAATATAATGTCGTTAAAATTACCTTTGGTTGAATAAGTAGGGTATGGGTTGCATTTAATGTTCCTTTCTAATTTAATTATAGTAATTTAAATGTTCCTTAACTCTTGGTAATGTTATTATGCTTAGAAAAAAATTGTAGTTATGTTTGTGTGTGCCTACTTATGCATTGTGTATGGTGGCCACTACACTATTTATGCATGGTTGTAACCAAATGATCTAAAACGTGTAATTGATTAAAATAATTGATTTATTGAATGTAGACCTAGATCTTCATAAAGTAGAGGTTAAAGTCTTTGTACATGTGTTATTTTTGCATGCAAGTGAATTCAAATTTGATCAATTTGTGATGGGCAATAAAAAGACAATAAAAAGGTTGTATGATCGAAGAAGAGATCCTACAAATGTCGATTAAGGAACATCTACTCAAGAAAAATCCATGGAAATTGTTGATCACCAAGGAGTATAGGTACCAGAACAAATTGAAGGTGGTGATAGAAATTTTTTCCTTGGTATGGAAAATTTGATGGAGATGGATGAGGATTCTCTTTTCAAAAATATTTCATCTAAAGATATGGTACCTGAAAGCATAGTAAAATTACACTCTAAAAGAATATGGGATGATTTTTTTGAAAATAAGTCTATAATTAGAAGAGCACAGTTACTTGCAAAGTTATTTAGGATGAAAGAGATTACTCCTATTTTGGAGTTGTTAGCACTTGATAATAAGAAAAAGACATCAGGTTCATTAAAGAAAACAATAGTTGAAAACCTACAAGAAGAATTGAATTCTATTGAAAGCAAGAATCGAGCTATTGATTTAAGTGTTGCACGTAGAGCATTAATGACTGTAATTTCTAGTAAGAAATTATCACATAGAAGACAAGTTCAAGCAATTTCTCAATTACTCAATGTTTCTAGGAGAACTGTTCAAAGATATATTGCAAGGAGAAATAGATTGGATGGAAATGTTGAGAATAATTGGATAAATATTTCTAGGGTTCCCTGAAAAGATAGAATCTTAGAAGATGTAAAGGAATAGGTGATTGAATATTGGACCAGCCACTATACTAATAAAAGGGGAAGATGGTACAAAAATTTCACATCCAAAACGTTTTATAGATACAACAAAAAGTAAACTTTTTGAAGCATTCAAGCAAGAATTTTTAGATGTGAAGATTTGTCAAAGGATGTTTGAGAGACTACGACCAGGTTTTGTACCTATAAATAAGGTATGTGGGACTTGTTGTCGAAATCATGTTGAATTTCATCTACACCTACAGTCATATAAAAAAGCTATGGCAGTAATTAATCCAAATATAGTCATCCCTGGAAGTACAACACAATTTGTGAAAACTCTTCTATGTGAAAAATCAGAAGATTTAGATGAATTCAAAGTGCAGTGTATAAAAATATATGTAATGATTGTGGAAATTTGAAGAATCTTGTACAGGTTGACAATATTAATCATTCGATGCAAGTTATGTGGAAGAGATTTGAATATGAGAAGTACTCAACAAAGTCAGGAGTTGAGAGTAGAAAAATTGTTCTCAAAGAGAGTGAATTGTCAAGCAATGAGTTTATGAAATTTTTTTGCAATATCATATATCCACATATTGAACATTCTCATGGTGCTAGATGGCAAGTTAAGTAATTTTGTGACTCAAAGAATTGCTTTCCACCAAGTTGTATTCTGTCTATTATTGATTTCTCTTAGAACTATACATTTAGTCCTCAAAGTGAGATTCAAAGTCAATATTATCATTCAGAGCAAGTTGCAATATTTGTACAAGTTTGTTATAGGCATGCTGAAGAACATGTGGATGGTGTACAAAGTAGCAAAGATGAATCAATTATCATCAAAGAGGTTCACTTTTATATCAGTGATGATACAGGTCATGATAGAAGCTATGTAGCCCATTGTTTTGTAATATTTTTTGAAGACCTAAGACGACATCAAATAGATGCTTCACAACATTGGATATTGTCTGATGGATGTGTTGGTAAGTGTTGATTTAATTATTTTTTAAAATTATATTATATTTATTTGTGTAATTAACTTGTAGACTTGAATTATTTAGTTACTTAAATATGTTGTACCTCGATGTATATAGGTTTTTTTTAATTTTGGTTTTAAATTTGAAATTGTTTGTAACTTCACAGGACAATTTAAGTCTACAAAATCTTTTAATTGGTTAAGCCAACAACATATTAAATGGAACATTTAATTTTTGTGGAATTTCTATGAGAGTGGACATGGAAAAGGAGAACATGATGGAGCTAGAGCATGTGTGAAGCGTGCACTTCAACAACATGAACTTGCAGGTAATACAATATGGAATACAAATTTAAATTCTTAAATATATTTTAAATAAATTTAAACCTATTAGGAAAAAAGTGTAGATCTCAATATATTGCATGTGTTGAGAAGTGGAAGCTTAAGCCATTATGTAGTTTAATGGTTTTGATATATATCCAATGTTGCAGAGTTTCAATATTTCTCCTGTTGGATTTTAAAAGAAATCTAATTATATTTTTTGAGATTGTCTTTTCCTTTCAACTAGAAAACCGAGCTTAACCTAACATTTCACCAACATGAACTTGCAGGTAATGCCATAAGGAATGTAAATGAAATTGTTGAATGGTATAAAAGTCATTTTTCTATCTCTGACTCAATATACAACACACGCTATTTTTTGGAAGTTAAAGGTACATAAATATTTTGTTTTGAATTTCAATGTGTACATGAATTGAAATTTCAATTTTATACATTTTTTAATTGGATGATTGAAATTTAAACAGATATTGATCGATCAACTCTTACTAATTGTTAAACATTTAGTGGTATTAGAAGTTTGTATCAAATCATGACAATAGGACACAACAGGCCTCCTATAATTCAAGTGAGAGAAAAATCATGTTTTTGTGCTGATTGCATTGAGAACAATGCAGATACTCTACAATGTGAGAATATTAGAGATGGGAATGTTTTAGAATGGGAAATAAAACAATTAGTGGTCACATCAGACCCTTTTGAAGATAATGACATTGTAGATGTCTATAATCCTTTGTATTCAGCTGATTATGAATGTGTATCTGATTTAGTTGTTACAGGTAAATTTTTAAAATTTTTAAATTGAATTTTAACTTGTACATTTGATTTATAATATATTCTATTTAAGTGGAGCATGGTTTACTACATGGTGTGTACAGGAGATATTTTTGTTGTTCTTACAGATCCTAACAATACTGAAGGTGTAGATTACTATCTACTAAGATGTATGCAACCAAAATATAAATTGTCAGAATCAATGACAGATGGTGATCGACAAGAGTATCCAACTAGATCAGTGGTTGTTGAAGGCACATACTATCAACAAACAAAGATAGATACAAATGGTATTATATTTATTGATTATATGCTAAGTCAAAAGGTTTTGCATTATAGTCACGTAGTTATAGCAACATGAATAAATCTTAAAACTTTACCAAAAAGAGGACATGCTAAATAAAGGTGGAGGTTGCCCATTGAAGATCATGAAAGGATTTTAGAGATAATAAAAGATAGAGAGGATCCAGGTTATATGTACTAAGAACTTTAAGCTATTTTTGTACATGTATATATTTTCTATGACAATTTATTTTATGTTGAATTCAAATAATTTCATTCAATGTGGTGATACATTACTTTTTTCTTAATCATCGAAATAGATAGGTCATCAATTAATTGCAGCCCACATGTTTCTTTTTCCTACATTTTGGTGTTTAGATCTTACCTGATATTCAGGTCATCCTAAGATATGGTGATTCGATGAAATTATCTAGGCTATCCTCTATGGCTTGTAAATTCTAGATGTCACAGATGTCATGATAAAATTATTGGATATCTTATTTTATCTTAATGTAGCTTAATTGAATTGATTTATTTTTGGATGTCATGATAAAGTTTAGTTTTTAAGGCCTAATAAACTTATTTATAGGTTCAAAAATTGTACATGATTGAGTATGATGCATGTGTTAGAATCTGAAAAGATTATTAACCTAGAAAACTAGTGCAAAGAATAGATATCTAAACTATGAATGCAAATGATACAAAATCAAAATAGCAACAAAGAGTTAGTCTCCAAGAGAGTAATGCAGATGCTAGAAGCAAAATAGCATTAATAGGATGCAAAAGCAAAAGATGTCAAATACAAGCCAGGTAGCATGCTTGTATAGACTAGGAAGAGGGAGGAGGTGGCAACACTGACCAATGAGGAGAAACCATCTATCGGACTAAAGATAGCAAAGTATCTTCCCGAGATAGCTAATGGATGCTCACATGTAGGAAGGTGACACCTCGCAACCACTCACCTAATAAGACATGCTTTATTAACCTAAGTGAGATTAATAGAAGTGTAGAAAAAACCTAGGACTATAGGGAAAAATAAATAACCCAACTAGGAAATGAAAACCTACACTAACACCCCCCATAAGTGAAGCTTAGGTGGATGTAGAAATGGGTTCTGGTAAATCAAGCCTGATGAGGTACCCATGTACATAAAATTACCCCAAAATAGAGAGAGTCAGGACTCTAAGTGAGAGGAAGAAGCCCCCCCAGAAGATGAAGCATCCCGCACCCCCAATAAAGCTCGCAAATGAAGGAACTTGCTCTTAGTGAAGGGTTTGGTGAAGATATCAGCAACTTGCTCGGATGTCGGATAGTAGCGAAGGTTGATGACGTGGCCATGGATGAGCTCCTAGATGTAGTGCATGTGGACCTCTATGTGTTTGGTCCACTGATGATGGACCAGATTCCATGAGATCTGAATGGCACTCTAGTTGTCACAAAATATGACTAATGGCCATCTGATCTAGATACCAAACTCAATGAGAAGATTCTGAAGCCAAATGGCCTTAGTAGCAGCATTCACAGCCCCCGATACTCGGCCTCAGTAGAAGATAGAGCAATAGCAGATTACTTCTTGCTCGACCAACAAACAGGACTTGAACCAAGTGAGAAGTTGTAACCTGAAGTAGACTTGTGATCCTGAGAATCGCCCGCCCAATCTAAATCTATGTAGCCCACCAAGTCAAGCTCAATACCCGCTACGTAGTGAATCCCAAAACTGTGAGAACCCTAAATGTAGTGAAGGATCCGCTTGGCTGCTTTCCAATGCAGCTCATGAGGCTCTTGCATAAATCTATAGACCATGCCTATAGCATATGAAATGTCAGGTCTCGTATGAGTTAGATACATGAGGCTCCCAACAAGTTGTCGGTACAAAGTGCCATCAACAAGTGGAGAAGAACACTGAGCCTCAAGTTTGACTCTAGAAAGAAAGGGAGTCGGAGCAGGCTTATAGTCAGCCATATAAAACCTTGAGAGCAAATCTAGAGCATACTTGGACTGGTTGATGGTGATCCCGGAAGTAGACTAGTAGATCTCAATCTTGAGAAAGTAATGCAACAAGCCCAAGTCAGTCATCAAAAACATGTCATGAAGGGCAGTTTTGACAGCCCCAATGGTGGATGAAGAACTCCCTGTGATCAACAAATCATCAACATACAGAACCAAAAATAGGAGTGAATCATCCTGCTGCAGAATGTAGACATTAGGATCAGAATGGCACCAAGTGAACCCAACTAAGAGAAGGAAGGAGTCCATCTTGGCATACCAGGCCTGAGGAGCCTGTTTGAGGCCATAGAGAGACTTCTGAAGGCGGCACACAAGTGAAGAATCCTGAAGGAACCCCTATGGCTGCTCCATGTATATCTCCTCCTGAAGGTCACTGTGAAGAAAAGCACTCTTCACATCCCTCTGGTGTACTTCCCAATGATTAGCCGCAGCAATGGCAAGAACAAGTCAAATGGAATTCATTCAGGCAACTAGCGCAAAAGTCTTAGAGTAGTCAATCCCAAGAACCTAGGAGAATCCTTTGGTGACCAAGCGAGCCCTATACTTGTCAGCCGACCCATTTGATGCAAATTTTTTCCAATAGATCCACTTACATTGAACAAGTTTTCTTCCCTTAGGAAGAGGGACAAGATCCCAAGTGTGGTTCCTCATCAAGGAACTATACTCCTCCTGCATAGCTGTATCCCACTTAGGAATACTAGAAGCCTCATGAAAAGACTATGGATCTGAGGCAGTAGTAATGAAGACATGTGGAGTATCCTAGAACTGTGAACAAGTTCACCTGGTGTCTGATGGATCCCCAACCCAATCACCTATAGACTGCAAGGTATGTCTAGCCCAAAGTGGACCAGAAGATGGAGAATTTGGAGGAGAATCATCAACCTCTGAATGATGACTAGGAGAGGAAGGAGGTGAGTCGTCTGAATCACTCTCTACATCGGAAGTGGAGGTAGAAGATTGCTCAGGTGAATCTGACTCATCAAAAGATCTGTCATGTATCCCAAGTGACTCCAATGTCAAAGTAGAAGGAGTTGGAGAAGTTATAGAAAGTGAGCTCAAAGAGCCCTCCTCAAACTGAACACTCCTCTCAATGAACAACTCATGTGTAGTAGGGTGGAGCAACCGATAACCCTTCACACCATCAGGATAACCTACAAATATGCAAGGTCTGCTCTGCAGATCCAAGGCCTTATGTTTCTCTGTAGGAATGTGGGCCCATGTAGGAGAACCAAAAACTTGAAAGTGCTTAACTGATGGTTTTCGACCACTCCAAGCTTCAAAAGGAGTGACTCCCTTCAAGGCTCGGTGAGGAACACAGTTCTAGATATAACAAGCATAGTTAATGGCCTCTGCCCAATACTGTGGTGCAAGAGATCTGGAGTGAATCATACAGTTCGCCATTTCTTTCAAGGACCTATTCTTCCGTTATGTAACACCATTCTACTAAGGATTGTATGGAACTAAATGTTGCAAATCAATCCCTTCTGAAGTGCAAAACCTCTCAAACCGATGGTTGACATACTCACCACCATTGTCAATGCACAAAACTTTGATGGCTTTCCCGGATTGCTTCTCTACAAAAGATTTGAAGTCTTGAAAATGATCAAATACCTCTGACTTTTGTTTGAGAAAGTACACCCAAGTATTTTGAGAAAAGTCATGAATGAATGTGAGGACATATCTAGCCCTGCTGAAAGAAGGATGCTGAAATGGACCAGCCAAATCACTGTGAACTAACTCCAGTATCTGTGAAGCTCTCCATGCCTTACCTTTGTCAAACTTTTCCTTAGGATGCTTACCAAGAATGCAACCTTGGCAAACACCACTTGAAAATTGAACTGAAGGCAACCCTGTAACCATGCTCTGTTGGTTGAGCTGCTACAAGTAGCGGAAGTTAAGATGGCCAAACCGCTCATGCCATAATCTACTCACATCATTAGAATGAGTGAGTAAAACAGTCGAAGGAGGATTAGGAACAAAGTGAGAAAATAGATAGAGCCATGACTAATGATCTGCTCTCCCAACTGCAATTGTAGAACCACTGTGCAACTCACGAATCTCCACTGAATCAGGAGTGAACTCAACCCGCTTGCCTTACCTGTGTGAGTGATCTAGTATACCGATAGGAGATTAGTTGATAATGAGGGCACACAAAGAACATCATGGAATGTGCCATCCCCCACATCAACAGACCCTCTCCCACACACCTCAACAGGAGTGTTATCACCCATCAAAATAGAAGGCATAGTACACGGCTCCAAGGATGCAAGTTCTTCCTTAGATGAAGCCATGTGGTGTGAAGCACCTGAATCAAGAACCCAAGTGGATGGTGAAGAAGCAACTGCAACAAGGGCCTTGTCCTTTCCTTTCCCCTTGTTGTTTTCTTTTGCCTTATTAGACCCCTCATTAGAACTCTGTTTGACAGACTCAGGAACACTGATATTATTCTTCTCAAGAATGTGTGTCAAGTGATCAATTTGTTTCTTCAGACATTTATGTTCATCATGACCGGGTCTTTTACAATAGGCACATTGGACCCTCTCTTTCTTAGGTTTGTCACCCTTGGAATATTGGGTCTCATTAGTTACTTTTGAAGCAACCATTATCTGATCCTTCTTCTCCTTGCTATTCTTTTGTTTCTTATCCTTACTATTGTTGTTACTACTTTGTCCTTTCTATTCTTTTATGCCTTGGTTGGCAACCAAGGCATGTGACTTAGAGGACTTAAGAGTGCCCATCTGGATTAACTTGTCTTGTTCCCAAGTGAAATTGACAGCAAAATCATCTAAAGATGGCATGGTGAATTGAGTCCAAGTGCACCCTTAGTAGCATAGAAAGTAGAAACAAACACAGAATATTCTGAACTTAGCTTAGAGAGAATACTAAGAATCAGTTGTTCATCTTTCTTTTCAATTCCACATTGTTTTAACTGCAACCTTAGTGATTTCAATTTGGTGAAGAAATCCTAGATTTTGTTGAAATTGCCTGGACTTAAACTAATTAGTTCATTTTCCAACATATGACCCCTCATTGAATCTTGTGTGCCAAATAGTGTTTCTAGATTTGTCCAGATTTCATTTGGTGTATTCAAAGACTCAATGTGAAAGATCAAATCAGGAGAAATAGACAAACACAATGTTCCATATGCCTCATCACATTTGTTAAACCACTTAGGCTTATCTTCATCTTTAGCAGGTTTAGTTTCAAGTACCATAGTTATCCTATTTAATCCAGCTTTCCTTAAGTGAATTGTCATGCGTGATTTCCACTCAAAGTAATTGTATGGAGTTAGGATGGGTAGATTTGTTTGATCCATGATAAAGAAATGCAGAGAGGAAGTGCTGAAAAGAAGAGAACCCAACTAAGACAACCCCCCCTTTTCACTCAATCAAAGAACCCCCCCCAAGAAAATATGATTTGGCACTTTATATTAGTGCATTTACAACTGCCACTAGTAAGAAATACTAAGTGGTCTTGATTTCAATGCATTACAAAACCCTCATGAAGAGCATATGTTAAAAATATAATTTTGGCACAATATTCAGAGAAATAAACAAAACCACTGCGATCTACTCGAAATATCATGCACTTTCAAAAAAAGAATCACCTCGATACGAGGTCGTATGTGAAAGTTATGATCCTCCGAAGTTCTCAAAATGAGAACTGTATAAAGTCATGACTGAGAATCTGTAATTTCTAAAAAATCTTGGCATCAAAATCAAAAAATGACTGCACTAGTGCATAAAGCACGAAAAAATAGCCAAAATCAAAAAACATTTCGTGGGAAAAGGAGTCCGTATGAGAAAGAACAGAGCATTTGAAAACTGTCTTCAAAACTATAGATGCCAACGGAGAGGGGTCCTACTATAGCTTTTTGAGTGCATTTCTACAAAATATATAGATTGCATGCAAAAATAGAAAGATACCCATATGGTTTTTCTGTGCTACAAACAAAACCTAGAAGGCGTTTTTCTTGCAAATACACAGACAATGTTGCTCTAGTGTAAATAGAACACCTTTAGCTACAAAAAATGACCCCAGCAACCAAAAAATGACATGCAAAGGTGAATCAGATGCTGGAACCTACAATATTGATTCAAAAGACCAAATATGTAAGCTGGTTGTCAGATTTGAGCTCGAAACCCTGGTTCTGCAACTATGTATGACGATCTCTGATTTCAGTGAAACGAAAGCCAAATCTAACTTTCTCAAGCCTCCTGGACGCATTGGAACAGCTAGAAATGCTGCCAGTATAACCAGAAATGCTACAATCACCCAAATTTCATAAAACACATGTGCAACCCCAGAGATAAAAAAAAGTTTCCGTCAAACTTTTTTGATTTTCAAGATCATCCGAAGATGCAAGAGAAGAGCATACTAGTTTTTTCAAAATATACAATAAGATTTATTACCCCCCCACCTGAATCTCTCAAATATGGAAACTAAAAATCTACTCTTGCACATAGAATAGTTCTGATACCATGTTAGAATCTGAAAAGATTATTAACCCAAAAAACTAGTGCAAAGAATAGATATCTAAACTATGAATGTAAATGATACGAAATCAAAATAGCAACACAGAGTTAGTCTCCAAGAGAGTACTGCAGATGCTAGAAGCAAAATAGCATTAAGAGGATGCAAAAGCAAAAGATGTCAAATACAAGCTAGGGAGCATGCTTATATAGACTAGGAAGAGGGATGAGGTGGGAACACTGACCAATGAGGAGCAACCATCTATCGGACTAAAGATAGCAAAGTATCCTCCCAAGATAGCTAATGGATGCTCACATGTAGGAAGGTGACATCTCGCAACCACTCACCTAATAAGACATGCTTTATTAACCTAAGCGAGATTAATAGAAGTGTAGAAAAAACCTAGGAATATAGGGATAAATAAATAACCCAACTAGGAAATAAAAACCTACACTAACAGCATGTGTGTAGTCATTTATGTGTTCACCAAGTTATTTGTTAAATCAACATGTTGGTGATCTAAGCTATTTTCTAATGACTCTATGGTATAAGCTTAGTTCTTGAGGGTACGGAATGCCAATCTCAAGACCAATTTAGTTAAATAGCTTGTACAATTAGGCAAAGGATAGTTCAATCTTCAAACTTGTATAATTTCCTTTCTAGAATGAAAATGCAATTTAGCATTTTACTAAAATTCTCTTTCATTTTAATCGAAGTATAATTTCACTTTTACTTCACAAATCTAATCAAGTAGAAATAAATCTTAGTTAATAATATTTAAGTAATAGTTTTTGAGTGATAATAAATTAAATTTACTCTTTTTTTTTATTCATGCATTTTACTTAGAAAACATATATTAATGAAATATTAGCTTTTCTAATATATTTATTATTTAATTCATACATAACTCAAGCAAGGAAATCATCTAACCTTTAATTTTAGTCTTTAATAGCTTAATGTTAGTGATATATATATTGTTATACTTCTAGATATTTCTTTTATCTAAATATCCAAATTCAATGTAATTGTGTCTATACAAATGAATGAAATTTTATTGAGTTTGTTATGGATGGCATGGAGTTGGCCTTTGCTTCACATTTTCTTTCTTTTGGAGTAGTACATTGCATGATCTAATTGTTATCATGTACTTATTATCATTTTAGATATAATAGACATGTAAACAATGAAAAATAGGAAATTGTAAAATGTTAAATGCAATATAATAGATATTACAAATAAGTACATTACAAGGCTAAGTAAATGCATGTCTACTCTAATTAGTAGCATGGGATTAAGTTCCAATTTATATCTCACTAGAAAATTAGTATACCAAACTAGTCACAACTTTCATACAAGAGATAAACTCATCATACAAAAATATGTCATGTTCTAGAAAGTTAAAAAGTAAAAATAGACCCTAAAATTTCCATTCCCAACCCAACTATTAAAATATACAATAAAAAATCCAAGAAAACAAGAATACTAGACATATAGTTTATAAGGTGGAACAAGTATTGTAAGGGAATGCACCAAGTGGCATAGCTAGTCAAGTATTTATGCTAGTTAAGCTTTCCTCATTTAGTTATCCAAGGGATGTAGATTTACTTGAGGTGCATATATGTCCCTAGGAAATTTTTTTTAAAAATCCTATACTTAGGTGTCAAGGCTACCTAATTCCCCTTATAAACTTAGCATTTGAAGATGAAGACATAGAAATGCAAAATAACAAAAAGAAGGTTTCACATGCTTCAAAAGAAAAAGAATCTTGGTGTAGATCTCAGACCCAAAATTCTACCAAACCTTCTTACTAACCTCAAGTAGACTTAGCAACATGGATTTTGATAACTGGTGAAAGGAAAATCTTGATTTTGTTTTCCTAATGAAACTAGTTTGACACTTTTAGGAGGTTCATAGAAGCACCTATTTCATTCAGTCTTCCAAAAAAACATAAAACTAATTCCCAAAATCAATAGTATACATTTTATAAAACCATAGAAACATTAAAGACTCCATTCCAATTTATAATTTTATCATATTCTCTTTCCTAAGGTCATAGATAGAATATTAGGGTTTTGTATTAATCTCCCCACAATATGAATCCTATGGTTTTGGTTTCAAATTCACACATTTGAATTCAAGTCACAAAAATTGAATTATGTAGATTTGAATTTATTCAATTTCAATTTTACAAGAATTTCAATTTTCCCTATATTTAATTCACTAGCTTTTCCAAGGTTTGCATTCTCTAAAATACCCGTTCACTTAATCGATTCAAACACAATTTCTATACAAAATCATTCACAAACACATTCATGGATTCATAAATATCTAATTATTTTTAATTTTAAAATGAAGCACTCGATCTAAATAATTCCATGTTAAGATGTCAAGCTCTTCAACACCTAATTTGATAACCTTGTTTATAGATGCTAAACCCTTGAATCCTTCAACAAGCATTGAAAATATTCTCAATCTCTAATCTAATCCTTTGTGAGTGTTTGAATATCATAAGGAATGTGTGTTCTTTTAATTTCTTATCTTTTATAAAATATCTCTTTCTAGAAAGCTCCCAAAACCATAATTTCAAGTCCTACTTAAAGATAATCATAAATCTATTCTCATACTTAAGAATACACAATTAAAATATTATCGTGGTTTGACATCCACATTTTAGGGTTTCAAAATAGATGTTTAGTGTTTCAAACATATTTTTTAGGGTTTCAAAATTCATGTATTAGAGTTTCAAATTTATATATTAGGGTTTCAATTTGACATTTTATGGTTTCATATTAACGTTTTATGGTTTAATCTAGATCCAAAATTTGTTTATAAAACATTAAAAATATAGTGCATTTACCATATTACAAATTCCTATTTGTAATATATATTATAAAACATTGGCCTCTATTATATTATAAATAAGTAAATGAATGTTTGCTCTAATTTGGAAGCATATATCATCCATTTTTCATTTTTTATCATTTCAGATATTACAAATTCCTATTTATAGTGATATTTAATCCATATGATCAAGAATACAATGAATGTCTTACAAGGCTAGCTATGAGCCCCAAACATGAACCAAATTTGCAAAAGACATGAATTGGAATCACAAAGCACATAACAATTATTGAGAAAGAGATTTGTCAACTACTTTTAGAACAATAATTTTATCTTTTCCAATTATATATTTAAATCTAATGTATTTCTTGGCATGCAAGGATTAAACAAGAATCATTTATGATTTGCTCATGAATCATTTATTATTTATTCAAATCCTAATGTAGTGATGTCTAATTAGAGTAGTGATTCCCTATTTGCTTCCAAATTGCACCAATTAGATCTTGTTGTAGTAGAGACTATTATTGCATACTTTCATTCAAACTATCCTTTGTATTTTTAAATATAATACAATTCAAGGAGAATGTCTTGATATGAGAAAAAATTAAAAAAAGGTTGTTTAAAGAGGACTTGTATACAACTAGAATTTGAAATGAAAATCCTTGAGGGACTAAGTGCCTATAGAATTGAATGTTACCACATTGCCAAATGTTTAATTTGTATATAATATAAAATGTATATAATGCTCAAACCATAATATAAAATGTCAAACCATAATATAAAATGTCAAATCATAATGTCCAATGTCAAACCATAAAGTCAAATGTCAAACCATAATATAAAATGTCAAACCATAATGTTAAACCATGATGGGGAGCGCACAGTGGGAAACACAGAGCAGGCCCTAGTTTACTCACAGTTGGCAAGAATTTCAAATGAACTGCTGATACATCTCCATTGGCTAGACAACCATCATCAGAAAGACTTTCTTAAGTCTCTCTGGGACCAAACTCACCCTGATAGCTCAACCAGATTTAACTTCGGTGAGACGTCTTCTATCGACCAAGCCTTTGATCCTTCTGTCGATGCCTGATGATGGTTAAGTTCTTCCTCATCTCAACTGTGATGGTTAACATGCCGATTAGTTGTGACCTTATCAGTGAGACCCTTCCCATCGATAAAACTCTCAACTTGTCTTCTGATGTGCCGATGGCATTTACGTTTGGTGAGACTTGTTCTGTTGGTGACACTTGCAATCTTTGGCCGATGCACCGATCTCCTGATATCACCTTTGACCTTCTCTCATCGGCATGACAATTACTATTGGCCACCCTAGGGTTTGCTACACTGATACACAATGCATAGTTTACTTTCTCCTGAACCCTAGCACATGGAGATGCTAGGTCAACCTAGTGTGCAACACGCACTATCTGGATCCTTTGCGCCACTAAACAATGAAACAAAATAGAATACAAAAATAGATATTTATGCAACAAAGCCATTCCATTGATTTTGATAGAAATCTTACCAGTGGAATGCTTCACATCAACATATTGCAACAATGGAAAGCATAGAAAGAAAGGAAATCTACAGTTATACAATTTGCAGATATAGGAAACAGAAATCAAATTGACGGAACATAATCATTCTATTTCTCCTTAGCACAATACACAATCACATTCACCTCCTCTTTGATCTGATTACAATATGATCATTTGGTTCATTCCTCTAGGTTTATAAACTCACCCGAGGAAAACCAACCGATTCCAAGCAGCTGGGAGAAAAACCAACCGATTTCAAATGGCTGGGAGAAAAACCAACCAATTCTAGATGGCTAGGAGACCAACCGTCTTGATTAACAACTTGACAAATGTGATATAAGTCACTTGGGAATTACAAAACGAGTTCTAGATACAAAACTAAAATGGCATGCATTGGTCAATAGACCTTATTAGAACACAAAATATGATTTTCTAGGTGCTCCTGCACCATACTCCCCAGGTGAATGTTGTCTCAAGTCCTCTTAGAGACTAACTGCTGCAAATCACCACCCTACTTTTTTATGTCTTCTTCCAGCATCCATGTGGCTTCTGAGTCTAGAAGTCCTTTCCATTTAACCAAGTGCTCAAAATAGGTCTGATTTCTTGTCTTCTTGGTTGTTCTGCTGTCCAAGATGCACTCCATCTTTGATGGTTCCTTAGGTGGTAAATGTTGCACCCACTCTGCAATTTCTTGGACAGAATCTGCTGCACCTTCGCCCGTATCAAGACTCTTATATAACATCAAATCAGCAACATTGAATATAGGTGAAATAGCAATATCATTAGGGAGTTCAATTTTGTAAGCATTAGGACCATATTTCTCTAGAATCTGACAAGGTCCAATTTCTCGCATCATCAACTTGTTGTGTTTTCCTTTGGGCTGTCTGTTCTTGTTGAGATGAACCATGACCATATCCCCTATTTGGTACTGCACATCCCTCTTTCTTTGATCCACTCTAGCCTTGACCTTATGACTGCTCTAGTGTAGAGTATCTCTGACTTGTTGATGGATCTCTTTCATAGCCTCTGCAAATGTATTAGCATGTCCACTCCTTTTGTCTAATCCTTGAACATCTCTCAACTCAAAAATTCCTCTAGGATGACTACCATATACAACTTCAAAAGGACTTAGACCTATACTTCAATTTGTAGAATCATTATAGGCATATTCTGCTTGTGGGAGTACCACATCCCAACTACTGCCATCTTCTTTTGTCAAACATCTCAATAGATTACGTAATGACCTATTCACAACCTCAGTTTGGCCATCAGTCTGAGGATGATAGGCTGAACTAAAGGACAAATTTATACCCAATCATTTCCATAAGGTTTTCTAGAAATGTCCCACAAATTTACTATCTCTATCAGATACAATACTCAAAGGCAATCCATGAATCTTGACGATTTCTTTAAAGAACAAACCTACAATGTAACTAGCATCATTGGTTGTTTTACAAGGAATAAAGTGAGCCATCTTGCTGAACCTGTCTACCACAACAAACACATTGTCATAACCTGTCCTTGTCTTGGGCAATCCCATCACAAAATCCATACTCAAACTTTCCCAAGGTCTGTTTGGTATGGGTAAAGGTTGGTATAGTCCTGCATTGGTTGAGACCCCCTTTGCTCTATGGAAAATCATACAACTCTCAACAAACCTTCTGATATCAAATTGCATCCTTGGCCAAAAGTAAAATCTTTTTACAAGATCTAAAGTCTTATTCAACCCAAAATGTCCTCCTAAACCACCACTATGTTTCTCCTTCACTATATTATTCCTCATTAAACACTTAGGGATACATAGTTGACTTCCTTTAAACAAAAGTCCATCGTGCAATGTATAATCTAAAAATTCACTGTGGAAAGCAAACTCACTGCATTCCTTGTAAATCTCCTTGAAATCTTGGTCCTTGTCATACAATCCCCTAAGTGCCTCAACACCCATGCTTTGTAGCTACACTTCTTGCACTGTCAACACCCTTCTGTTTAAAGCATCAATAACCTTATTGGTTATCCCCTTCTTATGTTTGATGATGAAGGTGTATGCTTGAAGACTTTCTACCCACTTCATGTGTCTATGACTGAGCTTTTCCTATCCATTCAAAAAACTGAGAGCATGAGTGTATACAATAAATTCTTTAGGAAGCAAGTAGTGCCTCCATTTTTTTAGAGCTTGTACCATGGCATACAACTCTAAATCATAAGAGGAGTATTTCCTCTTATCTTCATTCAATTTTTCATTGAAAAAGGCTACTGGTCTACCTTCTTGACTTGACACTGCTCCTACGGCCAACCCACTTGCATCACATTCAATGGTAAAAACCTTATTGAAATCAGGAAGTACTAAGATAGGATACTTGGCAACTTTCTGCTTCAGACTTTCAAACTTTGATCTGCCTCGGTTGTCCACACAAACTTAAGCTTACCTCCACCCTTAATGGTCTCCAATATAGGTGCACAAATATCACTGTAGTTCTTAATAAATTTTCTATAAAATGTGGCCAAACCATGAAAACTTCTAACCTCTCCTACTATCCTAGGGGTAGGCCAATTCAAAATAGCTTCTACCTTAGAAGGATCCATTTTCAAATCACCCTTAGAGATGACAAAACCTAGGTAGACCAATTCTTGTTTCACAAAGTCACACTTTTCCAAGTTAATCAGTAACTTCTAATCTTGCAGCCTCTTCAAGACTATCTCCAAATGTTTCAAGTGTTCTTCCTTGCTCTTACTGAACACCAAGATACCATCGAGGTAGACTACCACAAATTTCCCTATGAATTCTGGCAACACCTCATTCATTAGTCTCATAAAGGTACTAGGGGCATTCAAAAGACCAAAAGGCATCACAAGCCACTCACACAAGCCTTCATTGGTTTTAAATATTATCTTCCACTCATCCCCCTCTCTTATCCTTATCTGGTGATACCCACTCTTTAAGTCTATCTTAGAGAAATACGTAGCACCTCCCAAATAATCCATTAGGTCTTCTATTCTAAGAATAGGAAACCTATACCTAATGGTTATCCTATTGATGGCCCTAGAATCAGTTCAAAGCCTCCATTTCCCATCCTTCTTTGGGGCTAAAATAGTAGGTACTACACATGGGCTAAGGCTCTTCTTTATCAGCCCTTTGTTTAGGAGTTCTTGAATCTAATTTGCTATCTCTTCATTCTACTGAGGGGTCATTTTGTATATTGCCTTATTACGAAGTACTGCTCCTCGTATGAGGCCTATTTGATGGCTAATATCTCTGAATGGTGGTAGGGAATCACGTATATCTTTTGCAATCACTCCTTTGTAACTTTCAAGCAAATCTCCAACCTCCTTAGGTCCTACTTCTCTCACAATTTCCTTCTTTTCCCCCTAAGGCTTCACAATAAAAGCAAAACCTACTCCACCACCTTCCTGTAATGTATCCATGAATTCTTTTTCTCCTACCATCATTACACTAGACCCTACATGATGTGGCTCTTCTTCTACCAATGATTGTATCCCATAAGTCACACCATCCTTTTGGAATGATTAATCATTCTTTTCTCCATCATGATGAGCCTTTCTATCAAACTGCAACGGTCTGCCTAATAAAAAATGGCAAGCATCCATTGGAAGGATGTCACACAAGATTTTATCTCTATACCCCCCAAAACTAAATTCTACCCATGTTTGTTCATTGATGAGTATGTGTTGCCCCTTATTCAACCAACTGACTTTATATGGACTATTATGGGGTATCTTTTCTAACTTCAACTTATTCACTGCTTCCAAATATATAATATTATCAGTAGAACTAGAGTCAATAATAACTTTACTAACCTTACCTTGGATCTTGCAGTTGATTCTAAAAAAAGCCCTTCTTTGAGATGGTTTAGTTTGCACTAGTTCCTTGAGTAGCGTCCTCTTGATCATCAGATTTTCTTCTAATTTTGATGCTAGATTCACCTCAGGAGATGTCACACTCCTTGCATCCTCTTGAATCAAAGTGGTTCTCTTCTCACCACCATGAGAAGTTGAGGCCTTCTTTGGACACTTGAATGTCAGGTGCCCTATCTGATTGCAGTTATAACATGTCATATTAGAGAACTTGGATCCTCTACCTGATCCATTTGTCCCACCTCTTCCATTAGGCCTTCTTCCTCAATAGCCTCCTCTGCTACTTGAGTCTCCAACTTGCTCTTCTTGGTTAGACTCACCACTAGGCTTCTGGTTAGGACTTCTTCCTCCAAAACTGCCTCTACCTCTGAAATTTCTTCCACCTCTACCTCTATTATTCTGCTAACTCTTTCTCTTTATCTTCTCTTCAGTCCTTAAGGCCATTTGGAAACACTTGTTCACTGTTTCTAGTGCTAAGATGTTGATCTCATCTTGGATGTTCATCCTTAGGCCATTCAAATACCTGGCCACCTTCTCTGACTCTTCTTCTTGTCTCCTTGATCTGAGACTGAGCTTATGAAACTCTTGTGTATGCATTCACATCAAGGTCTCTTTGTCTGAGGTTCTATAATTTCTTATACATCTGCATGTCATAGTCTAGGGGTAAGAATTGTGCCTTGATTTTGGTCTTCATCCTTTCCCAAGAGGTTATCATATTCTTCCCCTCCATGACTCTCTCTCCTTGCTCATAATTCCACCATGCAAGAGTAGACCCCTTCAACCTTGCCTTTGCCAACTTAACCCTCTTATCATCAGGGACTTCTTTGTATTCGAAATGATTGTTCAATGCCTCAATCCAGTCAATCACCTCTTCAACTTCCATACTTCCACTATACATAGTTAATCCATCTATGGTGTCCCTATTCACTGACTTCAATGCATTTACAAATGCCCTCTAGTCTTCTGGTATCTCCTTTGTCTTCCTATTTCTTTCATCAATCTCTGTATCTCCTTCATCGTTGTCACTTTCATCTTCCCTGTCTTTGCTTTTAGACTGCTTGAACTCTCCCAACTTGGATTCAAGCATCTCCTCAATTAGCTTCTTAGTGGTGTCCTGCGACATACTTTTGGGAACCATCCTCTCCGCCTCTATCTCACTTTCTCTGTCTGACATACACTATTAACAGACAGTACCCAAATGCCAACACTCCTACAAATCCTTAATTTGACTTTTCGCCCCCAAATCTTTTGGGGCTCTGATACCAACATGATGGGGAGTGCACAACGGGAAACACAGAATGGGCCCTAGTTTACTCACAGTTGGCAAGACTTTCAAATGAACCACTGATACATCTCCATTGGCTAGACAACCATCATCGAAAAGAATTTCTTAAGTCTCTCCAGGACCAAACTCACCCTAATAACTCAACTAGCTTTAACTTCAGTGAGACGTCTTCTATCAGCCAAGCCTTTCATCCTTCTGTCAATGCCTGATGACAGTTAAGTTCCTCCTCATCTCAACTGTGATGGTTAACATGTCAGTTAGTTGTGACCTTATCAATGAGACCCTTCCTGTTGGTGAAACTCTCAACTTGTCTTCTGATGTGCCGATTGCATTTACCTTTGGTGAACACTTGTAATCTTTGGCTGATACACCAATCTCTCTGATGTCACCTTTGACCTTCTCTCATCGGCATGACAATTACTATCAACCACCCTAGGGTTTGCTACACTGATGCATAGTTTACTTTCTCCCAAACCCTAGCACATGGAGATGCTAGGTCAACCTATTGTGCAACACGCACTGTCTCGATCCTCTTCACCACCAAACAATGAAACAAAATAGAAAACAAAAATGGATATTTGTACAACGAAGCCATTCCACTGATTTCAACAAAAATCTTACCAGTGGAATGCTTCACATCAACATATTGTAACAACAGAAAGCATGAAAAGAAAGGAAATCTATAGTTATACAATTTGCAGATACAAGAAATGAAAATTAAATTGACAGAACAGAATCGTTCTATTTCTCGTTAGCACAGTACACAATCAGATTCACCTCCTCTTCGATCCAATTACAATATGATCATTTGGTTCATTCCTCTAGGTTTATAAACTTGCCTGAGGAAAACCAACCGATTCCAAGCGGTTGGGAGAAAAACCAACCGATTCCAAATGGCTGGGAGACCAACCGTCTTGATTAACAACTTGACAAATGTGACCTAAGGCACTTGGGACTTACAAAAAGAGTTCTAGATACAAAACTGAAATGACATGCATTGGTCAATAGACCTTATTACAACACAAAACATGATTTTCTAGGTGCTCCTACACCAAACCATAATGTCAAACATAATAAGAAATATGAATCTCCTGATCCATGTGCAGATCTATATATTGATCTCTCTCTGGATCCTGATCCATGTGTGGATCCATGCCTCGATCTCTCTTTAGAACCTAATCCATGACCTTATGCACCTCCCTGCACAAGAAAGTACATAATTTAATTTAATGTACATGTGTATATATATGTAATATCATCTTAAAGTTTTGTACTTTCAACATGTGTGAATTTATCATGTAATTTATATATATTATAAATGTACCTAAAATGTATCATGCATGGGATCCTCTACATTCTCTAGATCTCTGAAGCGTAAGAAATTATCCCCTTGTTGCTATAAATTTTCAAATACAAGACTTCAATGAATAGTGAGAACTACTTTTAAGTCAAGTTTATATAATATATACACATGTGAATTTGAAGGATGCAAAATATAGAAATTATTCAAGTACCTGCACATCCTAGAGCACTCTACCAATCCCACTAATCTCAGATGAATAAATGGTAACATTAGGAACACCTATATTTGAAGGTAAAGGACCAGTGCCAAAGAGAAGTGTGCTATATGTGCCATGTACATTAGGTGCAACCTGATGCTGTGTGGGGAATGTAGGTTGATCTAGAATATTCTAGTCCTCTAAAGTTGCCTCACCCTAACCCAACTGTCTACCAGTATGTCATCTAATATGAGTCAATACAGCATCCAAAGGAATACCATACTCATCACTGGTAAACTAGTGTGCTGATAGTAAATCAAGAATGGAAGCTGAAGCAACATTACGTACAATGGTGTCACTCATATGGGTCACATCTGATGGGGATGGTAGATCTGCACAAATGTAGGGGTCATAATTCACAAATGTAGCCTTAGTGGGAGGAAGGCCAATCCGTGGATGTAGTATCTCCCTACACGATCAGATGACATCTGATCAACTTAAGTAGCAATGGCGGTCATCATGTCAAAAAGCCTGGATCTAGTCGGTGCAATTGCTGCATCTCCACTACTGCTAATTCCAAACATTTTGGAAGAACCAAAATGTTTGGACCAACTAATGCCCTCTTATTTTTGGGCGGAGGTAAATTTGGATGTCTAAATTCAGGTTTATCAGTAAACCTCCCCTTGCCCTATCCAGCATGTGCAGGCATAGATGTGTAATCCACAGATAATCCTAAATGAAACTCAGCATATAATTGTTTGCAAAAATATAGTGGCAACTCGTCATTATGAGGCCATCTGCGATTGGCTGCCAAAATTCTAGGATATATAAATGGACCAACTAACGGATTTGTACACCTGGTAACAATATAACCTCTAACTTTTTCTTTCCCAGTATAAAAAGCGAACATAATATGCACATTATGTAATGAAACTCTATCAGAAATAGTTTTGATATTCTCAGTGCCAGTAACAGTCCTAGCAAGGGACCTATAAAACTCCTCAGTGCTAATATCATCATATGGATTGTATGATTTTATTGTCTCAATCATATGTCTAATCTCACACTGAATATTAACTAATCTTTCTCTATTAGCCAAATCTTGGGGGTTCTATATAGTTTGGTCCAAACATTTCAAAGCATTATCTAATCTAGAAATGCTATCATTATAAAAATTATTCATAGCCTCAGCTTCGCGCTGAGACTGCATGGAATGATGAGATCCCTGATCATTAGCCATATCTAGATAAAACTATGTAAAGAGATCTGCATTTAATTAAAACAAAAAAATTAAATATGTACAAGCATTTTTCTTTTAAGCATACAAAAATATAAAAATGCAACATGTAGATCATCTAAATAAACATAAAGTTTAGATTTACATGCAAAGGAAAAGGATTCAAAGATAAGCTTGGACAATTTACAAGATTCAACTTTTCATAAGTATAGAATGGTTTTCATAACTATAATGGAAGAAATCTAATTAATGTATTATCAAATAAAGAGAATTGAAGTTACCAACAATTATGTTCATTGACATTTCATAGATTGAAATTTGGAATTATACTTACACTTGTCAAATTGTAAGGCTTCAGCCTTGTGACTTGGGGACAACTCAAAAGTAAATTGCACCTACAATTTAGTTTGTGGATACTTGTGAACCTAAGCTCTCATTTTGATAATGTTTGATCTTTGTACTTAGTCGCCCTTGAATAATCCCCCTTGTAATGTCCTAGGGATTTCCTTAACTTTAGAATCATAGGTGTTCAAATCAAAATTTTAAGCATGGAAGTCAATAAAAAAACAAAATGAAGCATAGTCAACATGCAATACAGAGCTGTGACTGTCAAAGTAACAATCGTTTGTTGAGGATGACTATAGACATTATCACAAGGAACAATGCCGTATGTTGTGAGAGGAGACAATATAGAAGAGGTTTGCCACCTTTAGACACAAGGGAGTGATCCATATTAATGACTTGAATCAAATCTAATAGATGCTCTTGAAATCCACATGAGCCCTAACTGATCTTGCACAAACCTATGTCAATCATCTGTGACATATTGGGTATATTCCATAAAAAGGTTGCATGAATAACTTGAATCCTTAATATTGTATTCTCCTAAGCATCTCTTATGCATATCCATAAATATGAAGATGGAACTTTTCTGTCATTCTCTGCTGAGAAAAAGAAGAAACCACCATCAAGGATGTTGTAACTATCTTAAATAAATTTAGCTATCTGTTGCAATTTTGGTACAATTTGGAATGGCAAAGGAACCTCTAATAGCATCTTTGGTTTCTGATTTCCTTGTTGTGTGGATGGGAATTATTTCTCCAACATTCCATGGTTTAGTCCCATATGTGTTCTTGTTATGTGATCACATCATTTAATGTTTGTAGGGGGATCTGGGATGCATGTATCTAGATTTGTATGTTCACAAAGACAAATATCTAGGGTGGCAAAATGTGAAGAAAGGAAGGCATATTCATTGAAGAAATAGTCATGTTGAAAGTGAGCAACCATGTGTATTTATTTTTTCTTTATTTCTGCAATTACCATATCAATACCAATTAATACTTATGCTAATAAAATATGTAAAATGAAAATGAATAATTTCATGGGTAAGTTTTGATGCTCAAATATTGAAATAATTGTGTTACAATACCAAATGTGCAAAAATTTATGATTGCCAGAATCAACAAGTAGTGTGTCGATGTAGATCATCAGCCTATCTATAGAAGTTAAAATACTTCACACATCTTCTATCCATCAAAAAACTAAAGCCTAATGTTCATTTAGCTTAGATCAATTAGATTCATGCATAACCTACCAAATTAACCAAATTCTTCATTATGTTACCTTGTTTGAATCCTCCATCATCTAGTAAGGAAGAAGTCTATATTCTATTAAATTTTGTATATCTACAACATTAATTCTATGCCAAGAAGTCAAATGCTAAGAAACAAGATGGTTTGTATGGCCCACAGCCCAGTATTTTCTAAGTTGGCGATTTGTTTCAAAATCTTTGCTCTCTTTTTGTCTATGCGGTGTTATTAAGTGTTAGTATTAAGTTAGTTAGCCATCAAAGATGGTTGCCAAATCTCTATCAGCCCACCATATTTTCAAATTGTAGCTGAAAATAACATTCTATAATTCATTTGAACAAACCACCTTAAACACAATTTATCACAAATTTAGGATAAACCCTTGAGGTTAAAATATGAGCAAAAAACTTTTTGATATCATGAATTCTAGACTTGGTTGTTAGTGCTCATCTCTCAAGAAGTTCAAGACTTGGTAGTATTTGTTTTCCTTCCCACCATAATTTTTTTAACAATCTACATTCCTTAGAAAGTTTAGTTTTCCTTTATGAGATTAAAAATCCATGTTCTCTTGAACTAACTTCCTTCTTGGTTTCTAAATGCACAATGTAATTCTGAAATATTCAACTAAATTAAATTCATATTTCAGAAACGAGCCTCTTGATTGACATGTTATAAGATTAGTGTCTATGGTAATTTCTTGAATTTTTTTGCAAATAGCATTCTCCATAAATTTTCATTCTAGATGTCTAATAAATTTGTGAAATGCATGCCCAATACACAATCTTATGCCCTATTATATACATGCTATAGTCTATTCTAGACTATGTAGAGAAGCTAATGGGAGAAAACAACCAATGGAGCAAAGGAAGAATATGATAGAAGTCTATAATTTCAAAGAGGCAGTCTTTTTGTGAGGTTACAACAATCATCTTTTGTAAGGGACAATTATTAGTCATAAATAATAATGGAAAAAAATAGAGACAGTGCTCTCATGAAGAACAACAGAAGGCTTCGTGCAAATGCAAACAATGGTGTTGAAACAATGAGGTGCAATCATGATAGCAAATTAGTTATGATAGTCATAAACAATGTGAACATTGATAAAGGCATTAATATGGGAAGAATGGAATTTCATGGGACAAGGTGTCAAAAGTAGTTGGGAATCCATGTAATAGGGAAAAGCATGCAATGGAAAGGTTTGATCTATTTTGAAGCTGGAAGGATGCATGAAATAGTACTGTTAAAGAAGGACAATGAATACATCTAAGGATGGGCAGAGTAAGAAAGGAGTAAGAGCTTGCAAACTCATTTTTGCAATAGATCTCCTAGATGACTTGATAGTCTTTTACAAGAACTAGAGAAGAATGTTAAGATGATGGTTGTCAACTAATTGTTCTTCTAAGCATTAAGGTAACCTCCATCATGGAGTAACCATGACAAGTCCATGAAATATTGAAACATAGTCATGAGCACTGCCAATATCCATGAGAAAGCATGATATAAGGGTTTTCAAGGGGAAATATGAAACATCTAAGATAGTGTAGGACATGGGCAGACAAAGATACTTTCTTGAGCCAGACTATCACATCTTTTAGGGGTAATGGGCCTAATTTTAAATAGTGTTTTAGTGTGAAGAAAACTCTGCCCTAACCATGGCCCAGCTAGGGTTTTAAAAAAAAATTCCATTCCAATATAAATAGTGCTTTACTCCTGAAATACTGGCACACAGTTTAATCTAGAAATACTGAAATTCAAGCATTATGAACTATGAAAATCTAGAGGTAAAAAATGGCACACAGTTTAATCCTGAAATACTTAACTTCAAGCATTATGGACTGTGGAAATCCAGAGGCAAAAATGAAACACAGTTTTATCCCAAAATAATGAACTTCAAGCATTATGGACTGTGGAAATCTAGAGGCAAAAATGGCACATAGTTTAATCCTGAAATAATGAACTTCAAGCATTATGGACTATGGAAATCTTATGTCTATCAGTGTTTTACTGTGAAAAAATGTGCCCTAATCATGGCCCGACTAGGGTTTTAAAAAAATTTAATAAAAACATCAAATTTGTTCACAAGCACATAGACAATACTTCACAAAAATAATAAAAGCACTTAACATGTTTATCATTCGAATTTACAAATTTATATTTTGAAAAACAAACAATAAAAATTGTATGATGAAAATAAATAAATGTACATGATGATTATAACTAAAAAAATGCAGTGCAGAACATGATGATGATAATAAATGAAAAATGCAACATAGTTATGAGAACAATATGAAGTCTTAAGCAGGCTTTTTAGGCTCTAGGTACTTGATAGAGTAGCATCTAGACACAACCCACTCAACCGAAAACGCAACAATTGACTGCTACAGTCGTGTTTTTTGCTTTTTTATATTTAACAGATTTGATCGAAAGGGACTCAGCCTATAACCACTCGACCAAATAAATGAAGCCACATCGGCACCAAATATACACCATGTCATTGCCAAGTCGATTCGATCAAATCCCACTTGGTTGACTAGTACTTGACCTAAACTTACTCGATTGATATTGTTCTTTTAGCTCAAAGTATGACACTACTTTGTGCTTTTACCCCATTATGTTTCATAGTAGGAAATAGAGTAGGAAATGCCATATCAAACAACCCTTCTATGGTGTATTCATTAGTTGGTGAGAGAAAAATATGGGGCAAATCAATCATGTCAATTTATCTTTTACCTTTATTCTCGACAAATCTACTCACTTCTTCCATTTCTCAATGTGTTTAACCAAATCAAGAAGTAAAAGATGAAGTTTGATGTTGAGGTTCATCTTCTCATTCATTAGGTAAACTATCATCACATGCATTTGATATGTCTACATCATCAATATTAGATTACACAAATTGTAGGCTTTCACAGACATCCATCTCTTCTTTTGGTAGTTCTATGATTGAGTTTTAATCAAGTTCCACATCTTTGTATTATTTATCATATCTTAATTTATATTGTAGTGTAGCCAATACACATGATTTTTTAACATAACAATCATAATACTTATATTGGGTAGAATGCCTTCTCACAATCAAAATGTCAAGATCACACATCTATTGTGGTAGGCACCTTGAAACTATAGTTTTATCTTCTGGGAAATTAATTATGTGTCTTGTGTATTTATATTGGAGACCATGAGAATGGGTAACTTGTATGATTAGATTCACTATAGCAATAAGAATTTTCTCAACTTGAGTAAGCACTTGTAGAACATAAGGTTCCTCCCTAGGATCCGTGTTATTTCATTTAGATAAATGATGTGTATTTCGCTCACATTAACACCTAGAACAAGAAGGCCCTTCATTTGATATACTAATTTTTATTTTAGGGTATGCCTCTTTACAAATTGAATACATTTGAATAATATATATTTTATCTATCCGATTACAAAAAAAATTTTATCTTTCACACAATCTATCACTAAGATCAACATAGAGACTGTAAGAAACATGCGGTGTAGATGAAGCTCCATCATCATTAGCGCTATACATAAATGTAAAGTTTGTTTCAAATTAATCCATCCATATATCAATATCTTTCCAAAAATCAAGATCATCGCATCTACTATTCTCATTTAAAACAAGATCTTTATCACAAGAGTGGCAAATAAAAGGGTTGGATTACCAACTGGAAGGACCAACTTCATCTAGGTGTGGACAAGACCACGTATATTGGTCATGATAAATTGGTTTACTTTTGTCCCTTATTGTCACTAGTTGTTTTAGTGCAACATGTGGGATTTCCATGGGAATGGAAGTTGAATTCAAAGATCTACCTTCAAGTGAACTATTTACAACATTAAAGTGTAGGTGTTGTTACTGAGTTGGATGGATGTAAGTGCCATGAAATATGTCCACATTATTAGTATGCTATGGAAGATGAATATCATGCATAATTTCATATGAAATCATTGTATGGATGTCTACAAGACTAATATTAATATTATTTAGTGGGGCAAGAGGGTGCTACCACAATAATGGGTTACACTTTCTGGGATACCCTGATTTTTGCTGAAATCACATATTTTTAGAAAATATAATAATTTAAGCTTTGAAATGTTCCATTTAAAGGATTTTAATTGAATAGGGTTTGATCAAACCCCCTTAGATTCAAACCCCCTTGGATAGAACCCTCTAGTTTTAAACCATACCTATAATGGAGTCTCCTCTACACCTATCAAAATACTAATAAAAAACCACTTTTGATTTACCTTTTGGGGGATCAAATGAATTCATTTAAAATTCAAGTTTTGTAAGTATGTAGTCCTTAATATAAGCTTCCCAAAAATTTTAAATATATTTAATTTGATTATTATATTTATTTTTTATTTCTTGTGAATGTAGGTTTTTCACCAAACATCAAGTTCTCGTTATACACACATGGAAAATTAGTAAATTAGTGAATTTTTTTTTTGAAAAATATGTATGCCCTAGGTATTTATGTCCTTGATTCAATAAAAAATTGAATTTCAATACATACAGAAAAAGTTATGTTTTACGGAATATGCCTATGTCTAAATTATAAATTGTTTGACTATGTCTAAATTATAATTGGTTTGACTTCAAAACTTAATTAAAAAAAATATTCAACAAAACATTATAAAACCAAATGCATGCCCTATATATCCATGTTACCAATCTAAACTCAAAAGAATTAGAATTTTATCCTTTGTAGAAAAATAGTTATGTGCTATAGAATACACATCACTTTAAAAAAACGTTGTTTACTATTAAAAACCAGTTATCAAAGGAGACACAAAATTTTTTACAATCTAACTCTAAATTTTTAAAATATATATATATTTATAATATACAAATAAAATCTCACAAATCAGTAGTTCGTATCATCTTCAAATTTCTAATGGTTTACTAGCTATATGTGTCAGAAAGTGAAGATTTAGTTCAAAATGTTGATTTCAATGTCATGTTTGGCCAAAAAGTGTAACCCATTATTTTGGGATGACCCAGGAATAAAAGTACTATGGGGAGAATGCACATTATCAATATTGTCTTCATTAGATAATTTATCATCATTCACTCTACTACAACCCAATGTCACTGATATATCCTTCTCTTGGACATCTATTATATTGTGTGCCTCTCTCTCTCTCATATGATAATTTTCCATTCTTTTCCTATTTACAGCTTCACATCTAGAAGCATACAAAGCTTGACGATGTGCATTTCTATGCTAGCAAGTAGAAATTACACTATTCTTAAAATATACATCAACATCAACATGCAAAATATTCTTCTAGTTCAATCTATCTAACTTTGTAAGAAATGACACATTCATGTATCTTAAGACACTATCGATATATGTACTTGATAGAATAGAATGCATAGAATGTATATATTATCTCCAACAACTATAATTCCATCAATTACCATATCCTCTAATATTGAGGATATATCTTTATTAGATAGGTTACCATCATTCACTCTGCTACATCCCAATGTCACTAATATTTCATGCTCTTGGACATCTATTATATTTTGTGTTTCTCTCTCTTCTCATATGATAATTTTCCCTTCACCTATTTTTATCTTCATATCTAGAAGCATACAAATCTTGATGATATGCATTTATATGCTAGTGTGTAGAAATTGTTAGTGTAAATACGATCATATTATATCTAGTTAGGATATCACCTCTCTAAGATTGACCTATCCACACTTAGCTTAAGTCTACTTAGTATTTTTTAGACTTTGTCTCACCTCATTTGGTTGAGACATGTGTCCTCAGCATTTGAGAACACATCTTTTATGTTTACTTGCCACTTGCATGAGCACTTATCATTTAAGCTCACAAGTGTCGCATATTAGGAAGGTTAGTCAGTCATTGTGTTTGACCACCCTACCTTTTGTCTCATGCCTATTTATACAAGGCATATTGTACATTTTTACTTATCTCTTGAATATATGTTATTGTATTATTATGTGCAATTGTCTTTTGTGGAAGTGATTCTAGTTTTTGTTGGTTGATCTTGGCTACTCCAACATGGTATTAGAGCCATGCTAGCAAAACACTTATTTTGAGTGATTTCCACACCAAGCCTCATCAAGAGTTTGTCATGAAGCCAAATAGATCTCACCGTTGAGTCTAGAAGGCTTAAGACAATAATACTAACCCTTGATTTGGAATTTTTTGTTAAATTAATTTTTTTCAAAAATAAATTAACCCTCGCCTAGCGTTTGTATGACCGTACGACCTCCAATCTGTACTAGGTATGGATTTTTTTCCAAAAATGGAAAAAAAATTAGTAGAGGGAAATTTGCCCCTACAACTATTCAAAATTATTCATTTTTTAGTTTTTCAGGGTTTTGTGTATAGATTTATTACATCATTGGCCCTATTTCAACCTCTCTTTCCAAACATCTTTCTTGTTTTGGGCACTTTCAAAGTTATTTTGGTTCAATTTTTTTTGTAACATGCAGGTTTGAAGGATTCGACCCTATTCAGGGAATTCACAAGTGCTTGTTGACTCTTCACTTGGCAAGCTTCCTTGGCCAACTTGACCTACACGTGCTTTTGGCCCTCTAGCCATTTACTTGGCATTCAACCTCTTAGTCATCCTTCCAAGCTCGATTGACACTCATAGGCTTGTGTTCAACCTCCATCAAGCTGCTCTTGCTCATCTCCTTGGCCACCTCGGTCTATTCTATAGGACTTTGTAGCAATCCTTTAGTGTTTCTTGGGGCCACTTCAAATTTATTTCTTCATTGTTTTTCAAAATCTAGTTGTTTTGACCCTATTGTTTTGGTGTATCTATCCTGCAACAATTTCCTTCGGCCCCTATGTGGAATTGGTCACCATTTTAAGTTATGTTCAGCCTAGGCATTTGATTTCTTGACCCTTCTAGGCTCTTTAGCCTATTTACTAGATCACTCATCTTTCTCAGCCACTTCAAGCCCTATTTGGCCTCCTAGATGCAGACTTGGCTCCTTTTCAGGTACACAAATTCGACCCTCAACACTTCATCCAGCTAGTTCTTCAAGTCATTCAAGACTACATGTGGTATCTACTATTGCCTAGGCCTTTCCATCTAGATGCCCAACAAGCTTGAATCTGGTCACTACTCATCACAATCGGCCTACTTGGCACTCTTTACTCCAGCATGAGCTTCTTAGGCCATTTTTGTTTGGACTCTGCCATTGACTTGCCAATTTGGGGCTCCACTAGCTAGCCACCAACAAGCCACCAAGCTGCCACTAGGGAGCCACCAGAGCTCCACTGATTTACCTTTTGTTCTACAAAGGCATTTTTTTTAAAACATCATATCTTGCAAATTGTTTATCATTTTTTTGCAAATTTGTAGTCAAGGCAAAGGTGTCTCCATGAACTTTGCTATGGTGAAGTCATTTAATTTTTTTTTTGCCTTTTTTACTAGTTTTTTAACCCTTGAACTTCATTGTAATGCAATTTTTTTCAAGGCATAATTTTTTCCCACAATATCAAAAATTCACTATTTTTTAGAAAGTACTCAGAATTTCACAAGGATTTCAAATTGTAAACAAATCTAAGATTTGGATATCCCATTTTGTAAAAATCACCATAAAATATAAATAGTTGATTTGGCATCCAATCGTAACACACATTTTTTTTCTTGCACATTTTTTCTTGGGGGTGGAAATCTTGCATTTGTACATTAAGTTTTGATTATGTACATATTGTACAAAATCAATTGTACCTATTGTGGCCCAGTAATCAGCATGGAGATGAAATGTGTCCTCATTTCTCACATGATGCCTATTCAATACTCTATAAGATTACAAAACCACAAGTACACATAATGTTACATTCATATGGACTTTCAATGAGTCATTGAATAAGGAAATTATTATTGTCATTCCAGATCTACCACATTGGGATGCATACCTACCAGACATATCATGTTTGTTTGTAGAGTCTTGCATTACAGATCTCGAGGGCACCATTAAAGACATCTGTCTTCTATTTGATGACAACTTCAATGAAGTTGCATTACCATTATTTTCTTTGGATATGATTATTCTTGCTTTGCCTACATCAACTTCTATAGTGATAGATTCTACAGATATTCATGAGTCGTGACCACATTCTACTCAGTTATCATTGATTTTGACATCCTCTGCTGAAGTATCACATTCTCATCAGTCCAATTATCACCATAAATCTATGGTCTACATGGTCCATGTTCCTAAATCTTTTAGTGTACCTGATTCATGTTATCAGCATTTTTCACACATCAGCATTGGCTTGGAGATACTTTACAATCTTATGGAGACGTCATGTACAAAATTTAGAGATATTCATCCTTCTTCCTGCATATTCCTATTTGGAATGGGAAGATTATTTGCATACTTCTATGGTTGTTTTTATTCCTAAGGAGAGAAATGTGGTTTATCATTCATGGATCATCTTCAACATCTAGTGTCAAGCTTCTACACACACTACAAGAGGTATTTTGAGGGGAGGCTTCATGGTTTCTCTTCTCATATCAGTATTGGGAGGATCCATATCTTTACATGGAGTTCATTCCTTCACATTTTTTTTTGGGAGGGGGGGTGTCATATTGACTTTCTCATCTTTTCTCTCCTATGGGGGGGAATATCTATTGAATATTAGTGTTGGAAGTAGTCATTGGGGGTCATGTTGAGTCCTCCTTCTATCTTCTTCTTCTTCACTTATATATTTTATCATGTACCATTTCTCTTATGGAGAGGAGTTTTATATCCTATTGGGTTTTCTCCTTTTCTCCAGTTTTTAAGAAATTTATTTGTACATGGGTACCTAACATGGCCTAGTAGCTGGGACCCATCATCTTTGTATGAATTCTCCCTAAGTTGCACTTAAGGGGGGTGTTAGTGTAAATAAGGTCATATGATATCTAGTTAGTATATCACCTCTCTAAGATTGATCTATTCACACTTAGCTTAAGTTTACTTAGGATTTTTAGACATTGTTTCACCTCATATGGTTGAGACGTGTCCTCACCATTTGAGAACACCTCTTGCATGTTTAATTTATACTTGCATGAGCACTTGTCATTTTAGCTCACAAATGTCACATCTTAGGGGGTCATCCCACAATAATGGATTACACTTTTTGGCTAAACTTGACATTGAAATCAACATTTTGAACTAAATGTTCACTTTATGACACCTATAGCCACTAAACTATTGGGACTTTGAAGATGGTGCAAACTAGTGATTTGTGAGATTTTGTCTGTAGATTATAAATCTTTTAAAAAAAAAAAAATTGACTTAAATTGTAAAAAAATTTGTGTCTCCTTCGATAACTAGTTTTTAATAGTAAACAACATTTTTTTAAAGTGATGTGTATTTTGTTGCACATAACTTTTTTTCTACAAAGGATAAAATTTTGATTCTTTTGAATTTAGATTGCTAACACTGATATCTAGAGAATACATATGGTTTCATAATGTTTTGTTGAATATTTTTGTTAATTAAGTTTTGAAGTCAAACCAATCATAATTTAGACATAGGTGTATTATGTCCAAAATAACTTTTTTTATATGTATTAGAATTTTATTTTTTTTGTTGGAATAAAGGCATCAACACCTAGAGGACATGTATTTTTTAGAATTTTTTTCTCTATTTTCCTATTTTTTCATATGGGTGAAACAAAAACCTTGATGTTCATTGAAAAACCTACATTCACAAAAAATAAAAAATAAATATAATAATCAAATTAAATATATTTAAAATTATACTTTTTGGGAATATTATAATAAGGACTACATACTTACAAAACATAAATTTTAAATGAATTCATTTGATCCCCCAAAAGGTAAATCAAAAGTGGTTATTTATCAGCATTTTGATAGGTGTAGAGGAGACTCCATTATATGTATGGTTTAAAACTAGTGGGGTTCTATCCAAGGGGGTTTGAATCTTAGGGGGTTTGATCAAACCTTCTTCAATTAAAATCCTTTAAATGGAACCTTTCAAGGCTTAAATCATTATATTTTCTAAAAATATGTGATTTTAGCAAAAATCAAGATGTCCCAGAAAGTGTAACCCATTATTGTGGCAACACCCTAGGAAGGTTAGTCATTTGTTGTGTTTGACCATCATACATTTTCTCTCATGCCTATTTATACAAGGCATAATGTACATTTTTACTTATCTCTTGAATATATGCCATTGGCTTATTATGTGCAATTATCTTTTATGGAATTGATTCTAGTTCTTGTTGGCTGATCTAGGCTGCTCCAACAAAAATCACACTATTCTCAACATCGACATGCATAGTATTATACTAGTTCAAACTATCTAGCTCTATAGGAAAGAACACATTTGTGTCCCTCAAGACACTATCTCTAATGAAAGAGAATGCATAGAATGTATATTATCACCAATAGCTATAATTGCATCATTTTCCCTATCCTCTAATATGGAGGATATATCATGCCTCTAAACTTATTTTATGTTTTGTGTTGTTCTTTCTCTTCTTTGCTAATATTTCTCTCCTTTTTGCCTATTTATATCTTCACACCTAGAATCATACCAAGATCTATTAATTTCATTTCTATGTTGATGTGTAGAAATTACACTATTCTCAACTCAACAAACTCCATATGCAAGGGAATAGTTGTGGCCGTCATTAAATCAATAAATTTTTATCTATGATTCCTCTATTATGTGATTCAATTAATATAGGGGGAACACCATTGTGGGACACATCATTAAAATTGAAAATAAGATTATTTTTTTCATCTGTAAGAACATAATATACAAGTATTATAAGCTATTCATGGGTAAGCATTGTCTTATATCAATAACATAAATACATCGATTTAATTGAGATAATGTGAAATGTTTTTTAAAATTATTGAAATTTAGTTATTAGATATATAGATAGTAAAGTGATTAAATATAGATAATTGTTTAAACTTAAAATGTTATATATAGAAATGAGACATGTAAAAGAATTAAATGAAAGCATTAAATTTGGTAAGATTGCTTAGTAAAGTTATATAAGAATGGTATGCATGCCTTATTATATCCATAAATTGTTAGTGTATATTTTACCCCACACATGGGTAAAATACAAGTGTCATAAGCCTTTTTAGGTGTCTAGTTAGGTGCCTCAGTTTGATCAAGTCAAACTGACACCTCTAGTTGAGTGTTGAAGTCGACTCAATAGCTACTCCTTTATGTACACACTTACTTCCATTTATCAATACTCCTAATTTAGTAATTAGCATTGGCTTATTATTCCTGGCTTGTTTCATGGTTTCAGAGCCCCACTAAGTTTACTACTAGTTCATCTTGGAGGCGTGAATCTCATCTAGGATGAGGGTTTGAGTTTTCTGGTTTGAATGCTGGTTTCTAATATTTTGTGAGTTTGTTTTCTCTGATTTCTAGATGAAGTAAAGGTTGTGTCTGTGTCTATACAAAGCCAAAGCAATCCAAACTATAGGAGAGGTGACCTTGGCCATTTTTTACATTGTGGTGTTGGAGAGGCTAATTTTGCACTCTTAGTATCATCGCCATATCCGTGAGCTTGGTCTGTGGCACTCGTGGTGTGGAAACCCTAGTGATGGACGAAGACGTGTAGCCACTAGAGCAGCCTGTCATCAATCCTATCAAAAACATCAAGTTCGAGGTGGGCGTGAAGGAATCCTCCACCTACGTCTAATGATTTATTGCTTGACTTAATTTCCAACCCTACGCTGGTGAGAGACGTTTCTTTGGTGGGACACACATAGCATGGCAAGACCATGTTCATGTACATGCTGGTCATGCAGACCCACCACATTTCTACTTTTGATGTCCATAGTGAAAAGCATATGTGGTATACTTACACTTGGATTGACAAGTAGGAGTGTCATATTTCTATCAAGGCAATACCCATGTCACTTGTTTTGGAGTATAGAAACCCCAAATCCTACCTATGCAATGTCATGGATTCAATCGACCATATTGATTTTTCCAACGAGATGACTACTGCTCTCAGGCTTGTTGATGGCACTAAGCTAGTTGTCGATGTTGCGGAGGGTGTCATGGTCAATACCGAAAGGGCTATTTACCATTCTATACAAGAAAGGCTTCCAATAGTTGTCATTATCAACAAGGTCGATAGACTGATCATAGAGCTAAAATTATCATCAACCGATGCTTATCTCTAACTCGCATGCCTGCAACAAGGCATCATTATCTAGGCCGGCCCTGCAATATTTTTCTCTTTCATTCTCTTGGCACCGTCCTGCAACCTTGGCCACCCCTGCATGTGCCTCTACAATTTATTCATCTTTTTGGGCTTTTTGCACTAATATGCCCCTACCCTAATTTTGTGCCTCCAAATTTTTTTTTTAACTTTTGCAAAGGCTTTTCTAAGTTATGCTAAAAATAAAACTATAGAAGGGGGTAATTAAAATTAGGGGTAAAATTGAAGTGAAGAAATTTAAGGTTCTTCTTAATATTGTTAGAGTTAAATTATAATGTTTTGTAAAAATGCTAAGTATTAGGGTTTGATTATATCGACTTACTTAGACCTATATCACTACATGATAAGTGTCAAAACTGGGGGGTAATCAAGCGAACATGAAGGGTTATTCATGCACTCATCTTATAAAGTGTCATTATCATGTATTCTTCTAGCAGATTATACATAGGCATTTTGTAGATCATTGAACTAAAATAAAGTTTAAAAGGAGGTAATTTATCTAAGTCATTAATGGGGATAACAAGTCATCCATTTGTCACTAATACAGAAAATGGAAACTACAAGTCCTAGCGTGATGGTATCCTAGTGCACTGCTAATGAATTCACATATTGCAACATCTGTATGGGCTTATTTATGAACAAATTAGATATTGACAAAAAAATGTATGGGAAAATAAGAATAATCATCTCTTAGGACTAATGTGTTTAAGTGTTGAAGATGAGAAAGTTAGGAAATATCAAAACATGAAACAAATCAAAACAAATGAAATTTTTATACCTTCTAGTGCTTCCCAAACTCCTCACTCCTTGATAGGGTTTAGGAACTTGCACAATTGAGATCCTACATTCACCCAACCAATTCTTAGAAATGTGAAATGCTCTCAACTTCAATGTAAAATGCAACATAGCCTACCTAAGATGGATGAGGATTGAGATAAATTTTAGCTTAATAAGACTACTCTAAAATTGGATGATGAAATAGCTTGTGGAGGCTATTATTTATAGGTAAAATGAAGGGGATTTTGATCCAATGGTGGAGATTGAATGTTGAGATCAATGGATGATATTGATTGTGAGATGGAGGGCTAGGATTTGATCATCAAAATTGGATGGTGGAGAATAAAAAGAAATCTTTTATTTATTTAGGGCAGGACTTAGCATTTAATGTGATTTAGATGTGTGAGAAAAAATTAAAAATTAATTTCCTTGGGAGGAGGTGGAATTAAAAATTCTATTTTATATGGGAATGTGAAGGTCATGTGACACATGCACAGTTTTGGGGCCTTACATTTGTAAGCTAAAAATGTGGAAGATGTTTTAGCATGAAAATGGAAAAAATGAGTTGGAGGGGTTATGTATATTTTGTAATTTTTAATTTGTGGGTGTGGGAGAAGATGTTAAGAATGATTTGACCAAGTTAATCAGGGTGATTAACTTAGTTAATGTAGTTGGAAAAAATTAGTGAGTGGGGTAATCAGGGTTTTGGATTAATTAAATAATGATGTATTTTATTAATCTAGGTCTAGGGGTCATGTAGGCTAGGGAAGCTAATTAAATAATAGCTATTTAATCAACTAGGCTAGGTGTAGGCTAATTAGTAGGGAAGATTAATTATATAAGTATGATTTACCTAATTAATTAGGTTGAGGGAAGTGTACAAGTTAACTAAATAAATATTTTGCATATTTATTTAATTAATTAGGATGATGTTAGTAAGGTGTGAATGTTGAATTAATTAAATTAATTCAATTTCAAGGGTTAATTGATGATGGATGAATGGATGGTTCAGGGGTTGGATACGTTAATTAATTAATTAGAAGAGAAATTAGTGGTATCGATGATGTTAAATGGTGGTCAAGGGGTTGAGACATTTTTAGGTGTCTACATTTGCCCCTCATTGACGTGGTGTTGTGACCTAGTACAGATATGGTGTCAAGTCAAATAATTTTTCCCCAACTACCACAAAGGAATGAAATGGGTGAGGGATTCCCCCTCGAGAGGTCGGGTGAATTTTTTTTTTTTGGGTGAACTCTCGAAAGGAGGAAATAATGGTGAAAATGGATAGAGAAAAGGAAATTAGGCAGACAGGAAGAAAAATAGGTGAAAATGTCACATTTTGTTCCCTAGGGAGAGAAAAAGGTGTATGGGGGATGACATGGTGACTATAAATAGAATGTGTGGGGACAAAGTGCCATATTTGCACACATTGAGCTTATTGGAGGAGAGTAGAGAAGGAGATGAGATGGTGCAACCTCCCTTCCCATGCTACAATCATTGATCTAAGAGAGTACATGACTACATGAGATCACCATTGGAAGGTGCCCATGTATGTCGGTCAACCTTGACTTTGTGTTTTTGCATTTCAGGTAATTTTTGGGCTCAAGAAATGGGTAGTTAGGTAGAATGGCACCAATGCACAGTCACATGGCGCCATAACTAGGTGGTTTAGCACCAAGCTCTAGATTGGTGCCATAAATTAAATGGGGGTTTGGGAAGTTTTAGCACCATATGGTGAAATTTTGGCACCAAGCTCTCAATTAGCACTAGGGGTAAATTCCTCATTCGGATGGTTTAGTGACATCCTAGGTAGTTTTGGTGCCAAGATCTCAATTCGCGCCTAGGGTTTAGCACCATGTGATGGCACTTTAGTGCTAAGCTCCCAATTAATGCCATACCAAGGGGTTATAGTGCCATGCTCTGCATTAGTGTTGGGATTCTAGGGAAAATTGGGGTTAATGGTAGTTTAGCACCATGTAGGATAGTTTTAGCGCTAAATTTTGTTTTAGCACCCAAATCTTAGGAATTAGCACAATTGTGTGGAGTGGCACCATATGGTCAATAATTAGCACTAAGCTCTAGTTTGGCACCTTAAGGTTATGGATTAGCACCATAGCACTATTTTGGGAGAAAACCCTAAGGTTTGGTGATTTTTGGATGTAGATTCTAGGTGAGATATTGCAGTCGTAGGAGTGGTGAGTCCCCTCAGTGATGAGATTATTGTCATAGTTCAACCAACCTACCTTAGATTAGGGAGGTTAGGGTTATGGATAGTTGATGAGGTGCCTTGGACATGGGCACATAGGGCTATGATGAAATCCCTAGTGGAGAGGTGAATGAGTGAGACATGGTCCTTTTTGTTGACGATGGGTGGGATCACTATCACCCTTGAGGACGTATGGAGGATTTTGAGACTTCCTATAGCTGGAGTGGCAATGCTAGATTGAGTATTTGTACATGAGCATCCAGTCTATACCCAGGATCATTGGCAGATGAGCTATATGCATACTCTATTAGCTAGGGTGGTAGATTTACTTTGTTTGTTTGCATAGCGATTGGGGGAATTATGATGCCAAATCGACTATCGTAGGGCTTTTCAGTTGGTTGGGATGTGGTGATCGAGAGTCTGGTCACTCAAGAGATTATGTATGCATGGGGGCCTTGTATGGTGACACAGCTATATCATGAGATGCATGTAGTGGTGTATCATATGGACATGACTCTATCAACTGGCATTACACTACTCCATGTGTGGGCATTTGAGCATATTGCTATTACACAACCTATGATGACTTATCACTGAGCTCCATTTGAGGCATTTCTATTTTTATATAGGCCACCTATTACATATGCCTACATAGGTCAGTTGCGGTACTTGAGGTAGATTTTGGATGACCTTGATTCTATTATCTGGCATCCTTACATAGATGTAGAGGCATGGGCTGATGATCACATTCACATACCATACACATACCAGCCTCACTATCTGAGGGGGTAGCCTAGGAATCATACTATAGATAGGTATATCCCCTCGTAAGGGTGATGAGGCAGTTTGGGTAGGTGTAGGACCTACCTAGGCAATGACAATTTTCACGAGGACACACCAAGATGTGTCAGCATGGCTCACATAGATAGAGCCTCAAGTGGTACTCTTGGATTGGGCTAGACCATAGCCAGTATAGTCAGACTAGAGGAGTCAAATGGTGGATGTTGGTAGGTGTGGAGCGGCAGAGCCTAATATGACTGTGGAGGATGAGGAGGAGGGAGAGAAGGGAAATGAGATCATAGTAGAGTACATGATGGAGAAGGTGTCGATAGACGATGATGACAGCATAGGGGTGTTGGTTGCAGTAGCAGTAGGGAAGGCAGTAGGGAGAGGTCAAGGATAGAGACAATGGGCACCCCAACAGTAATAGGTACCTTAGCAGGCACCTATTCAGTAGGCCTAGAGATATGGATAGATGCCACCACCATGGGCATTGCAATAGTAGGGGTAGGGACATGGTGAGGTACCACCTCAATAAACATAGTAGGTACCTTAGCAACATTAGGGACCTCAGCAGGTACCTGTGCGGGTGGGGACATCTAGGGTAGGCATTTCCTATGTGAGGACATCAGGAGCAGGGACATCGAGGACATGGCCTAGTCCTCTTCCTGGTGTTCAAATTGGGCATCGATGGATGCGAGTTGACAGAGAGGAGGAGGTAGATACCCTACGTGCCTAGGTGGCTTGTCTAGAGGACTAGGTGTCCCAACAAAGATAGGATCTAGTGTAGGTGACTGCAGAGAGAGATAGTACTTGCACAAAGCTTCAGCAGTTGTAGCATGTATAGGCTTTGCTAGATGGAGTGAGTGGTTGTGATGGTGATCCTCATATCCTTGTGTTGCAAGCCCAAATAAGGCATTTACATGTGCAGTTGTAGGGGCAAGTGGCTCAGTTTACTCTCCAGTGAGACATAGAGAGCTCATTGCGGTAGGCAGCTAAGGTGAGGTTACAAAGTGCTAAGGCTAGGGCATAGCAGGCTAATGGCCAGATTTTTAGGTTGTAAGCTAAGATCACATGCATGTAGGGTGTGATAGATGGAACTAGGGTTGCTCAACTCTAGTCAGATTTGCAGCAGCAGATTCAGTAGTTATAGGATCAGCTTTTACAGTAGCAATTGAGGGCTGAGTACTACTATGGTGCATACTGTACTCTAGTGCCTAAGGGTTAGTGTGTTCCCAGCTATAGCCAGAGGAGCAAATCTAGGATGTCAGGTTCACAAAGATCAAGGAAATCTTAGTAGTCAGTCCAGCAGTAGCCACCTATGGGGCCACTACCTCAGTATCCACCTAGGTCTCCTACTAACTTAGTGAGGGGCTCATATGTCTGTGGTTCTTGTTTTTATGTTTTGATGTATTTCAACCCTTATGACATGTATTATTTTGAGTGATGTATATTTTGGAGGCAATATATGATGTGCATTTGTGGTTATGGATGATTATGGATATTTGTGGTTTTAATGTTCATGGTTATGTATGATGTCTTTGTTATATGGATGGATTTTTGATGATGTTTATGCATTATGGATATTATGGATTATGGATACATTTATTATGTGGATATTTTATGATGATGTTGATAGATGTATGTATGTTATGATGTTGATTTATAATATTCATTTGGATTATGATGTGGATTGTATGCTTAGATTAATAAACATATATTATGTATGGATGAAATGGAAATGAAATATATTCTTAGATTAATAAACATATATTAGGTACGGATGAAATGGAAAATGGAATATATGCTTAGATTAATAAACATATATTATGTATTGATAAATGGAAAATGTAAATGGGAAATGGTTAATGGTTAATGGATAATGAATAGTGGATAATGAATAGTGGGTAATGATAATGATAATGGGTAATGGGTAATGATAATGATAATGATAATGGTTAATGATAATGGATAATGGTGAATGATAATGATAATAGATAATGGGTAATGATAATGATAATGGATAATGGATACTGGTAAAAGGATAATGTAATGGTTAATGATAAATGAATAATGCAATGGTTGATGATTAATGCAATGGTTAATGGATAATGATAATCATTAATGAAATGGATAATTTTGTCATGATACATTGTAATGTTTAGAACCATGGGGGATAGGGTTGGGTGGTTAAGATAGGTTTGGGGATGGTTGGGATAGGTTTAGGAATGGTTAGGATAGGTGATACTAGGTCACTAGATGCCACATTCTTAGAGGGGTTTTGTTGGAATAGATGAGGTGCTAGATTATGCGAGGTAAATTTGTTAGGGTGGTTGCAAGATAGGATTGGATGGATGAAGTTATTGATCATCACTAGATGTAAAGTCTAGGTAGTGTGTTTGATTCTTGGTGGTAGAGAGGATAGATGGACTAGGATAAGTATTTGCATTGACATTATTGAGAGCATTTCTCGATTTATTATAGCAAAAGGGGATATTTTCACCAAGGTATGAAGGGACCAAGGTGATGATATATACATCTTTGCATGGACTCTACCCACAAATAATAGGATGATCTCATGCATGCCCAAGGTAGTATAACCTTGCCTAGATGATGGTAGGGGACTCATAGCATAAGTTCTTTAGTACATAAAAGGTATGTTTAACTTTAGATGCAAATAGGGAACAATATGTTGGAACTGACCCTACATCTTCAAGATATGAATATCATTCTTGGAGTAATGAGATCAACTCATAAGCATGACATACAAAATAATGACCATGCCCCATTCTAGGTGTTTTCCACCACATACCATGATATAGAAAGTTCAAGGTAGCTTTGGAATGATCCCTAAAATGAGACAAAAGATAAAAATTAATAATAAAAAAGACCAACAAACCATACAAGTAGCCATTGTATCTCTTGTCAAGATAAGAGTTGATAGGATGATGGATTCTGCCTATTGTAGGAATGATATGTCCATTAAGGCAAGAATTGGTTGGATATTGTTGGATAAGTTTTGAAAGGTGGGAAAAAATATAGTAGGCCATATGTTATGATTATGGTTAGTTTGTTGGTTGATGATTTTTATGTAATATGTGATGTTTTGAGACTATGCTTAGTCTGTGTATTACTTTTTTGGATTTAGTAAGCTCAGGGGGTAGGGACCATCCAAATGGGTTGGATGGGTGCATATTTTATACCTAAGACTAGATATTTCCTTCATATTCTAGACTTCCTACATACCCTATGTCCATGGGATCAAGGCACTTTAAGATACGAGTGATGATGAATATGTAGTTCTAGTTTGCAGTGATGATGTACGACTGGTTCAAGGTAGATGAGATGATGTTGGATAATGATACACTGTTGGATCTTTTGGATAATTGTGGTGATGGTTGAGATTGCTTTTGGTATTTTGTAATTTTTTTGATTTTTTTGGGGTTTTTGGATTTTCTTTTATTTTTGGCTTTTTGCCTTTTCTAATCTTTTTGGATTTTTTGTTGGTTTTTTTATATTTTTGAGTTTTTTGGATTTTTAATTTGTACAAGGAGAGCATACACGGATCTTCTTTCCAAGAATTTACCTTGGGTGGGGTGATAGAATTGAATGCTTTAGAATTCCAATCCATGGAATGTAGGTGATATGGAATATCATGACCGGCCACTACACATGGCGCCTGAGATAGGTTTTCACCATGGTACTTATCCAAGGCATCACTAAAGCGATTTTCACCACTAGACAACTTTATTACACAGGTTTTTCTTGATTTTTTTTATTTTCTTAGATTTTTCTATTTTTTTATTTTTTTTATTTTTGATTTGGGATACTCAATGGGTTATGCATAAAACCTTTTTAGGTGCATGATGTTCATAAGTTTATCTAGAGGCTGCCCCTCAAGTGTTGCAAGATGGTAAGCTCCCGATCCATAGTTAAATGTGATAACATATGGTCCCAACCAATTAGGCTCAAACTTTCCTTTCTTGTGGCGCTCTTGTAGGTTTCTCTGATTTTCCATAAGCATAAGGTCACCTATCTCAAACTGACGATTCTTAATCTTTTTGTTGTAGCTTATGTGTAGGAAGTTTTGGTAGGCTTGGAAATGATTTAGAGCACTTAGATGCTTTTCATCTAGTAATTATAGCTCATTTAGGTGTGCAACTTGATACTCCTCAGTAATGATATTTTGTAGTGAAATTATGAGAGAAGAGAGCTCGAACTCTATAGGCAAAATAGCTTCGGAACCAAATACTAGAGAGTACAGAGTGATTCCTGTAGGTGTGCAAATGCTTCTGTGATAAGCCCATAAGGTGGTGTTAAGCTAAAGGTGCTAGTCACGACCAACGTCATTAATCATGTTTTTTAGAATGCGTAAGATGGCTTTGTTGGAAGCTTCAGCTTTACCATTACTTTGTGGGTAATATGGCATGGAAAAATGATGTTGGATGTGGAATTTTTCGCAAAGGGTGTGAACTTTGTGGTTCTTAAATAGTTTCCCATTGTCAGTGATGATGGAAAGTGGGATGCCATAATAAAATATTATGTAGTAGAGGATAAATTTTGTAATTTGGATACCAGTGGTGTAAGTGAGTGAAATGGCTTCTACCCACTTGGTGAAATATTTGATGGCAATAATGATAAATTTATGGCCATTAGATGATGGTGGGTGAATTTTTCCTATGAGATCAAGCCCCCATTGTGGAAAGGGTCAAGGAGTTGTTATCGACAGCTGATCCTGTGAATGTGCATAGATAATATAACCATGTTGTTGACATGGTAAACATTTCTTCACAAAGCAGTAGGCATCTTGTTTCATGGTTGGCCAATAGTACCATGTTCTGATGATCTTCTTTGCTAGAGTAGGTCCACTAGAGTGTGCCCCACAAATGCCTTCATGTACCTCTTGTAAGGTCACTTCAGCTTCACTAGATCGAGACATCACAAAAGAGTACCATCAAGCCTTTTTCTGTAAAGGGTATATCCTATGATGGTAAAATAGGAGGCTTAATGGATGAAGGTTTTGCATTGTGTAGATGTTAGATTAGGTGGGATAATGTTTTCATGGAGGTGAATGTAGGTTTCTTGATACCAAGAAGATAGGGGACCAACAATGTTGCATACTAACTCAGATTGTGGTATGTCATAGGCTAGCATTAGTAGTTCTTCAATCAAGAACTCACATTTTTTGCTATCCTTTTTCATGTCAACTAGGCATCCTATAGTAGCCATAGCATATGTTGCTTTATTGTTCAATCTTGGAATTTGTTCAAAATGGATATCATGGAAATAATATTTGAAATCATCAACCATTCTTTTTAAGGTAGGAGCTTGTCACCTTTTGTTTTGTATTCATTATTGACATGTCTAATGACTAGCTGGGAGTCTCCATAAATAATAAGCTTTTCAATCTTCCATTGGATGGCCATGCAATGTCTTGTAATAAGGGCCTCATATTTTGTTACATTATTTGAGAATGGAAATGTTATCTTGTAGGACATTGGAATAGTGTCTCCTTGAGGGGTAACAATCTAAATGCCTAGCCCCAAGCCACAATGTGTGTAGGATCTATAAAAATACATTTTCCATGTATCTGTTATTGGTGCTACTGTCAATATTGACTCATCTGGGAATTCTAAAAGCAATGGTTGTTTTGTTGGGATAGGTGTATTAGCCAATTGATTGGCAATCACTTGTCCTTTGATAGCTTTTCTTTCTGTGTACTTAATGTTGAACTCACTTAAGATCATAACCCACTTAGCCATCCATCATGTGAGAGCTTCTCTAGTCAGTAAATATTTGAGTGGATCAATCTTCGCAATGATCTTTGTCTTATGGTTGAGCATGTAGTGTCTTGGATTTTGAGAAGTGAAGCCAATGACAATGCATGCTCATTCAATAGAAGTGTAATTCAACTCATAGGTCACCAAGGTACGATTGATATAGTATATAGATCTCTCTTTTCCTTGTTCATCATGTTGTGCTAGCAAGGCCCCTATTGTTATTTCTATTGTTGAGATGTATAGAAGGAGGGGTCATCCTTGCTTTCATGGAATAAGGATAGGTGGTGTAGCAAGATATTCCTTTAGCTATTCAAAGGCATTCTAACACTTGTCATCCCATGTGAATGTTGTGTTTTTTAGAGAAGATGCTAAAATGGTTGACATTTATTTGCAAGTTGTGCTATGAAGTGGTGGATAGACTGAAGTTTCCCTTGAAGTCTATGAAGTTGTTTGAGTGTTTTAGGTGGAGACATCTCCACTATAGCCTTAACCTTAGCGAGGTTGACTTCTATTCCTCTTCTTGACACAATGTATCCTAGGAGTTTTCCAGAGGTGACCCCAAAGACACATTTCTTGGGATTTAATCACACTTCATATTGCTCTAATTTGTCAAAGATTTTTGCCAACACATTCAAGTGGTCTTCTCTAGTCTTTGATTTTCCCATAAATCATCTACATATCTTCCATTATTTTGTGGAAAAGGCCATGGAAGATAATTGTCATGGCTCTCTAATAGGTAGCTCCTGCATTTTTCAACCTAAAGGGTATCACAACCCAGTAGTAGGTTCCCCATAGACATATAAAAGAGGTCTGGTGTTGGTCCTCTTCAGCTATCCTGATTTAGTTGTAACTGGGAAATCCATCCATTAAGGACATCTCATGTCCTGCAGTGAGATCTACAATGATATCTATGTTAGGTAGCAGAAATTCATCCTTAGGGCATGCCTTATTAGGGTCTCTGAAGTCTATGGTGACTTTATCTACATGTACAATGTTTAATATCCACTCAGGATAGTCTATAGGATGAATGAATCCCACATCTAGAAGCTTTTTGAGTTCTACTTTGACGAGGAGTGCCACTTGTGGATTTATTTTTCTTAACTTCTGTTTAATCAATTTTGCATCAAGATGTACAACAAGATGATGGACAACTAGGGTGGGATCCAATCCTGGCATATCAACATACGCCCATGTAAAATTATGACTCCTTTGTTTGAAGAAAGCTAAGAAAGCCTCTTATTCTATTGTTGTGAGGGATTCTATTCAGAATGTGATCTTGGGTGCCTCTTCTATTACAAGATTCATCTCATGTGATGTTTCTACAAGGATTGGTGACCTTTCTTGATAGATCTTAGGTACTTCGGGGATGTCCATTCTCTCATCCCCTAGTGCCTCATGGAGGTTTTCACTAGGGGATACGTCCTTTGTTTTGACTTTTTCTTTATCTGAAAGTGCCACAAGGTGGTTTTCACTAGGGGATGTTATTTTTATTTTAATATTTTTGCAACCAAGAGTTTTGATTGTCTCGCCACAATATGTAAATATGTTTAGTTCCATGATATAGCTGACCTTGTGGTCTCCAAGGGGGAAGTGATCTCTAACCCCCATCATTTCATCTATTGCTTCATCATTTTGTGTGACATCAAGGACAAGGGGTCCTTGTTAGTTCCAATCTATGAGTTGGGATAGATGAGAGGTAAGTCATTGGATGTGGATGGCATGGTAGTTAGGGTGTAGATGGTGCATATGGATGATTAGAAAAGTTTGGAGAAATCATTTAAAGAGTCTTGGTGGTCCTCTTCATTGATGTTATCTATCATGGGGAAGGCCTTAGCAACCTCACTTAAGATATACTCAGTATTGATAGAGGCAGACTCTTATTTTCTATACCCTAGCCCATAGAGATATTGATTCCTTGTTGTTTGAATAGGCTCAATAGTTCCTTGTTCATGAAGACCTATACCACCTTGTGATTTGTAACCCATGTATTTGACAATATCAAGACCTTTTCCATAGATCTTAGTTGGAAGGGTAGGAGCTTCTTGTTTATCTTCATCTTTGTATAACCAAGAGGACATGTCTTCAAGAACATCTTGTTCAAGGAGGTGCCTTTTCTTGAAGGTTGGTGATGGCTTGCATTTGATGACAACCATAGAAGCTTTGTCTTCTTTAGGGGTACCAAATGTCTTAGGGGATGTTGGTAATAGGGCCACACAAAATGTGCCATGTAGGTAATATTCACCACATCCCATGTCACTTACTTTGATCTTGAGCTTGGGAGGAGTGGATGTTTGTGATGTGGTTGCGATGTTGGAAGGATCAATGTATGAAGTGGATGGTGTAGGTTTAGCCTAGGAGGTGGATGTTTTAATAGAATTGTTATAAGGACATAAAGTTTGGTCATGTCCTTCCAAGAAACTGCAGTATTGGCAAGGATGAGGATCGGCATGCATAGTGATTTATATGCCATTGTGTAGAAATTTTAGACATTGATTAGAGGTGGATGGAATGGCTTGCATGGCATGAGTCCATGGTTAGCTGAGGAGGATGTTATATGGGAGGTCAAGATCAAGTACTTGGCATTTGGTTTCTAAAATCTTTTGTCCCACTTGGATGGGAAGCTTGACGGTGCCTTCAAACAATATTTTAGAGTCATCATATCCTTCGATAGTTATACACTCACTAGAGTCCACAACCATATCCCAAATGTTTTAATAGCTTTAGAGTACAAAGGTTTAGGCCGGATCCACCATCTACTAAGACTTGTTTGATGGTATGTTTATGGATTAGGACTTCAATGTGTAGGGCTTTGTTATGTGTGGCATTCGATGTGGGTAGGTCCCTTTCTAAGAAGGTGAAATGATGAGGTGAGGTGATGTGGCCTAACATAGATTGGAATTGATCAACATTCAAGTTGGTAGGGACTTGGGCTTCCATCAAGGCTTTGTTAAGGATGTCCTTGTGCAGTCTTTCCAAGGTGGTCTAGGAGGTTATAATTGTGGGTAGATGGTGGATTGGTAGGTACAGATTTAGAAGGTTGATCATTGCTAGGGGCTCAATGGATGGAGACACAAGTGAGATGAGTACTAATGGCACAATTAGGTGTTTTTTCTTTAATGGTGATGGTATTGACATGGTTGGAATAATCTTCTATTCAACCCACAATGGAATCGAAAGAAGAAGGCAATAGCATGACTTGCAGGTTTGGTTGGAAGATGAGGCTTTTCCTTTGTTATGATTTAGAAGTGGATCCTTGTATGCTCCTCAATTGGCATTAGGTGATTGTTTTGGAGGTTCGTTGATGGTTATATCACCTCTATCTATAAGGTCTTGGATGGAATGTTTCAACCTCATACAATTAGATGTTTTATGGCCTTTCACATGATGATATTCACAATAGGCATTTTTATCAAACCAAGAGGGTTTAAATTGTTTTTCATCATAAGGACAAATAGGGGGTAATGTTATCAAATCCACGTTTACAAGGTTGTTCAAGACATTTTCAATGGGTTTCCCTAAATGTGTGAATTTCCTCTCAGGGTTGTTGTTTTGTCTTGGTAGTCCCCTAGGAATATTCACATTTTTATTGTCAATGGATGTACATGGTGGAATGAGATTTTTGTACATTTTGAATGGCCTTCGCCTTCACATCAATGACACTGTTGTTGAGTGTATTCTTGTTTTTAACCCAAAAGTGGGGTTTGTCATTGTATTGTGCATTGCTATCCATATGGGAAGTGTTGGTATTCTTGTTGTTGACTTTGTTGTTGTTGTTGGTCTTGTTGTCATTGTAAAGTTTTATGCAACCTTTAGCAATAAGTTCTCTTTCAATGGTTGTCTCTTTGTCTATAACCTCTTCAAATATTGATGCACATTGGATTTGTAAATGGATCCCCATTTCTTGGTTGAGGTTAGTCACAACCATGGTGACTAATTGTTCTTCAGGAATTGGCAAAGGGAGTTTTCTAGCTAATCTTCTCCACCTTTGTAAAAAGGTAGTTTAGGATTCCCCACTCTTTTGTTTTGTTTTCCAAAGGTCAGTCATGGATATTTCATGTTCAAAGTTATAGGAGAAATGATTTACAAATTTCTCTACAAGATCATGGAATGTTTTGATACTGGGGGGAAGATGAGAAAACGATTAGGTAGCTTGACCACCAAGGCTTCTAGGAAAGTTTCTCATTAAATATGTGTCATCGTATGAGACCTCTAGGAAAATATTGTAAAAATCCCTAAGGTGTTTCGTAGGATCTCCCTTTCCTTTGTATTTGTCAAATTTTGGTGTTTTGAATTTTTTAGGAAAGGGTGGCATGTGGATGGTTCTATCAAATGGGTATGGTAAAATATCCTTGAAAGAATATTGTTTTCTTTTGTGTCCATGTTGCATATCATCAACCTTTTGGATCAAATATTGCACAATGCTAGGTAAATCTTGGGTAGGTGGTGGTTGTGGAATGTGGGTTTGTTGTTTTTGGATGAGGAGTTGAAGAAAATTGGGAATTTATTGATGTTGGGTGGTTTGATTTTTATTTTGTTGGGCAAGGTATTGTTGGAAGGTGAGAAGTTGTTGTAGAATATGTGGCAGAATTTGTTGGTTTTGATTGGGATTTTGTTGTGAGGTTTGGATGGAAGATATAATAAGTGGTTGGGAAATTAGAGGTTGTATGTATGTGAAATTGGATGAAGGGTTGTTGCATGGATTGTTGTTAGAAATGTTGGATGTATTGTAAGGTGGTTGGGAAAATAATTGTGTCATGAAGGCTATGGTCTTGGCATCAAATTGAGGCAGACTTATGGAAGCACTTGTGTGCATGGTGTTGTTAGGAATGTTAAGGGTGATTTGTGGCATGGATGTAGTGATAGTAGATGTTAATATGGTTGTGGGATTTGGTGTGGTTGACATGTTAGTAGGAATTGTGGATGTGATGACATTTGAAGTTTGAGATGTGTTAGGAATATTATGGGATGAGGATGGTTGTGATGAGGAAGCAACATTGGGTATACTAGTACCATTTTTTATGATGAATTCAAGATATTTCATAGGATTCAATTTTAGGTTTGTATCTAATATGTCCATGGAATCGGCATCTTGCATGAAGTCTAAAGCATCTTGATCCACATTATTGATCTTAGATGATGAGGCTAGTGGTTGGTTCGTGAAAGGATTTAACATAGAATTTGCATTAAGGGATGACTGTGGTTAATTTGTGGAGAGAGATAGTACCCACATAGAGCTTCAGTGGTTGATTGCTGATTGGGACAAATTTCTACCTAACATTGCATGTCTGTTTGTAGAGCCTCCCATTGCTAACTTGGAAGCACACATTGAATACATCAGTCTTCTCTTCAATGATAGTTTCAATGTAGTTGCATCACCATTATTCTCTTTGGATATTCATGCTCTACATCTATCTACACATGGTTCTGGACTGTCATCATCTTCATCTATTTGGCATGCACCAGATTTAATTATGGCTTCCTTTGGCATTGACATGGGGACACTTGAGTAATCTTTGAAGACATCAAAATGTACATTATCATCCTTGGAACAAATTCAACATGATTCAAGAACATACATACATCCTCCTGCATATTCCTATTCAGAATGGGGAGATATCTTACATTTTCGGTTGGTTTCTTTTATTCCCAAAGGAAGGAACATTGTTTGGCATTCTTGGATCTACATCTGCATCTTTGTCAAGTATCTATCCTTACTACGTTAGGACATGTAATATGGGGGCTCTCATAGACCTTCTATCATTTTATCTCGTATGGGGGGAATATTTATTATACTCAGTGAAAGAAGTAGTATTTCTTCACTTTTATAATTTTCATGCATCTTTTCTCTTTTGGATGGTAGTTTTTTTTCCCACATGGGTTTCTACCTTTCTCCACTTCATGAGGGATTACTTTGGACATGGGTACCTCACTAGGCCTAGTAGCTGGGACCCATGTCTTCTTGTACCCACCTAAGTTATGCTTAAAGGGGGGAATTGGTGTATATTTTTGCACACACATGGGTAAAATACATGTCATATTTTACACGTAAAACACAAGTGTCATAAGCCTAGCTAGATGTCTAGTTAGGTGTCCTAGTTTGATCAAGTTAAACTAACATCTCTAGTTGAGTATTGAAGTCAAGTGCTAAGTTGACTCAACCTCTACTCCTATATGTACACATTTTGTAAAAATCTCTAGTGATAATGAGGGAGTCCCCTCCATAATGTACCTAACAATGGGATTTTAGGGCAACTAATTTTTTAGCTTTATTCTTTCTTGTCACTTTTAATTAGTTTGTGCTATCTACAATTTAAATTGATAAATCTAATTGTAGACATGATATTTCCATAGTCCATGATGATAGATTACAGGGTAAGCGCACAAAGTTGAGGGACCAAAATGGGGTCTTAAGATGCCACTTTTTTTTGAAATCAGGAAACATTGATGTTGGATGAGAAATTGAAGATAGCTACACTCAAAATTTGAAGATGGAACAAAAACAAAAGTCGTAGTGCTTTGAATCTAGTTTCTAAATTACTAATTTTTTTTCAAAAATGGTTGAGATTAAGGGGTTCAAAAATGGGTAGCACACAAATTGGTCCTATTTTTCTAAAAAAAATATAACATAGCGTTTGGTGTACTCCCCCTAAAATGATAACTTCTTTTTAGTATTTCAATAATTGCTCTAGTGAGAAATTAGCTAACACCATGTAGTTTATCCCTAATTTTATTGATAATTTTTTAATGAATAATTGATTTTTTTAGTAATTTTCAAAGTGGGCACAACTTGGAAAACATAAATTTGAGCATGCTCCCCCCCAAAAAAATTGAAAACTAATCGAAAATCATTTTTTTTAATATGTGTAGAATGGAGTCTAGTTTCTAAAAATGTAACTTATTTCAAAATTTGATGAATGGTTAAAAAAAGTAAAAAATACTAGACATTGGTTTTTGATAAAAATAGACACACTAACAAAAAAAATTAAAGATGAAACTCTTAACATACTCAAAATGTGAAAAAAACTATATGGTTAGATAGCTAACAGAGAGCTTAAGATTATGGTGGTATTTTTTTTAGTTTTCATTAAAAAAAGTTCCATCCAGATGGGGAGCATGCTCCAGATTATCTCTAAATTTTGCTAAAATTTAGTAAAAACATGTCAAAGAAAGTTCAACATAACACAAGTGTGTTATAATGTGCTCGAGTTATGTGAAATCAATAATGCAAGCATGTTATCATGTGCTTGTGTTATGCTCAGCATGTTTGGCTAGACACATGCCAATTGCATTTGCTTGAAAGTTTCTAAATCCTTTTCAACAAATCCATTTTTAGCATATCTTACAATCATTGCATTCAATTACAGAACATCTCTTTGAGGTGTTACGTCATACAATTGACATGCCTTGTCTATGCTTCCACACTTTACATATATGTCTACAAGGGCAGTTGCACTTCCTATTGTCTCTCTCACTCTCTACTTCCCTCCCCTCTCTACATTCTACCCTCTCTTTGAGTCTCTGTTTCTGTCCCCTCTCTACCTCCTACCTTCTCTCTCACTCTCTTCTTCCCTTCCCTCTCTACCTTCTACCCTCTCCCTCACTCTCTACTTCTCTCCCCTGTCTACCTCCTACCCTCTTTCTAAGTCTCTTCTTCTCTCACCTCTCTACCTCCTACCTTCTCTCTCACTCTCTTCTCCCCCCTCTCTACTTCCCTCCCTTGTCAACCTCCTACCCTCTCTCTCTCTCTTCTTCCTTCCCCTGTCTATCTCCTACCCTCTCTCACTCTCTACTTCCCTCATCTCTCTACCTCCTACCCTCTCTCTCACTCTCTACTTCCCTCCCCTCTCTACCTCTCCTCATCATTCTTCACATCCAATGAAGTTTCATAAATTATCTTGTTTCCATTTGATCATCCCAATTTATATCCTCATCCATCTTTGCATGTCCTAGTTTGCTTTTCTCCATATTCTTTGTTCACATGGGAGAGAAGAGGGAGGAAGAGGTATAGATTATGGAGATGGAGGGGAGAGAAAGGGGAGATATAGGGTGATAAGAACAAAGAGAGAGAGAGTCCTAGTTTTCAAGAAACCAAGAATCCAAGAACCCATCACATCCATCTAAGAAACTCGATAGCTATGTTAAGAGCCTAGTCCAAAGCATGTGGAAACACCAACCACCCATCCTAATCAAAATACAAACATCCCATCTAATCCCATCCTGAATCCCTTACCATCTCATGGTCAACCCCTCTACATAGATCCCATCATTGATCCTCCAACATCTCCTAGTGAACCCTTATCACCACCTCTTACTCCCTAATCTAATGAATAACAATGCATCCTCACTTACCCTATCCATATCTAATATTGCACTATTCATGCTTATCCTCCCTCTGATCAAGATATTATCTATGATCAAGATATTATCCATGAGCAAGTAACCCACATCACTCCTATCCATCATCCCATTAGCCCTATCTATCATCCCAATAGTCCTGTTCATTATCCATCAATATCCCATGGTGAGACACTTGGTCAAGCCAAGAAAACATAGATAATTAAATAAATAACTTAAATCATATCAAATCACATCCTAATGAGGATAATGATAATTAAGATCCAATAATTCTACATCCATTTCACATTGATCATCCATCATCCCCTATCAAACTATATGTTTAGCTGTATAGCCTGGTTGCTTGAGTTTAGGGTTTAGGGGTCAGGGGCATTATTTGAGGTTTACATGAGTTTAGGGTTTAGTGGAATTATTTAGGCTTTAGAGGTTTAGGGATGCTTGAGTTTAGGGTTTGGGGGTTTAGGGTGTAGGTGTTAGGAGTTTAAGGTTTAGAGAGATATAAAGCGAAGGGACCAATATAGATTGGGAGAGATAAGGAGATATAGGTTTAGGGTTTCTCATTTTTAGGGTTTATGGGTTAGGGGTAAGGGTTTAGGGGCATTATTTAGGGTTGAGGGTTTATGGTTTAGAGGTTAGGGGTTAAGGTTTAGAGGTTTAGGTTAGGGTTTAGAGAGAGGACTAATAGGGAGATATAGAGTAGACTGAGCCTAGGAGAGATATCTCTGCCTCCTCTATCCCTCTCTATAACTATATCTACCTCTCTATCTCTCTCTCTATGTCTCTCTATCTTGTGCTCTCTTTGATCTCCTCTCTTTAACTCTACCTTTATATCTCTCCCTCCCTCACTATCTCACTCCCCCTCTCTATCACTCTCCTAGTCTACCTAAAATCTGTCTCCCTATGTCTCTGGACATCTCTTGATCTCTTTCCCTATCTCTATCTCTCCACATATCCCTATCTCTTAATCTACCCCTCGCTACATCTCTCTCCCTTCCTCTCTATCTCACTCCACCCCTCTATCTCTCTCCCCATCCCTCTACCTCTTGAATTCTCTCTCCCTCTGGACATCTCTCCATCTCTTTCCCTATCTCTATCTCTCCCCATAACCCTGTCTCTTAATATGTCCCTATCTACCTCTCTATGTATTTCCCTATCTATCTCTCCCTCGCTAGATCTATCTCCCTATATCTCCCCTCTCTATATATATCTATCTCTATCTCCCTCCCTATCTATCTTTCTCCCTCTATAGACCCCTTTATCTATCTCAATCCCCCTCTCTCCCTCTCCCCATCTCTATCTCCACCTATCCCTCTCTATCTCTCTATTTGCCCCTCATTTGATATTTTTTCCTATCTCTAACTCTATCTCTATCTCTCCATCTCTTTCTATGTCCCCAGGCTCTCTCCCTATCCATGTCCATGTCCGTCTCTATCTCTCCATGTCCCCCTATCTATATCTCTCTCTATTTATCTAGGTCTCCCCCTCCCCATTTCTATGTCTCCCTCCCTTTCTATCTACATGTTCCTCCCTTTATCTCTTTATTTATCTATCCTCCTACATAAATATATCTACTTCTCTATCTCTATATATCTCTCCCTCACATTCCAAGGGGTTGACAGAGAGAGGGAGAGAGATATAGATAAAGAGAGGTAGATAGAGTTGTAGAGAGGGAGGATAGAGAAATAAAGAGAGAGAGAGAGAGAGTCTCTCGCATGTAGGTACAAGGTTACATTTGTCCCTCCTAGTATAGACAAGTTATGTTTCACAAACCACATGGATATTTGAGTCTAGGGATACTCTTGGATTGTCACTTGATTACCCATTTGATGTACTGCATGCATAGTTACAATATATTTTATGTGAGAGCATGACATCCTAGACCATGATTTTGGCACCAAGATTGAGAAGGTTATGATTTTTGCATGCATGAACTTAATGTTTTCATGCTTCCCAGAACACGCTCGTGTTATAACACAAGCACATTATAACGTGCTAGCATTATTGGAAGCATGAAAAATAGGAAAAAAGCATGTGGGATCCGTGATTCAGACCCCACATGATTATTATTCCTGCTTTTCATGTTGTTTGACATATTAAGAATCATTTTTAGATCAATCCCCCACTTTTTTTGTTTTTTCAATGTAGAGGAACTGATTATGCATGTTTTGGAGAAAATTTGATTATTTAAACCTAAAGTTTCATGTTTCAAGTGTGAAATTGTTTCGAAGCTAATTACCATTGATATATAGATTGAATTTGATGATAAATGCTTTCTTTTTCCATAAATTTCACTAATCGTATTCTAGAGTTATATATAATTCATAATCAAGCTTGTGAAAAAGAAGAATTTGAGGATTTTGAAGCCATATTTTAGAGAATTGGTCAACTCCAATATCGAATTCTAAGGTATGTTCAAGTTATGTCCATTTTAATTCACTTATATATGTTCTTATGTTATTTATGTCTTTATGTCTTTATGTTCTTTATGTTCTAAGAGATGTTCTTTAAATATGTTTTCATACTTATTCAAAAGTCGTTGACCAAAACACATGAACCGTGTATGTATGTCTTCATACATTGCAACCAAAATCAAACTATAGCTTGTGATAACGAAGACAAACTCAATCAATTGCTTCTTATCACTTTGATACCTCAAAACATTTTCTAGAAAACATATACATGTTCTCAATTGTCATTACATGCACTCCATCACTACCACATATGTCCTTAGACTACCATACATGCTCTAGAAACTCACTTAACTCATGATGCAATAGGGAGTTATTCACCAAGCATCTTACAATTGCTACCATAGCAACTATTGGTTGTAATAATCTCTATGCCATAGCACAATGTCCAACCTATCTTGTCATTATATTCTTCTTCCTTCTCATCTTCTCATCTTCTCATCATTATATTTTTCTTGAATAACCTATCTCACCATTTATCCTTCAATGATCTTGTGATTTCCAGGTTGTAATGAACCAATTTACTTATGAAACTCCTAGGGTTTGATCATTCTTATTTTGGACTACTGTTTGAACAATGTCATGTGATATTCCTAAGGTTACAATGACTATCCTATACATTTATGATTCCTAGAAAACCTATCTTTTACACCTTGACAAGATATCAAATTATCTTCATACTTGGTTTGATGTTCCTATTGACAATCATGAGAGTCCTAGTTATGATGATAGTCCATTTGAGGTGCTTGACAATTCTAATCTATATATAAGATCAATCCTTTTCATCATGTTGTCATCTCTTACCTTGTGAATAGATGCCTTGACTACTGTTTATTAGAAAAAGTCTATGGAATTGTCTCAAGATTCTAAAAAAGTTCACAAACACAATTGATTCTAGAAGTTTGATACGACACCATAGACTTTTGAAAGTCTTTTTTTGTCAAAGAAAACTACCAATCATGTCACATCATCATCTAATCTTATCATCTAAACAATATTGATTAAAGCAAAACATATTTGTGATCTAGCATAAGTGAAAGAAATTGATCATAAAAATACACTTCCTAATTTTGGATGCATTTTTGTAGCACTAGTTATCTCCTTAAGCTTATACAACGAGGATTTAAGAGTTTTTGTGTTATAGACAGTATCCAAAACTTTTCATTGGATGAAACAACATCACACAATTGATATCTTCTTGCTTATTACCAACTACATGGGAGATGGTGTTGCAGTAGCTTCATGTCCACTTTGATGGAATCCTCATTTCCAATACTACAAATGATCAAGGGAATCATAATTCAAGAACCAAATTTGATTATGTTCCTCAACATATTTCGTAAAAAAACATAGTTTATGTATAATTGGAAGGGATTCTATAACATGTCATTATGAAATTCCTAGAACTATAAATCTACTTTTAATTTTCTAGTCATGAAAATGATAATTAAGTCAATAGACAATCCTACAATATCTTTCTTTTGGAACCATGGATCACATACATGTGTACTAGTATTGGTTTGCAATAAGTGTGGTTGAAAACTAACAAAAAAATTATTATATTAACATTTGTGTTGTATGACCTACTCAAACCTTCATGGGCAGGGTCTTGTGCATCTTAGGCTAATAATTTGTAAAACACAAATGAGAGTATGATTTTTCAATATTAAGGCATTTGTGGTTCACCACTAGAGTTCACGTTTGTAACCACTTGTCATTGTACTCTTCAAGCATAAAATACCAAACTCATCATTGTTGATCTTGCAACCTCTCTTTCTCCACATGAGAAAGTTCTCATTATGCTGTGACAATAGTATTATAGATGTTTATGATGTGACACTCTATGTGGCTATTTGTAATATTCATATAGAGCAATTTGATAGTCTTTTCCCTCAGCATGACCTCCATACTTAGCAATTTGTCTATCATTATTTATGGTAATGTTCACATATGTGATATACTCAAAATATTATAGTTTAGGACAACTTGTCATCATGAAACAAAACTCTTCCCTGAATTTATCACCTTATTATTCCTAAAAGACCCATCCTTTACACCTTGACAAGATATCAAACTATCTTCATACCTTGTTTGATGTTCCTATTAACTGTCATGTGATAGTCCTAGTTGTGTTGATAGGCCATTGTAGGTGCTTTACAATTCTAATCTATATATAATAAGTCCAATCATGGCCTCCAAATAGCCCTTCAAATCACTTTGTCATAAATCACACTACTTGCAATGTCCTTCCATAATCATGGTTGCTTATTGCCACCCTTTCTACTATTTTGTTACCTTCATGTAGCCTCTTTATCTCCTTCTTAGATCTTCTATGCACCTCACAACCATGAAACCAACTTGTACCTTCATTACACAACTAATGCACTTAATATTCCTCCTGATGTCTTAACAATTCTTTGATGACCTTCATCCACCAATATCAATCATTTGGATACTCTTTAGTCCTAGTTGACTGCTCTATCATGTGAGAATAGAGTACATTGTGATGAACAACAATCCTTTTGTGCATGGGTTGGTAAGCATCTAATTTTTATAATAGTCTTCTCCAACTATTAAAATACCCCTTTTAAGAAAAGACCATAATTACCCTCTTATTAACAACACCTTCTATATTCAATGATGCGGGTTTTATTCTTTATACTAGAATTGTTTCTCCTTTTGACAACATGGAAATCATATTCATAGGTCATGTGATAAAATCTTTTGGTAAAGGTTAGCCTTAGGGTTGCTATAGCAATCATAGTACTCATGATTGTTCTTGCATCTCATGTGACACCATTTCAATGTTGTTCATGATAACCTTATAGCATAAAGATAGACCTGATTGTTCTTATGACTAATATTATATGATATTGAGAGGACAATCATGATCTAGTCATTTTAACACAATTTTTAGAAGTTGCATGAAGGTTGATTAGTCATTTGTGACTGTTATATCATTGCTAATCAGTCATTTATGACTATTATATCATTGTTCATCAGTCATTTATCAGTCATTTATGACTATTATATCATTGTTGATCAGTCATTTATGACTGTTATATCATTTATGACTCTTATATAAATGCTGATTAGTGATTATAACATTTCTAATTAGCATCGTCTTATTCATCATGCTTGTAGAAATCATCATCATGCCGAAGAAATGAGAAAATACTCTAACACTAGAAGGGCGTAAAGATGAGAATGACAAAAAAAGAGAAAGAATGAGGAAAATTTGAGAAAGTAGGAAATTGTCAACCATACAAGAAGACATTCCACCATTGCCAATTGAAGAGGAACATGACAGCTAAGAGAGATGGAATTGGCAGCACAAAGGGAATGAATACAAAACCTCTATGCAATGAGGACAGTGAATCTCCAAGTTGGAGGCACTCCATTGTCCATAGGTCAAGTTGAAGGAACACCATCATTATCTTCTTGAATTAAAGACACTCCATCTTTCATAGATGAAGTAGAAGGTACATCTTCATTTTCTTCTCAACTTGGTGGCACAACCTCATTCACACATCAAGTTGAAGGTACACCATCTTCTCCATCTCAACTTCAAGCCTTTTCATCCTTTTCATCTCCAATTGAAGGTACGTCATCTGTCCCATCTCAAGTAAATATTGAAGAAATTACTAATATTGAGTCAACTTTACCAATTAAAACACCTCCTAGAATTTTGCATAAGAAGCCTAAGTTTCTAATGTATATCGATGAGAATGTGTTGAAGCCCATGCAAAATAAGATTCCCATGCGCACTTGCCAGAGATATGTGAATAAGATATGGAAATCATTCTTTGAGAATTTAAATGAAATTGGAAGATGCCAACTATTTGTTGAATTTATGAGAAATCTAAAATTTAGGCCCACTATGAAGATTCTTGGCCTAAGAACATCAAATGCCTCAAGTGAAAAATTAATTGTCAAGAATGTAATGAGTGCATATGAGGGTGTGGGTTCCACCACACAAACCAAGGATAGTAATGTCACATGATGTGTCATTACATCGACAATAGTAAGCCAACAAACAAAGAAAGCTCGTCTCATTAGAAAGACAAGTCAAGCATTGAAAATAAGTAAAAAAACTTTAATGAGAACCATTGGAAGATGTGAAAGAGTTGAGGACCCAAACACCAATGAATTGTAGGCTTTCTCTGGGAGATTCCCATAGAAAGACAAAGTTGTTTAAGCCTTGAGATCTCTCATCAATGAATTTTGGAAAAACAACACAAGGGTATCTCCTAATGTAAGATATGTGTGAGAAGGAGAATTGGTTGTCGAAACCATGAGCCACATCTAAAACATTTTTTGGATGTGACTTAAACACAATTTTTCAATAAATTTGAAGCGATGTATCCTCAAGTTAAAATTTGTTAAAGATATTTTGAAATGCTAAAACCTTTCTATGTCAAAATAAATCACACATGCACTACTTGTTGTTGTAGATTACATATTGAATTTTCTAACCATTTTGATGTTTATTGGTCTATATGTTTAGATTTGCTTACTAATAATGTTTTGTTGGATTGTGGCATATGTGCCACACCAACATCTTCAAGAGACTTCATATCAACAATTTTATGTGAAAGAGAGGAAGGTCACATATTCTACAGGAATTATTCATGGATGGCATATGTCAGCATTGTGATGGCTTGCAACATATGCCAATATGTGAACATATAGAAAGCACACATGTGATTGGAAATGAACTTGTAGAGTTCGGAAAGTATAAAATAGTGGCCTACAATACAAAAGATTGTAAAGAAGCAAAGAGGTGCAATTTGGTTATTCAAAAGATTCTAGTGTATCAGTTTATGTCTACATTTCATGACAATGTGGTGTATGAGTATGCAAGACACACCCATAGAGCTCAATGGTTGGACATGCAATTCAAGTTATGCAAGGACACGTTTCCCTTTGCTACCATCGTTTCATTTGTTCACTTTGGAGAGAACCAAACAATGAGGTGCAATCACAATATTACAACTCTATGCAAGTTGCTATATTTGTCCAAATAGCATCCATGCATGTAGAAGATAGTACAGAGGATGACAAGAAGATCTTGAGGGAATATCATTTTTATATTAGTGATGATCATACACATTCTACAGATTTTATACAAGGTTGCTTTCAGATGTTCTATGGTTATTTGGCCAGTAGGAGCATATCATTTTGTCAGCATATCATATGGTCAGAAAATTGTGAATCACAATTTAAAAACGCATGGATGCTCTTATGGATGAGCAGGATGCATACGATAATTGGTGTTCAACATATGTAGAATTTTTGTGAGGTCGGTCATGGAAAGGGAGAGCATGATGGTGTAGGAGCATGTATCAAAAGAGCATTGGCATGAGAAGAGTTGAAGTACAAAGACAATGCAAAGTTAACAGATGCAAGATCTACTATTGAATGGTGTAACACTACAATGGGTCTAGGTAATGAAGGTGAGCCTATAGTTTGTAGATATTTTTTCTTGGTTGATGATACTAACATTGCAAAATATGAGGACTCTTGTACATTAATAGGATCGATTAAGCTACACTCTTTTAGAAGTTCTAATGCAAGTTCATGGAGTATTCATACACATCATATAGCATGCTTTTGTTCTTCATGTACATATGAAATTTAGTATGATTGTGAGTCAAAGTAGTGGGTTGATGAATGGTGTATAAGAGTCCTACGCGTAATTAACATGTATTGACTACCAACAACACTACAAATGACAAAGATTGAAACATCAGTTGATTTTGACCATGTTTTAGATCTAGTACAACTAGGTATTATCAAAATTCAAATTTAATAAAATTTAATATGGTACTTATTTTATATTTTTTCTTGTATTGTTGAAGTTATATTCATTGAACTAAATGCACATATCAATGCAAGACATGTTTATGCATTTATTATAGTTGAAGACAATGAAGAAGGAATGGATTATTATTTCTATCGTTGTGTTGAGGAAAAAAGAAATTAGATTCCCCTAATATAGATGGATAAAACATCGAGTACCCTACAGGATCAGTGGTTGTTACTGGAACATGGCTTAGAAGGTGCCCACTGAAGAAGTCTGATGTGTGGGTGTTCAAGGATTTTGACACACATAGGAAGATTCTTCATTATTCTAACCTTGGTGTGGCTTCAAACATTCATTTGATCAAATATGGGGGTAGACCATTGAACAGGACCTTGTGGAAGGTTTGTGAGTCTGATCACGATGCAATACTCAACATAATAAAGAGTAGAGCAGACCCTGATGGTTAGTTTGATTGAATTAGTGGAATGACAGAACGGTATGTTAGTTTTCTTTTCTATCCTCATTTCACCTTGTATATTTTAGCTACTCATTTGAGCTAAATAGTGCAATTACATTTACATTCAGGATTTTAGTATGATGGGGGTAGGCATAATCCTTATGAAGTTACCTTTCGACAGAAAGCAAGGTAGGTTTTCATGATTATTTCATAATGATATGTCCTTTACTTCCTATTTCATATTGAGTTTTAATGATATTACTATGACTTCTAATTCATATTAATGATGTTACTATAATTGATCGTAGTGGTAAGGGTAGCCTCAATTAATGCCCTACAAGACATTGGAACAAGTGAGAACACCTTTATAGTATTGAATTTCTAGCTACCAAAAATACTAGGGAGATGTCTTTTCTCTGGCAAGGCCTCATTGTTGTTCTTAGCTATATCAAACACAGACAATCTCTCAAGAGCCCTAAGAAAATAATGTGACAAAGTTTGGATTGACTGTTCCATCAAACTGTGACACCTAGGAACAAATTATTTGCATGTATAGTTGGTTGTTAGGTCCAACTATAAACACCTACCATAATTTTGCAAGAACCAATTTTGTTTGCCTATGGTGGCAAGGAACACATGCTTCCAAAATGCTTCAGTTTCATGCAACGGAAAGGTGCTAGGAGTAAAATTTTTTATCCCATAGGTCTTGGGATCAAATAGACTTCTCCAATGCATTAGGGTGGGTAGGTAAATTCCAAGGGAGGTCTTGTTTCATGTGCAAAGTGCCCCAATCATTCAAGGCAGTAGGCTATTGGCAAAGTCCCTTAAGATCCCTAAGATGAAAAAACTACCAAACTTTGATAGAGCAGTTCTTAGAATTCATGGCAGTTAGGAATGTTTCATTTGGACCTACAGGTGCACATGGGGTCCATCCACAATAGCCTCTCTCATTTTTGGTCAACTCCAGTCCATTTGACTGTGCTGAACGCAAATGCATTCTTGTAAAATGCTTCAATTTCATGAAGTGGAAATGTGCTAGGAGTGATGTTTTGCATTCAATAGGTTGTGGGGTCAAACGACCTTCACTAATATGTCAAGGTGGGTGGGTAAATGCTAGGGGAGGTCTCGTTTGATGTGCCAAGCACCCCAGTTGTTTGGGGAAGCAAGCTACCAACAAAGTCCCTTAAGATCCCTAAGACGCAAACACTACCAAACTTTGATAGAGCAGTTCTCAAAATTCATGGCATCTGGGAATGTTTTTTTTGACATACAAGTGTACATGGGGTCCATCCACAATAACCTCTCTTAGTTTCGATGAATTCTAGTCTGTTTGACTGTACCGATATCAAACGTCTTCTTACAAAATACTTCAGTTTCATGCAGTGGATAGGTACTAGGAGTGACATTTTGCATTCCATAACTTGTGGAGTTGAACTGACTTCACCAATGCATTGGGGTGTGTGGATAAATGCTAGGGGAGGTCTTATTTCATGTGCCAAGCATCCCAGTCATTCTGGGCTATAAGCTACCGAGAAAGTAGAAAATTACTAAGACTAAAATTTTGCATTCCACAAGCCTTGGGGGGGCAACTATGCTAACATGTCTAGGTGGGTAGGTAAATTCTAGGGGAGGTCTCATTTCATGTGCCAAGTGTCTTAATCATTCTAGGCTACAAGCTACTAGCAAAGTCAAAAGGTGCTAGGAGTGACATTTTTCATTCCATAGGTCGTGGGGTCAAACAGACTTTGCCAATGCATCAAGATGGGCAGGTAAATGTTAGGGGAGGTCTCATTTTGTGTGTGAAGTTCCCCAATCATTCAGGGTAGCAGGCTACCGGTAAAGTCCCTTAAGATCTTAAGAGCAAAAACTACCAAACTTTGACAAAGTAGTTCTCAAAATTCATGGTAGCTGGGAACATTCTATTTGGACTTACAAGTGCATGTGGGGTAATTTCACAATAATATCTCTTGGTTTCGATCAACTCCAATCCATTTGACTGTGCCAAAATCAAATGCATTCTTGCAAAATGCTTCAGTTTCATGCATTGAAAAGGTGCTAGGAGTAATATTTTGCATTCCATAGGTCGTGGGGTCAAACAAACTTCACCAACATGTTGGAGTGGGTGGGTAAATGCCGTGGGAGGTCTTGTTTCATGTACAAAGTGCCCCAATTGTTTGGGGCAATAGGCTACCGACAAAGCCCCTTAAGATCCCTAAGACACAAAAATTACCAAACTTTGATAAAGTAGCTCTCAGAATTCATGAAAAACAAAAATGTTCTGTTTGGACCTACTGGTGTATGTGGGGTCTGTCCACAATAATCTCTTTTAGTTTTAGTCAATTCCAGTCTATTTGACCATGCCAAAATCAAATGGATTCTTGCAAAATGCTTTAGTTTCATGAAGTGGAAAGGTGCTATGAGTGATATTTTTCATTCCATAGGTTGTGGCATCAAAAGGACTTTGCCAGCATGTTGAGGTGGGTGGGTAAATGCTAGGGGAGGTCTTGTTTCATGTGCCAAGCACCCTAGTCATTGGAAGCAACAAGCTATCGGCAAAGTCCCTTAAGATCCCTAAGATGCAAAAACTACCAAACTTTGATGAAGCAGTTCTCAGAATTCAGGGTAGCTGTGAACATTCCATTTGAACCTACAAGTGCATGTGGGGTTTGTCCATAATAACCTCTCTCAGTTTTTGTCAACTCTAGTCTATTTGACCATGCCAAAATCAAATGCATTATTGCAAAATGCTTTGGTTTCATGTAGCACAACCTTGCTAGGTGCATTATTTTTTGATATGCTAATGTAAGAGCATCTAGTGGTGTAAGGGCAATCTTGCATCACCCAAAAATATGTTTCTTCAAAATCGTTACATTTGTTTTAATTTATTTCCATAATTAGTATTTCTGGTTCCATAATCTCATGAATAATGATGTAGGACTTTCAATTTTTTCCAAAACTGCTAAAAATAGAAAACTACTTGTTTTGGAAAGTTTACCTGCCATTTTAGGAAAGTTTGCATTTGGGCACAGATTTAAGTGAAAACTTACAAAAATTTACATAACAAAAATATAAGACCTTTGGCGAAGGAATCAGGCAAAGATTATTTGTGAGCTGAAAGATATTAAAGTTTTTGTTTTCTGAAAAGCCCCTAAATTTTTTTGAAATGAGATATGAGGCACTAAAACATCCCATAACATCACAAAAAGTTGACAGAAATCTATTCAAAAATTTCTAGCATGATAGTTCACATCGTAAGATTTCTGGCACTTAAAACAGTACATCAATCGGACACCCGGATCAAAAGTTATGTTTCCTGAAAGTTGACCTACTTTTGGAGGGAGTTGCAAATTTTGAAATTTAGCTCGAGGTCGCAAAAAGTGCTATTTATGACTATTTTGGGAATCCTGGGTAGTAGTAGAGTTAAGGGGGAAAAGTGTAGAGTCAAGAATAAGTGGGAATATAGAAACCCTAGCCGATTTGGGGTTTACAGAAGGCAGATGATTCTAGAGTTTGGAGATAGGAAGCTGTAATTTGATGTAGCCTGTAGAGGATTCATCCTCTGATTGGATTTGAGCTTCTATAATGTATTGTTTTTTCCATATTAATAAAATATAATTCTATTTTCTCTGTGTAATTCTGTTGTTGTGTGTTTTGTGATTTACCTCATTCATCAACTGGTATTAGACCAAGGGTTCCTGAGTGTGTAGATAGATCATTGACTGTGAGGTTGTGGGTTTGTTGCAAAGATCAAGATGCCTCCACGAAGAAATCGTATTGGGAGGAATGATTTGACGGAACAGGGTTTTAGAGCCCTACAAAGACAAATCGATGCATTGCAAGAGGAGCTACGAAGAAGGTTTGAGCTAAGAACAAGAGAAGAAAGTGAAGATGAAGTTGAAGAAGAGCTATCTAAGGAAGAACAAGAAGTTGTAGGATATCTTGCAGAAGTTAGGTTGTTGAGGGCCATTTCAAAGATCAGAAAGAGGCCCAAGATCAAAGTTTCTATATATTCTTAATATTTGAATCTAGAACAGGTTATTGATTAGATCAATGACATGGAGGAGTATTTCGAGTATGAAGATGTGAAGGACCCAGATTAGGTCAAGTTTACAAAAACAAAGTTGAAGGGCCATGCCAGTATTTGGTGGAAGGAGGTCCAATTAGAGAGGAATAGAAGAGGAAAATGAAAGATCACTATATGGGATCAGATTGTGGAGAAACTGAAGGAGTTCATTCCTGTGGACTATGAGATGGAGTTGCTAAAGAAGTTGCAAGGACTAATGCAAGGTAACAAGTCTATTAAGGAGTATACAGAAGAGTTTTATATAATTACTATTAGGACAAACCATGTAGAGCCCAACAAGGAGAAGGTAGCCTGCTACATTAATGGTTTGAGGCTGAGTATTTAAGAGGAGTTGAGTTTGGTCAGAATGACCACCATAGAAGATGCATACCAGTTTTCCCTGGAGGTGAAAGAGAAGCTGAATAAAAGATTTGACAGTAAAGGACTGGTGGAAGACACTATGGGGGCTGAAATGAAGATTCAAAGAAAAGTGAAGAAGCTGGCACTAGTTGAAATCAGAGAGGGGATAATGCCTAGTGTCCTCATGAACATAATAATGGTGAACAAAGAGGAAGAGGAAGAGGTAGACCTGGGCAAGGACCCAGAAGAGGAGGTTTTTAGAGGACCTTGTTTCCAATGTGGAGAAGAAGAGCATCAAGCGTACGAGTGTCTACAACATCGAGGAAGGATGAGTAGAAGACCTGAAGGTAATGCATGAGTTACACATGTAGATGAAGATGCACAATCTGAGCAATCTGAAGATGCTAAAAGAGGAGAAACCCTAGTTGTCAGAAGAACTTTGTTGAATAAGGAGAAAGAACCCAATTAGAGGAAGAGTTTATTTTGCACAAGGTGCAAATGTGAAGGTAAGTGTTGTGATATTATTATTGATAGTGGGAGAACTGATAATCTTGTTTTAGAGGAGATGGTTGACAAGTTGAAGTTGACAAGAAGAAAGCATCCACATCCATATCAGATTGCATGGTTGCAGAAGGACCATAGAGCTTTCATCAATGAGCAGTGTTTAGTGAAGTTCAAGATTGGGGACTACCATGATGAGGTGTTGTGTGATATCATACTGATGGATGTATGTCATATGCTATTGGGGAGGCCATGGAAGTATGATAGGAGTGTTGTCCATGATGGTCATGCAAACTGTAACGCCCCATTATGCAACCCTACAGAGCAAGACTAAAAGTACAAAATTATAGAAATAAATTTTTTTTTTAAAGCAAGTAAATGCAATAACAATAACCAAAGATATTACAATACACAACATAAAGAAAAGTGCACTTCTAACTTCTCTATGGAAACATAACTGCATCAGTGAATAGAACATTGAAACCACATAAATGATATACATTATACTGCTACTACAGAAAGATCAATTTTTATAATAACAAGATAGTTAATAAACAAAGTTACATTATAAGATTACAAGACCGATCATGTCGGTTTACAAAAGAATACATATGAACATATATAACATCACTGAAGGTAGAAAGCAATCTGGAACTGGAACACCTCTACACAGGACATGAACCGCATCTCCAAGATGACCAATGGATAGCTCTGCCACCCAACCATGTGGAACCCTAAGGTCCACCCCTCCAAGCTAGGAGATAATGACGAGGATTCCACTAAGCCAAGAAACATCCAAACATAAAAGAACAACAACCAACATGACAAAACCAACCACATCAACATAACTGCACAAGTCAAAACATTACTCCAAAGGCACAACCAAAAATAAACATCTGAACTACGTAAGGTGAGTGTCATCACATGGTCCTAGCATGGGTTACCCAGGCTATCTATCACCAAAAGCTAGCCCCCATCTATGGTTACCCTGGCAGCCTCTCTCTAGGCATCGGCCCCATAGGGTGACACATGTGGAGCCGACAGGGCCTCTCATGGAGACAAGGATGTCGTCCTTGCCAACTACGCCTTCTCATCCCATCCTTAGCTTGTAAGAGCACTCAAGGCATGGGTGAGGCTTCTTACTTATCTTGTTAAGTGTTTTAATACCCCAACTCTCTTGATTAAGTTGTTAAGTTTCCACATGCTTACAACTTCCATGGGGTTACCCAGGAAGCCTCTCACTAGGCACTGGCCCCACCATGAAAGCCACTCCCTTACCATTCTCTGAACAATCATACATACCACAACATATGGGTATAAGGACACAAATTAGTTCTGATCCATAACTTACGCCATTCATTAGGCCACAACAATAAGTCCTTAGATTCCCATCAAAATTTGAAGTAATACCATTTAAAAACCAAGTACTATATCCAAGGGGTCATTCCCCATTCATAACAAGGTACGAAAGTCTAGTGAAACCAATACATTGCCATGCCATAATTTGAACCAAAACCAAGAACTACACCTCTGGAGTTAGGTACATAGACACTAAATCACAATAAGTCCCCCCATCCAAAATAGGAACCAAGGTTTAACAACTTGACACTAGATTAGCAACAAGTGACTCAACTAAGAAAAGAAATAGACCAATTGCATCATTCTTCCATGTATATACAACCAAGACCCCCATATATGGACAAGAGCAATAAAATATGACATTAACTGAATTAAAACCATAATCATCCAAGCTTTGGAAACACAAACTTGACCACTTGCCCAAATCTTGTTATGACAATAGATCGACCTATGCAAGAATACCCACATAGAAAGTCTCTACATCACTCAAAAATAATAAGGCAAGGATGGTGAACCATAATCTGAACAACCATACTTGAACAAAACCAAAAAATGAATTTCATTACTAAAACAATCCTAAGTTAGAGACACTTTAATGCCACTTAAAATAATCAATCACAATTCCTTGTTTCCAAAATAAAAGCATCTAAAAAGATATGTTTTCAATTTCTCTCATTAACAAGGTAAACGATACTAGATTATCACAATATTGTTACCTCCGGGAAATTGAAACAATAACTCATTTTACTCTAGAATTTATGTATAACAAGGAAAACACTAATTGTCTTACACCCTAATTTTATTCTATGAAACTAAAATAATTCAAATAACTCCAATCTTTTATCTTCTAACATTCACGTGACATAGTGATGCCAATATAACCTAACAATTTAAACAAGAAAGCAAGAATATAAAAAAGATATTTAATAACCATGTGAACTTAGTGTAATCATTCTATTTTCTAGCTATATGAACAAATTGCTAAACAATGAAGGTAAGGTTAATCCTAAAGCCTCAATGATTTGAACTATAAGCATACTTCACTTTAAACATTATCAACTTCAACAAACTACAAGAATCCTATATTCTTTCCTAACATATTGCCACTTATCATTTGTAATGTAAACAAATATATGTAAGCTTTCTTGCCAACATCTTATAATCATCTAACATTCTACCCATTTACAATTTCCTTATAGCCACATCTATGAGTAAATACATTTTCCCTGTTGTGCATAATTACTATCAACACTACACCAACTACAATTTCAATCAAACAGCTATAAATATATTTATTTCTCTGAAAGCATAACTTCTATCTAATATATTACAACTTCCAATCAACATTGCCAACAACCAACTATGTAATTGAATTACCATTGACGTAACAACACCTACCAAAATGAATATACTTCATCAATATTTCAAAATAAGCATGACAACAACTTTATGCATTTCCCTATTGGCATAAGTTTTCAATGATACCTTCTATCTATGATCTTAATAAAACAACTATAATCTTAAGTTTTCCCAACTAACATTTTTACCATACATCATTTCAAATCAACACTAAAAGAAAACATAAACGTTTCCCTGACATTAAACAATTTCTAAAGTAACCAAGAATACGAAAGTTTTCTTACCAACATTTATTATCAAAAATCTTCTAACAACACAATTCAATACAACTACCCAAGCAAGATTAGGCCTTTACCCCATTGCCACCCTAACTCAAAACTAGAACACAACTCCAAGCTCCAATCATATATAAGGGAAATCGACCACCTAACAGCTTCGATGGCTAAAGATTAAAAGAACGAAGGTGACAAGACTTTCAGCACCTACAACAACCACCCAGACCACAAAATTGACTTAGGAAGGATGACTTCGAGAGGTATATATTGTTGTGAGTAAGACTTACCTTCAACGTTGCTAAGGAATCGACCCACACCAAAATATTGTAGAGTTTTTGACTAATACTAACACATTCGCTATGGGATTGGCAACTCTAACACATTAGTCCCATAAACAATAGAAGGACCACACTAGACTCCTATGTCAACAACAGATGCCAAAGCAATTATAGTCTTGCCCATCAACCTTGGGACATAGACTTTTGGTACTAGTAGTGTCTTATAGACAACTTCTCTTCTCATAATTGTATATACGGGATTATAACGCACATACCCAGCACACCATTGGAAGAGTATTATAGGGGGTAAAAATTCCCAAATAGTGGAATATGACCTCTTGGTTCGTAAATTGCTTGTGATTAGAAACTTGTATTACATCACATTATAACAAGAAGAAGATAGAAAATCCCATCGATGCACAACCACAGAACTACTGGCCTTGATAGAAAATCTCATCGATTCACACATTGCCTAGGGACCAAAGAAATGCTTCCTTTTTGGGTAAAACTTTTACTACTAGCAATAAGCTTCATCAGTAGATTACACTTGCTCAATTGAGGACAACATAGAAACTGCTAAGAACATCTCTTGGACTTCAGTGACTATGGTCACTAAGATCAGAAAAGAAAGCGACTAGGCAAATGGGCAATGACAGCAGTTATACATCATGCGACCTCGATTGTCATCAACAACTAAAAACAAAGCTTGAATATACTATTAGCATCGACAGAATCTTAGACTTCTACGATGACAACATGGTGCTAAGGTATAAACCTTTCGTTACTACACATTTTCAACTAACCAGTGCAACATCTGCTACAAAGTTTTGGCTACCACCTTGGACTACGGTGCTCCCATCTATAATCGACAACAGAATACATGCATAAACTGAAAGATTCAACTAACTCCTAAACTTCTTCGAAGATAACAACAAAACCAAAGTACCCCACATTTTAGCTTACCAGAAATGACTGACACAACACATTGCTATAGTCCGCAAGAGGCGAGATCAATCACACATAAACCTTCCATTAATATATAAGAATTTCAAGCACGGCTATCTAGCTGATTTGACATACATGGAAGAGATATGATTAGAAACTACAGAGATAAGAAAGATAACTCACAGACCCACAGTCTACGTCCCTATAGAAGGCACAGTCGATCATCTAAATGGATGAAAACTTGAGCATGAAGATCGACTGTCAAAAGGGAAACAACTCACATTCCTCTCTTAACACATCAAAACCTAAAAGCTTGGCAAATAAAAGAAAATCTTCAACAAATTTGTTCAAATTATGATTTCTGAGAAGAAGAGAAAAAACTAGATCTAGGCAGCATTTAGCCACTGTATAAATCAAAAGAAGGTCTAGGAAGAATTGGTTGCCCACAAGAAAATTTGATATGGTCAAAAGCAGAGCATGATGCCATAAAATGGCAGAGAAGAGACACTAGATTTAAGGATTGAAATGATGTTCAGATGTAGTAGAAGATTCATACAAGGTTAGGCCAAACTTTAATGGCAATAAGTCATGTATACTATCCATCCTAGCCCTACAATCAGGAGTCCAGAACAGAGCATGATCACAAAAGGAATAAATAATATAGTTTGAATAGTTGGAACTCTAGCAGCCATAGATGCAAAAATGGAGAATCATAGACATAGCCTGATGCTTGTGACAAAATCCCTCAAGAGAACATGAAATAGGAGCATCTAGAGATTAGAATTTTGCAGAGTGAAAAGATGGCAACATGACACAACTGACTGAGATTGAAACGACACAAGGATCCAAGAATGCCAAAATTTTGATTTAAGAAATTTTCAAGGACAAACAGCCATAGAAATCAAGATGGGAGAGAGAAACAGTCATTCCAGAACCAAAACCTCAGATTACTAGATTCCATATCACCAGGGAGAAGCATTAATTTATCCAAGCACTATAAACTCAAACAAGAATTATGCAGAACATACCCGGAACCAAATTTTGATCTGAAGTCTCCAATTCCTTCTGTATTCCCACAACATTTCTTTGAATTTTTCTTTCCAAATCTATGAATTTCACCTTTCAACCCTCTCAGAACCCAGATCCCCACCATCTAAAATGGTTCAGCTCAAAATTAATGCAGACATGCATCTGTTACTTCCCCTCCCACTCCTCAAACAAACTTTAAATTCTTACTCCATAAAAAGATTCCCAAATCTAGAATCATATCAGACAACCAACCACCATTAAGGCATAACCAAAACTATACTAGTTACTTGTAACTCCAAAAATTATGACATAAATACTCTTAGATAGCAATATAATTTAATTCTAGACTATTATAAAATTTAACCAAAGAATCAATCCAAGTTCTAAGCTAGGAAAATATTATCCAATAATCGTAAAAGAAGCATCATTATTTAATAATAAATCATTAAAGTATTTTGCAACCACACACATGGGCATAAATAACACAACTCGACTATACACCACAACGCAGGATTACCAAACCTAGTAGGCAAGGACCAAGCATCACAACTTGACTCAAGACTACAACAGAAGACAAGGACCGACCTAGTGGAATAAACTTCATGTTATCTCCCATCACTGATACCCATTGGTGCAAGAACCCACTCAAACCTGCTATATCAGGTGGAGTCAAGGTTCGGTACCTGCAGCCTGCATTTAAATAATTGGTTGTATACAATCAAGTACATATATGTCTACACACAGAGAGTTAGAGAATGACCGCGTAGTAGGGTGTTGGAAGTGAGTAGTACTACACCGTCTCTACTCTTAAAACAATATCATAACAACTATTATCTGAATTAAAATACCAACAATCAAATGACGCATGATAATATTAATTCACATCATCACTGGAAAAATAGTAAGGCCATCATAAGCTCATAACACATCTAGTTATATCAGTCAAACATAGTTGATCCAGATCAAAATAAACATAAATCATAACCTACTAATCCAATGACTCATAAATGAATCAATGCACTGACCGACTAACAACTGTCTCCAATTGACAGAGAGCAATGCAGAATTACCACTATCACAAGCCAACAATGAGGGGCCACTACATCCTCCCCCCCTAAAACTTGACTTACTCTTGGAAGTCACAAGTCAGGGTAGAAACATAATATACTAATATTGCCATATTCCATTGCCAACATACTCATCCATGATGAATAGTTGTTCGTAAATGAAGCATAAATGTTCAATAAAAGATAGGAAGAACATCAATTCTTTACCTTTATGGCATATCATGTGATCTATTTATATCTAATTTCACATATACTATGGAAAAATTTACCTCATAATTTATTTATACTAATTACCAAGCATGCAAAGTGCAATTCTTCGCGGAGTCTTCCCTTGAACATACTATCAGAGGTTCAAAATGAACATGATAGAAACAACACTTGCCACAAAATGGGGCCAACAGAATCAAACATTCAGAAATTCCACCATAGAAAATTTAAAAATAAATACAACCCACAAGGGAAGAACAATCAAATCCAACTTTAAGTCACAAAGTGCTGGCAAATTTCAATAAATCAAGAATAAAGAAAAAGGTTTTGGTGACATTCCTGACATAAGATAGTTCAAAGGGAGAAAACTCACTGTTAACCCTTCTCACTACACATGAAACAACTGTCAAAATTTTCAAAACAACCAAATTACAATAATTTCACATCACAATGTGCCTGATTTTAGTCACAAAAGGGGGTATCCACTTCACAACACTCAAGGACACAAGATCCAGAATGTGTTAGGGAATGTACACCAACATTTGAACAATTATGTTACCTACATCCTTTTATCTAATCAACTTCTATATTTATCACAATACAATTCCTTTCCACTAAACTACAGAAATATGCAATTGCTTCCTTATGCAAGAAGATATAAAAGGAATGTATTACATATAGGAATAATTCAAACTATAATTGACTTACATTATCATGCTCCTGATCTCATAGGTCCAACACCAGCTCTCATTTGATCTCCTACATATAGTTCTTACACAAGCATATACAATGATAACTTCTATAAATTACAACAATTTTTTGATAAGAGGTCATGACCATCTAGGAGTTAGATATAGATTTTCAAGCAACCATGTAAAGATGTCAACATCACATAACCACATAACTCATGATGCATGATACTACTAGATGATTAGATGTATTAACATTCAGAGAGAACATATTGTTAGATGTAACATCACATTTCCAGAGAAGAAGGGGAAAGAACATAGTAGACACATAAGTAGCATAAAGCATTCATTTCTTAAAGAGCAAGTATATAAAATTATCAACCTTCATACAATGCATACTGGTGGGAGATACTATTACCAACTCACTACAACGAGACAATCGTTTAACCTAGGGCAACAACAACAATCTAGAGGTCCCAGTGTTGCAACCTGGGATACAATTAATCTTCAGAGTTTAAGCACTAGGTCACATAATGGGCTCAATTGTAACTAGAGTACCCAGTGTTTAAACCTAGCTTTGATACCAAATGTAATGCCCCGTCATGCAACCCTAGAGAGTAAGACTACAAAGTGCAAAATTACAGAAATAATTTTTTTTTGTTTTTTGAATCAAGTAAATGCAATAACAATAACCAAAGATATTACAATACACAACATAAAGAAAAGTGCACTTCTAACTTCTCTAGGGAAACATAACTACATCAGTGAATAGGACATTGAAACCACACAAATGATATACATTATACTACTACTATAGAAAGATCAATTTTTATAATAGCAAGATAGTTAATAAACAAAGTTACAATATAAGATTACAAGACTGATCACGTTAGTTTACAAAAGAATACATATGAAGGTATATAACATCACTGAAGGTAGAAAGCAATCTGGAACTGCAACACCTCTACACAGGACACGAACCGCATCTCCAAGATGACCAATGGATAGCTCTCCCAACCAACCATGTGGAACCTTGAGTTCCAACCCTTTGAGCTAGGAGATAATGACAAGGATTCCACTAAGCCAAGAAACAACATCCAAACATAAAAGAACGACAACTGACATGACACAACTGACCATATCAACATAACTACAAAAGTCAAAACATTACTCCAGAGGTACAACCAAAAAGAAACATCTGAACTGCATAAGGAGAGTGTAATCGCATGGTCCTAGCATGGGTTATCCAGGCTATCTATCACCAGAAGCTGGCCCCCATCTATGGTTACCCTCGCAGCCTCTCTCTAGGCACTGGCCCCATAGGGTGACACATGCGGAAATGACAGGTCCTCTCATGGAGACAAGGAGGTCGACCTTGCCAACCAGGGCTTCTCATCCCATCCTTAGCCTGTAAGAGCACTCAAGGCATGGGTGAGGCTTCTTACTTATCTTGTGAAGTGTTTTAATACCCCAACCCTCTTGATTAAGTTGTTAAGTTTCCACATGATTACAACTTCCATGGGGTTACCCAGGTGGCCTCTCACTAGGCACCGGCCCCACCATGAAAGCTACTCCCTTAGCATTCTTTGAACAATCATACATACCACAACATATGGGTATAAGGACACAAATCAGTTCTGATCCATAACTTACACCATTCACTAGGCCACAACAATAAGTCCTTAGATTCCCATCTAAATTTGAAGTAATACAATTTAAAAACCAAGTACTATATCCAAGGGGCCATTCCCCATTCATAATAAGGTACGAAAGTCTAGTGAAACCAATACATTGCCATGCCATAATTTGAACCAAAACCAAGATCTACCCCTCTGGAGTTAGGTACACAGACACTAAATCATAGTAAGTCCCCCCATCCAAAATGGGAACCAAGGTTTAACAACTTGACACTAGATTAGCAACATGTGACTCAACTAAGAAAAGAAATAGACCAATTGCATCATTCTTCCATGCATATACAACCAGGACCCCCATATATGGACAAGAGCCATAAAATATGACATTAACTGAATTAAAACCATAATCATCCAAGCTTTGGAAACACAAACTTGACCACTTACCCAAATCTTGTTACAACAATAGATCGACCTATGCAAGAATACCCACATAGCAAGTCTCTACATCGCTTAGAAATAATAAGGCAAGGATGGTGAACCATAATCCAAATAACCATACTTGAACAAAACCAAAAAAAGAATTTCATTACTAAAACAATCCTAAGTTAGAGACACTTTAATGCCACTTAAAATAATCAATCACAATTCCTTGTTTCCAAAATAAAAGCATCTAAAAAGATATGTTTTCAATTTCTCTCACTAACAAGGGAAACGATACTAGATTATCACAATATTGTTACCTCCAGGGAATTCAAACAATAACTCATTTTACTCTAGAATTTATGTATAACAAGGAAAACATTAATTGCCTTGCACCTTAATTTTATTCTATGAAACTAAAATAATTCGAATAACTCCAATATTTTATCTTCTAACATTCACGTGACACGGTGATGCCAATATAACCTAACAATTTAAACAAGGAGGCAAGAATATAGAAAAGATATTTAATAACCATGTGAACTTATTGTAATCATTCTATTTTCTAGCTATATGAACAAATTGCTAAACAACAAAGTTAAGGTTAATTCTAAAGCCTCAATGATTTGAACTATAAGCATACTTCACTTTAAAACATTATCAACTTCAATAAACTACAAGAATCCTATATTCTTTCCTAACATATTGCCACTTATCATTTGTAATGTAAACAAATATATGTAAGCTTTCTTGCCAACATCTTATAATCATCTAACATTCTACCCATTTACAATTTCCTTATAGCCAAATCTATGAGTAAATACATTTTCCCTGTTGTGCATAATTACTATCAACACTACACCAACTACAATTTCAATCAAACAACTATAAATATATTTATTTCTCTAAAAGCATAACTTCTATCTAATATATTACAACTTCCAATCAACATTTCCAACAACCAACTATGTAATTGAATTACCATTGACATAACAACACCTACCAAAACAAATATACTTCATCAATATTTCAAAATAAGCATGACAACAACTTTATGCATTTCCCTATCGGCATAAGTTTTCAACGATACCTTCTATCTATGATCTTTAATAAAACAACTATAATCCTAAGTTTTCCCAACTAACATTTTTACCATATATTATTTCAAATCAACACTAAAAGAAAACATAAACATGTCCCTGACATTAAACAATTTCTAAGTAACCAAGAATACGAAAGTTTTCTTACCAACATTTATTATCAAAAATCTTCTAACAACACAATTCAATACAACTACCCAAGCAAGATTATGCCTTTACCCCATTGCCACCCTAACTCAAAATTAGAACACAACTCCAAGCTCCAATCATATCTAAGGGAAATCGACCACCTAACAGCTTCGACAACTAAAGATTAAAAGAACGAAGGTGACAAGACTTCTAGCACCTACAACAACCACCCAGACCACAAAATTGACTTAGGAAGGATGACTTCGAGAGGCATATATTGCTGTGAGTAAGAATCACCTTCAACTTTGCTAAGGAATCGACCCACACCAAAATATTGTAGAGTTTTTGACTAATACTAACACATTCGGTACGAGATTGCCAACTCTAACACATTAGCCCCCGTAAACAATAGAACGACCACACTAGACTCCTCTGTCGATAGCAGATGCCAAAGCAATTATAGTCTTACCCATCAACCTTGGGACATAGACTTTTGGTACTACTAGTGTATTATAGACAACTTCTCTTCTCACAATTGTATATGCGAGATTATAACACACATGCCCAGCACACCGTTGGAAGAGTATTATAGTGGGTCAAAATTACCAAATAGTGGAATATGACCTCTTGGTTTGTATATTGCTTGTGATTAGAAACTTGTATTACATCACATTATAACAAGAAGAAGATAGAAAAACCCATCGATGTACAACCACAGAACTGCTGGCCTTGATAGAAAATCTCACTAATTCACACATTGCCTGGAGACCAAAGAAACTCTTCCTTTTTGGGTAAAACTTTTACTACTAGCAATGTGTTATAAGCTTCATCAGTAGATTACACTTGCTCAATAGAGGACAACATACAAACTGCTAAGAACATCTCCCAGACTTCAGTGACTATGGTGACTAAGATCAGACAAGAAAGCGACTAGGCAAATGGGCAATGACAACAATTATACATCCTATAACCTCGATTGTCGTCAACGACTAAAAACAAAGCTTGAATATACTGTTACGATCGACTGACTCTTAGAATTCTACAATGACAGGACAGTGCTAAGGTATAAACCTTTCGTTACTACACATTTTCAACTAACCAGTACAACATCTGCTTCAAATTTTTGGCTACCACCTTGGACTATGGTGCTCCCATCTATAATCGACAAAAGAATACATGCATAAACGGAAAGATTCAACTAACTCCTAAACTTCTTCGACGATAACAACAAAACCAAAGTACCCCACATATTAGCTTACCAGAAATGACTGACACAACACAGTGCTACAGTCTACAAGAGGTGACATCAACCACACATAAACCTTCCATTAATATACAAGAATTTCAAGCATGGCTATCTAGGCGCTCTAACATACATGGAAGAGATATGATTAGAAATTATAGAGATAAGAAAGATAACTCATATACCCACAGTCTACGTCCCTACAAAAGGCACAGTCAGTCATCTAAATGGACGTAAACTTGAACGTGAAGATCAACTATCAAAAGGGAAACAACTCACATTCCTCTCTTAACACACCGAAACCTAAAAGCTTGGCAAATAAAAGAAAATCTTCAACAAAGTCATTCAAATTATGATTTCTGAGAAGAAGAGAATAAAGCAGATCTAGCCAGCATTTAGCCAGTGCATAAATCAGAAGAAGTTCCAGGAAGAATTGGTTCCCCAAAAGAAAATTTGATATGGTCAAAAGCAAAGCATGATGCCATAAAATGGCAAAGAAGAGACACTAGATTTAAGGATTAAAATGATGTTCAGATGTAGCAGAAGATTCATACAAGGTTAGGCCAAACTTTAATTGCAATAAGTCATGTATACTATCGGTCCTAGCCCTACAATCAGGAGTCTAGAACAGAGCATGGACAACCACAGAGCATGATTGCAAAAGGGATAAATAATACAGTTCGAATAGTTGGAACTCTGGCAGCCATAGATGCAAAAATGGAGAATCACAGACGTAGCCCGGTGCCTGTGACAAAATCCCTCAAGAGAAGTCTTGACAAGGAATGCAGGAATGCTAAGATGGGAACACGACATAGGAGCATCTATAGATTAGAACTTTATAGAGTGAAAAGATGACAACACGACACAACTGACTAAGATTGAAATGACACAAGTATCCACGAATGCCAAAATTTTGATTTAAGAAATTTTCAAGGACAAACAACCACAGAAATCAAGATGGGAGAGAGCAACAGTCATTCCAGAACCAAAACCTCAGATTACTAGATTCCAGATCACCAGGGAGAAGCATTAATTTATCCAAGCACAATAAACTCAAACAAGAATTATGCCGAACATACCCAGAACCAAATTTTGGTCTAAAGTCTCTAATTTCTTCTATATTCCCGCAACATTTCTTTGAATTTTTCTTTCCAAATCTCCAAATTTCACCTTTCAACCCCCTCAGAACCTAGATCCCCACCATCTAAAATGGTTCAGCTCAAAATTAATGTAGACATGCATTCATTACATCCACTCCCACTCCTCAAACAAACTTTAAATTCTTGCTCCATGAAACGATTCCCAAATCTAGAATCATATCGGACAACCAACAACCATTAAGGCATAACAAAAAATATACTAGTTACCCGTAACTCCAAAAATTATGACATAAATACTCTTGGACAACAATATAATTTAATTCTAGACTATTATAAAATTTAACCAAAGAGTCAATCCAAGTTATAAGCCAAGCAAATATTATCCAATAATCATAAAAGAAGCATCATTATTTAATAATAAATCATTAAAGTATTTTCCAACCACACACATGGGCATAAATACCACAACTCAACTATACACCACAACGGGGGATTACCAAACCTAGTAGGTAAGGACCAAGCATCACAACCTGACTCGAGACTACCACAAAAGACAAGGACCAACCTAGTGGAATAAACCTCACGTTATCGCTCATCACTAATACCCATTGGTGCAAGAACCCACTTAAACTTGCTATATCAGGTGGAGTTAAGGTTCGGTACCTGCAGCCTGCATTCAAACAATTGGTTGTATACAATCAAGTACATATATGTCTACACATAGAGAGTTAGAGAATCATGACATAGTAGGGTGCTGGAAGTGAGTAGTACTACACCATCTCTGCTCTTAAAACAATATCATAACAACTATTATCTGAATTACAATACCAACAATTAAATGACGCATGATAATATTAATTCACATCATCACTGGAAAAATAGTAAGGCCATCATAAGATCATAATAGATGTCTAGTTATATCAGTCAAATATAGTTCATCTAGATCAAAATAAACATAAATCATAACCTTCTAATCCAATGACTCAGAACTAAATCAATGCACTGACCAACTAACAACTGTCTCCAATTGACAGAGAGCAATGCAGAATTATCACTATCACAAGCTAACAATGAGGGGACACTACACAAACACATATTCCCTAACGAAGGATGGAGTTCATCATAAGTTGAAGCCCTTAAAGGAGGTGGAAGAAAAGGTATGTAGTACTACCAAAATTTGTTTGGTAGATGGTAGGAAATTTTTGGAGGGTATGAAGCATGAGCATCATTGCTTTGCATTGATTCCTAAGATTAGTCAAGAGAAATGTGAAGATGTACAAGTAGAAGGTTTACCACCAGTGAGGAAGATAAGTTATCAAATGGATTTGATACCAAGAGCTAATTTGCCAAATAAGGTAGCTCACAGAATGACTCCAGCAGAGAATGAAGAGTTGAACATACAACTTCATAGGTTGTTAAGGAAGGGATTGATAAGGGAGAGCCTGAGTCCATGTGCGGTACCTATAGTACTAGCACCAAAGAAAGATGGAGAGTGGCTAATGTGTACAGATTCTCGAGCCATAAATAAGATCATGATCAAGTATAGGTTTCCATTGCCAAGAATGGATGACATAATGGATTGTTTGAATGGAACCAAGTACTTCACAAAGATTGACCTGAAGAGTGGGCATCACCAGATCTGAATCAGAGAAGGAGATGAATGGAAGACAGCATTCAAGACAAAGGAGGATTTGCATGATTTGTTGGTCATGCCATTTGGGCTAACCAACGCACTAATCACATTCATGCGGCTCATGAATGAGGTACTGAAAGAATTTTTGGGAAGTTTTGTTATTGTTTATTTGGATGATATTTTGATTTTTAGTAAGACTTGGGATGAGCATTTGATGCATATCAGAAAAGTTTTAGAGAAGCTGAAAGAGGAGAAGTTGCTAATTAATCTGAAGAAATGTAGTTTTACAAAGGAGTTTGTATACCTAGGATTTGTTATCTTAGAGGAAGTTCTTAAGATGGACCTAGAGAAGGTGAGAGCTATCCTTGAATGGCCTACACCAAGGAGTGCCACAAAGATATGATCTTTTCATGGTTTGCCAAGTTTCAATAGAAAGTTTATCAGTAATTTTAGTAGCATTTGCGCACCCCTAACTGAGACAATGAGAGAAGATAGAAAAGAGTTTAAATGGACTAAAGGAGTAGACAAAAGCTTTGATACATTGAAGCAAAAAGTCATAGAGCAACCTATTTTAGCACTTCCAGATTTCAATAAGGTATTTCAGGTAGATTCTGATGCTAGTGGTAGTGCTATAGGAGCTATTTTGAGTCAAAAAGGTAAGCCCATTCCCTATTTTAGTGAGAAGCTTAATGATGCCAAGAAAAAGTATTATGTTTATGATAAGGAATTTTATGTTATAGTTCAGGCTTTGAATAAATAGGGACATTATTTGTTGCCAAAAGATTTTTTTTATTTACTGATCATCAGGCTTTGCAGTATCTTAATAGTCAAGGAAAGTTGAACCAGAGGCAATTAAAATGGGTTGAGTTTTTGCAGAGTTATACTTTTATTTTGAAGCACAAGAGTGGGAAGTCCAATAGAGTTGTAGATGCCTTGAGCAGAAGGAAAATTTTGTTGATAGAAATGAAGATAGAGGTTGTTAAGTTTGATGATCTCAAAAGTTTGTATCTTGAAGATTCAGATTTTATAGAGGCCTGAAAAGCTTGTTTGGAACCTGTTACTTTGGACAGGACAAAATGGTTGGATTTCATAATCCAAGATGGCATGTTGTTTAGAGGAAGCCAGTTGTGTATTCTAAGTTCCATGAGAGAGAACTTGATTAAGGAGAAGCATAGTGGAGGATTGGCTGGACACTTTGGTTGAGATAAGACCATTGCTATTGTCGGTGAAAATTATTATTGGCCATAGTGATGTAGAGCATCAAAGACAGCAGGATAGTAGCGTCTACTATATCCCTCAGTCACAATCTCATAGCTCCAAGAGCAGGACAATCACACTATCCATCTTAGGGTGGTCTCTATTAACACAAGTTCAACTTCATTGTAGCATACCAACTCAATAATCTACCAAACACTTAATACCTGCAATGACCAAATAACAACATGATGAATAAAACTCACTACCTTCTTGGTATGATTGATGTCCTCTCCTAACACATGGTTCTGCAGAGGTTTCTCCCATGTGCACACTCACCATATACCATTCCTCTATCCTGTAATCTTCACAAGGATGTGAGCCAACTATCATACATCTTATTCCATTAATCACAAATGGAGAAGATCAATGAGAAGAAAGAATACCCATCAGTTTGCTCAAGGATACCCTACTCAAGATTTTAAGACTCTTTCAAATAAAGGAGGAATGTAGGGATACACAAGGGTGTCAAGGGCCCAAACAAGTTGCAAGTGATTGGTAGTTCAACCACCTAAAAATCCATCATAAATACCTGTTAGGGTTAGCCGGCAGAAGATATCAATTAAATGCAAATAAAGATTAAATAGAGAAATGGAAATACACAGAATTAATAACAGCAAGAGACAAGATTTAATGTGGTTCACCCAAACTTGGGCTACATCCACCAAACAGAGAGTCCAATATTATTATCCAGTAAATCAAAATGATTAAAATCAGCAATCCCTGCAACTCAATACCGCTGCAAATGCTACAATACAATACCCAAACCCTAACCCTTGGCTGCCTTTTATCAAGCCTTTTTGTTGGTTACAAAAATTAGGGTTTTCTTATGTCGGTCATAAAAAATAGGATTTTTTAAGTTGGCCCTAAAAAAAAATTTCTCAGGGGCTGCCACCCTTGAACCCCGGCGAGGATATGTGGCTAGTGTACAGTACTTTCCTGATCAGTCGCCACCTACCAACAATCTCCCACTTGGAGACTGATCCTAGACGACACCACTGCGCATGCAGCTCCTACTGGAAATAAGCACCCTGGACTCTACTATTCTATTTTTGTTGTTTTCAGTCTAGAAGACCAACCGAAGTTGAAGAGGAGCTCAGCTTCTCCCTTGTCATTGCCTTTGTAAACATATCCGCTGGATTTTCATCTATATGTATCTTTGTCAGCCTTAATTGTCCATTATCCAACACCAACCGAATGAAGTGATACCTCAACTGTATGTGTTTGGTCTTTGAATGCAAGGCAGAATTCTTTGCAAGATGTATGGCACTCTGACTGTCTGTATACAAAGAACTGTTAGCCTGTTGTTTACCCAATTCTTCTATGAAAGATTGTAGCCATATCATCTCCTTGCTTGCCTCTGTTGTAGCTACATATTCTACCTCTGTGGTGGATAAAGCAACCACCTTTTGCAACCTAGAAATCCAACTCACCGATGTTCCACCTACAGTAAAGACATAACCTGTAGTACTCCGCTTGGTATCAATATCCCCTGCCAAATCTGATTCTACATAACCTACTAAATCAGTATTAGAGCCCCCAAAACATAAGTGTTTATTAGATGTACCTCTCAAATATCTGAGAATCCATTTGACCGCATTCCAATGCTCAAATCTGGGATGACTCATATACCTGCTAACGACTTTGACAGCATGTGCAATATCTGGTCTCATGCATACCATGGCATACATTAAACTTCCTACAGCTGAAGCATATGGAACCTTAGACATTTTTTCTTCCTCCTCTTGTGTCTTTGGACACATCTCCTTAGTCAATTTCAAATGACTAGGCAAAGGTGTGCTGACAGCTTTTGCATTCTCCATATGGAATCTCTGCAACACCTTTTCAACATAAGCAGCCTGAGATAGAGTCAATTTTCTGTTCTTCCTATCTCTGCAAATTTCCATACCAAGGATTTGTTTTGCTGCCTCCAAATCCTTCATATCAAATGACTGTGCTAACTGATGTTTTAACTCTCTGATGTGATCCATATTAGACCTAGCTACAAGCATGTCATCAACATATAAACATAAAATAATGTAGCTGTCATTATCTAACCTCTTAAAATAAACACAATGGTCAGAATTACACCTGTTGTAGCCTTGCTCAGCCATAAAACTATCAAATTTCAAATACCATTGTCGAGGTGCTTGTTTCAGGCCATACAAACTCTTCTTCAATCTGCACACTTGTTTCTCCTTACCTTTGACCTCAAATCCCTGTGGTTGTGCCATGTATATCTCCTCCTACAAATCACCATGGAGAAAGGCAGTTTTCACATCTAGCTGTTCCAAATGCAAATCTTCAGTAGCCACAATACTTAAAACAGTATGAATAGAAGTCATCTTGACAACTGGAGAAAAGATCTCATCAAAATCAATGCCCTGTTTCTGTGCAAATCCTTTTACAACTAACCTGGCCTTAAATCTTTTTTTACCTCCATCTTCCTCTTTCAACCTGTAAACTCATTTGTTTGGTAAAGCCTTTTTACCTGCAGGTAACTTACATAATTCCCAAGTCTGATTTTTCAGCAAGGAGTCTATTTCTTCTTTCATGGCAAGCTCCCACTAAACTTGTGTATTCACCTGCATAGCTTCATCATACCCTTCTGTTAACAAAATAGAATACAAAGAGGGAGAAAACCTTTCAGGAGGTCTACTTATCCTTGTTGACCATCTAACATTCACTAGAGTTTGTGGTATTTCTGGTTGCTGTTGCGGAGCATGAGGAGCCACTGGAACATCACTATTTGGAGTATCATCCAGCACCACATAATCCTTTTCTTTCTTCTCATGCTGCTGCAACTAATCTTTGTACAACACCTTCTCATTGAATATAACATCCCTGCTTCTCACAATTTTCTGATTTTCAAAATCCCAAAGCCTATAACCAAATTTATCAATGCCATATCCAATGAAGGTACATTTTTTTGATTTCGCATCCAGCTTGGTTCTATTTTCAAAATCTATATGTGCAAATGCTTCACAGCCGAAGGTTTTCAAAAAAGAATAACTCACCTTCTTACTTGTCCATGCTTCCTCTGGAATACCACGGCCCAAAGGAACTGAAGGACCTCTATTAATTAAATATACAGTAGTGTTGACAGCCTTTGCCCACATGTTTAAAGGCAGCCCAACATGCAATCTCATGGTCCTTGCATGCTCCATTATTGTCCTATTCATGCGTTCAACCACTCCATTTTCCTGTGGAGTCCCTAGAACTATTTTCTGCCTATGAATTCCATTAAAGGAACAATAATCTTCAAATTCTTTGCTGCAATACTCACTGCCATTATCAGATCTGAGACATTTTAATCTTTTACCTGTCTCATTCTCAACCAAGCTTCTCCATTTTTTAAATGTTTCAAATACATCAGATTTCTGTCGAAGGAAATAAATCCAGACCTTCCTAGTTGCATCATCTATGAATGTAACATAATACCGAGAGCCACCGAAAGAAGATACCTGAGCTGGTCCCCATACATCTGTATGCACAAGCTCCAATTTTTTATTTTTCTTTTGGTTCCCATCTTTGAGAAAACTGACTCTCTTTTATTTTCCATACACACAACTTTCACAGAAATCTATATTAATACATTTTAGACCTGGTAAAACTTTCTTAGAATGAAGTACCTTCATACCTTTTTCACTCATATGCCCAAGTCTGTTATGCCACAGTGTTGTTTCAGAACCTGCAGCAACTTTTCCAGTCTCTTCCTGCAAACCTGCAGCAACTGTTCCTGAACCTATTTGTTTTTCCTCTATAACATCTAAAGTAGAAGGAACAGTATGACCTGTACAAAGATATAAGGTGCCTACTTTTACACCTTTTGCTACTACTAAGGCACCTTTTGAAACCTTCCAATTTTTATCAGTAAATATAACAGTGCAACCTTGTTCAGTTAGCTGCCTTGCTGAAATTAAATTCCTACTGAGCCTTGGAACATGTCTTACCTCTTGTAGTAGCCAATGATTCCCATTCTGCAACTTAATCTTGATTCTTCCTTTTCCAACAATCTGACAGGGTTCGTTATCTCCCAAATAAAGCAGCCCAAAATTCCCTTGGACATAATCAAGAAAATAACTTCTATGGGGCGTAGCATGAAATGAGGCCCCTGAATCTAAAACCCATGAATCATCAGCATTATCTAGAGAAAGAATCAAAGCGTCACCTTTAGATTTATTACTTACCACATTTTCTTCCTTATTGCCTTCTTGTTTGTCTCCTTCTTTATTTTTCTGAGACCAGCAATCTTTCTTCAGATGACCTGGTTTTCCACAGTACCAGCAATCCTTCTGTCCTCTAGTTTGGGATCTTTTGTCCTTTGATTTTTCTCGTGACTTCCCATGACCTCCAAAACCTTTTCCTCTCTCCTTTGATCTGCCCCTGCTTTCTGCATTCAAAACACTGCCTGATTTGGATCCACTTGAGCTTTTCTTACGAATTTCCTCACTCAGAATAACACCAACAACATCATCAAATTTTAGGGTATTTGAACCAAAAATAGAGTTACTAACCGCCATTACCAAACTATCCCAGCTTTCAGGCAATGAACATAATATCAAGAGAGCTCTAACTTCTTCATCAAATTTTACATTTACAGAAGTCAATTGAATGACAATCGTATTAAATTCATTTAAACGATCTGTCACAGATCCACCTTCAACTATTTTTAGATTAAACAAATGCTTCATAAGAAATACCTTATTTGAGGCTGAGGGTTTTTCGTACAATTTTGCCAAAGCTTTCATCAGACCATCTATTGTCTTCGCTTCCGTTATATTGAATGCCACCGATAGTGCCAGGCACAACTGAATGGTTCCCAGTGCCTTTCTGTCAAGAAGATTCTAATCCTCATCAAACATTGTTGCCAGTTTCTTGGCTACTCCTTCCAACGGCATCCATAAATCATTTTGATAGAGGTAATCCTCCATCTGCATCTTCCATAACTGATAGTTCTGCCCATTGAATTTATCGACCTTCAATCTTCCCTCATCTGCCATTGCTCCCACTCAACCGTGAGACTTTCCTGTAGATGATAATCAAACACAACCCGCTCTGATACCACTTGTTAGGGTTAGCCAATAGAAGATATCAATTAAATGCAAATAAAGATTAAACAGAGAAATGGAAATACATAGAATTAATAATAGCGAGAGACAAGATTTAACGTGGTTCACCCAAACTCAGGCTACATCCACCAAACAGAGAGTCCAATATTATTATCCAGTAAATCAAAATGATTACAATCAGCAATCCCTACAACTCAATACCACTGCAAATGCTACAATACAATACCCAAACCCTAACCCTTGGCCGCCTTTTATCAAGCCTTTTTGTCGGTTACAAAAATTAGAGTTTTCTTATGTCAGTCATAAAAAATAGGATTTTTTAAGTCGGCCCTAAAAAAAAATTTTCTCGGGGGCTACCGCCCCCAAACCCCAGCGAGGATACATGGCTAGTGTACAGTACTTTCCTGATCAGTCACCACCTACCAACAATACCAACTACTCCTCAGCCATACTAGTATGGATCAAGGCAGAAAACAACAAATTTCTAACTGTGGCAGCAATTCTGGAAAAAAAATAGTTTTAGGGAAATCACCCATATCTCCCACCCAGATCATCATCAAAATCCCAAACTAGTCTCAAATCAAAGGTACTTCAAAGTAATTTCCATCCATCACAATTTTGGGCAATAACAAATCCATACAATCGCGGGTACTGTAGCAAAAAGAGTGAAAAAAATAGAAAAAAAATAGAAAAAATAGTTTTTGGTAAAATAGCGATATCTTTCACCCAGATCATTTTCAAGACACCAAAATAGACTCAAATCAAAGATATTTAAAATCTCTTTCCATCTATTGCAAGATTGGGCAATAATACATCTATACAGTCGTGTGTATGGCTGGTGAACAGTAACAAAAAACACAGAAAATCAGAAAAAACACAACAGCAAAAAAAATAGTTCTTCTTGTTATTTCTCTCAAATCTATTCAATGTAATCCTTCCATATAGTCTTCCTTGGCTTAATACAAGCCTCCTACAATGAAAGAAAACATTTTTCATTGCCAAACTATCAATTTCTTTTCTGATTTTTAATTGCAGCTATAAAACTATCTATTATAGAAACTGCCTTTTCTTGGATTCCATCGATAGTTGGATAACTAATCTTGCTTTTTTTTTAACATGTAGATAACCTTTGGACAAGGTTATCACTATCCTTAGACATGCCTTTAAAGCCTTACTACACTAAAACTTAAATGATTATAAAGACTATCCTAAATAAACATTAAAACTCAGATGACTCTTGCAAACTATCTAAGACAACATGACTATCCTAACTAGGACTTGCAACACAACAAAAGATTCTTTTTGACATTTGGACATAGTCCAAATACAACATGTCTTTCAAGCCTTATACCTCATGTACATGGTCTCCAAGACCTCATTAGACAAAACAAAACAACTTGAACTTTATCCAAAATTTAGACATCTAGGTGCTCCTGCACCATACTCCCTGGCATGATGAAAACTCTTGTCCCAAGAGTTATGGGACCTGCTCCAAATGTTCTTCCACCTTGTTGAGATGTTCCTCTGACTAGGAAACATGAACTCTCTTAGAGTTATCTTTCTCCATCTCCAACCTGCATGGCTCCTGTAAACAGTGTTAGTACCAGAAAACTTGTTTTGGTGTCTTTGCCTAGGACCTTGTTGCTGCAATGCTTCAGCTCTTCTCGACTGGAGGTTCTGATTCATTCCTCCTTGTACCTTTTATTGTTTGCCTTCCTTCTTCTGGCTCCTTATAGGACACTCAATGTCCCCTACCTTAACATAACTCAAGTCCCAAGCCTGCTTCTTTCTAGGACTGCCATCCACCTTCTTGTGTTGCATCTGTGTCTGCTGTGTGCAATCACCCTGAACCTGCACATTCAACTTCAATTTCTCTCCCAAGCAAATTGTAACCTATTCCTTCTTCTCCTCACAAGGTAAAGGAATCAATTTGAACTTCTTGCCATCTTTGTTCTCTACATAGGTATTAGTATACCCATCATGAATTATCCTTCTCAAATACTGCCATGGTCTGCCCAAGATTACATGCCCACATGTCATAGGAATAATATCACATAAAACATAGTCCTGATATGGACCAATTGTGAAATCAACATAAGCCTTCTTAGTGACCATTACCTGCTACTCCTGACTCACCCAAGTGACATGGTAAGGACTGGGATGATCAAAAGTCTTCAACCCCAACTTATTCACCATTTCCCAAGAAACTAAGTTATCATGAGAACCTGAATCTACAATCAACTTGCATATCTTGCCATGGCTCAAACAATTAGTTCTGAAAATAGATACCTATGGTGGTTGCTGCATCTTACCTCTTTCCACCATGAGCATCTCTACATCCATCATTGGAGAGGCTGACGACATCTCTGGTTCTTTTGGCTTCTCCTCCTCTTGTGCCAAGTGAACTCTTGTATCCTTTCTCTTATCTATACCATCCTTCTTAGGACAGTTGAAAGATGTGTGTCCCACCTCATTGTAGTGGTAACATCTGCCTATGAACACTCCTCTTCCTGATCCAAATCTACCTCCACCTCTCTGTTCTATAGACAACTCCTTACCCTTCTCATTGCTGTTCTGAACTTCAATAGTAGGTTTGCGCCTACCTCTGTTTCCTCTTCCGTAACCTTCTGGCCTTTCTTGCTTCCTCTTCACTCTCTCTTCAGCCCTGATGGCTAACTGAAAACACTCTCCAAGTGTTTTTGGTACTGCTAACCCAATCTCATCCTGCAAGTTATACTTAAGCCCGTTAAGGTACCTTGCCACTTTCTCTTCTTCATCTTCCAGCCCACCTCTAATACTAAGCTTATGAAATTGCTTAGTATAGGACAGAACATCCATGTCCTTCTGTTTCAGATTCTACCTCATCCTCTTTGTCTGAATAGAGTAATCAAATGGAAGGAATTGATCCTTCAACATATCCTTCATCCTACTCCAAGAAGTGATTTTTGATGCACCTCTATCCATTCTCTCTATCTGCACACTACTCCACTAGGTAAGTGTTGTTCCTCTCAGTTTTGTTTTTGAAAACTTAATCTTTTTCTCATCATTCATCTCCTCATATTCAAAAAAAATTTCCAGGGCATCTATCCACCCTAACGCTTCTTCGCTATCCATCTTCCTCTGATAGATAGGTAGCTCTATGTTTGCCTTAGTTCCACTTCCTTAGACTACCTTCAGCAATCTTACAAACTTCTTTTCTTCAGCATCTAACTAATCCTTAGGAGGATTCTCATCTGCATCCTCACCTCCTTCTAACTCACTTTGTTCGTCCTTTCTTGGATTCTTCTCTAATGCTTCTAATCTTGCCAAGATTGTTGCATTCTCCCTTCTTACTTGCCTCAGCTCTTTGTCTCTGGCAGCATCTTGCTCTCTTCTATCCCTCAGCTCTTTCTCTCTTGCCTCTAAGGCTTCTATCAACTCAACATTCTCTCTTGCCATCTGGTTCTTTGGAGGCATCTTCACAACTCTCTCACAAACCTTATCTTCTTCACAAGATCCACAACACCTTCAAGGATCTACTAGCTAGGTCTAATACCAAATGTGATGCAAAGCATCAAAGACAGCAGGACGGTAGCATCTACCATATCCCTCAGTCACAATCTCATAGCTCGAAGAGCAGGACAATCACACTATCCATATTAGGGTGGTCTCTATCAACACAAGTTCAACTTCATTGTAGCATACCAACTCAATAATCTACCAAACACTTAATACCTGCAATGACCAAATAACAACATGATGAATAAAACTCACTACCTTCTTGGTATGATTGTTGTCCTCTCCTAACACATGGTTCTACAGAGGTTTCTCCCATGCCCACACTCACCATACACCATTCCTCTATCCTGTAATCTTCACAAGGATGTTAGCCAACTATCATACATCTCATTCCATTAATCACAAATGGAGAAGATCAATGAAAAGAAAGAATACCCATCGGTGTGCTCAAAGATACCCTACTCAAGATTTTAAGACTCTTTCAAATAAAGGAGGAATGCAGGGATACACAAGGGTGTCAAGGGCCCAAACAAGTTGCAAGTGATGGGTAGTTCAACCACCTAAACATCCATCATAAATACCAACTACTCCTCAGCTGTACTAGTACGGATCAAGGCAGAAAACAACAAATTTCTAACTGTGGCAACAATTCTGGAAAAAAAATAGTTTTAGGGAAATCACCCATATCTCCCACCCAGATCATCATCAAAATCCCAAATTAGTCTCAAATCAAAGGCACTTCAAGGTAATTTCCATCCATCACAAGTTTGGGTAATAACAAATCTGTACAATTGCGGGTACTGTAGCGAAAAGAGTGAAAAAAATAGAAAAAAAGTAGAAAAAAATAGTTTTTGGTAAAATAGCGATATCTTTCACCCAGATCATTTTCAAGACACCAAACCAGACTCAAATCAAAGGTATTTCAAAGCTCTTTCCATCCATTACAAGCTTGGGCAATAATACATCTGTACAGTCATGTGTATGGCTGGTGAACAGTAACAAAAAACACAGAAAATTAGAAAAAACACAGAACAACAAAAAAATGGTTCTTCTTATTGTTTATCTCAAATCTATTCAATGTAATCCTTCCATACAGTCTTCCTTGGCTTAATACAAGCCTCCTACAATGCAAGAAAACATTTTTCATTGCCAAACTATCAATTTCTTTTCTGATTTTTAACTGCAGCTATAAAACTATCTATTATAGAAACTGCCTTTTCTTGGATTCCATCGACAGTTGGATAACTAATCTTGCTTTTTTTTTAACATGTAAATAACCTTTGGACAAGGTTATCACTATCCTTAGACATGCCTTTAAAGCCTTACTACACTAAAACTTAAATGATTATAAAGACTATCCTAAATAAACATTAAAACTCAGATTACTCTTGCAAACTATCTAAGACAACATGACTATCCTAACTAGGACTTGCAACACAACAAAAGATTCTTTTTAACATTTGGACATAGTCCAAATACAACATGGATTTCAAGCCTTATACCTCATGTACATGGTCTCCAAGACCTCATTAGACAAAACAAAACAACTTGAACTTTATCCAAAATTTAGACATCTAGGTGCTCCTGCACCATACTCCCTGGCATGATGAGAAGTCTTGTCCCAAGAGTTATGGGACCTGCTCCAAATGTTCTTCCATCTTGTTGAGATGTTCCTCTGACTAGAAAACATGAACTCTCCCAGAGTTATCTTTCTCTATCTCCAACCTGCATGGCTCCTGTAAATAGTGTTAGTACCAAAAAACTTGTTTTGGTGTCCTTGCCTAGGACCTTGCTGCTACAATGCTTCAGCTCTTCTCGACTGGAGATTCTGATTCATTCCTCCTTGTACCTTCTATTGTTTGCCTTCCTTCTTCTAGCTCCTTATAGGACACTCAATGTCTGCTACCTTAACATAACTCAAGTCCCAAGCCTACTGCTCTCTAGGACTGTCATCCACCTTCTTGTGTTGCATCTGTGTCTGCTGTGTGCAATCACCCTGAACCTGCACATTCAACTTCAATTTCTCTCCAAAGCAAATTGTAACCTATTCCTTCTTCTCCTTACAAGGTAAAGGAATCAATTTGAACTTCTTTCCATCTTTGTGCACTACATAGGTATTAGTATACCCATCATGAATTGTCCTTCCCGAATACTGCCATGGTCTACCCAAGATTACATGCCCACATGTCATAGGAATAACATCACATAAAACATAGTCCTGATATGGACCAATTGTGAAATCAACATAAGCCTTTTTAGTGACCATTACCTGCTACTCCTGACTCACCCAAGTGACATGGTAAGGACTGGGATGATCAAAAGTCTTCAACCCCAACTTATTCACCATTTCCCAAGAAACTAAGTTATCATGAGAACCTGAATCTACAATCAACTTGCATATCTTGCCATGGCTCAAACAATTAGTTCTAAAAATAGATACCTGTGGTGGTTGCTGCATCTTACCTCTTTCCACCATGAGCATCTCTCCATCTATCATTGGAGAGGCTGATGACATCTTTGGTTCTTTTGGCTTCTCCTCCTCTTGTGCCAAGTGAACTCTTGTATCCTTTCTCTTATCTATACCATCCTTCTTAGGATAGTTGAAAGATGTGTGTCCCACCTCATTGTAGTGGTAACATCTTCCTGTGAACACTCCTCTTCCTGATCCAAATCTACCTCCACCTCTATGTCCACCTCTCTGTTCTGTAGACAACTCCTTACCCTTCTCATTGCTGTTCTGAACTTCATTAGTAGGTTTGCCCCTACCTCTGTTTCCCCTTCCATAACCTCTTGGCCTTTCTTGCTTCCTCTTCACTCTCTCTTCAGCCCTGATGGCTAACTGAAAACACTCTCCAAGTGTTTTTGGTACTGCTAACCCAATCTCATCCTGTAAGTTATACCTAAGCCCGTTAAGGTACCTTGCCACTTTCTCTTCGTCATCTTCCAGCCCACCTCTAATACTAAGCTTATGAAATTGCTCAATATAGGACAGAACATCCATGTCCTTCTATTTCAGATTCTACCTCATCCTCTTTGTTTGAATAGAGTAATCAGATGGAAGGAATTGATCCTTCAACATATCCTTCATCCTACTCCAAGAAGTGATTTTTGATGCACCTCTAGCCATTCTCTCTATCTGCACACTACTCCACTAGGTAAGTGTTGTTCCTCTCAGTTTTGTTTTTGCAAACTTAATCTTTTTCTCATCATTCATCTCCTCATATTCAAAAAAAAATTCCAGGGCATCTATCCACCCTAACACTTCTTCACTATCCATCTTCCCCTGATAGATAGGTAGCTCTATGTTTGCCTTAGTTCCACTTCCTTGGACTGCCTTCAGCAATCTTACAAACTTCTTTTCTTCAGCATCTAACTAATCCTCAGGAGGATTCTCATCTGCATCCTCATCTCCTTCTGACTCACTTTGTTCATCCTTTCTTGGATTCTTCTCTAATGCTTCCAATCTTGCCAAGATTGTTGCATTCTCCCTTCTTACTTGCCTCAGCTCTCTGTCGCTGGCAGCATATTGCTCTCTTCTGTCCCTCAGCTCTTTCTCTCTTGCCTGTAAGGCTTCTCTCAACTCAGCATTCTCTCTTGCTATCTGGTTCTTTGGAGGCATCTTCACAACTCTCTCACAAACCTTATCTTCTTCACAAGATCCACAACACCTTCAAGGATCTACTAGCTAGCTCTGATACCAAAAATGATGCAGAGCATCAAAGACAGTAGCATCTACCATATCCCTCAGTCACAATCTCATAGCTCCAAGAGTAGGACAATCCCACTATCCATCTTAGGGTGGTCTCTATCAACACAATTTCAACTTCATTTAGCATACCAACTCAATAATCTACCAAACACTTAATACCTGCAATGACCAAATAACAACATGATGAATAAAACTCACTACCTTCTTGGTATGATTGTTGTCCTCTCCTAACACATGGTTCTGCAGATGTTTCTCCCATGCCCACACTCACCATACACCATTCATCTATCCTGTAATCTTCACAAGGATGTGAGCCAACTATCATACATCTCATTCCATTAATCACAAATGGAGAAGATCAATGAAAAGAAAGAATACCCATTGGTTTGCTCAAAGATACGCTACTCAAGATTTCAAGACTCTTTCAAATAAAGGAGGAATGTAGGGATACACAAGGGTGTCAAGGGCCCAAACAAGTTGCAATTGATAGGTAGTTCAACCAACTAATCCTCAACCGTACTAGTATGGATCAAGGCAGAAAACAGCAAATTTCTAACTGTGACAGCAATTCTAGAAAAAAAATAGTTTTAGGGAAATCACCCATATCTCCCACCCAGATCATCATCAAGATCCAAAACTAGTCTCAAATCAAAGGTACTTCAAAGTACTTTCCATCCATCACAAGTTTGGGCAATAACAAATCCATACAATCGCGGGTACTGTAGCAAAAAGAGTGAAAAAAATAGAAAAAAAGTAGAAAAAATAGTTTTTGGTAAAACAGCAATATCTTTCACCCAGATCATTTTCAAGACACCAAACTAGACTCAAATCAAAGGTATTTAAAATATCTTTCCATCCATTACAAGCTTGGGCAATAATACATCTATACAGTCACATGTATGGCTGGTGAACAGTAACAAAAAACACAGAAAATCAGAAAAAACACAGAATAGCAAAAAAAAACGGTTCTTCTTGTTGTTTCTCTCAGATCTATTCAATGTAATCCTTCCATACAAACTTGCTTGGCTTAATACAGGCCTCCTACAATGCAAGAAAACATTTTTCATTGCCAAACCATTGATTTCTTTTCTGATTTTTAACTGCAGCTATAAAACTATCTATTATAGAAACTACCTTTTCTTGGATTCCATCGACAGTTGGATAACTAATCTTGCTTTTTTTTTAACATGTAGATAACCTTTGGACAAGGTTATCACTATCCTTAGACATGCCTTTAAAGGCTTACTACACTAAAACTTAAATGATTATAAAGACTGTCCTAAATAAACATTAAAACTTAGATGACTCTTGCAAACTATCTTAGACAACATGACTGTCCTAACTAGGACTTGCAACACAACAAAAGATTCTTTTCAACATTTGGACATAGTCCAACTACAACATGGATTTCAATCCTTATACCTCATGTAAATGGTCCCCAAGACCTCATTAGACAAAACAAAACAACTTGAACTTTATCAAAAATTTAGACATCTAGGTGCTCCTGCACCACATAGTTATAGTAGGACGTGAAGAAATTTGTGCAGAGTTGCTGAGTGTGTCATATGGCAAAAGGAACAAGTCAGAATATAGGGTTGTGTCAGCCACTACCTGTACCCGAAAAGCCATGGGATGATATTAGTATGGATTTTGTTCTTGGTTTACCAAGGACATAGAGAGGGCATGATTCTATTTTTGTGGTGGTGGATAGATTCTCAAAGATGGCACATTTCATTCCTTACAAGAAGACTATTGATGATGTTCATATTACAAAAATTTTTTTAGGGAGGTGGTGAGATTACATGGTCTACCAAAGACCATAGTTTCAGATCGAGATACCAAGTTTGTTGGTTATTTCTGGAGGACATTGTGGAAGAAGTTGAAAATAGATTTGAAGTTCCGTTCTGCACACCATCCAAAGACTGATGGATAGACTGAAGTGGTTAATATGAGTTTGGGTAACCTGCTACAATGTTTACTAGGAGATAAGCCCAAGGGATGGGATTTGACTTTACCATAGGCAGAATTTTCTTACAACAATTTTGTCAATAGGAGTACTAGTAAATCACCATTCCAGATTGTATATGGCAATAGCCCAATAAATGCTTCTAAGTTAAGGAAGCTGGACAAAGGAGAAAAGACAAGTGATGAAGTTGAAGACTTTGCAAAACATCTGAAGAATTTGCATGAAGAGGTGAGGAAGCACATTAATAAGATGAATATTTAGTACAAAGCTAAGGTAGATCAGAAGAGGAGATATAAGGAGTTCCAGGTAGGAGATGAAGTCATGGTTCACCTGAGAAAAGAAAGGTTCCCAATTGGAACATACAATAAGTTAAAAATGAAGAAGTTTGGACTATACAGAATCCTAAAGAAGCATGATTTAGGAAATGTATATGAGGTAGAGTTGCCAAGTGGGATCAATATTTCCTCTATGTTCAATATTTTTGATTTAACAGAATATCATGAAGGTGGCACAAAGGATGGACTAACACAAGAATAGTGGAGTATTACAGCATCTACTTCAACAGAGGAGATAGACAAGATCTTGGATAGCCGTGTGCGAAGAAGTACTTGGAACAAGCAATATGAGAATATTTGGTGAAATGGAAAGGAAGGCCTGTTGAAGATTATTCTTCATTGTCTAAGGTAGAGGTTGACCATTTGGGTTTTTCTCAAACAAACACCTAAGACGTGACAGGGTCACTTCTCAAATTACCTTAGGTGTCTGATGTAGGAGCATCTAATGGTGTAAGGGCAATCTTGTATCACCCAAAAAGATGTTGCTTCAAAATCATTATAGTTATTTTCATTTCTTTCCATAATTAGTATTTTTGGTTCCATAATCTCTTGAATAATGATGTAGGACTTTTAGTTTTTTCCAAACTGCTAAAAATAGTAAATTGCCAGTTTTGGAAAGTTTACCTGCCATTTTAGGAAAGTTTGTATTTGGGTACGGATTGAAGCAAAAACTTACAGAAATTTACATAATGGAAATATAAGATCTTTGGTGAAGGAATCAGGCAAAGATCATTTGTGACTTGAAAGATATTAAAGTTTTTTGTTTTCTAAAAAGCCCCTAAAATTTTCTAAAATGAGATATAAGGCACTAAAAGATCCCATAATGTCCCAAAAAGTTGATGGAAATCTATTTACAAATATCTAGCATGATATTTCACATCGTAAGCTTTCTGGTGCTTAAAACGGTTTGTCAATTGGACACCCAGATCAAAAGTTATGCTTCCCAGAAGTTGACCTACTTTTGGAGGGAGTTGCAAATTTCAAAATTTAGCTGGAGGCCACCAAAAAGTGTTATTTATGACTATTTTGGGAACCCTGGGCGGTAGTAGAGTTAAGGGGGAAAAGTGTAGAGTCAAGAATAGGTCAGAAAATAGAAACACTAGCTAATTTGGGGTTTACAAAAGGTAGATGATTCCAGAGTCTGGAGATAGGACGCTGTAATGTGATGCAACCTGTACAGGATTCATCCTTTGATTATATTTGAGCTTCTGTAATGTAATGTTTTTCCCATATCAATAAAAGATCATTTTATTTTCTCTATGCAATTTCTATTGTTGTGTGCTTTATGATTTACCCCCTTCATCATATGCTCATCATGAGACAGAACTGACTATGCAAGCATGTCGGGGTCGGTAGGTAAATGTTAGTGAAGGTCTCATTTCATGTGCCAAGTTTCCTTGTTGTTCTGACCTGCAAGCTACTGGTAAAGTGAATTTGTTGGTAGCATACAACCTGGAATAACTGGCACCCTTGGCACACAAAACAAGACCTACCCTAGCATTTACCTGCCCACTTTGATGTGTTGGCGAAGTTCATTCGGCCCTACAAGCTATAGAATGCAAAATGTCACTCCTATTACCTTTCAAGTTTACCGGTAGCTTGTAGCCTGGAATGACTGAGATACTTGGCACACGAAATGGACCTCCCCTAGTATTTACCCACCCACATGGATGTCTTGCCACAGTCAGTTTGACCCCACAACCTATGTAATGTAAAATTTCAGTCTTAGTAACTTTCTAGTTTGTCAGTAGATTACAACCTAAAACAATTAGGATGCTTGGTACATGAAATTAGACCTCCCCTAACATTTAACCACCCACCTCGATGTGTTGATGCAATTAGTTTGGCTCCATGACAACCAGAACAAAAAATACAACACCTGGCAATGCTGTGCTATATGAAACTAAAGTATTTTACAAGAATGCATTGGATTTTGACATGGTCAAATGGACTGGAGTTGACAAAACTAAGAGATTTTATTGTGGATGGACCACACGTGCACCTGTATGTCCAAATAGAACATTCCCAACTGCCATGAATTTTGAGAACTACTTTGTCAAAGTTTAGCAGTTTTTGCATCTTAGGGATCTTAAGGGACTTTGCCAATAGCCTACTACCCCGAACAACTAGGGCACTTTACACATGAAAGGAGACCTCCCCTAGCATTTACCCACCCACCCCGACACATTGGTGAAGTTTGTTTGATGCCACAACCTATGGAATAGAAAATATCACTCCTAGCACCTTTTCACTGCGTGAAACTAAAGCATTTTGCAAGAATGTGTTTGATTTCAGCATGGTTAAATGGACTGGAGTTTACCAAAATTGAGAGATATTATTATGGATGGACCCCACATGCACCTGTAGGTCCAAATGGAATGTTCGCAGCTGCCACGAATTCTGAGAACTGCTCTGTTAAAGTTTGGCAGTTTTTGCATCTTAGGGATCTTAAGGGATTTTGTCGGTAGCCTATTGCCCTAAATGATTGGGGCACTTTGCACACAAAATGAGACATTCCTTGGCATTACTTTCCCACCCTGATGTGTTGGCAATGTCTGTTTGACCCCACGACCTATGGAATGCAAAATATCACTCCTAGCACCTTTCCACTACATGAAACTAAAGCATTTTGCAAGAATGTGTTTGATTTCGGCATGGTTAAAAAGACTGGAGTTGATCGAAACCAAGAGAGATTATTGTGGATGGGCCCTATGTGCACCTATAGGTCTAAATAGAATGTTCCCAGCTGCCACAAATTTTGAGAAATGCTCCTTCAAAGTTTGGTAGTTTTTTCATCTTAGGGATCTTAAGGGACTTTACTAGTAGCCTGCTGCCCCGAATGATTAGGGCACTTCACATATGAAACGAGACCTCCCCTAGTATTTACCCACCCATCTTGATGCATTGGTGAAGTCCGTTCGACCCCACGACCTATGGAATGAAAAATGTCACACCTAGCCTTGAGGATTTAATCAAGTAGTCCTTAGGTTGATATATCCATTCTAAGATTGACATATGACTGCTACCATTTACACATAATTGTACATTTATAAAATGAGCGTTCTAAGATTTTTATAACAACCTTCTCTATTTTACTGGGACAACACTATCCTAATATGTGTTGACAATGCTAAAATGTGAATAATGGTATGATGATTAGTAAATACTCTTAGGACCTTGATGACTGTCCTAGCAATCATATGACTAGTTTTATAATTACTAGATACCCCCAAATGGAAGCTTTTCTTGTCAAACGGATATATGGTTGTCCACATATTGCATGCTAATTCATGATTGCATGCTTTTCCATAAGTGTACTATGTCATAGTTGGTCTATTGGCCTTGCTAGGATTGTCTTTATGTGGGAATGACATGATTAACTTGATGAGGTTATCTTCCCTTCTTAATTTAGGATTTCTACTCTTTGATTACTAGCACAACTATCTCTGATTACCAACCAATGTAATATCATAAGGAATGGTATATAAGATATAAAAATGTAGGATCAATGATGTAAATTCTCTAAAATTAAAAAAATATGTCAATATTTGATCATAAATCCTCATAATAGCTAGGTAGAAACAATGATAAGAGATGGACCATAGACAAGATGCTTAGTATCATAATAGACCATGAATGTTCTAAGAAGCTAGAACCTCACTCAATGCAAGTATATATTGGATAATGCTTTAAGAAGTTAGATCAAATAGTGTAAGAACATATGTAAAGCAAGGAGCCATTAGTATCATTGGATACAAAACCAAGGATCAAAATATAAGATGTAAAGGATTGAGAGAAAGGACCAAAGAAAAAACATAATTAAGTAGACAAGACTATCCAATGCATGTCCTACAAGGTGTATCACAAGGTCTAGATCATTAGTATGTATGTACTCACCACTATCCATATGATTGTCATTAGGTTGTTTGGATGTTTAGAACAACATATGGACAACCATCAAAGCATAAAGGATATAGGAAATTTGTCACATGCTATAATTGCAACTGCCCTTGTAGACATGTATGCAAAATGTGGAAGCATCGACAAGGCATATGAATTGTTTGGCATGATGTCCCAAAGAAACGTCACCTCATAGAATGCAATGATTGCAAGATATGAAAAAAATGGATTTTTTAATAAGGATTTAGAAACTTTCGAGCAAATGCAATTGGCGAGTGTAAAGCCAAATTCCAAAACCTTCGAAATGGTATCATTGGAACATAGTATAGACATCCATCAAAGATGATGTAGGAGCATAGGCTCAAAATGAATCAAGTGACTTTAGGAGATGGCAAGGAGATAGCAAACTGAGTGCTCTTAGCTAGTGAGGGGGCAATTTTAGAAAATTTTGATTTTCTCCCAATTCCACCATTCAAATCCTCTAAAACTTGGTGGACACCATATACAGGTATATATACAGCTACAAGAAAAATTTCATAGGTTGATCACATGTGCAAGTTCCATTTTGAGAAAGCCCTACTCTTTTTAACCTAAAAAGACCCTATTTTAGTGTATTTTTTAGATATCTTGTGTTGGGTGAGTGATATCTACAAGGGGAGTGTTTAGACATGCTAGATATGTCCACTTACACCTTATCTATCAATATTAGGGCCTAATGTGTTAGGGTTAGCTGACATAAGATATCAAATAAATACAAATAAAGATTAAACAAAGGAATGAAAATACACATAAATAATAATAGTGAGAGACAAGTTTTAATGTGGTTCACCCAAACTTGGGCTACATCCACCAATAGAGAGTCTAATATTATTATCCAGTAAATCAAAATGATTACAACCAGTAATCCCTGCAACTCAATACCCTTGCAAATGCTACAACACAATATCAATGGAAACCCTAACCCTTAGCTACTTTTATCAAGCTTTTTGTTGCTTACAAAAATAGGGTTTTCTTTATGTCGGTCAATAGAAAAATAACATCCGATGCCTTTATAAAATAATAAAAAACTATGTGAGGTTTTAGGGGCACTGCCCCTCAACCCCGCCCTATATAGTGACAAGGAACATGTCAGGGACGCTGCCCCTGGACCTCGTAGGAATTTGGGGGGAAATCGTGCTGATAAAAGTGGGGTAAATTTAACCCCTGAGTTTGATTGGGCTCCATATAACAACAATCTCCCACTTGGAGATTGATCAAACTCCACGCCATATCATCTCCCACTTGGAGATTGATCATAACACCGCTGACCCTGTAGCTCCCACTGGAAATAAGCACCCTAGACTTGTTTTTCTATTTTTGTTGCTTTAGTCTAGAAGACCAACCAAAGCTAAAGAGAAGCTCAGCTTCTCCCTTGTCACTGCCTTTGTAAACATATCCATTAGATTTTCATCTATATGTATCTTTTCTAGCCTTACCTATCCATCATCCAACATCGACTGAATAAAGTGATACCTCAACTATATGTGTTTAGTCTTTGAATGCAAGGAAAAATTCTTTGCAAGATGTGTGGCACTCTGACTATCTATATACAAATAACTGATAGCCTCCTATTTGCCCAATTCTTCTATGAAAGATTGCTTCCATATCATCTCCTTGCTTTCCTCTATTGTAGCTACATATTCTACCTTCGTGGTGGATAAAGCAACCATCTTTTACAACCATGAGATCCAACTCACCACTGTCCCACCTACAGTATAGACATAACCTATAGTACTCCACCTGGTATCAATAGCCCCTACCAAATCTGAGTCTACATAGCCTACTAAATTAGTATTAGAGTCCCCAAAACATAAGTGGTTATTGGATGTACCTCACAAATATTTGAGAATCCATTTTACTGCATTCCAATGCTCCAATCTGGGATGACTCATATACCTACTGATGACTCCTACAACATGTGCAATATCTAGTCTTGTGCATACCATGGCATACATTAAACTTTCTACAACTAAAGCATATGGTACCTTGGACATTTTATCTTCCTCCTTTGTTGTCTTAAGACACATCTCCTTAGTCAATTTCAAATGACTAGGCAAAGGTTTGCTGACAGCTTTTGCATTCTCTATATAGAATCTCTGCAACGCCTTTTCAACATAATCAGCCTAAGATAGAGTCAATTTTTTGTTCTTCCTATCTCTACAAATTTTTATACCAAGGATTTGTTTTGCTAGCCCCAAATCCTTCATAGAAAATGAACATGCCAACTACTATTTTAACTCTATTATGTGATCCATGTTAAACCCATCTACAAGCATGTCATCAACATATAAACATAAAATAATGTAGCTATCATTATCCAACCTCTTAAAATAAACATAATGGTCATAATTACACTGGCTATAGCCTTGTTCAGCCATAAAACTATCAAATTTTAAATACCATTGCTGAGGTGCTTGTTTTAGGTCATACAAACTCTTCTTCAATCTGCACACCAGTTCTCCTTACTTATGACCTCAAATCCTTGGGGTTGTTCCATGTATATCTCCTCCTCCAAATCACCATGGAGTAAGGTAGTTTTCACATCTAGTTGTTCCAAATGCAAATCTTCAACAGCCATAATACTTAGAACAGTGTGAATAGAAGTCATCTTAACAACCAGAGAAAAAATCTCATCAAAATAAATGCCTTTTTTCTATGCAAATCCTTTTACAACTAACATGGCTTTAAATCTTTTCTTACCTCCATCTTCCTCTTTCAACCAATAAACCCATTTGTTTGGTAAAGCCTTTCTACCTACAGGGAACTTTCATTGCAAGCTCCCACTGAACCTGTGTATCCACCTACATAGCTTCATCATACCTTTCTAGTTCACTAGTATATATTAATAAAATAGAATACAAAGAGGGAGAGAACGTTTTAGGAGGTCTACTTAGCCTTGTTGGCTGTCTAACATTCACTGGAGTTTGTGGTATTTCTGGTTGCTCTTGCAGAGCACGAGGAACCACTAGAACATCACTATTTGGAGTACCATCCAACACCACATAATCTTTTTTCTTTCTTCTCATACCATTGTAACTAATCTTTGTATAACACCTTCTCATTGAATACAACATTCCTGGTTCTCACAATTTTCTAATTTTCAAAATCCCAAAGCCTATAACCAAATTCATCAATACCATATCCAACAATGGTACACCTTTTTTATTTTACATCTAGTTTGGTTCTATTTTTAGAATCTACATGTGCAAATGCTTCACATCTGAAGGTTTTGAGAAAAGAATAACTCACCTTCTTACCTATCCATGCTTCCTCTAGAATACCATAGCCCAAAGGAATTGAAGGACCTCTATTAATTAAATATACAACAGTGTTGACAGCCTCTACCCACATGTTTAAAGGCAGCCTGACATGCAATCTCATGGTCCTTGCACGCTCCATTATTGTCCTATTCATGCATTTAGCCACTCCATTTTCCTGTGGAATCCCTAAAACCATTTTCTGCCTACAAATTCTATTAAAGGAATAATAATCCTTAAATTCTTTGCTATAATACTCACCACCATTATAAGATCTAAGACATTTTAATCTTTTACCCATCTCATTCTCAACGAAGCTTCTCCATTTTGTAAATGTTTCAAATACATCAGATTTCTACCTAAGGAAATAGATCCATACCTTCCTAGTTGCATCATCTATGAATGTAACATAATACTGAAAGCCACCAAGAGAAGATATCTGAGCTGGTCCCTGTACATCTGTATGCACAAGCTCCAACTTTTCATCTTTCTTTTGCTTCCCATCCTTGAGAAAACTAACTCTCTTTTGTTTTCCATACACACAACTTTCACAGAAATCCATATTAATACATTTCAGACTTGGTAAATCTTTCTAGAATGAAGTACCTTCATACCTTTTTCACTCATATGGCCAAGTCTGTTATGCCACAGTATTGTCTTAGAACCTGCAGCAACTATTTTAGTCTCTTCCTACAAACCTGCAACAACTATTCTTGAACCTGTTTGTTTTTTCTTTGTAACAACTACAGTAGAAGGAATATTATGACCTATACAAAGATATAATGTGCCTACTTTCACACCTTTTGCTACTATTAAGGCACCTTTTGAAACCTTCCAATTTTTATCAGTAAATGTAACAATGCAATCTTTTTCAGCTAGTTGCCCTGCTAAAATTAAATTCCTACTGAGCCTTGGAACATGGCTTACCTCTTGTAGTAGCCAATGATTCCCATTCTGCAACTTAATCTTAATTTTCCCCTTTCCAACAATCTGACAGGGTTCGTTAACTCCCAAATAAACCAACCCAAAATCCCCTTGGACATAATCAAGAAAAAAACTTCTATGGGGTGTAGCATGAAATGAGGCCCCTGAATCTAAAACCCATGAATCATTAGCATTATCTAGGGAAAAAAATCAAAGCATCATCTTTAGATTTATTACTTACCACATTTACCTCCTTATTTCCTTCTTGTTTGTCTCCTTTATTTTTCCAATACCAACAATCTCTCTTTAGATGACCTGGTTTCACACAGTACCAACAATCCTTCTATCCTCTGGATTGGGATCTCTTGTCCTTTCATTTTCCTCGTGACTTCCCATGACCTCCAGAACCTTTTTCTCTCTCCTTTGATCTTCTCGTGCTTTCTACATTCAAAACACTACCTGATGTGGACCCTCCTGAGCTTTTCCATCGCATTTCCTCACTAAGGATTGTTGATAACTGAGAGGGGGGGTGAATCAGTTATCCTAATTATTTCTGCTTTCTGAACTTTCTTATTAATCAATGCAGCATTAATTCAAATAAGCAAACATAGCCATGAAATAGAAATACACATGACACAATATTTTTGACGTGGAAACCCTATTAAGGGAGAAAACCATGGGGTGATTAACCCAAGATTGTATTCCCTGTTAGAAGAATGGAAATACAAAATGGCACTTGCCAATTAGGGATCACTGCTCACAAGAAGGCATGCTGCCTACAAGAGACACACTGTCTACAAAAAGAGTGTTATACAATACTTGAACTGATTGGAAGCATCTACATATGTTGGAGTTCAGTTCCGGTTTAGGCTCAGTACACTGATCTGCTGCACTTCATCTTTCCTCTTCTCTTATGTTGCTTTCCTTTCACATACCGGATCTTCCTTACTGCTTCTGCTTTGCTTTTCTACTTTTATTCACATATAACTAACTCCTACAACCCCTCTTACAACTAAATCCATCGTGTCTATATATCCGCACAAGTGATTTCATCACCTTTCTAGTCGGCACTTAGAATAGTCAATCTTTTCACAAACTCTGATCTGTCGGCTGAATCCTTGCACATCAAGTAATGCAAATCAAGGATATACTTGTGGAAATCATTAATCATGTCAGCCAAACATAATTTATGCCTTCATAACCTTTACCAATATCAGTAACATATCCAGAATAAAGTCTGATGTTCTGCTAGTTAGTTCTTCCTCTGTTCACACTACCAATTAGGAACCCGACACTCAAGTGTTCATATCTTTTTCCTCATCTATCACCAGAGGCTAAATCCTTGGAATCTATCACTCAAGGTAGTCCTCTTGACTTCCCCAAATCTACACTTCACCAAGACACTTCCTCTGAGAGATCCAGACCTATCTGTCGGACCTCGCCATATGCTATGTTCTTGTTTACCGAACACAACATTCTTCACTCTGACTTCCGGTAGAGACACATCATGTCCTACAGATGTGTGGGATGAACTTTGTTGCCATCAATGACAACAATCATGAATCCATATAGTGTCTCTTGCCAACAATCTTCCCCTTTGGCATTGATGGCAACACTTAGTGAAAAATGGCTAAGTGTTTACACTATGCTCCCCCTTGGCTAATGCTCTATTTTTGTATACATTTTCCGGAGCTCCTCCTTAATTGGATTCCTCATTTTTCACTACTCCTCACTCCCCCTTTGACATCAATGGCAAAGGGTAGGGTCCACACACCAAAATTTCCAAAAACAGTCTATACATATCCGCATAAGTATATATACAAGTTGTACTTACATATACTTAAGTATGTCTATAAAAGTATTCTTCAACTGTACAACTTCTGTCGTGCAACTCTGCTTCATCTTGTCTAAAATTGAAATATGACCACTCAACAGAAATGCATACGCATCCGCCCTTTTTAGATCTGTTGGATCATTGGTCTAGGCTATGGTTTGAGCTTCACTTATGGCCTCATGCATGGCCTCTAACTTAGGGATAATGATCCTTCTAAGTTCACCCATCCGGCTAATTATGTTCTTCCTTTCCTTCTCAAAATTCTTTATTACATTTGTGATTGCAATAGTCTGACACTCTTGATTTACTATGGAGGATGAGAGAGGATCAAAACTTTGAGATAGACTTAATAGTTTATCCTCTTGTTCTTTTACTTTCCTCTCAATATCTTTGGTCACTGTGGGCCAAGATAAGCAAAATTTGTACATATTTCTACCATCTTTAAGAGCATTTTCCAAGCTCTTTATCCCAATATCCATAACTTTCCTATCATTTGTTATCATACCCTATACTTCAGAGAATCTCTTACCCAAAAACTCCTTCTGGACCTTTTCTTCAGCTGACTTCTCTAGAGAATCAAAATGTGTGCTAACACTGTTGACTAGAGTTTTGAGATTACCGAATGTGGAGGCTGTGGGATTCTTCTGAAATGATGGCATAATCTTTTCAAGCACTCTAGAAGCAGCTTCTATCAACTCACAGTCTTCCATGTGAGATTTCAGGAGTTTTTCTTTAACCTTTGCATTAGCAAATGAAGCAATCTTCATTGTCTGTACCAGAGAAAGAGAATCAAAATCAAATGGTCCTTGTAGAAGCTCCAGTTCATCAATCTCCATTGTTTCTTTGTTCAAGAATTCTTGGATAGTTTTAGCAGTGTCTCTTGCCGGAGACAGATTTTTCTTCTCTTATGTATTCTTAGAGCTGTCTCTTGGAGCTTTTTCTCCTTCTACATTCTTACCACTAGCAGTTGTGATCTTCTCTGTTGAAGTTTTCTCTCCTTCTGCAACCTTGGTACTGTCATCTTCTTTTTCCTTCACCTCTGCTTCTTTCTCCTGTATTCTTTCTTCTCCTTTAGATCCAGAGACTGTAGGGGAAACCGGAGGAGAAATGTTAGTCTATTCAAGGCCCACCTCTTCTGACATTTTCTTAGTGGATTCTTCTGCAACACTTGTAGTTGAGGGATTAGTACCCAATTCCTCTATAATAGGAAGATTAAATCTTTTGAAGGCCTTCCGGAGGATCTCTTCTGTGTCCTTGGCTACCTTGTTAGTCTCACCAAGCATAAGTTGATTCATCCTTGCTTTGCTTCTGAACTCATCCTTACAATCTTTGAATACCATATTCATTGTTTTGGGGTCGATTGAAGGATATAGCTAAATTGCTATTTGTTCCCAGATTTCTAGGTCTTTAGCTTGGGCATTGTTCTTTCTTGACTCTAGTTCCTTCTCCAAGCTTTTAGGGATTAGAGATATAATTTCAATAAATGCTTTGTTGTAGATATTTAGGTACCTGACTATGGCATCTTGCAATATTTTCTGATCTGCTTCACCATAATCATCATAGAACTCAACCATTTGCTAAAGATTTCCATCCACTGTGACTAATTTGATTATGTCATCAATGTGAAGAGTGGGTTTTTCAACATATTCCTCTGTCTTTTCTTCTTTCTTTTGTCCGGTAGAGGGTTGACTGGATGTTTTCTTCTTTTTCTTCATTTTCCTAATTTCTTCATCAGATTCAGTCTCCTTTTCATCCCTTTGACTGGCATAAGCTCTTGTAGCTTTTGTCTTTGTTCTTTTCTCTCCTTTGCCAGATGATTGTGCTTCCGGTTCTGATGTCCTTGAGCCTTTGGCAGTGGTAGGTGTAGATCTCTTTGATGATCTGGTCCGGGTGGAAGGTTTTCTTGGAGCAGTTTCCTCATTTTTCTTTTCTGCCTTCTTCTTCTCTTCCTCAGCCCTTTCCATCTTTTCCTTGTGGGCATCAAGTGCATCCTTTGAGATGCCAAGGCCTTTGGCAAGATCTTCTACTTCTTTTCTCACCTTCCTCTTGATCTCTGGTTCTCTGAGTTCCACATGAATCTTTACACTCAGCTCCTCAAATGTTCCAAACCTTTCTGCCTTTGTATCCTTTGGCTGACTTAGCATGTGTTGAACATGTAGCTCCACAATTTGTTCATCAACTTCATACCCCATGGGCATGATCCATACAGTTCTTGGTTCTACTGCCTCCATTAGGCACTGATCAGTCTCAACCATAAAACATACTGTGTCTTTGTATTTCTCAACAAGAGACCAGGGAATCCTTTCTCTTGCTTGCATCATGTTCTGAAAATTCTTGAAATATCCCCACATGGCTGTATTTCTTTCTTTAGCATCCCCAAGCCCATGCAAATAGTCTCTGATTTGGATGGCAACCGGTCTGTCATTTTGCCATACCCAGCCATTGGATCCAGGCAGCTCATTCATGAACTAGAAAAATAGACATAGTATTAGTCCACCATATTTAAATGAATTCTTCTTGTCCTTTTTGATTTTCTGTATGTTTTCCATTAATTGGCTCAAAAGAAGTTCATAGAGATCATATTCTGCATTCTTTCTCAGCATCTCATAGGTAGTATATACTACAGTTCCGGATACTGAATTCTCCCTACTAGAGTGATATATCGTGTATCCTATTATCATAGATGCAAACTTGACATCTGGGTCAGTAATATCTTTAATGGTCATTGCCCTCTTATCAAATTTTGATCCGGTGGCCTCAGTTACAATGTTGTTTTTGACAGATTTGAGGACAGGTATCCCTTCGAAGGAGTATAAACCAGTTACTGCCCTAATTGCCTCCTTTGTGATCTTGCAAGGTCTATTTAGCCATAGGAAGTTATCATGCACCCTACTCAATACATACCGGACCCATTCATCTTCTTCAAAGCAGGGGAAATGAATGAACTGATCAAAATGTTTCTCCTGGATGCCCTTATATTCTGGTTTAAGCTCGAAAGTATCATCTATGAATTGTTTGTGATAGATGTCTCTTAGTTTGAATTCCACAAACTCTTCAATATTTGCATGTATGTAAACCCTAATGTCTTCTGTGTGCAAAATGCCATGCAGGACACTAGAGAATGCTCCTAGGGGATCTACCTCCAATGATTTGTATGGATGTTTCTTGAATTCAGGGCGGGGCCTATAAGAGATCTTTACTATATTTGGAGTATCCATCTTTCAAAGATTTGCAGAGAAATATTAAAAATAGAAAATACCTTTTGCACCTTTCAGTGTTACAGAGTTGGCCGGATTGATTTCTGGATGAATTGACTTCTACAAATGATCTTCGATGAACTTGAGGAATTTTGTTGCAGAGATTCACTTTTTGTTTCTTCTTGAATGCAGAATGAACAAGTGATTAATGAGAAAACCCTTATATTGCTCTGCAAACCCTAATGTCATGTTGCAATAAATGCTCGACCTAAGTTATTCTGGTTTGCCTTATTCGAATGACTTGGAGAACTGGATCAATCTTGATCTTTAAACATCATGCGGATCTTCCAAATCTTTACTATAGTTTGTTTGGATGTTTCCCTTATGAACCCTTCAATCTGCAACTCTTCTTGTGCCAGTTCCTGCACCAATTGACTGGCTGGGGGAGTAAGGTTTTCTTTGTGTCTCCCCCTAAGCTAGAGCTCACTTTTTAGTTTCTGGAAGGAATATCAGCACCAGAGTCTGGTGCGGATCCATCCTCTACATTCTCTGTACTTTTCTTCACCCAAATCTTGTTCATCTCACTTTAAACTTCATCCGCATTCACCTTTTGCTTTCCCTTATCTTGATTCTGATTATGATATACTAGACCTCTTTTGTCCTAATTCTTACTTCTACAGAATTTTGCAACATGACTGGATCTATTGCAAATTTGGCAAACAACATTTCTTTGCATATTTGATTGATATCCTCTTGATCTACATTGATTAGCCATATGACCTATTCTATTGCATGCAAAGCATCTACCATTGAATGATTTGTTCATTGCATATTTCTGCATTCATGGGATTTGTGACCATACCTTTTGCAGTTAAAACACTGTCCGAAGAAGGATGAATTAGCCTGATTCATTCTCTTTCTTCACTGATTAGCTTTATGACCAAAGTTATTGCAGTTGTGGCAGTATCCATTGAAGGATGGATATCTTTAAGCATTAGGCTGTCTTACCAGAGGTCTTCTAGGCCTGTTCCTTGGATTTTCTGATCCAAAATTATTCTAACCAGATTCAGAGCTTTCTCTTTTCTCATATCCCAAACCACACTTGCCATCTGCCCTCTTTTGACTTCCAAGAAGAACTTCAAGTTGAGCTGAACTTATCTTGAATTTCTCTTTATATTCATTTACTGTTTGAAGATCCCTTCTGAGAGAGACAATTTGATCCTCAAGTTTTTCTTCATTATCTTTAGTATCTTCAAGATCAGATTCAAGAAGTCTGATAATTCTATCCATCTTGTGGCAATCTTCTGATTTCTTTTGGAGGGATTGTCTTAGATTATCTTCAATTTTTCTTTTCTCTTCAACTTCTTGGGTAAACTTCATAACTCCTGATTCCATTTCATGTCTTACCATAATGATTTCTTTTGATAACTTTTCACATAACTTAGTTTTCTCATTTAGCTCTTCATTTGCATCATTTGCTTCACTTTGTCTTGCTAATTGCTGAAGCAGCTCCTTTCTCTTTTTCATAGAGAGACTTAATTTGTCTTTTAGTTCTCTCATGAAATCATCAGCCTGTTTGAGTCTTTCCTTTAATTCATTGACTTCAGAGTTTGACTATTCAAGATCATCAAGGGCAGTCTTGAGTTGCTCCCTTAAACCATATGCATCCATTTGAATTCCTAGATCTTCCTCAAGTTGTTAGACTCTGTTAGGAGGAACTTGGCTCTGATACCAATTGTTGATAACTAAGAGGGGGTGAATCAGTTATCCTAATTATGTCTACTTTCTGAACTTTCTTATTAATCAATGCAGCATTAATTCAAATAAGCAAACGTAACCATGAAATGGAAATACACATGACATAATATTTTTGACGTAGAAACCCTGTTAAGGGAGAAAACCACGGGGTGATTAACCCAATATTGTATTCTCTGTTAGAAGAATGGAAATACAAAATGGCACTTGCCAATTAGGGCTCACTGCCTGAGCACACTGCTCACAAGAAGGCACACTGCCTACAAGAGACACACTGTCTACAAAAAGAGTGTTATACAATACTTGAACTGATTGGAAGCATCTACATATGCTAGAGTTCAGTTCTGGTTTAAGCTCAGTAGACTGATCTGCTGCACTTCATCTTTCCTCTTCTCTTATTCTGCTTTCCTTTCACATACCGAATCTTCCTTACTGCTTCTGCTCTGCTTTTCTACTTTTATTCGCATATAACTAACTCCTACAACCCCTCTTACAACTAAATCCATCGTGTATATATATCTGCACAAGTGATTTCATCACCTTTCTAGTCGGCACCCGGAATAGTCAATCTTTTCACAAACTCTGATCTATCGGCTGAATCCTTGCACATCAAGTAATGCAGATCAAGGATATACTTGTGGAAATCATTAATCATGTTAGCCAAACATAATTTATGCCTTCATAACCTTTACCAATATCAGTAACACATCTGGAATAAAGTCTGCGAGTCAGTTCTTCCTCTGTTCACACTGCCAATTAGGAACCTGATACTCAAGTGTTCATATCTTTTTCCTCATCTATCACCAGAGACTAAATCCTTGGAATCTATCACTCAAGGTAGTCCTCTTGACTTCCCCAAATCCACACTTCACCAAGACACTTCCTCTGAGAGATCTGGACATGTCTGTTGGACCTCGCCACATGCTCTGTTCTTGTTTACCAGACCACAACATTCTTCACTCTAACTTCCGGTAGAGACACATCATGTCCTACAGATGTGTGGGATGAACTTTGTTGCCATAAATGACAACAATCATGAATCCATATAGTGTCTCTTGCCAACAAGGATAACACCAACAACATCATCAAATTTTAAAGTGTTTGACCCAGAGATAGAGTTACTTACAACTATTACCAAGCTATTCTAGCTTTCTAGCAAAGAACATAAAACCAAGAGAGCCTTTACCTCTTCATCAAATTTTACTTTTACAGAAGTTAACTGACTAACAATCGTATTAAACTCATTTAAACAATCTATTATAGATCCACCTTCAACCATTTTTAGATTAAATAAACGCTTCATGAGAAATACCTCATTTGAGGCTGAGGCTTTTTCATACAATTTAGCCAAAGCTTTCATCAGGTCACTTGTTGTCTTTGCTTCTGTTATATTGAATGCCATAGATGGTGCCAGGCACAACTGAATGGTTCCCAGTGCCTTTCTATCTAGAAGTTCCCAATCCTCATCCGTCATTCTTACCAATTTCTTGGATACTCCTTCCAATGGCCTCCATAAATCCTTCTGATAGAGGTAATCCTTCATCTACATCTTCCATCACTAATAGTTTTGCCCATTAAATTTATCAAACTTCAATTTACCCTCATCTGCCATTGCTCCCACTCAACTGTGAGATCTTCCTGCAGACGATAATCAAACACAACCCACTCTGATACCACTTGTTAGGGTTAGCTGACAAAAGATATCAATTAAATCCAAATAAAGATTAAACAAAAGAATGAAAATACACAAAAATAATAACATCAAGAGACAAGTTTTAATTTGGTTCACCTAAACTTGGGCTACATCCACCAATAGAGAGTCTAATATTATTGTCCAGTAAATCAAACCAATTACAACCAGCAATCCCTACAAATCAATACCATTGCAAATGCTACAATACAATATCAATAGAAAACCTAACCCTTATCCACTTTTATCAAGATTTTTGTCAGTTACAAAATTAGGGTTTTTTTTATGTCAGTTAATAGAAAAATAACACCTGACGCCTTTATAAAATAATAAAAAACTATGTGAGGTTTTAGAGGCATTGCCCATGAGTCCCCATGGTGGTGCTACCACTCAACCCCGCCCTGTATAGAGATAGGGAGTGCGCCAGGGGCGCTGCCCCTGGACCCCGCAAGGGGTGCTGCCCCTTGACCCCGTCTTAGGGGCATTACTCCTTAACCCCATAGGAATTTGGGGGGAAACCATGCAGATAAAAGTAGGGTAAATTTAATCTCCAATTTTGATTAGGCTCCATATAACAACATGATCAATGCATTTGGTCTTTGTTGTTACAAAATAGTGCCCAAAATAAGCCTAATTTGACTGGAATAGCCCAATTTTTATCTATTCCATACAAAACAACCCTACCTAAGTTTTACATATGTTTAATAAGGGCCAAAAGGGTATCCAAATTAAGTCTCAGATCTTAATTATTAGGTGTATTAAGATAGTTATTACATAAAAGGTCTCTAAGAAGGGTTATAAGCTCCTAGACCACTTACAAAGCAAGTACATGTTATACTGATCACAGAGTTCTATCCATGCATGAATAAGGTTGGTATAGTGAATTTAAGAATGTATGAGTGTTTTAAAACCATGTTGAATTTCTATAATCCTTCCAATCAAGATTTGGTTTTGTTTTAGACCTAGAGTGAAGCTAGTGTGAGCTAGTGGGAGATTGATACAACCTAGTGTGAGCTAGTGTGTTCTAGAACTAGAGTGAAGGCATGTGGAATGTTTGATACAAAACCACAAAGATATGTCCTCTCATGGAATGCAATGATTGTAATATATGCAAAAAATGGATTTGTTGAAAAGACTTTAGAAACTTTCAAGTAAATGCAATTGACACGTGTAAAGCAAAATTCCACAACCTTTGCCAGCATCATCCCTCTTGTGCACCAAAATAGGATGTTTGGAATAGTGTATGGACACCCATCAAAACATAAATGATATAGGAAATTTGTCACATGTTGTGATTGCAGCTACCCTTGTAGACATGTATGCAAAGTGTGGAAGCATAGACGAGGCACATGAATTGTTTAGCATGATGCTCCAAAGAAATGTCACCTCATTGAATGCAATGACTGCAAGATATGAACAAAATGGATTTTTTGATAAGGCTTTAGAAACTTTCATGAAAATGCAATTGGTGAGTGTAAAGCCAAATTTCAAAACCTTCAAAATGGTATCTTTTGAACACATTATAGACATTCATCAAAGCATAAAGGATATAGCAATTTTGTCAAAAGTTGTAGTTGCAACTACCCTATGAGACATGTATGTAAAGTGTGAAATCATAGACAAAGAATGTAGACTATTTTATACAACACCACAAAGAGATGTCCTCTCATGGGATGCAATGATTGAAAGATATGCAAAAAATGGATTTGTTGAAAAGACTTTAGAAACTTTCAAGTAAATGCAATTGACATGTGTAAAGCCAAATTCCACAACCTTTGCTAGCATCCTCCCTATCTATACACCAAAATAGAATGTTTGGAACATCATATGGACAACCATCAAAGCATAAAGGATATAAGAAATTTGTCACATGTTGTAATTGCAATTGCCCTTGTAGACATGTATGCAAAGTGTGGAAGCATAGAGAAGGCACATGAACTATTTGGCATGATGCCCCAAATAAATGTTGCCTCATTGAATGCAATGATTGCAAGATATGAACAAAATGGATTTTTTGATAAGGCTTTAGAAACATTCAAGAAAATGTGATTAGCAGGTGTAAAGTAAAATTCCACAACCTTAGCCAGTATCCTCCTTGCCTATGCCAAAATGGACACCCATCAAAGGATAAAACATATGGGAATTTTGTTAGATTATGTAGTTGCAACTGCCCTTAGAAACATGTATGCAAAGTGTGGAAGCATAGACAAGGCACGTTAACTATTTGGCACGATGGATCAAAGAAATGTTACCTCATGGAATGTAATGATTGCAAGATATAAACAAAATAGATTTTTTGATAAGCCTTTAGAAAGTTTGAAGAAAATGCAATTGGCGAGTGTAAAGCCAAATTCAAAAACCTTAGAAATGGTATCTTTGGAACACGATATAGACATCCATCAAAGCATAAAGGATATATTAATTTTATCAAATGTTGTAGTTGTAAGTACCCTACAAGACATGTATGCAAAGTGTGAAAGCATATACAATGAATGTGAATTGTTTGACACGATGCCTCAAAGAAATGTTGTCTCATGGAATGCATGGAATGGATTTTTCATAAGGCTTTAAAAAATCTCAAGCAAATGCACAAAAGTAAATTTTAACCAAATTTAAATTTTGGCATGTCTAAAACCAAATTGAACAACCTTATCCAACTTCCTCCTTGCCTATGCCAGAATGGGATCTAGGGAACATGGTGTGGACAACCATCAAAGCATAAATGATATAGGAATTTTGTCACATGTATTGTATTCGAAGGCACCTAGTAGACATGTAAGGAAAGTGTGGAAGCATAGACAAGGTGTGTGAACTATTTGAAATGATGGTTCAAAGAAATACACTGTCCCACAGAATGCAATGATTGCAAGATATACACAAAATGGATTATTTGAAAATGATTTATAAACTTTCAAGCAAATGCAATTGGCACGTGTAAAACCAAATTCTTGTAACGATAATTGATCATATTAAATATTTAATATAAACTATCATATATATAATGTCATGAACATAACATCTAGTTTATGTACAAAGCCATATAGGCATATATAAAAAAATTTACATCGATAACATACAAAAGTATGTATACAAAGCCATCTAGGCATACAAAAATTGTCCCAAAAACTAGTTTCTTATGGACTTTTATGAAATAATCAGTAGTCCTTGCTTGACCATTAAGATGGAGAGCCAATCTGTGACTCATCCTCTCTCTACCATCGAGTAGACCTCTTCGACAGAAGTTCATCCAGCTCCACCTATTAATACAATCAAACAATATGCAAATTATTATAGAAAATATACATGAAATATATAACATCACATATGTAATCAATCACTTACCACCATATGATGATCACTCTCCATCATCTTGTCTCTCTCTTTGTTCATAGTTGGACGGGATGGAGTTGTGACCTCATGTGAGAAGCATCAAGAAGCAAAATTGAATAAACATAAATATCATTTATGTACATCAAATGACATGAGATAAAACAAGAAATACAAAATTATGACATTTTCATGTTATTGGCTCATACCTTGGTCAAAGGATTTGAAGACATCATGGTTGTAGCAATGCCTACCTATATTGACTCACAAAGATGAGGAGTATCCATATTCAACATATAAAAATCAAGTTCAATATTGTTCGACCAAAATAAATACATAACATTATTTTTAAAATGCTTAAGATTAGAAATAGTTAAATTTATCTCCGTATAAGTGGTGGATTTGCGTCTAGGGGACCAAGGAAACCATGGGGGTGCCAGTGATTGTTGAAATCATCAAATTGTCACAAAATAATATTACCATTGATATATCTACAATAATTACAATCTTGCTAACTTGACCTCCTCTCATAACCTGCCAATGCATGACTAACGAAGGCAGGATGAACTCTGACCCTAGAATTTCATTGCGCAGACAATTACATACATTATTTTTGACTTATAATATAGATAGTCATAAAAAAGTAAATACAATTTTTAAATAACAATCTATTAAATGAATATGAAACTTGTAAAAAATTACCTGAGAGTCAATACTAAATGTATGTTGTAAGAGATCGTCAATGAGAACAATCTCATCCAATATGGATGTCTCCATCAATGGATGTTGCCCCTGGGTTGTAGCATCTTGCTGAGAGTCCTACCATGCATCTTGCATCCCATAATCACATAGTTTCCCACATGAACTATACAAATGTGGGGACAAATGATGCCTACTACTCGCACCCTCATCGGCTTGGGTAAGATCATCAGCATGTTGTGATAGAGACTATGTGAGAGTAGTCAATGAATGTAATGTCTCCACATCAATACTCTCTATCAAAGTCGAAGGGAGTGACCTATGTTCTGGCCTCAACAGGGTTATATGTACATAGTTTTCATCTTGCTGAGCCCCCTCTCTATCTTGGGCAGAGCCACCACCTCTACCCTAGAATGCATGAATGTCAAAGTAATTCAGAATCTTCTTGAAGATGAACTCACAATAGAGTTTCCTCAAGAAATATTGTGGCACCTCATCCTTGTTGCATGGGTGCTCATCAAAGACCATGTACCATCTATCCCAAACATTTTGGTATATTTCTCCATTCCTACACCAATGAATAGGGAACCATTTGCAAGTTTCTTCTAATCTTTGTCTAGTTTTGGGATTAATAAAGTGTGCATATATTTGAGATTTTGTATTTTTTTCATTCTTCACTTGTTCATATGACAATTTGTTAGCATAGTATTACTAACACCTCTCCCTATAGTCTTGAAATTTGGTGATTTGTTTTGTCACCAAATTGGTGTGGGGAACAATCTCCTCTAGTGACTTCACAAGCACTCTCCTACGATCGATGCTTACACTTGGATTGTTTAGCATTTAAATAAGAGTTTGAAGATGTTTCTTGTTTTCTTCTTGTATCTGTAGGTAGTTTTCTTGACTATCCCTTGCATTGTGAGGAAGTGAAGGTGGGTTTTGAGGGTTTGGAGGGTTTTGAGGGTTGTTTTGACCCTCCTCAACTAGATTTGAGTTTTCTCTTGCCTCATTAACTATAAATGCAAATAAAAAACTAATTAAACATTGCAAAAGTTAAAAATTCTTCTCAAACTAACAAAAATTAAACAAACCCTACCTTCTTCAACTACTAGGCCCTCCAAATTTGCTTCACAACATCTTTGATAGTGAGGTGGCATTGTGAAAGTGTCGATTTCTCCCTTGCACTTGCTTGGAGAGACTTTCCTTGAATGCATTCACGCTTTGAAGACTATTTTTTTGTATGCAAACTCCTTTGGCCGCGGGTGAATGGGAGAAAATGAAGTTTTTTAACTTTTAAAGCAAGTCAAAATGCGAGCGTGCTATAACGTACTCACATTTTGGCTTATTTTGGACGAAAAAGTCCCATGGTGGTGACTTTTTGGTCCCCCATCTTTATGCATACACCCTGCAGTGCTTCTGGGAAAAACTTGTTTGTGTAATTAAATATTTAATTACACTTTAATAAGTTTATTTAGGGTTTATTTTTTGTCTTAGGTTATTATTAAGTCATATTAGGTTTTTATTTAACTTGCAAATATAAAAGCTAGTTCTCATGTGTAATTCATAATCTTTTCCATTAATTGCATCCATTTATTGTGCAAATTACTCTCTTGTGCTTTTTTTGTCTATAGAAGGTTATTCTTTGTCTTGTACAAGATTCTAGTGTTACAGGTTTATCATAAACTTCAACATGGTATTAGAGTGGATCTATAGGCTCCTTCTCAAATCCAAGAAAATTTCACATAGAGTCTTTTGTTGGGTGCTTTTTTTAGTAAAATCATCATTCTCATTATATTTGAAGTAGATAGAAAAGCCAGATTTGTCTTTTGTTTGGCTGAATTTGGTCTTGTGAGGTTAGATCTGTGAAGGTTTCAAGAGTGCTTTTTTGATATCTAGAGGGGAACATCAGTTTTAGAGCATTTTTGGCCAAATTTCTTGTCACCAATGCACTCAGGAGGGTCAAAAATCCTAGGAATAACTGTTCATTTGTCCAATTTTGCCTTAGGAGCAAAAAAGGCATCTTTTTATTTTTCAGACTGTATGGCCTCTGTACGGACTGGTTGCAAAAAAATAAAAAATAAATAAATAAAATTGTTTTGGGTTGATAGGCCATATTCTGGGCCTATGAACAGGCTTTAGCTACTCGCAGACAGGCCTTAGCCATCCACAGACAGGTCTTGGCCTCCAGGGACAACCCCGATAGACATGCCTCCTATTCAAGTGGCTGCTACCACTCAATGGCGGCACCACCAGCAAAGCCACTACCTCCACCAGGATCCTCTGCCCATCTCCACCCATCGGCGGCTCCACTTTTGCCACCATTGCCTGAGGGTACCACCTCTGCAACCACCATGCCACTGTCATGTTGCCCATATCCGCTACCCACCAGTCACTGCCACTAGCGCCGCTACCCATTAGCCACCGCTACAGTGCTCTAAGGGGCCTTTTCTTGCCTTTCAAACTCTAAAGGAGTAGTTTTGCAAAATTGGCTATAACTTGGCCATACAATGTCCAAAGTTTACAAACAAATAGGCATCGAGAAGCTGATTCCAAGATCTATGCTATGGTTCACTTATTTTTTCCAAAAAAAATCATCAGGTACCTGATTTTTTTTCTTGACGTCAGATCTTATGTTTTCCAATTTTTTTGGAAAAAGTGCATGCATGTGGCCAAATTGTTTTGCACAAGGGGGAATATTCTTGCATTGTGAGTGGTGCATTATTGTTCTCTACCTTTTTTCTATTCACACATCATGGATCAACCCAAAATTACTCCTCTTACTCCATACAATTATCATGGGTGGAAGAAAGCAATAGATATCCATTTGAAGAAATTGGGGTTATATAGAGTGACTATGGGCTCAAAAACTAAACCTACATGGCCTACTAAAAAGAGGAAATGGTGTAATGGGTGTGATGAGGCCTTTAGTACATTATGTCAGTTGATTTCACCTAATCTATTCTTTCATGTTGATTCTTGCACAACACCAAATGAATTATGGGCTCAATTAGAGCTTTTGTTTGGCAAACAAGATACTTTGAGGAGTTTTAAGTTAGAGAATGAGCTTATTGGTCTAAATCTTATAGATTTTGATAGCATTCAGGACTTCTTCACCAAACTCAAATCCCTCATATTGCAGCTCAAACAATGTGGTATTCAGAAAGAGGACACCTAGTTGATTCTCTCCATACTTGCTAATCTTGGTTCAAATTATTCTGTTTTTGTCTCCACATTTTATGCTACCATGGATGCTCCTGGAACTAAATTCACAATGCCTTCACTTGATGACTTTGCTACATTACTCACCAGGGAGTAGGAAAAATTGGTTTAGATGGGCACATTGAAGTCTACAAATCCTTAGGAACTTCTTGCAAGTCAAGGCACCAGAGATGAAAAGGCTTCAAGTGGTAAGGAAAAGAAACAAAAACCCAAACATCAAGATCAAGGAAAGGATTCAACTTCACATGCACCTCCTCTTTCATCTTCATCTAACAAAAAGGAACAATCTAAGGAGATACCCGCATGTAACCATTGCAAGAAACGTGGGCACGATGATATTGTTTGCTACCACAAATAGATAGATGAGATGAAGAATCTTGTTAAGAAACTCAGTGTTAGTTCTCCTTCAACTTTGATTTATAGTTCATCCTCTTCTACTCCATCACATTAGTCAGAATCTACTAAGACATGACATGCAGGTATTGCTAATGGAGTTGACAAATACAAAGGTAAGACACTTTGTGCCACTACATCTCATGGATCAAGTAAATGGCTTATTGATTCAGGACCCTCTCACCACATGGCTTCCTCTTTGTCTATGTTTTCTACTTTTGAGCATTGTGATATGCCACTAATCTTGATGGGTAATAATAATTACATGAAGGTGATAGGAAAGTGATCTATTGATATTGGAGGGGGTGCTTTCCATGATGTATTGTGTGTGCCTTCCTTATCACATAATCTACTTTCTGTCTATCAGATTACTCATAGTGGTGTAGAGAAAACTATACAATTCACACCTGATCTAGTTATCATTAGAGATTTGGGGACCACAGAGATTCTTGCTACTGGGGTGGTTGATCATGCATCTTGGTTATACACTTTTGCTAATTTTTCTCCTAATGATGGTTCTGATCCTTTGACTATTGATCACACTTCTTGTGTGAATATTACTTTTGAGAAGAAGTTTGGGTATTTCAATCTTGGTATTCTTGCTATTGATTCATTTTTACATCATAGTGCCCTTCATTCTTCTCCTCCACATCCAGTTTCTATTGAGATTGACGTTTCCTTGGTTGAGCAGGATGATGATACTCTTGATGGCTTGCAGTACCTCTTTTCTAACAGTCATGGCAATGCTGTTGTCAGTCATATTCTGTCTTTGGAGACATTTGATTCAAAGCTTCCATTTTGTCTTCAGTTATCACCTTCATGGATTTAGTAGGTTATTCCTGACTTTGTTGTGGCATCTTCAGATTTTGACATGTGGACACTCATCCAAACTTTAGAGACATTCATCTTGAGGCCACCTACTTCACAGGTTCTTCAATATTCACATGTTGTTCTATTTCTTTCTAAGGGAAGAAATGTGATTTGCCATAAGTGGATTGGCTTTTGCATTTGTGTTTGAGCATCCTTTTCTTCTTTTGAATATTCTACAGTGTTGGAGGATTTTATTGCCTCTCTTTCCCTCTTATGGGGGGCTCATGATTGTATTCATGTGATGGATTCTGTTCGAGGGGGTATTAGTTGGAGCCCTTCTTCCATCACTTGTACATATTTATTTGCATATTTTTTCTCTCTTTTGGAGAGGGGTTTTTGCCCGCAGGATTTTTCTCCTTTTCTCCACCTTATGAGAGATTCTTGTTGTTCATGGGTACCTAACATGACCTTGTAGCTGGGACCCATTCTTACATTAGTTGCATGGTTTTCATTTCTCCCTAAGTTGCACTTATGGGGGGTGTTGGTGTAATTAAAAATTTAATTACACTTTAATAAGTTTACTTAGGGCTTATTTTTAGTCTTAGGTTATTATTAAGTTATATTAGGTTTTTATTTAACTTGCAAATATAAAAGCAAGTTCTCACATGTAATTCATAATCTTTTTCATTAATTGCATCCATTTATTGTGCAAATTACTCCCTTGTGTTTTTTTTCTTTGTAGAAGGTTAATCTTTGGCATGTAGAAGATTTTGGTGTTACAGGTTTATCATAAACTCCAACAAAACTGTGTTGGGAAAAAAACAACACAGTTTTTCCAAAAGTACTATAATCTATGATAAATCTAATTTATTAAGTTTGGAATAAAAAATTGAAAATTTAAATTATTTGAACTGATACTAAAATTGTACTTATATGACTTGTGTGGTTAGTGGTAGGTGAATGTAGACTTAGTGTAGTAATTTACTATATGTGCTTGAGTAAGTTTTGTGTTCCTACTAACTCTAAAAGTTAGGTGAATGTATAATTAGTTATGACAAATATATGTAATCATATAAAAAAAGACTTTATTTAACTCATTACACTGAGAAGCATTGCTACATTCATAGCACGAATGGGGGCTGAAAAATTCTAGAATTTCTAAGTAAACTTGTAAGATTCCAATCTAGAATCTTTATTAAAAAAACTAAATAGTCACTCCACAAATTAAAAAAAATTAACAAAAAAAGGTGAAAGGAATAAATAAATAAAAATAAATGGTGGATGGAAAGAAAGATGGTTTGCACTAAGATGAAAGAAAGAAAGAAACGTTACAAAATGGGATATGAAAAGATGCACATTCAATCTATTTATATTGTCTCCTTATTTTTTTTTTAGATGTAGAATGAACATATCAAATCGTAGGATTTGAAGTGAGCTAAAAGTGTCATAAATTGATTAAAAAAAATAGGGGCCTCGAGAAGGATATCTATTAAATATATTTTTTAAAATATAAATATACTAGTTTATACTAGTAAAGAAATTTCAATTGAGACATCAACTTAAAAATGAAGTGGAGGTGACAATTAGAATTGAATTTTAAAAAATAAAAATAAAATAATAATAATAAAAAATCTTGTTTGGAAAACCGACACCATGCTTGAGAGATACAAAAAGGAAAAATGATCCGATTGTAAGTAATGGTGAAATTTGCAGGATTTAAATTTCACACAGTTAAATTTACTAAGAATATTGGAACTATTGTTAGTCAATGGACAGTGTCGAATTTTACGCAGACGAAATTTTTATTATTTAAATATCTCAAAAACTTTCCCTTGTCATCAGAAAAGGTGGTGTCAAATCACGGCCCCTCGCAGCAATAATTACATTGGTTGCTCTAAAAAGTTCTTGTCAACCCACATCAATGGTCACTAAAAGTAACTATTTGTGGCAGCAGTCCTTTTTCATGTTTTCCACTGAAATTAAAAAATTCATCAATATGTTTGTTTTATTCTGGTAAATGACTGTCAGTGTCAAACTATTATCTCCTCATATCTTGGGCTGTTTTAAACATGCCGTCTTGTACAGCTGGCTGCTAGTAATTCATTAATTTAGTATTCTGTTACAGCTGTCCTTTTTCATGTTTTCCACTGATAAAATTAAAAAATTCATCAATATCAGTGTCAAACTATGATCTCCTCATATCCTGGGCTGTTTTAAACATCGGTCGTGTAGAGCTCTCCTTTACAGCTGGCTGCTTCTAATTCATTATGCTATTATTAAAATATAAAATTCATTAATTTTGGTTATAAAAGGCCAAGGTAATACACTCTGCACAATCATCCTTAGCAATGGCTCTTATTTCTATCCCTTGCTCTACCTTGAGCTTCTGCTTGAAAGCTAAGCCTATTAACCCTTCCATTAAATCATTCCCAAGATTGGCCAGAAAGAGTCTCAGTAGTCCGATCATGAATAAGGCCTTGGCCTCTACTAGTGTTGAAGGTGTAACCAGGCGCACAGGCAACCATCATCCCAACTTGTGGGACGACGATTTCATACAGTCTCTCCCAAAGCTGCCTTATGATGTAAGCTTCTTTCACACCATGATGTTATTTTATTTTACATGTGTTTTCTTATACATGATAATATGCATTACAATGTTTATTTTGGAATTAAACTTTGCAGGCTCCTCACTATCGTGAGAGTGCTGAGAAACTCATTGGGGAGGTCAAAGACATGTTCAATGCTGCAGACAATGTTTCGAAACGCCTTGAAATGGTGGATAATGTTGAACGCCTGGGAATTGGGCGATACTTTGAAAAGGAAATAGCAGAAGCACTTGGTTACGTTTACAGGCATATTTAACCAAATCTAAAACTAAGATAAAGAATAGCATGTTATATGGATGATTAGTAACTGAAAGTAAATGAGTAGCAGGTATTGGAACGACATCAGTAAAGATCTGAATACCGCAGCTTTGGGACTTCGAGTCCTTCGACTTCACAGATATCCCGTTTCTCCAGGTGCCTACCGTATGTTGCTTATTTTTGTTTCACTTAAAAATGGTTGATATGGTTTATTATATTCTTTATTTTGAGTTTGTGATTGAAACTATAGGCCTATACTTCGACGTTAGAATAAATAGTAGAAGGTTGTCAACATCACGGTTACCAGGGTAGGCCTGCATTAAAAAAGAGATTTATATGTCAACATTATCCACTTCAATAGTTAAATATCAATTTTGGCCAATATAAATAGAACAAATATTTATTACTTTTTGGTCTGGATGGGGTGTAAAATTGCTATTGACTGTTTGACCATTAAAGTGGATGATATTTAAGTAGAGTGCCTCAGAAGTGGACAAGAATTTAATAATGAAACAAAACTATATGAAAATATGCCTATATTTAAAATTTAAAATAAATAGGACGTTTTGTGAACTTCACCATTCTTAAGGAAGGTATCTTATTTTTTTCTTTTAAATATAGTATATATAATCATTAGTCATAATATATATTTTTTAATATGAAAATGATGCATTAGTTAGTTATAGATATAATTGAATTGTATATAGATATTAATATAATAGGAAAACTTGGAAAGGGAATGTCTATTAACCACAACCACATTGTTGCTAATGTAATTTAGTTACTGATGCAGAGTAGAAGATCATTCAACAAAACTTCATACCAAATTTCAAAGCTTGTCTTCTAGATTGATCTCACAAAACCACATAAGGAACTTCATTGAACAAGTTTTAATGCACTTCAGTGATCCAAACCTTCACCAAGGCACAAGAGACTTCCAACAAGGTTAAATCCACTAATTAAACACATTCAAACTACTCCAAGAGTCAGGAGACTCCATCAATGCCCTTTTCACATATATGCTACTCCATTCCTAGTAGCCATGTTCCTAGGACTGTCAGTGATTTTCTTACAATTCAAACCCCTTGTCCAGACTGTGATTATACATTTGGATACCCTTTATGCTCTTGTAGAACATGTGTTAAACTGGGGTGGAGATCTTTTGGAACTAATGACTCAAAACTGGTTATTTCTTACAGAGAACAGTCCTAATTAGGCCTGTCGTTGCACAAAGCCTATAGGTTTTGAAACCTCCAACCTTAACTTTACTCAGTCAACATTTGGAACATGTATAACAAGGTCTACTAGTGCTTATTTAAGCACCCAAGTTCTAACTTCATTGATATTTAACCAAACTCTAGGTCTATATCTTCTTGACTGTTCTTAACTCTGCTTTTCTGGACTGTATGCAGCAATACAGTCACAAACTTTGGTTCTTCCAACACATGAATCTTGCAATCCTTATAATGGATTAAAAGCATTTAAAACTTCTGGTTTAACCCCCCCCAAGGTTTCCAACCACCACTAAGACACATTACAACTTCAAACTCAGTCAGGACAGTCCTAACTTTGACTGTTACATTCAGTCCTGGTAGGACAGACTCCTTTAAGGGTGTTAACCTCCATTCTTTGTCATATACCATTAGAGATCATGAAGCCATGTCACTTTCTACTCTTTCCAAACGAAACCCATCTTAGGAAATGTTAAAAACCACTCTAAGCACACCAAAAACATAAGTTTACTGCCTTTTACCAGTCTATGGTAGATAGATCAGCACTAGGGTGCCTTCAAATACAATACAAACCACGACCATCTGATCTAAACGCAGGTCATAAGGAAGATATGGATTGTCTCACACCACTACATCAATGTATGGACTCTTCATTTCACAAAATATCAAAGAAACTTCTTCTAAACTGTTGACTGTTACCCTAAAACAAGGTTTTAGACTGTCTTCACCAAACTCACAATAACTAACTCAAATGAACATCAAATTGCATGAAACGAAATGCAAAAGGAAGGTGATTGAAATGTTATAACTTACAAACAATTAGACACCCATGCATGTCCATACAAGGCCGTACACAATAGGAATACAGTGATTTTTCTGAAGAAAATACAGAAAATAATGCCTTTTCACATTCCATTCTCATGTTTCAATCACCTCCGAGGTCTTTTAAGATTACAAGGCCTATTTAAAGGCATTTCAACATGTCTCTCTAGTTTCCACTACCTTCCAATGACCCAAGACACAAAATGTCCTTTCAAATTCCCAAAACTGTCTTTTTAGCAACTTTACAATGTTGTGACAACTTTTGCATTTTGCAACAAATGGACTTAAACTTTAACCTTCCTAAAACACATACACATGAATTAATAAACCCTATACAATGTTGTAACATTACAATTTAATCAAAGCCAAGGTGCTTCTGCACCAGTTACTTGATACAATGTTACTATTTACATTTGAACTTATTCTTCTTATTCTAATTAGATATATTATTTTTGATGATACAATGGCAAATGTGTTAGAACAATTCAAAGAAAAAGATGGGCAGTTCTTGTGTTGCACCACTCAATCAAAGGAGGAGATGAAAACTATTCTAAACTTGTTTCGAGCTTCATTGATTGCCTTTCCAAATGAGAAAATAGTGGATGAAGCTAAAGCCTTCAACTTTATGTATTTGAATCAAGTCTTGCAAAAGACTCACATTTTGAGTGCCAGTCTTTTACAAGAGGTAGTAATGATATGTATGTGTACACGTGAGATTTATTTCCTTTTATTAAGTTAGATGACAAGAGATCTAACAAAGGTTATGCATAGCAAGTGTATTGATTATATTTAAATCTTAATAGAAAATTGCCATGCACAGATAACATTTAATTTGGAGTATGGTTGGCGTACAAATTTGCCTAGATTGGAAGCAAGGAATTATATGGACATCTATGGAGAAAATAGTTCATGGGTCAAGTAATTGCAATAAATTTAACTTGTATTGATGTTTTTCAATATATTAAAATTTTGAAGAGAAAATTCTTAAAAACTCTTTCGTCTAATATCTAATTTTCAGGAACGTGGATAATAAAAAGATTTTATACCTAGCTAAATTGGATTTTAACATTATGCAATCATTGCATCGACCAGAGCTTCAGATAATCTCCAGGTGACCTAACAGAAAGATATTTGAGTTTTCTTAAATAACATTTTATAATAATTTTCCAATTACAAGGCTCGTTCAATCTTTCACTTGGTTGAGTGTTTGAACTTAGATATAATTTATATTTACAAAAGGAATGATTGTAAAACATCTTACTTTTTCTGATTTGATTAGATATATTATTTATTTTAATATTTTTTTATTCTAGACTTTAGTTCTTTTTTTTTGATAATTTATATTTATAAAATAAAACTAATGTAATATTCTTTTATATCCTTTACTCTAGAAATTAAACTATGTTTTTTTTGTTCAGATGGTGGAAGGACTCAGGGTTGTGTAAATTGGAGTTTTGTCATCATAGACATGTGGAATATCAGGTTTCAGGATGTGCAATTACAATAGAACCTATGCTTTTAGAATTGCCTTTGCAAAATTTTCTACTCTTGCAACATGTATTGATGATATCTATGATACCTATAGTACTCTTGATGAGCTTGAATGTAACATCCAAAACCGAAAAGACAAGAAGAAACTAAGGTTTTCGCAACGTTAATTTTTTTTTTAACTAGTAATCAATTACAAAAGTAACTCGTCTATAAACCAATATAACATTTTTCATGTTAACATAAACATGTTCTCATTTTCATAAAGCTGTAAGAAATGATATACACTATACACTTTGTTTTCTAACAAATGAAATGTTCTTGAAACAACAAATATTGGAAACATACCTTTATCATGCATCTCGATTGTCGACCCATCACATTCAAGACTCGGCATTCCTCAGTATTTGGAAGAGAAAGTATCTTCAAGGAGCTTAACCTCCAACCATAGACCGTCGGTCTCCCGCACTCCTTCCTAACCGGAAGTGGCCCTACCCTACTCAAGAGGATAGACTTAGGATAACCATCGGTGTTTGCCATCTAAGCTTTAGTGTTGTAACCTACGTGTCTTATTATCGCGCAGATCCCTAGATACCCTCTAGACATGCACGACACTCCACAAGAAACGCCATCCAGTTACGGTGAATGTTCGATGCACTCGAGGACAGTACATCACCTTGGCCAAAGGATTTGTTTTTAAATTAGCGTTCTAAGATGCATGAACTTGGTTCACCCACCCTACTCGACTTGAACTGGTCAAAATCCTACAGTTTCCTATTTGTATATTCTGAACTAATTTACGACCTTGATGACTTCAAGGGTTTAGGATATCCTCCTATAGTAGCGCATGGCGCAACTTCTACTCTGATCTCAAGTTCAGAGTTTCACAATCCATTTTTATGTAAAAACAATGCTTATAAGTGCCCATGTCATGCCCACATTTCTCATGTGGTCACAACACACATCACACGTGTCATAGTCACATCTGTCATGTGGTTATGACACGAGATATCAAAAAAAATTTCTCACGCTTCCCTAAAAACCCCCTCGCATGCGTAAGCATGCTTGGTGGTGATCGCTCAAGGCGAAAACACTACAGTTGTCGGTGGGGTACAAGTACAATTACGTGCAACTAGACGTGAGCAGACCAACAAGGGGGTCTCTACGTTGCCGTTAACGTCATTAAAAGAGTGATATTATCAAGGTTCCTAAATCTAAATCTCGGCAAATTTCGGCAGCATAATGCCTTACGGCGTAAGTGGGAATTACTCAACACTATTTTACGCACGTGGTTCACTGATAGATTAACAACTTCCCACGACGCCTTGTTCTGACTAAACCGACTCATGATCTCCCTATTGAATCATTTTTCAGCAAGGCACGGTTGTCTGTCTCCTCTCTTGCTTCCTGAAATATACTCCTCCTTCGACTTAGCATTCTCAACAAGGCGGTTCGTTTGCTCTCTCTTCCCTTTTCTCTGGGTATTAATTTTGATTGTATTTTTATCGCGCTCACCTTAACTATTTCTCTGATAATTTAGTTTGTTTATATTTCGGTCTCTCTCTCTTTCGTTTTCTATGCTTTCTTTATGTTTATCCGGTCCTTTCTTCATATTTGACATCAATCAGGGTTATCACTGTATCTATTGTTGACATTAAACCTAACTTCCGGATGGTCCAGGTCACATAGGCTGGTTTACTACTTCGCTGGACTCGGTCTCCTAGTCTTCTCCAATCTAGGTTTCTCCTCTTGTATGTATTAATTAAACTTGTTCCTAAGCAAATTTTGGCAGGAGGGTCCATCAACTTAGTTCTCTTATCCCATGTGGGAAATGCCGCGCATTTTCTCCTCTGTGTTTTCCAATGTTACTTTTTCTTCTTCTGACTCTCTTACAGGTTTACTTATATGGACGTTTACTACAGTAGAGATTAAAATGGCCTCACATGGAATGTCTGTGATGGCTTCTTAAGTTTATTTCCAGTGATCCTTTAAGCAAGGTGACGTGTAATTTTCCTCTTCATTTTCCCGGTTATTGAATCACGTTAATAGTTGAAACTTCCGAGAAACTCTTCCCAGAGTACTACAGTATATTCCTTTATGCTCTCGTTAAATTATAATTTTATTTTCTCTTATTATTGTGACGGGAAAAAAATGAATGGTCTCTCTGAAAGTCTTAACACTTAATTTATATATGTATGTATCTAATTACATTTATATATGGATTATATACATACATAAATAAATAAATATACAAATATTTTTATTTTGTTGTTATTAAGACAAATATTAATCTTACTGTTGTTAGTTTATTTTGTTAATTTATTCTATTATTATTACTATTGTTATTATTTCAATGGTTACTCTTTTATATTTAATATATATATATATATATATATATATATATATATATATATTTACATTTATAATCCATTGTATATTTTGTAAGAGGCTCTCCTCTTTAAAACAAGAACCTAAACCATGGAAAATCTAACATAGTTTATAAGATTGTTTTGTATAACACAAATCAAACAACCCTAGCTGAGAACCTCTTTAAGTATATATATATATATATATATATATATATATATATATATATATATATATATATATATATATATATATATATATATATATATATATATATATATATATATATATATATATATATATATATATATTTGAAATTTAAATCAAGATATAAATAGATATCTATATATACAAAGATATGTATATATAAATATATATTTATAATTAAATATCTATAAATATATATAAATATATATCTATATATATACAAATGTATGTATATATAGAGGTATATATTTATCATATATAGAGTTATCTATAACTTCAAATACCACTAACAAATAAAGATTATTTTAATACTTTCGTTCACATATATTATAGGGTTTTTAAACCCTAACATTCTTATTGGTATGTCTTGTGTGCAGGAGTGGGAAGGAATGGCGGCAGTGGAGGCCGAAGCGAGCGGTGGAGGCGATGGAGAGGGCGCGGGGGTCTGTGGCAGGCGGAGGTAGTCACCACAGGTGGCGAGTGGAGATCGGGCGGCGGAAATGGCCGCACGGCGGGAGCTACACGCAGCGGCGGAGGCGGCGTTTGGAGGGAGCTCCGCGGGGGTCGCGGGCGGGAGAAGGCCACGCAGTTTAAACAGCGGCGGACACGCATGGTGATGGAGCGTAGCTCCGCGGGGGTTTAAAAAAAGGCAGGGGGATGTGGGGAGGGGTGGGGCTTCGCCCCTCCCCACACCTCAGAAATAAACAAGGGACTGCGGTGGGGTTTTCAACCCCACCGCCCACCATGAGTTTTATTTTATGGTCTGTGTTGTACACAACAAATTTCAAATACACTCCATGCTTTTTATTTCGAAATACATAAAGTTTAATTCGCATTAATTACTATTTAATGATATATATATATATATTGTTTGTATGATAACATTCAATTTTCTCAGATGCAACAATACATTTCAGTATTGTTAGATTTTGTGTAAATAAATTAATAAATAAATAAACAAATCAAATATATATATATATATATATATATATATATATATATATATATATATATATATATATATATATTTATCTCACCTTTATTCAATTTTTAACAGAGAATATATATATACTTTTAGCTCACCTTTACTCAAATTTTAATAGAGAACAAAACTTCCTCAAAAAGGATAAAATGAATGAATAATTTTTGTACAAGTAGATGTAAATCCATAACATCACTTTATCTCATAATAATTACAATTTCTTCCATCCTAAGCTTTTTAATATAAAAATTTAACTACTAAACCAATGAACAATGGAAGTAGATTTTACTCATTTTAATTCTGCAATAAGTAAATTTCCATTTCAACTCTTTGGACAAACAGAAGTAAATACAAAGATGACTACCTCTAACTGGTAAAGATTTTTAAGGAAGAAGAAACTTAATCATGTAAAACTATATTATCCATTGTGACAATGAACTTTAAATCTGTCTTTTCAACTAGATAAGCATATTTATCCTTTTAAGTACATAAACAAAAATCAGATTTAATACAGTAAGATTTACTTTCCAATGCAAACTCACTTCAAACTTTCATTTGAAATTTAAGGTAAATAATTACATCACATACAATACAAGAAGATTAACTCTTTCACTACCCTTAACAAGATGAAAGATAAGGACTTCCTTCTCCCAACCAATATACAAAGAAGTTATGTAAAAACCAAATAACAGTCACACCCAATACAAGATCAGGGAGGTTATTTCCTTCACTCCCAGGGTGACAATAAATTACAACAATATCAAGAGAGGTGCTCTCTTTTACACTCTTATGAAATGAACATGATCTAATTCTCATGACAAAGAAGAATAAACTGTTTCTTCATAAATATAACTTCTCCAAATCCAACCATAAGCTCCAAGAGGAAACCTGCATATCAAAGACAAACAAAGAAGAAAACACCACTCATCTAGCTCTCCTCCCTTCCGTAGACCCGCAAGAGGGTCACCCCCGAGCTAGGGAGACCATACTCACACCTGGGTAACTCAAACACTCCACTTCACAACAGGGACAACAACAAACCCAAAGCACACAAACACCCGTGGTAAATTACACAACACGGAAACTCAACTACAATGAGTTTCATAAGGGGCAGGAGAGTGGACACACTCGACTCCAGAGTGTCACCGTTACAGATAATTTAACCAACACAATTTCTCTTGGCCTCAAACCAAGTTTGATCACAAATTTTTAAGAAATCTGTATTTGACTCTCAAGTCAAAGATATAGTCACAGATACATGCCCTCAAGGCTTTCAACATCCCAAAAGAAGTACATAGGTATACACCCTAGGAGGATCTCTCCTCCCCTACCCCAAACTTGATGAGCATTTCTCCCAAGTGGGAGAAGCTCTGTCAAACAACCCGACAACAAACCCCATAGAAAACAAATCTAAACATAATCAAATAAGCATCTTTCACACACTTTACATACACATTCAGATATACGAAAGAAAGGTGAAAATCAAACCAACCTTACAAAGCCCTCCTGGAATGAAACTGTTGCAGAGCTCCACTGAGTTCTCTTCCAACCTTAGCCAACAACTCCCTCTCCCTTTCCTCACCTCCCAAGCTAACTTTCCTTTTTTTTTTGGCAATAATAATGAAACTCTCCCAAAATTCAACTAACTCCCTCTCCTCCCAAAATTGGAAACAAATAACCCAAATTCTTTTCCAATTTAGAGGAATGGGGAGGTGACACTTGTCACCTCCTCACTCTCCCCCAAAACCACTATTCTGTCCTGGTGGCTTATGTCACTCATCCATCCCTAGAGTACTCCTTATCCCTCTCCTCATGTCATTTCTCTTACGCATGGGAGAAATAAAAGGAGTTAAAGGAGGAAAAGACAGGTGACCCATGCCTCTTCTTCCCTCCTTCACATGGATGGCCCCACAACACATGGGGGAATCTCACTAATGGAGAAGGTGACTTCAAGTCAATCCTTCAATAATGGATGGGTTTGTAGTCATCTCTAACCTTGGGGATTGAAGAGGGATGGGTTGGGTGTTGGTACAATCCCATCATGTCCCCCCCATACCCCAATTTTCGCCACTTAACTTCAGGGGGAAGTTAAGATGACTAGATGGAGGTTACTCAAGGGTTACCCATGCCAAATGGGCCCCTGGACCCATGGGGTATAACCCAGGGTCAACTTTCACTCATCCAGGACACCCATGGTCAAGGTAAAGCACATGAAAAGGCCTCAAAGATTTAAATAAAATAAAGAAATTCAAATTCAAACTTTTTTTACAACACAAATCATAAAATATTGTTACAAGAGAGTAACCAAACCCACTCGACCATATGAAAGACCACATTACAACATCACATCAAACACAGAAAGATCTTGGTTCCTCGTGGAACCAGATCGGCTTAACAGGGAATAACAATAACAAGGTGCGGAATGATCTCTGAAATCTGTGGTTCGATTAGTAAACCCTGCACACTAAATTACAAGATCAGTATCCATATATAATCATCATAGCCGAAGCAACTTAAAAACATGCATTATCATGACATAGTTCTAATTAACATAAATGAAATCATATTACAATTTTCCATCATCACCTAATTAACTTTTCTGAAATGTAAACTTATCCAAACATCACCCAATTAGTTTTTTCCGAAATCATAATAAAGTTTAATAGTTTTACAATTTCTGGGAACTGCTATCCCACACATATAAAAAGTAACAATAACAGTAATGTAAATAGTCATAACAACAGAAGTAAAAAGGGCGGTCCTCACAGCCCACTCCTAAGTGGTTTCATATTTGCTTCAATACTAATATGGTTTACAAGGTAAAACGGTTTTAGTACCATCGCTTACATCGTGAACTCGATTCCAATGCAGGTTTTAACTCCAAAAGTTCATCTCAGAACCTTGACGTTTCCCTAATCATTTCTAGTACTATAACTTCCTACTCTACTTTCCGTGTCATTAGTTTTGCATTATTCGTCAAGACGAGAGTCGCAAATGAAATAGTCGCAAATGAAATATAAATGGTTTTGGAATCTATCTTATATTAATAGAGAAGACCAACGCATGGTCAACTTTTAACAAAAGAAGTAAGACAAAAAGGTCACAAGCTAGTTACAACGATCTCCTCAGTTGCCAATCACATTAGTGTTTACGTCCCAAACATATTTTAAATCGAAGGTTTTTAACTCCCTCACACTTGCACATAGAGTAATGTGCTTTCTCAGTATGGAACTATCATTTCAATTGCACCAAGGTAGATTTGAATTGGTAATACAGTCTTATAGGGATTTAAAATCTTAAACGTAATGGACTTCTTTAAATCAATGCCGAAACATTGCTACCCATGACTAAATAAAAACTCTTGGTTCTATATGGGACACGATTTACATCATAATACGTGGAGATTCCTAACTACTACGACTCCATAGTTGGATGTAATACGCAATTTACACTCCTCCAGAGGACTTAAACCCAGAAACTATCTAGAACAAGATTACTTCATCCATTTAGAACCCTTATTGAAACTAACCTTGTCATCTCTGAAATCAGAAGAAGGTTTATAACATAATCACTGTCGACAGAAATCCTAAGCAGTAGGCAAAAGTTTTCTTTTTGTTTTTCATCAAATATAAATATTGTTTAACCAAACTACAATACCATTTACCCGCAGGGATTTCCACGACAAAACAGAAGTGACTTGCTGCACTAAGCCGCAGGGTATCTATCACTAATAATATCATTGTAAACTAAATCTTCTAGCTCAAACCGAGCTCCCATCATCAAAAGATATTCGGTCTTCTACAGTCTTATTAAAAAGGAATCAAGATCATAATATATTTCATCATTATTTTCATACTCAAATAATCAAAACTGATTCAAATAGATGATATTATGGGTTGTGCATCAACCAGTTTTATGTTTTCTCCATTTAATGATTATCATTCCACTACCCAAGTGACAAAAGAATTGACATCGATTTCAAACTATGCAAATACAAAATGCAGTCCAAAAGGAGGAAATGGAAACCTGACTAAATCCCTGTGGATTTCCCACATACTCCTCTGCTTCCCGTTCCTTCACAACCCACGACCACAGCTTTGCTCCTCTGCTTCCCGTTCCTTCACAACCCACGACCACAGCTTTGCTCCTGCACTCAAATGTTCTTTCTTCTCTCCCTTCTCCACGCTGCACACCTTCCGAATAATCCCTTCCACCTTCTCCTGTCCGGTTTTGATTTCCCTATTCTACTCCAACGACCTCTGAACTCACTCCCACACTCCTCCACGTCGGAGTGACTCTCTTTACTCCCCCACTACTGCTCCCAACTTTGTCTCCCTATTCCACGATGCAAGAGCCACCCTTCAACTGCTATATTCGCTGCCTTAATCCCACCACCAGCTCAGTTTAACACCGTGTCGTCTAAAGCTCCACGAACTGAGGCATCTTACCTCACTTGCCAACCGCGATCGATACCTTTTTGCCCCACCAACATGATGGAGCCTCCGTATTGAATCTGCGGTTACTCTTATCACAGCCACCAATACATGCCTAATCTAATGGAGGTTGTTTTAACTAAAAAGAATACTTGACCACTTTAAACACAACGACCACTATCTAGATGGAGATTCAAAAAGGGTGACACGACAAAACAACTTTGCCATACCTCCACATGAAAGACTTCTAACCTTCGACGGTAGCAACCTATCAAGGCTAGCAGAGTAAAATTCACACAAGGTGATACCTAATAGTTACCAAAAGATGACTCCGAGGTTGACAAAAAGGTAAAGAATCTAAATTGACTAAAAATATTACGGAGTATTCTTCCATATGACAACAGGAACAAAAGAAGCATAAATCAACTTCCCATTCGACTTCCGTCGATTTACCTAAAGGAAAAATAATTCACAACACAAGACTAACGTGGTTTGCCGACAATCACGACGGATTGGTCGTAACGAAATCACAAGGTTTCTACAGCATTTTAATGCGTAAACGACTTCTCACATCCTTCAACTACGAGGAGTGATCTACGATCTAACACAATTAGATTCATTAATCACTTATAAACGATATAATAATGGTCTAGAAAATCAACTCACTCAAGTGGACTTACGACAACATCGTCGATTCCAAGATTCTATATGACGACTTTCAACTAGGATATTCTACTTTATCCTCTAACGTCGACATCTAGTCAACTAACCCAACCGACAAACAAGACTTACTTGTTGGTTCCAAGGTTTATCTATCAGTTTGGCGATCTCAGTAACAACCACCCATGGTTAATTTCCAGAGTCTATACTCCCTCTCGAAGGTACTTTCTCTTCCCGTCGAACACGGTCCACCTGTTCCTGCATCGACAGACTCGCATACAATTTTGTGGTCAAAGCATCTATGATCTAAATATAATATATTCAAACATCATTGCATTTAATATAAAGACATTTAGTCTACATATCACCTTGATCGCAATCGTTAGATTCCACAATTTCATATAACAAGTTTATATCAGTTTCCATGTCGTTCACAACACATTAAATTACTGAAATTTGCAAGAAAATAAATAACATAATTGTTTCCAAAAAGAGGGATGTAACATATCCTTCCCCTTTAAAAATCATCGTCCCTGATGATTAAGTTTATCAAGCAAAATCTTAAACTTAAAACAAACTTTCTATAATGCAACATTAATGTCTTTAAAAAGTTTTGGAAATCTTTGGTAAATATCTTTGTAATCTTCCCAAGTGGCGCTATCCTCGCCATATTGGTCCCACTGTATTTTGCATTGCAAAACTTCTTGATTATGTAAACGAAGTTTACGCATTTCGAGCACCTTGAGTGGCTCGATCACAACCACCCTGGGTTCTTGCATCTGTAAGGAATTCCAGTTAAGGATGTGGTTATTACCTACAAAATATTTCTTTAAATACGAAACATGAAAAACATTATGCATCTTAGACAAGACTGGAGGTAGAGCAACTTTGTAGGCAACTGGATTGATAATCTCAAGAACTTTGAAAGGTCCGACATAACGAGGAGCCAATTTCGAAGATTTACCAAACTTTATAGAACTCTTTTGGGGTTTCACTCGCAAAAGCACCTTCTCGCCAATAGAGAAGTGCCTAGGCACTCGCTTGCGATCTACATAACTCTTTTGCCTGTCATTGGCTTCTGCCAACCTCTTCCTAATCACTTTAACTTTTTCTTCCATATCAGCAAGCATTTCAGGTCCAATGCTTATCCTATCTTCCAGCTTATCCCAACTTATAGGATTTCTGCATTTCCTTCCATATAATGCTTCAAATGGCGCCATCTTAATGGTAGAATGGTAGGAGTTGTTATAGGCAAATTCGACAAGAGGTAGATACTCCTCCCATCTGTATTGCTGATCCATGCAATACATTCTCAAAAGGTCTTCTAATACCTGATTCACTCTTTTTGTCTGTCCATCAGTTTCAGGATGATAAGCAGTACTTACATTCAGTTTAGTCCCTAATGCAGAAAATAAGGTTTGCCAAAACCATGAAGTTATCTGAGCATCTCTATCAGTTATTATCTTTTCAGGTACCCCATGCAATCTGAAAATCTCTTGCACAAATTTTCGGGCCAAAAGATGTGCTCCATCTGTCAAGTTTCGCGGTATGAAGTGTGCAACCTTGGTTAGTTTATCCACAACAACCAATATTGCATCATGCCTACTCTTAGACATTGGTAATCCCTGGACAAAATCCATACTGATCACTTGCCATTTCCATTTCGGAATATCATGTGGGTACAACAACCTAGCAGGATGTTGGTGTTCTGCCTTAACTCTCTGGCACTCCAAGCAACTAGCTACAAACTTTGCAGCATCACTCTTCATTCCCTTCCAGAAATATAACGGTTTGACATCCGCTAACAGTTTTGTTACACCAGGGTGTCCAGAGTAAGGAGCACAGTGAACTTCCTTCCACAGAAGGTTTCTAAGTTCTACTGAATCTGGGACATAAATTCTTCCCTTGAATCTCAGCAGTCCATTGGATTCAAAACTGAATCCGTCATATCTTGGGTCCTTCGGGTTTAGATGCAGAGCCTGTTTCACTTGTTCATAATACTCATCTCCAGATAAGTTTTGCAATACTAAGTCTTTAAAGTTAGCATGTATGGAGATTATAGAGGCTATATGCCTTCTTCTACTTAAGGCATCTGCTACTTGATTTTCCTTGCCCTTGATATAAGAAATTTCAAAATCATAATCTGCTATTAATTCCAACCACCTCCTTTGCCTTGCATTGAGATTAGGTTGTGCGAATATGTAGCGTAAGCTTTGATGATCAGATTTTAAAATAAAAGTCCTTCCCAACAAATAATGTCGCCACATTTGTAGGGCATGAACCACCGCTGCCATCTCAAGGTCATGAGGAGCGTAGTTCTGCTCATAATTTTTTAGCTTCCTTGACTCATAGGCTACTACCCTGCCATCTTGCATAAGCACACCTCCCAATGCTTCCCCTAAGGCATCAGTGATAACCTCAAACTCTCCCTCTAGATCAGGAACTTTCAGAATTGGAGCAGTTGTTAATTTTTCTTTTAACAAGTCAAAAGCCTTTTGACATTCATCCATCCACACAAACCTTTTTCCTTTTCTCTGCAAAGAGGTAATAGGACTAGCAATGCTTGAGAAATTCAACACGAATTTCTTGTAGTACCCTGCCAATCCCATGAAACTTCGTACCTCTGACACATTGGTAGGTTCAAGCCATTCCATAATAGCTTTTATTTTGGCTGGATCAACTGATATCCCATTGGCTAATATTATGTGCCCTAAATACTGTACCTCTTTCTAAAAGAAAGTGCACTTGGAAAGTTTCGCATACAGCTTATGCTCCCTTAATCGCTGCAAGACTATTTGAAGATGTCGTGCATGCTCCTCTTCATCCTTGGAATAGATCAGAATATCATCAATGAAGACTAGTACAAACTTATTGAGACAATCTCTGAATACGCTATTCATGAGATTCATGAAAGCAGCAGGTGCGTTGGTCAATCCAAACGGTAACACCGTGAACTCGTAATGACCACACCTCATTCTAAAAGCTATTTTGGGAATGTCTTCGTCTTTTAACCTTAACTGATGGTATCCAGATCTCAGATCTTTCTTGGAAAAGACCGATGCGCCATGCATTTGGTCAAATAGATCATCAATTCATGGCAAGGGATACTTGTTCTTTATAGTTGCCTTGTTAAGCATCCTATAGTCTATACACAGCCTGAGAGTTCCATCTTTCTTTTTGACAAAGATAACCGGGGCTCCCCATGGTGATACACTTGGTCTAATCAAGTTCTTAGACAAAAGCTCCTGCAACTGAGCTTTTAATTCCATAAGTTCAGTGGTAGTCATACGATACGGAGCTTTAGAGATTGGCTCCGATCCTGGTTTTATGTCTATACCAAAGTCAAATGTTCTCTTCGGAGGCAAGCCAAGTAACTCCTCGGGAAATACGTCTCTGAATTTGCACAGAAATGGATATCTTTCCTCAAAAGATTGCTTCTTTGAGGTTTCCTCTACTAGGTCCATCTTAACTACAAAAATTTGACACCCCTTTCGCCTAGCCTGCTTTAATTGTTTTGATGAAATGGATCTAACCTTTATTTCCCTTTGAATTCCTTGGAGATTCACTGTTCTGCCCGTCTCATCTAGACACTTAATGGTTTTATGAAAACAATCAACTTTGGCTCGATGTTTCCACAACCAGTTCATTCCTAGGATGACATCGTAGGACCCTAAAGGCGCTACGTACAAGTTTGCCTCAGTGGTGAAGTTAGAAACATCAATCCTAGCTTCGAACAAACACTGCTCTACCTGAGCCTTTGAGTTATTTGCATACTCTACTGTCCAAGGTTTTGACATAAAGCCAACTTTTCTAGAAAATTTACTTAGAACTCTAGGTGACACAAAATTTTCTGTTGCACCAGTATCAAATAGAATAGAAACAAGAACTCCAAATAAGGTACCTGTCATCTCAATAGGAGTGATCTGATACTCCGCTTGCCGATTGTCAAGAGCGGCATGAATCCTTTGCTGAAAGGCTTCTTGTTGTGAAGGAAGCTCCGTGTTCCTAGGTCTCCCATTCGGCTTCTTGTTGGGGCAACGGTTGGCATAATGATCACCTCCACATGAAAAACATCCTCCTATAGGTTCTCACTTCTCAGATGGCCTACTTGCAGAATCACCATTCTTCTTAAAATTTGCATTTCTCTTAAAATCTTCGCCTCTGCGCTCATTACCAAATCCTCCTTGATTCTTTCGATTTCCCTTTTCAAACCTCCTGTTTCCGAATCCCTTCTCATTTTTCCTTTTAAAAGACTGATCATTGAAGTTCTTATCAAACTTCTTGCATTTCTTGTCACGGTAAGCTAAGATAGATTTAATCTTCTGCTCCTATTTAGTTGCTTTTTCATAAACTTGATCCATTGTGCTTGGACCATGCACCTCCACCTCACCACCGATCTGAGGATTGAGTCCCATGATGAACTTTCTGATTCGGAACCTTTCATCCTTTTGATATTGGGGTACATACTTTAGTAGCCTAGTGAATTTTTCTGCGTACTCGACCACAGATAGTTCACCTTGCCTGAGGTTTTGAAAATCTGTTAGCTTCTGATCAAAATACAACTGTGGTAATCACCATTTTTGGAATAGTTCCACGAACTCATCCCATGTCACCTTCAAGGGGCTTAGTTCCAACTCCATTTTCTTATTCATCCACCAAGTGGATGCTTCCCCAGATAGCTGATAGGCTCCCCACACAGCTTTAGTAACCTCAGAGTAGTTTCTGATCTCAAAATATTTCTCCATTTCAGTCAACCAGGCTTCAGCTGCATCTCTAGTTTTCGTTCCATCGAACTTTGGAGGGTTAACCTTCTTCATATCCTTAGATAACTCTAATGCAAGTTTATCCTTGGTTCTTCTTTGGGCTTCACTATCATCAGGATGTTCACTTGACGTGCCATCTTCCCAATGCTTACTCTTGCTTGTGTAATGTGAGTTCTCGTTTCCACCCTCTGTGTTGCTAGTTACGTCTATTCTCTTCTCTAGTTTGTTTAACCTTTCCTTGGTTTCATTGAGCATGTTGAGGATCCTATCCAACTTGTCAGTGGAGTTTTCTTGAGAGTTCTGACCTTCCCGATCCTCCCCCTCGTTAAACCCTGATTGGTCCATGCTAATGAAATTTCACACCTGTTTAAACATATACTAATCAGTTTTACGCTTATTGTATTAAACATCATCAAAAGAACACAACAATAGATCATATTCATAATTGTTCTCAAACCAAAATTTTTATCTTTATTTATTTTGCAAAATTTGTTTCCCATATCATCAGAGATAGACAAATCTCATGTTTCTACATAGTGTTATCTAGTGGAGTGTATCCTTCGGATTCATTGTCCGACACATAATCATGAGGTGTATACCCCTCAGACTCACTATCAGAAGATAACTCAATAATCTCAGCTCAAGGTATTACACGTGGATCTCTAGTGATCATGGGTATACTACTAGGTACAATCTCAGGTACTCTAACAGGTACACTATCAGTTTCAATCCAGGAGCAACGGTTGATCATGGTTCGAACCGCCATCGCTGCTCCCTCTAGGAGTTCTCTCCTCACTCACTTAAGTCGTGACACAACATTGGCTAAGGTTTCCACATCATCAAGCCAAATGTCGTTCTCGTCATTGGTTTTCTCTATGGTCTTGACCATCGCAAGTCGTTTTTGCTTAGCTTGCAGATAACGCTTCTTACCCGCGAAGGATTTTCTTGAGGTTTTCTTGGTGTATACCATCCTGGCGCAATAAACCAAATCATTAGCTACCCGCATAATGATGATTTCCTAATCAGGTTAATGGACTCATCAGCCCTAGTGTTGAACCTCGTTAGCTCTGATACCATATGTAACATCCAAAACCGAAAAGACAAGAAGAAACTAAGGTTTTCGCAACGGTAATTTTTTTTTAACTAGTAATCAATTACAAAAGTAACTCATCTATAAACCAATATAACATTTTTCATGTTAACATAAACATGTTCTCATTTTCATAAAGCTGTAAGAAATGATATACACTATACACTTTGTTTTCTAACAAATGAAATGTTCTTGAAACAACAAATATTGGAAACATACCTTTATCATGCATCTCGATTGTCGACCCATCACATTCAAGACTTGGCATTCCTCAGTATTTGGAAGAGAAAGTATCTTCAAGGAGCTTAACCTCCAACCACAGACCGTCGGTCTCCCGCACTCCTTCCTAACCGGAAGTGGCCCTACCCTACTCAAGAGGATAGACTTAGGATAACCATCGGTGTTTGCCATCTGAGCTCTGGTGTTGTAACCTACGTGTCTTGTTATCACGCAGATCCCTAGATACCCTCTAGACATGCATGACACTCCACAAGAAACGCCATCCAGTTACGGTGAACGTTCGATGCACTCGAGGACAGTACATCACCTTGGCCAAAGGATTTGTTTTTAAATTAGCATTCTAAGACGCATGAACTTGGTTCACCCACCCTACTCGACTTGAACTGGTCGAAATCCTACAGTTTCCTATTTGTATATTCTGAACTAATTTACGACCTTGATGACTTCAAGGGTTTAGGATATCCTCCTATAGTAGCGCATGGCGCAACTTCTACTCTGATCTCAAGTTCAGAGTTTCACAATCCCGTTTTATGTAAAAACAATGCTTATAAGTGCCCACTCCTAAGTGGTTTCATATTTACTTCAATACTAATATGGTTTACAAGGTAAAACGGTTTTAGTACCGTCGCTTACATCGTGAACTCGATTCCAATGCGGGTTTTAACTCCAAAAGTTCATCTCAGAACGTTGACATTTCCCTAATCATTTCTAGTACTATAACTTCCTACTTTACTTTCCGTGTCATTAGTTCCGCATTATTCGTCAAGACGAGAGTCGCAAATGAAATATAAATGGTTTTGGAATCTATCTTATATTAATAGAGAAGACCAACGCATGGTCGACTTTTAACAAAAGAATTAAGACAGAAAGGTCACAAGCTAGTTACAATGATCTCCTCAGTTGCCAATCACATTAGTGTTTACGTCCCAAACATATTTTAAATCAAAGGTTTTTAACTCCCTCACACTTGCACATAGAGTAATGTGCTTTCTCAGTATGGAACTATCATTTCAATTGCACCAAGGCAGATTTGAATTGGTAATACAGTCTTATAGGGATTTAAAATCTTAAACATAATGGACTTCTTTAAATCAATGCCGAAACATTGCTACCCATGACTAAATAAAAACTCTTGGTTCTATATGGGACACTATTTACATCATAATACGTGGAGATTCCTAACTACTACGACTCCATAGTTGGATGTAATACGCAATTTACACTCCTCCAGAGGACTTAAACCCAGAAACTATCTAGAACAAGATTACTTCATCCATTTAGAACCCTTATTGAAACTAACCTTGTCATCTCTAAAATCAGAAGAAGGTTTATAACATAATCACTGTCGACAGAAATCCTAAGCAGTAGGCAAAAGTTTTCTTTTTGTTTTTCATCAAATATAAATATTGTTTAACCAAACTACAATACCATTAAACTACAATACCATTTACCCGCAGGGATTTCCACAACAAAACAGAAGTGACTTGTTGTACTAAGCCGCAGGGTATCTATCATTAATAATATCATTGTAAACTAAATCTTCTAGCTCAAACCGAGCTCCCATCATCAAAAGATATTCAGTCTTCTACAGTCTTATTAAAAAGGAATCAAGATCATAATATATTTCATCATTATTTTCATACTCAAATAATCAAAACTGATTCAAATAGATGATATTATGGGTTGTGCATCAACCAGTTTTACGTTTTCTCCATTTAATGATTATCATTCCACTACCCAAGTGACAAAAGAATTGACATCGATTTCAAACTATGCAAATACAAAATGCAGTCCAAAAGGAGGAAACGGAAACCTAACTAAATCCCTGTGGATTTCCCACGTACTCCTCTGCTTCCCGTTCCTTCACAACCCACGACCACAGCTTTGCTCCTCTGCTTCCCATTCCTTCACAACCCACGACCACATCTTTGCTCCTGCACTCAAATGTTCTTGCTTCTCTCCCTTCTCCACGCTGCACACCTTCCGAATAATCCCTTCCACCTTCTCCCATCCGGTTTTGATTTCCCTATTCTACTCCAACGACCTCCGAACTCACTCCCACACTCCTCCACGTCGGAGTGACTCTCTTTACTCCCCCACTACTGCTCCCAACTTCGTCTCCCTATTCCACGATGCAAGAACCACCCTTCAACTGCTATATTCGCTGCCTTAATCCCACCGCCGGCTCAGTTTAACATCGTGTCGTCTAAAGCTCCACAAACTGAGGCATCTTACCTCACTTGCCAACCGCGACCGATACCTTTTTGCCCCACCAACATGATGGAGCCTTCGTATTCAATCTGCAGTTACTCTTATCACAGCCACCAATACATGCCTAATCTAATGGAGGTTGTTTTAACTAAAAAGATACTTGACCACTTTAAACACAATGACCACTATCTAGATGGAGATTCAAAAAGGGTGACGCGACAAAACAACTTTGCCATACCTCCACATGAAAGACTTCTAACCTTCGACGGTAGCAACCTATCAAGGCTAGCGGAGTAAAATTCACACAAGGTGATATCTAATAGTTACCAAAAGATGACTCCGAGGTTGACAAAAAGGTAAAGAATCTAAATTGACTAAAAAGATTACGGAGTATTCTTCCATATGAGAACAGGAACAAAAGAAGCATAAATCAACTTCCCATTCGACTTCCGTCGATTTACCTAAAGGAAAAATAATTCACAACACAATACTAACGCGGTTTGCCGACAATCACGACGGATTGGTCGTAACGAAATCGCAAGGTTTCTACATCATTTTAATGCGTAAACGACTTCTCGCATCCTTCAACTACGAGGAGTGATCTATGATCTGACACAATTAGATTCATTAATCACTTATAAACAATATAATAATGGTCTAGAAAATCAACTCACTCAAGTGGACTTACGACAACATCGTCGATTCCAAGATTCTATATGACGACTTTCGACTAGGATATTCTACTTTATCCTCTAATGTCGACATCTAGTCAACTAACCCAACCGACAAACAAGACTTACTTGTTGGTTCCAAGGTTTATCTATCAGTTTGGCGATCTCAGTAACAACCACCCATGGTTAATTTCCAGAGTCTATACTCCCTCTCGAAGGTACTTTCTCTTCCCGTCGAACACGGTCCACCTGTTCCTGCATCGATAGACTCGCATACAATTTTGTGGTCAAAGCATCTATGATCTAAATATAATATATTCAAACATCATTGCATTTAATATAAAGACATTTAGTCTACATATCACCTTGATTGCAATCGTTAGATTCCACAATTTCATATAACAGGTTTATAAAATAAATTATCAGTTTCCATGTCGTTCACAACACATTAAATTACTGAAATTTGCAAGAAAAAAAATAGCATAATTGTTTCCAAAAAGAGGGATGTAACATTGAACTTTTCACAAAGGTTGTTAAGAGGTAAATATTCCTATATGAACTCTTAATTTTAAATAGTTATTTATTTTTGTAATAGTAAATATTAATACATAATATTGAAATGTGGTTTAGGTGGGATTCCCCTACCATAGTTTGCCTTCCAGAATACATGAAAATTGCATACTGTACACTTTATGATGCAATTAATGAAAGTGCACAAGAAGCAGAGAAGACTCAAGGCCACGACACTCTCCACCATGCTCGAGAAGCTGTATGAATAACTATCTTTTAAAATAAATAAATACATACTATAGATAATGTACAATTAGATGCTCCTCATCCTTGCTTTTTTCTTACATTTCTTATAAACATAATTGCATGTTAGTTTCAATGGTTTGTATTTTTCATTTTCTTTTAAATGATAAAAATTAGAATGTATCCATTAAATGTATCATTTATATTTTTTAACATCATTTAATATTAACATTGAGCTAAGAAAAGATATTTAAAAAAAAATATTTATCATGCCTTTATTCAAAGTTTACATTTTTCTTCTTTTTTTCCTTCATTCATCTTATTATGGTACTAACTCTACTCTTACATGTATCTTTTACATATATTCCTATTCCTATTTCTTATTCTATTTAAAATTTTAAATAAACGATTCTTTATCTCAATGTTAATGATACTTTTATTTTATTTTTAAGCATTTTAAAAAGAATAATTTTTAAAAAAATTTAAAGAGTTTTTAGTGCTTATATATTGTTATTTGGTAATTTTTTTTCTAGATTTGGTTATTTTAAGTATTATGTATGTGTTTAATTTATCTATATTCAATAGATTTTTCTGTGATCTAGACACAAAATTGCATCATCGTTAGAATTTGAATTGTTTGAGATAGACACATATTAGACTATTATTTATAATATTTTGGTCCCTACTCACCCTAATTTGTTAGGATCTATTTTTTTATTTTCCATACTCACCCCTATTTTCACATCTTTATTTTATATATATATATATATATATATATAAGAAATTTAAACCTTGTTAGGAAAACATATAATATATGAATTATAAAATATTTGGAACATGATTCTTATCCACTATAAAATTTGACTTTGATTGTAGAAAGATTGCCTAGAATATGTAGCTTCTCTATAGTGTATTCAACAAGGTATTTATAGGCCTTTTAAAATTTCATTTCTTTAAGTGTGTTGTTGTTGTTGTTGTTGTTGTTGTTGTTATTATTATTATTATAAACAAACTAGAATTAATAAAACAAACCCTTATGAAGTTATTTGAGTGAAAATTTGTGTTCATGCAGTGGGACAACTATTTAGATTCTATTTTGCAAGAAGCTAAGTGGATTGCTATTGGGTACATACCAGATTTGAAGACATATTTAGAAAATGCAAAAGAGAGTTAAGGTTCTCGTACAACTACATTGCAAGCACTATTAACATTAGATGCACTTCTTCCAAAAGACATCCTTAAAAAAATTGATTATCCATCAAGGTTCAATGATCTTTTGGGATTGACCCTTAGATTAAGAGGTGACACTAGAACCTTCAAGGTATGTAATAACATGTTAATCAAAATACATTATTTATAGGTATTTGAAAATCACACAAGAAAGTAGTTTACTAATATTTAATTCTATAATTGTATTTAAATATAAATTCTAACCTTTTTTTTGAAGGCCGAGGCAAAACATGGAGAAGTCGCTTCAGCCATAACATGTTATATGAGAGATGATCCAAAATCTAGTGAAGAAGATGCATTGAAGTATCTTAATTTTATTTTGGATAAACATCTGAAAGAATTAAACTGGGAGTATTTGAAGCATGATGATGTTCCAACCTGCATCAAGGATTTTGCTTATGACATGTCAAGGTGTTTCCAAGTTTTCTACAAAGAGAGAGATGGATTTAGCATTTCTAGCAAAGATATGAAGAAGAATGTGGAACAAATCCTTATTAAACCTATTGAAATGTAACTCCTCAATTTAAAGACTATTTTATGATTATCAATTATACATGCAAGTATAATAGAGAAATATATTTTGTATTGTTCAGTGATGGAAGACAACACCTTTAGGTAGTCATGGTGAATAATTTCTTCTTGTTTTGTATAGACCTTATAATATGCCTTGGTTTTGTGTTTTATTGCAGTGTTACGCTTCACCTCATTCTAGATGTCATTGTTTTGGTTTCAATATATGGTTTATTGTAGTTGTTAGGTAGTGTATGTTGGGCTAGAATGGTGATAGATTAATGATTATTTTTGTATTGTTCAAGTAAGGTTGTGATACAATTATCTTATATGTATGTTGTTAAGTTATATTTGGGTAGGGGCCCTATAATTGAACCCCAATAATATGTAAGTTACAAATAGAGAAATATGTTTCATAGTTTACCCTCTATTTCCTATTAATAGATCAATGGTTTAAAATGTATTCATGAAGTTTAAATAGAAAAACTAGGGCATCAAATATATTTGTGGATCCTCGATAATAGTTTCAAATATATTCAGTACCATTATCAATGATATATCCCCAAATACCTAGCATGATTATGGCCCATGATAGGCCTATATATTTTCAAATAATAAATTATGAAAGATAAAAAACATGCAATGATGAATAATGGTCACGAAGGAATTTGAGAATTCAAGATTAAAGGAAACAAATGTAATTATAACCACCCAAAAAAAGCAAGGATTTTCTTAGATTAAAAAATCTTTAATTTATTATTTTCAATAACAAACAACAAGGTAACATAATCAATAAGAAAAAAAAACATAAATACCTCTTCACTATGATCTCATGGGTTCATTCTTCCAAATTAGTGCATGGACCTTCCTCCTCCAATAAATCAACTCACTAAAAAAGTAAATTAGTGCATGGATCTTAAGTGGAAAGTGAACCTATGATACAGTTGTGCAATTTGTAAATTGCAAACTAGATTTCAAATTGTATTTATTGTATAGTGTAAAGTCCAAAACACTAGAGAATTCAACCTTTTATGCAATTTCTAATCATATTTCATTTTCCACATTTTGATGAATAGGCATGACATAGAATAGATATAAACTCTCTGTTGGATCTAGGGCATACAACTGAGAGGGGGGGGTGAATCAGTTGTATAAAACTTCTTCTTCTTTCAAACACTTGATTCTTGTTGTTAGTTAGCAGCATATCAATTAATCATCCATGAAAGCATGATACATAAACACAAGAGCAGATAAGCATCAACACATTGAACACCAAGATTTTGACGTGGAAAACCCGGTTAAGGGAAAAACCACGGGGTGATTAACCCAAGAATTATTCTCTGTTAGAAGAATAAAGAAAAATGAATGGCACATGCCAATTAGGGCTCACTGCCCGAGCACACTGCTCACAAAGAGGCCCACTGCCTACAAGGAGACACACTGTCTACAAAGTGATAAAAATCACAGTCTTGAACTGGAGAATGACATCTCTACCATGTCTGGATCAGTTCCAATTAAGCCCAAAAACTTCTGCTCTGCCTTTCGCACTTCCCTTCACTATGCCACACTCATCCACAAAAAACCACACTTTGAAATGAACTCACAAACCGTTATTTATACAAGACATCGACTTAGGAACAAACATCTAAGTCAGAAAACAACCATAAGAGTATCCGCAAGATGAATAACACATCCGGTCGGCCACCACAAGAACATTCGCAGGATGAACAACTCATCCGGTCGGCTAAACAGAGCAAGAACTTCATCAGGAAGAATAACTTCAATTCCGGGCTCTACCATCAATGCGGACCAACAACACAACCTAAACATGATCCAAGAACCTTCACAAGCCTGTCTGAATGACCGGATACATCCGCACTTCCTCTACTTACTGGAATCTCTTGTCTTCCTCATCCGGAACTTCAAGAACACAGTCTGTCGCCACTGTCATAATGCAAGAGGTACTTCCAGACCTCCAAATCATACACAAATAAGGATGAAACATCACAAGGACATCCCAAACACTCCTTCCAATCCGTAGATTAGGATAATACAATTCCGGACCTCACCGGACCTTTTTGTGATCCTCTGTCACCTCTGGATACTTGCCGGAACCGGTTCTATACCGACAGCCACAACTCCTTCAGATCTTCATGCGGACCTCTGAAATCTTAACTGAAGCATCTCAAGACTCATATCTACTAACCCTTTAATCCGCATCCTCTGGTTCTCATCCTATACAGTACATTTGCCTTCTTCTCATCACTGTTCTTCACTGTTCCTGACTGAGGCTAATTTTCTCAATATCCTCAGCACACAGCTCATCAAATCCTTCTTGTCAATGCAATATGAGTATGTTGACATCAATGACAACACTGGCTCACCTCATACTTGCAACAATCTCCCCCTTTGTCATTGATGGCAACATATGATGTGAAAAACCATTAAGACAAGAACTTCAACTTTTCACATGTCTTCTCTTCCTTTACTGCTCCCCCTTTGATCATCAATCGCTTGTTTTTCACATGTCTTCTCTCCCCCTTTGACATCAATGGCAAAGGGCTCATACTTGCAATTCTCATACATCAGAATCATACCAGCTGCTCCCCCTTAGTTGCAGCTCCCCATCAGTCCAGATCACAAGATATGACTGTGATAGCCACCGGACTGATGCACACCAGTGCATCTTAGTTCATCACCGGAGGGGCCATGACCCCTAACTTCTCCCAGAGATATTCAAAAGAGTCCTTGGGAAGAGGTTTTGTAAATATATCTACAATCTGATCCTTGGAGGGAACATACTCCAATCTGACTTCTTCCTTGTTTACTTGTTCTCTCAAAAAGTGAAATTTGATAGATATGTGCTTAGTCTTAGAATGCAATACCGGATTCTTGGAAATATTAATTGCACTTGAATTATCACAGAAAATTGTGATAGGCTCCTCATATTCAACTTTGATGTCTCTTAGCATCTGCTTCATCCATAAGATTTGAGTGCAACTACCTGCTACTGCAATGTATTCTGCTTCAGTTGTAGACAGAGATATTGCATCTTGTTTCTTGCTTAGCCAAGAAACCAATCTCTTCCCCAAAAAGAATGCTCCACCACTAGTGCTTTTCCGGTCATCCACATCTCCTGCCCAATCTGCATCTGTGTAAGCATGAAGAGAGAAATCCGGATCTCTAGGGTACCATAGACCATACTCAACTGTTCCTTTCAAGTACCTAAAAATTCTTTTGATTGCCATAACATGAGATTCTCTAGGATCAGCCTGGAATCTTGCCACAAGACCAACAACCTGCATTATATCTGGTCTAGTTTGAGTGAGATACAACAATCCACCAATCATTGATTTATACTTTGTCTGATTTGCCTTTGGAGAATCATCATCTTTGCTTAACTTACATCCGGTTGCCATAGGAGTGTTCATTGGCTTTGAGTCTTCCATACCAAATTTCCTTAACAATTCTTTCACATATTTGGTCTGAGAAATGAAGATCCCTTCTTTTGTTTGAGCAATTTGCAGACCCAAGAAGAAATTCATTTCACCAAGCATAGACATTTCAAACTCACTTTTCATCTGATTTGCAAAAGTTTTGCACATACTATCTCTTCCTCCAAAAATGATATCATCCACAAACACTTCAACAATCAAAATGTTTTCATGATCAATTTTGAAATATAAGTTACTATCAGCAGTACCTTTGTTAAATCCAATCTGCACAAGATGCTTATCCAACCTTTCATACCATGCTCTTGGGGCTTGCTTCAATCCATACAAAGCTTTCTTCAACTTGCAGACCATATCATCATTATCAGACAATTGAAATCCATCCGGTTGTTCAATGTAGACTTCTTCTTCCAAATCACCATTTAGGAAGGTAGACTTGACATCCATCTGATATACCTTGAAGTCTTTGAAGGCAGCAAATGCAAGAAGTAATCTGACTACTTCAATTCTTGCCACCGGAGCAAAAGTCTCTTCAAAGTCAATTCCTTCTATTTGAGAGTAGCCTTTGCAGACCAATCTAGCTTTGTTTCTGATTACTTCACCAGCTTCATTTAGTTTGTTCCGGAAGACCCACTTGGTTCCAATTACATTCCTGTCTCTAGGTCTGGGAACAAGATCCCAAGTATGATTTTTCTCAATTTGCATCAATTCATCTTCCATTGCTTTGGTCCAGTTTTCATCATTGCAGGCTTCATTTATTGTTTTAGGTTCAATCTTTGAAATCAGACAGCATTCATCCTGATTTTGAGCAATATTCCTTCTAGTTTGTACACCTTTGCTTCTGTCACCTATGATCTGATCCTTAGAGTGGTTCAGTCTTACATACCTTGGAATTTTGGGAGTATCCAGCACTGTTGTTTCTTGATCAGGCTCATTCAAACCTATCTCTTCTTCCTGATTTACCGGATCAGGCTGACTCTGTCTCACCAGAGAGGATTGAGTTCCTTGAACACTGTCTTGGTCATCTTCATCAAGCTCATAGAATCTTGAAGGTTTCTCAATTCCTTTATCAACTTTCACATTGGTGCTTTCTATCATCTTCCTCAATCTCTTATTGTAACACCGGTATGCTTTGCTTTGAGTGGAGTAGCCCAAGAAAATTCCCTCATCACTTCTAGCATCAAACTTTCCTAGATCTTCATCTCTTTTAATATAACACTTGCTACCAAATACTCTGAAATATTTCACAGTAGGAGTGATGCCAAACCAAAGTTCATAGGGGGTCTTACCGGTGTTGTTTCTGATTTGAACTCGATTTAGAGTGTAGACTGCGGTGCTGATAGCTTCTTTCCAAAACATTTGAGGAACATTTGCTTCCAACATCATTGTCCTAGCAGCTTCCTGGATGGTCCGGTTCTTTCTCTCAACTACTCCATTCTGCTGTGGAGTCTTAGGAGCAGACAACTATCTCCTTATACCCTGTTTCTCACAAAAGTCAATGAATTCACCAGATGTAAATTCACCACCTCTATCAGACCTTAGACACTTTAGTTTCAATCCGATTTGATTCTCCACCATAGCTTTGAAGATTTTGAACTTCTCAAAAGCTTCTGATTTTTCTTTTAGAAAGGTAACCCACATCATCCGGGAATGATCATCAATTAACAACATGAAATATCTATCACCTTGCAGACTCTTGATTCTTGTCGGACCACATAGATCAGTATGTACTAATTCCAACAATCCGGTAGAAGACTGATCTTTGCTTTTGAAAGAGACTCTGCTTTGTTTACCTAACTGACATTCTTTACACACACTATTTGTAGGTTTCATCAATTTCGGAAGATCTCTCACAGCCTGAGTATTGCTTATCTTGATGATGTTATCAAAATTTACATGACACATTCTTCTATGCCATAACCAACTCTGATCAATTTGAACAAACAAACAACTTTTATTTGAACCAACCAGATGAAAGATATTACCTTTTGTCTGAGTACCGGATGCAATTTCAGTTCTGGAGCTTGTAAAGATTTTGCATTTTCCATTCTTGAACCGGAGATCATAGCCTTTGTCCACTAACTGACCAACACTCAGAAGATTGTGCTTCAATCCTTCAACATACAGTACATTACCTGTTTTGCTCTTACCATCAAAGGAAATAGTTCCCCTACCTCTGATTCTGCTAGCAGAATTGTCACCAAACTTTACCATTCCTCCTTCATATCTTTCCAAATCTAAGAACTTATTCTTGTCACCAGTCATATGGTGAGAACATCCACTGTCAATAACCCAATCATCCTTTTCTTCCACTTGAGCAGCCAAAGCTTTTTCAACAACTTTGTGATTGACAGATTCAGAGAGTATTGAATCTTCTTCCTTGATGGCAATAAACACCCACTCATTTCCGGATTTGCTTCCTAGTTCTGATTCATCATCTGTTACTCCTTCATTGTCATCTTCTTCATGAACATAATAGCAATTCTTTTGAAACCTTTGTCTGTTATTATTAGACCTTGCAGATCTTTCCGGACATCTTGAAGCAAAATGACCAATCTTATTGCAGTTGAAACACTTAAAGGGTAGTTTTCCTTCACACTTACCGGATCCTCTTGGCAGTCTCTTTGTAATGAGGGCTTCAAGTTGAGCTGTTTCTGCTTCTTCTTCTTCCATGTCTCTTCTTGCTTGATCATACCATGACATCTTCCTTGATGAGTTTTCTCCCGGATCAAATCTCTGCTTGCCTTTCACATAGGCACTGGCTTTGAAGGCAGATTCAGTCTTGGGAGGATCATCTCCAAACTCGGTCATTTCAAATGCAGCTAGTTTGCTAGCCAGTTATTCTCTTGTGACAGTTGTGTGGGCTCTGAATTCATCAATGGCAGCAACCTTGATTTTGTAGGCAGCAGGAAGGGACCTTAGGATTTTGCAGACAATCTCATTTTCATCTAAAGTTCCACCAGCATTTCTGATTCCACATACCAGCTCATTCACTCTTGGCATAAAGGTAGTGATGTTTTCATCATCTCTCATTTTCAATCTTTCAAATTTCCCTTTCAGACTTTGCAACCTTGCACTTTTGACAAACTCATCTCCTTCATACAGAAGTTCCAACTAAGTCAGGATCTCATATGCAGTTGGTAGGTCAATAACATTCGAGAGATCTGAGTCATTCAATGCGCTTAGAAGAGCTTCCTTGGTCCGCAGATTGTTTTCAGCTTCTGTGATTTCATTCAGAGTTGTCAGACCACCTTGTGGAGGTACATATGGTTTTGAAACCATAGCCAAGTATGCTTTTCCCATACATTCCAAGTGACACTTCATGCGACCTTTCCAGAGAGTGAAGTTGGTTCCATCGAACTTCGAACTATCCTTCTTGTATGACGACATCCTGGATCTCCTCAAGCGGTTAAGCTCCTATCAGAGGAACTTAGCTCTGATACCAATTGTTGGATCTAGGGCATACAACTGAGAGGGGGGGGTGAATCAGTTGTATAAAACTTCTTCTTCTTTCAAACACTTGATTCTTGTTGTTAGTTAGCAGCATATCAATTAATCATCCATGAAAGCATGATACATAAACACAAGAGCAGATAAGCATCAACACATTGAACACCAAGATTTTGACATGGAAAACCCGGTTAAGGGAAAAACCACGGGGTGATTAACCCAAGAATTATTCTCTGTTAGAAGAATAAAGAAAAATGAATGGCACATGCCAATTAGGGCTCACTGCCCGAGCACACTGCTCACAAAGAGGCCCACTGCCTACAAGGAGACACACTATCTACAAAGTGATAAAAATCACAGTCTTGAACTGGAGAATGACATCTCTACCATGTCCAGATCAGTTCCAATTAAGCCCAAAAACTTCTGCTCTGCCTTTCGCACTTCCCTTCACTATGCCACACTCATCCACAAAAAACCACACTTTGAAATGAACTCACAAACCGTTATTTATACAAGACATCGACTTAGGAACAAACATCTAAGTCGGCAAACAACCATAAGAGTATCCGCAAGATGAATAACACATCTGGTCGGCCACCACAAGAACATTCGCAGGATGAACAACTCATCCGGTCGGCTAAACAGAGCAAGAACTTCATCAGGAAGAATAACTTCAATTCCGGGCTCTACCATCAATGCGGACCAACAACACAACCTAAACATGATCCAAGAACCTTCACAAGCCTGTCTGAATGACCGGATACATCCGCAGTTCCTCTACTTACTGGAATCTCTTGTCTTCCTCATCCGAAACTTCAAGAACACAGTCTGTCGCCACTGTCATAATGCAAGAGGTACTTCCGGACCTCCAAATCATACACAAATCAGGATGACACATCACAAGGACATCCCAAACACTCCTTCCAATCCGCAGATTAGGATAATACAATTTCGGACCTCACCGGACCTTTTTGTGATCCTCTGTCACCTCTGGATACTTGCCGGAACCGGTTCTATACCGACAGCCACAACTCCTTCAGATCTTCATGCGGACCTCTAAAATCTTAACTGAAGCATCTCAAGACTCATATCTACTAACCCTTTAATCTGTATCCTCCAGTTCTCATCCTATACAGTACATTTGCCTTCTTCTCATCATTGTTCTTCACTGTTCCTGACTGAGGCTAATTTTCTCAATATCCTCAGCACACAGCTCATCAAATCCTTCTTGTCAATGCAATATGAGTATGTTGACATCAATGACAACACTGGCTCACCTCATACTTGCAACACTCTCATCAAAGAATAGTGTGGGTGTATGATTTCATAGCTACACTATCATGGTAGATAGGATATCAACAAAATACTATTGTTTTAAAGGTTGTGGTAACGTTCAAGCCACATAATTAGCAATAGCATATTAGACTATGCATCCCTTGTGAGCATTCTCTCTACCTATGAAAAATAAGAAATTTGGAATGTAATGTGGGCATCAATCAAACTATAAATGATGGAGGATTTTAATAGGTTTGTTAGGAAGGTTTTAAGAACTTTTAGAAATTGCAACTATTAAATGCAAAGGAAAGTCTTATGGCCTTTTCCAACTTCCTACCTACCTATATCATAATCAGAGTATTAAAATCAATTTAAACTTCCACCAAATGATAAAACACAGATGATTTTAATTAGATATTTAGTTAGAATGTTGTTATATATGTGAATACAAAATATGAAAGCATATAGGCAAACCATATAGATTGTTTCATAGGGTCTTAGTAGATGTGGTCTCATGGGATGTAATGTTTATAAAATATGAATAAAATGGATTTGTTGAAAATAATTTAGAAATTTGTAAGTAGATCTAATTGCCAAACATTGATTTAGTCCCTATAACCTTTCCAACAACATATAGGAATGCTAAAACAATGGACATCTAGTGTGGCATAGAGTTTATATACTCATCTTGAAGAATGAAATCTATTTAAATAGATAAAAAACCATTATACACAACTAACACTAGTGTTTCCCATACTTTCCCTCATTGGAGGCCTTTAATCATCCATCAAAGTGGAAATATTAAATAAATTTCATTGTTTGTTGTAGTTTAAAATGCCTTGGCAAATATATAGATGAATGTAAAATCTTTTCCAAAGAAGATGAATAACTTTAGCTATGTATGTACAAATTTAGAAGCATAGATGATGCATGTGAAATGATTGACAAAATACATACACATGATTAGAGAACATAAGTTATTAGTCATATATGTAGACTGTGAAGGCATAGAAAAAGAACATGAATGACTTGATGAAATGTCTGTAGTGGAGGAAAATCTATACCTTGATCAAACACATCAATCAAGGGAATTCTTCACAACTTCTACACTAGGGTCCTATTTAGTTTCTATTATCTAATATTTTAGAAAAACCTACATTAATAGACCCACATTGTGCTAATAGAAATGGAAATGAACTAAACTAATTTCTTGAAGAAAAGAGAAGAGATAATAGAATACTGGGAATGAACTACTTCAAATAAAATTTTAGAAAATGAAATACAAGAATGGAAAGAGGGGAATAGAACTATACTCCTCAAAATGTGACTCAGGCACAAGCATAGATGAGTTAGCTTCGATATAGCACATGGACCCTCTCCTTGACTTGGGTGACCTCTAAGTCACTCTTTCTCTCATGGAAGAAGCTAGTTTAGTGGAGGTGAGACCAGGGGGTGGTTATGTTCTCTTGGGAGTAGAACGTCATGAAGAGCGATCAACCATTCTTGGGGTGTGTTATGGTTTGCTATGTGTTATTCTATGACCATTGTGGTGGAGATAATAATATGACTTAAAGGGTCACTAGTTATAAATCTCTTATTTGGGTTTCTTGTGTTCCAACATCTAGATGGATTTTGATTGTAGTCATTGATGGGCCTAGCACAATGTAACCTTTCTTCTATGGCTTGAATGCTTTATTGTATTTGTTCTCTTTATTTTATTAACCTAAGAGTGTGTTCTTGCTCTTCTAGTCTTTTTTTGTTCTAGTTGTGGCCTAGAATGTAATTGTTCAATCTCTTGAAGGATAGCCTTGACCCCCTCACATATAATTCCAAGCCACATTCATATGCTTGGATAGAGAGAGTTGATTTGAGTTGACAAAAAGTTGACTTTTGACTTAGTGAAGTTATCTAATGCTTTTTATGAGTTCTCTTAACTTCTTGACCTCATGGAGAAACCAAGGGTTTGACCTTGTGTGGTTGAATCCTATATCATGATCAAATCAAGGGTTTGACTTTTTCTAAGTTCTAACATTTTTTTTATGTTTTTTGGTTTTTCAATATGTATGCAACTAATATGTATGCAAAATAATTGTTTTGGTTCTATTAGGAATTAAGGTGTCTCAACCTTGGTAATTGCTTGTATTTTTACATTGTATTTATTTACTATTTACCTATTGTATTAATTGGATGCAAATCCTACATTGTCATATTGTGGGAGTTGGCATGGTGATGTGTCATCCTACATGGCATATGACCATATGTATTTTTGTTGTCACATAAGGAGATAGGCGTCCAACTTAGTGGTAGGAATATTTTGCCATGTGTCAACATCCTGGATGTTGTGTAAGGGAATATTGACCATAACGGTCATGACAGATTCTAGATTCCTATGATGAAGTTATGACATGTAAGAGTTGGAAATAGGAGATTCTATGACATGTGAAGACATGTGTCGAAGAGCATATTTGAAAAAGGCATCTTTGGGTGCCCCAAGGTGGACTATGACATGTTGTAAGAGAATATGCTATTTATAGCCTATGTATGATAGATTCTCTTACAATAAGTTATGACAGCTATGACAGATTCTATGACAATTGTAAGAGTCGTAAGAGCATCTATCATAGCCCATTTTGGAAATAGGTGACCTCCTTGGGATGGGGTGACTTGACAAATGTCAAGAGCATCCTACAGAGTTGGAAAAGTGTCCATAGGCATGGGCTTTGGGCCATGAGGCCATGTTGGACGCCCATCCCTATGTGGAGCCATTTCTACCTTATATATTCTATATAAACAAGTGCTTTTGAGAGGAGATGTACTACAGGTTTGACAGGTACTGTTATGCTACCAATTTGTCTCCAGATATGAGCGTCAAAGACTCCTAAGAGCTTGTATGGGAAGTGTATTGTAAACCATTTCAGTTTTGTTAATACATTATACAACTTTTGGAGTGTGGGGTTTTTCACCCGATAAGGGTTTTCCCCACGTATATCTTGTGTCTCTCTTCTTCTATCTCACTTTCTTGTTTATGTGTTTGCTGCAATATCTCTATTATCTCTATTAGTGGGTTTAACATTGTTATAATAGTAAGGATAAATTAAATTTTCACTCTCCTCCCCTCATTAGATTAGTGTAGGAAGCGATTTCTACACACCTAGCTTCCTTTCAATTGGTCTCAGAGCCTGGCTAGTTTTGGTTCTAGTTGCTAGGTAGGGGTTTTTTGAGCTGATCTTAGGTTGAGTGGGAGTGTTGTGCAAAGTATTATGTATCTTGTTGTAGCAAGGAGATGGCAACCACATCTGGAAGCTTAGAATTTGAGAAATTCAATGGCACTAATTTCAAGTTGTGGACACTCAAGATGGAGGACCTACTTGTTGATCATGACCTATGGGAAATCATATCTGGTTTGAGACCTACGACAATGTCACAAGATGATTGGGACCTCAAAGATCATAAGGCTAAGGGTCTCATAAGACTCTATTTAGCTAACTCTATCTTGTTGAATGTCCACGAGGAGAAGAGCATGAAAGATCTTTGGAAGAAGTTGGGTGATGTTTATCAAGCCAAGTCCTTGGTAAACAATTCTTTTTCTAAAAAAGAAGTTGTTTTCTCTGAAGATGGAAGATGGAGGATCTATTGCAGACCACATGAATGCTTTCAACATGATCGTTGCACAATTGACATCTATGGGTGTAAAAATGGAGGAGGAGGATCATTGCATGACCCTGCTTTATTCTCTACCGGACTCATGGGATAATCTTGTTATGGCTATTGGAAGCACCACATCCACATTCACAATGGATGAAGTAGTATCTTTGTTGTTATTTAAAGAGATGTAGAGAAAGTCTTCTGAGGCAACCAAAGAAGCTCTTGCGGTTCATGGAAGACCCAAGGAGAAAGGGAAGAAGAAGGACAAGAAAGATGAGAAGGGTAGATCCAAATCCCATGGGAGATCTAAATCTCCTAGAAAGTCCAAGGCTCTTTGTTGGAACTATGGTAAAACCAGGCATTTCTGAAAGGAATGCAAAGAGGAGAAGAAAAAGAAGAAGAAAGCTCCTGATTTAGATTATGACAAGTCACAAGATGATGGTGATGCCTTCATCGCAGCCCTAGGCACCCATGCATCTGATGATGTGTGGTTGATTGATTCTGGTGCATCTTTCCACATGACCTCACATCGAGAATGGTTTATGAAATATGAAGAGTTTGATGGTGGAAGAGTGTACCTCGGTGAAAACTCTCATCTAAAAATTGTTGCTCATGGAAGACTCTCAATCCGATTCCCTGATGGATGAGTGAAGGGGATCACTAGAGTTATGCAAATTCCAGGCTTTGCACGGAACCTGCATTCTATATGTATGTTGAATGATGCAGGTGTGTAGGTTGTCTTTACAAAGGATGGATGCAAGATGACTAAAAGATCTATGGTACTTGCAAAGGGTACTCGGAGAGATACTCTATTTCAGCTAGAGGTATGCACTTCACAATGTAGTAGTTCTTCTGACTCAAAGAAATGAGCTTCAATCATTTCATCCCCACCATCTGAATGAGCAATGAAGAAATCTATTGTAACTAGTTCTGATGGTAGTGCACATGCTATGGAAGCTAAGCTTCTTGGTAAAAAGGCTATGTTATGGCATTTGAGATATGGCTACATTGGTGAGAAGGGTTTGCATACCCTGAAAAATAAAAACATCATTAAGGGGTTAAATGATTGTAATCTTGAGTTTGACTTTTGCAAACATTGCATTTATAGAAAGCAAAACCATGTTCAGTTTTACTCTAGTTCTCACAAGTCTTCTAGTGTATTGGATCTTATTCATTCTAATGTGTTTAGTCCTGTTAATGTTCCTTCAATCTCAAAATCTATATATTTTGTATCTTTTATAAATGATTATAGTAGAAGGACATGGGTTTATTTTATCAGAAGCAAGACTGAAGTCTTTAGTTAGTTTAGGGAGTTTAAAGCCTTTACTAAAAATCAAACTAGTAAAAAGATTAAGTGTTTGAGAACTGATGATGGTAGTGAATTTTGTTTGGTAGAGTTCGATAAGTTCTATAAAGAGTAAGGTATTGAAAGGCATAAGACAACTCCATACACCCTGCAGCAAAATGGAGTTGCAGAGAGGATGAATAGGACACTGATGGAGTATGCTTAGTGGAGCAAGCCTCGAACAAAAGTTTTGGGCTGAAGCCATTACCACTGCTTTCTATCTGATAAATAGATCTCCTACATTAGCTCTTGTTGGTAAGACACCAATGGAGGTGTGGTTTGGTAAGAAGCCTTTAGTTAGACATCTTCGTGTTTTTGGTTGTGAGGCATATGCACATGTGCTTAGGGAGAAATGGTCTAAATTAGAGAACAAGGATGTTAAATGTATTTTCATTGGCTATGGTGTCGGTGTGAAAGGATACAAGCTTTGGGATCTTGTGGCTAAAATAGTGTTGCATAGCAGAAGTGTTATCTTCAGAGAGCTAACACCTTCTTCTATTGTTCTATAGCCAGAACAGATAGAAAAGAAAGAAGATGTGGTTTAGTTTCCTTCTACCCCTGAGAAGATTGAATAGACAAACCCTATGAGACTTGATGATGAGGAGAGCTCTAGCAGCTCTTAAAGCTCAGAAGAAGAAGCAGAACGTCAACCTTATCCATTGAGGAGGTCTATACAAATGGGAAAGCAACCTGATAGGTTTGGTTATTCATTACTTGATTCTAGTTGTGATTTTGCTTTACTTACTAACACTGATGAGCCTAGAACTGTGAAAGAGGCTATGGGCATGAAAGATGCAGATTCCTAGAAGGAGGCCATGGAAGATGAGATGGCTTCTCTAGAAAAGAATAAAACATGGGACTTGGTACCTTTGCCTGATGGACAGAAACCTGTTAGATGCAAATGGGTGTTCAAGAAGAAATTAGGTGTAGATGGTAGTGTTGAAAAGTACAAGGCTAGATTGGTTGCAAATGGGTACTCACAAGTGGAGGGAATTGATTATGGTGAAATTTTCTCTCCTGCTGCAAAGCTGAAATCCATTAGATTTATGTTATCTCTTGCATTTTCTTATGATTTAGAGGTAGAATAGATGGATGTGAAGACAACTTTCCTTCATGGTGATTTGGAGGAAGAAATCTACATGTCATAGCTAGAGCATTACATAGAGAAAGGTAAAGAAAATTTGGTTTGAAAGTTAAAGAAGTCTTTGTATGGTTTGAAGCAGTCTCCTAGGATGTAGTACTTGAAGTTTGATGTCTTTGTGTTGTCGATTAGATATCTAAGATTGAAATTAGATCATTGTGTGTATTACAAATTTGACAATGATCATATTCTCATTAGTGCATTGTATGTTGATGATATGATGTTGATTGGGAATGGTAAGAATATGATTTCTGATTTGAAGTCTCAGTTGTCAGCACAGTTTGAGATGAAAAATCTTAGGGCAGCTAGGTACATTCTGGGAATGGAAATCAGAAGAGACAGAGCTAACAAAAAACTTTGGTTAAGCCAGAGTAAGTATGTGAAGACCGTGTTGGACAAGTTTAGCATGGCAGATTGTAGACTATTGTGTGTTCTTGTTTCATTGGGGACAAATTTGTCTATTAATGATTGTCTAAAATCTCCTAGTGAGGTGGAGGACATGAGAAGAGTACTTTATGCTAGTGTTGTTGGCAATTTGATGTATGTTTTGGTCTGCACAAGACTAGACATTGCATAAGCAGTGGGAGTCCTTAGTCGGTTCATGGTTAATCCTAGATGGGTACATTGGGATGCAGTTAAGAGAGTGTTCTGATATTTGAGGGCTACTTCTGAGTATTCCATATGCTATCAAGGTAATGCTACAGGACCTCTGCATTCAGTTTGTATTCATGGATTTGTGGATTTTGATTGGGCAGGTGACATTGGTAGTAGGAGATCCACCAGTGCCTATGTGTTCACTATGTTTGGTGGTGCAATTAGTTGGATGAGTAAGCAACAACCTATGGTTGCTTTGTCCACTACTGAAGCTGAGTATATGGTTGTAACTCATGCTTGCAAGGAAGCCATTTGGCTTAAGAGATTGTGTTCAGATATAGGTGTTGATGCAACTCAGATTACGATCAATTGTGACAATCAATGCAATTTGCCTTGTGAAGAATCCAACTTTCCATGCCAGAACAAATCATATTGATATACAGTTTCACTTCATGTGAGACATGGTAGAGGATGGGAAGATAAATTTGGAGAAGGTAGATACTTTGAAGAATGTTACAGATGCATTGACGAAACTAGTGGGCACAAAGAAGTTCAGATGGTGTTCGGAGTCTATGGGCCTCACGGCCTATAGAAGTTAAATCCTATTAATTCTATTGGCTCTTACAAGGTGTTCAACAAGTGGGAGAATGTTGGGAATTAAGGTGTCTCAACCTTGGTAATTCCTTGTATTTTTAGATTGTATTTATTTATTATTTACCTATTGTATTAATTGGATGCAAATCATATGTTGTCATATTGTGGGAGTTGGCACGGTGATGTGTCATCCTACATGGCATATGACCACATGTATTTTTGTCCTCACATGAGGAGATAGGCATCCCATTTAGTGGTAGGAATATTTTTCCATGTGTTAGAATCTTGGATGTTGTGTAAGTGAATATTGACCTTAATGGTCATGACAGATTCCTATGATGAAGTTATGACATGTAAGAGTCAGAAATAGGAGATTCTATGATAGGTGAAGACATGTGTCGAAGATCATCTTTGAAAAAGGCATCTTTGGGCACCCCAAGGTGGACTATGACATGTTGTAAGAGAATATGCTATTTATAGCTTGTGTATGATAGATTCTCTTACAACTGTAAGTTATGATAGCTATGACAGATTCTATGATGGTTGTAAGAGTCATAAGAGCATCTGTCATAGCCCATTTTGGAAATAGGTGACCTCCTTGGGATGCAGTGACTTGACAAGTGTCAAGAGCATCCTACAGAGTTGGACAAGTGTCCATATGCATGGGTTTTGGGCCATGAGGCCATGTTGGACGCCCATCCCTATGTAGAACCATTTTTACCTTGTATATTCTATATAAATAGGTGCTTTTGAGAGGAGATGTACTACAAGTTTGACAGGTACTATTATGCTGTTGGTTTGTCTCCAAATACAAGCGTCAAAGACTCCTGAGAGCTTGCATTGCAATTCTATTGTAAACCATTTCAGTTTTGTTAATACACTGTGCAGGTTTTGGAGTGTGGGGTTTTTCACCCAATAAGGGTTTTTCCCATGTATACCTTGTGTCTCTCTTCTTCTATCTCACTTTCTTGTTTATGTGTTTTCTGCAATATCTTTGTTATCTCTAATAGTGGGTTTAACATTGTTGTAATAGTAAGGATAAATTGAATTTGCACTCTCCTCCCCTCTTTAGATTAGTGTAGGAAACGATTTCCACACACCTAGCTTCCTTTCAGGTTCTTTTTCTGGAATTAAATACCAAAATAAACTAATTAACTAGGAATTTGAGAGAGTAATGCAATTTAAAATGAGATTACATAATGCAACTTATACTATGTTTTTTTGTGTTTTCAGAGATGATTTTTGAACTAATCTAAGAGTTGAAAATGCTTGAAATGAAATTTAATTTAGAATTGCAATTTAACTACTCAAATTAAAGCTAATATAATCAACTTTAAAATAAATCTAATAAGGAAATTGCAACAACAAGATTACTATTCTAAAGAGTAATGATGATTTAGTTAACTAATAAAGCATGAAAAGCCTACATTGTGGTTGACACACGAGTCTTTGCACTCCCCTTAGGAATCCTTGTTTTAGCAACCTCTTAATCCTCTTGCAGCAACGAGGTCATCCTCTTGGTAGCAATTGGGAAGAGATCAAATGCTTGAACTTGAGAAAGCTATGAATTGGGAGAGCTTATAAAAGATTTGAAGCACTTGTGCTTGGGAAATTCATGAGCATAACAACACTCTATGAAGCCTTTGAAGGCTTGGGCAACAAAAATTAAAAGAAAAAGGCACCTATGTTCTTCAAAGAGCATGAGAATGCTAATTGGAGAGCAAAAGCAAAGATTGAGGAATGATTAAAATAATGGATGTGCCTCCATTATTATTTGAGGGAGGGGGTATTTATAGCTTGGAAGGAACAAAATGGGTGGAATTGTTGGGATGTTAACTCACTTAGATTGAGGAGTTAATAGGGTTGATTTCTTAGTAGACTCAATTGCCCAAATTGAAAGAGAATTCATGTCAAAAAACATGAGTGTCACCCATGGGTTGCCCATGGGTCACCCCTTTCACCAGGTTAGGTTTCTCAGGGGTGACCCAGGGTCACTTGGTGGGGATATATAGGCATCACATAGAGGAAGGGGTCTAGGTGAAAATCACATGTTGGAGAATGGTCTTGGAGAGATAAGAATAGGATCACCTGGTGGGGATCCAAAAATAATAAGGGGAATCTGGAAAGGACAAAAGTAAGCTCAATTTTGAAAGTTGGAGTTGGTATATGAGGTCATTTAGAGGCACCTATAAAGGGTGGAGTGAGATGAAATGAGCATGGGAAAGGTGAAATTAGCATGTTATGATGGAAATTGGCTATGTAGGCAAGGTCTAGAATGTAGAAGAAGAATGGTTGACAAGGGTGAAAGTGAAGAAAAGTTAGGATTGAGAAGAATCGATGAAGTAAGAATTTGATGTACACGTGTTGCCAAGAGAAGTACTACTGAGAGAGAGTTATATTCACACTTCTATGTATGTGATTATGATTATACATCATCATATGGTACTCATGCATGCTCGTGCATTTTTTTAGTGCTTACATATTTACCCCATCAAGGATGGTAGTCTACATGAAAGGTAGGTACCATTCTTGAAATAGGCCTTACCTATTATTAATTTCCCACAATTGTACCTACAATAACTAGTATTAGTTCAACATTTGATGTATTTAAAATAAATAATGAAATTGAAATGCATGAACATACCATAGATCATGTTACAAACTTCTTTTCTTAGTTATTTTCTTTGCTAAGGAGACCTGTAAGGATGAAAGTATGCAAAACAAAGGAGTAAAGAAGCTACAAAAACATGAAATCAATCCTAAATGTACAAAACAAAACTAAGGTAAGAGTATAAAAGAGTGGAGGAATTTGATCAAACGGAGTCAAATGATGATGACATCGTGTGTGTGAATAGTCATTGGGAAGCTATCATCAAGAGGATCGTGAAGATGGCCATGAATCTTTCTCCCACTAAAAATTAGGTATGAATCATGTGAAAAACCTCCCTCTAAACCCTAGTTTGTACTTTCTTAATTTTCTATTAAAGAATCTATTTTTGTTCATTTTTCTTGTCACATCATGTTAAATTCTTTGTTTTAGTGTGTATAGTCCTTTTCCTTTGTCAAAATTAGTAAAAAAATATACTTTTTGTGATGATTTTATCATGCCAGTGTGGGATAAATTATAGTTTTCGTGATGATTTTAACATGGTAGAGTGTGGGATAGGTCAGCCACGGGTTGCCACTTTCACCAAGTCAGGTCGCCTGGTGGGGACAGGGTCACCTGGGGGATCTTGTTGGACAATAGGGTCACTCAAGGGATTTGACCTAGTAAAAGGTGTGATCTAGTTAGTTTTATTTTGACTAAAATTTGATGTTTTATGATGTTTTTGTTGCTCTGTTATACTCCAATTCAAACACTCAATTCATGATCTTATTGCAATCTTCTAAGGAATATATGCTTTTTTGGATTTTTTAATTTTTCACAAGATCTAACACAAGGTTCTTTTCTTTTGATAGGATTCACACATTTAATGGAATGGTAGTCATGAGTAGTTATGGATTTTTGATTCTTATGAGGCCTTATTTCTTGGTGATCACGCTATTCTAAAGAGAGTGGGGATTGACAAGATATGCCATGTTCCAATTGTTCATCCTACTTCTCGCATCTACTATTATATTTTAACCTATTGGGATGCCAATAGGAACACCTTCAAATTCCCACAAGTCTCAAGGGAATGGAGTACCACCTTGTATGATGTCTATCGCATCCTAGGGGTGCCTATGAGAGGACAACCACTTATCTTACCCAAGAGTGAGTCGCCTAGTGAGAAACAAGCCTAGAAATCTATCATGTGGGTGACTCATTTTGAGGACTAGATAGGGGTCTAACATCTGTGCCTCACCTACCAATTTCACCTTTGAGGAAATTCCTCATTTATTTGATTGCTTCTAATTTATTAGGAGATAAGGTCTCCAGTTAGATTAGATGGTGTTGGTGACCCATCATTCAGTGCATAGAGCAGGGAACTATGTTCACATAGGAATTTGATATCTTAGTGATGGGTTATCGAGATCTCTACCGCATCGCACATCAAGGGGCACTTAGTTTCAATCACTCTTCTCTGATTATGATATGGATTTATGAGTATATTAGGTCATTTTAGAGAGAATTACCACTTCCAGATCCCAAATTTTTGAGGGATACATGTTGAGTTGAGTTAGTCATATTGATGCTACTTTAAGCATGGTGACCACTCTTATTGATGTTGACATGATTTGTGATCCTTACATTGATATTGAGGGCTTCGAGCCTAATGACATACATATTCACAACTACTATAGGGGTGTGACCCATTTGTCAGATAGGAATGGTTTTTTCAAGTTACACCACATTGAGTGTATCCTATAGCAGTTTGGTGATGAATTTTTGGAGGACTTGCCCCTAGTTCCTTGTTACAAATCCATCTAGGAGATTGGTGATGTTAAGCATAGAATGAGAACCTAGACCCCTTTGAATCCTAGGGTTTTGATTAATAGAGTGGTTTGCAACATGAGTAGTGGACATAGGGGTGGGAGAGGAGCTCTCTCCAAGAGGTTGATAGTCTTGGAGGACACTGACTCTTCTAACAGGTATTATGATCCTGAGGGAGAAGAGCATGATGATGAGAATAAAGTTGGAGTGATCATGATATATATTTAGATGGGGAGGTGGCACCATAGGTGACTTCTCCTGGCCATAATCTAGTTCACTCTATTGATGACATTAGATATTTGGATCCCACCTAGAAACTTGGTGATCCTTTTAAGTACCTCTTTGCCTACTTTTCTACTTTTAATATTTTCTTTTGTCCATGGGTTTGGTCTTTGACTAAAACTCTTTTTATTTCTCTTTTAGGTAGTGTTGAAGAATGGAGGGACTTTTTCCATGATAATTCTTTGAACTTAGTAGTCCCTACCATTGGTTACCCATGAGAGAGACTTTTTATTAATGCTTATATGCCTACTATGACAGGTCATCACATTGATATATTTCCTCCAATTCATCATAGTTGTTGGGAGGTTCTTATTTCAAGAGGTAGGATTAACATACTTGAGCATGAGAATGTGGTTCTTTGAGAGATGGCTTACTTGGGGATTCACAAGCCTAGTTCAAGGACTAGTGGAGATGGTCCTTCCTATTCATGGGTTCTTGGTAGGATTCCCTATCTCATAGAACTCATGGAGGTTTGGTCTCTGATAGGAGGCCTAGGAACAAGAGCCCTGATAGATACATAGGTCAGATTTATTTGCACATTCTAGAGATCTTTTTTGTTTCTATTTTTCCCCCTTGCATGGGGAGATATGTACATCATGAGAGCATTTTGTCTTCAGGCTCTTAAATCTTGTTTTGTGTAATGACTTGTACTTGAACTTTTCATAATACCAATGAAATTTTCCTTGTGATCTTAACTATCATTTTAACTTACCTTTTGTGCACATGGATAGTTTAGAACCTTTTATGTTTAATCTCTAAAACTTGACATGGATGCAAAAATAGTTGTACGATGTTTTTGGTCTTTATTAGAATATATATAATGCATGCAGTGTATTAAATGCAAGAGAACAATGATGGAATACAACACATCTGTTATCTTATGGAATGTCATGAGATATGAAATAAACTTATTGCTTTCAATTCTCTTGATTTTTGGTATGATGAATGCATGATGGAACAAACAATGTGATACCTCTTTAGTAATAATTTTGACTCAAGGGATTGAAAATTGTCTTGGTATAGAAGACATATTAACCCTTTGAGATAGGATTTGGAACTTGTTGGGTGAATATTTTTCCATTAACTAACTAATGGAAAAATGGTTATATTGCCACAGCTATGATGAGACAGAGTCTCTCCTCTCAATAAGGGGAGGTTCCCTCTAGTTGCTTTAACTATTACAAACAACAATTTACAAAGCTTATTTACACTAAGCACTATTTTCATGGTGATTTCATTTCATCCTATTCTTTTTTTTCAAAATAGATGTTCTTGCTTCAAAATGATAACTTCAATGAAACTAATATCAAAGAAATTACTGACTATCACAAAACCACAGAAACACAAAGTCTTCTGTCACTTCACTTACAAATTGCTAATAGAACTATTTGTAGTTAAGTGTAGCCCAAAGTCTCCACTCTTCTCCAAGATGATATAAGTAAATCAATACAATAACTTACATCACAAAGTCTTCAAGTTATTTTATCCTCACGAACATAAAAACAATCCTCACAAATGACTTGATAACACAAAGTCTATCATAATAATATTAAGAATGCTCTTCAATCACTTGAAATAATCTCCACACCTCAATTATTATCAAAGAAGATTATGATAGAAAGATGTAAGAACAATTCTATAATAACACAAATAATCCCAAGACAAAGATTGGAATTGAACTTGCTTTCTTGTATTGATAAATATTTGATAATTGATCTTCACAAAAAGCACAAAGTCTTGATTTGCTTCTCAATTCACCAGAGTTTTCTTGCAATAGATAAGAGATTGTAATTACAATAGACACCCTCTTTATTTATAGGGGAGGCCTCGAGAAAATTTAGGAAAAACCTAACTACTTTGACTTATTCAACAAAAGAGTCCTATTTGACCTGTGACTTCTTTTGTCTCACATGTAATTACAATTTGCGAAAATACATGTGAATATGTCCAAAACAAAATACAAATTGCATATACAAAAATGAAAATCAACTAAGGCATGAAAAAGAATTTCAACTGCCACCATCATTCTTTTTTCATGAAATTTTGGTACATGGTCTGCACTACTGCCATCTCACATACATCAGGCCCAGATGTATTATCTAAAATGGTACGAGCCCTGAGAACTACATTCTTGACCGCCTTTATCAGTTTCTCATATTTTTCAAGATTATCCTTCAGATTTTCAAAGGTTGAATGATGATAATAAAGACTATCCATTAAAACCACTGTAGGCACTTCATCTTCAAATTTCTATTGAACCATCTTCTCAAAAGCATCAATCATTTCCTCTGCAGAGAGAAACTTGTGATCTTTACCTATTAGAGTGCATGGTAGTTCTTCTAACATGTATAGAAGTGAGACATCACTATCTTCACTATTTTCTCATACTTGGCACAAATCATCAAGTAGACCTCTTATCACATTGATACGATGGGTCATAGATTCTTTGGTCTTGAGATAAGACTCTTGGTTTGAAATGACACCAATAGCAATCAAATTCTTTATCTTGATTTTCTTCATTTCAATCCATCCTCTGAATTATCCTCTTGATCTTGAAGTTCTTAAGATAAAGAATCAACAATATTATCTAACTCAGCTTTCACCTTTGCCATTTTTTCCTTTCTTTCGACTATGGTCCTCAAGAGAACTCTACCTTGTGCCAACAACTGTTCTACATTGTCACCAACCACTCTTCCTCTGGCTTGAAATTTCTCAACCTTTTGAATCAAAGGATCTTCTACAGTAACTACCATTAGTTCCACAATCTCTGATGATTTTACTATCTTCTGAAGGACAGCAGCAAGTTGCTCAGCCTTTGCTTTGTATTTCTCTTTTTCCTTCTTTACCTCGTCAAATTTTACAAGCAATGTACTTGATGTAGCTTGAAAATCTAAATTGATACCTTCATGAGTCAGCTTACCTAACTCAACTCTGGAAATGATATAATCATTCGCATCAAAGGTATCTATAGTAGCATCATCTAGTGGCTTAGCTATTTCTGCATACCTGACTCCTTTTGATCAATTAGCCTAGAAATAGTTTTAGGCTTTTTCTTTTGATTTTTTGGTTTAACAGGTAGCAATTTCTTAATGTCAATATCATCTGGCAAGATAGCCTACATTTTCCTTTTGGGAGTATAAGCAGACAACCATGGAGGTAGTGTTGGAGTACTAACATTTGGAGAAGGATCAACTACCTCCTTAGTAGGATCCATACTAACACCTATTATAGTGACAATAGAAGAGGTATTGGTATAAACTGTACCTATATCAACATTTTTCTCTGAACCATCAAGTAAATGATCCAGAATAGTTTGTTCCCCAATATCAAAACAAGGAGAAGAGAGACTAGGAATAGAACCAGAAGAATAAAAAATAGTTCCAAAGCTTGTTCTCATAGAAGGAGGAGTATTATTAGAAGATACAATGACAACAGGAACATTAGAAACTATTGGAGGATTATCAAAAATAGAAACATAAGGTAAGGGTGTAGAAACTTCTGGCCCTTGTGAAAGATCTTTCTAAGGAGATTTTAATGAGCCACCAAGTTGTTCTTGTTCCACATATTTCTCTTTTTCTTGTTCTTTATTACCTTCCTCATCAGGTTTCTCACCCATTTCCACCTGCTCAGTATCAAGTTCCTCAACATTTTGTTGTTCTATCTTAGTATTTTCAACATCCATTTTATCAACATCTTCTTCTTTGGCACCTAAATATATAATAGTAGAAGTTCTTACAATCTCTTTTGCCTTCCCTCCTTTAGAGACAAACTTGATCTTTGGTTTGGACCCCTTGGAAGAAGACAGAACATCACTTTTATTTTTAGTTCTATTTTCTACCGTCTTTTCGATGTGCTCCTAAATCTCTATCTTTGATCTAGTGAGAAACTCTTTCAAACTGATACCTTTTCATTGCAACCATATATTGGTGTTAGCTAGTATAGGTTGAAATCGCTTCCTGATAGAAGTTTCTTCTTTCACTGACCATTTGACTTTTGGCAAAACTAAAGCTTCAATATTGTTGATGTCATACCGAGTATCCAGAACATCACCTTCATCTTCCATACCTTCTAGAACATTAGCCAATCCCAACTCCTCAATTTGACTCAGATGAAGTCTGCAATAATCTAGCTTCCTAATCTCATTCTGGGTTCTTAGATTATCCCAAATATCCTCAACCATAGGAACATAAAATATTGCCTTTCTCTTGGTCTTATCTTGTACCCTCCAAAAATCAAAATGATCTTTTTTCTTGAACTATTTTTTCATCACCAACTGCATTTTTGATTCAATGGCCTTAGCATTGGTGGCTGATTGCACTGAATACCTACCAATTTCCACCAAAAACTTAATTCCTGACTTGTTCGGTTCCATCTATTTATTAAGAACAACAATCAATTGTCTACATAACTCCATTAGAACAATCTTATCACTGGGATATCGTGGAAGCATATATGGATATCTAGGATAATATCCAACTCTTAGGTAAGTGAAAGTTGGAAATTGGAGAAACAAACAACCAAAAGAATTGACTACTTACTAGGCCTCATCTAATACTCTCTTCTGCTCTAGCTCATTATCCCATAGGCACATAAACTCTAAGAAGAAGGCATCATTCACCCTACAGAAATGATGAATTGATCCTTTGAGAGTAATCTGTGGATAGTATTGAAAAACTGGAGCTGACCTCCAATCACCATTTTGAGTGACCCAGAAAACTCCTCATACTAGCAGTAGCATATACCAAATATGAAGTCATATAAAACTTAGAAGTTGTATTAACCATGACCAATTGATCATGTATAGCATTGTTGATTTGCTCTCCCTAGAAGATCTTTTGTTGTCCATTGAGAATCACTTTTATATATGTATACATCCATTCATGAAAATTGGATGAAGAAGGAAGGCCTCTGATTCTACTCAGCAATGTGATCAAATCACTCACCTCCTCAACAAAATCACTTCTTGGGAGCTCCTTAGGCCATCTAGACAAATTACTCCTAGGAGTCTTTAGCCACTTACTATTGATATGTTTCTTTGTAGCTTCCACATCTTTCTCAAAATCTCTCTGACCTCGAGAAAAATCTATTTCTCCAACATTTTATATAAGTGGACACAGGAAAATATTGTCAAGGAATTTTGCATCTAATCTCATGATTACTTTCCCTTGAGCATCAGACACAGTCTTGGTATCCCTATTATAGTGGCTCGCCACTTGGAGAACAAATTCTAGGTTATGTGCAGCAACAGGAAAAGATGCTACCAGGTGGATATTACTCTCAACAATCTTATGCATGTAGCAAGGGAGATTAGACTGTTTTGTCCTTTCCATGAACTTAGTCATGTCTATATGCCCAATTTATGTATCTATGATCTCATCCACATTATATTGCAAGGAAATAATGAGGAAAAACCCTTGGTACTTATACTCCATGATTTTGGCTTTTGATGGAGACGGCTCTGACATCAGCTTCGTGAAGAAAACTAGAAATGATGTCGACCATAGATGTTTGATGAAAATGTAAAAGTTCATGATCTCAACATTAGGGGAAAAATAGGCAAATTAGGGATACTACAAACTGATGATCATGAACACAGGATCATGCTTGAAAGGGCTAGAGAGCATGCAAGTCGAAGAAATAGGCAAAAGGGGCCTATAGGTATCAAAAGGTAAAAATTTCCAATGTTTGAAAATTTTTAGGAAAATATGCATGGGCGGCCAAAATGACCACTCCTGCATGTGGGGTAAAATGCATTTGAGTGTAGGGTCAATCATTTTGGCTACCTCTGTAGGTAGGAGAAAATTTGAGATTTTTCATGTAGGAGTGGTTGTTTTACCCGATACTACATCATTTGAGTAAATTTGCAAGTTTTGGTGTATGAGTGGTCAATTTTACTATTCCTGTAGGTGATAGTTCATTCTTAGCAATCTTATGTAAGGGTGGGCAAAATGACCGCCCATACATGTAAACTTTGATACTCTATGTCAGGATGGTGAATTCGCTCGATCATACATATAAGGGAAGGTAATTGGTCTTTCATGCAGGGGTGGAGAAAAATTCCGCCCTTGCATTTTGAACAAAAAGCTAACACTTGAATGAGTGGTTGTTTCACCTGACATTACATGCTAGGATTTAAACAAGGAATTAGCAAACAAAGAATGTGAGGGTGGCAAAAATCAGCACCCTTACATCTATAAGGGTAAAAATAAGTTTCACGGTCTGATAAGAATCATATGCACCAGTGGTGAAAAAGATAGCCAATACATAGATTTTAACATCAGAAAAAAACTAAGGATTAGAAAATCAATCAAAATCCATTTATACATATAAACCTAGTTTTAATAATCAATGAAAATCGCTAATGAAAAATGATGGTAAACATTCTTTATACAAATTAGAGTTTAAAAATAGTAAACACAAAAAAAATGATTCACATATACAAAGACAATAGCTTCAAAAACACTCACAAAAATCATAATCAAATATTAACATTACACGCGAAAACCTAAGGGAAAACAAAAAATAAAAATGAAAAACAAAACTTACCTGTAAAGTAGACCAAAACCCTAGGTATGACTGCGAGTAATCAATCCATTCAATCTGTAATTCATGCAATTCAAATGTTCTCAGGAAGGGTTAATCAGTCAGTCCAGTAGGATTTGAGCATGATAACACAAACAAAACAATGACTAAAATGATTTAAAAAGGTTTTAAAAGTCACATTAATCATGGCATGAGTGCCATTAATGCCACTTGTGTTCACTTGATTCTCCAAGATTTGCTTGAGTGGTGGATTTCTCTGCCAATGCATATCACTGGGACAACATGCACGAGCAATAATATTCACCACCTATGCACTTACAAGCAAAGAGACCAGCATGTCATAGTGGCGATAATTACCACTTCTACATGTCACTTAAAAACAAAACAAACATGCAATAGTGGTAGAAATGACCGACTATACATGTGGCAAGACAAGACATATGCACAAGTAGGTGAATTAGCTGCTTGTGCATGTATCCCATGTAAAATGACTAACACCTTGAACAAGTTAGAATTGATATTCTAACAGGCTTATAACTTAATCGATTTCACGAATCTCAAAAAATCAACTAAGGGGAATGTCATAAGTCATTCCAAGGCATCAAAGGACTTTGAATGAGGTCAAGAAGACTTTCCTTGATTTGTGAACTTAGAGTGTAGGTTATGAAATGTACAAGTTTTGTAGGGGTCATCCTACAAAATGAACACAACAACTGGCTCTAACTGGGGAACTTCCTTTGATTGATCTTTGAAATGATCAAAGGGAGAAGAATCCAGTCTCTAACTACCTTCATCCATGCCATTGGGCCATAGAGTCAAGCTACCAAAACAAAAATACACAAAAAGACTAAACAAAAATGAAAAAGGAAAACACAAAACTATACAAATATACAAATGAACTTATCTGACACTTCAAGGATTGAAATGTTTCATATGTTGTCCACTATGGGGGAGCAAGAATGGTGTCCCATCTTGATACTCCAGTAAGATACTATTCTCACCACAAAATTGGTGAATGACACATGGGTCTCTCCATAGGGAATCAAACTTCCCATGCATTCCTTTTGGCTCCCTCCTCTTGTCCCATAACAAGACTTGATCTCCAATTTGAAAATCTCTAGCCTTTGCCTTCTTGTCAAAAATTTCTTTACCTGACTTTGATGCTCAGCAATACAGTCTACTACCATAACCCACTGCTCTTCAAGTTCAGATAGGTACATTATTCTTTTGTCAATAAAACTTTCAAAAGTTCTATCATCCACTACTTTTGCCAACTTCAAAGCCAGCAATTCCAAGGTAATAGGTATTTCTACATTCAAACCATATAGAAGATGAAATGGTGACATACCTATTGCCCTCTTAGGGGTAATTCTGTCAGTCCATAAAGCATCAAACAAAGCTTTATGCTATGCTCTCTGATTATCCTCTACTAGTTTCCTGATAATTGTAACTAGATTCTTATTGCTAGATTCTGCCTAACCATTCCATTGTGGATAATAGTTTGATAAATGAGAGAGAATGATCCCATATTCAAAGTAAAAACTAGTGATCTGATTTGAAGAAAAACATGTAGCATTATCTGCTACAGTTTTGTTTGGAACTCCAAACTGAGAAATAATATTCTCCTTGAGAAACTTGCACACTACCTCAGAAGTAGCATGCTTAACTGGAATAGCCTCCACCCACTTGGTGAAGTAATCTATTGTAGTGAGAACAAAACTATGTCCCACACTCGATGGTGGATTCACAACACCAATTAAGTCAATGCCCCATTGTTGAAAAGGTTCTTCAATCATAACTGGTTTTAGTGGTAATGCAACTAACTTAGACTTCCCTACAAACTGCTAGCAGAGTTCACATCTACGTACCTAGTTGTACGCATCTTGAAATAATGTAGGCCAATAGTACCTAGCCTGCAAAATTTTATGAGCTATTACAGGTGCAAAAAAATTTCCTCCACATGCCAAATTGTGAAAAGATTCCAAAAGTTTGCACTGTTGTGCTTTATCCACATAATAGAGAAAAACTCCAACAAAGCTTATTTTATACAAATTGTTATCCCATAAGACATAGTTTGCAGCCTTTAGCTTGATAGTTCACTTCTCTTTACAAGATAAATGAGGACACTCACCATACGTGAGAAAATAAGTGATATTGGAATACCACTCATCTGTTGTAGTAACAAAGAGAATCGTTGGAACATCTTCAACCTCTACCTCTTCATCACCTGTTTCTTTTGGAACATTATCAACAATCAGCTAACATAAACCTCTGCCATACACAAGCTTAGCGGGTTTGATATCAAGATCAAATTCTTGAATTTTGGCAATCTAATTGCCCCTTTTAGTCCCAAATTCTTGTTGTGTCAAGATAGATTTCACTGTTGTATTTGGCACCAAAACAATAGTACGTGAATTTAGAATGTAAAACTTGAAATGCTTCACCACTTTGACTACGGCATAAGCATGTTTCTCCATATTTGAGTACTTAAGTTCATGAGCCTTTAGTGGGCAACTCATAAACGAAATTAGAGGTTCCACACTCTCCTCATTCTGCTGAACTAGAATCACTGAAAGTGTATGCTCTAAAGCATAACTATACATTATGAAATCTTTAGTGTAGTCAGGATAAACTAGAGCTAGAGCATGAGCTATGGCCCTTTTAATGTCCTCAAAATCTGCTTTACCTTCCATGCCCCAATGGAAAGTGGTCTTACCCTTCATCATATTAATGATATGACTAGTTTTCTCTGTGAACTCTAGGATGAACCTCCGTAGAAAATTTACCTTCCCAAAGAAAGAATGAATAGCTATCTTACTAGCAGGCAAAGTAAGACTTTGGATAGATTTAACTCTCTCCAAGTCAATTTTAGTACCTTCTCTGGACACAATGTGACCAAGAAGCTTACCCTCTATAACCCCAAAAACTAACTTCTTAGGATTAAGAGAAATGCCATTTTGATGACACCATTCCAGAACTTGTCGCAAATGGTAGGCATGATCGTGACGCTTTTTAGAGAAAATTGGCATGTCATCAAGGTACACCACAATGAATTTCCCCATTTCATCTCTAAAAGCGAGGTCCATTGCTCTTTGGAAATTAGCACCAGCATTAATCAAACCAAACGACATCCTACGATATGAAAATGTGCCCCATGGTGTTGTGAAAGTAGTCTTGTATTGATTTTCTTCACTGACTTCTTGATTATAGCTTGAAAAACTGTCTAACATAGACAACATCTCTAAACCAGTTACAGTTTGTAATACTTGATCCATAATAGGCATAGGGTAGTTATCTTTTAAATAAGATTGATACAAATTTCTAAAATCAACACAAGTACAGATATGTCTGTTCGTCTTTCTCATAGGAACAATATTTGTAATCTAAGTGGAATGATGGATACGAAAGATTATCTGGGTATTCAACATTTTTTGGATTTCAGAAAGAATAGTACTTGATAACTTGGGATTATACTACATTTGCTTTTGCTTGTGAGGCAATGATCCTACCTTGACAGGAATCTCATGTTGGATCTCCTTGGGTTTGAAAGACTTTAGATCATCATATGAATATGCCAACACATCAATGTAGTGGCAAAGAAGTGTAATGAACTTTAATTTCTCATCAACAATGAAACATTTTCTGATGTTAACAATCTTGGGATCTACTTCAGAACTCAATTTACTTGTTCAAATTCTATTGATGAATTTGAATCAAGTATCTATTGTTGTTTAATATATCTATCATGCTTGTCAAATAACTTTTCTAGAGAAACCAAACCTTTCAGAATCTTATTCCATTTTAGTTGAAGAATCTTCTCACCAGTCTATGAATCTATTTTGGAAACATATTCCTGAGGTGGAGAATCACTACCTTCAAAGTAGAGTTCATCAAAGCTATCTATCTTCTCTAAGAAAGCTATGATCTGATTATCGCCATTGAATACTTGCCAATGGTTAGCATTATTTGGTACACTTGGTCAGAAGACCAACTAATTGAGTACATATCACCTTTAAAATCCCTGTGAGGGACCATAAGGGTGGCAAAGATGGCTAATGAATCAGCACGATCATTAAACTCTCTTGGTACTATGGAGATATCAAAAGCATCAAAACCTTCAATGTAATCCTAGACACGATTGTGGTAATGTCTTAGCCTTTCATTCTTGGTCTGGTAAAGATTTCTCACTTGACAAACAAGAAGCTCTACATCACCTTGTGCGTGAAGATTTTTAATACATTTAACACAAGCAACTTCCATTCTGAGTAACAATGACTTGTACTCAGCAGTGTTATTAGTATTTCCAAACTGCAACTTATAGGAGAAAGGAAAAATATCACCTTGTGGAGATATTAGAGCTACTCCAGCCCCAGATCCAATGGAAGAATAACTACCATCAAATTCTAAAATCCAAACATCATTTGAATTTACCAGTTCGATATTTCTATGACCAGTAGACTCTTCCTCATCAGAGAAGGAAGAATATGGCATCACTATGCTCTCATCTGAACTTTCATCTAAATTTTCTTCTAAGTCTTCATCTGATTTATCTAAATTTTTGTTTGAGGACCTAGAAGTGTTTTCAGTGGTCAAGAAATAATTACCCATTCCTGAAGATTCAAATAAAATTTGAGCTTTTGGATCTTCAGTTTGAGTAACAATATATTTTTCCTCCCTTTCAAGAAGTAATTTCTACATGACACCTTTAATAGGTATCCTTGCCTTGGATAAATCCATGTTCAATTCTCCTCCCATATCCTTACAAAAATTGTCTCCAAGCAAAATACCATAAGAAGCTAGAACATCAGCAACCAGGACGGTCATCTTTATTATCTTCTCTACAAAAGATGCAAATGTAAATTGTGCATCCTTAATTTGGCCTAACAAAGGAACTTGCTTATTTTCCATTCAAAAAAATCTCCTAAAGGTCTTGGTCAAAGTGAGCCCGAGAGCATTTGCCACCTTGGTAGGCATGACATTGTCAAAATCTCCCAAGTTTATGATACAATTGCTTAGCTTGTGACCATTGATTAACAGAGAAACATAGAAGGGTTCTATTTTCCCTAGGGCAACAAGGGGAGTAGTAACTAGGTTATTTTGGGTGGACCTATTCTTTGAGGAGTCATGAACAGTCTTAGGAGAATCTTGCCCCGTAGGGGCAGCCCTGTTTTTAACATACTTAGCTAACCTCTCAAATTGGTCAGGATTAGCTTGTAAATATTCTACCTCGGATATCTGGATTTTGGTTTTCCTAGCATGGTCAATTATGTCAAAGTGATGAAATGAATTAGACATAGAGACAAGAAATTCTCCATTCTGGGGTTTGATTGGGGTAGTACAATTTTGAGGAATAGAAGTAGAAGAAGTAGGAATGGTAGTAGAAGAACTTACTTGTTTATTGATAGCTGGGTCCTTTGATTGAAAAGGCAATGGAGTTCCTCATTTGGCAATTGAAATCACAGGTTGAGGCTCTTCTCTTGACTTTCCTTTATCAGCCACTTGCTGATTTGAATGATTTTGAGACTTGATAAAAACAAAATATGGTCCACCATATACATCTTCCGCTCTTTCTACTTCATCTTGATAGTTCAGGAACCCAATAGTAAAGTCTCTAGCTAATTCTTCTTCTCCTTCTGTAAAAATATAAGCATTATTTTCCTGATCGAAATCAGGTTGGAAAGAATTATCCTATTCTGCTTCATAGTAGCCAACTATTGAGTTGACCAGTGGTGCTTCAATGGCAAGCTTCCCATGTGTTGATGGAAGCCTATTTTGCCCTTGATTTCTCACGGCATTGCCTTGATATGAATTGTTAGGGAATGTCCTTCTTGGTATGTCCCTATAAGAAGTAGTAGACATACCCTAGTACATTTGTTTTTTCAAAGATAGAAACTCATTTGCTAACTTCTACACCATAGGATTTGTGATGCTTGTGGAAGGATTATCAGTAGAGAGCTAACCTCTATTTCTGTTTGAATCCCTTCTTATCTTACCTGCAAGGATAAGATCATCTTTAACCTTTGTAGCCAAACTTTGAGCTAAAGGAAGATCAGCAAGATTAGCCCATCTTAACAAAAAATTTACCTCAGGAAGCTGAGTGTTGATGAAGAAACATTTAAGATTCTCCGCCATCAGTTGAACAGTTGGTGGAATCCTATTTGTCAACTTATTGAACTTGGCAATGAAGTATTGCATGGGGTCATGTGGTTCTTTCTTCATCTGTGTTAGTTGGAATAACAAAGCATGCGCATCTTCTGTTGGCTTAAACCTAGCTTCAAACTTGGTTTTGAGAGTATTCTGGTTAGTTATGGTTTGGGCTTGAAAATGATAAAACCAGTCTGTAGAAACATCTTGAAGTGTTTCTACAAAAAGCCTCATAGCTACATCTTCATGTTCCACCCCTAGCACACCACAAGCTATGCAAAAAGATGCAATGTGTTCATCAGGATGGACTTTCCCATCACCATAGAATTTTGGGAATTTCTTCCTTGAACTATGGGGTAGTTCATGTAGTGGTGGTGTCAAATTCAAAGGTCCAAAAGGATTACCCCATGGGCCTTGAGCTACCATTTTTCACTAATTGAAAGGTGGGATAACAAACCTTCATGGAACTCAAACAGATAAAACTCTATTAGTATTTAAGTTGGAAGCTTCACTTGGTATAGGAGACCTGGCGCTGGTAGGAGGAAAACTCCTTGTTCGCTGAAGCTGAGGTTTTGGAGGCAAAAGACCAAACACAGGATCAATAATTCCTTAAGCTCTCTTACTTCTTGTATACCTTGAGTCTACCAGAATGCAATGTACTTAATAAAGATTTGGAAACAACTTAAAACAATGGACAAGGACAAAATGCTTCAACTCAAAGTGTGAGGCTCCAAGTTGTGTGTTCTTTCCCTAGTAGAGTCACCAAAAAGCTATTGGGTGAATCTTTTATTGTTAACTAACTAACTAAAAAATGGTTATATCACCACAGCTATGATGAGACAGAGACTCTCCTTTCAGCAAGGGGAGGTTCCCTCTAGTTGCTTTAACTATTACAAACAATAGTTTACAAAGCTTATTTACACTAAACACTATTTTGGTGGTGATTTCATTTCATCCTATTCTCTTTTTTTAGAATAGATGTTCTTACTTCAAAATGATAACTTTAATGAAACTAATATTAAATTACTAACTATCACAAAACCACAAAAACATAAAGTCTTATGTCGCTTCACTTACAAATTTCCAATAGAACTATTTGAAGTTAAGTGCAGCCCAAAGTCTCCACTCTTCTCCAAGATGGTATAAGTAAATTAATACAATAACTTGCATCACAAAGTCTTCAAGTTATTTTATCCTCATGAACATAAAAATAATCCTCACAAATGATTTGATAACAAAAAGTCTATCACAATCAAATTAAGAATGCTCTTCAATCACTTGAAATAATCTCCACACCTCAATTATTATCAAAGAAGATTATGATAGAAAGACATAAGAACAATGCTATCATAACACAAATAATCCAAAGACAAATATTGGAATTGAACTTGCTTTCTTGTATTGATAAATATTTGATAATTGATTTTCACAGAAAGCACAAAGTCTTGATTTTCTTCTCAATTCACTAGAGTTTTCTTGCAATAGATAAAATATTGTAATTACAATAGAGGCCCTATTTATTTATAGAGAGAGGTCTTGAGAAAATTTTGGAAAAACCTAACTACTTTGACTTATTCAACAAAAGAGTCCTATTTGACTTGTGACTTCTTTTATCTCACATGTAATTACATTTTGAGAAAATACATGTGAATATGTTCAAAATAAAATACAAATTGCATATACAAAAATGAAAATCAACTAAGGCATGACATAGAATTTCAACTACCACCATCATTCTTTTTCAAGAAATTTTGGTACATGGTCCGCACTACTACCATCTCACATACATCAGGCCTAGATGTATTATCTGAAATAGTACAAGCCCTAAGAACTGCATACTTGACCGCCTTTATCACTTTCTCATGTTTTTCAAGATCATCCTTCAGATTTTCAAAGGTTGAATGATGATCATAAAGACTATCCATTGAAACCATTGTAGGCACTTCATCTTCAAATTTATGCTAAACCATCTTGTCGAAAGCATCAATCATTTCCTTTGCAGAGAGAAACTTGTGATCTTCACCTGTTAGAGTGCATGGTAGTTCCTCTAACCTATGTAGAGGTGATACATCACTATCTTCACTATTTTCTCATACTTGGCACAAATCATCAAGTAAACCTTTTATCACTATGATGTGATGGGTCATAGATTCTTTGGTCTTGAGATAAGACCCTCGGTTTGAAATGACACCAATGGAAATCAAATTCTTTATCTTGATTTTCTTCATCTCAATCCATTCCACTAAATTATCCTCTTGATCTTGAAGTTCTTGAGATAAAGAATCAACAATATTATCTAACTTCACTTTTGCCTTTACCATTTTTTCCTTTCTTTCCACTATTGTCCTCAAGAGAACTCTACCTTGTGCCAACAACTATTCCACAATGTCACCAACCACTCTTCCTTTGGCTTGAACTTTCTCAACCTTTTGAATCAAAGGATCTTCTATGGTAATTGCCATTGGTTCCACAATCTTTGATGATTTTACTATCTTCTGAAGGATAGCAGCAAGTTGCTCAGCCTTTGCTTTGTATTGCTCTTTTTCCTTCTTTACCTCATCAAATTTTATAAGCAATGAGCTTGCTGTAGCTTGAAAATCTAACTTGATACCTTCACGAGTCAGCTTACCTAACTCAACTATGGAAACAATATAATCATTCACATCAAAGAGATCTATAGTAGCATCATCTGGTGGCTTAGAAATTTCTGCATACCTGACTCCTTTTTCATCAATTAGCCTAGAAACAGTTTTAGGCTTCTTCTTAGTTTTTGGTTTAATAGGCAACAATTTCTCAATGCTAATATCATCTGGCGAGATAGATTTCTTTTACCTTTTGGGAGTATAAGTAGATAACCATTGAGGTAGTGTTGGAGTACTAACATTTGGAGAAGGATCAACTACACGCTCAGTAGGATCCATACTAACACCGGTTATAGTGACAATAGGAGATGTGTTGGTATAAATTGTACCTATATCAACCTTTTTCTCTTAACCATCAAGTAAATGATCTAGAACAGTTTGTTCAACAATATCAAAAGAAGGAGAAGATGGACTGGGAATAGAACCAGAAGAATCAAAAATAGTTCCAAAACTTGTTCTCACAGAAGGAGGAGTATTACCAGAAGATATAATGATGACAGAAACATTAAAAACTATTGGAGGATTATCAAAAATAGAAACATGAGGTAAGGGTGTAGAAACTTCTGGCCATTGCGAAAAATCTTTCTAAGGAAATTTTAATGAGCCACCAAGTTATTCTTGTTCCACATCTTTCTCTTTTTCTTGTTCTTTATTACCTTCCTCATCAATTTTCTCACCCATTTCCACCTGCTCAGTATCAAGTTTCTCAACATTTTGTTGTACTGTCTCAATATTTTCAACCTTCATTTTATCAACATCTACTTCTTTGGCACCTAAATCTGTAATAGTAGAAGTTCCTATAATCTCTTTTGCCTTCCCTCCTTTACAGACAAACTTGATCTTTGGTTTGGAACCCATGGAAGAAGATGGAACATCACTTTTATTTTTAGTTCTATTTTCTACCTTCTTTTTGGTATGCTCCTAAACCTCTGTCTCTGATCTAGTGAGAATCTCTTTCAAACTAAGACCTTTTCTTTGCAACCATATATTGGTGTTAGCTAGTATAGGTTGAAATCTCTTCCTAATAGAAGTTTCTTCTTTCACCGACCATTTGACTTCTGGTAAAGCTGAAGCTTCAATATTGTTGATGTCATACCTGGGATCCATAACATCACCTTCCACTTCCATACCTTCTGGAACATCAGCCAATCCTAGCTCCTCAATCTAACTCAGATGAAGTTTGCAATAATCCAACGTCCTGATCTCATTCTGGGTTCTTAGATCAGCCCAAATATCCTGAACAATAGGAACATGAAATACTACCTTTCTCTTGATCTTATCTTGTACCCTCTGAAAATCAAAATGATCTCTTTTCTTGAACTATTTTATCATCACTAGCTGCATTTCTGATTCAACGGCCTTAGCCTTAGTGGCTGATTACACTGAGCAACCACCAATTTCCACTGGAAACTTAATTTCTGACTTCTTCAGTTCCATCTATTTATTATACACAACAATTAATTGTCTACATAACTCCATCAGAACAATCTTATCACTGGGATATCGTGGAAGCATATATGGATATCTAGGATAATATCCAACTCTTAAGTAAGTGAAAGTTGGAAATTGGAGAAACAAACAACCAAAAGAATTGACCACTTCCCAAGCCTCATCTGATACTATCTTCTGCTCAAGCTCACTAACCCATAGGCACATAAACACTGAGAAGAAGGCATCATTCACCCTACAGAAATGATGAATTGATCCCTTGAGAGTAATCTCTAGATAGTATTAAAAAACTGGAGCTAACCTCCAATCACCATTTTGAGTTAGACCTAGAAAACTCCTCATAATAGCAGCAACATATACCAGATATGAAGTCATATAAAACTTAAAAGTTGTATTGACCTTGATTAATTGATCATGTAGAGCATTGCTGATCTACTCTTCCCAAAAGATCTTTTGTTATCCCTTGAGAATCACTCTGATATATGTATACATCCATTCATGAAAATTGGATGAAGAAGGAAGGCCTCTGATTCTACTCAATAATGTTATCAAATCACTCACCTCCTCAACAAAATCACTTCTTGGGAGCTCCTTAGGCCATCTACACAAATTGATCCTAGGAGTCTTTATCCACTTACTATTGATATGTTTCTTTGTAGCTTCGACATCTTTCTAAAAATCTCTCTGACCTTGAGCAAAATCTATTTCTCCAACATTTTCTATAGGTGGACACATGAAAATCTTGTCAAGAAATTCTGCATCTGATGCAGGAGCACCCGCACATGATCAGGATATAGGTCCGCATGATGACATACATGATCAGGATGTAGGATAGTTATCCGCATGATGACAGGGCAGTAGGCTATTTTTAGTATGTTTGACTTTATCATGTAATAAGGTCCACTGGACCGATGCTATGTATTAGTTCAGCCTAGGAGTATGTGTAGGCAGTTAGAGATCGGGATAAGATAGTCTGAGTTGTCCTCTCTCCCAGCCGCTTGGAAGCTCCCAGCCGCTGGGAAGTGAAGTTAGTAGTACTCGAAGGATTTGTTATATATACCTTCGATCTGTTAGGGTTTAGATATGTTGAGTTCATATGGACAGTTCATTTTGATTTTGATAGGTGTTATGTTCAGGAGAGTAGTACTGGTGATATGCTGTACTGGTGATCAGTCCAGATATTGTGAAGTAGAATTGTAAAAGCAGGACATTTGAATCTCCATTGAATAAGATCTCATCTTTTGCAGTATTTGAGTTGATCAGTTGTATCTGTGTTGATTTCCTTTTCTGTTTGCAAGTTAATGGGCACTTTCAACCCTTCCACCGGTTGATCCTACAAATCAGTGGAATGGTCCTGTATCATAGTTTAGTTTGCATTTGTGTTTTCTGTTTATGCATTGCATTGTTCAGGAGATCAGTTAGGAGCATGCTGTGAATCAGCCTAGCATCCTCATGTGCTAGGTCTAGAAGATAAGTTGTTAGATTTTGGTTTGAAGGTGATCCGGCCTGGTCGTCACATGATCTTTGTGAAATAGAGTGGTTCGGAGTGCTTACATGCAGTGGAAGGATACACAGGAGTCTGCATATGCGTTTCCAGTCGGAACGAGCTGCATCGTCATCTGCGAATGCATCGCCATCAGGATCGGGTCGTGAAGTTGTTGAAGTTTGCATGTTGCAAGTGCATCATGATGTTTTGAGTTGGATATATACTCAGTGTATATATCGCAGTCAGGATCATCTCTCGGAGGAAGTTCATCATCCGCATATCGCTAATGGATGCGGGTGTGAAAGTTAAGTTTTTTTGGCTAAGTGTTGAAGAGTTCATCAGGATGATGTGTGACGTCATCGTCATCAGGATATGACGTCATCGTCATCAGGATATTAAGAAATCCCTCAATGCGAGTTTATCCTGTTGTCACTAAGTGGTAAGGTATCGGCGTAGGCAGGAAGTTGTTTTAGCATCATCAGGAGGTTTCGAGGAATCGGATGAACAATATCATGATGCTGTTGCTTGTATCGTCGGGCAGTGGAGTATCGAAGGCAAGTTGTTGAAGTGCAACGTCATCAGGATATTTGGAGCAACCGGATATTTGGATATCCTGCTGATGAAGGTGATATTGAATATCATGATGATGCCGCTTGTATTTGGCACCCGATGAACAGTGCAACCGGAGGATGTTTGCGCCCGTTGATTATCATGATGATGATGATAGGCGACAAACGGAGGAGGTAAATAGTAGTCGACAGGAGGATATTTACGATCATCCGAAATATGATGATGCTGTTGAAATGTGATGATGCTGTTGGTGTCTCTAGGAAATATGATGATGATGTTCAGCCGATAGACATTTTTATCAGGTTGTTTGTATTGTGAGCTACTCCTTCCTGTTAGGTTGCCTCCGTTGCGTCCCACTCTGCATCATAGTGGTATCAGAGCAAAGGTTAGGATCTTCTGGAAAAGATAAGTAGGATGTCAGACGAAGAAGGAACATCTGAGGTTCCAACAAGGATGACCAACGCTGAGTTGGCAGTTCTGGTGAAGAAACAGATTGCAGAAAGTAAGGCCGTGAAGGCTCAGAATCAGGAGTTGAAAGATGAGTTAGCAAAGTTGAGGAGCAGAGTAGGTTCTGGTAGAGAAGATGATAGGGAAGAAGAAGATATCCCTAATTGGAGCGAGGAGTTCGTTCCTGCAGACCAGAGACCGCTGTTGAACGCCCTCAAGGCCATGGAGAGGAGAACCATGGATGTGAAGCTGGATTTGCCAGTGTTTACAGGTAAGATGGACCCTGATTCAGTAATGGAATGGATAGATTGTTTGAACAATTTCTTTGTGACAGAGGAGATACCAGAACAGCAGAGAGTGAAGATAGCACAGTCCAAGATGAAAGAAGCTGCCTTGACATGGTGGAACTTTGTTCAGGATGATAGAGTGCAGGAGGGAAAACGTAGAGTTGCCACATGGAAGAAGATGATGGAATTGGTAAAGGAGGCTTATATTCCTTTGGATTACAGTATCCAGTTACACAAGAGGAAGCAGAACCTGAAGCAGAAGGAGCTAGATGTCAGCTCATATACAGAAGAGTTCATGAAACTCTGTATGAAGACCAAGGTGAAAGAAAGTGAAGAGGAAAAGGTAGCCAGATACCTTAATGGATTGAGGTTTAATATTCAGGAAGATCTCAGTCTGCATAACCCAGATACAGTGCAGAAAAGCTTTCAGTTGGCACTGAAAGTGGAAGAAAAGCTGAAGAGAAAACAAGATCAGAACAATAGAGGAAGAGGAAGACAACAAAGAGGTGGAAGAAGTCCTTTCAGAGGCAGAGGACATGGACAGGGATATCAAGGAGAGTCCAGTCAAGACAATAGCAAGGGCAACAATGGTCAGAATCAGAGAGAGAATTTCAGTCAGCAAGGAAACTTCAGAGCCAGAAGACCTTACAGAGGAAGATCCCAGGGCAGAGGATCCATCAGATGCTACAACTGTAACAAAGAAGGCCATATAGCCAGCAGATGTCCAGACAAGGCCACTAGCTCAGCAGGAGAAAGGAGGACAAATCTGGTCAATGAACCTGATAATCAAAGTAGGACAAGCTCTAATGATTTTCAGAGTGTGAATGGTCCTGAGAATTATGGATATCCAGAAAGTGGAGAGTCCCTGATGATGAGAAGAACAGTGACTACCATGAAGGTACCTGATAAAGAAGCCCCTCAGAGGAAGTCCCTTTTCAGAACCACTTGCAAAGCAGGAGGTAAGGCGTGTAAGGTTTTGATTGATTCTGGTTCTACTGAGAACTTTGTGTCTGAAGAAATGGTGGTGAAGCTGAAGCTTAGGAGATTGCCTCACCCAGCTCCATATAAAGTCTCATGGCTTACTCAAGGACAGCAGACAACTGTAGAAGAGCAGGCTTGGGTAGAGTTTCAGATTGGTGGATATAAGGATAAGTTGTTGTTTGATATCACCAAGATGGATGCTTGCAACCTTTTGTTTGGTAGACCATGGCAGTATGATCTGAAGGCACAGCATGATGGTGTTAAAAACACCTATAAGATCACTAAAGATGGTAAAGAAGTAACGTTATTCCCATTGAAGGAGAAAGAGGAGAAGTCTAAAGGCAAAGAAGTGAAGGTCATGCTGATGGAAGGCAAACAGTTCATGAAAGAAGTAGCAGCAGAAGGTGCAGTTGCATATGCTCTGATCCCCTGTATGAGTGTGAATAAGAAACAACAGCAAGAAGCCAAGAAGGAGAAGAAGCCAAGGTTGATAGACCCAGCTGTCCAAGAGTTATTGGATAAGTACAAAGGTGTTATCTCAGAGGGAATGCCAAGATCCCTACCACCTGTCAGAGATATCAGTCATTGCATAGACTTGATTCCAGGGTCTACACTTCCAAATAAAGCAGCTTATAAGCTTACCCCAGAACAGAATGCAGAAGTAGCCAGACAGATTGAAGAATTGATGAATTCAGGTCTGATTGGAAAGAGTTTGAGTCCATGTGCAGTACCAGCTGTACTAGCACCAAAGAAGGAAGGCACTTGGAGACTTTGTACAGATTCCAGAGCCATCAACAAGATTACAATCAGGTATAGGTTTCCAATCCCCAGAATTGAGGATTTACTTGATTGTTTGGGAAATGCTAAGTACTTTACAAAAATAGACTTGAAGAGTGGGTACCATCAGATCAGGATTAGACCAGGTGATGAGTGGAAGACAGCATTCAAAACAAATGAAGGGTTGTATGAATGGAAGGTTATGCCTTTTGGTTTGTCTAATGCCCCTAGTACTTTCATGAGGCTGATGAATGAGGTTCTGAAGGAATTCATTGGTAAGTTCGTCATAGTCTATTTAGATGACATTCTGATTTTCAGTAACACCAGAGAAGAACATCTCAGGCATATAGATCTGGTTCTCAAGAGGCTACATGAAGAGAAGCTAATGATAAACTTGGACAAGTGTTTGTTCATGAAACAGGAGATCACATATTTAGGTTTTGTCATCTCACAAGGAAAGCTGCAGATGGATAAGGAGAAGGTGAGTGCCATATTGAATTGGCCAACTCCACAGACCATGAATGAAGTCAGAAGTTTCCATGGGTTAGCAACCTTCTACAGAAAGTTCATCAGAGGGTTCAGTCATATTTGTGCACCCATGTTGGATACTATAAAAGGAGGACAGAAGTGCAGGTTTGTTTGGACTCAAGGAGCAGATGATTCCTTTGAGGCATTGAAGAGGAAGGTGGCACAGCAGCCGGTCCTTGCACTTCCAGATTTTAACAAGATCTTTTAGGTAGAGTGTGATGCCAGTCACATGGCCATTGGAGCAGTACTCAGTCAAGAGGGTAGACCAATTGCATTTTTTAGTGAAAAACTCAATGATGCTAAGAAAAGGTATTCATCATATGATCTGGAAATGTATGCCTTAGTTCAGTCCCTAAAGAAATGGAGGCATTACCTGATGCCAAAGGAGTTCATAGTCTTCACAGACAACCAAGCTTTGAGTTTCATCAATAGTCAGGAGAAGCTGAACCACAGACATATGAAGTGGGTAGAGACCTTACAGGCTTTCACTTTTACCTTGAAGCATAAGAAAGGGGTTAAAAACAAAGTTGCAGATGCCTTGAGCAGGAGAGTTCTCACAGTCAATCATATTCAGTTAGAGAGTGTTGGTATTGATTCACTCAAGACCATGTATGAGTCTGATGCTGATTTTGGAGAAATATATCAAGTCTGTACTTCTTTTGGGGAGAAATACCATGCTGAGTTCTCTGAATTCCTGATCCAGGATGGATTGCTGTTCAAGGGTGGATAGTTGTGTATCCCAAGGTGTTCTATGAGGTTGAATATAATCAAGGAGAAACATTGTGGAGCCATGGCAGGTCATTTTGGTCTAGACAACACCCTTGATCTGGTCAGGAGGCATTATTTCTGGCCTAAGTTGCAGTCAGATGTCAGGAAATTTGTAGAAACCTGTGTAATTTGTCAGAAGGCTAAAGGCAGGTCAACTAATGCAGGGTTATATCAGCCCTTACCCATTCCCTCCAGACCGTGGGAAAGTATCAGTATGGATTTTGTTTTAGGTTTGCCAAGGACCAGGAGAGGATTTGACAGTGTCTTTGTTGTAGTGGATAGGTTCAGTAAAATGGCACATTTCTTGCCATGCAAACCCACTGCAGATGCCTCATATATTGCAGATTTATTCTTCAGGGAGATTGTAAGAATTCATGGGTTGCCTTTGAGCATAGTTTCAGACAGAGATGTGAAGTTTGTGGGTCACTTTTGGAGAACCCTTTGGAGGAAACTGGGAACCAATTTGTCTTTTTCCTCTACATATCATCCTCAAACGGATGGACAAACTGAGGTAGTGAACCGTTCCTTGGGGAATCTACTTAGATGCTTGACAAAACAGCATGGAGAGAAGTGGGACAATATTCTGTCTCAAGCTGAGTTTTCATATAATGATACTGTCAACAGGAGCACAGGAAAATCACCTTTTCAGGTAGTGTATGGAATGCATCCCAGAGGTATTTTAGAGTTGCGAGAGCTACCTACAGCAGATCCTGTTAGTGCAGATGGAGAAGCTTTTGCTGAAGCAATCACAGAAGTTCATGATCAGGTTAAGACCCAACTCCAACAAACCACTTTGAAATATAAGGAATATGCTGATAAGAAGAAGAAGGATGTTCAATTTGCTGTTGGAGATTTGGTTTGGGTTCACTTGAAGAAAGACAGGCTTCCTAAGGGGAAGTAAACTAAGCTCATGCAAAAGAAAGTTGGACCATGTCAGATTTTGCAAAAGCATGGACAAAATGCTTATGAGATCCAACTCCCACCTGATCTTGGTTTGTCTCCTATCTTCAATGTATGTGATTTAACTCCATACAAGGCTAATCCAGATGCCGATCAGGATATCCTACAGCATACAGTTGCTGAAGACATTCCTCAACATGATCCTCCACAGATACAGCAGATTTTGGACACTAGAGTGGTCAAACAGACCAGGAACAAGAAGTATTTGGAGTACCTCGTCTCTTGGAAGGGACAGCCGACTTCTGAAGCAGTATGGATGACTGCCGAACAGATACAGAAACATGGTGCCGACCTTGATACTCTCATCTCAAGTGGACTTGAGATTTCTTCTTTTGGGGAGTATGGTGCAGGAGCACCCGCACATGATCAGGATATAGGTCCGCATGATGACATACATGATCAGGATGTAGGATAGTTATCCGCATGATGACAGGGCAGTAGGCTATTTTTAGTATGTTTGACTTTATCATGTAATAAGGTCCACTGGACCGATGCTATGTATTAGTTCAGCCTAGGAGTATGTGTAGGCAGTTAGAGATCGGGATAAGATAGTCTGAGTTGTCCTCTCTCCCAGCCGCTTGGAAGCTCCCAGCTGCTGGGAAGTGAAGTTAGTAGTACTCGAAGGATTTGTTATATATACCTTCGATCTGTTAGGGTTTAGATATGTTGATTTCATATGGACAGTTCATTTTGATTTTGATAGGTGTTATGTTCAGGAGAGTAGTACTGGTGATATGCTGTACTGGTGATCAGTCCAGATATTGTGAAGTAGAATTGTAAAAGCAGGACATTTGAATCTCCATTGAATAAGATCTCATCTTTTGCAGTATTTGAGTTGATCAGTTGTATCTGTGTTGATTTCCTTTTCTGTTTGCAAGTTAATGGGCACTTTCAACCCTTCCACCGGTTGATCCTACAAATCGGTGGAATGGTCCTGTATCATAGTTTAGTTTGCATTTGTGTTTTCTGTTTATGCATTGCATTGTTCAGGAGATCAGTTAGGAGCATGCTGTGAATCAGCCTAGCATCCTCATGTGCTAGGTCTAGAAGATAAGTTGTTAGATTTTGGTTTGAAGGTGATCTGGCCCGGTCGTCACATGATCTTTGTGAAATAGAGTGGTTCGGAGTGCTTACATGCAGTGGAAGGATACACAGGAGTCTGCATATGCGTTTCCAGTCGGAACGAGCTGCATCGTCATCTGCAAATGCATCGCCATCAGGATCGGGTCGTGAAGTTGTTGAAGTTTGCATGTTGCAAGTGCATCATGATGTTTTGAGTTGGATATATACTCAGTGTATATATCGCAGTCAGGATCATCTCTCGGAGGAAGTTCATCATCCGCATATCGCTAATGGATGCGGGTGTGAAAGTTAAGTTTTTTTTGGCTAAGTGTTGAAGAGTTCATCAGGATGATGTGTGACGTCATCGTCATCAGGATATGACGTCATCGTCATCAGGATATTAAGAAATCCCTCAATGCGAGTTTATCCTGTTGTCACTAAGTGGTAAGGTATCGGCGTAGGCAGGAAGTTGTTTTAGCATCATCAGGAGGTTTCGAGGAACCGGATGAACAATATCATGATGCTGTTGCTTGTATCGTCGGGCAGTGGAGTATCGAAGGCAAGTTGTTGAAGTGCAACGTCATCAGGATATTTGGAGCAACCGGATATTTGGATATCCTGCTGACGAAGGTGATATTGAATATCATGATGATGCCGCTTGTATTTGGCACCCGATGAACAGTGCAACCGGAGGATGTTTGCGCCCGTTGATTATCATGATGATGATGATAGGCGACAAACGGAGGAGGTAAATAGTAGTCGACAGGAGGATATTTACGATCATCCGAAATATGATGATGCTGTTGAAATGTGATGATGTTGTTGGTGTCTCTAGGAAATATGATGATGATGTTCAGCCGATAGACATTTTTATCAGGTTGTTTGTATTGTGAGCTACTCCTTCCTGTTAGGTTGCCTCCGTTGCGTCCCACTCTGCATCAGCATCTAATCTCATGATTACATTCGCTTGAGGATCAGACACAGTCCTAGTATCCCTATTATAGTGGCTCGCCACTTGGAGAACAAATTCTAGGTTATGTGAAGCAACAGGAAAATATGTTACCAAGTGTATATTACTCTAAACAATCTTCTGCATGTAGCGAGGATGATTATAGTGTTTTGTCCTTTCCATGAACTCAGCCATGTCTTCATGACCAATTTCTGTGTCTCTTATCTCATCCACATTAGATTGCAATGAAGTAATGGGGAAAAACCCTTGGTACATGTACTTCATGATTTTGGCTTTTGATGGAGACGATTCTAACATCATCTTCATGAAGAAAATCAAAAATGGTGTCGACCACGGATGTTTGATGAAATGGCAAAAGTTCATGATCTTGTAATTAGGGGAAAAATATGCAAATTAGGGATACTGCGAACTGATGATCATGAACATTGGATCATGCTTTAAAGGGCTAGAGAGGACGCAAGTTGAAGAAACAGGTGAAAGCAGGCTATAGGTATCAAAAGGTGAAAATTTCTAGTGTTAGGAAAATTTCAGGAAAATATGCATTGGTGTTCAAAATGATCACTCCTATATGTGGGGTGAAATGCATTCGAGTGTAGGGTTAGTCATTTTGACTACCTTTGCAGGTAGGAATAAATTTGAGATTTTTCATTTAGGAGTGATTGTTTTACCTGACACTACATCATTTGAGTAAATTTGCAAGTTCTAGTGTAAGAGCGGTCAATATTACCACTTCTGCAGGTATTAGTTCATTCTTAGAAATCTTATGTAAGGGTGGCCAAAATGACTGCCCATACATGTAAACTTTGATAATCTATGTCGGGACGGTGAATTCACCTGATCATACATATAAGGGAAGGTAATTGGTATTTCATGCAGGGGTGGCGAAAAATGCCGCCCTTGCATTTTGAACAAAAAGCTAATGCTTGAATGAGCGGTGGTTTCACCTAAAATTACATGCTAGGATTCAAACAATGCATTAGCAAACAAAGAATGTGAGGGTGGTAAAAATTGCCACCCTTACATCTATAAGGGTAAAAACAAGTTTTGCGGTCTGATAAGAATCATATGCATCGATGGCAAAAAAGACTGCCGATACATAGATTCTAACACAAGAAAAAACCTAAGGTTTAGAAAATCAATCAAAATCCATTTATACATATAAACCTAGTTTTAACAATTGGCAAAAATTGCCAATGAAAAATGACAATAAACATTCTTTATAGAAACTAGAGTTTAAAAATAGTAAACACAAAAAAATGATTCACATATACCAAGACAATAACTTCAAAAACACTCATAAAAATTATAATCAAATATTAGCATTACACACAAAACCCTAAAGGAAAACAAAAAACAAAACTTACCTATAAAAGTAGACCAAAACCCTAGGTGCAACTGTGAGTAATCAATCCATTTGATCCGCAATTCAAGTGATTCAAATGTTCTCGAGAAGGGTTAATCAGTTGGTCAAGAAGGATTTGAGAATGATAACACAAACAAAACAATGGCTAAAATGATTTAAAAAGGTTTTAAAAGTCGCATTAATCATGGCATGAGTACCATTAATGCCACTTGAGTTCACTTGATTCACCAAGATTTGCTCGAGTGGTGGATTTATCTGCCAATACCTATCACTGGGACGACATGCACGAGTGGTAATATTCATTGCCTATGCACTTACAAGCAAAGAGACCAACATGTCATAGCAATGATAATTACCACTTCTACATGTCACTTAAAAACAAAACAAACATGCAGTAGCGGCAGAAATGATTGACTATACATGTGGTAAGACAAGACATATGCACAAGCGGGTGAATTAGCCGCTTGTGCATGTATCCGATATAAAATGACTAACACCTTGAACAAGTTAGAATTGATATTCTAATAGGCTTATAACTTAATTGATTTCACGAATCTCAAAAATCCAACCAAGGGTAATGTCATAATTCATTCTAAGATGTCAAAGGACTTCACATGAGGTCAAGAAGACTTGCCTTGATTTGCGAACTTAGAGTGTAGGTTACGAAATGGACAAGTTTCGTAGGGGTCATCCTACAAAATGAGCGTAGCTGATTTTGAGGACAACAGAACTCAAGTGGGGATAGGGAGGAGATGGAATGTATTAGGTCTCAAAAATGCAGGTTGTTAACCTTAAGAGGTTGCCAATCTCTCTTGACGCTTTTGGCTAATGACACAGGGAAAATATGGCTAAAACACCCTTCACTTCATGCTCTACTAGACCTAGGTGGGTATACCTTGACTATTAATGCAGACTTATATGACCTTCACAATGGCATATGGGTGTGAAGTAGCTATAAGGTTGTGAATTGTTTCTAATACTAATATGTGATCTTAAATGTGTGAATAAAGTTGCAGAGTGTGAAAGATTATTATATAATGGTTATGACCAGTGCCTAATTCTATTGGGCAAATGGGATCAAGGCTTAAATGATTTGTAGAACTATTTGGCTTAACTATGATTATCTAGCACCCTTTTAAATGTTCACACTTTATGTGAATGTGTAAATTATTTATTTGTTAGACTCTTCTTTAAGATCCAGTTGACTCTTTCAAGTTACCATGATTGCCTATAAGGATTTAATTCTATTTTGAAGGAAACCAACTAATATGATTCACTTTAAAGGATTTAACTCAGGGCAGAGAATAGTAAATATAAATCACTTAGAAGGACTTAAATCAACTTCTAATAGAAACCAATCAAAAGCATCCACACAATGACAACAAATGTGCCTTGATAAATCTAATTATTTAAATAACTAGAAATAACCGAGATGGAGACAGTCAAGCAAATTATAAACTTTAATATCAACAGAATATCATAACTCCCTAGCTATATCCACAGATTGAACCATCATTTCCCATTATCATATTAAAATATCATAGAAGTGTAATGTCTTGAACTTGAAGTATGACTAGAGAGAATAGTATTGAGATATATAAATTGTCTTGCTATAAAGATGATGATTTTGACTAGGCCTTGGTTTCCCTTATAAATATGGGAAGCAAACAAGCTTCAGGCATGAATCGACATGACTATTCATATATTGCATCTTTTCATAACTAAGGATAATTAAGAAATAGAGGCTATGGGCATAAGCAAATTTGATTAAGATCTGGATCCATTAATCTTCATAGAGCACTTGTGACCATAGGATTGGCAAGGTCCTCCTCTCCATGTTACAGTTTCTATTGAAAGTGCTTCGCTTGTTCTTATTGCTGAAAGCAATACATTGTCTTATACATTGCCAAAATTATCAAAATTTCATTTTGGTTCTTCATGCCCCTTTCATACTATTCTGGCAATGAACAAGTTTACCATGGTAATGTGATCAATGTAGTCTTGAGATATGCAAGTATCTGTGGAAATTATGTCCTTCATGAAAAATTCTAGTTCAAAGATTTTTTCCAAATGTTTATGCATATTCTCTATCACTTTGTCTTCATCATTGATATTTTCCAAAGCTATGGGTAATAACTAAGCCAATTCATCTTTCCATAGACATTTATCCTATAGATTACCCTCATTGTTGAAGAAATTAGGAAATGTCATATCCCCATGTAGATCAAAATCACTAATATCTTCTATCAATATTGTATTAAACCTTTCATGTTCAATGATTAGTCTACTACATTCCTTGAGTTCTTGCTCATCAATGTTTTCTTTGGCTTTTAGTTCTTCTTTCTTCTCAAGCATTTTGAGATGCAATCTTTTATGTTCTTGATAAGAATTATGGGTTCTTTTATGTAAGTCCCATACTTGATCACTATGTTTCATCATCTTCTTGAATCTTTTATTTATCAATTTGGAAGCCATTTGATATTTGACAACTTTTATATCATTCTCCAATTTATCATACTTCTTTTGAAATTTCTTAGCCTTTACTTTCTAGTAATTTGCATCATCTATGGCTTCCATCATTCTGTTATCTAGTTCTTGATAAGGTGGATGGACACTAGATGATGATGGCAATTTATCCTTATGAGTGGCTAGTGTTGGCAAGAGACACTATGTGGCTTCTTGATTGTTGTCATTGATGGCAACAAAGTCTATTCCACACATCTGCAACACATAGTATGCCTATACCAGAAGTCGGATTGAAGAGTGTTTTGGTCCAGTGAGCAAGAATAGAGCATGCAGCAAGGTCTGACAATCAGGTCTAGATCTCTCAGATGATGTATCTCAGCAAACTGTGGACTTGGGGAAGTCAAGAGGAGTACCATGACTGCCACATTCTAGAGATTGAGCCTCTAGTGATGAAAAAGTGAAAAGAAATGAGCACCTAAGTGTTGGGTTCCTGACAGGCAAAACAGACTGAGCAAGAACTAACCGATAGAGCATAAGACCTTAATCAGGATGAGATATTGATGGTGATCAAGCTTCTTGAGGGATCATTCATGGTTGGCCGACATGATTGATGACTTACATGTCTCTATTTTTGATACGCATCACATATTAAGTATGGATTCAGCCGACAGACTAGTATTTAGTAAAAATCTTAAGTATTCCGGATGCCAACTACAAGATGTTAAAATCCTTGGTGCAGATATATATACCAGATGGATTTTTGTATGAAGGTGTGTGTGGTGTGATAGTGTGTTCAAAGAAAAGTAGAGAGTAGTGTGGAAGCAGCTATACAAGTACAGTATGTGACAGAACAACAACACTAAGTAGAGGAAGAATGAAGTGTTGTAGATCAGTATATTGAGCCTAACTGAAACTCAACCTCAGCATATGTGGATGCCTCTGATTAGTTCAAACACCTAGTTACTTTCTATATACCTTGTAGATAGTGAGTCTCTTGTAGGCAGTGAGCCCTAATTGGCAAGTGCCATTTTGTACTTCTATTCTTTTAACAGAGAATACAATCTTGGGTTAGTCACCCCATGGTTTTTCCCTTAATAGGGTGAATGAAATCAAAATGAAGATAATAACTAATCTAATGCATAAATACATGATTATACCCTCATAAATGACCTCATGAATCCATGCGAGAAGGAGATGCACCCACGAGATCTCCTTAGCTTTTTCTCATGATAACTGAAATGTATGTGGATTGCTCAATGCCTACAACACAATGTATATGAGGGATTTGGACTGAGATGGAGATGGAGATGAGGATGAGAGATAATTTTGGCAGAGGTTTGATAAGATGACGAGATTTGTGGAGTGATTTGGGTAGAGTTCTGATGCATGAAGAGGTCTTATGAAAATGGCTTGGGAGAGGCTCAATTTATAGAATTTTGGAGATGAGGATGGAGGGTCAGGATTCATTTGATGAGATCAAGGGCTAGGAATAAAAGTGAATCTTTTATTCCTAGGGGATGAATTAAAAATTCCCATTTTGGGAAGAGTGGAGGATAATGGGGGACAACTGAATTTTAAATTCAGTGAGTGGAGGTGAGTGGGAGACAACTAAATTTTAAATTCAGTGATTGGGAAGAGTGGAGGATTATGGGGGACAACTAAATTTTAAATTTAGTTTAGTGGAGGATAGTGGGAGACATCTAAATTTTAAATTCAGTTTAGTGGATGAGTGAGAGACAAGGTTAATTAAGTGTTTTCTTAATTAACTTAAGTCTAGGTTAATCAGATAATCAGGATTTATCTTATTAACAAGGATTAGGGAAATGGATAAATCAACTAAATAAATATTAGGAATATTCATTCAATTGATGAGGATAGAGTTGTAAGGTTAAATTGATTAATTAGGTGAATTAATTGATCACTAGGGATATGCAGATTGGGAGAGTAGATGATTGCGAGGTACGGAAAATTGGTTTGCAGAGCAGTCCAATTTTAGGTGTCTACATTTTCCCCTCTTTGAGATGGTGTTGTGGCTAAGTAACACCATTTCAAAGAAGTTAAAACATAGAGATGGATTGGATAGAAAATAGATTTTGGTTTGGAAGAATAGGGTAAGGTTTGGGGATAATTGGTAAGGGTGATGCCCCCTCGAGAGGATAGGCGGGTTGCAAGAACATGGTTGCGCTCTCGAAATGGATGGGATAGATTGGTAGATGTGGTCAGAGGATAAGTGGTGGGGTGAAAGGATGATGATGTTTGGAGATGGTTGGTGGATGATCATTGTGCTGAAACTAAATTTGAGCAATCCTAGGTTTGATATAGCAAAGTAGATATGTTCACCAAGGTATAAAAGACCAGGGTGATGGTGTTTATCCAACATTTGCATGGACTAGACACACAGACAAAGGGATGATCCCATGCATGCCCAAGATAGTACAACCTTGTCTAGACAAGGGAAGGGGACTCATAGCATAAGCCCTTAGTACAAAAAAGATATGATGAACCTTAGATGCATAAGGAGATCAATATGCTAGAACTGACCCTATGATTGATCAAGATATGAATACTAGCTTGGAGTAATGAGACCAATCCCACAAGCACAGCATACAAAAGCAAGACTATGCCCCATTCTAGATGTTTTCACCACATACCATGATATAGTAAGATCAAGGTAGCTTTGATGTGATCTTCGAATAGGACAAAAGATAAAAATCAAAAACCAAAAGACCAACAAACCAAACAAGTAACCAGTGTATCTTTTGCCAAAATGGATGATGATGATGTGATAGATTCTGCCTATCATAGGAAAGATATATCCTAAGGTAGGAATCAATTGATGATTTGATGATGTTGTAAAAGTGGCTCAAGATGTGATGGTGACAAGTTGTGATTGATGCTGATTTGATAGTTGATGATTTTGATTAAGGACAATGCTTTGATAGGTGATGCGATGCTTGGATCTAGTGTAAGCTTATTGAGGATAGATGTGGTGATGATGTGGGATAGGTGTGATGATGATGAGAGTGTGATGGATAGATTATTTTTGGAAGTTTGTGTGTTTTCTATTTTTTTTGTATTTTTGATGATATTTGTGATGTTTTTGGATTTTTTGATTTTGTGATGTTTTTGGATTTGTTTTGAAATTGTGATGTTTTTGAATTTTTTGATTTTGTGATGTTTTTGAATTTTTTTTATTTTTGAAAAGGAATGGTTTATTATGAGATGGTTGCATTGGATTTCACGTGGATAACCTTTGTGCTAGCTACCAATGACAAGGGAACACCAAGTCTAGAGGTGAAAGTGATGGGATTGCATAGCTGATTCATGATAGGTGAATGGACAAGTGATAGGGATGCATGTTAGATAGATGGAATATAAGGATGAGGGGTAGGATAGGTATGCATGATATATGGATGGGGGATTGCAGGATTTTCTCCAAGGGCTAGGTTGCAAGGAATCATATGCCCTAATGCTTAGAATTTTGCATGATGGGTTCATGTTTGAATGGATGGACTTTGTAGTAGATGGATGGAGGATATATTTTAAAAGGAGTATGCCAAGAGGTTTCCAAAGCATGTTGTTGATAATTTGCCCCTTGTCGTCATCAAGATCTAAAGTGGGAGATGCTAAAAGAAAGATGTAATGGATAGGATGGATGGAAAATGATAGGATAAATAGGGGTAGTGGATAGGAATATGATAGGATAAGGATATATGGATAGGATATGCAAAAGGGTGTTATGGATGTGGATGAAGGAGACGGTTTTGCCCCCAAGTGTAGGGATACAAAATGGATGGAGAAGGGATTACACATGACGCCCACAAGGGGTTTTCATCATGGTACTTGCCCAAGGTGCCACGAGGTGTGGTTTTCACCATTGGACATATTTTTTCTCTTTACTATTTTCTTGATTTTTTTTATTTTTTGTTTTTTTTTTTGCTTTTTTGATGGAATGGGGACTCTAGCATCTATTTCCATAGCAAGGAGAAGATGGTCCCATGTTGGATAGCAGTATGGATGATGATTGCATGGATGTTAGTAGATAGGAGAAGATGGAATGGATGGTGGATAATGGATTATGATGTGGATTATGTGGATAATGATGTGGATTATGCAAATTATGATGTGGACTATGCAAAAGCATGGACCATAGGAATGTGACGAGGAAGATATGTAGGATAGTGAATGAAAGATGGAGAGACAGGGGTATGAGGGAATTGCAAGTGGTGGAGGGGAACCAAGACCAACGGCTGCACACACCGTGATATATTTGGAAGCTTGTATTTTGGATGTGGAGTTGGAAGTAATGGGGATCGGGATGGGGGATTGTTGGATGGTCGATTTGGGGTTTTAGGGACCCAAATAGACTTAGACTTTGGGGGATTTTTAGATGGGGAGCGAGATGTTTGGGATTTTGCGGTAGATTGGGATGTGGATGCCTCATTAGAGTTGAGTGATCTTTGTTTAGGGACCCACACCATTTTTGTTTTTTCTTTTTCTTGTGATGGTGTGGGATTGGATAGCCTTTTTGATTTTGTATTTTAATTGGAACGGATAATATCCTTAGGCTTTTGTGCTTTATGAGTTGAGGCATTCAAATTTTTGAATCCCATGGATTTGGGGGAAGCTTCATGTTTGAAAGATGTGTGCTTTTGTTGGTCTTGATTTAGGATTTTAGTGGACTTATGGATGGAGGGGTAGAAAGTGGATTTTTGGATAGATGGATGAAGTGATTTGATGATTGGGATATTAGGAGTTGGTAGGATATGAGGTAAAGTAGATTTGTGGATAGGGATGTTGGGAGTTGCTAGGATAGGAGGTAGAGTGGATTTGATGGGGATGGTGGGAGTTGGAAGGAGGGGAGGTAAATTTGATGGGGGAAGATGGATGGTCACATGCTTTTGCAAATGGTAGGATGAGGGAGGAGGGATGGTGACATAAGATTTGGGAGTGCGATGAGATGCACCATGCTTGGGATTGAATGAATGAAATTTGGAATATGGATGGATGGTATCAACTTGTGTAGATTGTTGTTCTTGGGATGCATAGCCAAGGCCATCTGAGGATGGATGGAATGTGGTGTGGATGGTCTCCAGGATGCCTTGTTCATGAAGGCCTAAGCCTTTGCCTTGATAGTTCATAAGTTGGAGCATGGGACATGCAATGGGATGTTTGTTACTTTGGAAACAAGATGAGAATCCATTATTTGTTGGAGAAAGATAGGTGATAGAAGGAATTTGTTCACCTCCTACAAAGAAGTCACCATGCATGAAAGTTCTTGTGCCAAGTGGATAAGGGGATGGATTTGGGATGAGATTGGTAGATGGAGGTAAAGGATTCATGGGGGATGGTAAAGGGGTGGTAGAAGAAGGTGTGGGATCAATAAGTTGACCAAAAGATGGGAGGGGATCAGGGATGGGATTAGATGGGATGGGTAGATCTTGATTAGGAGAAGAGGTTGATGTTTCAACATGCTTTGGATTTGATTCTTGGCATAGCTCATGTGGTTGGGTAGAAGTGGGATTGACTTGGATAGATGTGGGGGGTGCTTGGATGGATGTGATAGGTGCTTGGATGGATGTAATAGGTACTTGGCATATGGATTCTTGAATAGGGCTGCATGATGGTTCTTGAGTTGTGATAGGAGATTGTTCAAGTGGTTCGGTGGGTGTTGGATTGCATGAGGGTGTTTGATTCCTTGCTTATAGCCAATGGATGGCATCCTTCATGAGTGTATGTATTGAAGAACAATGTAATGGATGGATAATGATGGAGGTTGATGTGGGATTAGGATGGGGATTGGATATGTGGGTGATGGGATTAGGTTGTGATGGTTCATGGATGGGTTTAAGGATAGGTGTGGGATTAGATGGTGGTGTTGGAGGGGTGGTGATAGTGTTGGGACTTGGAAGATTTGATGGTGGATTAGATGGTGGATGGGTGATAGGGGTTGGTGGATTGGGAGATACATAAGGTGATGGATTAAGGTTGATAAGGTTGGAGGGATATTGTGATGGGGGGATTGGAGGATGGGGATTAGGAGATGGGGGATTTGGTTGTTGATATGAGCTTTGGATTTTGGAGATAAGGTGTGCTAGATTGGTGTTCCCTTGATCAAAGTTAGCATGACAAAGGTTGGGGGATTGACAAGGTGGAGGTATGGATTGATTGGATAAGTATGATGGCATGGATGTGTAAGGGGATGAAGATTGAGATGAGGGTAAAGGTTGATATGATGAAGGTTGATATGAGGATGATGGAGGTTGATGTGAGGATGATGGAGGTTGATATGATGGAAGTTGGTATGATGAAGGTTGATGGTGTGGATATGGAAGATGTAGGTTGGTATGAAGGTTGAAAGAATGATGATTGATATGATGTGGATGGGGATGATGTGTAGGGTGTTTGTTGATATGATGGAGGTTGGTATGATGTCAATGGTGTGGATATGTAAGATGTTGAAGGTTGATATGATGAGGGTTGATATGATGAAGATGGGGGAGGGGTTTGGGATTCTCCAATGATGATGTCTGCTAAAGGATGATCTTTAATGTCATTTTTGAATTGTTCCTTAGCATTAGGATCCATGTTCACATAGACTTTTCTAATTCTTTGTATTTGTTGTATTGATTCATAAAGATCCATTCTGTGGGAGATAGTATGGGATGATGGGGGGTGATGGATGATTGTGATGTTGGGAATCAAAATTGCAAGACCTTAAGATGATTTGGTTTGTTTTGATTGGATGGATGAGTGATGATCCTATTATGCTTAAGGTAGACTAATGACACTTAAGCAATAGGGTTAATTGGTTCTCTATGCTTTTGATAGACTAATGATCTTAAGCAAGAGGGTTGATTGGGTTGATTTGATTAGGTGATCAATTAAGGTCTTGATTTTTGATTGGGCTGATTTGGATTTGGAGTTTGATAATGATGTTGGGGGATTTGGATAATGATTCGGATTGATGTTGATTTTGGATTGGATTTGAAATATGGTTTGGAAGATTATGGATTGATGTTGGTTGGATTTTGGATTTGATTTGGATGTGATTAGGAATGATTTGGAATGATTAGGGTGTGATTAGGAATGAAGTGGCATAAAATGAGTGATTAGGATGAATGTGATTGGATTTTAATGTGTTGGAATGACTTGTCTTATGTGTTTGATGTTTAGTTTGATTTGGCAATGTTTAGCAAATGATCACATATACAAACAAGAATCACTCACACAAGACACAAGAAAATTTGAATTTTGAATTTTGAAGAATATGAGAATGATTAAACAAGCACACTTGCAAAACAAATCAACATGCCCTATTGTCTAGTTTGATGGGGTATGGCCAGTTAGGTTTGGTCAATGTTTAGATGAGGTTGACTAATGATTTGAAAGTGAAATCCTGTCACCCAGCCAGGAGAAGGGGGTAACCCACCCTTCACCTTCACTTCCCAGAGGTAGAAAGTTCTTTGAGGCTTAGCCAAGAGTGACAGGATTTTGATTTCAAAGAGGGTGTCTTTCGATTCAGCCTTGGATGATGTCATCCCTAGGGGTGATGAAATTCCCTAGCAGGCCTCCTAGGAAAGGGATTGACAAAAGCAAATCAAGTGAGGTGTTTTTGATCTCCAAGATCACCTTGCGGTGCGAGGAGAGAGCATACACACACCCACTTGATTCACACTTGTAGTTGATTAATTATCCCATAGAAAAATGAAATGTGATGAAGACATGTCAAGCAGTGGTTCTTTTTAAATCGAAACTCAAGGTGTGATTGAAGACACTGGTTGATTTTATGCCCAATTTCAATGTGTGATTGATCAAACAATGTTCGTTTTATGTCCAAACCGAAGTGTGTTTGCAAGCAATGATTGAGAGATAAAGGATGAAAATGAATGCACCTGATTAAATTTCTATCCAAATTGATGTGTGTGCTACTCCTGATGTTGCTCAAGTCCCAAATGATCACCTACAAGTCATGAAACCAAAAACAGAGCAAGTAGACTAGCCAAAAAGATTGTGATGCAAAAATTGATAATATGATAAAATTTGATGAAAGATGAATAGATATAGAGAAAATAAGTGCATAAATAGATTCTTTAGGAGATTCTATGCAATTTGAAAAAAAATTCACTGAAAACTGATCAAAATTGCAAAAGATATGATGATTTGAAGTTTAAATGCAAGTTTGACTTTGACTGATAAAAAAAAGTAGGAAAAAGGTACCATCACTTGATGAAAACCTCACAAGTGTGAAGTGTTTGGAGTCCTCTTTCCAACGAGTCCTTGTTTGCATGATTTCACCTCTGTATGACCAAGTTATGAGCGAGAGAAAAAAAATGCCTCCTTTGGTATGTAGAAGGCACTAGGAGGTCAAGCTGCCTGTTTAATGTTAACTTCACTGTTAGTGGTTTAGAAAAAAGGTGGTCGCATGGACAGTTTGTTTTGGCAATTAGTGGCTATAAAGCCCCCTGGTCACCCATGTGACCAGGGGTGGAAGAGGAAGAAAAATAAAAAATAAAAAACAAAATTGAGCGACCACTAGATGCAGTTTTGGGGGCTTAAAGGGCCAATCGAATGGTTTGGACGTTAGGGTTTGTAGGGGAGGCAAGGGAGGGTGGCACGGGAGAGTGTTGTGGGAGCTTGGGGTGTCAGAAGTGGGGAGGCGGGAATGGTGGAAGCGGTGCGCAGGGAGCAGCAGGGTGGTGTTCGGGCGGGCAGGGAAGCGACAGGGAGATGTGGTGGCTAGCGGGGAGGAAGCGATGATGGGAATGGTGTGGGGTTTGGGCAGGAGTGGCAGTGCTGCGGGAGGTATAAGGGTTGCGGGAGGTGGCTCTGCGGGGATGAAGTGACGGTGATGGGAGTTGGGTGCGGGAGGTCTGCAGGGGAGAAGGGAAGACAGGGAGCGTGGGAAGTTTGGGGGTTAGTGTGTATGGCGGTGGCGGTGGATTTTAGAGGTACAACAGCTGGGAGGTGAAGCGGGTGTCGACTAGGTGGTTTGGTGGCCCAAAAACCCTTGTTAATGCCTAAAATAGAACCTACAAATGTAGACTGTTAATCCTACAAATTGAAACTATTTCCTGCGACTGCAAACACAAACCCTCAGTACAGAGTAGTACGGTCAGTTCGTACAGTACAGACTGTACCTTAAAATTTTTTGAAAATTTTCAAAAATTTTAGTCACCAAATATATGCAAATTTACTGTCAAAAAATTTAGAAACAGTGTTCAGGTCGCAACGGTGAGGTCAGTTTTGCCCCAAGATGCAACCTGCAATAGGTTAGTCCCAAAATTTGCAAAACTTGCCACAAAGAGGGTTAGTAAATGAAGATTCTGACAATAAAACCTTCATAAATTGACAATTGGATTTGAGACCGGGCATGCCAAATGTGATCAGTGAAATCAAAATGAAGATAATAACTAATCTAATGAATAAATACATGATTATACCTTCATAAATGACCTCACAAATCCATGCGGGAAGGAGATGCACCCACGAGATCTCCTCAGATTTTTCCTGTGATAACTGAAATGTATGTGTATTGCTCAATGCCTACAACACAATGTATATGAGTGATTTGGACGGAGATGGAGATGGAGATGAGGATGAGAGATAATTTTGGCAGAGGTTTGATAAGATGATTAGATTTGTGGAGTGATTTGGGCAGAGTTCTGATGCATGAAGAGGTCTTATGAAAATGGCTTGGGAGAGGCTCAATTTATAGAATTTTGGAGATGATGATGGAGGGTCAGGATTCATTTGATGAGATCAAGGGCTAGGAATAAAAGTGAATCTTTTATTCCTAGGGGATGAATTAAAAATTTCCATTTTGGGAAGAGTGGAGGATAATGGGGGACAACTGAATTTTAAATTCAGTGAGTGGAGGTGAGTGGGAGACAACTGAATTTTAAATTTAGTTTAGTGGAGGATAGTGGGATACATCTGAATTTTAAATTTAGTTTAGTGAATGAGTGGGAGACAAGGTTAATTAAGTGTTTTCTTAATTAACTTAAGTCTAGGTTAATCAGATAATCAGGATTTATCTTATTAACAGGGATTAGGGAAATGGATAAATCAACTAAATAAATATTAGGAATATTAATTCAATTGATGAGGATAGAGTTGTAAGGTTAAATGGATTAATTAGGTGAATTAATTGATCACCAAGGATATGTATATTGGGGGAGTAGATGAGTGCGAGGTACGAAAAATTGGTTTGCAGAGCAGTCCAATTTTAGGTGTCTACACAGGGTTTTCCACGTAAAAATCCTTGTGTTAGATGTGTTGATTTCCTTTCTGCTCTCATGTTCATGTATGCTTATATGTTTTGATACTGCACTAATTGTTAAAGAAGAAAAGAAAGTTAAATAAATAAGATAATTGATTCACCCCCCCTCTCAGTTATCCACCTTGTTTCCAACAATTGGTATTAGAGCCAAGTTCCTCCAAACAAAGCGTAACAACTTGAGGAAGATATAGGAATCTCAATGGATGTGTATGGTATGAGGGAACAGCTTCAGTCTGCCCTAGATGATCTTGACAAATCTCACTCTGAAGTCAATAACCTAAGGGAAAGAATCAAACAAGTTGATGACTTCATAAATGAACTAAAAGAAAAACTGAGTATCTCTGTGAAAAAGAGAAAGGAACTTCTTCAACAATTAGTGGGTCAAAGTGAAGCCAATGATACTAATGAAGATCTGAATGAGGAAAACAAGCTATGTGAGAAGCTATCAAAAGAGGTCATTATGGTAAGACATGAAATGGAATCAGGGGTTATGAAATTCACCCAAGAAATTGAAGAGAAAAGAAAAATTGAAGATAATCTAAAATAATCTCTCAAGAGAGAAATCAAAAGACTACCACAAAATGGATAGAATAATCAGGCATCTGGAATCTGATCTTGAAGAAGCTAGAGATAATGAAGAACAACTTGAGAATCAGATAGACACTCTTAAAATGGATCTTCAAATAGCAAATGAATACAAAGAAAAATTCAAGATAAGCTCTACTCAATTTGAAGTTCTTCTTGAAAGCCAAAAGAGGGTAGATGACAAGCATGGCTTGGGATATGAGAAAGGTGAAAGCTCTGGATCCAGTCAAAAAAACTCTGGATCAAGAAATCCAAGGTACAAGCCTAGAAGACCTCCGGTAAGGCAACCAAATGCTCAAAGATATCCATCCTTCAATGGATACTGCTACAAATGCAATAACTTTGGTCATAAAGCAAATTAGTGCAAAAGAAGAATGAATTAGACTAATTCACCCTTCTCTGGACAGTGTTTTAACTGCAAAAGGTATGGTCACAAATCTCATGAATGTAGAAATATGCAAATAAACAATTCATTTAAAGGTAGATGCTTTACATGTAATAGAATGGGACATATGGCTAATCAATGTAGATCAAGTGGATATTAGTCAAATATGTAAAGAAATATAGCTTGCTACAATTGCAATAGATCTAGTCATATTGCCAAATTTTGTAGAAGTAAGAATCAGGATAAAAGGGGTTCGGTGCATCATAATCAAAATCAAGACAAAGGAAAAGGAAAAGTGAATGCAGATGAAGTTCAAAGGGAAATGAACAAGATTTGGGTGAAGAGAAGTACAGAAAATGTTGGGAATGGATCTACACTAGAATCTGGTGCTAATATTCCTTCCAGAAACTAAATAGATGAGCTCTAGCTTAGGGGGAGTCACAAAAGAAAACAATTTCCCCTAGCCAGTCAATTGGTGCCTAAAATTGGCACATGGAGTGTTGTGGATCGAATAGCTCTCAAAGAGATATCTAAATAACCATTGGTAAAAATATAAAAGATCCGCAAGGAGTTTTGAAGAGGTTAATCATCCAAGATTGGCTCAGTTTAACAATCATCTGGTAAAAGCAAGATTTTTGCAGTTAGATCCAGTATGATTCAAAATTGAAATATCTTGATCTGCAGATAAATGGAATGATTGGAGAAAGGAAGATAGATTGTCAATTTTCACCAAGAATAATTTTAAGTGCATCTCAGTGATTCAGAAGGATCTCTCTCAGAACAAGGTTAGAACAAGGGAACCAGAATGACTTAAAGTGTGCATTTATTGCAATATGAATTTAGGGTTTGCGTAGAAATATAAGGGTTCTTTTGTTCATCATTTGCACATTTGCATTCAAGAAGAAGAAAGAAAGAGCTCTGCAACAAGATTGCTTCAACCCGCTCAAGGATCAACCGCAGAATTCGATTCAACCAGTGATCTTTTCGGCTCTTATCATGAACCTTAGAAGCGTAAAAAGGTATTTCTACTCTTGAATATCTCTCTCTAAATCTTTTGAAAGATGGCTACTCCAAATGTTGTTAAGATCACTGATAGGCCACAACCTAAGTTCAAGAAACATCCTTACAAATCCCTAGAAGTTGATCCCCTAGGCACATTCTCTAGCATTCTGCATGGGTTTCTGCACATAGAAGATGTTAGGGTATACATTCACACCAACATTGAGGAATTTGGGGAATCCAAGCTGATGGATATCTATCACAAGCAATTAATAGATGAAACATTTGAACTTAAACCCCAATACAAGGCCATCTGGGATAAGCATTTTGGACATTGCATCCACTTCCCCTATTTTGCAGAAGATGAATGGGTTCGGTATGTTCTCAGTAGAATACATGATAATTTCATGTGGTTGTTGAAGCCCTTCAAAATAACAAAATATGAAATTAGGGCAAGAACTGGCTTGCATTCATCTGGTGGGTTGCCTACTCTCAAATCGGTCAAGAAGCAAACTGTAAGTGAGGCTACCGGATCAAAATTTGACAAAAGAGTAATGACAATAGTGGATATCACAAATTCGGTTATCAAATTTGCTTCTATGATAATTGGCTATAAAATATATCACTCCAGTAGGGAGAATTATGTATCCAGAACAACAATATACACTACTTATCAGATGCTAAGGGAAAATGTTGATTATGATCTTTATGAGCTTCTCCTGAACCAACTGTTAGATAATTTGTAGAAAATAAAGAAGGATAAGAAGAATTCATTTAAGTACGGTGGCTTGATACTATGTCTCTTCTTCTATTATATGAATGAGCTACCCAGATCTGATGGTTGGGTATGGAAAAATGACAGACCGGTTGCCATACAAATCAGAGATTATATGTATGGGCTTGATGATGCCAAGGATCAAAGTACAACACTTTGGGGTTACTTCAAAAACTTCCAAAGTATGATGCAGGCCAAAGAAAGAATTCCACAAACATTAGTTGAAAAATACAAAGATACAGTGTGTTTCATGGTAGATACTGATCAATACCTAATGGAGACAGTGGAGCCTAGGACAGTCTATATTATACCAATGGGCTATGAGGTAGATGAGAAAATCTTGGAGCTACATATCCAACACCTACTGAGTCAGCCTAAGGACCCTGAGGCAGAAACGTTTGGAACCTTTCAAGAATTGAGTGTGAAAATTCATGTTGAACAAAGACAACCAGAGATGAAGAGAAAAGTGAGAAGGGAAGTAGAGGAAGGTACCAAAAGATATGGCATCTCAAAAGAGGTAGTTGATGCAAATAGAGAAAAAATAGAGAGAGTTGAGAAGGAGAGACAAGAAGCAGAAAAAGAAAGTAATCTGGTACAAGCCCCCCTCCCGGACTAGATCCTCCAAGAGCTCTACACTTGCCACCTCCAAGAGCCCAAAAGCCTCAAAATCAGAAGCCAAGACATCCAGAAAGGGAGAGAAGAGAATGAAGACAAAGGCCACAAGGTCATACATAAGCCAAAAGGATGATGAAGAAACAGAATTTGATGAAGAAGTTAAGAAAATGAGGAAGAAGAAGAAAACATCTGGGGAATCCTCTACCAGTTAAAACAAGGAAGAAGAGGGAAAAGAATTTGTTGAAAGGCCTACTCTCTCCATTGATGATGTCATCAAGGAAGTTATTGTGGATGGGAATCTGCAACCAATGACAGAATTTTATGATGAGTATAGTGACACAGACAAAAGGATCTTGGAAGATGCTACACTTAAGTACTTAAACATATATAATAAAGCATTCATTGAAATCATCTCTCTAATCCCCAAGAGTTTAGAGAAAGTACTTGAACTCAGAAAATACAATGCCAAGGAAAAGGATTTGGAGATTCGGGAACAGATAGCTATTCAACTTTATCCTTCCATCACTCCAAAACAAATGAACATGATCTTTAAGGATTGGAAGGATGAGTTCTTGAGCAAAGCTAGAATGAACACGCTTATGCTTGGAGAGACTGATTAGGTGGCAAAAGAGACTGAAGACATCCTCCAGAATGCATATAAAAGATTCAATCTTCCTATTATAGAGGACATAAGTGATGAACTTTCTGCCATGGATGTCGAAGGATTAAGTGCATCAAAAGAAGATTCTCCTAAGAAAATTGTAGAAGAGTCAAAGGAGATAGGTGAGGAGAAGACTAAGGACTTGCATTCCTCTATTCTGGAAGATGAAGTCCATGAAGAAGTAAACATCTCTCTTCTGGATCCCCCAGCAGACTCTGAAACTGAAGGAGAAGCAAGAAAAGAGGAGAAAGCAAGTCAAGAAGAGGAGAAAAAGGGAAGAGAATAAGAACAAATAGAGAAGATCTCTAATGATAGCTCTGAGGCTCAAAAAGAAAAGAAGTCTCCAACAAGAGACACTGCAGAAGCAATGAAGAATTTCTTGACCAAGTGGAGATAGATGAACTAGACTGTTTCATGGACCACTCAATTTTGACTCTCTCTCTCCAGTCCAGACAATGAAGGTAGGATCTTTTGCTCAAGCTAAAGTAAAAGAAAAGATTCTGAAGTCTCACATGGAAGACTATGAGCTAATAGACATTGCATCTGGTGTGCTAGAGAAAATCATGCCATCCTTTCAAAAGGATCTTTCAGCCTCCTCATCCGGTAATCTGAAATCTCTTGTTAATTCTGTTAGCACACATTTTATTTCTTTGGAGAAATCAGCAGAAGAGAAAGTCTGGAAAGAGTTTTTGGGTAAGAGATTCTTTCAAGTACAGGGGCTCATAGCAAATGATAGGAGAAATCTAAATATTGGAATAAAGAGCCTAGAAAATGCTCTTAAAGATGGTGGAGAATTATACAAATTTTGTTTATCTTGGTCCATAGTGACAACAGACATTACAAAGAAGGTGGAAGAACAAGAGGGTAAACTATCAAGTTTATCTTAGAGTTTTGATCCTCTCACCTCATCCATAATGAATCAAGAGTGCCTAGCTATTGCCACTATAAATGAGATAAAGAGGCTTGAGAAGGAGAAGAAGAATAGAATAAGCTGAATGAGTGAACTAAGAGGGATAATTATCCCTAAGTTAGAGGTAATGCATGAGGCCCTAACTGATGCTCAGACCACAGCCTAGACTAGTGATCCAACAGACCTAAAGAGGGCAAAATCTTTTAAATTTTTATTAAGTGGTCACATCTCAAATTTGGACAGGATGAAGTAGAGTTGGGCAATAGAATTTGTCCAGTTGAAAACACTTTTGCGGATATATGTAAGTATAACATGTATATACTTATGCGGCCATGTATAGGTTGATTTTTGTAAATTTTGGTGTGCAGATTTCACCCTTTGCCATTGATGTCAAAGGGGGAGTGAGGAGTAGTGAAAAATGTGGAATCCAACTAAGGGGGAGCTATGGTAAAGGTGTACATAAGACAGAGCATCAACCAAGGGGGAGTTTGCTACGACACTTAGTCATTTTTCACTAAGTGTTGCCATCAATGCCAAAGGGGGAGATTGTTGGCAAGAGACCCTATGTGGATTCTTGATTGTTATCATTGATGGCAATAAAGTCTATTCCACACATCCACAGCACATAGTATGTCTATACCGGAAGTCTTATTGAAGAGTGTTTTGGTCTGGTGAGAAAGAACAGAGCATGCAACAAGGTTTGACAATCAGGTCCGGATCTCTTAGAAGATGTATCTCAGCAAAGTGTTGACTTGGGGAAGTCAAGAGGAGTACCATGACTACCACATTCCAGAGATTGAGCCTCCGATGATGAAAAAGTGAAAAGATATGAGCACCTAAGTGTTGGGTTCCTGACAGGCAGAGCAAACTAAGCAAGAACTAATTGGCAGAGCATCAGACCTTAATCTAGATGAGAAATTGATGGTGATCAAGCTTCTTGAGGGATCATTCATGGTTGGCTGACATGATTGATGACTTACATGTCTCTATTTTTGATATGCATGACATATTAAGTATGGATTCAGCCGACATACCAGTATTTAGTAAAAATCTTAAGTATTCCAGATGCCGACTAGAAAGATGTTGAAATCATTGGTGCGGATATATATACCAAATGGATTTCAGTATGAAGGTGTGTGTGGTGTGGTAGTGTGTGTGAAGAACAGAAGAGAGTAGTGTGGAAGTAGCTATACAAGTACAGTATGTGATAGAACAACAACACTAAGCAGAGGAAGAATGAAGTGCAGTAGATTAGTATATTGAGCCTAATCGAATTGAACCTCAACATATGTGGATGCCTCTAATTAGTTCAAACACATGGTTACTTTCTATATACCTTGTAGACAGGGAGTCTCTTGTAGGCAGTGAGCCTCTTGTGAATAGTGTGCTCAGGGAGTGAGCCCTAACTGGCAAGTGCCATTTTGTACTTCTATTCTTTTAACAGAGAATACAATCTTGGGTTAGTCACCCCATGGTTTTTCCCTTAACAGGGTTTTCCATGTAAAAATCCTTGTGTTATATGTGTTGATTTCCTTTCTTCTCTCATGTTCATGTATGCTTATATGTTTTGATACTGCACTAATTGTTAGAGAAGAAAAGAAAGTTAAATAAATAAGATAACTTATTCACCCCCCTCTTAGTTATCCACCTTATTTCCAAAAGCTAGCTTCTGTCTTAACATTGCATTTTCTGCTACATATGTATTATTGTTCCTGACTAACCCCTCAATTTGGGCCTTGCTGAATCTGGCAACATAAATATTTAGATCAGCTATCTCCATTGGATCTATATCTTCGACCCTTTGTATCATAAGATGATCAGATGCTTTATCTAGATTATCAATGATCTAAGGTCTTTTGTTGGGAGGATATAATGCCAATATCAGTAATGTTGTTTTGTCAGGATCATATCCTAATCCTGTCCTGATCTTATCCAATGCTTCTATGCTCAGTTGCAACTTTTTATGCAGACTTCTTTTGAAAATATCAAACACAATGGCTGAGGCCATATCCCATCTATGGACTAGCATTGTCCCTGCCTCTTGAAGCAGTATTCTTCCCCTCTCTGGAGTCATAGTTTCCATTTATTTATCAATCTCTATTTGGAACTCTTGTAATGCCTCATCCCAAATCTCAGAAGTGATGTCTTTCATTTTCTCCTTAGCCTACTTACCCTTGTATTCATACAAAGAGGCTTTGAATTTAGGTGTTTTAGTGAAATCATTATCTAAAATAAATTTCTTGCTGGCTAGATGCCTAATATCTTTTGACAATTCATCAAAGGTTTCCATTGTAACCACTTCCCTATCCATAGGAGGTTCATATCCCTTAATGATAGGCTCAGAACTTTGCACCCCTTCCTCTTCATTTTCAAACTCTTCTTCTTCTACAATATTTGTATCTACAAAAAAGCTTATGTTTGGTGTGGGTTGAGGGGAAAGATGACCTAAGGGAGCTTCACATTCAGTTTGTATTTCCTTGATACATTTTCCTTTTCTGTCAAAAACCCTAGGCGGAACACCTAGAGTTAATTCAAAGGTATGTGTAATTAATATCTCTAATTTATTAATGGGATCATTAATATCTATGAAGGCTCCTTCATAACTAGGATTTTTTGTCAATCTCCAAGCCTCAGCTAACATAATTTTGTGATATAGACTTCTTCTTTCAGCCACACTAATTTCATCAATATTTCTTATTAAATCATCATCTACAAAGAACATATGGTGATATCTCTTCAACTTTTGATTTACTTTGACACTGTTTATGAAGTGCTCTGTGTCAAAGTTTCCTCTAACATTTCCAAACGACATTCTGAATTTTTCCAATTTTTTATCAATCAATTGGTATCCCTTTTCAGCGAGAATTATAAAATCTCCAAAGCATAATATCCAAAGATTCTTATTTTAGTATAGTCATTATATGCATACCAGTCACCCCAATTGTGACTGATCTTTCCATTTTTGTCTTTGGGTCTCAAAAATCTTTGCACTTCTATTGATAAACTGAAATCACATGGATGACCAAATAACTTATACAGTAGTTTGACAAAATATTATTCAAAATATAAATAGTGGGACCCATCACATCTGCTATCCCAGATAGCAGTCCACATCTGCATAGGTTTTATGTCTCCATTTTTGTCAAGATCTCTCACCCTTAAACATTCATCCCATAAACTCATATTTTGTCCTTCATACAAAAGAAGATGCATAAATAAAGAATAATGCCTAAATTTATTTCCTCCATTTTTTATAGAAGCTAGTTCATTATGAAGGTCATTGGTGAGATATTTAGCATATTCCAGATATTGTGCATCCTAGCTTTGTACATCAGCAGTCAAGACCATTGGTGCAATTTCCATAAACATAGAGGCTTCTAAACCAAGTAATTAACATACAGAGTAATAAGTATATTTGAAATAGTCCTCAAATAACTCTATGGAATAGGGTGGATCTTCAACCCCTGAAAACACTCTGAGTCTATTACCTTCATCACAAGGCCTATGTAAGGGTAATCTCTATCATTTATAACTATTGCTCATATTATGGTACTCATATAGTAGGTCTCTAATTTTAAATTTTACATCAAGGCTAGTGTTGAGTTGAAACACCATGGCTATGTAATCTCTGGTGATAGGGATGAAGCTAGTCCTATCATTTAATTTAATCAAGCAGGTTTGAGGTTTGTATTTTTCAGCTAAAAGTTTTAACAATTGCATGTTAACTAATACATTTGGCACTATTAATTTACCCAAGTTCAGCCACCATAGATTTGAGAGGGATTTATGCCTGTGCATCTTCCAATAATGGTAAATGAAAAGATCATATCCTCTGATTGGAGTCCATGTATCCCCTATCTATTTGTATATATCATCCAATTTTTTGGCATGAGAGTTTAACTTAGCATTCCTCCTAGACTTTTGCCCTGACCCTGAACATTGATCTAGTAAATATTGATTTAAATGCCTATCTCCTAATTTTTGTCTTTTACCTTTAGGGTTTTTAGTTATTTCTTCCATGTTTTAGTCTTATGTAAAAAATCCTAATTTTGTGAATATGAATCTGAACCAGTATGTGTGAACTGATTAGAGGTACTTACTTGATTATCTCCTTTGTCTTTGAATTACTATCTCCATTGTGCCTTGCTCCCACTCCTTGTGATTAATTTTTGCACTACTCTCAAGATTTACACTAAATATGCTAGTTCTAATACATTAATGGTGTCTCATAGTAGTTTTCACATCATCAAGGGGACATATAAATTTTTCAAGTAGGGGGTTGTTCAATCACCACCAACATGTCTTCTCACTATTTTCTTGGGATGGTGGACTTTATGATCTCATTTTTTTATTTCCATATTTGTTTTATTTTTTATATCTTCTCAAGACTTCAGTGTAACCCTAGATGGCGTCATATCAATAACATAAGCTCCTCTCGAAGTCTTGTTGAAGAGAAGTCTCATCGACATTTATTTGTTCCCTCAATGTCTCTCCTTTTATTAATTCACCTTTTCAAAGAGACTGAAAACATCCTTACATCGATTTTACAAAGTCAATTTGAAATCTTTTAATATTGTTTATACTTACTGTCAGCTTATTAGTAGGACTAGAAATCAGGTTAGGCCAACATCCCAAATTTCCCTTTTCAAACTATAATGTTTTTCACTTGATCGATGTGACACAGTTAGGTGTCACGCTGATATACCTTGGTGTGTTCAATATGCCTTTTCCATGTGTTTAGGATATTGAAGAGACTACTAAATGACTCACCCTGATACCTCTCTATCTCTTCAACCTATTAGTCCCTTCAATTATATGATCTTAGCGTGATATGCTGTCAAGTCAAGACTTATGTCCCTTTATGCCTTTGGATTATCAAAGAGACTCAATAATGAGTCTCCTCATCATGACTAGTATTGTCTCACTAATATTAGCTACTAGAAGTTAGAGGACTTTTTAATATAATTTTTTGTTTTATGGTGAAGGTGAAAAAACTTAAGGTTATTTGGGTTAACAATATGGATGAAATGGCTATGTTTTTTCAAGTTAGGTGAAAATTTTAAAATGGCTTATTGGGGATAATGACAAGAAATAGAAAATTTTTAGGGTTTTAAAATTTTGATCCAACAATGGCTCTAGCTGGAGATGAATAGCTATGAAGTCATTGAAATAATCTAGAAAAAAACTCTCTACGATGCACACTAATGGTGGTGGTGAGGGGTGGGGAATGAAGATCTTAATCTACTATGCATGGAAAAAATTTCTTTCAAGAGAAGAAATATTTTAGATACTATCCATGCAATGGCAGTTCCTATTCTTCACCAATCATATTTTTTATGTAATAAGAATCTTCTCCACATTTATCAATGATGATAAATGGGACCAACTATAATGCCTCAAACTTACCATGTTTTCCTTTATCTTGTCCTCTGGCATTCTACATTAGTACCATATCATCTATCTTGAATTTTCTTTCCTTAGTTCTTTTATCAAATAGGTATTTCATTTGTAACTACATATTTTCTTTTTGTTGCTGAGCTTGGGCCCTCATTTCATCTAGTTTAGCCAATTGTTCCATTCTTTCTTCCATGGGGTCAAGAACATCTATGTCTTCTTAAAGAATAAATTTGGTAAATTGGTAAGAGATTATGTATAGGAAACCTAGCCTGTGCACTATATACTAGTTCAAATGGGGATTTTCCTGTGCTCTTCTTTATGGTGACCCTATTTGTCCACAAATCCATCCTTAGTTTTGAGTCCCAAGACTTCTTGTTATTTTCTAACATTCTTTTGATTATTTTAAGGATGCTTTTGTTGCTTGATTCTGCGTGTCCATTAGCCTGAGGATGATATGGAGAAGCATATGAAATTGTTATGCCATATGACTCACAGAATGTTTTCAACCCTTCTAATCTGAAACACATACCATCATCTGTAATGAGTCTTACTAGAACTCCAAACCTAGTGATTATATTTTCTATTAGAAAATTAATCACCACCTTACTAGTGGCCTATCTGGTAGGGATTGCTTCTATCCACTTTATAAAGTAAGCTATTGCTACCAAAATCCATTTATGTCCACCACTAGAATTTTCTGTGATTTCACCTACAAAGTTAATTCCCCATTGATGAAATGGAGCTTTAACCTACATTGGCATTAGTGGTATAGCTCCTTGATAGTTTAGTTTCCTAGAGAACTTTTGACAGGCTTCACACTTCCTAACATATTTGTGGGTAAGTTTAAAAACTTCAGGCCAGTAGTAACCTACTCTCATTATCTTATAGGCAGTAGTCCTTGCTGAGAAGTTCCCTCCACACACATCTTCATGCAAGTCTTGTAACATCTTCTCAGCTTGTGTCTTATCCATGCATAAAAGTAAAATACCATCTCTATTTTCCAATATAAATCCCAATCCATGAAGACATATTTAGATGCAACAAGCTTCAAAGTTCTTCTTTGATTGTAATTCAGGCCCTGAGGACATTTCATGTTTTTGAGATAATACATTACATTTGTGTACCAAGGTGTATGCTCAATGCTTTCAATAATGTTATCTTCTTCTTGTATGTTGTAAACTTGTGCAGCCTCCAAGTTTGATTCAACCATCAATTTGGCCAAACCCTGACCTCTAACAAGCTTGGTGATTTGGAGGTCAATGTTGAATTCTTAGATTCTATGGATCCATCTACATCTCCATCCTATGACTTCATTCTAGAAAAAAACATCCTTTATCACAGCATTTGGTACATATTATATTACATGGGCTCCAACCAAATATGGCCTGAATGCTTTTACTACTTTTAATATGGCATAGGCTTGTTTTCTAGTAATATCATCTTTCAATTCTACCCCCTATTTATAGTAATGGGTTACTAAAATCTAGAGATTTCAATACAAGAGCCTCTTTAATAGCTTTCTTGATGGATGTAAAAATTCAATGGCCTCTTTAGTCCAATCCACCTTTGCACCTTTCTTCAACATTTTAGAGACTAGTTTGACAATTTCTGCAAAGTTTGATATGAATCTTCTAACAAAATTTATTTGTCCAAAGAAAGATTGAATGGATTTCACATTTCATGGAATAGGAATCTTGTCAATAGCCTCTACCCATTTTGGATCAATCCTTACACCATGCTTTGAGACTATGTGCCCTAGAAATTTTCCTTCTATCATAGCAAAAAGGCACTTCTTTGGATTTAAGCAAATACCATATTACAATGCCCTAATAAAAATCTTCTCCAAGTATGAACAATGATCTTCTACCCTTTTAGAATATGTTGTAAGATCATCTTGCTAAACTAGCATTATTGTGTTAATCAGATCAGCAAAAGCTACATCCATGGCCCTTTGAAATGTTGCCCCAACATTTGTAAAACCAAATGACATTCTTACATAAACATAGGTACCCCAAGGTGTTGTAAAAGTCATTTTATATTATTCTGATTCTTTAACCTTTACTTGGTTGTACCTAGAGAAACCATCAATCATGGACATTAATTCACATCTTGTTACTTGTTGCAACATTGTCTCCATATTTGGAAGAGGATAATTATCTTTTAGTGATGAAATGTTTAAATTTCTGAAGTCTACACACAATCTTATATCACTATTCTTTTTCTTATAGGTACCAAGTTTGATACCCAAGAGGAGTGCCTAATTGGTTTGATAATACTTCCTTCTCTGAGTTTCATGAGTTCTTCTTCCATTTTGGGTGCCAATGTACGATTTATAGCATTTGTCTTTGTCTGAATGGTTTGGCATCAAGTTTCATTGGTATTTCATGTTGAAATAGATCTTCTCTATATGCCTTTAGATCATCATAAGACTAGGCAAACACATGTTTATATTTTCTAAGTAAGATTATAAGCATTTTCCTAATCTTTGGATTGATCTTCCTTCCAATATAAAACTTTTTAGGGGCTATTTCTGTTCCAAGGTTGATCACTTCACAATCCTTAAGATCAACTCTTGCAGGCTTGAGATTATATCTATCTTGCACATCGAACACTCTTTCTAGGGCTACAAGACCCTTGGGTATTTTATTCATTTTGATTTGAACCACTTCATTTCCAAAAAGGGTCTCTTTGCCATCTACCTCTTTCACAAATGCATTGAAGTCAATTTATTAAGATTGATATTGGTCTACACAATGGAGGAATTTAATGAGATATTGGTCATCATTGAAAACTTCCCAGTTATAAATTATCAAGGATTGCTAGCCTAGCCTTGAATTCTTCCTTAGTTATTCCTAACAATGTAATATCATTAGAAGTTAGCCATTATGTTTTTGGACCTCTCTATCTAGTCTATAGAGAATGCATCAAATTGTTTAATGGTATCCCATATATCATTTCTATATTTCTTCAACGTCTTATTCTTTGATGAATATTTTGCCTTGATTTGTGAAACAACTAACTCAGAGTTGCCATATACTACTAGTAACTTGATTCCATGTTTCAGGGCAATTTTCAATCCCAGCAATAATGTCTCATACTTAGCAATATTATTGGTGCATTCAGAGGTCAACAAGAATGAGTGCTTGAATGTTTTGCCTGTAGGATAAATGGATACAACTCCTACCACATTTTCTCCTTTACTACATGCACCATCAAAATACATCCTCCATACACCATGTTCATCTATTTGAGATTCTATTTTTATTGGCTATGTGTTTTGTAATTCAAGTTGTGATTTTTCAACCCTAAAACTCCCAAGATCTATACAATAGAAACAATTCATTTGGTTTGGATCCAATCATTCTATTATGTTCTCATATCTTGGCTCTCTATATAACTTAACTTCCTTCCCATTCACTGGTAGTGTTACGTATGATAGTTCTAACTAGACATTCCCTCCTACTATAACAGTCCACTATCTGGATAATAACATTCCATAGTCTGGTGGAGTGTCTACTACAGTAATATTAGTTATATAAACGACTTCAGGGCATGCGGCCAATTTTAATTCCACATCATTCCTAACTCCAAGAACAAGGATGGACCTATTATCCATTGCATAACATAATTTTCCATATGTTGTTTCCACCCATAAATCTAACTCTTTCATGACAGCTATTGGAATAATATTTATAGTAGGTCCAGAGTTGATCATACAATTTCTTAGTAGCTTGTTGTTGATCAGTAATGTTATATAGAATGGGTCTACTTGGGAAGGATTTTTTGATATAGCATCACCAAGATAAATTTTAGGAGTCCTCATAACATCTTGTCCAAGATTATTCACCTTATTTTCTGGCCCACCTTTGTTTTTGTTGTGACATTGTTGTTGATTTGGCACACTAGAAATCAACTTGAGAGCACTATCCCTGTATTCATCTATTCTCATCATTTCCATTAATGGTACTGATATCTTTATTTGGGATAATTCTTGTGTTATATCAAATGAAGGAGTAGCAGTGATTAGTTCTAACTTTTCTTTACTGGAACCTATTTCATCATGTTGCTTCTTATTGTTATCCTTCATCTTATTTTGTTCAACCTTGGATGTTTCTTTGTGTAATTTTCTAATTTTCTCCTTTCTTATGATTATCAAAGGTACCCTTCTTATGATCTAGTTCTTTGATAAGCACACCTCTGGCTATTCCTTGGTCAACATTCACAGTCCTATTCCTCAGGTTGTAATTATTTTTGGCCTGAGCCACAACAGGAATTGTAAGAGCTCTCCTTTCCTCCTCAGTAGGCTTTCTTAATTGGAAATGTGGAACCATGTTGGATACATGAATATTTTCTTCATAATTATCTTCTTGATAAAAAAACTTCTTGTCTACCCATGTTAACATTATACCTCTAATTACTTACATCATATTCAAATCCATGTTCTTCAAACGATGAGTATCCTTCATCAATTGAGTGAGGCTTTAATCCTAACATATTTATGGTATGATCATCCCTTTCTTGATCATAAGATGTTTCATTTACTTGCACTGACTGGGCTAGTATACAATATTAAGGAGAATGAGGTAGGTTACATGCTATACACCATGGGTTGCTATCTACTACATGTGTCCCATGTTTCTTAAAGGGATCAGGAGTATCCTTATAATTTTGCCTCTGTCTATTATCTACCAGCTTCCCATCCTTCCAATTTGTGTTGTAAGGCATATCATGTAGTATAGGCCTTTCATTTCTATAATAATTTAATTTTCCTGCATAGTTTGCTGATTATTAGGGCTTTGTGGCATTCTAATATTTTCTCTTTTACCAAATTTTATAGCAGCTTTTCTATTATTTTCAATACTTACAGCTACTTTTTGAGCTTCTGCAAGAGTCATAGGAGCTCTATTTTGTAGTTCATATCTAGTTTTAGGATCAAAATCCTTCAATTATAAAGCTAGGGCCATGCCATCAGGGGGTTTCATTTTAGGAGAAATCTTGTTAGATATCTTTGAAAATCTCTAGTTAAAATCCACTATTGTTTCATTATAGTTCTTTTGAATTCTTGTTAATTCATGAATAGAAAAATTTGGATCTATTGCAAGTATGTGCCTAATTAGTGTTGTCATTGATGTCAACATATTTGTGTTGTCATTGGTATCAACTATGCTATTACTTTGTTGAGGATATTGTGAAAATTAGCCCCTCTGGTGATAACAATTTGTTGCGGTAGAATCATTGTATTACATGCACAAGAATAGTTCACAAGAATGCTCCACATTTCCTATAGAATAAATATCTTTACCTTCGGATTGGAAGTTATTTAGAAGCCTATCTGAAGATGCTATATTTTGAGTTTGAGCCTCTGGTATGAAGAATTGACTGAGTTATGTTCACCAGAGTGAAAATAACTTTTTTTGTGTGCTTAGTGGTCACATGGAGAAAGTGTTTTGCTCCGCAATCCTCCACATTGAAGTATTTTGGTCTATGGTTCTATAAGTAAGTCTGTGATGATGTTAAAAGTCTTCAAGTGTAATGGTTCATGATTTGGTAGTCCACAAGCTATCTTTTACTCATGACAGTGGCTGGCAGTGTTGTTCCTATGCCCCGGTTTGAAGAATCTTGTTGATAGAGTTGTTAGAGATCGTGTGGTTGTTCCAGGTGATTACAATGTGCTTGTGGATGTCTCTTGATCATGATCCTACATTTGGATTGGTCCGTAAGGTGGAATTTAGATCGTGCATGAAGCATGTTCTTGATAATACTTGTGTTAACATCAGTCTTGGCTGACCCGGTTGAACTCATCATCTACAGAGATGCATCAAAGATTGTGATAGCATGTTGTAGCATGGAAGATTGTGTTTGAGTCTTAGCTAATGCATGGCATGATCCGCATACATTCTTAAATCGTTTCCTTAGCTAAATTTGTATTAGGTCTAGACCTATTTTATGTATGTTTGTAATGGCGACCTTGGAGATTGTTCCAATGGTTGATGATTGTAATGCCAACCTTGATGATCATTCCAAGGTTGATGAAGTGTATAAATATTTGTAATTGAGTCATGAGAATGTATCTAGGTGTGAAGATGCAAAGATAGAAACAAGATAAGGTAGTAGAGAAGAGTAGAGGTGTTTGTGCTTCAATAGAACTGAACCTTGGCATGAAGTAGATGTTGTTATCTTAGTTCAACCCTTTGGCAGTGAGCCTTCTTTTGGTAGTGAGCCTTCCTTTGGCAATGAGCCACCCATAGGTAGTCGACAATTTGGGCAATGAGCCTTTATTTTTTGGTATTGATATAACTTATATATTTCTATGAGCTAACACCCATCGTGGTTTTTCCCTTTTAGGGTTTTCCACATAAAAATCTGGTGTCTCCTATGTTGTTTATACTTTTTTGTTGAGCTTCTAATTTGATGCTTTCATAGTTATATCTGAATATAAGTAATTGATAAGTTGATGATCATATTTGGTTAAAAGTTATAGGACAACTAATTCAGCCCCCTTTTAGTTGTCCGATACAGTTCAATAATTGGTATCAGAGCTAAGTTCCTCTAAAGAAAGCCTAACATCTTGAGGAAGATCTAGGATGTCTTATAAGAAGGAAGCTCTGCATTTTGATGGGACAAATTATGCTCCTTCGAAGGTATCAATGAAAATTCATCTTCTTTGTCTTGGTTATAAAGTATTGAAAGCTGCAGAAACAAAATATACCATGCCTTTGAATGATGACTTAATATGAAATCAAAGAATATGAGGTGGATGTCAAAGGAAAGGATGCTCTGTTAAGTTCCTTAAATGACTCAGTGTTAACAAAAGTTGTGGACCTTGAAACTACAAATGAGGTATGGAAGAAGCTGAAAAATCTGTATGAAGGAGATGATTCTATAAAAGAAGCCAAGCTACAAAGTCTGAAAGTGAAATATGAGGGTTTGAAGATGAATGAAAATGAAAAAATAACAACATTTATGCAAAGAGTTGAGGAACTTGTCACTGAAATAAAGGTTATGGGAGGAACTCTCGGTGATAAGGAAGTTGTGATGAAAATTCTCATATCACTACCAAAGTCATATAGTCACAAGGTAGCTACAATTGAAGAATTCATGACTGTGAAAACTATTAATAGAGATTAGTTACTTGGAAATATTACAACCTTTGAGATGAGAGGATTTGGTGATCCTTTGCCTAAAGTTGAATCAACTTTTAAAGCTAGTACTTCAACAGAGATCTCTAGAGCTGAGAAATACAAGGTGATGATGACTTTGATGAAATTGAAACTAACTTTGTTAACAGGATAAAAAGAGGCTCCAGTAAGTTTAAAGGTAAATTACCTTTCAAATGTTTCTCTTGTGGTAAAGTAGGTCATTATGCTTCCAGATGTCGTGAAAGAATTGAAAGAAATAAGAAGAAACATGAGAGCAGGCCTAGAGTTCCAAAGAATTGCTACTATGTCAGAGATTTTGATGATGAAGGGGTGACTGATGATGAATCTGATGATGCTAATACTAGTACAAATGAATGCATGTTTATTGCTATTAAAGAAGATCATGTGTCTACTAATTCTACTAGTTCTGTGAAGGATGAAAAACTAGTAGAATAAAGTGCTTTGGTTGTTCAGGTTGAGAAAGATAAGGATGAATGGAAAATTGATAGTGGATGCTCACATCACATGGCTGGTGACAAAATTAAGTTTGTAAGTTTGGAAAATTATGATGGAGGACTGGTTAGGTTTGGAGATAATGTAGCTAGGAAGATTTGTGGAAAAGGATCTATTTCATTTGATAGAAAACATAATACTGACAATGTTCTATATGTGAAGGGTTTGAAGCATAATCTTTTGAGTGTTAGTTAGATGTGTAACAAAGGATATGATCTGAGATTCAAAGATAATGGGTGTAAGATCATGGAGAGCTCTGAAACTATGATTGCTACTAGTAAGAAAACCAAAGGTAATATCTATCAATTGAGAGGAACTAATTATTATTGTTTATTGGCTCAAGCAGATGAATGTTGGTTATGGCATAGAAGGATGTGCCATATAAAATTTGATAATGTAGTAAAGATAAGTTTAGGTTAGATTGTGAGAGATTTACCAAAATTGTAAAACCATTCAACCAAATCTACAAGGAATGTTAGTTAGGGAAGCAGACAAGAACAAGCTTCAAGAACAAAGAGAAATTCTCTACTAGTTTGCTAGATCTAGTGCATACATATCTATGCGGTCCCACAAGGGTGAGAAGCCTACAAGGTGATATGTACTTCATGTTGCTTATTGATGATTATTCTAGAATGACTTGGGTTACTTTTCTAAGAGACAAATTAGAAGCCCTAGAGAATTTCAAATCTTTCAAGGTAATGGTTGAGAATGAAATAGATTTGAAGATCAAATGCCTGAGGTCTAATAGAGGAGGTGAATTTACATCAAATGAATTCAACATTTTCTGTGAAGAGCATGGGATAAGAGAGAGCTATCTGTACCTAGAACTCCTCAGAAGAATGGAGTTGTGGAAAGGAAAAATAGGATAGTTCAAGAGGCTGCTAGGACTATGATGAAGGAAGCAGATATGCCGGAAGTATTTTGGAAAGAGGCTATTCGTATTGTTGTTTACATCCAAAACATAGTTCAAGTGAAAGGTAATGGTACTCAAACTCCTTATCAATTATAGTATGGAAAAATTCCTACAGTAAACTACTTCATAGTCTTTGGAAGCAAATGCTATATTGGGAGAGATGAAGATCGAGGAAAGTTTGATGCAAGATGTGATGAAGAAATCTTCCTTGGATACTCTACCAAGAGTAAGGCTTACCTGCGCTAAAACAAAAGGCTTAAGAAGATTGTTGAGAGTGCAAATGTGAAGGTAGATGAAGGCAAGGAAAGAATATAAGACCTGAGTTTTTATGAACCAGATGAACTTGTGACTATACTAATTGAAGATAAAGACAAGCAAGTAGATAGTCAGGATGAAGAAGAGGCTCCAGAAAGTGTTGTCAAGACTCCTAGGTATGTAAGGATCAATCATTCCAAAGATTAGATAATAGGTGACAAGAACAAAGGTGTGTTAAAAAGTAGAAGAGCTATAGAGGAACAAGTCAATTACTGTTTGCTTTCAAAAATTGAACCAAAAATTGTGAATGAAGCATGTAATGATGAAAATTGGGTAAAGGAAATGGAGGAAGAACTATTACTGATAGAGAAGAATACAACTTGGGAATTAGTTCCTAAACTTGCTGACAAAAATGTTACTGGAAAACTAAATGGGTCTTCAGGAACAAGCTGAATGAAAATGGAGAAGTTGTAAGGAATAAAGCAAGACTTGTATGCAAAGGATATTCTCAAATTGAAAGGATAGAATTTGAAGAAAATTTTTCCCTAGTAGCATGGATTGAAGTTATCAGAATGTTTTTGGCATTTGTAGCTCACAAAGATTTTAAGGTATATCAGATGGATGTGAAATCTTCCTTCCTGAATGGTAAATTAGAAGAGGAAGTATACATTGAGCAATCAGAGGGATTCCAACTATCAAATCAAGATGATATGGTATTAGGTTGAAGAAAGCATTGTATGGACTCAAACAAGCTCCTAAAGCCTAGTATGCAAGGTTAGATAGGTATTTATTACAATTGGGATTTAGTAAAGATACTGCAGATAACAATCTATACTTCAAAATCAATGATGATTAGATCTTGATTTTTGGGATCTTTGTTGATGACATTATCTTTGCAAGAAATGAAGGAATGTGCATAAGGTTTGCCAGTGAGATGAAAAGTGAATTTGAAATGTCCATGTTCGGTGAAATGAATTTATTTTTGGGTCTACAAATTAATCAATCAGATAAAAGAATCTTCACATCTTAGTCTACATATGTGAAAGAGTTGTTGAAGAAGTTTGGAATAGAAGACTCTAAACTGGTATGTACTCCCATGGTGACTAGTTGCAAGTTGAGAAAAACTGATGAATCACCTAAGGATGATAAAAAAATACAGGTCCATGATTAGAGGATTTCTTTATCTAACTCAAACTATCCCTGATATGATGAATGCGGTTTATCTTGTTGTAAGGTTTCAAGTTGATCCAGAGAATCACATTTGATGGCAGTTAAGAGAATCCTGAGGTATATGAAAGGTACTCCAGATTATGGATCATGGTATCCAAAGGATAATGATTTCACTCTCAGTGATTATACAGATTTAGACTGGGCCAGAGATGTTGATGACAAAAAGAGTACAAGTGGTGGTGCCTTCTTCTTGGGTAATAGATTGGTCTCATGGCTAAGCAAGAAACAAGATTCAATGTCTCTGTTAATTGTAGAAGCAGAGTATATTGTAGCAGCATGTTGTTGCACTCAGGTATTATGGATGAAGTAGACTTTGAAGGATATAAGAGTTTTGTATGAAGATCTAATTACAATCTTTTGTGACAATACAAGTGCCATTAACATTTCAAAGAATCTAGTGATGCACTCAAGAACAAAGCACATATCAATAAGGTATCACTTTTTGAGAAAGAAGGTGATAGAGAATAAAGTAAAGTTGGAATATATATCCACAAAGGATCAGATTGTAGACATTTTCACTAAGCCTCTACTTAAAGATACCTTTGAATATCTTAGAGAAAAGTTAGGGGTCATTACCCCTCCTGTCCTAAACTAAGATGCATAGGAATGCATCAATCCAGTGGAGCTCAAAGTGTCATTCCTTGATCTGGATTGATGTTCTGAAGGTTGCCTCTCAAGGGGAGTAGCTAAATGTTATTGATAAAGTAAATGGATCAGAGCAGTAGCATGCAAGTATGTGTCCTTTTCTATTGATGTCAAAGGGGGAGAGAAATCATGAGAAAAACTTAGGGGGAAAAAGAATGTAGATGTGTAAAGAGAAAGGAGGAGAATTTTGTCTTGGTGGTCTTTTCAGTTTTTCACATCATATGTTGCCATCAATGACAAAGGGGGAGATTGTTGCAATTATGTGCCTAATCAGTGTTGTCATTGATGTCAACATATTTGTGTTGTTATTGGTGTCAACTATGCTCTTACTTTGTTGATGATATTGAGAAAATTAGCCCATCTAGTGATAACAATGTGTTGCAGTAGAAACAATGTATTACATGTAGAAGAACAGTCCAGAAGAATGCTCTATATTTCCTGTAGAATAAATATCTTTACCTAAAGATTGGAAGTTATTTAGAAGCCTATCTAAAGATGTTATATTCCACGTTTGAGCCTCTAGTATGAAGAATTGAGTGATTTATGTTCACCAGAGTGAAAACAACTTTTTCTGTGTGCTTGGTGGTGACAGGGAGAAAGTGTTTTACTCTGTATTCCTCCGCATTGAAGTATTTTGGTTTGCGGTTCTGGAAGTAAGTCTATGATGATGTCAAAAGCCTTCAAGTGTAATGGTTCATGATTTGGTGGTCTGCAAGCTATCTGTTACTCATGATAGTGGCTGGCAGTGTTGTTCTTGTGCTCTGGTTTGAAGAATCTTATTGATAGAGTTGTTAGAGATCATGCGGTTGTTCCAGGTGATTACAATGTGCTTGCGGATGTCTCCTGATGATGCTCCTACATTCAGATTGGTCCACAAGGTGGAATTTAGATCATTCATGAAGCATATTCTTGAGAATACTTGTGTTAACATCAATCTTGGCTGACCTGGTTGAACTCATCATCTGTGAAGATGCATCAAAGATTGTGATAGCATGTTGTAGCATGGAAGATTATGTTTGAGTCACAGCTAAGGCATGGCGTGAATTGCATACATTCTTACATCTTTTCCTTAGGTAAATTTGTATTAGGTCCAGACCTATTTTATGTATGTTTGTAATGCCAACCATGGAGATTGTTCCAACAGTTGATGATTGTAATACTAACCTTGATGATCATTCGAAGGTTAATGAAGTGTATAAATATTTATAATTGAGTTGTGAGAACGTATCTAGGTGCAAAGATGCAAAGATAGAAGTGAAATAAGGTAGCAGGGTAGAGCAGAGGTGTTTGTGCTTCAATGTAACTGAACCTTGGCATGAAGTACATGTTTTTATCTCAGTTCAACCCTTTGGTAGTGAGGCTTCCTTTGGTAGTGAGCCACCTATAAAGGATAAAATTTGGAATTGTTTAGTTTTGGTGTTTAAATCCTCCTTTCACCTTTTACATTCAAGGACCTTAGGATCGAGTGGCAAAGTACTATTAGGTCCTTGGTCACTTACAAATGTAGGGAAACTTGGATTAGGGTATTTGATTATCAATTTTCCTTCTCTTATGCTCAATTATCCATCAAAAACATAATTATGCAAATATGACAATAAACATATGAATAATGAAAAATGCCTCTACAGAAAGCTGTAAAATTACAAATGATTGAGCATCTATTTTCAAGGTTCTGAGGTAAGAAAGTCAGGGACAAAAGAGCGGGCACCCAAGTCCAAGGCCCTGGTTTTTGTCGGGATCTGGAAATAAGGTCTGCAACTTGTAGCTGTTGTCCCAAAGATTTTCCTATTCCAAAACTTTGAGGAATAATGAGCAGGTGCTCAAGTCCAGGGTGCTATTTTCTTCTCTGATTTGCAATTCCAACAGTCCAATATGCCCTCCCACAACTTCACTTTGTCTGCATCATCAACCTGTAACCTGTAATCATAAACCTTTGGGAGGGGGTTGTGGTGTTTAGGAGCTTGCCTCAGTCAAGCCTCAGAAGGACACTTAAGTCTTCCAAACACCTTTGTCAGATAGAGAGTGCATGCCTAGGGAGGTAGAGGCAAAAACTAAATGAAATAATGATGAAAATACAATATAATGTCACCTTGTAGTGAAGATCTCAAGGGAGGAAGATGCTCTTCATTCCATGAGGAAATGGATGCTCAAATCTATAAACACAAACACATAGACAACACAAATCTTCTCTTGCAACACAATGAAGGCCTTGAATCACCTTGAGAGCACAATAACTTGCTAGTAATCATCTAGTTTACAAACGAATGGCTAAACATGCTTTTATATGCAACTACAAGCATACCCGCCAAGATTTCATAAATTCAAACTTAACGTGGCGGCCTAGGGACCAAATAATGGTCATAAACTGACACTTAAAATTTGGGCTTGACCCAAAATAGGGCAGGACTAGGGCACGGGCGCCCAAGTCCCCCCCTATTTTGGGCAGGGTTAAGCTCAAGGGGTTCCCCTAGGCCTCATTTGTCATGTTAGCTAAGGTTCATTCCATTAGGATGCCAAATTATGATGCAAGATGTCCTAAATGCACACAAGAGACCCTGGAGCTAAACCTAAAGAGTGGAAAAGCCCCCAAGGGGACATTTTTTGAAGTTACATTTAGCCCCCACTTTAATGTATGTATAAACACAAGGCCAATACATGCATTAAAGTACGCTTGCAAACACAACAAACATGCCAAGCACGAAGAAGACAGTAACAGGCATACAAAACACAAAGAAGGTAGTTATAGTCACGCAGAACATGGAGAATACAGTAAATGCATAGATGACACATTAATGCATAGAAGAGAAGCATGATTTATTTTTTTTTCTTTTTCTCATATGTATGAAATGCAGATGCAAGTACTGGAAAGTAAACAAACCTCCCATAATGCATGAAGCACTCATCATGCTGGTCTTTAAACTGCATATATGGGGCAACACACACGCAAGACATGCAAAACTTCCCAAAATGTAGGAAGCACTCATCAAGCTAGTCTTTAGATTGCATATGGGGCAATAGACATGCCATACAAAGCAAGCACGCCAAACACACACACTTGAAGACATAGAGAAAACACGGCATACAAGTGATGGAGTGTTCCTATTTCTAGGTTCAACACCATCTCAGGCACATTACAGGCACACACTAATGATTGAACTTTGCCACAACAATCACCGAAGACACTCTTAAGGGTTGAGTTAGTCACAGAACTGCTCCCTGCCTCTGTAGAGGACTTTTGAAAATGATAGGATGATGTAATCTGCTTCAAGAAATACACCATCCTTGCTTCCACAAAGGGCTTAAGATAAAAAGGATATACATGATATCCCATCTTCGTAGACGGCTTACATGATTGATTGTAAACAAACTTAGGATGCAGGAAGCACTCATCGAGCTAGTCTTTAAACTACATCTTAGGACAAACACATAGCTAACATCTACAATAGACAACTTACCTTATATATGCCCCCACCTTATGGTGGTTGATATCATGCATTGATATCAAGCATGTTAAGGTAGGAAGAAAACACACAAGGGAACACAAGCTCTCACAAAGCCCATGCCCCCTAGAGGTGACATGTACTTCACAACCACCAAATGTTCCCATAAACACATCCTTGCAAGAAACATGTTAGTGTCTACAAAATCATGCTAAACAACAACACAAATGCATATGATTAACCACACAAAGAGCCAAGGTTATACTATGAATCCAGAGTTTGAGGATAGCCATGGGGCTATATCATGAAGCTCTCTGAATCAAGTACCACCAAGGCTAGATTCAAAGACAAAAAAAGGTGCATAGAGCAGTAGTATTGTTAAGGTTTGTAAATGAGATAAAAACATCATCATAGTCACTACACGGAAAGCATGAGTGCTTCCACTAGCTAAGTGTCAGATAATTTATTACAACCCAATTGTCATTTAGGAACTAAGTCCATTTTTTGATAGCTCTCAAAAGGGACACTAGGCCTCTATCAGTGTAAATTTTTTTCATCATCCGCCCACTAGATAGAAACACTAGAGGAAGGGAAACAATAAATCAAAGAGGAGAAACAAGTGTCTTAGGGACAGTCACGTAGGAGGGTGCCCCCAAGTCACCAACTGCAATGCTATGTCCATAAGACACAACACACAACAATGAAATTAGAGAGAGAGAGAGGCAATATAGAAGAATAATGATACAAATAGAAGGTCACAATAAAGATGGTCTCCTAGTATCCCAGACCTTACGAGAGAATCTGAGGTCATCCTAGGAGGCCTAAACAACACATAATACATCATGATAGAGATGAAGTGTTAGAGATACTTACCTGTAGGGTCTTCGTATCAGATTTTGGAACTTGTGAACCTCTTAGAGAGGTAGTCGATCATGTTTAATGCAAAATTGGAGTGGTTCTTATGAAATTCTTGTTTATTATCATATGATGTTTGTTTCTCAAATTCTTGTTTAAATGAGACTTTTTGTTGCTTATGAGGGGGAGAACCACTTTTTCCTCCAACTGCTGATAGTTGTCTAACTCTTTTCTGATTTGTATCAAGTTTTTGTTGTTGAATCTTTCTAGCACAGTAACAAGAATCATCCTGTACCATCTTACTTGTCTATATTGGTTGTTCTTGCTTTTCTGATACATTTTGATTATCTTCTGATCCATATAAGGATAATGAAGGAGGGACCTCAGCATAAATTCCATTTCTTCATGGATGAGTTGGATTGTCCACTTGTTTCTTATCCACTTCAATCATTCCCATTATGTTATCATAGTCCAAGTAATCATCCTCATCTACTTCCACTAAACCCTATTCCAACATATTGGTTTCAGTATGCTTAGGGAAAGGATTAGTGAAGATTTGTAAGTTCTGATTCGACAAAGCAATAGACTTGTTTCCATTATCATTCACACCTGATACCTAGATGACATTTGAATCAATAAGGTCCTATATCTCATGTTTAAGATGCATACATCATTCAGTGTCATGTCCTTGCATTCGATGATAATGACAAAAGGCATTAGCATCAAAGTAAGGTCCTTGTTTACTAGGATCAATAGGATTGATCAGGGGAAGTTTCATAATGTTATTACTTATACCTTGATTCATGATGGAATGATAAGACTCAGATATCAGAGTAAATTTTCTTGGTTGATATGATGCTTTCTTTAGATTGGTGATAGCTAAAACATTTGAAAAGTTGTTCATATTCAGTTCATTAACCTTGATGAAGCTCTTGTTACTATTATTCCTCTTAAAGTTTCTTTGTGATGATCCACCCATGGATTGACCAACTTGAAATGATGAGTTTTGGTTTTCATACTGACTAGACGAAAGTTGATAATCATGAAGGGCGGTGCATAAATTTTGAAAGGAGTTGTACTTCATCAAGAGGATCTTATCACGAATATTATGTTGTAGATTTGTAACAAATATCTTCTAAACACCATCATCTTTCAATCTGATATTGAATTTGTGCATAAAGCCCTTGATACCAACTAATGAATTCAATCAACTTCTCTTTCAGACCTTGTTTGCATTGAACCAAGTCATTAAGAGTGACTTGGGGTTTGATATTTGCTTGAAAATGTTGTAAAAATTGATCAATCAACTATGAAAAGGAGTGTATTGAATTCAAAGGCAAAGAGAGAAACCATTCTAAAGCAGTGTCTTTGAGAGATCATGAGAAACGTTTTGCCAACAAATCCTCTTCAAAATAGAAATCGCTACACATAGTTATAAATGCTGCCACATGAATATTAGGATCATTTTTTCCACCATATTTTTCAAAGAGGGGAGTCTCAAACCTCTCAGGCATAGGGGTTCTCAAGATTGCATAGGATAAGGGATTATGGGCATGATATGTTGGTAGACTAGGCTGCAAAGAATTTGTTTGATTTGTTACTTTTTGTTGTAAAGCATTCATGCCCTGTAAAAATTGGTTTAGGATGGCATCATTTGGAGATGAAGTTTGTTGCGAGGAATTGGAACCAAAGTGAGGAGGTGATTGAAATTGAGATGTGATAGGTGGAGGCTGGGAATAGGTCAATGGTAGTTGGACATACTGGTCAATGGAAGATGGTTGGGAGTAACTATGTGTGATGGGAGGTTGAGAACAACTATTCATAGGAACAGTCACATTATGGACCAAGTTCTAATAATCAAATCCCATAGCTTTATAATTGGTGCCATTAGATACTCTAATACTAGTGGTAACATTACTACAAGCATTTGTATTAGTTCGTAAGATTGTTGATGTAAAAGTAGATATTCCTGTAGTCGGTATAGGTGCCGAAACTTAAGTATGCGACGGTGATGACATGTTAATAACTTTGGCACATTTACTCACAGGCATTACATTAGTTTGCACAATATGTGTTAAACCACGAATAACATTAATTCCATCATGTCCTTCTTTTATCAATTCTCTTACATGGTGAATCATAGGTAAGGCCTCTTCAGCTATCCTCTCAGTTTGCACATATTCTTGAAATTCGGCAAGGTCTTTATCAAGCTTATTGACTTGTTCCATAGGTAAATGCACTACTATCTCAATAGTATCCTCAACATCATGAAATATTTTATCTTCCATAATGGTTGGAGAATGTATAATCTCTTGCACAATTTGAGTCTCTCCCTTTGTAAAGAAGGTGTTTAAAGGATTATTAGAGGTAGGAATGTTGTTTTCATTCAAGAGCACTAGATCCCATTAACCTTTTACTTCTTCTCAAAGGGATATTAATTTTAGGATAGCAGGTCATAAAGATTATACAAAAGTACACAATACACAATGCACAAACTGAGAGAACAAATCCTAAGAGAAGGATATGATTGAAGGCCAAAAATGCTTGATTTTTTGTACTTTTTCAATGCAAATGAATGAAACAAAAGGTGTTGTAAGGATTTTGATCAAGGGTAGTAAATTATATGTCTGATATCAGTCTAGAACAGTAAAAAGATCCTTCACAACACACTCTTGATGCAAATCTAGGATGACGATAAGTCAAAATATAGTGAAAATATGTCAAAATATGCAATTTTTTCACTAAATCTCGATACAAAGGAGCATGAAAAAGGGTGTTGTGAGGAAAATAATGATGGAAAGAAAAATATATCAGTGATAACAGCCACTTAATGTCCAAATATCCATCACAACATGCTTTTAGTGCCACTTAAGGTCAAACCCTAGTGAAAATATAGCAAAAAGGGCTATTTTTCATGGTTTTTCAACTCCAAGACCTAGCAAAAGGGGTGTTGTAATGAATTTTAGGAGGTAAAAAAAATTAAAGCAATTATATCAGTCACCTCAATCCATAAAATTTATCACAAAACACTTGGAGTGCAAACTAGGCCAAACCCTAGGGCAAAAATAGCAAAAACGTGTAGTTTTTCACCAAAATTTCAATACAAGAGCCCGATAAAAGGGAATTGTGAAGATTTTTAGGAGGGGTAGTAAATAATTACCCTGATAAAAACTAATTAGTGCAAAAATACTCTTCACAACATGCCTATGGTGGAAATTTAGAGAGTTGATAAGGCCAATTTTAGTGAAAATTGATGTTTTTCAAGCCCTAGGTTTGAGATCTTGACACAAAATGCTATATGAATGGTTTGAAGTATGATTTATGATGAAAATTAAATGTACTCAGATCTGGAATTCCAAGCTCTAAGATGAAAAATGTAAGTGCAAATTTAATGAAAATGCATGAAAATTGCTAGTTTTTTGTTAAAATTTTCTATGCAAAAATGCAAATATTTGAAATCTAAATGCAAATTTACACTAAAATGCAAGACTAAAGACAAATGCAAGTTTTAGTGAGTCTCGAAAATCAGTATAAAAATTTTAAAGAATATTTTTCCTACAAACCCTAAATTTTAGAATTACTAGGTTATATGAAAATTGTCAAAATTTCTACAAAACCCTAGCAATTTTATGATGAAAATACAATGCAAATGATTGAATTTTTATAATTTTCTATAATTTATCTCAGATATAATGTAAAAATCATAAATTAGATGAAATTAGAATGAATTGATGCAAAATAGTAAACCTAAAATGCCATTTTTTTCAAAATTTTCAAAATTTTCTCAATGCTATAAGATGAATGACTATATGAATGAATGAAATCAACCCAAATCTAAAGTAAAACAATTTGCAAGGTGGAAAATTCAATTAAAACATGTGTTCACCAAAATTTAAAGGATAAAATTTGGATTTGTTTAGTTTTGGTGTTTAAATCCTCCTTTCACCTTTTACATTCAAGGACCTTAGGATTGAGTGGCAAAGCACTATTAGGTCCTTGGTCACTTAAAAATGTAGGGAAACTTGGATTAGGGTATTTGATTATCAATTTTCCTTCTCTTATGCTCAATTATCCATCAAAAAAATAATTATGTAAATATGACAATAAACAGATGAATAACAGAAAATACCTCTACAGAAAGCTGCAAAGTTACAAATGATTGTGCATCTATTTTGAGGGTTCCGAGGTGGAAAAGTTGGGGACAAAAGAGTGGGTACCCAAGTCCAAGGTCCTTCTTTTTGTCAGGATCTGGAAACAAGGTCTATAACCTATATCTGTTGTCCCTGAGATTTTCTCGTTGTGAAACTTCGAGGACTAATAAGTAGGCACCCAAGTCCAGGGTACTCTTTTCTTCTCTGATTTGCAATTTTGACACTCTAATATGCCCTCCTGTAACTTCACTTTGCCTGCATCATCAACCTATAACCTATAATCATAAAACTTTGGGAGGGAGTTGTGGAGTTTAGTAGCTTGCCTCAGTCAAGCCCCGGAAGGACACTTAAGTCTTCCAAACACCTTTGTCAGATAGAGAGTGAGTGCCTAGGGAGGTAGAGGCAAAAACCAAATCAAATAATGATGAAAACACAATATAATGTCACCTTGTAGTGAAGATCTCGTAAGAGGAAGATGCTCTTCATTCCATGAGGAAATGGATGCTCAAATCTGCAAACACAAACACATAGACAACACAAATCTACTCTTGCAACACAATAGCTTTCTAGTAATCATCTAGTTTACAAATGAATGCTTAAATATGCTTTTATATGCAACTACAATCATTCTCGTCAAGATTTCATAAATTCAAACTTATCGTGTCCACCTAGGGACCAAATAACGGTCATAAATTGACACTTAAAATTTGGGCATGAACCAAAGTAGGGCAGGACTAGTGCTAAAGTCCTCCCCCCTATTTTGGGCAAGGTTAAGCTCAAGGGGTCCCCCTAGGCCCCATTTGTCATGTTACCTAGGGTTCATTCCATCAAGATGCCAAATTATGATGTAAGATGTCCTAAATGCACACAAGAGACCTGGGAGCTAAACCTAAAGAGAGAAAAGCCCCTAAAGGGACATTTTCTAATGTTACACCACCCATAGGTAGTGAGCCTTTCTTTGTAGTGAGTAATTTGGGTAGTGATCCTTATAGGAAGTGAACCTCTATTTTTTGGTATTGAGATAACTTATATATTTCTATGGGATAACAGCCACCATAGTTTTTCCCTTTTAGAGTTTTCCATGTAAAAATCTGGTGTCTCCTATGTTGTTTATACTTTTGTGTTGAGCTTCTCATTTGATACTTTCATGGTTATATTTGAATATAAGTAATTTATAAGTTGATGATCATATTTGGTTAAAAGTTTTAGGAAAATTGATTCACCCTCCCTCTCAGTTATTTGGTGTAGTTCAATAGGATCAACATGACTCCAATACTATTATTTAAATTGATCCTTGAAATCTTCAAAGGAACTGATTAAGGTATCAGGGAAATTCTTATACCAATCCCTAGCATCTTTAATTATAGATAGCATAAATAATTTCATCTACATATCTTCATATTGCATTCATAGTTATCCATGATTGTCTCAAAGTTTCTAATATGTTCTTATGCTAAAATGGCATTATTCCCAACAAACTTTGGAAGTACATTTCTCAAATCATTGTCAATGGGATCAGGACAAATTTGATATCTAGATAAATCTAGCTACCTGTATCTATTTATATTTAAGGATCCTTGCAAATTTTGATTTGGTTGATATTGTTGGTGGTAATGGTGAGGTGGATGTTGTTGTATCTTATGTTGAGGATTCATATTTATATTTTGTTGGCGGGGTGGAATATGTTGCTGACCAGGAGGTGGCTAAGTATTAGTCATAATTGGGAAGGATTATGGGCAATATGTGTTCTTGGATTTCATGGTGGAATATTTTTTTGCATAGAACCGATATTGCTTGGATTAAGTGTTGCTTTTGAATTATTTGACCACTTGTATTCTGATGTGATCCTTGCAGATTGCTTGTCGGAACATGCCCACTTTACTTATGGGGAGGTACACACTTGGAGCTAGTTGTTGTAGTTCTAGACCTTATTTGCTATAATTCTTGTTTTATCCTTTCCTCTTCTTCTTTTAATTTGGCTATCTCAAGTTCCTCCTGTAACTTATGCAAATCTTGATGTAGCTCACTCTTATTTCATATATCTTTTGGTGGAGTATCATGGGTTTCTATGGATGTTATTTGATTTATAGATTCATATTGAATCTCTCCACCCTACTGTCATGCCCACATTTTCCATGTGGTCACAACACACATCGCACGTGTCATAGCCACATCTGTCATGTGGTTATGACACGAGATATGAAAAACTTTTCTCACACTGTCCTAAAAACCCCTTCGCATGCGTAAGCATGCTCAGTGGTGTTCTCTCATGGCGAAACACTACAATTTTTGGCGGGATATAAGTACAATTGCGTGCAACCAGACGCAAACAAATCAACAAGAGGGTCTTTACGACGCCGCTAACGTCATTGCAAGAGTGAGATTACCAAAGTTCCTAACTCTAAACCTCGGCAATTTTCGGCAGCATAACGCCTTACGGCGTTAGTGGGAATTACGCTGCACTCATTTACGCACGTGGTTCGCTGATAGATTAACAACTTCCCACGACGCCTTGTTCCGACTAAACCGACTAGTGATCTCCCTATTTAGTCATTTTTCAGCCAGGCATGGTTGTCTGTCTCCTCTCTTGTTTCCTGAAACATACTCCTCCTACGACTTAGCATTCTCAACAAAGCGGTTTGTTTGCTCTCTCTTCCCTTTTCACTGGTTCTTAATTTTGATTGTATTTTTATCGCCCTTACCTTAACTATTTCTCTGTTAATTTAGTGTGTTTATATTTCGGTCTCTCTCTCTTTCATTTTCTATGCTTTCTTTATGTGTATCCGGTCCTTTCTTCATGATTTACATCAATCAGGGTTATCACTGCAGCTATTGTTGATATTAAACCTAACTTCAGGATGGTCTAGGTCACAAAGATTGGTTTACTACTTCGCTGGACTTGGTCTCCTAGTCTTCTCCGATCACGGTATCTCCTCTTTGTTTGTATTAATTAAACTTGTTCCTAAGCAGATTTAGCAGAAGGGTCTGTCAACTTAGTTCTCTTATTCCATGTGGGAAATGTCGCGCATTTTCTCCTCTGTGTTTTCCAATGTTAGTTTTTCTTCTTCGGACTCTCTTACAGGATTACTTATGAGGACGTTTACTACAGTTGAGATTAAAATGGTCTCACATGAAATGCCTGTGATGTCTCCTTAAGTTTATTTCCAGTGTTCTTTTAAGCAAGGTGACGTGTAATTTTTCCTCTTCATTTTCCGGGTGATTGAAATTACGTTGATAGTTGAAACTTCCGAGAAACTCTTTCCGGAGTATTACGGAATATTCCTTTACACTCTCTTTACATTATAATTTTATTTTCTCTTGTTATAATTACTGTTGTTATTATTACTAATAATGACTATTAATACTCTGATTGTGACTCGTATAACATTGTTAATAGATGTAGGAGGCTCTCCTCTTTATAAAACCCTGTTCATGGAAATATAACTTCTTTGGTTGTTGTGTTCAACACTTAATAAAAACTACTATGAAAATATATATATTTTTTTGTTTTATTTTTGTATATCCATGTGTCACATTTTCTCAAAATTTTAAACGAGGGTCCAATAAAATGGCTCATAAAACTATTTCCATAAATATATATATATATATATATATATATATATATATATATATATATATATATATAAATATATATATATATATTTTAATGTATATGTGGTTTACAAAAATGATCTTTTAAATTAATTTAACAAACTCCACAGAATCCCTTATATATATATATATATATATATATATTTCATTATATATTGCTATATACATAGACATATATAGTATCTATATATGTCTATATATATGGCAATAATAATGTATTTACTTTTAAAAATAGACCCACTCATATGTTAGGGCCCAAAGCCCTAACATTTTATTTTATTTTATTTTATTTGTTTTCCACAGTAGCTGAGGAGCTGGGCGACGGTGGCCGCAGCCAGCGGCAAACGAACACAGGGGAGGGCGCAGGGGACTGCGCGGGCGGAGGCAGCATCGACAGGGGCTCCGCGGGGGTCTCAATAGTATGGGGATGTGGGGAGGGGCGGAACCCCACCCACATCCCACGATGTGGGGTGTGGGTGGGGCTCCGCCCCTCCCCACAGCTCGGTGTAACTTAAAAAGGGGTCTGCGGTGGGGATTACTCCCCACCGCCCAACATACATAAAACTTTGACTGTGTATAATACACAGCGCTATCAAAAGTTTGATAGTCATAAAAATGTAATCCATTTTTTAATGCATTTCGTGCAATTCGATGATAATAAATTATATATAATATATATATATATATATATATATATATATTTCTATATATATATATATAAATATTATTCTTTCAGTCTCATAATAACACATTCTATTCAGTTTCTATGATTCTGTCAAAAATGATAATTTATAATAACTGTTATATATATATATATATTTATTTCATAATTTTCTCAAATTTCAACCTGTTATAATGATAATTAATTAACAATTTTATATAAATATATATATATATATATTCCAGTTTCACTTATTCGGTAGAAATGGTAAATATATAACAACTTATTGTATATATATATATATATATATATCTATATATATATATATCTATATATATATATCTATATATATATCTATATATATATTTTTTTATATATATTGATCTATATTCCATTTTCATAAAACATATAAGTTTCTCAAATTAACAAACAGAAATATATACATGCTAGATTTCCTCTAATCTTTTCAAATTAACTGAAACCACTATATATGAAGAATAAACTTAAACATTTAAAAATGTCTTTTCCTTTAGAACAATGAACCATAAAACTAACATTTCAACTAGTTAAGCAATTCCAAACTTTCAATTACATAAACAAACTCAGATTAGATTGCAAATAAATAATGAACTCTTCCATTCAATAATACTGGAAACACAAATAAAATGCTATTTAACAAGGTTTACAAGAAACAAACTTGAAAATTTTAAGCACATTCATATTACAGATTTTAAACCATGGATACAACAACTAACTTCCCAGATATGAACTTTCTTCACCCAAACAGTGTACAACTGATAACTTGAGACAACCAAGTAGAAGTCCATTAATAACAAGATCAGAGAGGTGATTTCCTTCACCCCCAGGATAACAATAAATTACAGCAATAACAAGAGAGGTGCTCTCTCTTCAACTCTTAAGAAATGAACCAGGCCTAATTCTCATGACAAAGAAGAATAACTGTTTCTTCACAAATATAACTTCTCCCAAGCCAACCAGAAGGTCCAAGGAAAAACCTGCGTATCAAAGACAAACAAAGAAGAAAACACCACTCATCTAGCTCTCCTCCCTTCCGTAGACCCGCAAGTGGGTCACCCCTGAGCTAGGGAGACCATACTCACACCTGGGTAACTCAAACACTCCACTTCACAACAGTAACAACAACAATCCCAAAGCACACAAACACCCGTGGGTAATTTACACAACACGGAAACTCATCTACAGTGAGTTTCATAAGGGGCAGGAGAGTGGACACACTTGACTCCAGAGTGTCACCCTGACAGATAAGTTAACCAATACAATTTCTCTTGGTCTCAAACCAAGTTTGATCACAAATTTGTAAGAAATCTGTATATGACTCTCAAGTCAAAGATACAGACACAGATACATGCCCTCAAGGCTTTCAACATCCCAACAGATGGAACAGGTATGCACCCGAGGAGGATCTCTCCTCCCCTACCCCAAACTTGATGAGCATTTCTCCCAAGTGGGAGAAGCTCTGTCAAACAACCCGACAACAAACCCCACAGAACAACAAATCTAAACACAAATTCACACACTTTACATATTCAGCTATACAAAACAAAGGTAGAATTCAAACCAACCTTACAAAGCCTTCCTGGAATGAAGCTGTTGCTGAGCCCACAGAGTTCTCTTCCAACCTTAGCCACCAACTCCCTCTCCCTTCTCTCTCCTTCAAGCTAACTTTTCTATTTTTGGTAAGGCAAAATGAAAGTTTTCTCAAAATTCAACTAACTCCCTCTCATCCCAAAATTGGAAACAAATAACCAAATTCTTTTCAGTTTTGAGGAATGGGGAGGTGACACTTGTCACCTTCTCACTCTCCCCCAAAACCACTATTCTGCCCTGGTGGCTTATGTCACTCACCCTTCCCAAGAGTACTCCTTATTCCTCTCCTCATGTGATTCCTCTTACGCATGGGAGAAATAAAAGGAGTTAAAGGGGGAAGAAGACAGGTGACCCATGCCCCTTCTTCCCTTCTTCACATGGGTGTCCCCACAGCACATGGGGGAATCTTACTATGGAAGGGGTGACTTTAAGTCATTCCTTCAATAATGGATGGCATCTCTTACCTTGGGAAAAGTAGAGGGGATGGGTTGGGTGTTGGTACAACCCATCATGTCCCCTCCTACCTCCAATTTTCGCCACTTAACTTCAGGGGGAAGTTAAGATGACTAGATGGAGGTTACCCAAGGGTTACCCATGCCAAATGGGCCCCTGGACCCATGGGGTATAACCCAAGGTCAACTTTAACCCATACAAGACACCCCTGGTCAAGGTAAAGCACAAGAAAAGGCCTCATAAATTTAAATTAAATAAGGAAATTCAAGTTCAAATCTCTTTACTACACAAATTATAAAATAATGTTACATGAGGGTAACCTAACCCACTCGACCATACGAAAGACCACATTACAACATTACATCAAACACAAAGAGATCTTGGTTCCTCGTGGAACCAGATCGGCTTAACAGGGAATAACAAATAACAAGGTGCGGAATGATCTCCGAATTCTGTGGTTCGATTAGTAATTCCTGCACACTAAATTACAAGATCAGTAACCACATAAAATCATCATAGCCGAAGCAACTTGAAAACATGCATACATAGTACTAATTAACATAAATGAAATCATATTACAATTTTCCATCATCACCTAATTAATGTTTTCTGAAATGTAAACTTATCCAAACATCACCCAATTAGTTTTTCCGAAATCATAATAAAGTTTAATAGTTTGACAATTCTGGGAACTACTATCCCACAAACATAAAAATTAACAATAACAGTCATGTAAATAGTCATAACAACAGAAGTAAAAACAAGCGGTCCTCACATCCTCTCCCCCTAAGACGATACTTCCTCCTGGAAGTCGTCAAAAAGGTGAGGATAAAGGGTCTTCAGTCTCTCTGCATCTTCCCATGTTGCAGTGACTTCGTCGTATAGGTCCCACTGGACTCTAACCTGGTCCAGCTCTCGACCTTGAAGGGCCAGCGTCCGACAAGCCAATATGCGAATTGGCTCCAACGCCAATTGTCCGTCTGCCTCTACTTGAAGAGCACTCCAATCCAACACGTGAGATAAGTCAGAAATATATTGACGTAAAACTGATACATGAAATACATCGTGGATACGTGGCAGGCTAGGTGGCAAGGCTAGACGATAGGCTACTGGTCCTATCCGCTCCAAGATTTCGAAAGGTCCTACAAATCGAGGTACGAGCTTAGAGCCTTTTCCGTAACGGATTGGACTCTTGTGCGGCCGCACTCTCAAAAATACTCTTTCTCCCACAGAGAAGCTTCAGTCTGTCCTCTTAGCATCGGCATACTTTTTCTGCCTGTCCTGTGCTTCCTGGAGCCTTTGTCTAATCTGTTTGACTTGCAGTTCCATATTCTGAACTATCTCTGGGCCGATGACTGTTCTGTCCTCTATCCGATCCCAACTCAAAGGTGTTCTGCATGGTCTGCCATATAACGCCTGGAAAGGAGGCATACCCAACGAGCTATGATGCCCATTATTGTAGGCGAACTCAACTAGATACAGGTACTCCTCCCATCTAGACTGGTGGTCCATCACATACATGCGAAGCATGTCTTCTAAAACCTGGTTAACTCTCTCTGTTTGTCCGTCGGTTTCCAGATGATATGCTGAACTGAAGTTGAGCTGTGTGCCCAACGCCTGATGTAAGGCTTTCCAGAATGATGAAGTGAATACAGAGTCTCTGTCAGATATAATATGGTGAGGTACCCCATGAAGTCTAACAATCTGATCAAGAAACACCTTTGCCACTGATGGTGCATTGTATGTTGTGCATATTGGTGAGAAATGCGCCACTTTGGTCAGCTTGTCAACTGTCACCATAATAGCATCATGGCGACGTGATGACATAGGTAGACCAACGATAAAATCCATAGAAATGGTGTCCCATTTCCATTCAGGTATCTCGTGAGGGTACAATAGTCCCGCTGGATGCTGATGTTCGGCCTTGACCTTCTGACATTCCAGGCAATGAGCAACAAATTCGGCAATGTCACGCCTCATCCCAGCCCAATGATAAAGCTGTCGTAAGTCAGCATGCATCTTCTTCACTCCTAGGTGTGCTGCATAGGGTGCTCTATGAGCCTCTGATAGGATTACTGTGGGAAGATTACCCGCATGGGGTATATAGATGCGCTGCCGATGTTGAAGTATACCATCAGACTCAAGGGAATATCCTGTAAATTTGCCCTCAAGGGCCTTCTGATTTAGTAATGCCTGCTGCACTTCAAGAAACCATTCGTCCTCCGGCAGATGCTGTAAGATGCGATCCTTCAAGTTCACCTTCAAGGTCAAGGTCTGGATCTCGTGGCGCCTTCGACTCAAAGCATCAGCGACCACGTTCTCCTTCCCTTTGATATAGTGGACATCGAAGTCATATTCGTATAGGAATTCCATCCAACACCGTTGGCGGGCGTTCAAATTAGGCTGTGTAAAAATATACTGCAAACTATGATGATCCGAATGGAGTTCAAAACGTCGACCTAAGAGAAAGTGTCTCCAGCGAACCAAGGCATGAACAACAGCTGCGAGCTCTAAGTCGTGCGTAGGATAGTTTAACTCATGTGTCTTTAGTTTCCGCGATTCGTATGCGATTGCTTGACCATCCTGCATAAGCACGGCTCCCAAACCTTCTAATGATGCATCTGTGCAAACTACAAACTCCTCTGTAGGATCTGGGACTGCTAAAATAGGAGCACTGGTAAGACGCTCCTTGAGGACTCCAAAAGCCTTTTCGCACTGCTCGGTCCAAGTGAAACCCTTCCCTTTTCGCTGAAGGGAAGTAATGGGATGTGCTATCCTGGAGAAGCCCTCGACAAACCGACGATAATATCCAGCTAACCCCATAAAGCTTTGGACCTCTGTCACGTTAGTGGGTGCCGGCCATTCCTGGATTGCTCTAATTTTAGATGGATCTACGGAGATGCCATCGCCTGATAGAATGTGTCCCAAATACTGCACCTCTATCCTGAAGAAGGCACACTTCGCCAAGTTGCCATAAAGCTGCTGCTCTCGTAATTGCTGCAAAACTTGACGCAAGTGCTCCACATGCTCCTCCTCAGTCCGTGAATAAATCAAAATGTCATCAAGGAATATTATCACGAACCGATCTAGGTACGTACGGAACACCCCGTTCATGAGACTCATGAATACTGCAGGAGCGTTTGTCAACCCGAAGGGTACCACTGTGAATTCGTAATGGCCATATCTGGTTCGAAAAGCAATTTTATGAATATCTGACTCCGTGATGCGCAATTGGTGATACCCAAATTTTAGATCAATTTTTGAGAACACTCTGGCTCCCTACATCTGATCAAAAAGGTCGTCAATCCTAGGCAGAGGATAACGGTTCTTCACCGTCACCTTGTTCAACTGCCTGTAGTCCATACATAGACGAAGAGACCCATCCTTCTTCTTCACGAAGATAATTGGTGCGCCCCATGGTGAAATGCTAGGTCGGATGTGTCCCTTCTCAAGTAATTCCTCTAACTGCAGTTTAAGTTCAGTGAGTTCATGTGTAGTCATCCTATAGGGTGCACGGGATATCGGTTCTGCACCTGGCACTAAGTCGATGTGAAAGTCCACTTCTCTGCGTGGAGGCATACCTGGTAATTCCGGCGGAAATACATCGGCAAACTCTCTAAGGACAGGGTGATCATCTAAAGTAGCCTCAGGGTCATCCTCTACTCTATCACTGACCGTGATGGCAAACATTTGACATCCCTTCTGCATACAATGCTTAAGCTGCTGAGCGGATATCATACGAGCAGCCGTGGGCTTTTGAATGCCCACTATCTCAACCGATGAACCATGATCATCTAAACAGCTAATCATCCTCTGGCGACAATCAAGCTTGGCTCTATGTGCTGCAAGCCAATCCATACCCAGAACTACTCCATAGGATCCTAATGGCATAATCCTAAGGTCACATGTTGTGGTGAATGACCCCAATGTGATCTCACAATCTCTAACCAAGGAATCTATTGACATCCTGGCCCCTGAGGCCAACTCAACTTCCCACCTAATGTCTTGCCTAGAAGCCACCAACCTGCAACGCTCCACTAACGATGTAGACAAAAAAGAATCAGTAGCTCCTGAGTCAAAAAGGATCGAAATGGAAAAGTCTCCAATCGTACCTGCTGCCTCGATGACAGAAGCCTGGAAATCAGCCTGGCAGTTATCAACCGCTGCAAACATGTGGTGGGTTCTGCCCACGTCACCTACGGTCTGCTCAGATCCTCCTGATCGGGGCTGTCCCCCTGCAGTAAATCCCTGCGGGCACTCTCTAGCCAGATGCCCTGCCCCACCACACACATAACATGGTCCTCGAACCTGTAACTGCCCTGACTGTGTTCTGCCCAATTGTTGTTGCCCAGTCCGTCCAGTGGATCCCTGTGAGCCTCTATAAGACTGCTGGGACCTCGCGGGTCCTGCCGATGAACCCTGCTGTTGCCATCCACAGTTCTGTCCTCCCTGTCCCCTCTGTTGAAATTTGGATTTTTGCTGATGTTGCTGCTGCTGTGGAGGCCTAGGAGGTAATGATGAAGGATTATATCCTCCTCTCTGTGTTGTGTTTTGAGGCCTTCGGAAGTTTTGCTGTTGTTGGGGATTACGTTCCTGGTACTGTGGGCATGAATTCTGCCCTCGTCCCTGAATTTCCTCTGATATAAGGGCCTTTTCAACAGCCTCACTCATGGTCTGGGGATTTGCCATACGAACTGGTCCTGCTATCCCGTGATTTAGCCCTCTGATGAATTTGTGTATTAAGATTTTCTTGTCATGGAGGTATTCCGTGTAACGAGAAAGCTCTATAAATCAGCTCTCATATTGAGTAACGGTGAGTCCCCTCTGCTGTAAATCATGGAACTCATCGATCCTGCGCTGTCTATAATGTTCAGACAAATATCGCGCATTGAAGCGCTCAATGAAGATGTCCCATGTGAGTGTATCCACGGATAATTGGTGCTTGCACTCCTCTGTACGCCACCAGGTGGCTGCTGCATCCCTAAGAAGATGGACTGCCACTCGTGCTTTCGTGTTGCTCCCATATGGTCGCAATGCGAAACACCTGTCTAAGCTAATCAGCCAAGCCTTGGCCACAGCTCCCTCTGTAGCACCTACGAAGGTGGGTGGGTTGAGCCTCAGTAGATCTCTGATGGGGTCCCCTCTGTCTCTAAGTCTCACAAGTGGCTCTTCCACACCATCCTCATATAATCCATGCTGAACCTGTTCTTGTCTCAAAAGTCTCGGAGGACTCCTGCTCCGTGCTCGGAAGGCTGACCCTACCTCCTCTACTGTTGTGTCGGGAATCTCAACGAAGGGCTCCACACGTGGCACCTCTAGTGGATCAACGCAGGGCTCCATACGTGGCTCAATACGTGACTCGGCACATGGCTCCTCTCGTGGATCAACACAAGGCTCTATACGTGGCTCAGGAATCACTGGCGGTAACCTATCTAACATAGTCTGTAGTGCCTGTAAGATCTGTGGACCTATATCCAATATTGGTGTCACCTGTGGTCCTAATGGTGCTTGTGGTACAGGTGGTGTAGGTGGTGCTGCTGTAACTACAGGTGCCAATACTGGTGTTGCCTATGGTACTAATAGTGCTTGTGGTACAGGTGGTGCAGGTGGTGCTGTTGTAACTACGGGTGCCAGTCCCTCAGCTGAGGAATCGCTGTGCACCTCGACTGACGCTGTGTGGCATGATCACGCTCGTCGAACACGTCGGGGAGGCATCTTACAAAACAAGGTAGAAACTAATTAGCCAAAGTTGCAGAATAATAACGTGCCCAAATACGCCCAGTGTTTAAAACTTGGCTCTGATACCAAATGTCATGCCCACATTTTCCATGTGGTCACAACACACATCGCACGTGTCATAGCCACATCTGTCATGTGGTTATGACACGAGATATGAAAAACTTTTCTCACACCATCCTAAAAACCCCTTCGCATGCGTAAGCATGCTCGGCGGTGTTCTCTCATGGTGAAACACTACAATTTTCGGCGGGATATAAGTACAATTGCGTGCAACCAGACGCAAACAGATCAACAAGAGGGTCTTTACGATGCCGCTAACGTCATTGCAAGAGTGAGATTACCAAAGTTCCTAACTCTAAACCTCGGCAATTTCTGGCAGCATAACGCCTTACGGCGTTAGTGGGAATTACGCTGCACTCATTTACGCACGTGGTTCGCTGATAGATTAACAACTTCCTACGACGCCTTGTTTCGACTAAACCGACTAGTGATCTCCCTATTTAGTCATTTTTCAGCCAGGCACGGTTGTCTGTCTCCTCTCTTGTTTCCTGAAACATACTCCTCCTATGACTTAGCATTCTCAACAAGGCGGTTTGTTTGCTCTCTCTTCCCTTTTCACTGGTTCTTAATTTTGATTGTATTTTTATCGCCCTTACCTTAACTATTTCTCTGTTAATTTAGTGTGTTTATATTTTGGTCTCTCTTTCTTTCGTTTTCTATGCTTTCTTTATGTGTATCCGGTCCTTTCTTCATGATTTACGTCAATCAGGGTTATCACTGCAGCTATTGTTGATATTAAACCTAACTTCAGGATGGTCTAGGTCACAAAGATTGGTTTACTACTTCGCTGGACTCGGTCTCCTAGTCTTCTTCGATCACGGTATCTCCTCTTCGTTTGTATTAATTAAACTTGTTCCTAAGCAGATTTAGCAGAAGGGTCCATCAACTTAGTTCTCTTATCCCATGTGGGAAATGTCGCGCATTTTCTCCTCTGTGTTTTCCAATGTTAGTTTTTCTTCTTCGGACTCTCTTACAGGTTTACTTATGAGGACGTTTACTACAGTTGAGATTAAAATGGTCTCACATGAAATGCCTGTGATGTCTCCTTAAGTTTATTTCCAGTGTTCTTTTAAGCAAGGTGACGTGTAATTTTTCCTCTTCATTTTCCGGGTGATTGAAATTACGTTGATAGTTGAAACTTCTGAGAAACTCTTTCCAGAGTATTACGAAATATTCCTTTACACTCTCTTTACATTATAATTTTATTTTCTCTTGTTATAATTACTGTTGTTATTATTACTAATAATGACTATTAATACTCTGATTGTGACTCGTATAACATTGTTAATAGATGTAGGAGGCTCTCCTCTTTATAAAACCCTGTTCATGGAAATATAACTTCTTTGGTTGTTGTGTTCAACACTTAATAAAAACTACTATGAAAATATATATATATTTTTTGTTTTATTTTTGTATATCCATGTGTCACATTTTCTCAAAATTTTAAACGAGGGTCCAATAAAATGGCTCATAAAACTATTTCCATAAATATATATATATATATATATATATATATATATATATATATATATTTTAATGTATATGTGGTTTACAAAAATGATCTTTTAAATTAATTTAACAAACTCCACGGAATCCCTTATATATATATATTTCATTATATATTGCTATATACATAGACATATATAGTATCTATATATGTCTATATATATGGCAATAATAATGTATTTACTTTTAAAAATAGACCCACTCATATGTTAGGGCCCAAAGCCCTAACATTTTTTTTTTTGTTTTTTTTGTTTTCCACAGCAGCTGAGGAGCTGGGCGACGGTGGCCGCAGCCAGCGGTGGACGAACACAGGGGAGGGCGCAGGGGACTGCGCGGGCGGAGGCAGCGTCGACAGGGGCTCCGCGGGGATCTCAATAGTATGGGGATGTGGGGAGGGGCGGAGCCCCACCCACATCCCACGATGTGGGGTGTGGGTGGGGCTCCGCCCCTCCCCACACCTCGGTGTAACTTAAAAAGGGGTCTGCGATGGGGATTACTCCCCACCGCCCAACATACATAAAACTTCGACTGTGTATAATACACAGCGCTTTCAAAAGTTTGACAGTCATAAAAATGTAATCCGTTTTTTAATGCATTTCGTGCAATTCGATGATAATAAATTATATATAATATATTTATATATATATATATATATATTTCTATATATATATATATAAATATTATTCTTTCAGTCTCATAATAACACATTCTATTCAGTTTCTATGATTCTGTCAAAAATGATAATTTATAATAACTGTTATATATATATATTTATTTATTTATTTCATAATTTTCTCAAATTTCAACCTGTTATAATGATAATTAATTAACAATTTTATATATATATATATATATATATTCCAGTTTCACTTATTCGGTAGAAATGATATATATATATATCTATATATATATATATATATATATATATTTATATATATTGATCTATATTCCATTTTCATAAAACATATAAGTTTCTCAAATTAACAAACAGAAATATATACATGCTAGATTTCCTCTAATCTTTTCAAATTAACTGAAACCACTATATATGAAGAATAAACTTAAACATTTAAAATTGTCTTTTCCTTTAGAACAATGAACCATAAAACTAACATTTCAACCAGTTAAGCAATTCCAAACTTTCAATTACATAAACAAACTCAGATTATATTGCAAATAAATAATGAACTCTTCCTTTCAATAATACTGGAAACACAAATAAAATGCTATTTAACAAGGTTTACAAGAAACAAACTTGAAAATTTTAAGCACATTCATATTACAGATTTTAAACCATGGATACAACAACTAACTTCCCAGATATGAACTTTCTTCACCCAAACAGTATACAACTGATAAGTTGAGACAACCAAGTAGAAGTCCATTAATAACAAGATCAGAGAGGTGATTTCCTTCACCCCCAGGATAACAATAAATTACAGCAATAACAAGAGAGGTGCTCTCTCTTCAACTCTTAAGAAATGAACCAGGCCTAATTCTCATGACAAAGAAGAATAACTGTTTCTTCACAAATATAACTTCTCCCAAGCCAACCAGAAGCTCCAAGGAAAAACCTGCATATCAAAGACAAACAAAGAAGAAAACACCACTCATCTAGCTCTCCTCCCTTCCATAGACCTGCAAGTGGGTCACCCCCGAGCTAGGGAGACCATACTCACACCTGGGTAACTCAAACACTCCACTTCACAACAGTAACAACAACAATCCCAAAGCACACAAACACCCATGGGTAATTTACACAACACGGAAACTCATCTATAGTGAGTTTCATAAGGGGCAGAAGAGTGGACACACTCGACTCCAGAGTGTCACCCTGACAGATAAGTTAACCAATACAATTTCTCTTGGTCTCAAACCAAGTTTGATCACAAATTTGTAAGAAATCTGTATATGACTCTCAAGTCAAAGATACAGACACAGATACATGCCCTCAAGGCTTTCAACATCCCAAAAGATGGAATAGGTATGCACCCGAGGAGGATCTCTCCTCCCCTACCCCAAACTTGATGAGCATTTCTCCCAAGTGGGAGAAGCTCTGTCAAACAACCCGACAACAAACCCCACAGAACAACAAATCTAAACACAAATTCACACACTTTACATATTCAGCTATACGAAACAAACGTAGAATTGAAACCAACCTTACAAAGCCTTCCTGGAATGAAGCTGTTGCTGAGCCCACAGAGTTCTCTTCCAACCTTAGCCACCAACTCCCTCTCCCTTCTCTCTCCTTCAAGCTAACTTTTCTATTTTTGGTAAGGCAAAATGAAAGTTTTCCCAAAATTCAACTAACTCCCTCTCATCCCAAAATTGGAAACAAATAACCAAATTCTTTTCAGTTTTGAGGAATGGGGAGGTGACACTTGTCACCTTCTCACTCTCCCCCAAAACCACTATTCTGCCCTAGTGGCTTATGTCACTCACCCTTCCCAAGAGTACTCCTTATTCCTCTCCTCATGTGATTCCTCTTACACATGGGAGAAATAAAAGGAGTTAAAGGGGGAAGAAGACAGGTGACCCATGCCCCTTCTTCCCTTCTTCACATGGGTGTCCCCACAGCACATGGGGGAATCTCACTATGGAAGGGGTGACTTTAAGTCATTCCTTCAATAATGGATGGCATCTCTTACCTTGGGAAAAGTAGAGGGGATGGGTTGGGTGTTGGTACAACCCATCATGTCCCCTCCTACCTCCAATTTTCGCCACTTAACTTCAGGGGGGAAGTTAAGATGACTAGATGGAGGTTACTCAAGGGTTACCCATGCCAAATGGGCCCCTGGACCCATGGGGTATAACCCAGGGTCAACTTTAACCCATACAAGACACCCCTGGTCAAGGTAAAGCACAAGAAAAGGCCTCATAAATTTAAATTAAATAAGGAAATTCAAATTCAAATCTCTTTACTACACAAATTATAAAATAATGTTACATGAGGGTAACCTAACCCACTCGACCATACGAAAGACCACATTACAACATTACATCAAACACAAAGAGATCTTGGTTCCTCGTGGAACCAGATCGGCTTAACAGGGAATAACAAATAACAAGGTGCGGAATGATCTCCGAATTCTATGGTTCGATTAGTAATTCCTGCACACTAAATTACAAGATCAGTAACCACATAAAATCATCATAGCCGAAGCAACTTGAAAACATGCATACATAGTACTAATTAACATAAATGAAATCATATTACAATTTTCCATCATCACCTAATTAATGTTTTCTGAAATGTAAACTTATCCAAACATCACCCAATTAGTTTTTCCGAAATCATAATAAAGTTTAATAGTTTGACAATTCTAGGAATTGCTATCCCACAAACATAAAAAGTAACAATAACAGTCATGTAAATAGTCATAACAACAGAAGTAAAAATAGGCGGTCCTCACACCTACTGTAATTCATAAACATATTCTTCCTATTTTAGCATTATTTCCCTTTCAATCTGAGCTTCATATTCAAGATATTTCTGAGGGTCAGGTATGTATTGGTCTAGAATATCTTCAAATTTGTTATGATCTTTCTAGTCATGATAACTCTTTGATTGGAATTCCTTTGATTCATGTAAGGGAGTGAAACAATTATATGTTAATAAGGGTTGTTCTGATGCATCTTCACGAGTATTTTGATTATTAAGGCATTCAGACTGGTTTTATATTCCAGATTTCTTAGTAGGGGCCCTTAAAGGTGGGTATGATTGCAACTTTTTACCATCAGCTTCGGATCTCCTACCATCCATATTGTATGAGATTGTAATGATTCAACACATAATATATCTGAAATTTAGAGTAGAGTCACCACCTCCTTTTGGAGAGGAGTGATTTTATCTTCTAGGTCTTTTCCACTAGTAGAGTTATGACTTCAACTTCTTGACTCTATTTATATGGTCTCCTACTAGGTTCATTTATATTATCTCCAATAGAGTGGCCAATTTTGTTAGCTCTAAAAAACACAGGTTGTTAACCTTAAGAGGTTGCCAATCTCTCTTGACGCTTTTGACTAATGACACAGGGCAAATATGGCTAAAACCCCCTTCACTTGACACTCTACCAGACCTAGGTGGGTATACCTTGATTATTAATCTAGACTTATATGACCTTCACAATGGCATATGGGTGTGAAGTAGCTATAAGGTTGTGAATTGTTTCTACTACTAATATGTGAATTAAGTTGTAGAGTGTGAAAGATTGTTATATAATGGTTATGACCAGTGCCTAATTCTATTGGGCAAATGGGGTCAAGGCTTAAATGATTTTACAAAACTATTTATCTTAACTATGATTATCTAGCACCCTTTCAAATGTTCACACTTTATGTGAACGCGCAAAATTATTTAGTTGTTAGACTCTTCTTTAAGATCTAGTTGACTCTTTCAAGTTACAGTGATAGCCTAAAAGGATTTAATTCTATTTTGAAGGAAACCAACCAATATGATTCAATTTAAAGGATTTAACTCAAGGCAGAGACCAGTAAATATAAATCACTTAGAAGGACTTAAATCAACTTACAATAGAAACCAATCAAAAGCATCCACACAATGACAACAAAGGTGCCTTGATAAATCTAATGATTTAAATAACTAGAAATAACCAAGATGGAGACTGTCAAGCAACTTATAAACGTGAATATCAATAGAATATCAGAACACCATAGCTATATCCATAGATTGAACCATCCTTGCCCATTATAATATTAAAATATCATAGAAGTGTAATGTCTTGAACTTGAAGTATGACTAGAGAGAATAGTATTGAAATATATAAATTGTCTTGTTGTAAAGATGATGATTTTGACTAGGCATTGGTTTCCCTTATAAATATGGGAAGCAAACAAGCTTCAGGCCTAAATCGAGATGACTATTTCTATATTACATCTTTTTGTAACTAAGAATAATTAAGAAATAGAGAATATGGGTGTAAGAAAATTTGATTAAGATATGGATCCATTAATCTTCATAGAGCACCCATGACCATAGGCTTGGCAAGGTACTCCTCTCCATGTTGCAGTTTCTATCGAATGTGCTTCACCTGTTCTTATTGTTGAAAGTAATACATCATCTTATACATCACTAAAATTATCAAAATTTCATTCTAGTTCTCCATTACCCTTTCATATTATTCTGGCAATGAACAGGTTTACACTGGCAATGTGATCAATGTAGTCTTGAGATATGTAAGTATCTATGGAAATTATGTCCTTCATGACAGATTCTAGTTCGAATATTTTCTCCAAATGTTTATGTCTATTCTCTATCACTCTATCTTCATCGTTGATATTTTCCAAAGCTATGGGTAATAACTGAGCCAATTCATTTTTGCATAGACCTTTATCCTATAGATTACCCTCATTATTGAAGAAATTAGGAAATACCATATCCCCATCTAGATCAAAATCACTAATATCTTCTGTCAATATTGTATTAAACCTTTCATGTTCAATGATTAGTCTACTGCATTCCTTGAGTGCTTGCTCATCAATGTTTGCTTTGGCTTTTAGTTCTTCTTTCTTCTCACACATTCTTAGATGCAATCTTTTATGTTCTTGATAAGAATTATGGGTTATTTTATGTAAGTCCCATACTTGATCACTATGTTACATTATCTTCTTGAATCTTTTATTTATCAATTCAAAATCCATTTGATATTTGACAACTTTTATATCATTCACCAATTTATCACACTTCTTTCGAAATTTCTCAGCCTTTACTTTCCAGTAATTTGCATCAACTATGGCTTCCATCATTCTCTTATCCACTTCTTGATAAGGTGGATGGCCACTAGATGATGATGGAAATTTATCTTTATGAGTGGAAATCTCCCATATTAACATTCCATTTTCTGCTACATACGTATTATTGTTCCTAACTAACCTCTCAATTTGGGCCTTGGTAAATCTAGCAACATTGATATTCAGATTAGCTATCTCAATTGGGTCTGTATCCTCGACCCTCTGTATTATAAGATGATTGAATTCTTTATCTAGATTATCAATGATCTGATGTCTTTTTTTGGAAGGATATAATGCCCATATCAGTAATGTTGTTTTGTCAAGATCATATCCTGATCCTGTCCTAATCTTCTCCAATGCTTCTATGCTCAGTTGTAACTTTTTATCCTGACTTCTTTTGAAAGTCTCAAACACAATGGCTAAGGCCATATCCCATCTATGTACTAGCATTACCCCTGGCTCTTGAAATAGTATTCTTCCCCTCTATGGAGTCATAGTTTCCATTTCTTTAGCAATCTCTATTTGGATCTCTTGTAATGCCTCATCCCGAATCTCAAAAGTGATGTCTTTCATTTTCTCCCTAGCCTACTTGCCCTTGTATTCATACAAAAAGGATTTAAATTCTGGTGTTTTAGTGAAATCATTATCTGAAATAAATTTCTTGTTGGCTAGATGTCTAATATCTTCTGACAATTCATCTAGGGTTTCCATTGTAACCACTTCCCCATCCATGGGAGGTTCATATCCCTTAATGGCAGGCTCAGAACTCTGTACCCCTTCCTCCTCATTTTCAAACTCTTCTTCTTCTACAATATTTGTATCTACAGAGAAGCTTATGTCTGGTGTGTGTTGAGGGGAAAGATGACCTAAGGGATCTTCACATTCATCTTGTATTTCCTTGATATGTTTTTGTTTTCTCTCAAAAACCCTAGGGGGAACACCTAGAGTTAATTCTGAGGCATGTGTAATTAACATCTCTAATTTATCAATGGGATCATTGATCTCTATGAAGGCTCCTTTATAATTGGGATTTTCTATCATTCTCCATGCCTCAACTAGCATAATTTTGTGATATAGACTTCTTCTTTTAGTTGCACTAATTTCATCAATATTTCTTATTAAATCACCATCTACAAACAAGATATGGTGATATCTTTTCAACTTTTGATTTACTTTGACACTGTTTATGAAGTGCTATGTGTCAAAGTTTCCTCTGACATTTCCAAATGACATTCTGAATTGTTCCAATTTTTTATCAATCAATTGGTATCCCTTTTCAGCGAGAACCATAAAATCTCCAAACCATAAGGTGCTAGGCATCAATAATTGCTTATTGTGACTAATTTTTGCAATATTCTCAAGATTTGCACTTAATATGCTTAGTTCTGATGCATTAATGGTGTCTCACACTAGTTTTCACATCATCGAAGGGACATTTAAATTTTTTGAATAGGGGGTCGTTTGATTGCCACCAACATGTCTTGCCACTATTTTCTTGGGATGGTGGACTTTACGATCTCATTTTTTTATTTCCATATTTTTTTCATTTTTATATCTTCTCAAGACTTTTGTGTAACCCTAGATGGTGTCATACCGATAACATAATCTCCTCTCGAAATCTTGTTTATGAGAAGTCTCATCGACATTTATTTGTCCCCTTGATGTTTCTCCTTTTATTACTTGGCATTTTCGAAGAGACTGAAAACCTCCTTACTTCGATATTGAAAAGCCGCTTCAAAATCTTTTAATATTATTTATACATACTATCGACTTATCAGTGGGACTAGAAATTAGGTTACCCTAACATCCTGAATTCTCTTTTTTGAACTATAATGATTTTCTCTTGATCGGTGTGACACAGTTAGGTGTCACGCTGATATACCTTGGTGTGTTCGATATGCCTTTTCCAGGTGTTTGGGATATCAAAGAGACTACTAAATGACTCACCCCGATACCTCTCTATCTCTTTGACCTATCAATCCCTTTGATTATATGATCTTAGCATGATATGATGTCAAGTCAAGACTTCTATCCCTTTATGCCTTCAGATTATTGAAGAGACTCACTAATGAGTCTCCTCGTCATGGTATTGTATCACCGATATTAGCTAGAACTAAGATGACATAACAATTTTTAATATAATTTTTTGTTTTACGATGAAGGTGAAAAAACTTAAGGTCATTTGGGTTAACAATTTGGATGAAATAGCTATGTTTTTTCAAGTTAGGTGAAAATTTTAAAATGGCTTATTGGGGATGATGTGAGGAAATAGCAAAATTTTAGGGTTTGAAATTTTTGATCCAACATAATGCTTCTAAATTTTAGGCTTTGGAAAAGGCTAAACATTTATCCATCTATAAAAAATACTTTGACAAGCTTTCAACATAGACAAGCAAAAAAATTTATTAGCAATCACTAGACTTTGATCAAAGGATGACCAATCAAGATAGACCTAGGGTAAAGAAAAAGGCTCCAAGATAGAATATGGACCTAAAGATAGCTAGACTCCTAGTATTGCTTAGTTGGTGTGTGTGTGCACTTTGTACCTCACTTTATCTGATAGATTGTCACTCTCGTAGCTTTGAGCATAGATATATCTCCACTCAAAAGTATGAACAATTCTAGCAACCTTCTATCTTGCACTCTTTTTTTTTTAATTTTCCTTTTTTTAATTTTCTTTTCTTTTCTTTTTCTTTTTTTTTTGGCTTTTTTTGACTTTTTCAATGCTATTGCTTTGAAACTTTCTAGATGCTTGAATATTTGACTGCTTTGGTTCTTTCTTATTCTAATGATTTCTCATATATATTTTTCTTTTTTTATCACTCACTTTTTTCACTTGTATTTTAGATTGCTTCCTGCAGAGGTATGATCTTCCTAGCATTTTTATAGGAAAGAAAAGGGGTTGATCACCATCAAAAGTTTTCGCTATCTAGTCGGACTTACCTTTTACTAAGGAGGAATGGGGGAGGTGTACTTGCAAGCTTCTATTGAGTACTATAGGTTTGAAGATTGACATTTTAAGACTTAGTAGCATGGATTGTTAAGGTCATGATTAGTGTAGATCTAAGAGCTAGGCTTTGATAAGAATCATTAGGGAATGTGGTAAGGGAATGCTAAATATAAAATGTGAATACAAGGGATCTCAAATGCTTAGAGGATCAACCTATACCTAAGTATGCTTAGACTCTATTGAAACTAATATAAAAAAGAGCATGTGCCACTCACAAAAATGCATGGCAAAACAAAATGAAAAAAAATCTAGAGTTTTGATTTCTAATGATTTTATTCTTTGTATGGATTTTTGAATTATTTGATTTTTTGGGATTTTATAGGGTTTTAGATTGTTTTTTGATCCTAAACTCTTCTCTTTCCATAATGCACAAGAGGTAAACATCATTTATGACATCTTCCTTAACTATGTATGGACCTATCCAATTTGGTTTGAACTTCTCTTGAAAGTCTTTGCAAGGAAACTCGAAGACTTGGTGTAAAAATATCTTTGTATTCAATGAGGAGTTTTATGTACTCACATGTTTCATTGTTTGATTATTTATCCCCCTAGATTTATAAATTTTCTATTTTTATTAAGTTTCCATGTTTGCTTTTAACTTTTGAGGGGCAAATGATATTGGTATTGACTCTCCTAGTTTTTGTGTGGGTTTTGGTTCTTCTTTTTGCTTAGTGGTGATCTTGACTATATGTGTGCTCATTTCTAGCTTGATAAGAATAGTTTCTAATTTAAATGGAGCATAAGACCTTATTGAGTGGGGATCGAAGGGGAATTCTCATGTTTCCCCCTTCTATACATTTTGAGGTCTTATCTACATTTGCAATTTATTTTAAAGTCATTCCTTTTTCAAAAGTATTAATTTTTAGGTTACTAGTGGTTTCCATGGTCTTTCCCTTCTTTTTGACTTGTTTAACTCTATAAAGGCTAAATTGATCATGATCTCCTCTGATTGCATGGGTTTGTCACATATATATTGAAATAATGTTGATGGAATTGCCATCGTCCTATAGATCCAAGGCCTTCCTAGGATCATGTTGTAAATGGTTTCTTCATTGATGACATAAGATTCAGTTGGGAAAGTTATGGGACCCAATGTGATTTGAAGATTGATGTTAACCATGGTTTGAATGTTTGGGTTATCATGAATTCTAAGGATGGAAGTTTCTTTTGTGATTTGAGTTTCATCATAACCCATTCTTTGAAGAAGAGAAAGGGAGACGTGTTGATTGCATACCCATCATCTATCATCACATGTTTAATGTAATATTCATTAACCTAAACCATTAAGTAGAGGGAGAGATTACCTTGTTTATCTATGTCACCATCTAAGGGTAACTTTTTAAAGTCAAATGTCAAAGAAGAATAGTTTTCATTTGGAATATTTTGAACTAGACATCCTAGATCTAAGGCATTGAGGAGAGCATTCTTGCATGTAGGAGAACTCTTGAGAAATTTTAGCATGTGAGAAAAAATTTAATTGTTGAAGGTGTCATCTAGTCATTCTGGTCCTTGGGTGACACAAATTTCTTGATCATTATCTAATTTCACAAGGCCTAAGTTGTCTTGATCGAAGGTGTTTTGATGGATTTTGGGACTATTTCATTAATCTTGTGAGAATGTGTCCATGAATGCCTATTGTTGACATTTTGGGAGGCTTGATATGAAGTGATGGTACTCATGACATGATTTGATATCGTGTCCCCTTCTCTTGTGATATGGCAATATTTACCATGATTGCAATCTCAAGGCTAATGATTGTTGTATGACTACTTGTTGATTCTTGGGGGATAGTTGTTGGAATTTTTGTTCCCCAAATTTGTATGACTATTGTAGTGAATTGTTGTTCCCTGATGGTAAAGTGTTAGTTGACCCATCTATGTTTTGATTATTTGTTGAGGACTTCCTACTTCTATCATGGTTTATCATCCTTCCATTGATGTTATACTCACTTCTTCCACTATCAATAATAGTTTAAATTGTGAATTCTAAGGGTACTTTCAAGTGCTTCTTCATATGATTTGTAAGGGAGTTTTTGAACTCCTTGTATGTCATTGTTGAGAGCATGTAAGAAGAGATCATGATGAAGGTAGTAAATCATAAAACACACAACAACAAAAATTGGACACAGAAAATAGAACTTTCTTTATTGATTTGGATAACTTATTACATTACAGAAGCTCAAATACAATCAGAGGAGTCAACCCTCCACAGTCTACAACAAATTACAACTTCCTCTCACAAGACTCTGGAATCATCTGACATCTGTAACCGCAAATCTGCTAGGGTTTCATTTTTCCCACCTATTCTTGACTCTACACTTTCCCACTTAACTATACTACTACCTAGGGTTCCCAAAAATGGTTATTAATAGCCTTTTTGGTGGCCAACAACCTAATTTCAAATTTTGCATCTCCCTCCAAAAATAGGTCAACTTCTAGGAGCCATAACTTTTAATCCAGGTGTCTGATTGACGAACCATTTTATGCGTCGAAAATATCGTAGGGTGCTCTACGTACTAATAACTTGTTCTACCAATTCTGGCCATTTTTGGGCCCATACGGGGCCATTTAGTGCCTCAAACCTGAGTTTGAATAATTTTCAGGCATTTTTCAGGAAACAAAAACTTTAATATCTTTCATCTCGCAAATGATCTTTGTGTGATTCCTTACCAAAGGTCTTATTTTTCAGTAATGAAGCTTCCTATAAATTTTCACTTCATTCTGTGCTGAAATGCAAACTTTCTAAAAATAGTAGGTTGCTATTTTTAGCAGTTTGGAAAAACTGAAAGTTCTACATCATTATTCAAGCAATTATGGAAATAGAACCACAAATTTTGAAACACATCTTTTTTTGGGTGATACAAGATTGCCCTTACACCACTGGATGCTCCTGCATCAGACACCTAGGGTAATTTGAGAAGTGACCCTATCATGTCTCAGGTGTTTGTGTGAGGAAAACCTAAATGATCAACCTCTACCTTAGACAACCAAGAAGAATCTGCAACAGGCCTTCCTTTCCATTTTACCAGATATTCTTCATATTGTCTATTCTGAGTACTTCTTCCCACATGGCTATCCAAGATCTCTTATATCTCCTCTGTTGAAGTAGATGCTGAAATACTCCACTATTCTTCTGTTGGTCCATCCTCTGTTCCACCTTCATGATATTATGATAAATCAACAATGTTGAAAATAGGGGAAATGTTAATCTCACTCGGTAGCTCCACCTCATATGCATATCCTGAATCATGTTTCTTCAAAATTCTGTATGGTCCAAATTTCTTTATTTTCAACTTATTGTATATTCCAATTGGCAACCTTTCTTTTCTCAAGTGAACCATGACTTCATCTCCTACCTAGAATTCCTTATATCTCCTCTTCTAATCCACCTTAGCCTTGTACTGAATATTCATCTTATTAATGTGCTTTTCCACCTCTTCATGCAAATTCTTCATGTGTTCTACAAAGTCTTCAGCCTTGACACTTGTCTTTTCTCCTTTGTCTAGATTCCTTAACTCTAAAGCATTTCTTAGACTATTCCCATATACAATCTAGAATGGTGATTTACTAGTGCTCCTATTGACATAATTGTTGTAAGCAAATTCTTCCTGTGGCAAAATCAAATCCCATCCCTTGGGCTTATCTCCTACTAAGCATCGTAGCAAGTTAACCAAACTCCTATTCACCACTTTAGTCTATCCATCAGTCTATGGATGGTGTGTAGAACTAAACTTCAAATCTATCTTCAACTTCTTCCACAATGTCCTCCAAAAATAACCCACAAACTTGGTATCTCAATCTAAAACTATGCTCTTTGGTAGACCATGTAATCTCACCACCTCCCTGAAAAATAATTCAGCAATATGAACAGCATCATTAATCTTCTTGCAAGGAATGAAATGTGCCATCTTCAAGAATCTATCCACCACCACAAAAATGGAATCATGTCCTCTCTGTGTCCTTGGTAAACCAAGAAAAAAATTCATACTAATATCGTCCCATGGCTTCTCTGGTACAGGTAGTGGCTGATATAGACCTATATTCTAACTTGCTCCTTTCACCATTTGACATACTCTGCAACTCTACATAAATTTCCTCACATCTTGCTGCAACTGTGGCCAATAATAAATTTCACCAATAATAGCAATGGTCTTATCTCGACCAAAGTGTCTAGCCAATCCTCCACTATGCTTCCCCTTAATTAGTTTCTCTCTCATGGAACTCCTTGGAATGCACAACTAGCTTCCTCTAAACAACATGCCATCTTGGATTATGAAATCAAACCATTTTGTTTTGTCCAAAGTAACAGGTTCCAAACAAGATTTCCAGGCCTCTACAAAATCTGGATCCTCAGGATACAAACTTTTGAGCTCATCGAACCCAACAACCTCTATCTTCATTTCTATCAACAATTTTTACCTTCTTCTCAAGGCATTTGCAACTTTGTTGGACTTCCCACTCCTATGCTTCAAAACAAAAGTATAGCTCTACAAAAACTCAACCAATTTTAAGTGCCTTTGGTTCAACTTTCTTTGACTATTAAGATACTGCAATGCCTGATGATCAGTATATAAAACAAAATCCTTTGGCAACAAATATTGTCTCCATTTCTTCAAAGCCTGAACTATATCATAAAACTCTTGATCATAAACATAATACTTTTTCTTGGCATCATTAACCTTCTCACTAAAATAGGCAATGGGCTTACCTTCTTGGCTCAAAACAACTCCTATAGCACTACCACTAGCATCACAATCCACCTGAAATACCTTATTAAAATTTGGAAGTGCCAAAATAGGTTGCTCTGTGACTTTCTACTTCAATGTATCAAATATTTTATCTACTCCTTTAGTCCATCTAAACTCTTTTCTATCCCCTCTCATTGTTTCAGTCAAGGGTACACAAATGCTACTAAAATTTGTGATAAACTTTCTATAAAAACTTGCCAAACCATGAAAAGATTGTACCTCCATTGCACTACTTGGCATAGGCCATTCAATGATAGCCCTTACTTTTTTTGGGTCCATTTTAAGACCTTCCTCTAAGACAACAAATCCCAGGTATACCAACTCCTCATTTGTAAAACTACATTTCTTCATATTAATCATCAACTTCTCCTCCCTCAGCTTCTCTAAAAATCTTCTGATATGCATCAAATGCTCATCCCAAGTTTTACTGAAAATCAAAAGTCATCTAAATAGACAATAACAAAACTTCCCAAAAACTCTTTCAGTACCTTGTTCATGAGCTGCATGAATGTGCTCGGTGCATTGGTTAGCCCAAATGGCATGACTAACCACTCATACAAACCCTCCTTTGCCTTAAAGGCTATCTTCCATTCATCTCCTTCTCTAATTCAAATCTGGTGATACCCACTCTTCAGATCAATCTTCATGAAGTACTTGGCTCCACTCAAACAATCCATTATGTCATCCATTCTAGGTAATGGAAATCTATACTTGATCGTGATCTTGTTGATGGCTCGAGAATCTGTACACATTCTCCACTCTCCATCTTTCTTTGGTGCTAGTACTGTAGGTACTGCACATGGACTTAGGCTCTCTCTTATCAGCCCCTTCCTTAACATCTCTTGAACTTGTCTGTTTAGCTATTCACTCTCCATAGGGGTCATTCTATGGGCTGCCTTATTCAGAAAATTAGCTCCTGGTATCAAGTCCATTTGATGACTTATCTTCCTCACCGGTGGTAAACCTTCTGGTACATTATTAGAGATAATGTCCTAAAATTCTTCCAACATATCTGAAACTTCTACTGGTACATCTTCACATTTCTCTTGACTAATCTTAGGAATCAATGTAGAGCAATGATGCTCATGCTTCATACCCTCCAAAAATTTTCTACCATCTACCAAGCAAATTCTGGCAGTACTACATACCTTTTCTTCCACCTCATTCAAGGGCTTCAACTTATGATGAACTCCATCCTTTGTTAGGGAGTATGTGTTTGCATAGCCATCATGGACAACACTCCTATCATACTGCCACAGACTCCCTAATAGCATATGACATGCATCCATTGGTATGATATCACACAACACCTCATCATGGTAGTCCCCAATCTTGAACTTCACTAAACACTGCTCAGTGTTCCTTCTATAACCATGCAATCTGATATGGATGTGGATGCTTTCTTCTTGTCAACTTCAACTTGTCAACCATCTCCTCTGAAACAAGATTATCAGTGCTTCCACTATCAATACTAATTTCACAACACTTACCTTCACATTTGCACCTTGTGCAGAATAAACTCTTCCTTTGATTTGGCTCTTTCTACTCAGTCAACAAGGTTCTTTTGACCACTAGGGTTTCTCCCCTTTCAGCATCTTCAGAATGCTTGGATTATGCATCTTCATCTACATGTGCAACTTGTACATTACCTTCAGGTCTTCTATTCATCCTTTCTTGATGTTATGGACACTCATATGCTTGATGCCCTTCTTCTCCACATTGGAAATGTTCCTCTAAAATATCCTCTTCCAGGTCCTTGCCCAGGTCTGCCTCTTCCTCTTCCTCTTTGCTCACCATTGTTTTGGTCACGAGGGCAGTAGGCATTATCCTCTCTCTGATTTTGACTGTGCCAGCTTCTTCACTTCTCTTTGAATCTTCATTTTGGCCCCCATAGGGTCTTCCACCAGTCCTTCCATCTTGACCTCTTCCCTTTTACTTGTTGTCAAATCTTTTATTCAATTTATCTTCCACCTTTAGGGAAAACTTGTATGCATCTTCTATGGTGGTCATTCTGACTAGGCTTAGTTCCACTTAAATACTTGGCCTCAACCTGTTAATGTAACAAGCTACCTTCTCCTTGTTGGCCTCTGCATGACCGGTTCTAATAGTGATCTTATAAAACTGTACACTTCTTAATAGACTTGTTGCCTTGCCTCAATCCTTGCAGCTTCTTCAACAACTCCATCTCATAGTCCATAGGAATGAACTACTTCTTCAATTTCTCCACCATCTGATTCCATATGGTGCTCTTTCCTTTTCCTCTTCTATTCCTCTCTAACTGGGCCTCCTTCCACCAAATACTGGCATGGCCCTTCTATTTTGTTGTTGTAAACTTGACCCGATCTAGGTCTTCCACATCTTCATACTCAAAATATTCCTCCATGTCATTGAATCAATAAGTTGTTCTCAATTCAAATCTCCATAATATGTAGAAACTTTGATCCTGGGCCTCTTTCCAATCTTAGAAGTGGCCCTCAACAACCTAACGTCTGTAGGATCTCCTGTAGCTTCTTGTTCTTTCTCAGATAGCTCCTCTTTCGTTTCATCTTCACTTTCTTCTCTTGTTCTTGGCTCAAACACTCTTCACAGCTCCTCTTGTAATGCATCAATTTGTCTTTGTAGGGTTCTAAAAACCTCTTCCATCAAAACATTCCTCCCAATACAATTTCTTCATGGAGGCATCTTGATCTCCACAGCAAACCCACAACCTCAGGTCTTGGTGCAAACTGCCTCATGGTCAACGATCTGTCTACACACTTAAGAACCCTTGCTTTGATACCACTTGATGAAGGGGGTAAATCATAAAACACACAACATAAATTACACATAGAAAATAGAACTTTCTTTATTGATTTGGACAACTTATTACATTACAGAAGCTCAAATACAATCAGAGGAATCAACCCTCCACAGGCTACAACACATTACAACTTCCTCTCACAAGACTCTAGAATCATCTGACATCTGTAACCCCAAATCTACTAGGGTTTTAGTTTTCCCATCTATTCTTGACTCTACACTTTCCCCCTTAACTCTACTACTGCCTAGGGTTCCCAAAAATGGTTATTAATAGCCTTTCTGGTGGCCAACAACCTAATTTTGAAATTTGCATCTCCTTCCAAAATTAGGTCAACTTTTGGAAGCCATAACTTTTGATCTGTGTGTCTGATTGACAAACCGTTTTATGTGTTAGAAACCTCACAGAGTTCTCTATGCGCTAAGAACTCTCCTTTCCAGTTTTGGCCATTTTTGGGCCCATATAGGGCCATTTAGTGCCTCAAACCTAAGTTTGAATAATTTTCAGGCATATTTTAGGGAACAAAAAACTTTAATATCTTTCAGCTCGCAAATGATCTTTGTGTGATTCCTTTTCCAAAGGTCTTATTTTTCACTTATGAAGCTTCCTATAAATTTTCACTTCATTCCGTGCCTAAATGCAAACTTTCTAAAAATAGCATGTTGCTATTTTTAGCAGTTTGGAAAAACTTAAAGTTCTACATCATTATTCAAGTGATTATGGAACCAGAACCACAAATTTGGAAAAGAAATGAAAAGACCATCAACAATTTTGAAACACATCTTTTTTGGGTGATGCAAGATTACCCTTACACCACTGGATGCTCCTGGATCAGATCACAATGTTATTTATGATGCATGTTTGGTGCACTAGTTGAAGAATAGAGAACTTTTCTCCATTGTGTGATAAAATGTGTGACTGACTCGTTATTTTCTTGCTTTATCATTAAAAACTCTTGTATTCCTATCTTGACCAGTTTGTTTATGTCAAAATAAGCCACAAATTGATCGAGAGTTTCCTAAAAGAGTGGATCGATGATTTTAGAAGTCGATAGTACCAATCTAAAGTGATACCCTCCAACGTCTTTGGAAAAATCTTTGCTACCACTCAATCCCAAGGAAGGAGTTCACAAACTACTATGGTGTAAGCCTTGATATGAGAGTTGGGATCACCCTCTCCTTTAAATTTTGGAAGCTCAGGGAGAGGATGTGGTATTATGACCTAGAAAATGTTATAGTCAAGAGGCTCCTTTAAATACTCAAGGTATGTTCCTAAGAGGGGGTTATGTGTAAAGGGTCTTATTCCTCCGAACATTATCCTTTTAGGTGGAGCTTATTGCACTTGTTGAAAGGGTATGCTAGATTGTTGATATCCTAAAAAAGTTAGATAACTAGATAGTGTCACATTCATGTTTTGAAGATTGGGTGGGCTCGTTTGTGGTTGATTTTATGTTATAGGCATATAAAATAGAAAATGAGCATGAGAAACAAGTTAAAACAATAATGTATTTCACTCAAGTCCTAATATACCTCGGATTGAGAAAACATAATGAAACATATGAAGTTAAATAAGATAAATACATGCAAATCTTGATGTTGTGATGTGCTCCTTTTATATTAGATGTAGGTGACTCCTTATAGGGGTAGCATAACCTTCCTTCTCATGGAATCTTGGAGTGAAAATGGTAGCATTCTGTTGCATGAAGAAGTTATATTGGTTTGTAAAGGATTGAGCTCCAATTTATAGTTTTTGGAGACTCAATTAGATTATTAAGATTTGATTGAAAAATCAATGGTAGCGGATTGTTGAGAGATGTCAAGCAAGGAGAGATTGCCAAGTGTCAAGATGAGATTGGATAGGAATGAATGTCCTTGGATCAAGGAGGAATGAAGGGTTGAGATTTGACCTTGGGAAGATGGATTAATGAGATTGACTTGATAAATGGGAGGTATGGGTTAGATTTGATTTGAATTTTAAATTGGGAGCATGGATACATGCCTGATTTAAAATTAGAGGAAAAAGGGATGAGGTGTCTTTGATTTGAATTTTAAATTGGAAGCATGACTACATGCTCAATTTAAAATTGGAGGAATAGGGGATGTAGGAAAAAGGGACCTTTGTACATGGGTCCTTGACCATGCCTCTTGTAAGAATGCCATGTGGACATGTAAAAGAGGCTATGTTTTTGTATATTTGGGGGAATGGAGAGGATTTGACCAAGGTTAGATTAGGGTTTAGGTTGTGCAAGTAGTGGATTAGGTTAGTTAATTAGATTTAGGCAAACCTAATCAAAAGTGTAGAAAATAGGGAATTAAATAAATATAAATATTTATTTAATTCATAGAATAGGATAAAGGAATAATAGATAAATTAAATTTATCTAATGAACTTAGACTATAAAGGAAGGGGATAAATGATTTAATATATCATTTTGGCTAGGGATAAATACTAATTTAGGTACCGATATAGGTACATATGAATAGTGAATACTACATGAATAGTGACTTCGACAATAAAATAATGTGAAATCACAATTTGAAGGGGAATTGATCAATTAACCATCTAAAAATGTGTTTATTTAGTTAATTATGTAGGAGATGTAGTTTAGGGGTGTGTAGAGATGGTTAGTGATGGTTTAGAGATGAATGGGGATGAGCAGGGATGTTTAGTGTTGAATAGGGAAGTTTGGTGATGGTTCAGAGGAGTTTAGGGATGAATTAGTCATGTTTAGGGATGACACGAAGAGCGGTCAATTTTAGGTGTCTACATTTTACCCCTCTTTGAGATGGTGTTGCAAGGAAGCATCGTTTCAAAGAAATATAAAACATAGTGGTAGATAGGATTCAAAGAAGGTGGTAGGATTATGGATAAAGATGCCCTAGCCACTCAAAGAAAGAGTGACAAGGAGAGATGATCATAAGGATGATGATTGGGATGATTCCCCCTTGATAGGGTAAGTGGGTTCGAAGAGCACGAGTGCACTCTCGAAAGGATGAAGAGGGTTGGATTAGAAAGAAGAGAGTGGAATTTAAAAGAGCACATGGATGGGGGATAAGATAGGTTGGATGGAAGGGATTGGAGGAAGGGGATGATGGGTGATAAATGATATGATAAATGATGAACAAGAAATATGGGATGAAAGGATTAAGTAGGAAAATGGATGGATGCAATGTACACATGCCCAAAATAATACAACCTTGTCTAGATGTGTGAGGATGAAAACTTAGAGACTAAGTCCTTAGTTCATAGAAAGTATTGAATGGTCTTAGATGCAAAAGGATACCTTGTATGCAAAAATATTTTCCAACACACACAAGATATGAATATTAGTTGGATTAATGATAGTTCTTGACCCCATGGATTATGCATTATGTTACATTAATAAATGAGATCCATGCATATTTGATATGACATAAGATGTTATGCACTAAGGTATAAGGAACCAAGGTGACAATGTGTCCCATGCATAAAATCCAACTGATATGGTCACAAGCAACCCTATGCTTTAATAGCACCATGATATGGAAGACCATGATACCATTGTGGTAGGTAGGTTACAGGGATCTGTATTGATGCAAGATAAAAGATAATGCACATACACAAGCAAGCACACATGCACAAAAAATATACAAAGACAAACATGATGTTACCCCTAGTCAAGATGAAAAGCCAAATATTTATTGATTTATGATGATTGATTCTATTGTTGATGATAAGAACAACATGAGGATTGGGAACAATATTTCCTGATGATGATGGATGTTTTGGAACAAAGGCTTACAACAAGACTAGGAACAAGACCATGGATGTATTTGAATGATTTTTATTATGATGGTAAATTGTGATGTCCATTGATAACGATGATCTTGTGATTTAGATTGTTGGGAGATTTGGATATTTTTGAATTTGGATTGTTAGGTGTGGATTGGATTGGGTTGTATGTAGGTAGTCTTTAGCTAGATACCAATGAAAAGGAAAAGCCATGTCTATTGACGAGGCATGATGGGATGATGAGGATGAAATAATAAGGGGATAATGTATAGTGGATAGGAATGGTTAATGATGAAGGGATAATGGATAAGTGTTAGTGTATAGGGGATAAGGAGTAAAAGGAAAGGATAATGGATGGCGGGTATCTAGGGTAATGAAGTGATTGGGCAATAGGTGGGAGGAATAGAGTGCTCAGACCAAATTCAACCTATCAAAATCATGGTCAAGGGGAGGATAGGATGGGGATGTGGGGATAGGGGATGAGGGAGGATACAAGGATTATGGATGTAGGATGGATGGAGGTAATATGGTGATCAACTAGGTAACTTTTTGGGTGGTGTAAAGATGTGATGTTATAAAACCACCAAAGGGACTAGGGGATGATATAGGGGGTAGGATGGTGGGTAGAGGATAAAGTAAAGGTGGATACAAGGAGTGATACGGTGATCTCCAAGAACTACGTCACTTAGGAAGTGGATGCTCCACTCTAGATATGTCATGCATGACTAGGTGTTATGATGGTGGGGAGATGAATGGACATTATAGGATATGCTTGGAAGGAAGGTATGTCAAGATGTGTCCAAGGCATGCCTTATATATTTTGCCCCAATCCTTAAAAGGATCACAAGAAGGGAAGAAGGATGGAAGGAAGATAGTATGGATAGGAAGAGGAGTAGATAGGAAACAATATGATAAGCAGATAGAGATAGTGAAGGGGATTAATGGATAAGTAGATTGATAGGATCATAGGATATGGATATGTGATGGATGGGGAAATAATAGGCTAGGAAATATTTGTCCCCAAGTGTAGGGTGAAAATGGAGAAAGGATTACGCATGATGCCCACAAGGGGGCCTAAGGCACCATGAGAAGTTATTTTCATCATTGGATGAATGTATTTCTATTTTTTTTTTTTTTTTTTGGATTTTTTAGAATATTTGGATGGGAATGATGGATGGGAATGGATGAAGAAATCAGATTTGGAGTAGGACGGGGACTCAAGTGTCAATATCCAAGAGGGGTGATAATGTCCCATGTGGATAGATTGTGCACATGGACCATGTAAAATGTTAGGACACACATGTATGTTGGTAGATGGTTGCATGAGATGGAGATGGAGTAGGTTATGATGTGGATTATGTATAGATGAAAGATATTGGATGGATGGATTATGCAAAAGCATGGAACATAGGGATGTGATGGGGGAGTTATGTAGGAGAGGGGAGATATGATGAAGGGATGAAGGTACATGGGAATGTGATGATTAGAATCAAGACCAATGGTTGCACACACTGTAATGGATTTTGAAGCTTTTGATGGCGAGGGGGAGTGGGGAGTAATGGGAGTATTTTATTATGGGATTAGGATGAAGGATTGGGGGATTGTCAATTTGGTAATTTAGGGACCCAAATGGACTTAGGATTTTTATGATTTTTTGATGGGGAACAAGATTTTTGGGATTTGGGGATGGATAAGTATGTGAATGCTCCACTTGGATTTTATTCTTTTTGTTTAGGGACCCACACCATTTTTGTTTTTTCTTTTGGGGGTGTACTAGGGTTTTATATTCTTTTGGGAAGAGATTATTTTGATATATCAAGTTACAAAGAGATAAGGGTAGAGAACATAAAACCCTAGTACATAGAATAAAACCTAAGGAGAAAAGAAAGGAAAATCACCACATAAAACCAAAAGTGTAAGAAAATAAAATGAACCACTAATAGATCATTCACCAGTTATGTTACCAGTATTTGGAAAGGACACCGCTAAAGAAGTGGAGCATGTTTTTGTCTTTGAATCTATATGGAATAGAAGGTACCAAACAAAGCTATTTGAATTTGTTAGAACACTCTGAAATGATGCCCTAAAATTGTATAGAAAGGCCTACCCCAACCATGATAAAATAGGAGATGAGATAAAGTAGACATTCTTAGATAATTTTGACTCACCAGAGGTAACGGTTGAAGGTGTGAGAAAGATGTGAGATATGGTGAAGATGGAAGGATAATCCATTAAAGAATTTTGATAAAAAGGTTTAAGGAGACCACTCAAAAATTAGAACCCCTAACTGAGAAGCATAAAATTGAGTGGTTTATTTTAGGATTAAGACATGACATCAGGGCATCATTAGGCAGAAAATACTTCAATGCATACTCTGAAGTAGTTACCCCAGCATGCCACATAGAAGAGAAAACATGGCGAAGACAAGACTAGACTAAAGAGAACATGGAGATGAAAAAATTAAGATTAGAACTAGAACAACTAAAACTAGAACAAGGAATATTACCAAAAGAAGGAGAAAACAACAAAAACAAAGACCTAATATCTGGTGTTCATATTCCATGAAGGAAGGTCACTTGTGAAATGAATTCCCAATGATAAAAGGTGAGAAGAAGGCTTCCACAGTGAAGGTAGACCTAAAAATAGTTCCAAAAAGAAATAACACAATATATTGTGATATATGTGGAGACTGGGAGGACCATGAAATAGAGGATTGTCCTTTGTAGTGCTTCATACTAAGAGAGGATGATAATGAACATGAACCATGGTGCAATGCTCACCGCAAAAACAAGGAAGATAATGAAAACATGACATATGTGAAAGGGCTTGTAGATAGACCCATATACATCCAAGACCATCAGTATAAATAACCTTCTTGGGCTAACCAAAGAAATGTCAATACTCTACAAGATGCAAACACCAACATTTTCCCTTATATGAACAATTACAATAATGATGAAAGAGGACAATATACCAGATATAGAGGAGGAAGTGATTGAGGAAGAGGTAGGAGAAGAATGGATGGTGTGAATTTCTTTAAGTGTAGTAAGCATGGTCACTATGCAAATGAATGCTAGGGAGAGAAGAAGAAACCATGTGGATTCTATGATAGTACTGAACATGATGTATTCAATTGTGAAAAAGTGCAAATTTACTACAAGAATTTTACACTACAATCTAAGAGTGATGAACTCCAAGGTTTTAAAGGAGCATGCCTTATACACAGAATACCAAAAGACCAACAACAAAAATAAAGAAAATGCCAAAAAGTGGAGATCTATGAATCATATACCATTGTCGATAGCTCATCATAGGATGAATTCCAAAAAGACAAAGAAAAAATAAACAAAAAAGAAAAAGAAAGTAGCAGTTGTGACAAGGGAGGGAATAGACACCACAAAGAAAAATATTCACACAAATGTGGAAGACAATAGGGGAGAAGAAGATGATTTCTTCCCTATCAAAGAAAAACATGACCAAATCATAAAACAAGCTAAGAAAATAATAAAAAAAGAAAAATAGAAAGAGAAAGAAAATGAAAATTTGTTTATAGAACATGAAGTTAGAACACTTAAACAACTAACACAGATGGCTAGAAGAGACAATCTATTGGAAAAACTCAAACAAATAAATAAATATTAGAATAAACAAAAAACCCAACAACCGTAAATTAGGAAAATTGGAAGAACAAATAGAACATGGAAGAAACATCCCATAATGATCATAGTTAGCATTGTATTGGGTGGAATTCAACCAAATCAAAGAAGAGAGAGATCAGATTCAAGCCAAAACTCAAGAAATCAAAACCCAAAAATGAAATGAAGAAGACATGCAAGTCAGAACAATTTTACCTAGGTTGGTAGATTCCTCATTTCATTTTGTGGATTGCTTCTCCATGTAACCAAATGGAAGAGAGCTACCATGACTGTGATCAAAATTCTAAGAAAATGCCATGATTATGGTTGAAAGTGACATGCCAAGATAATGATGATGTTAATGGATTCAAATAAAAGATAATTGCAGATGTTAATGGATTCGAACCCCACAATGGGAAAAGGAGAGGGATTTTATAGATTTTCTAGATAAACGATCGACGATGGAGGATAAAAGGAGAGATATATCAACTATTCAGAGCGAATGAGAGAGAAGAATAAATGTGTATGTCCCACATGTCCAAGATATTTTTCTCAAAAATAGGATATTTCTATTTCTTTGTTGGAGATGACTTGCTTTTCTATTTTTAAAACTTTCCCATATTTTTGATTTTTTGATTTGTTGTTAATTTGAAAGTCATGTTGTCTTTTAATTTTTTTATAATTTTGATTTTTGATTTGTTTCCAATTTAGAAGTGATGTGCACATTTATAAGAATTAGAAGGTGGGAAAATTAAATTAAGTAACCATTTTTATTTTATTTATTTATTTGCAAATAGATAAATAAATTAAATAACAATATTTATTTAATTTAATTAAATGAGAAGATGAGAGGGGGATAAATTAAATAAATTAAAATTTATTTAATTTATTCATATGTGGTAGAGAAATAAATAAAACTTAGGTTTTATTTATTTTATAGAAGAAAGAAGATAATATAATTAAATAACCTAAGGTCATTTAATTATTGATGAAAGATAGGGAAGATGAGGATAATTAATTAAATAAAGTTATTTAATTAATTAAGAAGACGAGAGAAAAGGAGATTTGTGTTGCAAGTGTGTGAGACAATGTGATGTGGACAAATGCAAGAATGCACAAAATACCTAGATGTAGAATGGGCCAATTTTCGGTGTCTACAAGCATTAACGATAAGAAGTTGAAGAATGTAATTGTTGATCTAGGATCAGACATCAACATGGTCCCAAAAATGGCATGGGAGGAAATGGGAAAAACTAGGTTACATGAAACACCTTATAACATTAACCTGGTGGATAGTTCTAGGATGACAATACTAGGCACAAAGAAGAATGTAGAAGTCAATGTAATGGGAGTAAAACTGATCATAGACCTAGAAGTGGTAGCAATCAGAGAAACATTAGACTCCTTTAATGCACTATTAGGACTAAGATGGTTTGTGGATGCCAATGGTGTTGTAGACTCTAGAAAGGAGGAAATTTTATTTATGGATGATGATAAGATAGTCCACATACCTTGGGGAGGGAATAATGAGGAAACTATTATATGTGTTGTCAATGATGTCAATAGTCATATAGTGTGATGATCAGTGGTGATCAATTATGTCAACAGAGATGCCAAAGGGAGTTTGTTGTAGAGTGGTACAATCAGTGAAGATAATAGAATAAGTAATCAGAAGAAGTGTTGTGATGGTTAGAAGAGAAGACATAGGAGTATTGGTCAAAAGAGTTGTGAAGTGAAGGAGATGGATTAGTATCATTTGTACACAGTTGTAGCTTATCTACTGAACTTCATAGATAGATGAAAGTTAATAGGTTGAAGAGTATGTTGATATGAAGAAGTTGTGATTTCTTATTTATGTTGCAAATAGTTGTGATTGTTGTGAATGATGTTATGAATAAAGTCTTTGATGTGGTGAATGTTGTATTTTTTGTTTCCTAATGAAAAGCATTGCTTTAGTTTTGAAAGAAACCTTTAGACAGTTCAAGAATCAGGAATTTGCACTAAAGAAGCTCGGGAGAATGCGCCACATTCCTCTGCATTTGAAGATATGGCCTTGTAGTTTGGAAGTTATATAGACAAAGGTTTTAAGTATTCATGATCTTGATTTCATAGCTTGAAAGTTACTGCAAAAGTTTCTAGAGCTTGCAAGGTGAAGTCAGTGACTCTGTGTTGTTGCAGTCAGGATGTGTCAGAGAAATGCTCTACATTTCTCTGTAGTTCAAAATGTGATCTTGCCATTTGGAGGAGAAGTAGATACAAATGAGAGGTATGATACTTTGAAGTTTCAGATGTTTTTATGTACCATAGAGGTTCTCTGGAGTCATCAGAACAAAGACATATCATCTTACTAATTAGAATTGTCAGGAGGAGAAAGTTAAAGCCAACACATTTCACCACATTACATTATGTTGCATTGATGTTTGGAGGATGAGTTCAGATGGTCTGTATGTTTGTTCATTCCAATTTTTAGGTGTTGAAGTGTACCAAAAGTCTATTTTTCAATGCTTTTATCTCAAGACTATGTGTTCAATGTTTGTTGGTTTGTGCTACCATGAAGTGACATGAAGCTACGAAAGGAATGTTTGAGAATATGTTTACAAGTCATAATATTTGTGGCGTGATCCACATGCTATTAATTGGTCTATTCAGTATAGCTTTAGGTTTGGAGCTAATTTGTGGAAGGATAAGTGCTTACTAGGGAAAATTGATGTATTTTGATGATTGTGCCTGATGCTTGGAAGTGTGCACTATTAGGGTTTGCATGCAGAAGATATCAATTAAATACAAATAACTATTAAATAGAGGAATGAAAATACATAGAAATAATAACAGCGAGAGAAAATTTTTCACGTGGTTCACCCAAACTTAGGCTACATCCACCAACAGAGAGTCCAATATTATTATCTAATAAATAAAATTGATTACAACTAGCAATCTTTGCAACTCAATACCACTACAAAATGCTACAATACATCAATGAAAACCCTAACACTTAGTCACTTTTATCAAGCCTTATGTCAGTTACAAAAATAGGGTTTTTTATGTTGGCCAACAGAAAAATAACTCCTGACGCCTTTATAAAATAATAAAAAATCATTGGAGGTTTCAGGGGTGCTACCCATCGACCCCTCACTGTATCGTGATAGGGAGCACACAGGGGCACTACCCCTTGGACCCCGTAAGGGGCACTACTACTTGACCCCATCTTGGGGGCGCTACTCCCAAACCCTCGCAAGTGGTGCTGCCCCTTGACCTCATTAAATAATTTGGGGGGAAATAGTGCCAATAAAATTTGGGGTAAATTTAACCTCTTAGTCTGATTAGGCTCCATATAACAAAAATCTCCCACTTGGAGATTGATCAGACTCCACACCATATCATCTCCCATTTGGAGACTGATCATAACACCACTGACCTTATAGCTCCCATTGGAAATAAGCACCCTGGACTCTGCTATTCTATTTTTTTTGTTCTTAGTCTTAAAGACCAACTGAAGCTAAAGAGGAGCTCAACTTCTCCCTTGTCACTGCCTTCGTAAACATATCTGTTGGATTATCATCAGTATGTATCTTTTCCAACCATAATTGTCCATCATCCAACATTGACTAAATGAAGTGATACCTCAACTATATGTATTTGGTCTTTGAATCGAAGGAATAATTCTTTGTAAGATGTATGGCACTCTGGCTATCCATAAAAAAATAACTTTTAGCCTATTGTTTGCCCAATTCTTCCATGAAAGATTGTAGCCATATCATCCCCTTGCTTGCCTCTATTGTAGCTACATACTCTTCCTCCATGGATAAAGTAACCACCTTTTGTAACCTAAAGATCCAACTCACAGCTGTCCCACCTACAGTAAAGACATAACCTATAGTACTTCACCTGGTATCAATATCCCTTGCCAAATGTGAGTCCACATAGCCTGCTAAATTAGTAGTAGAGCCCCCAAAACATAAGTGTTTATTGGATGTACCTCTCAAATATCTAAGAATCTATTTTATCACATTCCAATGCTCCAATCCGAGATGACTCATATGTTAGTTTCAAGACAAACAACTGAGAGGGGGGTGAATCAGTTGTCCCAAAACTTTCCTTTTATTAACCACTTAAATCCTTCTTGTAATTCAGTAGCATAATAATAAACCAATCATGAAAACACAATACAACAATTCAAGAGTAGAAACACATTAACACATATGACACCAAGATTTTAATGTGGAAAACCTAGTTAAGGGGAAAACCACAAGGTGACTAACCCAAGATTGTATTCTCTATTAAAAGAATAAGAAGAACAAGATGGCACATGCTAATTAGGGCTTACTACCCAAGCACACTACTCACAAGAGGCCCACTACCTACAGGAGACACACTGTCTACATAATGATAAATATCACATACTTGAACTGAAGAATAGAATCTTCACCATGCTTGAGTTAGTTCCATTTAAGTCCAATACTTCTGCTCTACCTTTCGCTCTTCTCCTCTCTCCCACACTCAACTTCACCAAGATCCTTTTCAAATGACTTCACAACTCTTATTTATACAAGACGTTGACTTTGGGATAATCATCAAAGTCAGCATACTTCACAGAGAAAATACACAAATACAACTTGACTTATTACAAAAGACTTCATGTGAATCACCACACTGTTGGCCACATAGATCTTGGACTTCAATCTTCTTTTAGGAACACACCATGCTTCGCAGAACATCTTCAAGATCATCCGTAAGATGTGTAAACTATCTGGTTGGACAAGTTTAGGAAGTACATCATCATCCAGAAGCAATTTTTTAATTACGAGCTCAATCTTCAATGCAGACCACCAACACAAACTAGACACAATCCAGAGACCCCCACAAGCTTGCTTGAATCACCAAGAACATCCACACTACTTCTACTTGTTGAAATCATTCTCTCCTTCATCTAGAACCTTAAGAACATAGTATGTCATCACTGTCATATCAGAATAGATGCTTAGGAACCTCCAGACCACGAACCAACTAAGTTGTCAATTCTCATTGACTTCCTAAACACTACACCAAATCTGTAGAACAAGATATTTCATTTTTGGATCACACTGGTCCTATTTGTGTCACTCTGTCACCTCTGAACATTTGCCAGAACTGGTTTACACTCATATGACAATAACTTCTTCAAATCTTCATGGGGACCTCTCAAATATTTACTGGATCACCTTTAGACACATATCTACAAACCCTTTGATGAACATCCTCTGATCTTCACCTTAGCTAGGATCTTCACTTCAATGTCTTCATTATTCTTCTATGTTCCTGATAGGACTAATTTTCTCAATATCCTCAACATACAACTCATCCAATCCTTAACATCAATGCAACAGGAGTATGTTGACATCAATGACAAGACCGATTATGCCCATACTTGTAAGAATCTCCCCCTTTGTCATTGATGGCAACATATGATGTGAAAAACTATTTTAACCACCAAGACAAGAACTTCTCCTCACTGACTAACATAACTCCCCCTATCAACAACAACTATTCACATGTCTTATCTTCCTTTACTACTCCCCCTTTGATCAGTAACCACTTTTTGTTTTTCACATGTCTTCTCTCCCCCTTTGACATCAATGGCAAAGGACACATACTTGCATCACTCAGAATCATATAGATTGCTCCCCCTGAGTAGCAGCTTCCTATCATTAATCTAGAGCACAAGATATGACTGTGAGATCCATCAGATTGATGCACATTAGTGCACCTTAATTCAAAATCAGAGGGGTAATAACCCCTAACTTCTCCTTGAGATAATCAAAAGAGTCCTTAGGTAGAGGTTTAGTAAAAATGTTTTCAATCAGATCCTTAGAGGGCACAAACTCCAATATGACTTCATTCTTGTTAACCTGCTCTCTCAAAAAGTGAAAATTGATGGATATATGTTTTGTCTTTGAATGCAACACTGGATTTTTTTATATATTTATTGCACTTGAATTATAACAGAAGATTGTGATAGGTTCCTCATACTCCACTCTGATGTCTCTTAGCATTTGCTTCATCCACAATAATTGAGTGCAACTACCTACTACTGCAATATATTCTACTTCTGTAGTGGATAGAGATATTGCCTCTTGTTTCTTGCTCAGCCAAGAAACGAAACTTTTCCCAAAAAAGAATGCTCCACCACTGGTACTCTTCTGGTCATCCATATCTTCTGCCCAATCTGCATCTGTATATGCATGAAGAGAGAAATCCTAATCTCTAGGATACCATAAACCATACTCAACTGTTCCTTTTAGATATCTAAGAATCCACTTGATTACCATGACATGAGATTCTCTAGGATCAACTTGGAATCTAGCAACAAGACCAACAACATTCATAATGTTAGGTCTAGTTTGAGTAAGATATAGTAGTCCTCCAATCATTAACCTGTACTTTTTTTGATTAGCCTTAGGAGAGTCATCATCTTTGCTCAATTTACATCCAGTTGCCATGGGAGTATTCATTGGTTTTGAGTATTCCATCCCTAATTTCTTCAACAATTCTTTCACATATTTGGTCTGTGAAATGAAGATTCCTTTCTTTGTTTGAGTGATTTACAGACCCAAGAAGAAATTTATTTCCCCAAACATGGACATCTTAAATTCACTTTTTATTTGATTTGCAAAAGTTTTGTAGATACTATCTCTTCCTCCAAAAATGATATCATGAACAAATACTTTAATAATCAAGATATTTTCATGATCAATTTTGAAGTACAAGTTACTGTCAATAGTACCTTTATTGAAACCAATCTTCAAAAGATGCTTATCCAGTCTTTCATACTAGGCTCTTGGGCTTATTTGAGTCCATACAGTGCCTTCTTCAACTTGCAGACCATATCACCATGATTAGACAATTGAAATCCATCTGTTTGCTCAATATATACTTCTTCTTCCAAGTCACCATTCAGGAAGGTAGACTTGACATCCATCTGATATACTTTGAAATCCTTGAAGGCAGCAAAGGCAAGAAATAATATGACTACTTCAATTCTTCCACTAGAGCAAAAGTTTCTTTAAAATCAACTCCTTCTACTTGGTAATAACCCTTGCAGACGAATCTGGCTTTGTTTCTGACTACTTCACCATCTTCATTCAGTTTATTCTGAAAGACCCATTTGGTTCCAATCATATTTTTGTTTCTAGGTCTAGGAACAAGATCCCAAGTGTGATTTTATTAATTTACATTAGCTCTTCCTTGATTTCTTTAGTCCATCTTTCATCATTGCAAGCTTCACTTACTATTTTTGGTTCAATCGTTGAAATCAGACAATACTTTTCTGAGTCTTGAGAAATCTTTCTTCTTGTTTGAACACCTTTTATTTTAACACCTATGATCTAATCTTCAGAGTGATTTAGTTTTACATACTTGGGAGTTTTTGGAATTTCTTACACTTCTATTTCTTGGATAGGTTCATTCAAGTTTATCTCTTCTTCTTGTATTTCAGGATTCTCTGGATCAATCTGGATTTGAATTTCAGAAGGGGCTTGGGCTTCTTGGACTAAAACATCATTCTGATCATCTTCTTCATATTCATAAAACCTTGAGGGTTTTTCAATACCTTCATCAACCTTCACATTTGTACTTTCTATAATCTTTCTTAATCTCTTGTTATAACATCGGTATGCTTTGCTTTGAGTAGAATAACCCAAGAATAGTCCTTCATCACTTCTAGCATCGAATTTGATTAGGTCTTCATCTCTTTTAATGTAACATTTGCTACCAAGGACTCTGAAATACTTCACAGTGGGAGTGATGCCAAACTAGAGTTCATAAGGGGTCTTACTAGTATTGCTTCTGATTTGTACTCAATTAAGAGTATAGACAGTAGTGCTTACAACTTCTCTCCAATAGATCTGAGGAACATTTGCTTCCATCATCATTATTCTAGATGCTTCCTGGATGGTCTGGTTCTTTCTATCCACTACTCCATTCTGCTATGGAGTCCTTGGAGCAAATAACTATCTTTTTATCCCATGTTTCTCATAGAATTCTATGAACTCTTCGGATGTGAATTCTCCACCTCTATCAGACCTGAGACATTTTATGTTTAATCCGGTTTCATTCTCTACCATAGCTTTGAATATTTTGAATTTCTCAAGAGCCTCAGATTTCTCTTTTAGAAAAGTCACCCACATCATCTGGGAGTGGTCATCAATTAATAACATGAAGTATCTATCACCTTGCAAACTCTTGATTCTTGCCAGTCCACATAGATCAATATGTACTAAGTCCAATAATCTGATCAAAGACTATTCCTTCCTTTTGAATGTGACTCTTCTCTACTTACCCAACTGACATTTTTTGCACAAACTATTAGTAGGTTTCATCAGTCTTTGAAGATCTCTTACATCTTGAGTGTTTCTTATCTTGATGATATTATCAAAATTCACATGACACATTCTCCTATGCCACAACCAACTCTGGTCAATTTGAACAAATAAACAACTTTTGCCAGTACAAACCAAGTGGAAGATGTTACCTTTTGTTTGAGTACCGGATACAATCTCTGTTCTAGAACTTTCAAAGATCTTACATTTTCCATTTTTGAATCAGAGATCATAGCCTTTGTCCACCAACTGTCTAACACTAAGAAGATTGTGCTTCAAACCTTCAACATATAGTACATTTTTGGTTTTGTTCTTTCCATCAAAAGAAATAGTTCCTCTACCTTTGATTCTGCCAGCAGAATTATCACCAAATTTTACCGCTCCTTCATATCTTTCCAAATCTATGAACTTATTTTTGTCACCTATCATATGGTGGGAGCATCCACTGTCAATCACCCGGTCATCCTTTTCTTCAACTTGGGTAGATAGAGCTCTTTCTATCATTTTATGATTGACAGATTTGGAGGGCATTGGATCCTCTTCCTTGATGGCAATAAACACCCTGTCACTTCCGGATTTGTTTCCTATCTCTGATTCATCATTTGTTACTCCTTCATCATCATCATCTTCATGAACATAGTAACATGTCTTTTGGAATCTTGATGTATTTGAATTTTCCCTTGAAAATATTTCTGGACACCTTAAGACAAAATGGCCAATCTTATTGCAGTTGAAACATTTAAAGGGCAATTTTCCTTCATACTTACTAGATCCTCTTGGCAGTCTTTTTACAATAAGCACTTCAAGTTGAGTAGCTTCTGCTTCATCTTCATACCATGATAGTTTCTTTGAGGAGTTCTCTCCTAGATCAAACTTTTGTTTGCCTTTTGCAAAGGCACTACCTTTGAATGTAGATTTAGCCTTGGGGGGTACATCTCCAACCTCAGCCAATTCAAATGCAGCTAATTTTCCAACCAATTGATCCCTTGTGATATTTGGAAAAGATCTGAATTCTTCAATAGAAGCAACCTTGTATTTGTAAGGAGGTAGTGATCTAAGAACTTTGGCAACAATCTCATCTTCATCCAAAATTCCACTAGCATACCTAATGCCACAAACAAGCTCATTTACTTTTGGCATAAATGTAGTGATATTTTCAACTTCAAGTTTTAGAATTTTCCTTTTAGACTCTATAGCTTGGCACATTTAACATATTTGTCTCCTTCATTCAGAAGTTCAATTTTTTCCCAAATCTCATACATAGTTTTTAAATCTATGACATTTGTCAGTTCTAAATCAGATAAGGCACTTAGTAAAGCTTCTTTAGCCTGAAGATTGTCTTCTACATCTTTTATTTCATCTATACTTGTTGGACCATCCTTTGGAGGAACATCCTACTTTGAAGCCATGAACCAATATTGCATTCCCATACATTCCATGTGGCTTTTCTAAAGAGTGAAATTAGTTCCATCAAACCTTGGACTATCCTTCTTGTAGGAAGACATCCTAGATCTCCTCAAGCGGTTAAGCTCTTTTAGAGGAACTTAGCTCTAATACCAATTGTTAGTTTCAAGACATACAACTGAGAGGGGGGGTTGAATCAGTTGTCCCAAAACTTTCCTTTTATTAACCACTTAAATCCTTCTTGTAATTCAGCAGCATAATAATAAATCAATCATGAAAACACAATACAACAATTCAAGAGTAGAAACACATTAACACATATGACACCAAGATTTTAACGTGGAAAACCTGGTTAAGGGAAAAACCATGGGATGAATAACCCAAGATTGTATTCTCTGTTAAAAGAATAAGAAGAACAAGATGGCACATGCCAATTAGGGCTCACTACCCGAGCACACTGCTCACAAGAGGCCCACTGCTTACAGGAGACACACTATCTACAGAATGATAAATATTACATACTTGAATCGAAGAATAGCATCTTCACCATGCTTGAGTCAGTTCTATTTAAGTCCAATACTTCTGCTCTACCTTTCTCTCTTCTCCTCTCTACCACACTCTCATCTTAGCCAAGATCCTTTTGAAATGACTTCACAACTTTGATTTATACAAGACATTGACTTTGGGATAATCATCAAAGTCAGCATACTTTACAAAGCAAATACACAAATACAACTTGATTTATTACAAAAGACTTCATGCAAATCACCACACTGTCGGCCACATAGATCTAGGACTTCAATCTTCTTTTAGGAACACACCATGCTTCACAAAACATCTTTAAGATCATCCACAAGATGTGTAAATCATCTGGTCAGCCAAGTTTAGGAAGAACATCATCATCTGGAAGTAATTCTTCAATTACGAGTTCAATCTTCAATGCGGACCACCAACACGAACTGGACACAATCTAGAGACCCCCACAAGCTTGCCTGAATCACCAAGAACATCCACACTACTACTTACTGAAATCATTCTCTCCTTCATCTAGAACCTTAATAACATAATATATCATCACTGTCATATTAGAATAGCTTCTTGTGGACCTCCAAACCATGAACCAATTGAGTTGTTAATTCTCATTGACTTCCTAAACACTACACCAAATCCGTAGAATAAGATATTTCATTTCCGGATCTAACCGGACCTATTTGTGTCACTCTGTCACCTCTAAACCTGCCAGAACCAGTTTTACTCATATGACCATAACTTCTTCAAATCATCCTGTGGACCTCTCAAATCTTTACTAGATCACCTTTAGACACATATCTACAAACTCTTTGATGTGCATCCTCTGATCTTGATCTTAGCTGGGATCTTCACTTCATTGTCTTCACTATTTTTCTATATTCCTGATGGGACTAATTTTCTCAATATCCTCAGCATACAACTCATCCAATCCTTGACATCAATGCAACATGAGTATGTTGGTCCATCAATGACAACACCAGTTAGGCCCATACTTGCAACATCATATACCTTCTTACGACTCCTATAGCATGTGCAATATCCAGTCTTGTGCATACCATGACATACATTAAACTTCCTACAGCTGAGGCATATGGTACCTTAGACATTTTTTCTTCCTCCTCTTGTGTCTTACGACACGTCTCCTTAGTTAATTTCAAATGACTAGGCAAAGGTGTGCTAACAACTTTTGCATTCTTCATATGAAATCTTTGCAACACCTTTTCAACATAATCAACCTGAGATAGAGTCATTTTTTTGTTCTTCTTATCTCTAGAAATTTTCATACCAAGGATTTGTTTTGCTGCCCCCAAATCCTTCATTGAAAATGATTGTGCTAACTGTTGTTTTAATTCTCTTATGTCACCCATGTTAGACACTGCTACAAGCATGTCATTAACATATAAACATAAAAAAATGTAGCTATCATTATCCAACCTCTTAAAATAAACATAATGGTTAGAATTACACCGGTTGTAGCCTTGATTAGCCATAAAACTATCAAATTTCAAATACCATTGCTGAGGTGCTTGTTTCAAGCCATATAAACTCTACTTCAATCTACACACCTATTTCTCCTTACCTTTGGCCTCAAATCCTTGGGGTTGTTCCATATATATCTACTCCTCCAAATCACCATGGAGAAAGGTAATTTTCACATATAGCTATTCCAAATGCAAATCTTCAGTAGCCACAATACTTAAAATAGTATGAATAGAAGTCAACTTAACAACTAGAGAAAAAATCTTATTAAAATCAGTACCTTTTTTCTGTGCAAATTCTTTTACAACTAACCTAGCTTTAATCTTTTCTCACCTCTATCTTCCTCTTTTAGCCTATAAACACATTTGTTTGGTAAAGCCTTTTTACCTACAGGCAACTTACATAATTCCCAACTCTGATTTTTCAGCAAGGAGTCCATTTCTTCTTTCATTGCAAGCTCCCACTAAACCTTTGTATCTACACATATAGCTTCATCATACCCTTCTGGTTCACCAGCATCTATTAACAAAATAGAATACAAAGAGGGAGAAAACCTTTTAGGAGGTCTACTGAGCCTTGTTCACCATCTAACATTCACGGGAGTTTGTGGTATTTCTTGTTGCTATTGTGGAGCATGAGGAACCACTAGAACATCATTATCTAGAGTATCATCTAGAACCACATAATCCTTTTCTTTCTTCTCATGCTACTACAAATGATCTTTGTACAACACCTTCTCATTGAATACAACATCCCTGCTGCTCACAATTTTTTGATTTTCAAAATCCCAAAGCCTATAACCAAATTCATCAATGCCATATCGAATAAAGGTACCCTTTTTTGATTTTGCATCTAGATCGGTTCTATTTTTAGAATCTACATGTGTAAATGCTTCACATCGAAAGGTTTTGAGAAAAGAATAACTCACCTTCTTACCTGTCCATGCTTCCTCTGGAATACCACATGACAAAGGAACTGAACGACCTCTATTAATTAAATATACAACAGTGTTGATAACCTCTACCCACATGTTTAAAGGCAGCCTGACATGCAATCTCATGGTCCTTGCATGTTCCATTATTGTCCTATTCATATGTTCAGCCACTCCATTCTCCTATGGAGTCCCTGGAACCATTTTCTACCTACGAATTCCATTAAAGGAACAATAATCCTCAAATTCTTTGCTGCAATAATGACCACCATTATCAGATCTGAGACATTTTAATATTTTACCCATCTTGTTCTCAACCAAGCTTCTCTACTTCTTAAATGTTTCAAATACATTAGATTTCTGCCTAAGGAAATAAATCCAAACCTTCCTAGTTGCATCATCTATGAATGTAACATAATACCGAGAGCCACCAAGAGAAGATACCTGAGTTGGTCCCCATACATCTGTATGCATAAGATCCAACTTTTTATTTTTCTTTTTCTTCCCATCCATGAGAAAACTAACTCTCTTTTGTTTGCCACACACAACTTTCATAGAAATCCATATTAATCCATTTCAGACCTGGTAAAACTTTCTTAGAATGAAGTACCTTCATACCTTTTTCACTCATATACCAAAGTCTGTTATGCCACAGTGTTGTCTCAGAACTTACAACAACTATTTTAGTCTCTTCCTGCAAACCTGCAACAACTATTCCTAAACCTGTTTGGTTTTCTCTGCAACAGCTAAAGTAGAAGGAATAGTATGACCTATACAAAGATATAAGGTGCCTATTTTCACACCTTTTTCTACTATTAAGGCACCTCTTGAAGCTTTCCAATATTTATTAGTAAATGTAACAATGCAACCTTCATCAGCTAGATGCCCTGCTAAAATTAAATTCCTACTCAGCCTTGGAACATGCCTTACCTCTTGTAGTAGCCAATGATTCCCATTCTGCAACCTAATCTTGATTCTTCCCTTTCTAATAATCTAACAAGGTTTGTTATCTCCCAAATAAACCAGCCCAAAATCACCTTGGACATAATGAAGAAAATAACAACTATGGGGAGTAGCATGAAATGAGGCCCCTAAATCTAAAACCCATGAATCATCAGTATTATCTAGGGAAAGAATCAAAACATCATCTTCAAATTTATTTCTTACCACATTTGCCTCCTTATTTCCTTCTTGTTTGTCTCTTTTATTCTTCCGAGACCAGCAATCTTTTTTTAGATGACCTAGTTTCCCACAATACCAGCAATTCTTCTGTCGTCTGGATTGGGACCTCTTGTCCTTTGATTTTTCTCATGACTTCCCATGACCTCTAGAACCTTTTCCTCTCTCCTTTGATCTACCCCTACTTTCTCCATTCAAAACATTACCTGATGTGGACCCTCCTGAGCTTTTCCATCACATTTCCTCACTAAGGATAACACCAACAACATCATCAAATTTCAAATTATTTGAACCAGAGATAGAGTTACTTACAACCATTACCGAGTTATTCAAGTTTTCTGGCAAAGAACATAAAACCAAAAGAGCCCTCACCTCTTCATCAAATTTCACTTTACTGAAGTTAACTGACTGGTAATTGTATTAATATCATTTAAATGATCTATCACAGATCCACCTTCAATCATTTTCAGATTAAATAAATGCTTCGTGAGAAATACCTTATTTGAGGCTGAGGGTTTTCATACAATTTAGCCAAAGCTTTCATTAGTTCACTTGTTGTCATCACTTTTGTTATATTGAACACCACAGATGGTGTGAGGCATAACTGAATGGTTCCCAGTGCCTTTCTGTCTAGAAGATTCCAATCCTCATCAGTCATTGCTACCAGTTTCTTGGCTATTCCTTCCAATGACCTCCATAAATCCTTTTGATAGAGATAATCCTCATCTGCATCTTCCATAATTGATAGTTCTTCCCATTGAATTTATTTACCTTCAATTTACCCTTGTCTTGCATTGCTCCCACTCAGCCGTGAGACCTTCCTGTAGACGATAATCAAACACAACCCATTCTAATACCACTTGTTAGGGTTTGCATGTAGAAGATATCAATTAAATGCAAATAAAGATTAAACATAGGAATGGAAATACACATAAATAATAACTGTTAGAGACAAGTTTTAACGTGGTTCACCCAAACTTGGGCTACATCCACTAACAAAGAGTCCAATATTATTATCCAGTAAATCAAACCGATTACAACTAGAAATCCTTGCAACTCAATACCACTGCAAAATGCTACAATACATCAACAAAAACCCTAACCCTTAGCCACTTTTATCAAGCCTTATGTCGGTTATAAAAATAGGGTTTTTTGATGTTGGCCAATAGAAAATAACTCTTGACGCCTTTATAAAATAATAAAAAATTGTTGGACGTTTCGAGGGCATCGCCCCTTGACCCCACCCTGTATTGCGATAGGGAACATGCCAAGGGTACTGCCCCTTGACCCCGTTAAATAATTTGGGATGAAACCGCACTGATAAAAGTGGGGTAAATGTAACCTCTGAGTCTAATTAGGCTCCATATAACAACATGCACCAGTGTAAAAATGTGTGCTAAGGAATAATAAGTCCTAATTATGACCTAACTTGAACCACATTGGTTTTATACATAATTTGGGAGATGACTTGTTATGGACATTGCACATTACATGCTACACATTTCATCTTAGTTGATGAAGGATAAATATTTTGAAGCTTGTGGAGGATATAAATGAAATATCTTATTTTGTGTGAAAGGTATGAGTGTGTGAGAGTGTACAAGGTTGGTTGTGCAAGTGTGGGTGCGAGGATTTATGTGTGTGGAAGTGTGTTGAAGGTAGCAATAGTTGTGTCAGTAGAGGTGTTGAAGTTCCATGTTAGTGTGGAAAGTGTAGATGTTGCAGAGGTGATTGTTCAGTAGAATTCATCATTTGTGTTGTACTGAGGTTACATCCTCTTTCTGTAAGTGTTTTTGCATTGTATTTTAGGGAGTTGTAGCTTCATTTGGGTTGTAGCCCATAAAACCTATTGTAAACATGTTTTATTATTTGTGAGGTTGGATATGGATAATAGATCTAAGAAACTTGCTCAACATGGTTATTTTCCATTCTAGAGTTTTCCACATAAATATAGTGTTATGGATGTGTGCTCATGTGTTGTTCTCTAAATTGGTTAATTTTATTTATCATCTATTTAATGCAGTAAAATATTTGGTTGATAAAGTTAACTTGGATTAAGTTTTGGTAAATATTGATTCACCCCTCCTCTCAACATATTAGTGTTTTCTAACAATTGGTACCAGAGCTAAGTTTCTTGTTGTAGCATAATAGATGAAGGTAGATCTTGGAGTAGAACACATGGCTCAGAAGGAATCCTTGTCTAAAGTACCGATATTTGATGGAAGCAACAATATGCCTTATGGAGTCTAAGGATGGAAGCCTATCTTGCCTCACTAGGGTATGATGTTTGGATAGCTTCAATGGATACTTATGTTAACCTAAACATCCTATTATAGATTCAGATGTAGAGAAGGCTCATGAAAACAATACCAAAGCCAAGAATGACATCTTAAGTGGCTTAACTAGTTCAGAGCTTATCAAAGTAGTGCAATGCAAGACAACCAAGGAGATATGGGATAATCTTGAAAATATCTATGAAGGAAATGACATTGTAAAGAAAGAAAAATTACAATCATACAAAATAGTGTTTGAGAATCTGAGGATGAAAGAAGAGGAAAATATTACTCTCTATCTAATCTGAGTAGATGAAGCAGTCAATGAAATCAGAAGTCTAGGTGATGATCTAGCTAAATCACTTGTTGTGTAGAACGTCCTGAGGACACTCCCTTAAAGGTTTGATTCAAAAAATTTTGCTATTGAAGAAGTCAAAGATCTTAAGAAAATCACCATGGAAGAACTCTTTGGGTCCCTCACTACCTATGAGATGAGAAATTGAAAGGAAGCAAGGTATGTGGAAAATGCTTCCTACACTAATCTAATGAGGGAAGTAGTATGCAAATTATTTTTAAACCTTTATAGTTACAATGATGTTAACACAACAACAGAGATATTGCATCAATATACACACATAGAGAATGTAGACAAAAGAGAGAGAGAGAGAGAGAGAGAGAGACAAGATATAACGTGGGGAAAACTCTTTCAGGAGAAAAACCCCACACTCCAAAGCCTGCACAATATATTATCAAAACAAAGAATGTTTACAACACACTTGCAATGCAAGTCTTCTAGGAGTCTTTGACACTCATATCTAGAGATAATTTAGAAGTGTAATAGTACCTGTCAATAACACTATGCATCTCCCATCGAAGCACCTATTTATATAGAGTTTTCCAAGGCAAAATAGGAACCTTTTAGAGATGGGCGTCCATCTTGGCCTCATGGCCAAAAACCCACGCCTAAGGACACTTGTCCAACATTGCAATATAGATTTTACACTTGTCACAACACCCCATCCCAATGTGGGTGCCTAGTCCCAAGATAGGCTATGACAGATGCTCTTACACACCTTACAACTATCATAGAATCTGTCATACATGACAAGTCTTATAGCTGTAAGAGGATCTGTCATAACTGCCTAAAAATAGCATATTCCTCTTACAACATGTCATAAGCCACCTTGGGTGTCCAAATATGCTCTTCAACACATGTCTTCACTAGTCATAGAATTTTCTATTCGCAACTCTTACACGTCATAGAATTTGTCATAAGACTTATGCGTTATAACTCCTTACACATTGCACAAGATGCCAACACATGGCAGAAAACCTCTACCACAATATGGGATGCCTATATCCACATGGGATGAGTTGATCATCCTAGTCAAATTCCAAGTGGAGTGACAACACATCATGCCACTTCAAACTAAATGATAAAATAGGATGTGCAACATAAATTACAACATAGACAAATAAATAAATAAATAATCAAATAACCAATGCTAGGAATTACCAAGGTTGAGACACCTTAATTCCCATCATTCTTCCACTTGTCAAACACCTTGTAAGAGCCATCATAAATAATAGGATTTAACTACTATAGGCCGAGAGGCCCATATACTCTGAACACCATCTGAACTTGTCTGTGCCCACTAGTTTCATCAATGCATCTGCAAAATTCTTTAAAGTGTCTATCTTCTCCAATATCACCATCCCATCCTCTACCATGTCTTGGACAAAATGAAACTGTACATCAATATGCTTTGTTCTAGCATGGAAAGTTGGATTCTTTGCTAAGCAAATTGTACTCTGACTATCACAACAGATAGTAATCTATCCTACATCAACACCAATATTTGAACATAATCTCTTAAGCCAAATGGCTTCCTTACAAGCATTTATAGCTGCCATATACTCTGCTTCTATCATGGACAAAGCAACCACAGGTTTCCATTTACTCACCCAACTAATTGCACCACCGAACATAGTAAACACATAAGCACTGGTGGACCTCTTTCTATCAATATCACCCACCAAATCAGAATCCACATATCCATGGATACTCACAGAATGCAAAGGTCCTGTAGGATGACCATGAGAACATAGGCCCACAAATATCTAAACACTCTCTTCACTGTATCCCAATGTACCTGTTAAGGATTAGCCATAAATTGACTAAGCACTCCCACTGCTTGGCCAATGTCTGGCCTAGTACAGACCATAGCATACATCAAGCTACCAACAACACTAGCATAAGGTACTCTACTCATGTCCTACACCTCAGAAGGAGATTTTAGACAATCATTATTAGATGAATTGGTCCCCAAAGAAGTAGGCACACACAATGGTCTACAATCTACCATGTTGAATATCTCTAGCACAGTCTTCACATACTTATAGGGTCTTTCATTTTAGTCTTTTCAGGGGTAGAAGGAAACTAAACCACATCCTCTTTCTTTTCTTTCTCTTTTGGTTGTAGAACAATAAGAGAAGGTGTTATCTCTCTGAAAATAACACTTCTACTATACAACAATTTCTTAACCACAAAGTTTGTACCCTTTCACACCAACACCATAGCCAATGAAGATACACTTGATAGCCTTGTTCTTCAATTATGACCTCTTCTCCCTAGGCATATGAGCATATGCCTCACAACCAATAACACGAAGATGTCTTAATGAGGGCTTCTTACCAGACCACACCTCCATGGGTGTCTTATCAAGAAGAGCTAATGTAGGAGACCTATTTACCAGGTAGCAAGTGGTAGGTATAGCTTCAGCCCAAAACTTCTGTTCAAGGATAGCATCACTAAGCATACTCCTAGACCTCTCCATCAATGTCCTATTCATCCTCTTTGCAACTCCATTTTGCTAATGGGTGTATGGAGTTGTCTTATGTCTTTCAATACCATGTTCTTTACAAAACTTACTGAACTCTGTGAAACAAAACTTACCACCATTATCAATTCTCAAACACTTAATCTTTTACCTGTCTGTCTCAATAAAATATTTAAACTCTTTGAACCTACTAAAGACTTCATATTTGCTTCTGAGAAAATAAAACCATGTCCTTCTACTATAGTAATCAATGAATGAAACAAAATATATAGATTTAGAGATTGAAGGAACATTCACAGGACCAAACATATTAGAATGAATAAGATCCAACACACTAGAAGACTTATGAGAACTAGACTAAAACTAAACATAGCTTTGCTTTCCATATATACAATGTTCACAAAAGTTAAACTTGAGATTACAATCATTTAGCCCCTTAATGAGGTTTTTATTTTTTAAGTCTCTAAGACCTTTCTCACCAATGTGGCCAAGTCTCTTATACCATAACATTATCTTCTTAGCTGGAAGTTTCATTTCCAAAGCATGAGTACCCTTAGGTACCCAAAATACACTACCATCAGAAGTGGAAGCAATACATCTTTTAGTTGTTGGTTCCAATGGTGAAGATGAAGTGACTAAAGCTCTAAATTATTCAAAGTAGAAGCACTATTGTACTATGTACTACATGCATCCAACTGAAATAGTGTACCTCTCTAAGTACCCTTCGTAAGCACCGTAGCACCTCTAGTCATCTTGCATGCTCCACTAGAGAAGACAACTTGCACACCTGCATCATTCAATTTACTTATAAAGAGTAGGTTTCATGCTAAGCTTGGGATGTGCATAACCCCAAAGATCCCCTTCACTCATCCATCAGAGAATCAGATTAAGACTCTTCCATGGCTAACAATATTCAGATGAGAATCATCACCAAGGTACACTCTTCCACCATCGAACTCTTCATACTTTGTAAACAAGTCTTGATGCAAGGCCATGTGAAAATAGGCACTGGAATAAATCATCCACACATCATTAGATGCATGGGTGGCCAAGGCTATGATGAAAGCATCACCATCATCTTGTGACTTGTCAAAATCTAAATCTGAGACATTCTTCTTCATTTTCTTTTTCTCCTCTTTGTATTCCTTTCAAAAATGGCCAGATTTACCACAGTTCCAACAAAGAACCTTGGAATTTCTAGGAGATTGGGATCTCCCAAAGGATTTGGATCCACCCTTATCATCTTTCTTGTCCTTTTTCTTAGCTTTCTACTTGGATCTTCCATGAACCACAAGAGCCTCTTTAGCCAACTCAGATGATTTTCTCCACATCTCTTCAGATAATAGCGGAGACACCACTTCATCCATTTTCAAAGTGGAAGTGGTACTCCCAATGGCCATTACAAGATGATCCCATTAGTCAGGGAAAGAATAAAGCAAGGTCATACAACGATCCTCCTCCTCCATCTTCACACCAACGGATGTCAACAATGCAACTAATAGGTTAAAGGCATTCAGGTGATCTGCAATGGACCCTCCATCCTTCATTCTTAGAGAATATAGCTTCTTCCATAGGAATAGCTTGTTCATGAGGGAGTTGGCCTAATAAACATCTCCCAACTTCTTCCAAAGTTCTTTCATGGTCTTTTCCTCATGGACATTTAACAAGACAAAGTTAGCTAGATAGAGTCCCATAAAACCCTTAGCCTTCTGATCCTTGAGATCCCAATCATCTTGAGACATTGCCACTAGTTTTACACCGGAAATGGTTTCCCATAGGTCTCTATCAACAAGTATCTCTTCCATTTTAAGTTTCCACAATTCAAAATTGGCATCGTTAAACTTCCCCACCTCTACTCTCTTAGATGTGCTTGCCATCTCCTTCCTGCAACAACATTACAAAATACTCTGTACAGACTCCCACTCAATCTAAGATTAGATCAAAAAACCCCTACCCAACAACTAGGACCAAAGGTGATCAAGATCTAATACCAACTGAAAGGAAGAAGGGTGTGCAAAAAATGCTTCCTACACTAATCTAATGAGGGAAGTAGTATGCAAATTATTTTTAAAACTTTATAGTTATTGTGATGTTAACACAACAACAAAGATATTGTAGCAATACACACACATAGAAAATGTAGACAAAAGAGAGAGAGACAAGATATAACGTGGGTAAAACCCTTTCAGGAGAAAAACCCCACACTCTAAAACTTGCACAATGTATTATCAAAACAAAGAATGTTTACAACACACTTGTAATGCAAGTCTTCTAGGAGTCTTTGACACTCATATCTAGAGATAATCTGGCAGCATAATAGTACCTTTCAATAACACTATGCATCTCCCATCCAAGCACCTATTTATATAGAGGTTTCCAAGAGAAAATAGGAATCCTCTATAGATGGGCATACATCTTGGCGTCATGGCCCAAAATCCATGCCAAGGACATGGATTTTACAGTTGTCACAACACCCCATCCCAATGTGAGTGCCTAGTCCCAAGATAGGCTATGATAGATGATCTTATGCACCTTACAACTGTCATGGAATCCGTCATACATGACAGCTCTTACAGTTTTAAGAGAATCCTATCATAACTACCTAAAAATAGCATATTCCTCTTACAACATGTCATAACCCACCTTGGGCACCCAAAAATGCCTTCCTCAAAGATGCTCTTCGAGACATGTCTTCACCTATCATAGAATCTTCTATTCTTGACTCTTACGTGTCATAGAATCTGTCATAACACTTACGCATCATAACTCCTTACACACTACACAAGATGCCAACACATGGCAGAAAACCTCTACCACAATATGGGATGCCTATATCCACATGGGATGAGTTGACCATCCTAGTCACATTCCAAGTGGAGTGACAACACATCATGCCACTTCACACTAAATGTCAAAATATGAAGTATAACATAAATTACAATATAGGCAATTAAATAAATAAATATTCAAATAACCAATGCTAGGAATTACCAAGGTTGAGACACCTTAATTCCCAATAGAAATGAAGTCATAGGTCCATGGAAAAGAGAAGCTGCTTTCAAAGCTATGAAGAATGAAGGAACATCTGATTTACATAGTGAAGATGAACAAGAAGCAAACTTTGTGAGAAAGTTGAAGAGGGGTTCTAAAAAGTATAAATGTAAGTTACCTTTAAAATGTTTTAAATGTGGAAGAGTTGGCCATTATGCTTCTAAATGTCCTTTTGGAGAAACTGAAAATAGTAGTAAGAGTTTCAAGAGGAACCTCCTTTCCAAAGAATACTACAACTCCACATAAGAAGTAGATCACTATTCATTATATGATGATAGAGGAGAATCTCTACTCATGGCCATGGTGATCTTTGATTGTTTAGACAGGACTGCAGATGAAGAAGAGTGTGAAGTTGATTTTGAATGTGAACTTTTTTTCTCTCTTAAAGACTTCGACTGTGGAAGGAAAGAGAATCAAGAACAAAGAACTCTAATTGAAGATAAGACCAAAGAGTGCACAAGACTTGAGAAAGAAGTTTAGTTACTCAAAAATAAATTGGAAAAAACAAAGTTTGGAAGTCTGTATGCCACCAAGGGAGAAGATCTCATCATGCCTCAAGGAAAACATTTTTTATGCAAGACATCTCTCCATGAATAGGTTAAATCATGCTTTCTTTGGTTATTGTTTCATCTATAATAAATTTTGTCATAAGGCTATGGATTACAAGTCTGAAATGAATAGAAGAAATCTTGTAAGTAGAAATTCTCCTGCTTCACTAGTGGATGTTAATGTGGTATGTCAAATTTGCAATAATTTTGGACATAGAGAAAGATATTACAGGAGTGGATTAGAAAAACCAGAATCTCAGTTGATAGATTTTGTTGTGCAAGCCAAGGAAAGTGATTATTCCAAAAGATAGGAGATAAGCAATAGAGTTGAAAATTCAATGATTGTCCAAATGACATTTCATGCTCAAGGACAAACAAATCTCTGGGTGATAGATAGTGGATGTACAAGCCACATGATAGGTGATAAGAGCAAATTCATCAATTTTGTTAAGTGGAATGGTGGATCAGTCAGGTTTGGAGACATCTCATCTACAAAGATTAGTGGAAAGGGAAACATATGTATTGATGGAAGATCTAAAACACATGTTGTTCTATATGTAGAATGTCTTAATAATAATCTTCTCAGTGTAAGTCAAATGTGTAGCAAGGGATGCAATCTCATATTTCATGATCAAAGGTGTGAAATCATAAGAGCAAAGTATGGTAAATTGGTAGACGAAGGTTCTAGGACAAGGAGCAACTTCTATAACCTAAAGGGATTAAATGAAAGGAATTGTCTTCTAGGATAGACAAATGAATGTTGGTTGTGGCACAAAAGGATGGGACATATCAACTTTGATAATCTTGTGAGGATTAGCTCCATACAAGCAGTAAGAGACATTCCAAAGATCATCAAGCCTATAAGCACCTTATGCAAGGAATGTTAGTTTGGCAAGAGCACAATTATAAGATTCAAGTCTAAAGAATATTCTTCTACAAGGCCATTGGAATTGGTTCATACTGAATTGTGTAGACCTACCAAGACAAATAGTTTACAAGATGAAAGGTATTTTATGTTACTCATTGATGATTTCTCTAGACTTGACATGTTTTAAATTTTTGAAAGAAAAATTAGAAGCTTTCAGTAGGTTTAAGATTTTCAAGTCCATGGTTGAATATGAAATGAATGCTAGAATCAAGTGTCTAAGGTCTGATAGAGGTCGTGAGTTCACATCAAGTGAGTTTGAGGAATTTTGTGAAGAACATGGAATAAAAAGCCACTATTCCACTACAAGAACTCCTTATCCAAATGGAGTAGTGGAAAGAAAGAATAGAATAGTTCTAGAGATGGATAGAACAATGTTGAGTGAACCAAGTTTCCTGATACATATTGGAAAGAGGCATTCCATATTGTTGTCTACATTCTCAACAAAGGACAACTAAGAGTATATAGCACCAAGACACCTTATGAGCTATGGTATGGAAGACCAACATCAGTCAAGTATTTCAGAGTTTTTGGAAGTAAATGCTACATCAAAAGAGATGAAGAAGGTTTGGGAAAATTTGACTCAATATCTGATGGAATCTTTCTTGGATACTCAACTAGGAGCAGAACATACAAATGCTACAAAAAAATATAGAGGAAGATTGTTGAGAGTCCAAATGTTAGGGTTGATGAAGAATCACATAAAATCATAGATGAGCAAGAAGATTGCTGGTCAGATGAACCTACTGTACAAAAGAAGTTGAAGAGGTTAAAAAAGGGAAGAAACTCAAGAGAAGACTACTAAGACTCTTGCCAAATATGTTTAGAAGAATCATTCAGAAGCTCAGATCATTAGAGACAAGAATGAAGGAGTGTAGACAAGAAGGTTTGCAAGACAAAATGAATAGGTTAATTTTTTTTACTGTCAAGAGTAGAGCCTAAAACTTTTGTTGATGCTAGTAAGGATGAAGGATGGATACAAGAAATTGAAGAAGAACTAGATTAGATAGAGAAGAATCAAACATGGGAATTGGTGCCAAGGCTTGTGGACAAAAATGTGATAGGTAAAAAGTGGTGTTCAGAAACAAATTGAATGAAGATGGAGAAGTGGTAAAATAAAGCAAGGTTGGTTTGGAAGGGTTATTCACAAGTAGAAGGAATTGATTTGAAGAGAAATTTGATCTAGTAGAAAGAATGGAGGCAATCCAAATGTTTCTTCCATTTGCAACACATAAGAGTTTTAAGGTATATCAAATGGATGTCAAATCTACATCTTGAATGGTGACTTAGAAGAAGTCTACATAGAGCAGCCTGATGAATTCTAATTATTAGAAGACTTGAATATGGTATATAGACTTAAGAGGGCTTTGTATGGTCTCAAACAAGCCCTTAGGGCTTGGTATGCAAGGTTGGACAAGTACCTACTCCAACAGGGCTTCAAGAAAGGTACCGTAGATGGTAATCTCTACATCAAAATTGAGGATGAACAAATTCTAATAGTTGTTCTGTATGTTGATGATATAATTTCCAGTGGCAATGATGAGATGTGTAAGAAGTTTGTAGAAGAGATGAAAATTCTATGATAGGTGAGTTATCATTCTTTCTTGGACTCAAAATTGCTCAATCAGATGATGTCATCTTTATCTCTCAAGCAAAGTATGTCAAGGAGATGTTGAAGAAGTTTGGCATGGAAGATTGCAAACCAGTAACTACTCTTATCATAACAGGTTGTCATTTGAGTAAAGATGATGAGTCACCTTAAGATGATTAGACTCTACATAGGTCTATGATTGGGGGCATACTATACTTAACAATATCTAGACCTGACATTAGGTAATTTGTGTGTTTGGTTGCAAGGTTTCAAGCTAATCCTAAAGAAACACATGTGAAGGTGGTCAAGAGAATTTTTAGATATTTGAAGAGCACTCCAGAATATGGATTGTGGCATCAAAAGGGTGATGACTTTTCCCTGAGTGCTTATACTGATGCAGATTGGGCTAGCAATGTTGATGATACAAGAAGCACTAGAGTGGTGGATCTTTCTTTTTGGGAGATAGATTGGTTTCATGGTTGAGTAAGAAGAAAGATTCAATATCCTTATCAATAGAAGAAGTAGAGTGTATAGTTGCAGCAGCCTGCTGCACTCAAGTGTTGTGGATAAAGCAAACATTAAAGGATATCAAGGTAGTGTATGATGAGCTCATTCCTATTATTTATGATAATACAAGTGCAATTAATATTTCAAATAATTGAGTGATGCATTCTAGAACCAAGCATTTATCTATTAGGTATCACTTTTTGAGAGAGAAGGTTACAAATCAAGAGGTTAGATTAGAAGATGTGCCTACAAAGGATCAAGTTGTAGACATCTTTACAAAGGCACTTTCTAAGGACAAATTTGAGTATCTCAGACAGAAGTTAGGGGTTGTTGCTCCTTTTTCTAACTAGATGCATAGATGGTGCATATGTCTAGGGGAAGAAATTCAAGAAATATCTTTATCCTTGGATTGATGGAGGCTACCTCTTAAGGGGAGAAAGTAGAACGATGACAAGGATGAAATCGTCAGGGGGAGCTAACAAATGAGGAGCAATAAAAGAAGATCAAGACTAATACAAAGGTGGGGAGTTAAAAGAAGATCAGGTCAGAGGAAAATGACTATCCCTTTGTCCTTGATGTCAAAGGGGAAGAAATTTCTATATCAGCTCAAGTGTTTCCATTAATGCCAAAAAGGTAGATTGTTGCATATGTGTTGTCATTCATGTCAAAAGTGGAATGGTGTGCTGATTAGTGATGATCTGCAATGTCAATAGAGATGCCAAAGGGATTTTTTTGTAGAGTGGTGATTAGTGAAGACAATAGAATAAGTAATAATAAGAAGTGTTGTGAGACAGAAGGAAAAGTGATGTGCATATGTTGTGATGGTTAGAAGAGCATACATACGAGTATTGATCAGAAGAGTTGTGAAGTGAAGGCTATAGATCAATATCATCTGTACATTGTTGTACCTTATCTACTGAAGTTTGTAGATAGATGAAAGTTAATAGGTTGAAGAGTATGCTAATATGAATAAGTTGTGATTTCTTATTTGTGTTGCAAAGAGTTGTGATTGTTGTGTATGATGTTATGAATAAAGTCTCTATTGTGGTGAATGTCGTATTTTTTGTTTTTTAATAAAAAGCATTGATTTAGTTTTGAAAGAAAGTTTCAGATAGTTCAAGGCTCAGGAATTTGCACTAAAAAAGCTTGGGAGAATGCTCCACATTCCTCTACATTCTTCTGCATTTGAAGATATGGCCTTACGGTTTGCAAGTTAGAGAGAAAGGTGTTAAGTATGCATGATCTTGATTTCAGAGCTTGAAAGTGACCGCAAAATCTTCTAGAGCTTGTAGATAGAAGTAGGTGGCTTTGTTTTGTTGTAATCAAGATGTATTATAGAAATGCTCCACATTTCTCTATAGTTGAAGATGTGATCTTGCAGTTTGGAGGAGAAATAGATGGGTAAAAGCACAAACCTATGTCACACTTTATAAAATAATCAACCAACAACCAAAAAAAATCTGAACTTCAACCACATAGAAATGGTCTTTATGCTTTGAATTTTAAAATGATGTAAACTAATGAAATGTAGATCTTTTGATGAAGTTTATTCCTGTAATTTTTCATATTTTTTAAAAATTGTTTTCAATTTTTTTATCAATTTAAGAACAAATTTTAGAATGTTGAAAATTTCAGGAAAAAGTGATGTTCATGGGATGTCAAGAAACAAATTAAAACAAACTTCATTTCTCCCTAATTTTTTTTTCCAAATAGGTAACTTCAATATCTAGTGCATGGAAAAAATATCAAATTTTGATGTATATTTTTCTCGTAATAATGTTTTAAAATCAAATTTGTTAGAATTTTACATTTTTCATGGGATGTCAACAATTGTCTATGTTGTAAATGATTTTCAAAAAATAAATTATACCCTTTTGAAGAGGACTCTCTCATTGAGTGCACCACATAGTTTTAAAATTTTTTAATATGTTTTACTTTTTTTTCTAATTTCTAATCAACCTTTTTTTTAACTTTAACAACCTACTTGTAGTATTTGAAAAATAAAACATATTAAAACTAATCAAAATATGAAAAAAATTACATATTTGGATTCTCCACTCTGAGCTCTACAAAAGGGTATTTTTATTTGTTACAGAAAATTCATTCTAACAGGAGAAATACCCTATTAAATTTCAATGTTTCATAAAGTTGTGCAAAAAGGTGAGTTGGCTGCCATGTAGGCAGCCAACTAGACATACTTGACCAAGTTCTTTATAGCCGACTGTGTTTCAGGCATAACTTTATCAGGTGATAATTTATCACCTAATAAATTATCAATCGGTACATAGTCGACTGATAACGTATCGGCGTAAAATAGTTCATACATGTACAAAAAATTTTTTTTAATAATTTTTCAATTCAAGAAAATTCAATTAAATACAAAAGAAGATAAATTTCAGCAAAGGAAGGCTTATTTTGACAAAAGAAGACTTATTTTCAACAAAAAAGGTTTATTTCATATCATGTTTTCTCTTTCACATCATATAAGTATTTTATTATGATATATTTAAAATAGAGGCATCATACCTTTCCCCCCTCGTGGGTAAATCATTATATATACTATCCTAGGTATCTCGAGAAAACTAGCTTTATGTATGTGCACAATCATGTTTTCCCTTGCACTTCTTCTCTTCTCACTTTTTCATTTATTTTTCATGTGTGGGTTCCATCCCTTGTTACAAATTAGTATTTAACAAATGAAATCAGTTACAAGTGTTATTTTATTTACATCACATCCTTGCATTTAAGGAATCATAGGTCTTCCCCTTTGTAATCTTATCCTTTCATTGCTATATACCTTTTCATAGGATCTATATATCATGTTTTCTCTCTTTCACATCATATAAGTCTTTTATTACGATATATTTAAATTAGAGGCATCATGATATACCAAATATGCTTATGATACCAAATTTGCTCATGATATGTTTGTAATTTGAATGCTTTTTTTTTTTACTTTATCTTTAACAAATGAACAATTTATAATTTAGTATTCTATTTATGCAATATTAACTACATGCATTCATTGAAGGCACACATGTGTGTACACTTGTATGCAGGTGAATTCAAATTTGAGTGTAATTTGTGATGGAGAATTAAAAGACTAGATCAAGGAAGTATGATCAAACAAGAGAGAGGAAGAGAAACGTGTTGATGGTGGTTTTAGCACACAACAACATAAGTGTGATTGTTGGTTTCACACCTCTCTTGAAAAGTATCCTACCCTAGGTAAGACTACTCTAAGGATAATACAACTAGGTCTTAGTTTGCCTGGAATCTCTCAGTTGGTATGTTCTAGCTATGCCTACAAGGGGTCTTACATGTAATCTACAAATCTTCAGGTTTGGGGCAGCAAATACACATAAACCCTTTTATGATTTTCAGCTGATAAACAAGATAAGGTGCTACTGAGAATTCCTATTCTAATAACTAATAGTGGTTTTTAAAGAAAATGCAAAAGGTGTAGGGTTTTAGAAGGATCCTAAGTGACATTCACAACGCATAGGTTTTCATTAGTAGACAAATACTCCAAACAGTAAACCAGCTTCCTGAGCTACCAAACTAAAATGAAGTGTTACAATGCTGCAGGAAATGGTGCTATCTTCAATGCAAGTCAAAATATTTTCAGATCACATTCATTGTCTAAATACCCAATAAATGGCACAACTTAACTCATGAAATGTAATTGAACTTTAGCACAAATAATCAGCCCAGACTAACTTTACACAACTATTTACCATCAGCAAATAACTAGAAGTATGGACTTGGAATATTCATCAAATACTTCAGCAAACCATGAGTATTACAAAAGTATAATTAATCTAACTATGGCAGAGCGACAAGCAAACCATGAAAACCACAATGAGTCAACACAAAATACAAATTCTTAGAATTACTGCAGAAACTTGCTTTGTATTACCTCAAATGGCATACAGTCAACAATTTGGCATCAAAATCTCTCTTACAATCAAAGGAAATGGCAACCCTTTATATAGAAAAGCAACATACCCTAGCTTCAAATGAACAGTGGAGATTAACTCAACACCACAATCTAGATTACATCAATAAATACAACTATGACAACTCACATCAATTCTTGGATTACATTTTGTCCTTTATGAAAAAGACAAAAAATAGCCCCCAGATACATTGAATCTAGTCAATTTGACTAGCCAACTCAGTATATTAATAGAAAAGAACATTTTAGAAGAAAGAAAAAGACAAAATGGAGTCACATGCTGCCCCATATATAGCAATTTACAATTGAGACAAGATTACATCATTAGAATATTCAACATAATGTCAAGACTCCTTGTCTAAGTCAATTTTGTCTTTGCTGGCTAGCTTGTTGCGATAAGTCAACCATGCCTCAAGTGCAAGATTAATGTCAAACAGGTATGGATCCTTCAAATGATTTATCTGATAATCAAACACTTCCAACTCCCGACTAAATTTGCTATGTATTCTTTCTATTTCTGCCCCTGCCTTCTGAAATGCTTTGAATTCAGCTCTGAGGTCAATTGCCTTGTCCAACCTCTCCTCCATACTAAGCGTGTCATCCTCAAAAATCACTTTATGCAACTTATTTTTACATTTCTCGCATCAAAAGTGGCATAATAATCATAGGATGCTTCCCTGCAATCCCTTAAAGAGTCATTGATGTTGTATATGACAGATCTCAATTCTTCATCAGCTGGTTTATATGCTTCTTTTATGTGCTCAATGGTTTCTTTTCTAAAAAGAAGCATTGATACCATTCAATAGCCTTTGGCAACTGATTCCCAGTTAAAATATTCTCTACAACTAGAGTTTAAGCAGGCAATTCTCTGATACCTTTTATCTGGGGATACATATGCGAATAATACTCATCAAAAGAATCACATTCTTCATGCAAGTCTTTCCATCTTTTGTGCAAATCTACCAATTTTTGGTGCGCTTGAGCAGAGGCACTTATGGCTTCACATCCCATCTCAAAAACTTTTAGTAGCCAATTTTTTGTTCCTTGGGACTTTGATCTAATGTTGCCCAATTAGTCATTTCATCAGTAGACAGGAAAGTTGGTATTTCCCTATATCTCCTCCTGCATCTACTAGCTTTATCAAAAATTGAAAACATGGTCAAAGTTCTTCATTTTGCTGTTTCAAATCTTTCTTGGACATTTCATCCTTGTCCAATTGCTCCAAAATTGATGTGACTGAGCCCCTGAAATCATCTACTCTTTGAGCACGAGTGGCTGGACCTAGATCAATTGTAGTTATGATATAATCTTGCGCCCTGACTTGTTCTCTTGCTATATCAGATGGCGGGACCGCTATTTCTACTATCCTTGATCCTGATTCGCTCTTGTAGATTGTTGATTGAATCTTAGCCTTTCTCTACTTCTTAGGCTTCTAAGCTTGTGACAGGATCGTGCTCAAGTCAAGCTGCATTACTTCTACTTGAGGCTCAGGACATGTTATTCTGCCTTGTAGCCACTTAGGAGCAGAAGATTTATTTAATCCAGAGGCTCCATCTTTATCAGATATAGCTAGCTCTTTGGATGGTTCTTGTTCTTTCTCTGGCTCTTTGTTCTTCTCTAGAATTTTCTCTTTTTCCTTTTCTTCTTCTCGGGCCAAATTATCTAGATTTTAAATTACATTCTCCTGTGCAATTTTGAAAACTTCCACTATTTGATCTTTGTCTTGAGGACTATCATATATATCAATAATTTCCACATCAGCTGAAGGTTCATGGAAATCATCAGTATTTACTTCAGCCAAGGTATCCTTCTCCTCCTTAATTGTTGTTTCAGATTCCTATAATCTCAACTTTGCACACACTTTCTCAATCCCAGGCAGTAGTGGTACTACCAATGAATCCGCATACATTTGGGAAATAGGGACAGTAGAAGAGATGGCTAAGGAAGGCGTACTGACCTATGTTAGATTAGCCAAGACTGATGATAAGGAGGAAGAAATGACAAGAGGTGAAGGAAAGGGTAGTGAAGATAGAGGAAGAGGAGGTGAAAGGATGGCAGAAATGGGGGGCAATGATAAAGAAGAAGAAGATGTAGGTGCAGTGGTAGTGGAAGGGTATGAAATGGTGAGAGTGGAGGAAATGGGACTGCTAGGGGTGCTAGAAGAAACTTCTAGTGAACAAGAGGTAGTGGCAATGGTAGAGGAAAGAGAGGTGGTGAGAGATGTTTCTTGAGTTATGGAAGATGAGGTTATGGGTGAAGTGGATGCAATGGAGGAAAGATGAATGGAAGGAGAAGTGGTAGCAGAAATAATAGAGGTTGTGACAGTAGTGTCAATACTTTGTGTAAGGGGTTGGGTAGTTGGGGGATTAGACTCTTTCCTAGTTGCAGCATCCTCTTTACTAACGTCTCTCTTGTACCTTCTTAGCCTTAGAGCTTTCTCTAGCACCACTTGGCATGTCTTTTCTCTTGGAGGCCGTTGTCCTGGTAGAAGAAGGTTGATCTTTCTTCTGAGGAGACCTTATAGAGGGCTTCTTCATCTTCTTGGCCTTTTAAGTCAGGGATGTATGTTCCTTATTATCTAATTTCTATCTCTCAACTAGTTCTACTTCATCTGTAACATGGATTTGTTCATCTTCTTCTCCCCCGAAGTCCTTATCTGATTCCACTGCGGTGTAAGTGAGATGAACTCCTTGTCCATCTAGAGCAACCACTTGAGCTCTAACCTAGGCCTTGCTCAATCTGATTAGTTCCCTCATAACAACATCTAGGGAGCTCTCCTCTGCATTTGCCTAATTTGGCAATGGGATAGGCTGATGATATTGTGCCTCCCATGGTCCTCTGACCATAATATTTTCATTATCTTATAATTGATCAGGGACTGCCATTATATGAAACCTTTTGATGAAGTCCAGAGGCATCCTTACATGTGCTTTCTTCATAACCTCGTAATCATCAGGACAATTGGCCCAAAAGTCTTCAATGTGTACCTTGTGGAAAAGCTTCTTACTTATGAACCTTTCCATTACTCTATTTGGATCAAAGTGACCCCTTGCATTGTAGTAGTGCAAATTTAGGAGCTAAAGCTCTTTGTCTAAATTTTCTGTAGATGCCAAAGAAGGGCATGCATAAAGTCCCTTGCCAAACTTGATGGGAAATTAAACATTAGTTCTGTGCAAATGTTTGAGTTTCTCAGCACAGGGTATTAACTATCTTGACAGCTCCAAAAGTACTGTCTTATTGTCACGGTACCGAGGAAGTCTATAGGCCATTCCAATGAAGCCTTGTACTCTTATGTATGTAAATTTTTCAAATTGGATATACCACCTGCCATATCTAGTTATTTCATTCATAGCCTCGGTGGAAATCCTCAAGGTTGTGTTTCCTTGCAGCTTTTTGGCTATATACATCGTGAATGCATCATTCACCCTTTTGAAGTGTATCAATGACTGAGATGAGGTCAACTGTGGGTAGCATTCATATACTTTTATTTGAGTTTGTTCATCATTTCCAACTTCACCAACTTTGGACAACCCATCATAGTGGTTCCTTCTTGCTAATGCATAGACAACATAGGATGTCCATCTGAAGTATTTGTAATCTCTGAAATTGATGAAGGCTTCATGGATGTTGTCACTGAGGATCTAAGACCAGTGGAACTTAGTTACTTTTAATATCTCAGTGATAATAGTAAACATTCAATCCTCAAAGGTGGAGGCTGTAGGTAGTCCATATATCCTACTCAAGAAGGTCACCAAGTCCCAAATTTCATCATGAAAATCACTTCTATATAATACTCAGGGAAGCTTGACAAGAGCAGAGCTCTTGCTTTTGGCCCAATGATCATTTATAAATTTTCTACAGCCTTCTACATCCTTATTATATGTATCTTGTGATCCCTTTCTATCTAGCATAGTCATGACCTTGTGCTAGGGGATATCAAAGGTTTCAGCCAGAGAAGGTGGGTTAGATCAGCCAGGATTCCCCCATTTGTTGTCCAGATTGTTCTGGTCATTATGTCATACCTGTCTACACAGGTGGCCATTAGTTCTACACATTGCACAGAAGTAGGGAATGCAGTTGCTTGTACAATACCACTATCTCTAAGTACTCTAGCTCTGGGAGTTGGATTTGGACCAAAGACTCTCAATCTGAAGTCATCTAGATCTATATGAACCAGGTCTATGTCTCCTACATCACTCCATGTGCAGTGAATCTTGGTCTCTAGAGTGACTCCCTTGAACTCGTACTTTATTGCTTGGGCCTAAGCAGTCATTTATTCTACATGACCAGACCTTATAAGTTTGATATACCAAGGAAACTCCTAACATATTCCTAAGTTTTAGATGAATCTTAACGCAAATCTGCTATTTACTACTAACATGCTTTTGAAGGAAAATTAAATATAACTACAATAACAACGTATGCAATCAAATATCTAATGTTGCAATAAAATTCATAAAAATTACCATGAACAATGCATTACAACATTAATTCCATCATTTTGAACCACTTTCCCTTTGAAAATTTTAGAAAATTTGATCATTTGCATGGTTTTGCGCTAATTTGAGGGTTGTCTAACTCTCAGGGAGAAAAGTGCTGAATTCAAGGTCATCTAATCTCAGCGGGAAAATTGGATAGGTCCAACCAAAGGTTTACTTCCTTTCATGCTTTTAAGTGCTTTGCGTGGGTTTTGATAGTGTCCAAGTTGCACAAGATTCAGAGGTCGCCGACCTCTAACAGTTGTCAAGTCGGTCAGTTGAGATTTCAACGCAAAATCTTATCGATGTAAATTTTCATTATGTTTGGGTGGGAATCATCTTGGTCTGACCTGCACGAGTTTTGGTTACTTCCAATCAAGTCAGTGGGAGGGCATCATGTCTTAGCTCAGACAGGTCATTTTTAGCGCAAAGTTGAGGCTTTGTTTCCAGTGGGATTTTAGGAGGCTACCGACTATGTGGAGGAATTCGGGCTGTCCGACCAAGTTGGAAACATGATCATTTAGTGCACAGTTGCAACGAGGGCTTTTCAGCACAATAGGTGATCTTAAAGCTTGTGGGGTTTTTGAAACCTTCTGACCAAGTCAGAGAAGTATGCTTTGGTGCTTGTAGGTTAGACAAGGTCAATTTTAGCGCCAGGTTGTAAGTGTTCGCTGATGGAAAGGTATCGGTTGGACTTGGCATGTTGGAAAGTGTTTCCTACCATGGATGATGGAAATTGTCTTAGCAATAGGTGAGAACCAGAGAATCATCCATCGGGGAGAGTTGTAGAGTTGGAGCGATAAGTCACAAGGTGGCTGACGGAGTAAGTCTCGTCGACTGAGGTGCGGGTTTTAGAGATCTCCGACTAACTAATGAAGGTTCATTTTGTAGGTTGGTCGGACCCTATTTTGGCGCAAAAAGGATTTGAGGGTTTCTAGGAAAATTCACCTGAGTTTTGGTTTTTAAACTCATGGTAACCCATTTACTTTGACAGAGAATCTAAACTAGGGTTTTTTGAATAATAAAAATAACTCAGTTTGTATGGAAACCCTGATAGGTCTCAAAAATGCAGGTTGCTGATCCTAAGAGGATGCCAGACTCTATGCTTGGATTTGCAACATTTTTGAACTAGACAAAATCAACCTTCATGGTTTAGTGATTTCCTATACTTCAGATCCTGCTACACCTAGGTGGGTGAACCTTGGGAATTAAAGCAGACTAGATGTAAATGTATTGACTAATTAAATCTATCTACAATGGCAAAGGGTGTGGGATAGATGAAAAGCTTGCTATCTGATTATATCTAATGTCTAGTGAATGGTTTGGTAGAAATTGTATAAGTAATATCAAGGTAAAAAGGATTTTAAATGATGAATTTAAAATAAGACCAGTGCTTTGTTGGGTAACAGAGTCGAATGAAGGACCAAGACTAGTGGCTTATAATGGATAATAATTCTAATTGTTTGGCACAACTTTGGTTTGTAACTTGTATAAACATGCAAGAAAATGACTAACAAACTCTTCTTGATAATCCAACCAATATAATCAGATATCTTATAATTCACCAGAAGGTATTTTAATCCTTACTTGAAGGAACCAATTGAAATGAATGAGAAAGAATAACAAATAATATTGACTTGGAGATAGAATGGCAATCCTAATTAAATGTCTCTACTTAGTAATCCAAACTTAATACTTCCAGGCTACCGTGACTGATCAGAAGGATTTAATTCCTCAAATGGAAACCAATTTACTCAATCACACAGATACAACAAATGTGTATTGACAAATTAAATATATGCTTGATATATTAATTTGAATAACAAGGAAATATAGAACTAGAGACAACCACAGAATTGAGTAACTATAACAAACAATTGATGCCAAGATAGAACCACTGAATCAGAGAACTTCAATCCACTACTTCAAATAAAACATGCAACATAGTCTTTTTGAAACATTGTAAAGTATATATATGTATATCTATTCTACTGCTGATGATCTTTCAGCACCAATTGTTTGAACTTATATAGGTATTTCTATGAAGAGACATAACTCTTCAATAAGTCCTTTTGGGATTTTAACAAGACTAACAACTATTACATACTTATGATTAGGCTCTATTTAGCCATAAGTAAATTTTATCCAGATGGTCCAAGTACTCTTGATCTCGATGGGAATCAGTAAGCTCAATGGCACTTCTTGTAATCATTACAATTGTGACCATCTTTTCCAAGTGTTTGCAAGCTTCTCCAGATGTAGAATTCCCGTCTTTAAGAGCTCCCATAGCCTCATGTAATATAGTTTGACAATCAACATTCCACTCTTCTTTGCTTTTTAGTTCTCCATCACTTTTAAACAAGGAGGGCACTCCTGCATTAGAGGCTTCATCACCTTCCTTAGCATCATTTTTGAGTTGATCGTAGTATTTTTTATGTTGCTTAATCAATGCTTTAGTATTGGAGATACCTGCATCATCAGAAGCATCTTTGCTTTGGATCTCATTCAACTTCTCCTGCATTCTCTATTCGAGCCTTTCATGTTCTTTAGTTGCTTTGTGATTCTGAGAGTAATTATCCCAAAATAAATTTAACCAGTGTATCATGTTTGTATGTCTACTCTGCAGTACTGTGACAAGTATATCTATCTAAATTTGCAATACCTGATCTGGGGATAATGCTTCAGTGCCTTGTGAGCTTTCTCCTGAGTCAATCTTTTTATTGATTGCCCAAATGTACTCTTAACTACATCTTTCAGATAATCATTTTCTTTTGTTAGTCTTTCACAGCTGAATTTATATGCATCCCTTTCCTTGATCAATAATTGAGCTTGTGCTTTGTTTAATTTCGTAACATTGATGCTAATGTCTGCTGTAATCAGAGGGTCAGTTTCCCCTGCTTTTATAGTCATGACATGGCCAAAAGTCTTTTTAGTATCTATGATGGCTGTCTTCTTATGGGGAGGATATAGCACACATATCATCAATGAATTTTCATCATTATTGTATTTTGTACCCATGTATACTTCATTAACTCCCTCTAGAGTGAGTTTATACTATTCATCTGCACTATTTAGAAAACTGTCAAAAACCAAAGCCAAATTCAAGTCAAGACTAGGAAAAATCATAACTCCTGCATCTTTAAGCAATTATCTACCCCTGCTAGGAGTCATATCCTATATCTCTTTCTCTACTGTTACCTTCAGCATATCTAACAATTATTTTTCATTATCAGTAGAAACATCATCCACTGATTCTCTAACTTCTTTTCCTTTGCATTTGTACAAAAATGACTAAAATTCTTTTGAGTGAATAAATTTATCATCAGAAATGAAAGAATCATAGGCTATCTGGCATGGATCCTCATCAGCAGACCCCTCCTCATCATGTATCACAACAGGAGGCTGATATTGTAATATTTCCCTTTTGGACATTTTGACTGTTTTGTCCTGTGGCTCTTCTTGCTCTACCTATCCTTCAATTTTAGTGGATACAACCTCAATCTCTACTAGCTGCTTTTTCTTCTCACTTAGATCCCTTTTATACTTTTCTATTACCAACTGTTAGATCTAGGGCACACAACTGAGAGGGGGGGTGAATCAGTTGTACAAAAACTTGCTTCTACTTCAAACACTTGAATCTACTTTGTTAGTTAATAGCATATCAATTAACCATTCATCAAAGCATAAAGCAAGAATACCAGAGCAGATAAACATCAACACATTAGACACCAAGATTTTGACATGGAAAACCTGGTTAAGGGAAAAACCATGGGGTGATTAACCCAAGGATTATTCTTTTTTAGAAGAATAAGAAAAATGGATGGCACATGCCAGTTAGGGCTCACTGCCTGAGCACACTACTCACAAAGAGGCACACTGCCTACAAGAGACACGCTGTCTACAAAGTGATAAGAATCACAAACTTGAACTGGAGATTGACATCTTTACCATGTCTGGATCAGTTCCATTTAAGCTCGAGATACTTCTACTCTGCCCTTCATTCTTTCACTATGCCACACTCATCCGCTTCACGACACACATTGAAATGAACTCATAAACCTTTATTTATACAAGGCATCGACTTAGGAACAATCATCTACGTCAGCAATCATCCACAAGAACATTCGCAAGATGAATAACTCATCCAGTCAGCCAATCTGAACAAGAACATCTTCATCCAGAAGAATATCTTCAATTCTGGGCTTCTAACACTAATGTGGACCGACAACACAACCTCAACACGATCCAATAATCTTCACAAGCTTGCCTGAATGACCAAGTATATCTGCACTTCCTCTACTTACCAGAATCTCTTCTCCTCTTCATCTGGAACTTCAAGAACATAGTCTGTCACAACTGTCAAACTAAAACAGGTTCTTCTAGACCTCTAAACTATGTACAAATTGAGACGACATATCACAAGGACATCCCAAACATTCCTTCCAATCTGCAGAGTCTGACAATGCACCTTCGGATCTCATCGAACCTTTTTGTAACACTGTCACTCTGGAGCATTTCCCGAAACCGGTTCTACTTGACCAATCACAACTTCTTCATATCTTCATGTGGACCTCTAAAAACTTAGTTGGATCATCTCAAGACTCATATCTACAAACCCTTTAATCCGCATCCTCTGTTCGTCAACCTATTTAGTACATTTGCCTTCTTCTTATCACTGTTCTTCATTGTTCCTAATTAAGACTAATTTTCTCAATATCCTCAGCACACGGCTCATCCAATCCTTCTTACCAATGCAATATGAGTATGTTGACATCAATGACAACATTGGTTAACCTCATACTTGCAACAATATCCCCCTTTGTCATTGATGGAAACATATGATGTGAAAAACCATCAAGACAAGAACTTCTCTTTTCTGCCATAGCTCCCCTTATCAGCAACAACTCTTCACATGTCTTCTCTTCCTTTACTGCTCCCCCTTTGATCATCAACCACTTGTTTTTCACATGTCTTCTCTCCCCCTTTGACATCAATGGCAAAGGGCTCATATTTGCAATTCTAACACATCAGAATTATACCAGCTACTCCCCCTTAGTAGTAGCTCCCCATCATCCATCTGGATCACAAGATATGATTGTGATATCCACCAGATTGATGCACATCAATGCATCTTAGTTCACCACCGGAGGGGCCATGACCCCTAACTTCTCCCTGAGATACTCAAAAGAGTCCTTGGGAAAAGGTTTAGTAAAAATATCTGCAATCTGATCCTTGGAGGGTAAATACTCCAATTTGACTTCATCCTTGTTCACTTGTTCTCTTAGAAAGTGAAACTTGATAGATATGTTCTTGGTCTTAGAATGCAACATCGGATTCTTAGAAATATTTATTGCACTTGAATTATCACAAAAAATTGTGATAGGCTCCTCATATTCTACTTTAATATCCCTTAACATTTGCTTCATCCACAAAATTTGAGTGCAACTACCTGATGTTGCAATGTATTTTGCTTCAGTTGTAGACAGAGATATTGCCTCTTGTTTCTTGCTCAGCCAAGAAACTAATCTTTTTCCCAAAAAGAAAGCTCCACCACTGGTGCTCTTCTGGTCATCCACATCTCCTGCCCAATCTGCATCTGTATATGCATGAAGAGAGAAATCCTGATCTCTAGGATACCATAGGCCATACTCAACTCTCCCCTTTAGATATCTAAAAATCCTCTTGATTGCCATAACATGAGATTCTCTAGGATCATCCTGGAATCTTGCCACAAGACTAACAACTTGCATTATATCTGGTCTAGTCTGAGTGAGATACAATAATGCTCCAATCATTGATCTGGTCTGATCTATCTTAGGAGAGTCATCATCTTTGCTCAACTTACATCCGGTTGCCATAGGAGTGTTCATTAGCTTTGAATCTCCCATTCTAAATTTCCTCCACAATTCTTTCACATATTTGGTCTGAGAGATAAAGATGCCTTTCTTTGTTTGAGTAATTTGCAGACCCAAGAAGAAATTCATTTCACCAAGCATTGACATTTCAAACTCACTTTTCATTTGATTTGCAAAGGTTTTACACAAAATATCTCTTCTTCCAAAGATGATATCATCAACAAATACTTCAACAATCAAGATGTTTTCATTATCTATTTTGAAATATAGATTACTATCAACAATACCTTTGTTGAAACCAATCTACACAAGATGCTTATCCAACCTTTCATACCATGCTCTTGGGGCTTGCTTCAATCCATACAGTGCTTTCTTCAACTTACAGACCATATCATCATGATCAGACAATTGAAATCCATCCAGTTGTTCAATGTATACTTCTTCTTCTAAATCACCATTTAGGAAGGCAGACTTGACATCCATCTGATATACCTTGAAGTCTTTGAAAGCAGCATATGCAAGAAATAATCTGACTGCTTCAATTCTTGCTATCGGAGCAAAGGTTTCTTCAAAATCAATTCCTTCTATTTGAGAGTAGCCTTTGCAGACCAATATGGCTTTGTTTCTGATTACTTTAACAACCTCATTTAGTTTGTTCCGGAAGACCCATTTGGTTCCAATCACATTCTTGTTTCTAGGTCTAGGAACAAGATCCCAAGTGTGATTTTTCTCGATTTGCATCAACTCTTCCTCCATTGCTTTGGTCCAGTTTTCATCATTGCAAGCTTCATTTATTGTCTTAGGTTCAATCTTTGAAATCAGACAACATTCATCAATATTTTGAGCAATTTTCCTCCTTGTTTGTACCCCTTTGCTTTTGTCACCTATGATCTGATCTTCAGAGTGATTTAGAGTTACATACCTTGGAACTTTGGGAGTTTCTTGCACTACTGTTTCTTGATCAAGCTCATTTGGACAAACCTCTTCTTCCTGATTTACCGGATCAGTCTAAATCTGACTTTCAGGAAAGGATTGAGTTCCTTGAATTAGAACACCATTCTGATCATCTTCATCATACTCATAAAACCTTGAGGGCTTCTCAACTCCTTTATCAACCTTTACATTTGTACTTTCTATCATCTTTCTCAATCTCTTATTATAACACCGATATGCTTTGCTTTGAGTGGAGTAACCCAAGAAAATTCCTTCATCACTTCTAGCATCAAACTTTCCTAGATCTTCATCTCTTTTAATATAACACTTGCTACCAAATACTCTAAAATATCTCATAGTAGGAGTGATGCCAAACCAAAGTTCATAAGGAGTCTTACCAGTATTGCTTCTAATTTGAACTCGGTTTAGAGTGTAGACTGCAGTGCTGACAACTTCTCTCCAAAATATCTGAGGAACATTTGCTTCCATCATCATTGTCTTGGAAGCTTCCTGGATGGTCCGGTTCTTTCTCTCAACTACTCCATTCTGCTATGGAGTCCTAGGAGCAGACAACTGTCTCTTTATGCCATGCTTCTCACAAAAGTCTATGAATTCATTGGATGTGAATTCACCACCTCTATCAAACTGTTGACACTTCAGTTTCAATCCAGATTGATTCTCTACCATAGCCTTGAAAATTTTGAACTTCTCAAAAGCTTCTAATTCCTCTTTCAGAAAGGTAACCCACATCATCTGGGAATAATCATCAATCAGTAGCATGAAATGTCTATCACCTTGCATACTCTTGATTCTTGTCGGACTGCATAGATCAGTATGAACTAATTCCAGTAATCCGGTAGAGGACTGATCCTTGCTTTTGAAAGAGACTCTGCTCTGTTTACCTAGGTGACATTCTTTGCACAAACTATTTGTAGGTTTCACCAATTTTGGAAGATCTCTTACAGCTTGAGTGTTGCTTATCTTGATGATGTTATCAAAATTTACATGACACATCCTTCTATGCCACAACCAACTCTGATCAACTTGAATAAATAAACAACTTTTATTAGAACCAACCAGATGGAAGATATTATCTTTTGTTTGAGTACCGGATGCAATCTCAGTTCTGGAGCTTTCAAGGATCTTGTATCTTCCATTTTTGAACTGGAGATCATAACCTTTGTCTACCAGCTATCCAACACTGAGAAGATTGTGCTTCAATCCTTCAACATACAATACATTACCGGTTTTGCTCTTTCCATCAAAAGAGATAGTTCCCCTACCTCTAATTCTACCAGCAGAGTTGTCACCAAACTTTACCATTCCTCCTTCATACCTTTCCAAATCTAAGAACTTGTTCTTGTCACCTGTCATATGGTGAGAGCATCCACTGTCAATAACCCAATCATCCTTTTCTTCAACTTGGGCAGCCAAAGATCTTTCTACAACCTTATGATTGATAGATTCAAAGGATATTGGTTCTTCTTCCTTAATGGAAATAAACACCCATTCATTTCCAGATTTGTCTCCCATCTCTGATTCATCATCTGTTACTCCTTCATTATTAGCTTCTTCATGAACATAATAACAATTCTTTTGGAACCTTTGTCTATTAGAGTTTGACCTTGTAGATCTTCCTAGACATCTTGATGCAAAGTAACCAATCTTATTGCAGTTGAAGCATTTAAAAGGTAATTTTCCTTCATACTTACTAGATCCTCTTGGTAGTCTTTTTGCAATGAGGGCTTCAAGTTGGGCTGTTTCTACTTCTTCCTCTTCCATATCTTCCCTTGCTTGATCATACCATGACAGCTTCCTTGAAGAGTTTTCTCTCGGATCAAATCTTTGTTTGCCTTTCACATAGGCACTGGCTTTGAATGCAGATTCAGTCTTGGGGGGATCATCTCCAAACTCAGTCATTTCAAATGCAGCCAGTTTGCCAGCCAATTGCTCTCTTGTGATAGTTGTATGAGCTCTAAACTTATCAATGGTAGCCACCTTGATTTTGTAGGCAGCAGGAAGGGATCTGAGAATTTTGCAAACAATCTCAATTTTATCCAAAACTCCACCAGCATTCCTAATTTCACATACCGGCTCATTTACTCTTGGCATAAAGGTAGTGATATTTTCATCATCTCTCATCTTCAATCTTTCAATTTTCCCTTTGAGACTCTACAACCTTGCACTCTTAACAAACTCGTCTCCTTCATGCAGAAGTTCTAGTTTAATCTAGATCTCATAGGCAATTGGTAGGTCAATAACATTTGAGAGATCTGTGTCAGTTAATGCGCTTAGAAGAGCTTCTTTTGTCTGCAGATTATTTTCAACATCTGTGATTTCATTTAGAGTTGTCAGACCACCCTGTGGAGGTTTATATGCTTTTTTAACCATGGACAAGTACGCCTTTCCCATACACTCTAAGTGACATTTCATGCGGCCTTTCCAAAGAGTGAAGTTGGTTCCATCAAACTTCGAACTATCCTTCTTGTATGACGACATCCTGGATCTCCTCAAGCAGTTAAGCTCCTTTCAGAGGAACTCAGCTCTAATACCAATTGTTAGATCTAGGGCACACAACTGAGAGGGAGGGTGAATCAGTTGTACAAAAACTTGCTTCTACTTCAAACACTTGAATCTACTTTGTTAGTTAACAACATATCAATTAACCATTCATCAAAGCATAAAGCAAGAATACCAGAGCAGATAAACATCAACACATTAGACACCAAGATTTTGACATGGAAAACCTGGTTAAGGGAAAAACCACGGGGTGATTAACCCAAGGATTATTCTCTATTAGAAGAATAAGAAAAATGGATGGCACATGCTAGTTAGGGCTCACTCCCCGAGCACACTACTCACAAAGAGGCACACTGCCTACAAGAGACACACTGTCTACAAAGTGATAAGAATCACAAACTTGAACTAGAGATTGACATATTTACCATGTCTGGATCAGTTCCATTTAAGCCCGAGATACTTCTGCTCTGCACTTCGCTCTTTTGCTATACCACATTCATCCGCTTCATGACGCACATTGAAATGAACTCACAAATGTTTATTTATAGAAGGCATTGACTTAGGAACAATCATCTAAGTCACCAATCATCCACAAGAACATTCACAAGATGAATAACTCATCTGGTTGGCCAGTTTGAATAAGAACATCTTCATCCGGAAGAATATCTTCAATTCTGGGCTTCTAACACTAATGCGGACCGACAACACAACCTCAACATGATCTAATAATCTTCACAAGCTTGCCTCAATGACCAGGTATATCGACACTTCCTCTACTTACCAGAATCTCTTCTCCTCTTCATCCAGAACTTCAAGAACATAGTCTGTCGCGACTAACAAACTGAAAAAGGTTCTTCTGGACCTCCAAACTATGTACAAACTGAGATGACATATCACAAGGACATCCCAAACATTCCTTCCAATCTGCAGAGTCTGACAATGCACCTCCGGATCTCACCGGACCTTTTTGTAACACTCTGTCACTCCGGAGCATCTCCTGGAACCGGTTCTACTTGACCGATCACAACTTCTTCATACCTTCATGCGGACCTCTGAAAACTTAACTAGATAATCTCAAGACTCATATCTACAAACCCTTTAATCTGTATCCTCTATTCCTCAACCTATTGAGTACATTTGCCTTCTTCTTATCACTATTCTTCACTGTTCCTGATTGAGACTAATTTTCTCAATATCCTCAGCACACGGCTCATCCAATCCTTCATACCAATGCAATATGAGTATGTTGACATCAATGACAACACTGGTTAACCTCATACTTGCAACACCAACTCCACCTCATCCTCTTCTAAATTTCTTATCACATCATCATGTGGATAAGGTATGTGCATGTATCCACTGAGATTTTGTTTTCTTCATACAGAGTCAATAAAACCTTCAGGGTCAAACCCTTTCCTTGCCTCAGTACTCCTCATATTATAATGCATCAACTTATCCATAATGAGATTATAACCTTCTTTTGACACCACAGTAAAATCTCCAAAACATAAGGTGCTTGGCATAAAAGATTGTTTATCATGTGAGCTCAAATGCATTACATTTGAGCAACACATCTACCTAATTATCTCTAAATAAGCAATTCTGTCAGGGACAGTTTTGGGCAATATGAGTGGACTATCTTCAAAACCATATACTCTTATCATAGTAGCATCTTCAAAACAATACCAGTCTCCCCAATTATGAGTGACAGTAAGGGGGCCACCAAAATCTTTTGGCCTGAGGAACCTTTTTATTTCAGTCAAGACTGAGTACTCACAAGCCTGATTGAAATATCTGTATAGTACTTTTACACAATGTTCTTCAAATTGGACATAACTAGAATGGGTATATGTACTGTCCCATATTCTAGTCCACATTTGTATTGGTAATTTTTCCCCCCTCTTATCTACAGCAACAACTTTAAGTTCACTTGGCCATAACCCTACTTCCCAGTCGAAATACAACACCATGTGCATAAGCAATGAGTAATGCTCAAAAGAGCATGCTATGGAACTATTTTTATTGCAGACAAGCCAGAATCTATTCTATTAGCAATATAGGCAGCATAGTCAAACTGCCTGGCATTATGACATTGAATGTCAGTAGCTATAACCATTAAAGGGATGGTCATGAACTCAGGGACCTCTGAACCAAGGACTTGGCCCACAAAATAATAAGTATGCTATATATATGGTTCAAATATAGCTACATGAAAAGGAGGACCATCATTTTCAGTCAAAGGCATCACTTCTCCTTCAACTCTGGGCCTATGAATGAGCAGCCTCCATCCATTGTAGGTTGTGTCCATTCTCCAATATTCCCTCTCTAGGTCTTCACAAATATTAGGGATGGTACACAAATCATCTAGATTAAATACTTCCCAAATGGCATTTTTTGACAAATGCACAATTGTCTCCCCTTGTGGGTTGCATATAGCTTTTAGGCTTGAGCTATATTGTTTGGCAAGTAGTTGGAGGAGTTCCACATTCAGGCATACATTAGGCATGACCAATTTTCCCAAATTCAAGTGTCATGGGTTTGACACAGGAGCATTCCTGATCCTTCTATTATAATGGAATCTAAAAAGCTCATATCCTCTTATTGGGGTCCAGATATCTCCCAAGAACTTATATTTATCTTCTAATTTTTCAACTTCTGCCCTAAGTTGAGCAGATCTCGTGGCCTTGGGAGTTGAGCTAGGCAATTGATCAATTAAATCCTGATTGAGTTTTCTGTCTTTTATTTTTTCTTTAGGGGTTTGATCAGTTTTTTGTTTTTTAGATTTACTAGTTTCCCCTTGTGATTTTCCACCTTCTCCCTCTCTTGGAGTATCCATATTCAAATTTTGGTAGAAAATTCAAACACAGGCTATACACAATGGTTCATATATAAATACCTGTTGTTTTGTGGCTGTGATTGAAATCCTTTTCTTGCGCTTCAAGAATTCATCTATATTCTCTTCTTAGACATCTCTGTCAATTGTAATTATAATGATCTTAAAAGATTTCATCGCCGTATGCATTTAATTGTCTAATCAATTCAATGTCATTCATCACTGAGAAATGTCACATCGCCATAACTCCTATCATCGGCATGATTTTCAAAATGTCTGGGTAACCTTAATATTTCCTCATGGCGCGAACAATCAATCGGCGTGACCCCTCAATTGTATTCCTGATGCTATGTTATGTCATATCTTAAGCAGGTGCGACCATCAGCATGACTTCCTTCATCACCGTGTATTTTAGATTTCCCTCCGATATAGTGAGTCTTACCGATATGACTATCATTAAGAGTCTCACCGACAACAATTAGTTATCAGGGTGATCAATACTATCAGGATAACATATTTATGTTTCCCCAAGCTTCATTGTCTTTCCGATAGTCTTCTATATCCTGGATCGGAATGACTATCGTAATATCTCACCGATATGGTTTAAAATTTCTTATCAATGGGGTGACTTTATTTCCATCGGAGTGAGACATACCATTGGGGTAATTCTTTTCAGATCACCTGATCACAATTATCTCCCCGATGGCAACTTTATATTCTTTATTGGAGAGAATCTGTCAAAATGTCACCGACACCCTTTTCATCACTGTGACTTGTGAGTCGGCAAGACATAATAGCTTCATCTTGATATGCTAAATTGCTCTGATAGATATGTGTATCGATGTGACTCACACTGAAAGTTCCTTTTATTTTTTCACCAAGACATTGGAGTATCGGAGACTTATTTGCTTTTCATCCCGATGGTTCATTTCTTGCTGATGGTTATTGTTTCCTTGCCCCCACAGGATGCTCGGTGAGACTCTTGCCGAAAATACTTCATCAGTATGATATATACCATCAGGGTAGCTTTTAAAGGACCATCCGATGATTATTAGTCATAACGATCAGTGTGACTACTTACTTCTCTTACCGATGAAAGGCCATCAGTATTACCTCTTCCATCAGTGACTTCTATAAATCTCTTTCTGATCTCTATTCTCACGCCAATACTTATTTTCATTGACTCCTCATGTATCAATATAAACAATACAAAGTCTTGCCGATGGATTGACATTTAAGTAATTTTGCATTGCTTAGCCATTGACATCTTGTGGGATGTATCAATTTTTTACTATGGTTTTGGGATGTTTTTAGGATTTGCTCAAATATGGTGAAGTGAGAAGATAGTAAAAATTTTAAATTTTTACTATCCCAAGAGTGGCTCTATCTAGGATGTATACTCCCTGTGAGTATGACAAGGATCCAGATCTCCTAGGGAAGTAGACCACATGTTTTTATTCATTTGGGGTGATGATTTTATGAAAAATGAAAAAGGGGAGTGACAAATGATGGGGAACGGGAATGATTCCTAAACTGTTGTGCATGGAATAAAATATTTTTGAGAATTGTTTGAGGGTTGTCCATGCACTGGCAATGCTTAATCCTCATCGTACATGTTTATGAACAGAACTGCTTCAAGTATTGCCCATGTACAGGTAATTCCTACTTTTCTCCAGACATATTCTGCAAGTAGTAAGAGTCATCACCTCCTTTGCTAGTGATAACAGAAGGACCCAACCATAGGGCTTCAAATTTTCCATGCTTTCCTTTGTCTTGACTTCTTGCATTCCACATTAATACCAGATCATTTATTTCAAACTTTCTATCTTTGGTCTTTTTGTCAAAGAGATATTTTACTTGTGATTGTAGCTTAACATTCTGCCTTTGAGCTATTCTTCTTGTTTCATCAAGTTCTGCCAGATGTTCCAACCTCTCCTCCATTGGTTCAGAAATGTTCAGGTCTTACTAGAGAATAAATTTGTATACTGGTATAAGATTTTCCAATGGTAATCTTTCTTGTGTTCCATATACTAGCTCAATAGGAGATCTCCCAATTGCTCTCTTTACAGTAATCCTATCAGCCCACACTGCCATTCTTAATTTTGAATCCCAAGCTTTTTTATTTTTGTCCAACATTCTTTTTATGATTTTTAGGAGGCTTTTGTTACTTGATTCTGCTTGTCCATTTGCCTGTGGATGATAGGGGGCGGCATAGGAGACAGTGATGCCATGTGTACTGCAAAATCCTTTGAATTCATCTGATCTAAAACACATCCCATTATCTGTAATTAATCTCACTGGGGTGCCAAATCTAAACATAATATTTTCCATTAGAAAGTTAATCACCACCTTGTTGGTTGCCTGTTTGGTTGGAATTACTTCCACCCATTTTGTGAAATAATCAATTGCTACTAAAATTCATCTATGTCCACCACTTGATTTCTCCGCAATTTCACCTATGAAATCAATACCCCACTGATAGAATGGAGCCTCAACTTGCATGGGTTTCAAAGGCAATGCTCCTTGGTACTTTAACTTTCTTGAGAATTTTTGGCATGCTTTACACTTCCTAGTGTAATTGTATGAATCATTAAAAACATGAGGCCAATAGTATCTGGCCCTCAGGATCTTGTGGGTTGTAGTCCTTGCTGAGAAATGGCCTCCACACATGCCCTCATGTAACTCCTTCATAATATGTTTTGATTGATATTCATCCAAACATAATAGTAAAATCCCATCTCTATTTTTCCAGTAAAGGTCCCCATTGATGAGTACATATCTTGAAGCTTGTAGTTTGAGTGTCCTCCTTTTGTTATCATCATACCCTTTAGGACACTTCATATGTTTTAGATAATATATTACATCAGCATACCATGGAGTATGCTCAATACTGGTACTTACATTATCAACATCATTAGCACCACATATCTGGGAAGCTTTGAGATTACTTTCAACCATCAATATAGCAAGGCCTTGTCCCCTCACTAGTTTAGTGATCTGGATTTCAATATTGAATTCTTGAATTCTATTGATCCACCTGCATCTTCTACCAGTGACTTTGGTCTGGACCAATACATCCTTAACTGTAGCATTAGGTACATATGCTATGATTTTGGCTCCCACCAAGTATGGTCTAAAGGTTTTTACTGCTTTTACCAATGCATATGCCTGTTTTTCAACAATGTCATACTTCAACTCTGCATTCTGAAGGGATTTACTGAAAAATGAGATAAGATGTTCATATCCATCATTGTTTTTCTGTAATAGCATTGCTGCAACTGTATGGTAAGATGCAAATGAAAACAATTGGAATGGTTTACTAAAGTCAGGGGATACTAAGACTGGGGCTTCTTTGATTGTCCTCTTAATATTAGCAAATGCTTCTATTGTTTCTGTTGTCCATTTTATTTCTGAGTTTTTCTTTAGCATCTTTGATATAGGGTAAACAATTTCTACAAAATTAGATATAAACCTCCTCACAAAATTAATTTGTCCAAAAAATGACTGTATGTCTTTCACATTTTTAGGAATAGGGACTTGGTCAATTGCTTTTACCCTCTCTGGATCTATTTTCACTCCATCCTTAGAAACTATGTGGCCAAGTAATTTCCCTTCTGTCACTGCAAAATGGCACTTTTTAGGATTCAATGAAATCCCATACTCTAGGGCCCTGATAAATATTTGCTCCAAGTGTGTGCAATGATCCTCTGCCCTCTTAGAATATGCTGTCAAGTCATCTTGATACACTAGCATGATTTTATTTATCAACTCAAAAAAAGCCACATCCATTGCTCTCTGGAAGGTTTCTCCAGCATTAGTAAGCCCAAATGACATTCTTAAATATACATATGTTCCCCATGGAGTGGTGAATGTAGTCTTAAATTGCTCTGATTCTTTGACTTTCACCTGATTGTAACTTGAGAAACCATCCATCATTGGCAAGAATTCACATACAGTAACCCTTTGTAATATTGCTTCCATATTGGGGAGGGGATAGTTATCTTTAAGAGAAGACATGTTTAAGTTCTTGAAATCCACACATAATCTAATATCACCATTCTTTTTTCTGACAGGAACTAAATTAGATACCCAGGAGGAATGTTTGATAGGTTTAATGATAGCCCCATGCCTTTATTTTGTAAGTTCTTCTAACATTTTAGGGGCTAAGGTAGCGTTGATTGGCCTCTATTTTTGCCTAAATGGTTTAGCATCTGGCTTTAGTGGTATTTCATGTTGAAACAGATCCTCTCTATATGCTTTTAAATCATCATATGATCAAGTAAAAATACATGCCTGAACTTCCTGAGTAAATTAATGATTCGGCTCCTGATTTTTGGATTAAGATTTCTTCCAATATACACATTCTTTGGGGTTGTTTGTGTCCCCAAATTGATTTCTTCAAGGTCATTCAATGCCACTGGTGTATCTTTCATCTTAGATATGTCATGTCCATCGAATGCCTTTTCTAATGCTATAAGTCCCTTGGGTATCTTATTTGTTTTTAACCGAACTATTTCTTGACCAAAAAGGCTTTCCTTCCCATCATGTTCCTCCACAAATGCATTGAAATTTTCATAATAATCAGTACAATGTAACAAGTTGATTATATCTGCATCGTTATCAAATACTTGCTAGTTATGTATATTATCTGGGATGGTAGGTCTAGTTTTGAATTCAACCTCTATAATTCCTCCCAATGTGACATCATCCCTTTTCAATGCGATATTTGCTAAGAAATCTGCCATAATGTTTTTAGACCTATCAACCCAATTGATTGAAAAGGCATCAGACAATTCAATATTATCCCAAACTGCATTTCTATACTGTCTCAGCCTTTTGTTTTTTGATAGGTATTTTTCTCTTATTTGGGAAATGACCAATTTAGAATCACCATAGACAGCTAACTTTTTTATTTTATGCTTAATGGCTATGTTCAAACCAATGCACAAAGCTTCATACTTAGCTACATTATTTGTGCATTCAAATGTCAATAGAAAAGAGTATTTGAAAGTTTTACCTCCTGGTGAGATGAAAACTATTCCAGCCCCATTTCCTATTTTGCTGCATGCACCATCAAAGTACATCTTCCACACATCATTTTCTTCTTTCATAGATTCAGTGTGGATTGGATCAGTGTTACACAATTCTAGTGTATTTTCTCCAACTTTGAAGACTCCTAAATCTGTATCACAAAAGAAATTTATTTGATGCCGATCCAATCTTTCTATAATATTGTCATACCTCGGCTCTCTGCATAGCTTAATTTCTTTGTCTCCCACTGGTATGGTGGCATATGATAAGTCCAACTGAACATTCCCTCCTGCCATGGCAGCCCATTGCCTTGATAGAAGCATTCCATAATATGGTGGGATGTCAACCACAATAATATCAATGTTATAAGTTGCTTCAAGGTGTGAGGCAAGTTTCATCTCTACATCCCTCATAATACCAACTACTGGGATAGATCTGTTATCCATTGCATAACACTGGCCAAATGTAGTATCAACCCACATTCCCAATTCTTTCATAGTTGCTATAGGCATGATGTTCGTGGCAGCACCTGAATCAATCATGCAATTTCTGACTATCTTGTTCTTGATTAATAGTGTAGTGTAGAATGGGTCTACCTGTGAAGGATTCTTTGTAAGTGTATCACCAAGGTATACCTCAGGCATTTTGAATGTTTCTTGATGCACATTATTTGTTGTTTTTTTAGATCCTTTATATTTTGGATTTGGTGTATCAGAAATCAACTTAACAACTGTATTCCTATATTTATCTATCTTCATCATCTCTAGGAGTGGAACTGATATTTTTACCTGAGATACTGCATGAGCAATGTCAAAAGAATGAGCCATGATCTGGTCATTCTTTTCTATTTTTGTGTCCTCCTTTTCTTGATTTTGTAAATTTTCTTTCACTTTACTCTTACCACCCTTTTCTGGTTCTTTAGATGATGATTTTGTATTATTCTTTTTGTTATTCTGGTCTTTTATAAACACACTCTCAGGAGTTTCTTGTTCAACATTTGTTGTTCTATTCCTTAAGTTGTAAGTGTTTCTAGCTTGAGCTATTGTAGCTACTGTAAGGGCTTCTCTTTCATCGTCAGTAGGATTTCTCCATTGACCATATGATTGATTGTTATAACAAATAGGTTGCTCATAACCATCTTCCTGATTTGAGAACACTTCTTGTTCTCCCATGTTGATATGATGCCTCTAGTTCCCTACATCATACTCATATCCTTCCTCCTCTGAAGAAGAGTAATCTTCAGTCACCACACATGGTGTATCCTGCATCATATTTATGGTGTGGTTATCTCTAGTCTAATTGTATAGCATTTCCTCTCATTGTACTGATTTAGCTACCTCACAGTATTCAGGTAAATGTGGTAAATTACACACCAAACACCAAGGTTTATTTTCTACCATATGAGCCATGTTTCTTTTCAGGGGGTCAGGAGTATCCTTACCATACTGTTGCTTTCTGTTGTTGTCAATGGGTCTCCCATCCTTCCAATTTGTATTGTAGGGCATATCATGCAACCTAGGCCTTTCATGCCTATGCTGACCCTCTAGTTTAGTTTGTTGAACATTTGAGTTCTGAGGATTTCTATGGTTGTCTCTCTTACTAACCATTCTTGCAGCCTTCCTATTGTTTTCAATGGTTAAGGCCACTTTCTGTGCTTCTGCCAGGGTTGCAGGGCACCGATTTCTAAGCTCATACCCTGTTTTGGGGTCAAATGCTTTCATATAAATACTTAGTGCTACAGGATCAGATAGCTTGGCTCCATGTGGTACCTTATTTTGCAATTTGGAAAATTTTAGGTTGAAATCATATACTAACTCATTTTGATATTTCTGTATACTTATCAATTCATGTAATGCAAACTCAGGGGCATATTGGTTACCATACTGGTCCTTAAACTGATTGAGGCATTAGGCAAGCTGTTAAACCAGTCTCTGGCATCTTCAGTAAGGGACATCATGAATAACCTCATTCTAATATCTTCCCAATCCATACCAATATCCTGCATGAAAGCATTGAAACTTCTAATACAATCTTCCGCTGATATTGCATTATTTCCAGTAAACTTGGGAACCATATTTCTCCAAGTACTATCCATAGGATATGGATACAACTGATATCTAGTTAAATCAAATTGACTACATATATTTGTAAGGTTTTGAGGTGGAAAGTTCATGGGTGGTGGATTGGGATAGTAATTATATCCACCTGGTGGCTAATGATAGGCATATTGTTGTTGTTGGTTCATGTGAGGATTCATGTAGGGATTTTGCGGTCTATAATATTGTTGGCTAGGGGGTGGGTAAGTATTTGCCATATGTTGAGATACATTATGTATGGGAGGTGGTCTAGGGTTTCGGGGTATAGTATTTTGATGATTTCTAGATGCATGTGAATTTGAAATTCCACCCGCATTTTGCTATGGAATTCTGGAATTGTTTCCCCTATATGGGGGTACATATTTTGGGGGACCTATTTCATCTTTACTTTTCATCTGTTGAATTTTTTGCTGTGACAACCTTTCATTTTCCTGTATCTTGAACTTTCTGAGTTCTTCCTGGAGCCAGAGCAACTCTTGTTGTTTTTCAGTCATACTTCCTAGATTCTCTGAATTGTTATTTATTTCCTAATTTTCTAGATTGTCATTCATTCCTTGATTTGAGAATCCATATCCTATCTCTTCTCCCTGATGTAATGACATCTTGAAATCATGTTCAGCTTTGTTTCAATCAATGACCTGTGCTTCATACTCACGCTGTTCTTGAGGATCCAGTTTGTATCTTGCCAAAATATCATCAGTTGCTCCACCAAGATTCTCGTTTGAATTATGTAGAGGTGTGAACTTGTTGTGAATTGAAATATTTTGCTTTGCATTATTCTCTTGGGTATCCAGATTATTATCCTAGTGAGAATAATTTGAAGTTCCATTTCTTTTGCAATTGTTTCTAAGTGGTGGAGATGACTGCAATTTCTTGCCTTCCATCTTAGATCTCCTACCATCCATTTGATATTAATTTCTTTGTTATAACTGTAACTAGAGTTGCCACCTATTTAGTAAATAGGAAAAATTTGTGTTTTATCTTTAGGGGTTCTTGTTTCCAGTAGAGTTACCAAATCAAAGTTTCTAAACTAACTCTATAAAAGGAATGATTAGTTTCTAAGGTCTTTTATTTAAGTCCCCAGTGGAGTCACCAATTTGTTAGGTCTCAAAAATGCAGGTTGCTGATCCTAAGAGGATGCCAAGCTCTATGCTTGGATTTGCAACGTTTTTGAACTAACTTGACAAAATCAACCTTCAAGGTTTAGTGATTTCCTACACTTCAAGTCCTGCTACACCTAGGTGGGTGAACCTTGGGAATTAAAGCAGACTAAATGTAAATGTATTGACTAATTAAATCTATCTACAATGGCAAAGGGTGTGGGATAGATGAAAAGCTTGCTATCTGATTATATCTAATGTCTAGTGAATGGTTTGGTAGAAATTGTATAAGTAATATCAAGGTAAAAAGGATTTTAAATGATGAATTTAAAATAAGACCAGTGCTTTGTTGGGTAACAGAGTCGAATGAAGGACCAAGACTAGTGGCTTATAATGGGTAATAATTCTAATTATTTGGCCAACTTTGGTTTATAACTTGTATAAACGTGCAAGAAAATGACTGACAAACTCTTCTTGATAATCCAACCAATATAATCAGATATCTTATAATTTACCAGAAGGTATTTTAATCCTTACTTGAAGGAACCAATTGAAATGAATGAGCAATAATAACAGATAATATTGACTTGGAGACAGAATGGCAATCCTAATTATATGGCTCTACTTAATAATCCAAACTTAATACTTCCAGGCTACCGTGACTGATCAGAAGGATTTAATTCCTCAAATGGAACCCAATTTACTCAATCACACAGATACAACAAATGTGTATTGACAAATTAAATATATGCTTGATATATTAATTTGAATAACAAGGAAATATAGAACTGGAGACAACCACAGAATTGAGTAACTATAACAAACAATTGATGCCAAGATAGAACCACTGAATCAGAGAACTTCAATCCACTACTTCAAATAAAACATGCAACATAGTCTTTCTAAAACATTGTAAAGTACATATATGTATATCTATTCTACTGCTAATGATCTTTCAGCACCAATTGTTTGAACTTATATAGGTATTTCTATGAAGAGACATAACTCTTCAATAAGTCCTTTTGGGATTTTAACAAGACTAACAACTATTACATACTTATGATTAGGCTCTATTTAGCCATAAGTAAATTTTAGCCAGATGGTCCAAGTACTCTTGATCTCAATGGGAATCAGTAAACTCAATGGCACTTCTTGTAATCATTTCAATTGTGACCATCTTTTCCAAGTGTTTGCAAGCTTCTCTAGATGCAGAATTCTCGTCTTTAAGAGCTCCCATAGCCTCATGTAATATAGTTTGACAATCAACATTCCACTCTTCTTTGCTTTTTAGTTCTCCATCACTTTTAAACAAGGAGGGCACTCCTACATTAGAGGCTTCAGCACCTTCCTTAGCATCATTTTTGAGTTGATCGTAGTATTTCTGATGTTGCTCAATCAATGCTTTAGTATTGGAGATACTTGCATCCTCAGAAGCATCTTTGCTTTGGATCTCATTCAACTTCTCCTGCATTCTCTGTTCGAGCCTTTCATGTTCTTTAATTGCTTTGTGATTCTGAGAGTAATTATCCCAAAATAAATTGAACTAGTGTATCATGTTTGTATGTCTGCTTTGCAGCACCGTCACAAGTGTATCTATCTGAATTTGCAATACCTGATCTAGGGATAATGCTTCAGTGCCTTGTGAGCTTTCTCCCTGAGTCAATCTTTTTGTTGATTGCCCAAATGTACTCTTAACTGCATCTTTTAGATAATCATTTTCTTTTGTTAGTCTTTCATAGCTGAATTTATATGCATCCCTTTCCTTGATCAATACTTGAGCTTGTGCTTTGTTTAATTTCGCAACATTGATGCCAATGTCTGATGTAATCAGAGGGTCAGTTTCCCCTGCTTTTAAAGTCATGACATGGCTGAAAGTCTTTTCAGTATCTATGATGGCTGTCTTCTTATGGGGAGGATATAGCGTCCATATCATCAATGAGTTTTCATCATTATTGTATTTTGTACCCATGTATACTTCATTAACTCCCTCTGGAGTGAGTTTACACTGTTCATCTGCACTATTTAGAAAACTGCCAAAAACCAAAGCAAAATTCAAGTCAAGACCAGGAAAAATCATAACTCCTGCATCTTTAAGCAATTATCTACCCCTGCTAGGAGTCATATCCTGTATCTCTTTCTCTACTGTTACCTTCAGCATATCTAACAATTGTTTTTCATTATCAGCAGAAACATCATCCACTGATTCTCTAACTTCTTTTCCTTTGCATTTGTACAAAAATGACTTAAATTCTTTTGAGTGAATAAATTTATCATCAGAAATGAAAAATCATAGGCTATTTGGCGTGGATCCTCATCAATAGACCCCTCCTCATCATGTATCACAACAGGAGGCTAATATTGTAACATTTTCCTTTTGGACATTTCGACTGTTTTGTCCTGTGGCTCTTCTTGCTCTACCTGTCCTTTAATTTCAGAGGATACAACCTCAATCTCTACTAGCTGCTTGTTCTTCTCACTTAGATCCCTTTTATACTTTTCTATTACCAACTCCACCTCATCCTCTTCTAAATTTCTAATTACATCATCATGTGGATAAGGTATGTGCATGTATCCACTGAGATTTTGTTTTCTTCGTGCAGAGTCAATAAAACCTTCAGGGTCAAACCCTTTCCTTGCCTTAGTACTCCTCATATTATAATGCATCAACTTATCCATAATGAAATTATAACCTTCTTTTGACACCATAGTAAAATCTCCAAAACATAAGTTGCTGGGCATAAAAGATTGTTTATCATGTGAGCTCAAATGCATTACATTTGAGCAGTGCATCTGCCTAATTATCTCTAAATAAGCAATTCTGTCAGGGACAGTTTTAGGCAATATGAGTGGACTGTCTTCAAAACCATATACTCTTATCATAGTAGCATCTTCAAAACAATACTAGTCTCCCCAATTATGAGTGACAGTAAGGGGGCCACCAAAATCTTTTGGCCAGAGGAACCTTTTTATTTCAGTTGAGACTGAGTATTCACAAGGGTGATTGAAATATCTGTATAGTACTTTTACACAATGTTCTTCAAATTGGACATAACTAGAATGGGCATATCTACTGTCCCATATTCTAGTCCACATTTGTATTGGTAATTTTTCCCCCCTCTTATCTACAGTAATAACTTTAAGTTCACTTGGCTATAACCCTACTTCCTAGTTGAAATACAACACCATGTGCATAAGCAATGAGTAATGTTCAAAAGAGCATGCTGGGGAACTATTTTTTATTACAGACAAGCCAGAATCTATTCTATTAGCAATATAGGCAGCATAGTCAAACTGCCTGGCATTATGACATTGAATGTGAGTAGCTATAACCATTAAAGGGATGGTCATGAAATCAGTGACCTCTGAACCAAGGTCTTGGCCAATAGAATCATAAGTATGTTGGATATATGGTTCAAATATAGCTACATGAAAAGGAGGACCATCATTTTCAGTCAAAGGCATCACTTATCCTTCAACTCTGGGCCTATGAATGGGGAACCTCCATCCATTGTAGGTTGTGTCCATTCTCCAATATTCCCTCTCCAAGTCTTCATAAATAATAGGGACAGTGCACAAATCATCTAGATTAAATACTTCCCAAATGGCATTTTTTGACAAATGCACAATTGGCTCCCCCTATGGGTTGTATATAGCTTTCAGGCTTGGGCTATATTGTTTGGCAAGTAGTTGGAGGAGTTCCACATTCAGGAATACATTAGGCATGACCAATTTTTCCAAATTCAAGTGCCATGGGTTTGACACAGGAGCATTCCTGATCCTTCTATTATAATGGAATCTAAGAAGCTCATATCCTCTGATTGGGGTCTAGATATCTCCCAAGGGCTTATATTTATCTTCTAATTTTTCAACTTCTGCCCTAAGTTGAGCAGATCTTCTAGCCTTGGGAAATGAGCCAGGCAATTGATCAATTAAATCTTGATTGAGTTTTCTATCTTTTATTTTTTCTTCAGGGGTTTGATCAATTTTTTGTTTTTTAGATTTACTAGTTTCCCCTTGTGATTTTCTACCTTTTCCCTTTCCCAGAGTATCCATATTCAAATTTTGGTAGAAAATTCAAACACAAGCTATACACAATGGTTCGTATATAAATACCTGTTGTTCTGTGGCTGTGATTGAAATCCTCTGCTTGTGCTTCAAGAATTCATCTGTATTCTCTTCTTAGACATCTTTGTCAATTGTAATTATAATGATCTTAAAAGATTTCATCGCCGTATGCATTTAATTGTCTGATCAATTCAATGTCGTTCATCGCTAAGAAATGTCACATCGCCATAACTCTTGTCATCGGCATGATTTTCAAAATGTCTGGGCAACCTTAATATTTCCTCATGGTGCGAACAATCAATCGGCGTGACCCCTCAATTGTATTCCCAATGCTATGTTATGTCATATCTTAAGTGGGCTCAACCATCGACATGACTTCCTTCATCGCCGTGTATTTTAGATTTCCCTCTGATATAGTGAGTCTTACCAATATGACTATCGGTAAGAGTCTCACCGACAACAATTAGTTATCGGCATGATCAATACTATCAGAATAACATATTTATGTTTCCCCGAGCTTCATCATCTTCCCGAGAGTCTTCTATATTCTAGATTGTAATGACTATCGTAATATCTCACTGATATGGTTTTAAATTTCTTATCAATGGGGTGACTTTATTTCCATCGGGGTGAGACATACCATCGGGGTAGTTCTTTTCAGATCACCTGATCACAATTATCTCCCCGATGGTAACTTTATATTCTTTATTAGAGAGAATCTGTCAAAGTGTCACCGACACCCTTTTCATTGTTGTGACTTGTGAGTCGGCTAGACATAATAGCTTCGTCCCAATATGCTAAATTTCTCTGATAGATATGTGTATCGATGTGACTCAAACCAAAAGTTCCTTTTATTGTTTCGCCAAGACATTGGAGTATCAGAGACTTATTTGCTTTTCATCCCGATGGTTCATTTCTTGCCGATGGTTATTGTTTCCTTGCCCCCGCAGGATGTTCGGTGAGACTCTTGCTGAAAATACTTCATCGGTATGATATATACCATTGGGGTAGCTTTTAAAGGACTATCCAATGATTATTAGTCATAACAATTGGTGTGACTACTTGCTTCTCTTACCGATGAAAGGCCATCGGTATTACCTCTTCCATCGGCGACTTCTATAAATCTCTTTCGGATCTCTATTCTCACGCCGATACTTATTTTCATTAACTCCTCATGTATTGGTATAAACAACACAAAGTCTTGCCGATGCATTGACATTTAAGTAATTTTGCATTGCTTAGCCATGGACATCTTGTGGGATGTATCATATTTTTACTATGGTTTTGGGATGTTTTTAGGATTTGCTCAAATATGGTGAAGTGAGAAGATAGTAAAAATTTTAAATTTTTACTGTCCCAACAAACCCTAACCCAAAATGTCGATTTAAAGTTTATTTTCTTATAAAACTTACAGTTTAGACTAAACCCTAACCGCTTGGAAATAGAAGCTTGAAAATCAGGGTTAAAACCCTACCTAGTAGAAGTGACAGCGTGTTTGGTTTCCACAGGTAGGTCATGGGTTCGAGCTCAGGGCAAGTCGGTAGAAGGTGAATAGAGCTTTGGAATTTTTAGCTTGAACGTGATCAAATAACTTGAAACACATGATTAATTCCCTTTTAACCTTTGCCAAAACTACCATTAATGCGTAGGTGTACGACCTACCATTTTTAGGGTTTGCACAAATTTTCCTCAACTCAGACTCGGCGAGAAATTTAGGTACGTCAGATTTGGTTAGACATGACTACATTCAATGCTAAGTTTAGTTGACATAATTTGCGGGTGTTTCAAGTTCATCTGACTTGTGGGCCTTTCGGGGTTGTCTGACTTAGTCGGTGATCACTTGATCCAGTGCAAGTCGAATGACATCAATTTTAGCGTAGAAGTTTGACCAAAGGGAAATTAGCGCTGGAGTCAGGAGCAACAATTTTTAGTACAAAGGTCAGACAGACAGGAATTTAGCGCAAAGTCAGAGCAATGGGAATTTAGCGCTAAGTTCAGACAAGTGAGATTTTAGCGCAAAGGTCAGTTGAAGGGCAATCTAGCACAAAAGGTCATTCCAAGGCCTTTAAAAGGAAAATGAGGATTCATCCTAGCAGATTTTGAAGTGATTTTTAACATCATCTTTCAATGAAGGTCAAAATGTACTTTGACTATTCAATCACTTAGGAGGTGAACAAATCTAATGACTCTCAAGCCAAATCAAAAGAGGGGGTCCTAATTTTAAATGGAGCATGTGTATGAGGCACACCAAATGGTGACTCTACTGGGGAATGCTCCCAAGCATTCCGATGATAAATGTTTAATTTGAACCTAGAATCTCTGTGTTCCCCACATGTTAAAGAAAAAAGCAAGGTACCTTATCAAAGAAGCTAAGATCACTAATCAGTGCAACCATCCACATCCTGAAAACCTGATTATGTGTAATTGTATTCATTCCCATCCTTCAACACCTAAGTTCACCTAAGATCCCCTGAGACAAGCTAGAAAGATGAGATCATTCTACCACCAAGAAATGCTCAAATTTTGAAATATTGTTGAGCCTTGAAATGGATTAATGACCAGTAAAGTTTTTCTGGTATGATGACATTGGAAATTATTTGTGGATAGTATCTTTTGTAAGAATTTTGCAATTTGGTGGTCTCATTTATTTGCATTGTAATGGGTCTGGTGTTGAAAAACACCTTTTATTTTTACCCAATGTAGGCTAGCAACACTTGGTGTTACCTGCCTTCTTTTTGATTGGTAGTGCATGTGGTAGGAGAAGAAAATCAGCCTTTTTCACTTGACACAAGATCACCTAGACTCACCTAGGTACTTCAAGAATATTTAAAGTGTGAGAGGTATATGGTTAGAAAATACTTCAGGTGTGCCAACTAATAACTCATTTCCAATGAATAGACACCATACTCCTTGGTATAACAATGGACCCCACAATAAAACTAAGTGGAAACCTTGGCTTCTTGAAGGAACACTTACGATTATTCACCCATCAAAGAAGCACTTGTAGGTCTGCACAACTGCTACCACATCAAAACAAAAACCCCATGGAAAAGCAAGCGCAGCAAGAAAAAACAAAGGATAACTAACCTAAACAAAGCACCAAATAGGAAAGCAAAGTAAGAAAGCAAACTAAACTAAAGGCAACCTAGACTAACCAAAGAAAACAAACCCCTAACTATGTACACTAAAGTGAGGCATGACTGCCTCTCAGGCCTGGAAGTAGTGCTTTAGGAACTAGCCATTGATAGGCAGTGGCAGCTCCTCACCAGTAAGGCTCTTGAGTCAGTATGTATTGTCTCCAAGGATCTCATAGATCTGATAGGGACCCAACCAAAGTTTATCAAACTTACCATGTTCTTCTTTTTTCTCATGCATTTTATCCCAATATAGGACCAAATTAGAAATGCGAAAGGCCCTGACCTTGGCTCTTTTGTTGAACCATCATTTTATGACTCCCTGATGTTTAGCAAAGTTTTCTATAGCAACATCACATTTTTCTTTAAGGTGCAATAATTGAGCCAACCTAGAGGACAGTTGATCATCAGTTTCAAGGTAATCTTGCATAAATTGAAGTACCAAGATTCTTAAATGGATTGGAAAGATGGGTTCAATCCCATAGACTAGGTGATAAGGAGATGTGTTCAAGGCTACTTTGTGTTAGATTCTATCAGCCCATAGAGCGAACCTAAGATGAGTATGCCAGTCTCTAGGGTTTTTGTCCAAAAGTCTCTTAATAACCTCAAGTAGATTTTTATTTGTTGATTCAGGTACCCCATTCCCTTATGTATAGTAATTAGATGAGAACTTGAGAGTAATCCCATAATCAAATGCCCAGTTAGAAATACGTAATGATGAAAAGGCAGAGCCATTGTCACAAACTAAAGTGAATGGACAACCAAATCTAGTGATAATATGCTTTTCAACAAACTCAATGACTACCTCTGTGGTGTATTGCTTACAAGCTATTGCTTCAGACCATTGAATGCAGTAATTAGTAGTGGTTAGAATATACCTGTGGCCTGTAGAGGAAGGTGGATTGATCATATCGATAAAGTCAAGGCTCCACTGAGCAAATGGTTGTACCTCCACCACTGGTTGCAAAGGCATGGTTGCATGTCATTCTCTATATGCTGCAGTCTAGCATATATGATAGGTTCTAACATGTGAATGCGCATCTTTGAACAAGGTTGGCCATTAATACCCAACACGAAGAACCTGATTAGCTGTTGAATGCGCTGACCCATGACCTATCCTGAATCTCTCATGAAAATTGGTTAGCACCTCGTTGACCTCTGATTTGTCCAAACACCTTAGATAGATGCCTTCATGATTCTTCTTGTAAAAGATTGATCCTTTAATCATGTAACTATTACTTTTTATCTTGAGGGCTCTTCTTTGCACTGAATTCAACTGGGGTGGACAGCGTTGATTATGCAGGTAAAATATGATATCTCTGTACCACTCATCTTTTGAAACATCTTCTAATGGGTACTACTGAGAAACCAGGTCTGGTCCTATTTCAGCCATTGTTCTAGTTAGGGCCTGACTTCTTACCAATTTCATGGGTTGAATATCTATGTTAAACTCCTGCAGTATGGTGACCCACTTCCCTCTTCTATCTCCTAATTCACTCTGCATCAGTAATGCTTTGACTGTTGCATCTGGGACTATGGTAATTGTTGTGATGTTCACAACACGCCCCATTATGCTCCTTAGCAAAATGGGGACCCCTGCTGATGTCTTGCTTTTTGCTTCTGCTTGTGTTTTTTCTACTTCCTGGCGGTCTGGTAAAAATGAAGGTCAGGGGCATCATCATCATGATATATGATGAGGTAGGTCATCATCATGAGGTCTGTTTGTCAAAGTTCATATTTTGTTTCTGTGACCTCATATTTTAAAAGAGCTTGAAATTCCATGCAGGTTTGCCTTTTACTTCACTTGAAAATTCGTCCATATGTGGAAGTTATGCACGGTCAAAGTCTTGGTCAAACCTGATATTCGCAGGAGGATCATCATATTTTTATATCCTAAGTCATGTTGACAGGATCATCATGATCTTGGTCTATCACCCGCTAAAAAATCATGCAGTCGCAATATCCGGACGTCAATCTTAGGTGGTAGTACCCTTTACCCATCAAAAGGCCTTGTGCGCATTATGCAGCATCATGATTTTCTTAGGAGCGTCATATTTTATAAACTTGGTTTTGGTTACATGAAGAACATCATCATCATCATATCTGAAACGCACCCCCCCGACAATATCCTGAGGTTCAAATATCATGATGACATCGGCTTTAAGTCAAGGTAAGTTCCCCGTCGAAGTGGTCTTTTGTATCGCAAGCATCATCATGATAATTCAACATTACCTGATCTTATATTATCATGCTGATCACCCAGACTTAGAAAAATCCACCTTCGGCATATTTGCGTGCGCGTGTTATAATCCTATCGCAAGGTCATCATCATGATATTTGCTGAACTTTGAATTATGATGATGACGACTCCATATCATCTTGATCTTTCACGGGTCATTTGCTGAAATTCGCTAAGTGATGGGGACAACATCATCATAAATCGAAGAGGATCATCATCTTCATATCCTCCTGATCTCCAGTTAGTGAATATCATGATGATCACCCTATCTATTCAGAAGTGGTCGATATTACATTTCTCAACAGCATCATCATATTTTGTAATATCACCCTAGCGCAAATATCATGATGACCTTAACTCATCTTTGTGCTCCGAAGACAAATATGATGATGACGTCATCTGGATAACTTGATAAGGAGGATCATCATCATACATTTTTTATCCTGGCATATCGTCAACATCATCATGATCTTGTTTGTCCACCTGATATTTCGCAAAGTCCTCCTGCCGAGAAGAACAACCTTTTGCAAGTATCCTGATGAACATCATCATCACATTTTCCCTTCGGCAGGGATTTTTCCCAAACATGATTCGGTTGGCGAAATATGATGATGACGTCATGTTTTAAGTTTAACAAAGGCCCCGGATATCATGATGACGTCATCCCAATCTGATAAACGAAGAAGCTAATATCCTGATGATCATCATCATCATTTTTTCTTTCAACAGGATATTTTCCGAAGCACGATCCGGTTCCCAAATATGATGATGACGTCTTATTCTATGTTCGACAAAAGCAAATATGATGATGATCATCATCATCCTGATCTTTCGAGAGGGTTACCTTGGCCGCAAAAGGGTCATATTCACTTCATCATCCTGATCATGCTCCTTAGGTGACCCGATATCACAAATATCCCCCTGATCTTAACCGAACATGATGATGACGTCATCCTTAGCATTTCAACGAAGCCCGAATATCATGATGACATCACCATCATCTTCCTTTCCTCGGCAGCATGATTATATTCATATCCTCCTATTCTTCTTCAACATGATGATGATGATGACGTTGTTCTTTTCTCCAATATGCAGAAGCGAAATATCATGATGATGAAGTATGTCGGCTAACATGTTTTTTTTGACGCACCGACAGGCATAGTCATGCCGATGGGCAGGAAATGAGGCGGTGGAATTTTAAAGCATTTTTTTTGGCACTTCTGGCATTTTTCAGTCAGCGATAGTTGACCTGATCAATTTTGAGTAGTCTGAGCGCATTTTGGACGCGTTTTGAGAGGATTCTGGATCTGATTTTCTCCATCTTGCGCTGTCACCTGGATTTGAACGCTTATTTTAATTTCATGCTATTTTTTATGATAAATGTGAAACTTATTGCTTGTCTTGTCTTGCAGGCTTGCAGTTGAGGAAGCAGCTGGAAAGTCAATACAGTGACCTCATGGAGGAAGAAGATCTGATCTCAGGAGCAAGAAGATAGAGATGAAATGCAAAAAGTCAAGGCCATTCAAGTAAAGAAGAAGGTCGCAGCTGAAGGTATTATCACAAAAGACAAACAGAAGTTATTACCCAGCTGCCAGAACTTCTCAGAAGGGGCAATATTTCGCCCAGATTTGACCACTGCTCTGAGATATTTTTGAGAACTGGTTCACCTGCATTTATTGCTGTAACTAGGGGTTTGAACCAGGGGTTCAGTTAGGTTTTTTGCTGTAGTGAGGACAATCAGAATGTCTTTATATTGTGCCTCTCTACACTGTAATACTTGACAACAGGGGCTACACACATGGATTTTAGGATTTTGCCAGAATTGTAGAGTCTTTCTGGGCATAGTTTAGAAGTAGAAGAAGGAGGTCACCTGTTTGTCTGCAGTAAGGTGCGCGTGGAATGTCTGGCTGCCTTACTGTATCTGTAAAGCTTGTAAGTTCTCTGTAGTATGATCAATGAAACTAAGAGTCATTCTTACATTGTAAATCATGTATGGCTATTCGTTTCTAATACAATAGAATCTGGAGTTCTGCATCTATCTTCTGAGTGTTCTCCTGCTCTTCTTTGTGTTTTGAAATATCTTCTTTGAGAGCTTGCAATTTTAAATGTATGTTTGTGAAAATGCTCAGAACTTACATTTAGGGTTTTTACTGTGGATTTGATCAAACTACTATGGTATTTACATAGTGCATAACAGAAACACTTAGATCCTTCGGTAGATTAAGTGAGGTATAGAGTAGATCTTTCTAACTTTTCCCAACCCATCTAAAATATCTAGCTGAAAACGTAGAAATCCAAAGGAAATTGTCTCAAATTTGAAGAAGCATGCATAACAGAGCTATAAGTAGACAGTTTTCATAAACAGATAAAGAAGAAAGCTGCAAAAAATCCAAGAAAACCCTCTAAAACTTGCAGCCCAGTATCACTTGTATGCAAATGAACAGAATACTTGTTGAAATCTATGACCTCTTTGCATATTCTTAGTCCAGTAAACCACAAAATAAACCTAAACTACGTAAGGCCCCTTGAACATTACAGCTTCACATTGACCAACTGAACTTGACCAACCGAACCATTGTAGACTTGGGATTAGTTGAATCACCAAATGATTCCTTCTTGTCTTTCAAGTATAGTTTCAGTTCATTTTATGTGAATTTTAACTTATTGTTATGATTGCATCAAAACAGTCATCAACAGTTTTCTGGCGCTAGAAGGAGGGCCTGATTTGGTTTAGGGTTAATTTTCTGAGTTTAAATGCTATATTCTGAGATATGTTAGATCTCATAAAATTTCAAAGGCCTAAAAAGTTGAAAGAGGGTCCTATTTTTTAATGGACTCATATAGGGGCAGTTTTCAAGTTGACATTCCTTCATTTTCAGAAAGCTTTGAATAACCAGCTTTATCCCAAAAATTTATATAGCTATGGTTTATTTGGAAGGTGTAGGATACATAAGTCCATAGAGCATGGTGAGCTTAATTGTCTATCTTTCCTTACAAGATTAGATTTATATTTGAAAGGACTAATCTCTCTCTCAGATGTGTATAAGGCTGAAAGTTGGCAGGGAAGTGAGGAGATTATTGAGCGACAGAAGGATGCAGCATCAACGGTCAGTAAATGTGCAGAGAATACAAAGATGGAACCAATGCTAAGAATAAAGGGTAATAAGATCTCTTGGCAGGAATCATGTGATGGTAAGAAAAAAAATCTGTCTTTTCGTCAGGATCCGGCTGTGATTAAAGTTACTGAAAAGTATAAATATCCTAAAAAATGCAGAGAAGAAATCACAGCTCCTGTCTCTTTTCTAGATAATAAGCAAAAAGGATTTAATGAAAAAGAAAAGAAAAGTGAGGTTCATCTTGATACATTTGATAAATATATGGAACTACTAAGGAATATTTGTCAAGAAGAAGCCTCTGGGTCTGACCTGAAAAGTTTTAACGAACATGATTTGGCAAAGAAATGTAAACAAGCATTGGCAGAATTAAAATGCACTAAAATTGATAAGATCCCTACTGTAGAAACTAATGAAGTCATAGAAAAGAAAGTAAATCCTAGTGTTACACCTGACTTCTTTAAATTAAATGATCAAAATCAAGATTGTTGCAGGTCAATAGAACTAGACTCTTCACTGAATGATAAATATGAGTCATCTAATGAACAATTCTTAAAAATTGAAAATACAGAGGATCATGGAGCTGCTGTGCATAATCAGGCATCTCCCTCATGCCATGTTGAAAATAAAACAAGGGAGTACTCTTGTCAATCAAAAGATGTTGTCCCACCTTTACTCTCAAGTGATTTAGAAATGATTAATTTCTGTATATCAGATGATGATGAAGATACTTACTTAAGTGCTGATGTGCGGGAAACTAATGAGAACATTGAGAGGTGTGCTAAATTTGAGGATAAACTGAACATCCAGAATGAAGGAACAGAGCTGGATGAAGATGAAGAAATGATACATCTAGAGTCATTCTTCTTTCAACTTGAAAAAGGACTAGACATAGAGCTGGGCAATGAAAATGCAGAGCTAAATGAAGAGCCAGCTACTAATAAACAAGTGTGTTCCACAGAGCTAAAGGCACATCAGGTTGTCTCTTTCCTTTCCTTAGTAAACAATGATAAATGCTATTTTGATTATGGAAATTCAAGAGATAGGACATGCTTATGGATTAATCATAACCCTGATGAGCAGCCTCAGTTACTAGTCATTAAGGGCTATTTTGATAAACACAATGAATCTAGAATATCAGAATTTTTTTCAGAATTCAAAGATAAATCTGCTATGATGAGGACCATAACTAGTACCCTGTTACTCCTGCACAACCTAAAGAAATATGCAAGTAGGGGTGTTCTTGGGTCTATTTCTTGGGTTTCTAAATTGCCTCGTAGAGGCTTGTATATAGTCTGGTAGGGTAGTTGTTTTTGTTTTTGTGTTCTTCTTTTGCTATTTTCTTTTTTAAGTTGGTTGTTTGTATAGCTTGTCTTCTTTTTGTTTCTTTCTATTTGTACAGTTTTTTCTTTTGCTGTGTTGTTTGTACAGCCTGTTTGTTTGGTTTGTTTGTTGTCTCCTCAGTAGGGATCTTTATTTTACTGTAGAGTATTAAGGAGCAGAACTAGCAACCATTCAAAACAGTATATAATTTAGGATATTCAAGTTAACCATTTGCAATTTACACATAACTTGTCACTGTCATGAATGTAGAGAGTTGTTCATCTTCTGAAGTTTCGTATTCAATAAATGTGATTGAGAATTCGAAGCAGGTTTCTCACGATGACACACCTAAAATCCTTGGGTTTGTTGAACCTACCAGTGTAGATATTAGGTGAAAAATCAGAGGTCACCCTTGCTACCATTACAATTCTCAGCTTAATTTCAGCAAGTGCCCACTCCTTGCATCATGAAGTTACAAATTGCTATATCTTATGAAAACTTTCAAAATTAGAAAACAAATAAATAAATAAATAAATGAATAAAGCGGATTATACTGAAAATCCAGATTAAGCCATCTAAGTAACTCTACCGGGGCTATGGACGCTCGCTGGCAGTGGGGCTCTACTTAGGAGAATTGTAACGATAACCTTGCCGGGGCTATGGACGCTCGCTGGCAGCAAGGCTCTATCCGGTCGACTATGAGGGAATATCCTCACCTACGTAGGCTAATGTTAGTCACTGGTTTGTTCAACCGATCTTCAAGATGAGGATAATTAATCACATGCACACAACTAAACTAAAAATGGAAATTCATGCATCTTTATTGAACACTTTGAGTCTCAAGCTGAATAGTAATTTGCAGGAAAGATAGTTGGAAGTTATGAGTTCATTTCACCTAGTTTCCTTGAACACTCTGAATTTAATTGTTTTGTTTTGGTTGCTAGTTGTTGTGATGTTCACAACACGCCCCATTATGCTCCTTAGCAAAATGGGGACCCCTGCTGATGTCTTGCTTTTTGCTTCTGCTTGTGTTTTTTCTGCTTCCTGGCGGTCTGGTAAAAATGAAGGTCAGGTGCATCATCATCATGATATATGATGAGGTAGGTCATCATCATGAGGTTTGTTTGTCAAAGTTCATATTTTGTTTCTGTGACCTCATATTTTAAAAGAGCTTGAAATTCCATGCAGGTTTGCCTTTTACTTCACTTGAAAATTCGTCCATATTTGGAAGTTATGCACGGTCAAAGTCTTGGTCAAACCTGATATTCGCAGGAGGATCATCATATTTTTATATCCTAAGTCATGTTGACAGGATCATCATGATCTTGGTCTATCACCCGCTAAAAAATCATGCAGTCGCAATATCCGGACGTCAATCTTAGGTGGTAGTACCCTTTACCCATCAAAAGGCCTTGTGCGCATTATGCAGCATCATGATTTTCTTAGGAGCGTCATATTTTATAAACTTGGTTTTGGTTACATGAAGAACATCATCATCATCATATCTGAAACGCACCCCCCCGACAATATCCTGAGGTTCAAATATCATGATGACATTGGGTTTAAGTCAAGGTAAGTTCCCTGTCGAAGTGGTCTTTTGTATCGCAAGCATCATCATGATAATTCAACATTACCTGATCTTATATTATCATGCTGATCACCCAGACTTCGAAAAATCCACCTTCGGCATATTTGCGTGCGCGTGTTATAATCCTATCGCAAGGTCATCATCATGATATTTGCTGAACTTTGAATTATGATGATGACGACTCCATATCATCTTGATCTTTCATGGGTCATTTGCTGAAATTCGCTAAGTGATGGGGACAACATCATCATAAATCGAAGAGGATCATCATCTTCATATCCTCCTGATCTCCGGTTAGCGAATATCATGATGATCACCCTATGTATTCAGAAGTGGTCGATATTACATTTCTCAACAGCATCATCATATTTTGTAATATCACCCTAGCGCAAATATCATGATGACCTTAACTCATCTTTGTGCTCCGAAGACAAATATGATGATGACGTCATCTGGATAACTCGATAAGGAGGATCATCATCATACATTTTTTATCCTGGCATATCGTCAACATCATCATGATCTTGTTTGTCCACCTGATATTTCGCAAAGTCCTCCTGCCGAGAAGAACAACCTTTTGCAAGTATCCTGATGAACATCATCATCACATTTTCCCTTCGGCAGGGATTTTTCCCAAACATGATCCGGTTGGTGAAATATGATGATGATGTCATGTTTTAAGTTTAACAAAGGCCCCGGATATCATGATGACATCATCCTGATCTGATAAACGAAGAAGCTAATACCCTGATGATCATCATCATCATTTTTTCTTTCAACAGGATATTTTCCGAAGCACGATCCGATTCCCAAATATGATGATGACGTCTTATTCTATGTTCGACAAAAGCAAATATGATGATGATCATCATCATCCTGATCTTTTTAGAGGGTTACCTTGGCCGCGAAAGGGTCATATTCACTTCATCATCCTGATCATGCTCCTTAGGTGACCCGATATCACAAATATCCCCCTGATCTTAACCGAACATGATGATGACGTCATCCTTAGCATTTCAACGAAGCCCGAATATCATGATGACGTCACCATCATCTTCCTTTCCTCGGCAGCATGATTATATTCATATCCTCCTATTCTTCTTCAACATGATGATGATGATGATGTTGTTCTTTTCTCCAATATGCAGAAGCGAAATATCATGATGATGAAGTATGTCGGCTAACATGTTTTTTTTGATGCACCGACAGGGATAGTCATGCCGATGGGCAGGAAATGAGGCGGTGGAATTTTAAAGCATTTTTTTTGGCGCCTCTGGCATTTTTCAGTTAGCGATAGCTGACCTGATCAATTTTGAGCAGTCTGAGCGCATTTTGGACGCGTTTTGAGAGGATTCTGGATCCGATTTTCTCCATCTTGCGCTGTCACCTGGATTTGAACGCTTATTTTAATTTCATGCTATTTTTTATGATAAATGTGAAACTTATTGCTTGTCTTGTCTTGCAGGCTTGCAGTTGAGGAAGCAGCTAGAAAGTCAATACAGTGACCTCATGGAGGAAGAAGATCTGATCTCAGGAGCAAGAAGATAGAGATGAAGTGCAAAAGGTCAAGGCCATTCAAGTAAAGAAGAAGGTCGCAGCTGAAGGTATTATCACAAAAGACAAACAGAAGTTATTACCCAGCTGCCGGAACTTCTCAGAAGGGGCAATATTTCGCCCAGATTTTACCACTGCTCTGAGATATTTTTGAGAACTGGTTCACCTGCATTTATTGCTGTAACTAGGGGTTTGAACCGGGGTTCAATTAGGCTTTTTGCTGTAGTAAGGACAATCAGAATGTCTTTATATTGTGCCTCTCTACACTGTAATACTTGACAACAGGGGCTACACACAGGGATTTTAGGATTTTGCCAGAATTGTAGAGTCTTTCTGGGCATAGTTTAGAAGTAGAAGAAGGAGGTCGCCTGTTTGTCTGCAGTAAGGTGCGCGTGGAATGTCTGGCTGCCTTACTGTATCTGTAAAGCTTGTAAGTTCTCTGTAGTATGATCAATGAAACTAAGAGTCATTCTTACATTGTAAATCATGTATGGCTATTCGTTTCTAATACAATAGAATCTGGAGTTCTGCATCTATCTTTTGAGTGTTCTCCTGCTCTTCTTTGTGTTTTGAAATATCTTCTTTGAGAGCTTGCAATTTTAAATGTATGTTTGTGAAAATGCTCAGAACTTACATTTAGGGTTTTTACTGTGGATTTGATCAAACTACTGTGGTATTTACATAGTGCATAACAGAAACACTTAGATCCTTCGGTAGATTAAGTGAGGTATAGAGTAGATCTTTCTAACTTTTCCCAACCCATCTGAAATATCTAGCTGAAAACGTAGAAATCCAAAGGAAATTGTCTCAAATTTGAAGAAGCATGCATAACAGAGCTATAAGTAGACAGTTTTCATAAATAGATAAAGAAGAAAGCTGCAAAAAATCCAAGAAAACCCTCTAAAACTTGCAGCCCAGTATCACTTGTATGCAAATGAACAGAATACTTGTTGAAATCTATGACCTCTTTGCATATTCTTAGTCCAGTAAACCACAAAATAAACCTAAACTACGTAAGGCCCCTTGAACATTACAGCTTCACATTGACCAACTGAACTTGACCAACCGAACCATTGTAGACTTGGGATTAGTTGAATCACCAAATGATTCCTTCTTGTCTTTCAAGTATAGTTTCAGTTCATTTTATGTGAATTTTAACTTATTGTTATGATTGCATCAAAACAGTCATCAACAGTAATTACTTGACTCATTAGGATGTAATGACATAATTTCTTAACTACCTTTGCCAGAGCGTATGCTTGTTTATCTAGATTTGGATACCTTAGTTCTATGTCTTAAAATGGGGTGCTCATGAAAGCACTGGGCCTTTCATCATCAACTAACCTCTTCTATGTCAACATTACAGCACAAGTATGCTTTGAAGTAAATGAGTATATATGAAATGGAAAAGTGTAATTGGGACTCACCAAGACAGGTGCATTGGATATGGCTTGTTTAATTTCTGTGAAGGTAGCCTTGGCTTCTGGAGTCCAGTCCATTTTAGCATCTTTCTTCAGCATGGCATTGAGAGGTTGAACAATCTCAGCAAACCCTATAATGAATTTACGCACAAAGTTGATCTTACTAAAATATGACTTAAGTTCCTTCTTGCTGGCTAGGGGGTATTTTAAGTATCGCCTAGATCTAGTCTGGGTCAATAGATATTCCCTGTTCAGATATTACATGTCCGAGCAACTTTCCCTTAGTTACTCCAAAAATGCACTTCTTGGGGTTGAACGATATGCCATAATCCTTGCATCACTGTAACACCTTTCTCAGATCTGCTATATGATCCTCTCACCTTTTAGAGAATACTGTTGGGTCATCCATGTAGATGATAATACATTTTCCAGCCAACCCCTTAAAAGCAACATCGATCACATGCTGAAAAGTTGTACCGACATTAATTAAACCAAATGGCATGCAACGGTAGGCATAGATGCCCCATTTAGATGTGAAGGACGTCTTCAATCTATCTTCATATTCTACCATCACCTTGTTATAACCAGAATATATATCCAAGAATGACATCATCTGGGACCCATTAACAATCTGTAACACTTCATCCAAAGAAGGCAGTGGGTAATTATCCTTTTTAGATGCTGTGTTTAAGTTACGAAAATCAACACAAAGTCTGATTTCTCCATATTTCTTTTAGACCGGGACTAAATTGGCTACCCATGCAGAATGTCTGACTAGAAATATTATCCTTATTGACAGCAGCTTCTGAACTTCTTTGAAAATTAACAGTTCTAGTAGAGCATTCACTAGCCTCTACCTTTGTCTGAATGGCTTTGCTCCTGGCTTCAATGGGATGGTGTGCGTGATGATTGAGGTATCATATGTCTTTAGATCTTCATAGCTCCATGCTATAACCTCATGGTAATCTCTTAATGCATGTATAATTCCAGTCCTTTCTTCTTCACTACTGGCTTTCCTAATGAACACATTCTTAACATTTCTTTCGTTCCCATGTTAAACGGTTCACACTTTTCTCCTGGAGACTCCCCTTCTTTTCTTTGAGCCCCCAAATTATCTGTATCAAACAATCTTTCTAATTCTACCATTCCTCGAGGGATCGCGTTGGTTTTTAGGTTTAGTACTCCTAAATCCATTTTGGTAGGTTCCATCTCTTCTTCATCTATTATTTGAGCAGTGAACACATCTGATGAAGTAAGGAAATTAATTATGTTTTGATCATCTTCAAAAACTTTGAAATTGGTGACATTATTAGGTATAGACGGGGTAGCAACAAACACAACAGAGAACTTCTTTAATCCTACCATAGATGTTGGTTCTAATGTACTTGTTGTTTGAGCTAAAGTATTTGCAACATGGTTCTACCTCTTTGGGATCACTTGGATGTTAAAACCATCAAAACATTCTATTAATTCCCAAACTCTGTTCTTGTACCTATTCAGTCTCTTATCATTGCATGAGTACTATTTTCTTACTTGTTTCACCACTAACTTAGACTCACCAAACACCTAGATAATTTTGACTTTCTTCTACAGTGCTAGCAGCAACCCCTACACCAATGCCTTGTACTCAGTGACATTATTTGTGCATGGAAACTGTAGTCTTTGTAATGCCAAATATGAACTCCTAGTGGGGCTGATCAATTTGACCCCTTCACCAGACCCTTGTCTACATCTTGAATCATCAAATCCTAAGGTTCATAAGTGAAAATCTTTGTTGTTAGCATTCTGTTTTACTAATTTCTTTCCATCAGGCAGAGGTTTAGGTTCTTCCTTCTTTTCAACAGTTGGTTCCTTCTTTGGAATTATGGGGATCTTCAGTTGTCTTTGCACTTGTTGGACTGCCTCTTGACACAATTGGCAAGTAAATTTAGAATGAGATGCATCATGTATATGACACCAGTTGGGCAATAGTAATTCTTCCATTTGAACACGCTTTCCCATAGTTGTTTGATCTTGCGCAAATCTAGCTACAAAATCATGAAATCCTTTAAATACCCCAGATTCCTCTTCTTCTGAAGAGTCTTCTTCATTTAATTAAATGTATGCATCTATACTTTCTGGTCTTTCTACAAGTGGTTTAGAGGGTCTTAAGCAACTCAGCATGAGGACTTCTTCTGATTGACTAATATGTGGAAGATAGACTCCCAAATCAACTTCTGAGAACAAAATTTTGTTGGGTTGATTGTATTCTGTGATCATATGCTTCATCTTAGGTTCTCTTTCAATACGTATCTAATTTGCCAATCCTTTCCATGGTAGCCACATGTGGGAAAAGTTAGTTGCCATATAACCATTCAAAGTTCTAGACCAATCTCTGCTCAATAGCATGCCATACTGATCTGGAATGTCCACTACTTGAATATTTATATACTATTGTACTCTAGGATCAGAAGCCAATTGTATGTGTATCCTGTTTAGTTCACCTACTATGTTCACTTTAGTCTTATCTAATTATGTCACCTTCCTAGAGGACTTAGCTGGAGTGAGCCCAAGTGCCTTGTAGACTAATAGTGGCATTACGTTCGTGGAGGCACTAGAATCTACTAAACAGTTATGAAGGTTCCTATTGAATATCTTGAGTGTCAAGAGGAAAGGAGGACTTTCTCTCTTGTCTTTATACAGTGTCATCTTTTGTTCCACATCAGTCACATGTATTCTTTCTTTCCCTTTATCCATGTTATCCTTGGTGATGTTTTCCTTTGGAATGTAATCAGTCTTAGTTCCGACACCTATATCTTGAAAGAAAGATATCCTAACCTCAGGTATTTTAAGCAACTCATACACAGAAAGACTAACCTTCATTTTCTTAAGTTCCTCAGCTACATACTGCCCCATTTTCATTATGTCAGATCATTGAGAACTTTCTACAGTAGTACCCTGGTAAACTGATTGATGGGGAACTTTTGGTGGTTCAGGATTATTAGTAGCTTTCGAGTCAGGTGGAATCTAATAGCTATTTGGAGGGATGGAAGTGGTGAAAGGGCCCTTAGGCTTGCTACTCCTTAGGTTGTAGGGAGTCTTATTGTACTATTGATATGCATTAACTTCTTCAGACTCCTCTTCCTCAGGCTGATTATCATCTTGAAATGGAAATGTATGACTATCAAGAACTAGGGCAGCATCATACCTTTGAGAAGGAACAATTTCATATCCTATTGGTGGAGTCTCCTGATTTTTAGCATTTTGAATCTCCATCTGGAAGATACTGGATGCAATCTGGAATTCTGGATAATCTAGTTTAGAGTGAGCATTCGTGTTGTGCAGTCTGCACCAAGTGGATAAAGCAGCTTCAGCCAACATCACACATCCCGAGGACCTGGTATCATTGTTCTGATTTTCCAAGGGCAAAGGTACTCCTCCATTGTTTGGTCTAGTATTCCAGGATCGATTTGACCACTACTGAAAGTTTTGATTTTGGTATTGATTCTAATTTGGGAACTGGTTCTTGGTTCTAGGAGTATTATTGATTCTGGAAATGTTGCTAATTCTAGAAATGTCACTGATTCTATCCCCTTTGCTGCAGATAAGCATTTTGGTTCTTGAGGTGGGTAACTTTAGCAGTAAGCTTCTTCATTTGTTCAACTATCTCTTTGATATCATCTATTTATTATTTGGCCTTGGCTGTCTCTGAAGACTGTAGGAAAGGAATTTGTGCTAGGGGTATTTCAGCTACTGGATTACCTGGGTGGATTACCAAGGCTTACATTGCAGCTGGGTTTGGAATTAGGTTCATCATAGGGGTATGATTAGCTAATGCATGATTTATCATAGGTATTTGATTCGGCATTGCAAAAGGCCCCATATGGTTTAATAGACCAGAAGTTGTTTGCCCTAGCTGGGTACTCATAGTGATAGCAGCAGAATATGCTTGGGCTAAACTAGCAGGTATTGGGTTAGCTCTCCTTGCAAACATGGAGGTAAGTTTATCTAGGGTAGCATAATAGATAGGTAAGGCAACAGCCTGATCTACAGCATAAGGATCCTACAAATGGATGTAAGCCTTCTGGAATCTATTATTAAAATAACTTATAATCTCACCCTCCTCTCAATGAATCTCCACAAAAGATTGATAAAGATTAGCTAGAGTGGTAGGCATTCGAAACCTATGAAGAAAAGTAGTTTTCAGGTTCTGCCATGAATTGATGGATGCTGCTGGGAGGTTAGCAAACCAGTAATACACTTCATCCTATAGGGAATAAGGGAACAACCTACATATTACATCCTCATACTATATTTGCAACATGAACATGTTAGATTCAAAGATTTTAATGTGCTTATCTATAGTCCTATCTGGATCATTCACTCTGAATTTTGAACAGAACTTATCTGGGTTCTTTGGCATATCATGGTAATCATTGAATAGAAAAGGAGACTAGTTATTTCCTGCAAAGAAAGCCATGTTGGGAGGATTAATGGGAGATGCAATAGTGTTCCTAGGGGTTGACTGAGCTCGAGGGGCTCTAGGTATTCCTTGATCCCTTCTTGTTTGTCTAAATTCTGCCAGGGACATCAGCTCTTCTCCAGCTAAGTTGGACCTAGTGTGTCTTTGTCTAGTCCCTAGACTTGCTAATTTTTAGCAGAGGGAAAATAGGGTGCCCTCCTAGTGCCAATTTTGTTGATGGTGGTTTTAGTACACAACAACGCAGGTGTGATTGTTGGTTTCACACCTCTCTTGAAAAGTATCCTACCCTAGGTAAGACTACTCCAAGGATAATACAACTAGGTCTTACCTTGCTTGGAATCTCTTAGTTGGTATGTTCTAGCTGTGCCTACAAGGGGTCTTACATGCAATATACAAATCTTCAGGTTTGGCGCAACAAATACACAAACCCTTTTATGATTTTCAGCTGATAAAAAAGATAAGGTGCTGCTGAAAATTCCTATTCTAATAACTAACTGTGGTTTTTAAGGAAAATGCAAAAGGTGTAGGGTTTTAGAAGGATCCTAAGTGACATTCACAATGCATAGGTTTTTTTTAGTAGACAAATACTCCAAACTTTAAACCAGCTCCCTGAGCTACCAAACTAAAATGAAGTGTTATAGTGGTACATAAAATGGTACTATCTTCAATGGAAGTCAAAAGATTTTTAGATCACATTCATTGGCTAAATACCCAGTAATCGGCACAACTTAACTCATGAAATGTAATTGAACTTTAGCACAGATAATCAGCCTAGACTAACTTTACACAACTATTTACCATTAGCAAATAACTAAAAGTATGGACTTGGAATATTCATCAAATACTTCAACAAACTGTTGTGATGTTCACAACACACCCCATTTTGCCCCTTAGCAAATGAGGACCCCTGCTGTTGCTTTGCTGTTGCTTCTGCGTGTGTTTTTTCTGTTGGGTGGTAATGGAAAAGGAGGGTCAAATTTGCAAACCTTGTTAAAAATATGGAAAATTGCATTTTCAGTACCATTGCATGATGTGGTTGGATTCCTTGTGAAAAATGAGCCAGGGTTGCCTTTTGAACCATCTCAAAATTCATCATATTTTGCAAAGTTATGATCAATTTGGTAAAATGTACTATCAGGTTTTGCATGATAAATAGTCAGTTGTTTGCCTTTTTTTCCTTGTTGGCATTCATTTAAAATTTTGAAATATTTGTACTTGGTGGTTTCAGGTTAAATGTATTTTGTCTGAGTTCCACTCTGTATCTCACATTTGACTGTTTGAAAAAGGTGCATTAGCACGCTTTGATCGCCATTATTTATTCATTGGCATTGTTTTTACGGGTTTGAACCTGCGTTTTGAACCATCTGGTTGAACTCTCTTTTCATTCAAATGGTTCAAGGTTCAAAGTTTTTTCTTCTAAATAAGTTGTAATGCAAGTCCTTGCATAGAAATGTGTCTTTGAATCATTGCGTTGAACCTTTGTATTGAACCACGTTCAAGGTTCAAGGGTTCAAGTTCAAAACAAGGGCTATTGGCATAACTGTTACAGTCGGTGGAGTTTGGAAATGTGCCGCCGAAGCGAAATCTCTTACCGATGGCCTTTTACCATCAGTGTAACATATGCGGTCGGCGGTGTTCAAAATTCTCACGCCGAGGGGGTGTCTCTCGCCGATGATATAGTCATCGGCATAGCATTCAGCGTCGACCAAGTTTCAAAGGCTCACCCCAAAGTAAAGTCTCTCACTGATGGTATGCCATCGACATAACAAACACCGTCGGCAGTATTTGGAAAAGTCTGGGTGACGAAAGGGTCTCACACCGACAGAACTTAAGAACAGTGACATCGGCAATACTTACGCCGATGAAGGCTATCGATGTAACAAAAGTGATCGGCGGAAGAGATTTGTGAGTCACCGATAGGCGATCTCATGCCAATAAATGGAAAAGGGACTTAGTCGAATGAAAAATGAATGGCTATCGGCGAAACTCTCGCTGATATAAGGTATCGGTATAATGAAAGGCATCGGTGGGGGAGACTTAGAGTTTGCCGATGGCGAATCTCTCGCCGATAAGGAAGAAATGCAAGTCGCTAGGGCTGTATCGGCATAACTCTCGCTGATGGAGGATGAGCGAAGTAAAAGGGTCATCAGCCAAACCATAGTGATCGGCAGAGTTGTTTTTTTGTCATGCCGATAATATGAGACACGCCGATGGAAGGAAACAAAGGGGAAATAACAAGAAAGGCCATCAGCCAAACAGCGAACATCGGCCAAGCGATTTTTTGATGCGCCGATGGTGATTCTCATGCTGATGGGCGGGAAGTGGAAAGTGATGGAAATTTTAAACACTTTTTTTTTGGCGCCCGTAGCATATTTCTGGTCAGTGATGGTTGACCCGATGGGTTTTGAACAGTCTGTGTACATTTTGAACGCATTTTGGAAGATTTTTGGACCCGATTTCCACATTTTTGCACAATCACCTTGATTTAAATAGATATTTTAACTTCTTGCTGTTCATTTGATAAATTTGATACTTATTGCTTGTCTTATCTTGCAGGCTTGTAGTTGAGGAAGCAGCTGGAACTTCATCACAGTGACATCATGGAGGAAGAAAATCTGATTTCAGGAGCCAGAAGTAAAGACAAAGTGTGAAGAAGTCAAGGAAATTCAAATGGAGGACAAGGTTACAGCTGAAGGTATTATTACAACAGACAAACAGAAGTTATTGCTGAGCTGCCAAAGCTTCTCAGAAGGGGCAATATTTCGCCCAGATTTGACATTGCTCAGAGATATTTTGGAGAACTGGTTCACCTGCATTTATTGCTGTAACCAAGGGTTTGAACCAGGGGTTTAGTTAGGTTTTTTTGCTATAGTGAGGACAATCAAAAAGTCTTTATATTGTGCCTCTCTGCACTGTAATACTTTACACAGGGGCTACATAGAGATTTGTAGCAGCTGGAATTTGTAGAAGTAACATTTTAGAATAGAGGAACCTTTTAGTTTAGAAGTAGAAGAAGGAGGTTGCCTATGTCTGCAGTAAGGTGTGCGTGGAATGTCTGGCTTCCTTACTGTATCTGTAAAGCTTGTAAGTTCTCTGTAGTTTGATCAATGAAACTAAGAGTCATTCCTACATTGTAAATCATGTATGACTATTTGTTTCTAATACAATAGAATTTGGGGTTCTGCATCTATCTTCTGAGTGTTCTCTTGCTCTTCTTTGTGTTTTGAAATATTTTCTTTGAGAGCTTGCAATTTTGAATGTATGTTTATGAAAATGCTCAGGACTTACATTTAAGGTTTTCACTGTGGATTTGATCAAATTACTGTAGTATTTACATAGTGCATAACAGAACAATTAGAACCTTTGGTAGAGTAAATGAGGTGTAGATTAGATCTTTCTAACTTTTCCCAACCCATCTGAAATTCTCAAAATTTGAAGTAGCATGCATAACAGAGTTTAAGGTAGACAGTTTTCATAAATGTATAAAGGAGAAAGCTGCAGTAATTTAAGAAAACCACCTAAAATTTGTAGCACAATAACACTTGTATGCAAATGAACAAAATACTTGTTGATGTCTATGATCTTTTTACATAATCTTGGTCTAGTAAACCACAAACAAACCCTAAACTACGTAAGACCCCTTAAACATTACAGCTTCATATTGACCAACTGAACTTGACCAACTGAACCATTGTAGACTTGGGATTAGTTGAATCTTAAGTGATTCTGTCTTATCTTTCAAGTATAGTTTCAGTTCATTATATGTGAATTTTAACTTACTATTGTGATTGCATCAAAACTATCACCAACAGTTTTCTGGCACTAGAAGGAGGGCCCTCCTGAGTTAGAGTTTGTTTCAAACTAGCTAATAACAGTAATAGAGTGACTAGGTCTAAATCTGGTTCAGAGGATATATTTGTGCAACTACCTGATACAAGGCGAGGTAGGAACCCTTTAATTTGGAATCCAAAAATATCACAAGCTGGAAGTTCATCTGGAACACCACCTGGGTCACCTTTTAACATCCGTAGTATTGTGAGTCCTGACAAATCCCTATTCAGATCTTTAAATCTTGGTTCAGGCACTCCTGGAGGTCTCAATCCTCCTGTAAATCCTAATCCACCAATCAATCTAGGTATTCCTGCAAGTTCAGGTCAAGCTCAAACACCTGCAATGGCTTATTTCGATGTCAATTCTCCCATATTCTTCAACGATTATCATGAGATGCCCAAAAATCTGGAGAAGATATGTCCCAAATACCAGTTGCATCAGGACCCAGAAGATCATATTAGAATATTTAAGGAAGCATGTTTTAGAGCTAGGTTAGAGCACGAGTATATGGTGTGTAGATTGTTTCTCTACACCTTTAATGAACAAGCCTCTAGTTGATATGTAAACTTACCCAATGGTTACATTTCTTCCTGGGCACTTATGGAAGAAGCATTTCTGTCAAGATTTAGGGGACCCATTGACCCTTGTGCTTTGTATCATAAATTGGGTGCTATAAAACGTGGTGAGGGAGAGTTGATTGATAATTTCAATGACAGATTTCAAAAGGCCTATTCTAGGCTGGTAGCCCCTTATACCATAGATGATGATCCCTTGTTGGCTATGTACTATGCTGCCTTGGATCCTTTAACTGCCATGTTTGTCAAAAGAAAACCTGACATAGATTCAATATCCAAAGCCTATAAAGAGGCAGCCTCAGTAAACCAAGAGATGAGGCATACAACTTATAACCCATTTGTTAATGGAGGAAATTTTGGGGTGCAGAATCGGGCCCAACCATGGAATAGAACCTCTATGCAACACACTCCACTATTAAATCTGGTTCCTTCTTACACACCTATGTATAGTCCTACCCCAATCCAAGCTATAACTCCTTACACGGTTAGTACTTCCAGTAACAATCAAAGCAATGGTCAGCCTTTCTTCCAACCTCTTAGGGATACAACTATGGCAAAAGCACAAGAGGACAGGGAAGAAATCAAAGAGATCACTGCACATTTGAAAATTTTAACAACTGAAGTGACACAACTAAGAAATGAGAACCTCTATGGAAGAGGCAACCAAAACTACAATCAACATCAAAATCACAACCAAGGCCAAAATCAGAACTATAGTTTCAATCAAAATCAGTAGAACAATCAGAACCAAAACTATAATCAGCATCAAGGCCCCAGCCAGGGGCAACCAATGCAAAATAGAGGGCCAGTAATAGATAATAGGACCTGGGGAAATAATAACAGAAATCAGAATCAACCTAGGCCGCCCAAGACATGGAACACTGGGCCCAACAATGGTACTCTAGCTTCTCCTTTTGAGAACATAGATAATCATGATGCAAAACAAACGACTAGCATACAAATGGCCAGTACAGCACCCAAAAATTGGTGCAAATTTCACAATACCAATGCCCATACTGAGCACGACTGTCCATAGTTCCACTTAGCAGCCAACATTTTTAACATAGATGTGCAGCCTCCTACCTCTGAATTTCTCATTCCCAAGGGTAATGAGGTAGTACCCTCAGGATATGACATAGCATTAGTCTTAGAAACATTTACCTTTGTAACTGTAGAAGAGAATGAGGATGAATTGCTGGAAGATGAACCATACTATTGTGAAAATCTTTATCCTAAATCAACCTTTGTGTTAAATGCTTTTCAGTTTTCCTTTGAATCTGAAAATGAAGTATTAACTGAAATAGAAGAGGTGCAGGCCTTTCAATAGGCAAATAAAAAACACACCTACAATTTGAGGAACAACCCTAGGCCAGGAGGACCTTTTACCACTTCCACTCCTCCAACTAACATCAATACACCCCCAGATCAGAATGCTAGCAACAATCCTGCCCTACTTAAAGCTAGTCAGCACACAGATAATGGAACAGTAGTACAAAAGGATCAAACAAGTAAAACTGAAGCAATAGAGACAACAAGATTAATGAGTTACTTGTCAGAGGAAATAAAGAAAATTAAGGTCAGTATACCTCTAAATGAATTATTGAAGACCCCAGGGATCAGGAATGCTTTAATAAAATCCCTGGATACATCCATGACAAACGAGGTGTCTGCTGATATAACTGTTCCTAATAGAGATTCACCGCCTAGAGTGAAAAATAGGAAAGTTGAGCAGCCTTCCAATACAAATGTAGTGATACATGCAGATAATAGGGATACTCCCCCTTTCTTGTTAACTGTTAGATTGTGTGGAAAGAATATACATAATTACATGGTAGATTCTGGTGCCTCGGCCAATGTAATGCCCTTAGGAATATGTAAAACTCTCAAGCTTACTCCCACCAAATCTGCCAAGGTTGTCACACAATTAGATAAGACTGAGGTTAGTGTGATAGGAGAACTCATGAACATTCAAATGCAATTAGCTTTAGACCCTAGGGTAAGCTAAATCATTGATATTCAAGTAGTGGATATACCCGTAAATTATGGAATGTTGCTAAGTAGGGATTGGTCCAAGACATTAAACGAATATATGGCCACTGACTTTTCACATATGTGGCTACCTTGGAGAGGTATTCCAAACCAGATCAGAATAGAGGCAGAGCCCAGAATGAAACATATGATAACAGAGTATAATCAAACTAATGAAATATTATATGCTGTTGTTGAACTAGGTGTGTATAGAATTACCAACAATGGGGTGTAGATTGAAGAGATCATGATGTTAAACATTAGAAAAAAATGTGTCAACAATAGGATAGCATTATTCATTGAGTCTGATGGAAATACTTCAGATGAAGAAAATAATGCAATAGGCAAATTTGGTCATGCCATTAGACCAGAGGTGGAAGAATGCGTTAAACACAATTTGCCGGTCCAATGTAAATTGTATAAAAATAGATGTAGAGTCCATGATAGGCAACATTCTGAGGAGAGTTGTGAAATATGCAAAGACATCATTGAATATGAATACAAAAAATGCATAGGGAGGGTAGAGTTACAAGAGGAAAATGAGAGTCCTGATCCAACACAGAAATATGTTCAGGATGATATAGATGCCTTGATTCCAGATTTAGGAAAAGAAATAAGAGACAAGGGTAGTTGTTTTTCTGAGTTGCAAATTAAAAACACATGTATGCAAGTTAACCAAACAGAAAAACCGATGAATAAATAGGACAATACCCCACAGGCAATAAAAGAAACCATGCATGCTAAGATAAAAGGTTAGAAAAGTAAAGATGGCATGTGGACGTTAAAATGTGATGGGTCTAAATCAAAACAGGGCGTAGGTGCAGGTGTTGAACTCATAGATCCTTAAGGTAAATCACATCTAGCAGCATATAGGTTACAATTTTCCTGTACTAACAATATTGCTGAATATGAGGCCCTAATTTTAGGACTTGTCATGGCCATCAAGAAAAGAGTGAAAACAATCAGAGTATTTTCAGACTCTGAATTAGTAGTCAGACAAGTGAGGAAACTATATGCCTGCAATTACAAGGAAATGATTAGTTACAGACATAGAGTATAGGGTTTAATAGATTTGTTTGATGCTTTTAACATAGAGCACATCCCCAGAGAGCTGAATCACAGGCCAGATGCGCTAGCAGTTGCTGCTAGTACATTAGAACCATTGACACTATCAGGATTGAGATGATTTGCTGTTGAGCTAGTTAACATACCCAGTATACCAGACAACATTACACACTTTCAGGTTTTTGGAGGGGATCAACAAATTATTGATTTTCTGACTTGTAATGAGGCATTTGAGGCTCAAATCATTGATGAACAAGAAAGGCCTAAAGTAACATGGAATGAAGAGGATATAATCAGCTTGAAGAGCAACTTCTTACCTAAAGGAGTAATTGAATTAGAACATATCTTTGACTTCGATGGAGTAGTGAGACAGAGGGACTTGCCCAAAACAGAACGTGGTAAGTGTGATTTACATAACTTAGGGACAGAGCTAAATCCACAAAATGTACTAATTGGGAAAGCTTGCTGTGAGAAAATTAGAAAAGAGGTTTTAGACGTGCTGAAATAATATAAACATGTCATAGCATGGACTTATGAAGACTTGAAAACATTTGATGAGTCCATCATAACTCACGTAATACCTTTAAGAAAAGAAGTCAAACCATTTAGGCAGAAACAGAAGCCTGTGAATGCCATTCTAGAGCCTTTAATCTTTGAGGAAGTTAAAAAATTATTGTCTACTAGAATAATTTTCCCAGTCAGACATTTTGTCTGGGTAGCTAACTTAGTACCAGTAAGGAAGAAAAAAGGAGACATCAGGTTATGCGTAGACTTTAGAAATTTAAACAAAGCATCTGAAAAGGATAATTATCCTCTGCCCTCAATAGACGAAGTACTGCAAGCAGTAAATGGCTCGAAGATGATGTCTTTTTTAAATGGTTTTTCAGGTTATAATCAGGTCTTAATCGATAGAGAAGATAGACTGAAAACCACCTTCACTTGTAAATGGGGAAATTATGCCTATAGAAGAATGCCTTTGGGTTTGATCAATGCAGGTGCTACTTTTCAGAGAGCCATGGACATCGCATTCTGTGGATTATTAGGTAAGTGCATTGTTGTGTATATGGATGATTTGACTATGTATTCCAAGGATGCATCCACTCATGCTGAAGATCTCAAGAAAGTACTCAAGCGGTGTGAAAGGTATGGGATTTCCCTTAATCCCAAGAAATGTATATTTGGCATAACCGAAGGTAAATTATTAGGCCATGTCATTTCTGAAGGTGGAATTTCAATTGATCTAGATAGAATAGAATCCATAAAAAATTTGCAAATACCAAACAGTAGGAAAGAGTTGAAATCATTTTTTGGTAAAATTAACTTTGTTCAGAAGTTTATAATAGGTTTTGCAGAGATCATGCATCCATTAAATGCCATGTTGAAGAAGGATGCATAGATGGAATGGACGCTAGTGGCCAGAGCCACATTTTAAGATATCAAGGAGGCAATTTCTAATGCCCCTGTATTGGCAAGCCCAGACTACACAAGCCCGTTTTACATCTACTCCTTTGCATCTTCTCATTCAGTCGCGGCTGCCTTGACACAGAAAGGTGAAAACAATGAAAAGAGGCCCATAGCATTTATGAGTGCGCCTCTGAAGGATGCACAGCTGAGGTATCTAGACACCAAGAGGCAGGCATTCGCACTAGTAAAGGCTGTTAAAAAATTTAGACACTACATTCTACGCAGCCAAATCAAGGCCATAGTACCAGACGCAGCAGTAAAAATGTTGCTGATGCAGAACGAGCCTAGAGAAAAAAGAGCCAAGTGGATCACCACGCTGCAAGAATTCGACATGGAAATTATTCCCATGAAGCTGGTTAGAGGGCTGGCGGGCATTGGTGTAGACAATAGCCAATATGGATCCAAATTTGATAAAATAGCAATATGTATTGAATTCCCAGAGCGCATCAGGCTGGTATGATGATTTAAACACCTTCTTGATAGCTGGAAAGTACCCAAATAGGATGAAAGCTTCTCAGAGGAGAGCTCTGAAGATTAAGGCACAGAAATATATGGTGCAAGGAGGTCTTCTATTCAGGAGGAACCATGATGGAATTTATCTGAGATGCATAAATAGAGCTGAAGCTGATAAAGTGTTGATAGAACTACATGACAAGTACGGAACCAGCCATGGTTCCCATCTAGCTACAACACACAAAATACTGAGGGCAGGCTATTACTGGCCCACAATGTTCAAAGACACCAAGAGTCACATCAGAAGTTGCCACACCTATCAGACTGCAGCAGATAAAGGGAGAAATCAGGCCAATCCACTACAACCTATGATTGAATCTAGACCGTTTGCACAGTGGGGCTTGGATTTTATTGGAGTCATCAATCCCCCATCTTCTGCTGGACACAAATTTATACTGACGGTAACATACTACTGTACAAGGTGGATTGAGACCACCTGCTACAAATTTTCCACAACTGAGGTAGTTTTCAAGTTCCTAGAAGAAAACGTCATCACTAGGTTTGGAACTCCCTATTCATTGGTATGTGATAATGGCCTTGCTTTCTCTTCTTTAAAGTTTTCTAAATGGGCATTTGAATACGGGATCATTTTAAGGTTTTCTTCAAATTATTACCCTCAAGGTAATGGACTGGCTGAATCAATGAACAAAATTTTATTAGACATAATTAAGAGGTTAATTGCCAAAAGTCCTAGAGAGTGGAATACCCTGTTAAGATATGCATTATGGGTAGATAGGACCAAGTTTAAAATAGCTTTAGGTAGCACACTTTATCATTTAGTCTATGGGACTGATCCCATACTTCCAGTAAATCTAAGAATACCAACCTGGAAGTTTGCCAATGAGTATCTAGGCTTTGATAACCATAGGGAAGCCAGAATAGTGCAAATGCTACAACTAGATGAGAAAAGAGGTCAAGCCATCGAGAAGTTTGCCAAACACCAAGGGGTTGTTAAGAGGTGGTTTGATAAAAGGGCAAGAGTCAAAACATTTAGGATATCAGACTTAGTGCTGTGCTGGGATAAAGCACATGAAAAGAAAGGAAGCCATGGAAATTTTGATAAATTATGGTTGGGTCCATTACAAGTCTCAGAAATAATAGGAGATAACACATTTAGACTTAAGACCTTGACTGGAGAAGACGTGCCATTACCAGTTAATGGCCAGCATTTGAAACACTACTTCCAGGCCTGAGGTAAAGGGCAGTCCATTTTAATGTAAAGTGCTGTGAGTATGTACAGTTCTTCTTTTGTTGTTTTCTTTTTTAGGTTAGCTGTTTGTATAGTTCCTTTTGTTTCTTTCTGTTTTCTGTTTTCTTTCTGTTTGTACAGTTTTCTGCTTTTTTGCTTTTGTACAGCTCGTTTGTTTGGTTTGTTGGTTGTCTCCTCAGTAGGGATCTTTGTTTTACTTTAGAGTATCAAGGAGCAAACTAGCAACCATTCAAGACAATATAAAATTTAGGATATTCAAGTTAATCATTTGTAATTTACACATAACTTGTTACTGTCATGAATGTAGAGAGTTATCCATCTTCTGAAGTTTCGTATTCAATAAATATGATTGAGAATTTGAAGCAAATTTCTCATGATGACACACCTAAAATCCTTGGGTTTGTTGAACTTACCAGTGTAGATATTAGGTGAAAAATTAGAGGTTACCCTTGCTACCATTACAATTCTCAGCTTAATTTCAGCAAGTGTCCACTCCTTGCATCATGAAGTTACAAATCGCTATATCTTGTGAAATCTTTCAAAATTAGAAAATAAAGAAATAAATAAATAAAATGGATTATACTAAAAATCTAGATTAAGCCATCTAAGTAACTCTACCAGGGCTGTAGACGCTCGCTGGCAGTGGGGCTCTACCTAGGGGAATTGTAACGATAACCTTGCCGGGGCTATAGACGCTCGCTGGCAGCAAGGCTCTATCCGGTCAGCTATGAGGGAATATCCTCACCTACGTAGGCTAATGTCAGTCACTGGTTTGTTCAATCAATCTTCAAGATGAGGATAATTAATCATGTGCACACAATTAAACTAAAAATAGAAATTCATGCAACCTTATTGAATACCTTAAGTCTCAAGCTGAATAGTAATTTGCAGGAAGGATAGTCGGGAGTTATGAGTTTATTTCATCTAATTTTCTTAAAAACTCTGAATTTAATTGTTTTGTTTGGTTGCTAGTTGTTGTGATGTTCACAACACACCCCATTTTGCCCCTTAGCAAAATGAGGACCCCTGCCATTGCTTTGCCGTTGCTTCTGCTTGTGTTTTTTCTATTGGGTGGTAACGGAAAAGGAGGGTCAAATTTGCAAACCTTGTTAAAAATATGGAAAATTGTATTTTCAGTACCATTGCATGATGTGGTTGGATTCCTTATGAAAAATGAGCCAGGGTTGCCTTTTGAACCATCTCAAAATTTATCATATTTTGCAAAGTTATGATCAATTTGGTAAAATGTACTATCAGGTTTTGCATGATAAACAGTCAGTTGTTTGCCTTTTTTTCCTTGTTGGCATTCATTTAAAATTTTGAAATATTCGTACTTGGTGGTTTCAGGTTAAATGTATTTTGTCTGAGTTCCACTCTGTATCATTTGATTGTTTGAAAAAGGTGCATCGGCACACTTTGATCGCCATTATTTATTCATTGGCATTGTTTTTACGGGTTTGAACCTATGTTTTGAACCATCTGGTTGAACTCTTTTTTGGTTCAAATGGTTCAAGGTTTGAAGTTTTTTCTTCTAAATGAGTTGTAATGCAAGTCCTTGCATAGAAATGTGTCTTTGAACCATTGCGTTGAACCTTTGTATTGAACCACGTTCAAGGTTCAAGGGTTCGAGTTCAAAACAAGGGCTATCGACATAACTGTTATGGTCAGCGGAGTTTGGAAATATGCCACTGAAGTGAAATCTCTCACCAATGGCCTTTTGCCATCAGTGTAACATATGCGGTCAGCGGTGTCTAAAATTCTCACGCCGATGGGGTGTCTCTTGCCAATGATATAGTCATTGGCATAGCATTCAGCGTCAACCAAGTTTCAAAGGCTCACCTCGAAGTAAAGTCTCTCACCGATGGTATGCCATCGGCATAACAAACAACATCGGTAGTATTTGGAAAAGTCTGGGTGACAAAAGGGTCTCACACCGATAGAACTTAAGAACGGCGACATCGGCAATACTTACGCCAATGAAGGCTATCGATGTAACAAAAGTGATCGGTGGAAGAGATTTGTGAGTCGCTGATAGGTGATCTCACGCCAATAAATGGAAAAGGGACTTAGCCGAATGAAAAACGAATGGCTATCGGTGAAACTCTCGCTGATATAAGGTATCGGTATAATGAAAGGCATCGACAGGGGAGATTTAGAGTTTGCCGATGGCGAATCTCTCACCGATAAGGAAGAAATGCAAGCCGCTAGGGCTGTATCAGCATAACTCTCACCGATGGAGGATGAGCGAAGTAAAAGGGCCATCGGCCAAACCATAGTGATCGGCAGAGTTGTTTTTTTGTCACGCCGATAATATGAGACATGTCGATGGAAAGAAACAAAGGGGAAATAACAAGAAAGGCCATCGGCCAAACAGCGAACATTGGCCAAGCTTTTTTGATGCGCCGATGGCGATTCTCACGCCGATGGGCAGGAAGTGGAAAGCGATGGAAATTTTAAATGCATTTTTTTTTTGGGCGCCCGTAGCATTTTTCTGGTTAGCAATGGTTGACCCGATGGGTTTTGAACAGTCTGTGTACATTTTGAACACGTTTTGGAAGATTTTTGGACCTGATTTCCACATTTTTGCACGGTCACCTTGATTTAAACAGATATTTTAACTTCTTGCTGTTCATTTGATAAATTTGATACTTATTGCTTGTCTTGTCTTGCAGGCTTGCAGTTGAGGAAGCAGCTGCAACTTCATCACAGTGACATCATGGAGGAAGAAAATCTAATCTCAGGAGCCAGAAGTAAAGACAAAGTGCAAAGAAGTCAAGGACATTCAAATGGAGGACAAGATTGTAGCTAAAGGTATTATTTCAACAGACAAATAGAAGTTATTGCTGAGCTACCAGAGCTTCTCAGAAGGGGCAATATTTCGCCCAGATTTGACATTGCTCAGAGATATTTTGGAGAACTGGTTCACCTACATTTATTGCTGTAACCAAGGGTTTGAACCAGGGGTTTAGTTAGGTTTTTTTGCTGTAGTGAGGACAATCAGAAAGTCTTTATATTGTGCCTCTCTGCACTGTAATACTTTACACAGGGGCTACATAGAGATTTGTAGTAGCAGGAATTTGTAGAAGTAACATTTTAGAACAGAGGAACCTTTTAGTTTAGAAGTAGAAGAAGGAGGTCGCTTGTGTCTGCAGTAAGGTGTGCATGGAATGTCTGGCTTCCTTACTGTATCTGTAAAGCTTGTAAGTTCTCTGTAGTTTGATCAATGAAACTAAGAGTCATTCCTACATTGTAAATCAAGTATGACTATTTGTTTCTAATACAATAGAATCTAGGGTTCTGCATCTATCTTCTGAGTGTTCTCTTTCTCTTCTTTGTGTTTTGAAATATTTTCTTTGAGAGCTTACAATTTTGAATGTATGTTTGTGAAAATGCTCAGGACTTGCATTTAAGGTTTTCACTGTGGATTTGATCAAATTACTGTAGTATTTACATAGTGCATAACAGAACAATTAGAACCTTTGGTAGAGTAAATGAGGTGTAGATTAGATCTTTCTAACTTTTCCCAACCCATCTGAAATATTTAACTGAAAACGTAGAAATCAAAAGGAAATTGTCTGAAAATTTGAAGTAGCATGCATAACAGAGTTTAAGGTAGACAGTTTTCATAAATGTATAAAGGAGAAAGCTGCAATAATTTAAGAAAACCACCTAAAATTTGCAACACAGTAACACTTGTATGCAAATGAACAAAATACTTGTTGATGTCTATGATCTTTTTGCATAATCTTAGTCCAGTAAACCACAAACAAACCCTGAACTATGTAAGACCCCTTGAACATTACAGCTTCACATTGACCAACTGAACTTGACCAACCGAACCATTGTAGACTTGGGATTAGTTGAATCTTAAGTGATTCCATCTTATCTTTCAAGTATAGTTTCAGTTCATTATATGTGAATTTTAACTTACTGTTGTGATTGCATCAAAACTATCACCAACACAAACCTTGAACATTACAAAAGAACAATTAATCTAACCATGGGAGAGTGAGAAGCAAACCATGAAAACCACATTGAGTCAACACAAGATACAAATTCTTAGAATTACCGCAGAAACTTACTTTGTATTACTTCAAATGGCATAGAGTCAACAATTTGGCATCAAAATCTCTCTTACAATCAAAGGAAATGGTAGCCCTTTATATAGAAAAGTAGCATACCCTAGCTTCGAATGAATGGTGGAGATTAACTCAACACCGACGGTCCAGATTACATCAATAAATATAACTATAATAACTCACATCAATTCTCAGATTACTTTTTACATCCTTTATGAAAAAGACAAAAAATAGCCCCCAGATACACTGAATCTAGTCAATTTGACTAGCCAACTCAGTATATTAATAGAAAAGAACATTTTAGAAGCAAGAAAAAGATAAAATGGAGTCACATGCTGCCCCAAATATAGCAATTTATAACTAAGATGGTATTACATCATTAGAATATTCAACATAATGTCAAGAATCCTTGTCTAAGTCAATTTTGTCTTTGCTAGCCAACTTGTTGTGATAAGTCAACCACGCCTCAAGTGCAGGATTAATGTCAGACGAGTCTGGATCCTTCAAATGATTTATCTGATAATCAAACAATTCCAGCTCTCGACTGAATTTGCTATGTATTCTTTCTATTTCTACCCCTGCCTTCTGAAATGCTTTGAATTTAGCTCTGAGGTTGCTTGCCTTGTCCAACCTCTCCTCCATATTGAGCGTGTCATCCTCAAAAAGCACTTTATGTAACTTATTTTTACATTTCTCGACATCAAAAGGGGCATAATCATCATAGGATGCTTCTCTAGAATCCATCAAAGAGTCATTGATGTTGTATATGACTGATCTCAATTCTTCATTAGCTGGTTTATATGCTTCTTTTATGTGCTCAAAGGTTTCTTTTCTCAAAAGCACCTATTGATACCATTCAATAGCCTTTGGCAACTGATTCCCAATTAAAATATTCTCTACAATTAGAGTTTGAGCGGGCAATTCTCTGATACCTTTTATCCAGGGATACATATGCGAATAGTACTCATCAAAAGAATCGCATTCTTCACGCAAGTCTTTCCATCTTTTGTGCAAATCTACCAATTTTTGGTGTGCTTGAGCAGAGGCACTTATGGCTTCACATCCCATCTCAAAAACTTTTAGTAGCCAATTTTTTATTCCTTGGGACTTTGATCTAACCTTGCCCAATTTGGTCATTTCATCAGTAGACAAGAAAGTTGGTATTGTCCTTATATCTCCTCCTATATCTACTGGCTTTATCAAAAAATGAAGACATGTTTGAAGTTCTTCATTTTGCTATTTCAAATCTTTCTTGGAGATTTCATCCTTGTCCAATTGCTCCAAAATTGATGTGACTGAGCCCTTGAAATCACTGACTCTTTGAGCACGAGTGGTTGGACCTAGATCAACTGTAGTTATGATATAATCTTTCGCCCTGACTTGTTCTCTTGTTGTATCAGCTAGTGGGACCACTATTTCTATTATCCTTGATCTGGATTCGCTCTTGTAGATTCTTGATTGAATCTTAGCCTTTCTCTACTTCTTAGGCTTCTGAGCCTATGATAGGATTGTGCTTAGGTCAAGCTACATTACTTCTACTTCAGGCTCAAGATATGTTATTCTACCTTGCAGCCACTCAGGAGTAGAAGATTTATTTAATTCAGAGGCTCCATCTTTATTAGATATAGCTATCTCTTTGTATGGTTCTTGTTCTTGCTCTGGCTCTTCATTCTTCTCTAGAATTTTCTCTTTTTCCTTTTCTTCTTTTGGGGCCAAATTCTCTAGATTTGACATTACATTCTCCTATGTAATTTTGAAAACTTCTTTTGTTTGATCTTTGTCCTGAAGACTATCAGATATATCAATAATTTCCACATCAGCTGAAGGTTCATAGAAATCATCAGTATTTACTTCAGCCAAGGTATCCTTCTCCTCCTCAATTGTTGTTTTAGATTCTTGTAATCCAAACTCTACACACACTTTCTCAATCCCAGGCAGTACTGGTATTGCCAATGAATCTACAAGCATTTGGGAAATAGGGACAGAAGAAGAGATAGCTAAGGAAGGCGTACTAACTTGTGTCAGATTAGCCAAGACTGATGATAAGGAGGAAGAAATGACAAGAGGTGAAGGAAAGGGTAGTGAAGGTAGAGGAAGAGGAGGTGAAAGGATGGTGGAAATAGGGGCAATGATAAAGAAGAAGAAGAAGATGTAGGTGCAGTGGTAGTGGAAGGGTATAAACTAGTGAGAGTGGAGGAAATGGGACTGCTAGTGGTGCTGGAAGAAACTGCTAGTGAACAAGAGGTAGTTACAATGGTAGAGGAAAGAGAGGTGGTGAGAGATGTTTCATGAGTTATGGAAGCTGAGGTCATGGGCAAAGTGGATGTAATGGAGGAAAGATGAATGGAAGGACAAGTGGTAGCAGAAACAACAGAGGTTGTGACAGTAGTTTCAGCACTTTGTGTAAGGGGTTGGGCAGTCGGGGGATTAGACTCTTTCCTAGTTGTAGCATCCTCTTTACTAATTCTTTCACTTTTACCTTCTTAGCCTTAGAGCTTTCTTCAGCACCACTTGGCATGTCTTTTCTCTTGGAGGCCCTTGTCCTGGTAGAAGAGGTTTGATCTTTCTTCTGAGGAGACCTTGTAGAGGGCTTCTTCATCTTCTTGGCCTTTTCTGCTAGGGATGTATCTTCCTCATTATCCGATTTTTGTCTCTCAACTAGCTCTACCTCATCTGTAACATGGGTTGGTTCATCTTCTTCTCCCTTAAAGTCCTTATCTGATTCCACTACAGTGTAAGTGAGTTGAACTCCTTGTCCATCTAGAGCAACCACTTGAGCTCTGACCTAGGCCTTGCTCAATCTGATTGGTTCCCTCATAACAACATTTAGGGAGCTCTCCTCTGCATTTGCCCAATTTGGCAATGGTATAGGCTGATGGTACTGTGCCTCCCATGGTCCTCTGACCATAAAAATTTCATCATCTTGTAACTAATCAGGGACTGCCATTATATGAAACCTTTTGATGAAGTCCAGAGGCAGCCTTGCATGTGATTTCTTCATAACATCGTAATCATCAGGGTAATTGGTCCAAAAGTCTTCAATGTGTACCTTTTAGAAAAGCTTCTTACTTACAAACCTTTCCATTACTCTATTTGGATCAAAGTGACCCCTTGCATTATAGTAGTGCAAATTCAGGAGTTGAAGCTCTTTGTCTAGATGTTTTGCAGATACCAAAGAAGGGCATGCATAAAGTCCCTTGCCAAACTTGATGGGAAATTGAACATTAGTTCTGTGCAAATGTTCGAGTTTCTTAGCATAGGGTATTAACTGTGTTGACAACTCCAGAAATATTGTCTTATCATTAGGGTACCGAGGAAGTCTATAGGCCATTCCAATGAAGCCTTGTACCCTTATGTATGTAAATTTTTCAAACTGGATATACCACCTACCATATCTAGTTATTTCATTGATAGCCTCGGTGGAAATCCTCAAGGTTGCGTTTCCTTGTAGCTTTCTGGCTCTATACATTGTGAATGCATCATTCATCCTTTTGAAGTGTATCAATGACTGAGATGAGGTCATCTATGGGTATCATTCATATACTTTATTTGAGTTTGTTCATCATTTCCAACTTCACCAACATTGGACAACCCATCATAGTGGTTCCTTCTTACCAATGCATAGACAACATAGGATGTCCATCTGAAGTATTTGTTATCTTTGAAATTGCTAAAGGCTTCATGGATGTTGTCACTCAGGATCTGAGCCTAGTGGAACTTAGTTCCTTTTAACATCTCAGTGATAATAGAAGACATCCAATCCTCAAAGGTGGAGGTTGTAGGCAGTCCATATATCCTACTCAAGAAGATCACCAAGTCTCCAATTTCATCATGAGAATTACTTCTGTATAATACTCGGGGAAGCTTGACAAGAGAAGACCTCCTACTTTTGGCCCAATGATCATTTATAAATTTTTTGTAGCCTTCTACATCCAAGTATTATATGCATCTTGTGATGCCTTTCTGTCTAGCGTAGTCATGACCTTGTTCCAAGGGATATCAAAGGTTTTAGCCAGAGAAGGTGGGGTTAGATCAGCATGGATTTCCTCATTTGTTGTCTGGATTGTTTTGGTCATTATGTCATACTTGTCTGCAGAGGTGGCCATTAGTTCTTCACATTGCATAGAAGTAGGGAAGGCAACCGCTTGTGCAATACCACTATCTTTGAGTAGTCTGGCTCTGGGAGTTGGATTTAGACCAAAGACTCTCAATCTGAAGTCATCTAGGTCTATATGACCCAGGTTTGTGTCTCCTACGTCACTCCATGCGAAGTGAATCTTGGTCTCTGGAGGGACTCCTTTGAAATCATACTTCATTGCTTGGGCCCAAGCAGTCATTTAGTCTACATGATCAGATCTTATAATTTTGATATACCAAGGAAACTCCTAACATACTCCTAAGTTTCAAATGAATCTTAATGCAAATCTGCTATTGACTACTAACATGCTTTTGAAGGAAAATTAAATCTAATTGCAATAACAATGTATGCAATCAAATATCTAATGTTGCAAGAAAATTCATAAAAATTACCATTAACAATGCATTACAACATTAATTCCATCATTTTGAACCACTTTCCCTTTGAAAATTTTAGAAAATTCGATCACTTGCATGGTTTTGCGCTAATTTGAGGGTTGTCTGACTCTCAGGCAGAAAAGTGTTGAATTCGAGGTCATCCGACCTCAGTGGGGAAATCAGACAGGTCTAACCAAAGGTTTTCTTCCTTTCATGCTTTTGAGTGCTTTGCATGGGTTTTGACTGTGTCTGACTTGCGCGAGATCCAGAGCTCGTCAATCTCTAACGGTTGTCAAGTCAGTTAGTTAAGATTTCAATGCAAAATCTTATTAATGTTAAATTTCATTATGTTTGTGGGGGAATCAGCTTGTTCTGACCTACGCAAGTTTTGGTTACTTCCTATCAAGTTAGTGGGAGGGCATCATAGTATAGGTCAGACAGGTCATTTTTAGCGCAAAGTTGAGGCTTTGTTTCTGGTGAGATTTTAGGAGGCTATTGACTTTGCGGAGGAATTCGAGCCGTCCGACCAAGTTGAAGACATGATCATTTAGCGTATAGTCAGAGTGAGGGATTTTTAGTGCAAAAGACAATCTTAAAGCTTGTGGGGTTTTTGAAACCTTCCGACCAAGTCAGAGAAGTATGCTTTGGTGCTTGTAGGTCAGATGAGGTCAATTTTAGCTCCAGGTTGTAAGTGTTCACCAATGGGAAGGTATCAATCAGACTTGGCATGTCGGTGAAGTGTTTCCTACCATGGCCGATGGAAATTGTCTTAGTGATAGGTGAGAACCATAGAATCATCCATCGAGGATAGTTGTAGAGTTAGAATGATAAGTCACAAGGTGGCCAACGAAGTAAGTCTTACCGACTGAGGTGCGGGTTTTGGAGATCTCTGACTGACTAATGAGGATTTGTTTTGTAGGTCAGTCAGACCTTGTTTTGGCTCAAAAAGGATCTAAGGGTTTCTAGGAAAATTTGCCTAAGTTTTGGTTTTTAAACTCATGGTAACCTATTTACTTTGACAGAGAGTCTAAACTAGGGTTTTTTGAATAATAATAAAAAACTCATAGTTTGTATAGAAACCCTAACTCAAAATGCTAATTTAACGTTTATTTTCTTACAAAACTTGCTGTTTAGACTAAACCCTAACTACTTGGAAATAGAAGCTTGAAAATTAGGGTTAAAACCTTACGTGGTAGAAGTGACGGCGTGTTTGGTTTGCACAGGTAGGTCGTGGGTTCGAGCTCAAGGCAAGTTGACAGAAGGTGAACGGAGCTCCAGAATTTTTAACTTGAATGTGATCAAATAACTTAAAACACATGATTAATTCCCTTTTAACCTCTGTCAAAACCGCCATTAATGCGTAGGTGTACAACTTGCCAATTTTAGGGTTTGCACAAATTTTCCTTAGCTCAGACTCGGTGAGAAATTTGGGTATGTCAGATTTAGTCAGACAAGACTACATTCAGCACTAAGTTTGGTTGACATAATTTGCGGGTGTTTTAGGGTTGTCTGACTTAGTCGGTGATTGCTTGATTCAGCGCAAGTTGGATGACATCAATTTTAGCACAGAAGTTTGACCAAAGGGAAATTAGCGCTGGAGTCGGGAGCAACAGTTTTTAGTCCAAAGGTCATACAGACAAGAATTTAGCGCAAGGTCGGAGCAATGGGAATTTAGTGCTAAGGTCAAACAAGTGAGATTTTAGCATAAAGGTCAGTTGAAGGGCAATTTAGCACAAAAGGTCATTCCAAGGCCTTCAAAAGGAAAATGAGGATTCATCCTAGTAGCTTTTGAAGTGATTTTTAATATCATCTTTGAATCAAGGTCAAAATGTTCTTTGACTATTCAATCACTTAGGAGGTGAACAGATCAATGACTCTCAAGCCAAATCAAAAGAGGGGGTCCTCATTTTAAATGGGGCATGTGTACGAGGCACAACAAAATGTGGGTAAAGGAACATCTACTGAAGAACAACCCATGGAAAATATTGATGACCAAGGTGGCGTATAGGTACAAGAACAAATTGAAGCTAGTAATAGAAATTTTTTTCTATGGTATGGAAAATCTAATGGAGGTTGATGAGGATTCTCTTTTCAATAATATTTCATCTGAAGATATGTTACCTGAAAGCACATTAAAATTACAGTCTAAAAGAATATGGGATGAATTTTTTGAAGAAAAATCTCTAATTGGAAGAGCACAATTAGTTTCAAAGTTATTTAGATGAAAGGAAATGACCCCTATTTTGGAGTTGTTAGGGGTTGATAATAGGAAAAAGTCATTAGGTTCATTAAAATAAACAATTGTTGAAAACTTGCGAGAAGCATTGAATTGTATTGATAACAAGAGTCAAGCTAGTGATCCAACTACTGCATGTAGAGCATTTATGACTGTAATTTCTAGTAAGAAATTATCACATAGAAGACAAGTTCAAACAATTTCTGAATTACTAAATATTTCTAGGAGAACTCTTCAAATGTATATTAAAAAGAGAAATGAAATAGATGAAAAAATTGAGAAAAATTAGGTAAATATTTGTAGGGTTCCCCGAAAAGATAGAATTTCAGAAGATGTAAAGAAATAGGTGGTTGAATATTGGACCAATCACACTTGTGTTTCTTCCAACAGAAGGGATACTATACAAATAATAGGTGAAGATAGTACAAAAATTTCTCATCCAAAACATTTTATAGATACAATACAAAGTGAACTTTTTGAAGCATTCAAGCAGGAATTTTCAAATGTAAAGATTTGTCAAAGGATGTTTGAGACACTACGGCTATCATTTGTATGTATAAATAAAGTACGTGAAACTTGTTGTTGTCAAAATCATGTTGAACTTGATCTACATATACAATCATATAAAAAGGCTATGGTATTAATTGATTGAAATATAGCCATCCCTAGAAGCACAACACAATTTGTGAAGTCTCTTTTATGCGAAAAATCAGAAGATTCAGATAAATTCAATGTTCAGTGTATAAAAAATATTTGTAATGATTGTGGAAATTTGAAGAATCTTAAATTACAAGTTGACAACATTGAAATGCAAGTTATTTGGAAGAGATTCGAATATGAGACATACTTAACGAACTTAGGAGTCGAGGCCAAAAGTTCTGAAAGAGAGTGGATTGCCTTACAATGAATTTATGAATAAATTTCACAATATCATATATCCACATATCCAGCATTGTCATTGTAACATCTCGCCAGGAAACCCTAGAGAACAACACAAATAAACTATACAAGAGGACATTTTAAAAAAAAAGATAGAAATAACATAGTAATGATAAACATATCTATACATATCATTAAACTAAGCATTATCCTCTAGGGTTCCATGGCTGCATTACTAACCAAATTATGAACAAGATCCAACATACATCATGAATTAATTAACAACAATAGTTCATCCTAAATCTAATTGCATCAATTGAATAAACACATACATTTCTGTATTATAACATCATATAAGTAATCATCAAGATCCTGAATAAAGAGCTACAAGTACATATACAATTCTGTTACATGATGGTACACCATTACATTGCTTACAATATCAATTTCCCGATTACATTGGAGTACATACATCAAGATAATAATACATGATTCAACTGATATACAAAACTAGAATATGAACATAACTATCTGTCTCCTCAAGCTAGAACAAGATCTGAAATCTACCACATAAGGTACATCCTTCTCGCACATGAGCAATGATAAGGGAAACCAATGGAAATCAAAGCACAACCACCTGACCACGTGGAACCCTAAGGTCCACCCCTCATGCTAGGACATAACAATAAGGTCCCACTATAGCAAACAATCAAGAAGACAATAGACTAATAGGTGCAAGGGCTACACAAGACTCTAGTACAACATGGGTCAATAAGAACATCACAAGTAATATCACTTCTAGAGGCAATCACACAACGAAAGGGGAAAACACAATTAGGGAATGCTAGGCTGTAGTAGGGAAGAGTGTTATCGCATGGCCCTGACATGGGTTACCTTGATAGTCTCTCACTAGATGCCAGTCCCCATCTATGGTTACCCTGATAGTCTCTCACTAGACGCCAACCCCATAGGGTGACACATGTAGAACCAACATTCCTTTCAAGAGGACAAGGAAGTTGATTTTGCCAACTGCAGCCTTCTCATCCCATCCTTAGCCTAAATGAGCACTATAGACATGGGTAAGGCATCCAATTATCTTAATTAGTGTGAAAACTACCCAACCCTCTAAATTTATTATTAAGTTATCACTAGATTAACAACTTCCAATGGGTTACCCTGGAAAGCCACTTTAGACGCCAGCCGCACATTGAAAGCCTCCCCCTTCACTACATCTAGATTCTCAAAGCCCATAACATGAACCAAGCATGAACTATCACATTTCTCATCATGATGCATTTACAACACAAAATATACACCATTTCACATCACACAGAGCAACGCATTACACATCTTGCATAATCAACATAACCACATGAACAAGTACACTGAGCAAGGCACTAACCATCTTGCACATGTATCATACCAACATGAATAGGAGGCAATATTCCAAAAATGCATTTCATTCAACTCACATGATGCACACATAGCCAACTCCCACATAGTCACACCCTCCTAGGCCTCTGGAATCAACTTCCCTAATTGACGCAAACACTTGACACCACTAAAACACAATGAACTCACCTCACATTCACTTTCAAATGCACATCATAAACTAAGATCCTTCATCAATATTTCAATTACAATACCACAAATGCAACATATGATATGATGCACTAGTTATGGATCTTAAAGAATGTAACCTCAATCCAACCATGATCAATCATCTACAAAACATAAAGTGAATTCTATCTCTATAATGTAGAACAATAATATTCTAACTACTATTAGCAATTACTAATATGATCATATGATATAAGTGCCCACAAGTAACAATATTTTAACCAATAGATCCCAAGACTTATTTTAGTTTCGTCTAATTAAAATGACTGTGAATCAACATGCAAATAACTCTAAAGACATGCTTACTATAACATAACAATTTATAAAAATGCAATCCTTACAATAATGAGGAACTATCACTACAATTTAAAATCATACAATAGAGTAATAATAACCATAACACAAGAATGATATAACCGATGACTACATAATTTACCCTTAATTAACTAAACCACTAATTACACTGATGTAGATCTCATTAATAATCTAGACATTTTTATATATACTATTCAAATATAACTGTATAAGTAAAACTAAATGCCCATATTATTAGAATGTTATTAGCATGAGTCTAAACAAATAGAGCGCTACTCACAATAGCCTAAAAGCTATAAATAAGGAAAAGGATCAAGGGTAATATTCTCCAAATCCTGAGGACTAAACAACATAGATAAATCATAATATATGTATATTGAAACATACTTAACAATTCATATCATCACAAGCATAACCAAAATGAGGAACATCATCATCAACATTGAAAACACATAAGTGAGTTATAAGCACAACCTAATAATACTAATGTACTAATAATAACCTTTTAATAATCATTAATGATTGAAACACATGAATTCTAGAATGATACAAGTAATCATCCATAGAGTGTACTAGTGAACAAGAATCATAATTAAAGAAAACTAAGTCAGGAGTCTAGAGTGACTCCATGATTAATATAAATTTAGTCAAGAATAGAGAGGTCATAAATTGGCATTTGCTATATATTTTGCAATCCATCCATAATATATTAGATAGATTCTAATATTTTGTATGTAACTGCTACTATAGGAAAGCAATAAGACTGTTGACTTCCTAACACTATAATTGATCAAAAGGATGGAGTTAAAGACTTTAATACAATGGACGCTAAAGAGAATTTGCAACTAAAGAATATCCTTCAAGAGGATTCATCTCATTTATCAATCACATTCGAAGTGTCAGGGTGATTTGATGCCTAAATCATGATTTGTTTTTTTGTGGGTTTAATTCCTTTGGTTCCATGCCTTCTATTCAAGGCTTCCTCATGTCATCATATAGCATTTGAACATGAAAGGAAATGGAAGAACTATTATGTTGGTTGGGGACCTAAAACACTTCGTTATTTCCTTTAATTGGCACCATCATTCTATCCTCTCCAACACTCATGGAGATTCAAGGGATATTTTGATAGAAAATTGAAAGTAACATATAATGGTATAATTAGCCATATAACAATATATTGATATGGGCTTGAAATGATTGCAGGATAAGCACAAAATGATTTTGAGTCTTAGATTACAAGAATAGTTCAAATACTAGACAAGATTAGAATGACATTACAGGGCAGGCTGATTACATAGCTATAGAGGATTGACAAGTTTCCCCATGCATAAGGTCATTTTAAAACAAGAGGGCAAATCTAAAATAATTACAGTTTCTAAAAGTATTTTAGAATGGTTGTCCAACTACAGATGATAATAATCATTTCCAAAACATCTTCCTATAGGAACTATTTGACTCAAGGAATAGCTGAAGGCTTAGAAAAAGACATGGAACAATTCATTTTAACCATCTTCTATATGCATAATACGGATTTGTCGAATGGGCTTTAGAAACTTTCAACAAATTAAATCGGCATGTAATAACAACTTCAGATCACTAGGAAAAGCTCTGGGTGACATGCGTACAGAAATGGAATGCATAGACAAAGCACACAAATTGTTTACTGATGCCACAGAGAGGTAATCTCTAGAAATGCAACTAGATTTGTTGAAAAGACCTTAGACATTTTCAAGTGACTTGTATTGGTAGGCACCAACCTCATTCCACAACCTTTCCCATATCCATCTTGCCTATGCTAAAATGGAAGCTTTGGAATAGTATGGAAAACTCATCAAAAGTATAATGGATGGTATAGTTTTGTTTGATATTATAGTTGGAAATTCTCAGGTTGACATGCATGCAAAAGATGGAGCATAAATAGTGCACATGAACTTCTAACCAGACCCCTCAATGATGTCATTTTATAAAATGTAATAGTTACAGGTTATGTAAAAAAGGATTCACTAAAAAAAATAATGCCTTAGAAACTTTCGAGCAAACTGTAAATCAACAAGCATAAAGCCAAATCTCGCTACCTTTGCTTCAATCCTCTCAGCCTATGTGCTGAATTTGAGTTTTGGAGGAGGGTTTGGACATCTATCATAGCATATCAAATGTGGATTTTGTCAGATATTATTATTGGGAAAGTTCTAGGCAACATGCATGCAAAATGTGGATGCATAGATAAGGCATGTAACTATTTGACAGTTGCTTCAATAGGTGATTCCTAGAAATACAATGATATAGACATGCACAATTGGATCTGATAACAAGGCTTTCAACCTCTCAAGAAAATTACAATCGACAAGAAAAATCATAAATCAAACATCTCCTTCAATAGAAAATTGATACACAAATTAGAACCAAAGGAACCTAATTTCGCTTGCTTAACTGGGTTGAAGATTCAATGTCGGGTTCGACTATTGCAGCCACAAACTAGTCTCTCCCATCTCCTCTCCCCCCAAAAGTTTAATCTGTCGAAGATTATTATGAGAGAGAAATCCCCCCAATATCTTCCAAAAGATTCCTCCCATTAAAGGCCATAAATTCTGCCTAAATCACTTTCTTACAATTTAATATTTTTATCATTTACAACCAGACAATGATTCCTTTCTAATTTTATTTATTATATTATTTTCTTTATATATGTTTTATGACAACACATGATTATTATTTATTTTTAAAATCACTTAACAAAATATTTACTTGTTTATATATTGTTTTTCATATTAGTTTTATCAATTATATTTTCTCATATAACTATAATTTGCATACAAGCATTTATATTTATTTATCAAAAATGCCTTCGTAACTTAATGATCCTTATTATAATGTAACAATTTATCAAAGTATTGATCAAACAATTCTACTAGATAAATCCAAATGTCAAACAATACCTAACCTCTAAGCATGATCGCAAAGCATGACCACAACAATAGTGACTGGCTATCATGACCAAACCGATGACACTGACTGGGTGCAAAATCATATACTCATCCTCTTCAATGATGATGGCTAAGCTAGGGAACCATATGTTATCTTCAACAGTTTCTATTGGTTTTAAGGCACACTTAGACCTATCAATTCAAGTGGAGTCGATGCCTGATACGTACAACCTACGTCACACAACACAGTTTAGGCACAAGTATAATAAATATCAAACGGTTACGGAGTGAAAGAGAATCACAATGTCACTAGATGCTCATGAATGATTGCTACGATATTGTCTCTTTTCACACCACACAATAATCAGATCATCCTATAATACAGAATTAGTCACATAAAAATCAATTCTAAGATATGCCAATCATAGTAAGATCAACATCATAATCACCTAAAAGTAAAATAATGTCAAAGCATATGAATTATCAGTGTCAAAACAAGGATTATCAATAAAACATACTAACTGTCATATGAAACCATAAATGGGGATAATTAGGAATGTCATCAACATGAATGTAGCATCTACCAACATCATATAATGTACAAAATCATTTGTCAAACAAACCCTAATTATTTCTATTATTTTACCTTTTTTTCATGCTCCTTACCCTGACCACCTGCACATCCCAGGTGAAAATGGAGGGGAACTACAGTCATGATGCAAGATGGCAAGCTAAGCAATTTCATGATTCAAAGAATTGCTTTCCACTAGGTTGTATTCTCTCTAGTGTAGATTTCTCTAAGAACTATACATTTCATCCTCAAACTAAGATTCAAAGTCAATATTATCATTCAAAACAAGTTGCAATCTTTGTGCAAGTTTTCTATAGACATGCCGAGTTTCAGGTAGATGGTATACAAAGTAGCAAAGATGATTGAATTATCATCAAAGATGTTCACTTTTATATCAGTGATGATATGGGTCATGATAGAAGTTATGTAGCTCATTGTATGAAAATGTTTTTTGAAGACCTGAGATGGTGTGGCATAAATCAAGAACAACACTGGATATGCTTTGATGGATGTGTTGGTAAGTACATTGTTTAGGGTTTAATTTTAAATTTTTATTTACTTTTAACTTTGAGACTTAAATTGTTGAATTATTTATAATATATTTAATATATCAAGTTTTTTGAAGCTAATTTGGTTTGAGTATAATTATTTGTAACTTCATAGGACAAGTTAAGTCTATAAAAGCTTTTTTTGGTGAAGGCATCAACATGCTAGATGCAACACCAAATTCTTGTGGAATTTTTATGAGAGTGGACATGGAAAAGGAGAGCACGATGGAGCAGGAGCATGTGTGAAGCGTGCACTTCGTCAACATGAACTTGTAGGTAGTTCATGCCATATATATATATATATATATATGGAATCTAGAGATATTTTTAAGAAAATCAGATCTATATTTAAACTTTAAATTTTAAATTCTTAAATAAACCTTTAAAGTAATAGGTGACAAATAAATTGCCAACATGTGTACTTGTAGATAATGCCATATGGAATGCAAATGAAATTGTTGAATGGTGCACAAGTCATTTTTCCGCTCGTGACTCAACATACAACACATGGTATTTTTGGGAAGTTACAAGTACATCTAGTCAAAATTTGTTAAATTTAAATTTCAAAGTGTGTGTACACATGATTTTTAATTGAATTTTAAAATTTAAATTTATATATAAATTAATCACTTGGATGTTTACACAATTTACATATATTGATTGATCAAATGCTATTAATTGTCAAACAATTAATGGTATTATAAGCATGCATCAAATCATGACAATGGGAGGTAGCAAGCCTTATGTAATTAATGTGAGAAAAATCATGTTCTTGTGTTGATTGCATTGAGGACAATGCAAATATTGTTCAATGTGAGAATATTAGAGATGGGTATGTTTCACAATGGGAAATGAAACAATTAATATCAATGCCTCCTTTTGAAGAAAATGATAATATTGATGTCTATGATCCTCTATATTCAGTTGATTACGAACGTGTATCTGATTTAGTTGTTATAGGTATGTATTTAATTGATTAACTTAAAATTGATTTATATATTCTATGTACAAGTAAGTTTGATTGAAGCATGTTTATATATATTTAAATTTATATATATTAAAAATATATATTTACATCTTTCCTAAACTCTACATGGTGTGTGTACATGAGATATTTTTGTTGTTGTTGTAGATCCTAACAATGTGGAAGGTGTAGATTACTATTTACTAAGATATTAGCAACCAAAAAGTAAATTGGTGGAATCAATGACAGAAGGTGATGGACAAGAGTATCTCATTGGATCAGTCATTATTGAAGGTACATATTATCCACAAATAAATATAGATAGACATGGTATGATATTTGTTGATTATATGTTAGGACAAAAGGTTCTACATTATAGTCACTTAGTTATAGCAACAAAAACAAATTTAGAAACTTTAACCAAAAGAGGACGTGCCAAACAAAAGTGGAGGTAGCCTATTGAAGATCATGAAAAGATTTTAGAGATAATTAAAGATAGAGAGGATCCAGATTATATATACTAGGAGCTTTAAGTTGTTTTTTGGATATATTTATATACATATGACTGGATATATGTATATACTCAAACTCTTTATAGATCTATCTAGATATCTATATTGATTGGACATGTGACATGATTTAGAATGGGTTTTTTCAAAGGCTTGGTCATTTATTTATGTCCAGTTGTATTTAAATTTGTTCCATGTGGAATTCATAATGTACATGTTAGATTGATTATATATGCTTTCAATACAAAACCTAGTGACAACAATGATTTTCTATGTATGACATTTATAAGAGAATTGCAGCAGCTAACTCTTTATAGTTTAAAGAATTAGTATCACTCATACCTAAATACTAACAAAACTTAAATCTAATCTTCATCTTCTGCCTCATTCTCAGCAATGTTGAAATAGCGTAGCTCGTATACATTACAATCCTGATTGGAAGATATCACTTGCAACCAAACCCTGACATTATCCAAGTATTGGAATGTATCTAGGCATGTTGTAAATTATTTTCTTTCATTTAGAGTAGCAACCATGATTTGGTATGTTACTTACGTGTATCATTTTGTGAATTGTTCAAGTGTATGGGTTCTCTAAATAGTGGGGCAATTTGAATTTTGGAATTAAGGTCAAAAGAGAAGATGAGTGTAATTTATACTATTTGTATGTGTTGAAAGTGATTTGAATATGAATTTAGATTATTGTTATCAGTATGATAGTGATATTTAAGGATATTGATTGTTATTTTCATTTAGGTTTTTTTCTTGGTATGTGGATAGGAGGCTTGTGTGTGCAAGTCTGGTGATTTTGTTTTGAGTAGCCCAATGAACATTTATGTTGGTTTCTATCTTGTTGATTTTTATGAGGTTATATGAAATGTGTTTATTTAAACTTTTGAAGGGTTGTATTGGATAATGCATTATTGGCATAAAGTTGTTATATAGATTTGAACAATCTTGTCAATGATATATTATAAGTCATTATAAACCAAAAAAATACTCATGTTATACATTGTTCAAGTCTATATAACATACATTTTTTTAGGTCACTTGTAAAACTTTTTGAGCATTTGAGCCCATTATAATAGTTATAAGAAGTGATCAAGAGGTCAAGACACTCAATCCTTAAAAAATTTAAGTAACTCAGAAAACTAAATCACCAGTGCCACTAGGGTCACTAAACTAGTATCCCTACCTTAGCATCTAAACTCAATGGTCTTGTATCTTTGACATTGTGTCTAACAAATCTAAGAATCTAATAATATTCTATTATAGGTCATGGAAAGATATTTTTCATATAATAGTAATAGTGCATTTACCCTAGGGTAGGTGAACCCCTACCCTAGTTCTAGCACAACTATTTTTCACACACCTTAAGAAAGAAGAAACTTTGTTTTTCTATCTTAGAAAAGAATGTAGATATTAAATCCTTGACTCTAAGAAAAGAATATAGATATTCAATCCTTGAATCTTAGAAAAGAACCTTTTATATTCTTTGTAAGGTTTTATACAATGTGAAATTTCCTATCAATGTGAGATTCAATACTAAAATATTGGATGATATAAGATGGACTGATGGATAATCCCTATCCAAGGTGTCTCCTAAAATGATATATTTTATGTTATTTAACAAAAAAGATATATCTTATGTTATCTAACAAATATCTTATGTCACTTCATAGTATTTAACCAAGCACAATTCACATTATTAAAAATTATTTGATTAAAAAATTTACATGTAGGAAAACAAATAATCACATTACTAATTTTTTTAAAAAAATAATTGGTTGAAAGGTAGCATGAAAGGAACTAATAAGATAGACAATAGAATGCATATTTTTAGAAATAATTATAATCAAAGTTAAAAATGAAAATCTCATATAGGAATTACCTAGTCAGATTGCTACTATATATTGAAATTAATTTTAAGTCATAATATGATACCATAGAAACTTTGACTATAGTGATTATTTGGGAATTGAAAGAGAGTTGGAAATTAAAATTTAGTACTTGATAGTGATTAAAAATTTAAGACAAATATATTTTGAACTTTATGATGCTTAAGATTAGGTTGTGCCTTTGATTTAGTGTGTTTATCTTTCATTTTATATACTTTATAAATTAAGACAATTTGATTAGTTAGGAATATTATTTTAAGTTTTAAAGAATTTTTATAAATTAGATTTTAAGTTAGAGACAATAATTAATTAATTGCATTTGAAGATTGAGTATTAATTTTTTTTTAATGGAAATGTGGTTTTAGAAAAAAATTGGGTTGGACATTAATTCTAGATCATTGTATAGGATTGTTTTCACAATTAATTCAAAATTTTCTTCAATTTTATTAGTCATATAAAAACATGTGACAAAACTATCAAATTAAATGTAGTGGACACATCCAATAAGCTCGACTATATATTATAAAAAACTATATATTTTAATTCACAAGATTCAATAGATATAAATTAAATTAAATTCACATTCCCAAATATTTTATAAAAACTATTCTTATCAATGACTAGGGTGTTGACATCATTTCTCAATCATTAATAGTTCATCACATCTACAAGTAAATTTATATGCATCTACAAGTATTTAACATATATACACATTTAGACTATTTAAATTAAAACTTGTTTTATCCAAATTAAGACCCATAGATTCAAAGGAAAACATCCATATAGATCTATATAACTAAACATCTAAATGTGTGCATATACGTATCATATATATAAAGTCTAAATAACATAAAGTCTAACTGCAACATGTAAACACAAAAACATAACATCAAGTCTAACTACAATATAACATGTAAACTCAATATAACATCAAGTCTAACTGTAACATCACATGAGAGTTCAGGAAAACATAACAAAGAACACATGAATACATCTAACTGTGCATAGCATCATGACTCCTACCTCCTATGGGAAGAACATGCCTCACTCAACCCAGGACTAGAATGATGAACTGAGCCTTGTACTGATCCCTGTATTGATCCTCGTCCTGAGCCCTGTACTAATCCCTATACTGATCCTTGTCCCAAGCCCTATCTTGAACCATGTGTATCTAATCCTATCCATTTATGAACATCTAAGTGATGTGTAGATCCTTGAACATAAAAATTATCTCTATTAAATTAAATTTAAATATATAATAAAAAATATGGAATCTCAAGTACACATGTTCTAAAAAATGTAGAATTAAATACTAAATACCTCGCATCCAACCTCATCTACATCCGCTGTCTGTTGCATAGTGTCATGTCCTAGCACCTCTCTCACTAGTCCCTAATGTAATATTGATTAAATAAGAGTCAACACGTGCATGATGCACAAGACTAAATTTTGTAAAATTAAAAAATATATAAATTATTTATTTAACAAATAAATTACACTAGAGATTAAACACAATTTAAAATGTATGTACCTCATCATCAGCAACCTATGTAGCTCCATGGATGACCCTCCCAATCCCACTAAGCTTAGATGAATCAAGGGTCATCACAATGTTATCCTCAAATAAACGTCCATGGAATGATCCTGGTGCATAAGGTGGCACAATACCAACATTAGGTTGTGATGGAGTCTGCTGTGAAGGCACTATGTCAGTCATAGGTGTAGCTTGCTAATCACTACACTGACTGACAAATGTATACATGGTCTCAAGTGGGATGTCGTACTCAAAACTGACAAAATGATATATAGAAAGTAGATCTTGTGCCAGACATGTACTCAATCTGCGTAAAGTACTCTCTCAAAAAGTCTGCGCCACATCACATGGTGAAACTATGTCAGCATGCATGTAAGAATCATAACTAGCAGAAGTTAAATCAACTAATCATATTCTAGTGTGTGGATGCAACATATATCTACCAATGCCATCTAATGGTAAATGGTCAACATCACTAGCAATAGAACCTAAACTCTCAAAAATATGCTATCTCGATGAATTAACTACCGCCTCAACTGATTGTCCTAGATTCAACCTTTTGGGAAGTACTAAAATGTTGGGACCTAGTAATGCCCTTTTATTTTTGGGCAGATTCTGATTAGGGCATCAGAATTTCTCTGAGAACCTCCCATGATCCTATCCCACATGTCAACAGATAGATGTGAAATCAACATCAAGTCGTAAATGAACAACAACAAATAGTTGTTTGAAAAAATACAAAGGAAACTCATCATTTTGTGGCCATCTATGATGTGATTCTAACCACTTAGGATATATAAGTAGTGTAGCAACATCTATACACCTAGTGACAAAATAGCCCCAAACTGTGTCATTTCCATGATAATGTGGATACTATGCACCATATTCAATAAAACTACCCTATTAACCTCTGGCCATTTCATTGTCCCAGTAACAATGCTAGAAAGTAACAAAAAAAAATCCTCAATACTCAAATCATCATAGGGATTGTATGATTTGACTATGTCAATCATACAGGCAAACTCTACTCTAGTCCCAACCAACCTGTCTCTATTAGACAAGTTAGGTGTATTATGGATCATCTAATCTAAATGTCTCAAAGCATTATTGAGTCTATCAAGAGTGGCAACATATAACTCACTCCTACTTACACTATGTGCATTTTTGTTAATTTTTACATTTCAATTAACAAAACTAAAAACATTTAAAATCTAAGAATTAAATACTCATGAACAATCTACACATTTAAATTAACTTTACAAAACTATATAAACATTTAAAATTTAAAAATTAAATACATTCAATCTAATACATATATTTCAAATACATCTAGCCAAGTTCATATTTTCAGACTAATAATGTAGTTAGATTGAATAGATCTTGAATAAAAATGCAAGTTTTATTGAAATAAATGTAAATACAAAACTCACTAGAATCTATTTCTATAATGGCAAAGCTCTACCCTTTTGAATTGAAATACATTAAAGTTCAAATTTCGCATTTTCAACAAATAAATTTTTCCTATTGAAATGAATGTAAATTTGAGAAGACCAAGTAAATGCAAATGACATAGTATATTTGGGGTTTTCAATGGTTTGTAAATGGACAAAAGTGCAATCCTATCACACATAATAGTGTTGTTAGGAAAATGACAAAGTTAATTATTTCGGTTGCCTCAGCTACTCATGGTGGTTATACATCTACTGATCATGTCGTGCTTGATGTAGTTAGTCATTCTAAGCATATCTTAATCTATGTAGATATGATGTTGGAGGCCATGCCATCTATGCATTTGAGTTTGGTTGATTCGTTGGGGACACCGATATATATACACTTTTGGGTGATTCCATGTAACAGTTAGTAGATGATACATTGTTGATACTAATGTTGATAGATATGATCCATGTTACAAAGATCTAGAACACCATGATGATCCTCTTGTAAGCAAAGAGGTATAAATTAAGACCTTTTGTATATAATTCAATGTCTATATATATTTGGATCTATAAAATATACAAGATGTGAAATAAGTGCACATAGTAAAATGTCTTAAAAAATAATTTTATAGATATTAAATAGTTCCTTTTTTTACCATTAGTTATACTTAAGGAGTATCATGGAATTGGAATGGTTGTTGTCTCTATGAAATTGAGAAGTAGAGATTAAGAAAGTAGAGATTGAGGGCATTTTGTCTTAAGCGCCAGCCATGGAGTTGTTACTTAGTTGGCCTCCATGAAGGGTATAATCCATGATGAGTGTGAACAGTGTAGACTAGCATCAAATTTGATATTGAACAACTAATAAATGACATCTTTAAAAAAAGAGTGCAAAACTTGACTAGGATGGAAGACGACACATAAGAATGTTAGAACAACATTAAAAAGGCACTTAATCATGTCCAAAGCCAATTTTTTTCTTGGATCTAGAAGTACATAATAAATGATTTTCTAGGATTGTGACCAAACCAAATTTATAAGACTTCTAAGTCCAACCCAGCAAGCCCCACTAAATCATATCTACTAATGAGGTTGGATAGAACTTTTATATTTAATGTCTCAACTTTTATGGGCTCAATGATTAACGTTTCCTTAGAGAAAGAGAAAATTATTTTAATTTGCATTGTTGAGTTTGGGATTGCTTCCTTTGTAGGACACAAATAATGAAATAAAACCCATCTAGTGTTGGAAAGGTGAGTTCAACATAATTTTGTCAATTTTGTGAAGTCTTTGTTGGAAGAAGGAAAGATAGACCCCATCCTGTATAGTGCAAATTGCATAAGGTACTCAAGTTAGAGACAAGGGTAGATAGGTTCATCAAGGACACACATATTACGTTGGATACTAGATATGTGTCCAATATAAATAAGTTGAAGGCAATTTTGTAAGTTGATTGGCCAACAAAGGAGCAGAGTATGAAGATTGATTGAGGACATATGAATAAAGTTGTTAGATTTTATAAATTCTTTATTCTTTTGCATCCATATGCTCCTTTTTAGGGGTTGAGCCATGTTGTGTTGTTCACAACATGCCCCATTTTACCCTCTAGCAAAATGAGGACCATGTTTGCTTTTGCTTTCTTGTGGCTTGGTCTTGCTTGGTGGTAAAGGGAAAATGTACTAGATGTTGGAAATACCTAAAAAATCAAAATACATAGTATTAAGGAGAAACAGGGTTACTAGTAGGTTCTACATGAAAAATTATTTAAGGTTGTTTTTTGAACCAACTATTAATTTCTTGTATTTCGTGAGATATGGTAGTTTTTGTGAAAATGCAATGTTGAGTCAAAGTTGTATTTCATATACAAATTTTTCATGCATATGAAATGCTAATGTTATTGTGTTGTGGTACAAAAGGGGGTGGTCTTTATTGTTTTTGCATATTGTATCTTGAATGTTTAAACTTAAATATGCAACCCCAGATCAGATAGAGTTCTGAAATAAATTCAATAGGTGTAGGATTCCACGATTGTATTATGTTTTGTATGTATGAGCCCATGCATTCAATTTACAAATGAGAATATACATGGCCAATCCCAAAAAGAATATATAATGTGGTTTATAAAGGGCTGAAATCCGAACAAATGTATATTGTATGTCTGCGTGTACATTTGTTTGTATTTGAGTACAAATGCGATTTTGGATTTTAAAAAAGGGTTAAAAGTGATTTAAGTTATTGGGACCCATGGGGTATTATCATAAAGGTTTCCAATATAAAAAAGGTAGTATGCATGGATATATGCAAAAGCGGATCCGACAGTGATTTAAATATGGTGTATAACAATCTAGGGTCCATGCTTTGTATGTATGTTATGTTGTATGTGTTATACAAACCTGATATACAAAAGAATAAATATGTAGAGATACAACACCGGAATTAACAAAAAGGTTAAATTTAATTGATACTTCTTTTAAGTCCACATTTGTATGTTTGAATATATAACATTGCATATACATTGCGAGATACAAAAAGTAGATACAAAACCTAGCATAGCTAAAAGTTGAATATTGTATGCGGCAGGTGAGGTCCACATTGGTATGGTCAAAATGCAAAATACATAAGTGATACAAATTACAGATATACAAAACCAGATGTAAAATTAAATACAATATGATTCATAAACCCTCCCGAAGTCTAAGATTGTATGTTTCGATGATTGTATAGCAATATACAAAAGTTGAGATATAATGAAAAGGTGTGGGAGTTAACATATACAATGGTCAAAATACAAATTAAATGGAAAACTAGACATGGTTTAAATTGTATGCATTAAATACCACATTCAATACTCAACTAACACTAAGAAACTTAGAATTTGAACAGATAAAAGTGAAATTCGAGTATTTTATTTTCATAATTGCATTTGAAAAGTAAAATTGCAGACAATTTCATAGAGCGAGGAAAAAGGTGATTCAAGAGTTGAACAAAAATTTGAAGAATGGTAATGGTGAGGTTGAACGGTAAATCTGTTGTCAACATTCTTAAAGTCAAACTAGTTACAAATACAGGTATGTATCCTGAACACCATTGAAACTTAGTCAAATGAAATAGGGATTAGTTACAGTAAATTTCATTAAGAAAATGATGAAGATTAGTGGAAGTTACTATATTTAATTATAGAAAATGAATTTGATATGGTTAGATCTGGTAAATTCTAAATAGGGAAAAGACAAAAAGCCCTAGGGTAATTGTAAAAAAGTAAAAATCCATGGTAAACCCTAGGAAGAGATGTAAATGAAGGGGTTAAAGGTATAAATTTTCTTGACAAGATGCCGCCAAAATAGAAGAAAGTGGATACTGAGTCAGTAGGTGAAAAAGAGAAAGTGAAAAGAGAAAGGAAGCCAAAGAAAGAAATAGTTAGGGAAGAATTGTCGTTACATAGGGGATATCCCTCTTTGATTAGCACAAGCAGAGTGGTAACATATACAAATATCAGCTAGTATGATGTAGAGGATGTGTTATAGAAAATTACAGTACCCAATGCTACTCCTGACATGGAATGTATCTAGAAAAAAGGGTTGTACAAGGCTACTAGATTCCTGTTGGCAATGGAGGCCAGAGATTTGGTAATTGAGTGTATCAATAGATATGATTTGAGCACCAGAAGAGTAATGCATAAAGGGGAGATTATTGCATATTTGTCTATAGAAGGAATAGCCAGAACGTTCGGTTTAGAAATTTAGGATCAAATGATGGATGTGGATATAGATCAGTATGCTTCTGATTTTGCTAGCAATGAGAAGGAATGCAAAAGTACAATTTTCTACAATTGGTACATAGCAAAAAACAAACCAAAGGATGCAATAAGAGTACCAAAGAACTTATATAGGATTCATTTCGAGGAGGAGATATATATAATGATCACACTATTGAGTAGGTTAGTTGGTCTAAAAGATACAACGAGGTGTCAACCATGGTTGTTCACCATTATTTAGTATATGAGAGATAAGCCTGGAAAAATTCATTGGGCCAAGGCAATTAGCACTACAATATGGAAGCAAGTAATGGGAAGAAATAATAAATTGAAGCCCATTTATATGTCTTCTTATGTGGTTTATTCATGTGCACTCATAATGCAACCAATTGATGGGATTGACAGAGTAGGTACCCTAGGAAATGGTCTAAGTCAGAAGTTAATTTATGATCATTATCCTAGTTTGTAGGAAGAGAATGTACTAAGAAAGTATGCACTAGATAATGTATTTTATATTTATTTGGTAAGAGTTTTAATAGAGGATTAAGATAGGAAATTATTAGAGGAGGCAACAAGTGCCACAGGCTTATTCAACTCTTGGTATATATAGTTCCCTACATTAACTTACATTAGAACTAAAGGGTTTGAGGGAAAACCATTTAGATTACCAAGGTATCCTTCAAACGGACTAATTGTATTAGAGTTCTCTAGACAAATTCTAAATGTATTTGGGATGTATAAGAAGTTTGGCAGAGGAAACATTAAGTTCCCTTGGGTGATTGGTAGGTATTCCTATTATAGTGTAGATGTAGCTCAGTACTCAGAAAAGGAGCTAAGGTAATATGGGTTTGAAGAGTTTGATTTAGCTAGGCATTTTGATTCTTTCCATAGGATTGAAAATTATGTTGACAAGAAATATAAATACTAAGTTCATATTGAAGATTTCTAGTCAGATTGTGAAAATGAAAGAGAGGCAAGGAAGAGGGCTCACCAAAGATTAACTTTGGAGCAAATGAAGACAATGGGGGAAATTAGTGTACCCCAAGAAATTACAAATGATGGTAAAGTACTACATCATAGCTAGGAAAGCAAGAGGTTGTTGCCCATTAATGAACCAGATTGGGAGGAGCTAGGGGAAAACATCCTTGGAGGCTATATCAAAGCTAATTATTTTGTTTTCTAAAACATGGTTAAAAGTTAAAATAGAAGAGATTAAGGCTAAAGGCATTATAGCTACATACCAAAAGAAGGGTAAGAAGAGAGAGAGAAAATTAGAATGATTTATAGTGCTTTTATGAAAAGTAAAATTGTAGAAGCTAAGGTGATTGAAAAAGATAAAAATGCAACACTGATGGACCCTTATGTACTAGGTGTTATAATTGCAGTAGCCTCAGGTACATTTGTAGAAGCAGGGTCATCAAGTCAAGGAGTTAATGTAGAAAAAACACAAACACCAAGGGTGCCAACAGGACAAGGTGTAATGAAAGTTGTAATTATAAAATCTTCAAAAGGGAGGGCACCAATACATACTGAGGTTGTAGATGCTCCACAAGTAGAGGTTAGACAAAAGATTATATCTACTGAATCTACACAGGAAGAAAGAAGACAGGGCTACATTAAGGTTAAAAAAGAGTTAACCGAGGAAATGCTGCAAGGGTTAAAAGCCCAAGAAGTTAAAAAGGTGAGAGAAATTGTAAATGTTGAGAATGTTAGTGATGATGACAAACATAATTTGAAGAATATATAGGGGAAGAGCATGAAGAGAAAGAAGAATTAGCTAATAGCTCCCCTACAACAGAAGAACATGGGGATTCATAACTTTTACTTTAAGACTGTAATTGGTAATTTTGTTGCAAAAGAAAGTAGTTCATGTTGAATACTTTGAGCATTCAATGATTTAGGGAGGAGGTCACCTATGTCTGCATCAAGGAGTGCATGGAATGTCCTGTCTCCTTCATGTATTTGTCAAAACATTTGTAAGTTTAGTAATTTTGGTCAATACAACAGAAGTCATTGTTACATTGTAAATTCAATATGACTTTATACTTTAAATAAAAGTAAACTTGAAATTCTGCATCTATTCTAAAGTGTTTTCTGATTCAGGCAATTGTTTGATGTATTTTTGTTGAAAGATTGCAATTCCTTATGTATGTTCATGAAAATGCTCAAGATTCTACATATGTGGATTTAATTGTGTTGAACTATTCAAGATCATTAAATTTCTCAATACATGGATAGCAGAACATTAGATCTTGTCTAAAATGATGTTTCTAACCTTACTCTTCCTAACTTTTCTCGAAAAAAGAATAAATACTTAGCTTGCACGTAGATATTTTAAGTAAATTTTTGTTGATCCAAGTAAAGAATTGCAAATTTAAAAGATCTTTAGTAGTTTACATACATAATTTTGAAAATACAGAGCATGTTTAGTATAATTCATGTAAAAGCTTGGTAAAAATGATAGGTACATGCAAAGATTCACTTATCATAGTGTTGTTTGTGATCACTAAGGAAGTCAAGTAAGTCACATATTACTTTAGTTTATGTAAGGCCCCTTAAACAAACAGCTCACAATGAACCACTAAACTTTCCAACACAGTCAAGAACTAACTTCCGGAGCCTTGGAGTTGAGAATTATCTTTGTATAATTCTCTATACTTTTCAAGAGAGACTAAGTTCATTGTGAATTTATCTCATGTTGCTTATGTGTAAAAACATACATCAACAAGACATTACACTCATATCATGCAATAACTCATAAATAGTTACAAGATGTAAAGTTGATTGATAAGAACACTTAATTTAAAGGAAATATTATATTGTAAAGCTATTGAGAACTAGTTGTTATAAAGGTAAGAAATCTTTTGTGCAAGATATTCTCAGGGATATGCTTTGATAAATGATAGTTTAGTGAAGACTAGACACAAAGAACAATACCTAAATAATGAAAGGTTATCAATCCAAATTGTACCATATGAAAGAAGGATAAGACCTCAAAGAACCATCGAGGATTATCAAAAGAGTTTAGTAGTTTGTAAAATGGTCATTATGGTGATAATGAAAATATTCTTTAGCTATATAAAGGATTAGGACTTACACATTCAATACAAAACATTTCATTAGATGGGTAGTCTTAGGTAAGATGATAATAAGAAGAAAGGGAAGGGTCTTAGAATTATTATGTTTTATACATTGTTGTTTCTAAGTTTCCTAAGAGTTTTCACAGTGTGTGTATGTAGTCTTCTTTTATTTGGTGGTATATTGGGCATGAGCATGTTTCCTCCCTCTAACTTCATATTTGGAGGTGAATAGTCATGTTGAAGGTCTAGATCCAAGAATCCTTGAACTATCATCCCATTATATCAAAAAAATCCATATCATATCATGTATGGGCAGTGGATTTGGACCTAGAGACAAGTTTTAGAAGGCTTTGAGCTACAATATATGGGAAAGAGGTGCCAAATTCTACATTCCACTCCATGATTTTGATAGAGGCCCTTGAAACAAATTCAATGCAATTATTTTCATTCATGTTGGGAGGATAAAAGTGTAGTGTCTTCATGGCAATTACTTTCTTTCATTTGCAAGAACAAAATAAAGTTAAGAGTTGATTCTCTTTCTAATACGTAGCCCCTAGTCATCAATGAGTTTGGACCTAGGTGGCACTTGTAATGGTACTAACCACCTAACTAATTTTAGATTGTAGTAAGAATTGACAAGTTTTAATCATATGTGAGATGAGTTTTATCACTTCTCTATAAATAGAATATGCATACATTGTACAAAGGGTTGGAAAATATTTGAAAGGTGTAATAGGCTCCTCTCAATAATAAAAGACTAGCAAATTGAGTTATATTATCAAGTAATTTTGTGTTAATTTTTCATGCATATATTCTTTTTGAGAATTCACTATAAAGACTTGGTTTTATTTCAGCACTCAATTGTCACCATTTGTATTTGACGAACACTTTAGGAAACACTTGTTTCTAGTTGCACATTTGTAACAACCATTACTAGCATTGATTATTTAATACTCAAGGGATATGCTAAATATTTTAATTATAATACATGGATATTTGACATGGGAAATGAATTAATAAAAAGAATTTGTATAATCTCATAGGAAAGATGGCATCTAATAGTCTAAATCTTTCTTGTAAGACAAGATCTAGTAAATTGGACTACTCAAATAATGTTGCATGTATGAACTGTTTACTATTTTCTTTCTTGATACCTAACTTTGTACATAGGACTAGGCACCAATCCATAAGTTTTCTTTAACCACACACTCTACTTCTAAAATGGAAATCACATGGAGAGTAATTATTTTAATTATTCTTTCACATTATGCATATTGGTACAAAAGGTTGTTTATTTTTCCATGCATCTTTCACCTTCTACTTGTGAACCTTTGGATTTATATATTTTGTAACTAAGAGATCCCCTCATTATCTTGTTAATGGATAACACAGTATGGACTATTGATAGTCAAATTGGGTTTATATTTGTTAGCATTCCATGGAGCTGCTTAGGCACAGGCAGGGCTTAAATTTGACAGTCAACCTTGCCTGTCAAGCAATTTTTGTATGACAGTTATCTATTCAATAGTGCCTTTAAAATACTAAGACATACATGTGTATAAGTAAATTATATAAAAAATAAATATATGTATCATCATATTCCTATTTAAATTTTGACAGTTTGTCCAAAATCTCTCCTTTCATATGATACAGTTTTTTCAAAATTTCAATTGTATTTTACATCTAAAATGCTTAAATAAAGCTATACAATTGTCAAATTTAAGCCCTGGGCATAGGCATCTCATATGAAACTGGAAAGAAGACATTACAGAATTTCAAGTGTTTTTGCAAGATATCCAAAAAATGGATTTGTTTACAAGGCTTAAGAAACTTTCAAGAAAATGAAATTAGCAGTTGTAAAGCCATCATCATCCCTGCTTGTGCCAAAATGGGAGCTCTGGAATAGGGTATGAACATCCATCAAAGCATAATGGAAGGGGAATTTTTGTCAAATATTATAGTTGGAAATTCTCTAGTCGACATGTATGGAAAATGTGGAAGCATAGACAAGAAACTTTCAAACATATATTGACATTACAAGCTTTGCTTGTGTTCTATGTGCATGCAACCTTGCAGGTTTAGTGGATGAGCATTGCACATGCTTCAATCATATGAGTAACCCTTATTGTATTACACCTATAATTGATTAGTATGTGTACATGGTTGACCTTCTTGCCCATGTTGGCTATCTTGAGGACATCATAAACTTTATCATTAAGATGCCAATGAAACCTATGGTAGCTATGTGGATGTTGCAGCATTGATACAAAACTATGATATAAACTATGAAACCTATGATATTGTTTAGAGGAAAATTAGATTTGTTAATGTTATAGATTTTAGATGTTTGAATCCACCTCTCCACTATACATTGAAGGATCTAGCATCGAGTGATGAGCACTATCATACCCTAGGTCACTTGCAAATGTAGGGAAACTTGGATTAGGGAATTTAATTATCAATTTTCCTCCTCTTATGCCCAATTGACCATTAAAATCCTAATTATGAAAATATGGCAACAAATTGATGAATAATGGAAAAAGATCTTGCAGATAGGAGTAAAATATCAAATCACAAAGTACCTATTTTCATAGTTCTGAAGCAGAATAGTTGGGAACACTGGAGAAGGTACCTAAGTCCAAGGTACCAGTTTCTTTGCAGAATCTGGACCTCCTTCCGACACTAATCAGCCCTGTAACTTTTGTTTCCTAAAACTTGGATGTGAAGGACAGTAGAGCGAGCACCCAAGTCCTGGAATTGCTCCTATGTCCTGCTTTTCTTTAGATCCTAAATCCTTGATGCCTGCCAATCCTTACTGTAACTCACTTTTCCCAAATATGACACCTGTAACCTGTAATCACAAGACTTATTTTGGGGTTTGTTGTGTTTAGAGGCTTGCCTCAGTCAAGCCTCGAAGGACACTTAAGTCTTTGAACACCATTGTCAGATAAAGAGTGCATGCCCTTGTGAGGTAGAAGCAAAAACCAAAGGAATCAATGATAAAAACACAATATTATGTCACCTTGTAGTGAAGCTCTCATAGGAGGAAAATTTTCTTCATTCCATGAGGAAATTGATGCTCAAATCTACAAATATCAACACACAAAACATGCAAGTCTACTCTTGCAACACAATGAAAGCCTTGAATCACCTTTAGAACACAATAGCTTGCTAGTAATCATCTAGTTAAAATCTAGTTTACAAATGAATGCCTAAACATGCTTATATATGCAACTACAAGCACTCCCACTAAGATTTTAAAAATCAAAACTTACCATGTTGGCAAAAGGACCAAATAATAGTCTTAAACTAACACCTAGAAATGAGGGCTTCACCAAAATAGGGTAGGACTAGGGTGCGGGTGCCCAAGTCCTCCCCCTATTTTGGGCAGGGTATAGCTCAAAGGGTCCACCTGGGTCCAATTTGCCATGGAACCTAGGTCTCATTCTATTGGGATACCAAAATATGAACTAAGATGTCCTAAATGCATGCTAAAGACCTGGGATCTAAACCTTATGAGGGAAAAGCCCCCAAGGGGACATTTTCCAATGTTACATTTAGCCCCCACTTTAACGTATGTATAAATGCAAAGCCAATACATGCATTAAAGTAAGGTCACAAACACAACAAACACACCAAGCACAGAGAAGACACACCAATCACATAGAAGATAGTAACGGGCACGCAAAACATAGAGAAGATAGTTATAGTCATGCAGAACATGGAGAATATAGTCAATGCATAGAAGACACATTAATGCATGGAAGACAGAAATGATATCTTTTATTTTCTTTTTCTCATATATGAAATACAAATGCAAGTACTGGAAAGTAAACAAACCTCCCATAATATAGGATGCACTACCCTAGGGTGCAGGGCTCTGCATATATGGGGCAATTCACACGCAAGACATGAAAAACCTCCCAAAATGTAGGAAGCACTACTCGAGGGTGCTAGTCTCTACATATGGGGCAACAAACACGCCACACAAAACAAGTACGCCGAAACACACACACTTGAAGACATGGAGAAAACATGGTAGACAAGTGATGGAGTGTACCTATTTCTAGGTCAAACACCATCTCAGGCACATTATAGGAACACACCGATGATTGGGCTTTGCCACAACAATCGTCGAAGACATGCTTAAGGGTTGAGTTAGTCATAGAACCGCTCCCCGCCTCCATAGAGGACTTTTGAAAATGATAGGATGATGCAATCTGCTATGAGAAATACACCATCCCCACCTCTGTAGAGGGCTTAAGATAAAAAAGGATATAGGTGATATCCCACCTTTGTAGAGGGCTTACATAAATGATTGATTGATTGCAAACAAATTCAGGATGCACAATGCACTACTCTGGGGTGCAAGTCTTTGCATCTGAGGTCAAACAAATTGCTAACATCTATAATAGACAACTTACCTTATATATGCCCCCACCTTAAGGTGGTTGATATCAATCATGTTAAGGTAGGAAGAAAACACACAAGGGAACATCAACTGTCACAAAGCCCATGCCCCCCAGAGGTGACATGTACTTTACGATCGCCAAATGTTTCCACAAACACATCCCTGTAAGAAACATGTTAGTGTCTACAACATCATGATAAACAACAACATCAATGCATATGATTAACCACACAAAGAGCCAAGGTTATACAATAAATTTAGAGTTGAAGGATAACCATGGGGCTATATCATGAAGCTCTCTGAATCAAGTACTGACAAGGCTAGATTCAAAGGCAAACAAAGGTGCATAGAGTAGCAGTATTGTTAAGGTTTGTAAATACAATAGAAACATCGTAAAATTCACTACGTAAAAAGCATGAGTGCTTCCACTAGCCAAGCATCGGATAAGATATATAACCCCATGATCATATTAGGAACTAAGTCCATTTGTTGATTGCTCTTGAAAGGAACACTAGGTCTGCATCAATATAATTTTTTGTTGTCATATGTCCGCTAGGTGGAAACACTAGAGGAAGGGAAACAATAAATAATAGAGGAGAAACAAGTGTCTTAGGGACAATCACATAGGAGGGTGCCCCTAGGTCACCAACTGCAATGCTATGTCTATGAGACACAATACACAACAATGAAATCAGAGAGAGGCAATTTAGAAGAATGATGATACAAATAGAAGAAGGTCACAACAGAGGCAGTCTCCTGGTATCTCAGACCTTACAGGAGAATCAGGGGTCATCCAAGGAGGCCTAAATAGCACATAACACATCACAGGGGAAGCACATCATGAGAGAGATAGAGGGTTAGAGATACTTACCTATAGGATCTTCCAATCTAACCTTTTTCAACAATTAAATCAATGCCATTTTTCCATGGGTTAGGTGAATTCTTAACTTCCTCTATTAGACCAATGTATTGTGTTAAGTCTTATACTACTCAAAGGTATGTATCCATGAGAGATGTGTCATATCAAGGAATGAAATTAATTATCATGATATGTGTTATTCCTTGAACAACATCAATACCCTCTTGTCCTTCTTTTATAAATTTTCTTATGTTGTGGATCATAGGTATAGCTTCTTCAACTATCCTCTCAGTTTGCACATATTCTTGGAATTCAGCTAGGTCTTTATCAAGGTTGTCTATTTGTTCATATGTTATCACATTAGTAGGGACCTCAACATTATGAATTATTTGTTCCTCTATTGTAGGAGACATGATGTCTTTCAAAAAGTGTGTTCCTTCTATTGTGTCATTGATTTCATCATTTTGGACCAACATCCCCTCATGGGAAGAAGCATTTTTGAAAGAATGATTATAGGACAAGTTTATGTCGTCATCACATGGAGAAAGTATTAAATGCATGGGAGAAGTTCTCTCACCATCATCTTTTTCTTTGCTACTCATGGAGAAGAACTCAGTTAAGCTTTCTAATGTCGTGGGGTGTTCACTCATGAGGGTTAAAAATTGGTCAAAATCAAGATCTTTGATAAATGCATACAAAGGTACCATTGAAAAATTACATGAAGGTGCCATTTGAATGTTTTCACTATAAAATCAAATTTTGAAAGCTTTTCAAAATTGGTGCAAAAAACAAGAGCAAAAATAGCCCAAAATGCTTGATTTTTCAATGCAAATGAATGAACCAAAGGGTGCTGTAAGGATTTCAGTCAAGGGATGGAAGTTTTATGTCTGATATCAATCCAAAACAGAAATAATATCCTTCCCAACACACTCTTGATGTGATTTTAAGTTAATGCCAAGTCGAAATATAGTGAAAATATGTCAAAATAGGCACTTTTTTCACCAAAACTCAATGCAAAAGAGCATAAAAAAGGTGTTGTGAGGAAAATGATGATGGAAAGAAAATAATATCAGTAATAATAGCCACTTGATGTTAAATACCCAACACAACATGCTTTTAGTGCCACTTAAGGTAAACCCCTAGTGAAAATATAGCGAAATATGCAAATTTTCATAGTTTTTCAATTCCAAGACCTAGCAAAGGGGGTGTTGTAATGAATTTTAGGAGGTAAGAAAATAATATCAACAATATCAGTCACCTTAATCCATAAAATTGATCGCAACATGCTTGGAGTGCAGACTAGGTCAAACCCTAGGGTAAAACTAGCCAAAATGTGTAGTTTTTCGCAAGATTTTCACTACAAGAGCCCGATAAAAAGATGTTGTGAAGATTTTTAGGAGGGGAAGAAAATTATTACCCTGATAAAAGAAAATTAATTCACAAATACTTTTCACAACATGCCTATGGTGCAAGTTTATAGAGTCGAGAAGGCAAAATTTAGCAAAAATCATTGTTTTTTAAGCCCTAGGTTTGATATCTTGGGACAAAATGCTATGCAAATGTTTTGAAGTTTTATTTATGATGGTAATTAAATATTATTAGATCTTAAAAATATTTTCAATCTTGAACATACAAAATGCCCATGCAAATTTAATGAAAATGCATTAAAATTGCTAGTTTTTGTTAAAATTTTCTATGCAAAAATGCAAATACTTTAAATCTAAATGCAAATTTACACTAAAATGCAAGACTAAAGACAAATGTTAATTTGAATGAGTCTCTAAAATTAGTAGAAAAATCTGAGAAAAGATTTTACCTACCAACCCTAGATTTTGCTATTACTAGGTTATATCAAAATTGTCAAAATTTCCACAAAACCTTAGCAATTAAATGATAAAAATGCAATGCAAATTTCTGATTTTCTATGTTTTTCTGTATTTTATATCACATCTGATGCAAAAATCATGAATTAGGAAAATTTAGAAAGAATTGATGCAATTTAGTAATCCAAACAATGCAATTTTTAAATTTTTTTCCAATTTTTCATTTTTTTTGAAATTTTCTCAATGTAATAAAATGAATGACTATATGAATGAATGAAATCAATCCAAATCTGGAGACACACTCAACAAGTTGCAATTTAAGTCAAAAAAATGGGTTCACCAAAATGTTTAGGGGCAAATTGGATTTATTAATGTTCTAGATTTTAGATGTTTAAATCCGCCTCTCCACTATACATTGAAAGATCTAGGGTCGAGTGACGAGCACTATCATACCCTAGGTCACTTGTAAATGTAGGGAAACTTGGATTAGGGAATTTAATTATTAATTTTTTTCATCTTATGCCTAATTGACAATTAAAACCCTAATTATGCAAATACAATAAGAAATTGACAAATAACACAAAAATCTCTTGCAGATAGGAGTAAAATACCAAATCACAAAGTAATTATTTTTGGGGTTCTGAAATGGAACAGTTGCAGACACTAGAGTGGGTACCCAAGTCCAAGGTACTAGTTTCTTTGCAGAATCTAGACCTCCTTCTGACACTGATCAGCCCTATAACTTCTATTTTTAGAAACTCAGATGTAGAGGACACTAGAGAGAGTGCCCAAGTCCTGGAAGTGCTCCTATGTCCTTTTCTTCAGATCCCAAATCCTTGATGCCTACCAATCTTTCCTAGAACTCCACTTTTCCCAAATATGACACCTGTAACCTACAATCGCAAGACTTGGTTTGGGGGTTGTGGTGTTTAAAGGCTTGGCTCAGTCAAGTCTCGGAGGACACTTAAGTCTCTGAACACCATTGTCAGATAAAGAGTCCGTGCCCTTGTGAGGCAAAGGAAAAAACCAAAGGAATCAATGATAAAAACACAATATTATGTCACCATGTAGTGAATCTCTCACGGGAGGAAGATGCTCTTCATTCCATGAGGAAATTGATGCTCAAATCTACAAATATCAACACACAAAACACACAAGTCTACTCTTGCAACACAATCAAAGCCTTGAATCACCTTGAGAAGACAATAGCTTACTAGTAACCATCTAGTTGAAATCTAGTTTACAAATGAATGCCTAAATATGCTTATATATGCAACTACAAGCACTCCTGCCAAGATTTTAAAAATCAAAACTTATCGTGTCAGCAAAAGGACAAAATAACAGTCATAAACTGACACCTAGAAATTAGGGCTACCCCAAAATAGGGAAGGACTAGGGCATGGATGCCCAAGTCCTCCCCCACCTATTTTATGTAGGGTATATCTCAAGGGGTCCACCTAGGTCCAATTTTCCATGGAACCTAGGTCTCATTCCATCAGGATGCCAAAATATGAACTAAGATGTCCTAAATGCATGCTAAAGACCTAGGAGGTAAACCTTATGAGGGAAAAACCTTGAAGGGGACATTTTCTAACATTATAGATATAAACTATGAAGATTTATTATACATTCCTAGCATGCATATGATATTATGTAATTAGGGTTTATGCAAATCAAATACATGTGGGTATAGTTTATATATACGAATGGTGCACGTGGGTTTTGTTGAATAGTAGAGTACTTGGAGGTGGCAGTGCAGTGCAGTGCAGTACTAGCGGTCTGTTGTGGGGTTGTTGTCTATCGTGGGGTTGCTGTTCATCATGGGCCCCAAGGGGAACACTCCAAAACTATATCAATCCAGGTGAAAATGATAATTTTTCCATTTTTTATTTTTATTTTCTTTGGATACACCTGAAACCTAACCAGGTGTAAATGCATTGCTCGATAAGGTTCTGTCAGGAAACGTACAACCACGTAGGCGCCACATAGGCACAACGTGGTTTCGGGCATAACTAAACCTGAAGTAAATAAATTGTACATAAATGATCTATTTAGAATTATTTATTTAGCCAAAAGTGTGACACACTATTGTGATTTTACCTAGATACAGATGAGAGGTATGATACTTTAAAGTTTCAAATTTATTTTTATGTACAACAGAGGTTCTTTAGAGTCAGCAGAACAAAGACATATCATGTTATTGATCATAATTGTCATGAGGAGAAAGTGAAAGCTACCACATTTCACTGCATTACATTATGTGGCATTGATGTTTGGAGGGTGAGTTCAAATGGTCAGTATGTTTGTTCATTCCAATTTTTTAGGTGTTGAATTGTATCACAAGTCTATTTTTTATTTCTCTATCTCAAGACTATCTATTTAGTGTTTGTTGGTTTGTGCCAGCATGAAGTGACATAAAGCTATGAAAGGAATGTTTTATAATGTGTTTACAAGTCATATAATTTTTATGAAGTGATCCAGATGATGTTAATTGATCTTGCTAGTATATCTTTAGGTCTAGAGATAGTTTGTGCAAGGATAAGTGTTTGTTGGGTTGACTTCATGTATTTTGATGATTATGCCTAATGTTTGGAAGTGTGTGCTAGCACAGAAATGTGTGCTAAGGAAGAATAAGTCCTGATTATGACTTAGGTTGAACTGCATTAGATTTCTACATCATTTAGGAGCTAACTTGTTATGGCCATTGCACATTACATGCTACATGTTTCATCTTGGTTGATGAAGGACAAAGATTTTTTAAGCTTATGGAGGATATAAATGAAAGATCTTGTTTTGTGTGAAAGCTATGAGTGTGTGAGAGTGTATGAGGTTGGTTGTGTGAGTGTGGAAGTGAGGATTTGTGTGTGTGGATGTGTGTTGAAGGTGCCAGTAGTTGTGTGAATAGAGGTGTTGAAGTTTCATGTTAGTGTGGAAAGTGTCGATTTTTCAGAGGTGATTGTTTACCAGAATTCATCATTTGTGTTGTATTGAGGTTGCAACCTCTTTCTATAAGTGTTGTTGCATTGTATTTCAGGGAGTTGTAGCTTCCTTTGGGTTGTAGCCAATAAAACCTATTGTGAACCTATTTTATTACTTGTGAGGTTGGATTTGGATAGTAGATTCAAGCAACTTGCTCACCATGGTTTTTTCCTTCTATGGTTTTCCACATAAATCTGATGTTATGGATGTGTGATTATGTGTTGTGCTTTAAATTGCTTAATTTATTTTATCATTTGTTTAATGCAGTAAAAGATTTGGTTGATAAAGTTTACTTCGATTAAGTTTTGGTAAATTCTGATTCACCCCCCTTTTAGTACATCAGTGTGTTCTAACATGAACATTTACAAAAGAGATAAGTCTAGAGGAATACATTAAGGACGATAACAAAAACTCATATACAATAAATAACCTCCCTAAAAATGAATTTGTGAAAGAGCCTAACTCTGAGGGGCAGATAGAACTTGAGATGGATTACTACAACACTAATAGTGAGGATGTTTTAACCACCTAGCTATAGGAGGAACAATAAATTCATACCCATAGAGTTAGGTGTATCAAAAGAGTTTATATGGTCAAGATATTAGAAGTAAACCTACCATAATTTATGGCAAGACAATCAAATAAACCACAAAATGAATGTGGATAAATAGATATACATATTAAGGAAACTACAATTCAAAAATCAGAAGAAATAGATAATATTTTTAAGGGCATATCACACATCAAGTTACACAAATATTCAAGATTTGGAGATTTGCCTACATACTTATCACAAATGGAGCAAACCTTCAAAAATGAAGAGATAAGACTAAAAGCACTAAACCACTCACTGGTATGTAATGCTACCAACTGGTGGACCACACACAAGTATAGTATTCAGCACTGGTTGGTACTAAAAATTCTAATTGAAACAAGATATATGCCATAATAAGGAGAATACAAAAAAATACCTAAGTATGATGGCATTATCCATTCGAAAGAGCATATAATAACATGCATATGGGTATGGAAGGCTATAAATGAATATGATGAAATACTATACATACAACTATTCTATTGGACACTTACACTGGTAGTCCAAATATGGTACATTAACCAGGAGAGATGGGAAGAAATAAAACATTGGGATGAATTGCAGGAAGACTTTTGTCACACATTCTCTTTTTGGGATGAAAATGAGCATATCCATACAACATTACTGAGAACAAAGGAAATAATATTCATGCCTAATGACAAAAGAGAGGAAAATATACTGCAAGTCAATCCTACACCACCACATAGTGAAGGAATATGGAGATAGATTGAGTGGTTGGATAAAGAAACAAACCCCACCACACAAACATGTTATAAAACGACCCAAGAAGATAATGAAGATGGAGAAAACTTGGAAATAAAAGTGCAGGAAGGTTAAAGGGAGTTAGAGTTAATTGTAGAACCTAAAGAAAAATACTACAACCAACCAATTAAACTAAGAGAAGAGAATGTAGCAAAGGAAGGAGACCTTAAACTAGATAAAATATGGAATTATTGGAGTGAAAAAGTGGTAGTGCAAGTAGCAAAAATTCTAAATGAATTTGAGGATTTGTTTCCTAGAACATTCACAGACATGAAGGGAATAATAAAAGAAGTAGGTATAATTAAAATTTAGTTAAAGAAAGGAACAAAACATATAAGGAAACTACAATACAGGGTTAACCCTAATATGAAAAAGAAGGTTAAAACAAAACTAGACAAAATGCTAGCAGCAGGCAAAATTAAACCTATTGAAGATGCAAAGTGGATAAGACCTATGGTAGCACAAAATAAGAAGATATGAGAGATAAGGATTTCAAGTTTCTAAGGTACAGGTGGACCCACAGTAATGAGAAAGGAGCAAGTTAGGTTCTAGATCTCGAGAGGTACCAAGGATGAGGGAAACAGGAACATGGAAATCCTAGGTTCGGGAGGACTTAAGGATCAGGGAATAGGATCAGGACTGGGCTAGGGAATTGGGAAAGAGGTGACCCTATTATGCCTTGCACACATGCCCCATTCTATCAAATGGAGACCCAGTTTTTCTAGTTTTTCTTGAAGATTTGGCTTAGTCTTAGTCAGTTCCTTTGAGGTGATGTTCAATTTGCAAGGTAATATATCTCCACAAGAGGGTCAAATTATTATTCATCTAGTGAAAACATGCTTAAAATTTTCAAACAAATCTAGTCAGGTCAGGACAAGTCTTTTTGCCACCTAATTCTAAGGCTTTAAGGCCTTTGTGCTAAAACAGGTTGTCACTACACTTTGCATCGATATCTGGAGACACTTGATATCCACACTATTATTTGGAGATAAGTAAATCTGTGTTAAAAACTCAAGACACCAGACCTGCACAAAAACCATCGATCGTTGGACCCGTCTGGTTGTCCGTATAAACCCCACTAGTCAAGTAAGTGCCAAAAACATTTCTAAAAGTTATCCATTTGAGCTTTGCACTAAATATGGAAGCAACCAAATCTATGTTAAAATCAGGTCTCACTGGACATATCTGGTACCCCTCAAAATCTCCACAAAGTTTAGTTAGTGGCAAAAAATCCATAGAGTAACAGGTGCGCACCAAGCTATCATTGTACTCCACCATTAATGGTTGTTGTTCAATGTAATAAAACACTTGGAATTGCCCATTTCAATCTATTTTGTGCTCAACTCTTCAATATTTTGTATCCCCATAGCACATCTAACAATTTTAAGCCTTCCTCCGAGCCATTAGTGGTGGTTCCTGTAGATTTCAAGTAGCTACTGATCATTGGAAGGTAGCACGCATAATCACCATTCTCTAGTCCTGCATTTCTTAGGTTGGTGTCATCATTACATTGCTATTACATTTCAGTTTTGTGGATTGAGGGTTTTAGTCGGTTGAATGTCCATGCTTAGGATCTTTTGTTTATTTTGATAGTTTTCATTGATATCTTTTGGACTATCAGCTTTGAGTTTGAACTAAGAATCTACATAAGCACATATTCAAATGTATCTATGCTGGTTTAAGGTTTCCCCTCAAGGATACGAATTCTTTAGTACAAAATCCTTAGTTTTTGCCTTGGACAAAATTTGATGAAGGGGGGTAAATCATAAAACACACAACAACAGAAATAGAATATAGATAATAGAATATTTATTTATTGACTTGGGCAACTCATTACATTACAAAAGATCAATTACAATATGAGGAATCAATCCTCCACAGGCTGCAACACACTATAGCTACACCTCACCAGGCTCTGGAATCTCTTGCCTTCTATAACCCCAAATCAGCTAAGGTTTTTGTTTTCCCACCTATTCTTGACTCCGCGCTTGCCCCCTTAACTCTACTACTACCCAAGGTTCCCCAAATAGTCATAAATAGCACTTTTTGGTGGCCTCCAGCTAAATTTCAAAATTTGTAATTCCCTCCAAAAGTAGGTCAAGTTTCAAGAAGCATAACTTTTGATTCGGGTGTCCAATTGACGAATCGTTTTAAGGGACATAAAGATTGTGATGTGAACTATCACACCATAAATTTGTAAATAGATTTTAGTCAACTTTTTAGGACATTATGGGATGTTTCAGTGCTTCATATCTCATTTTGGAAATTTTTAGGGGCTTTTCAGAAAACAATAACTTTAATATCTTTCAGCTCACAAATAATCTTTTCTTGATTCCTTTATCAAAGGTCTTATATTTCCATTATGTAACTTTTTGTATGTTTTCACTTCAATCTGTGCCCAAATGCAAACTTTCCTAAAATAACAAGTACACTTTCCAAAATAGGCAGGTTGCTATTTTTTGCAGTTTTGGAAAAATACTGAAAGTTTTACATCATTATTATGGATATTATGGAACCAAAAACACTAATTATGGAAAGAAATGAAAACGACTACAATGATTTTGAATTATCTTCTTTTTGGGTGATGCAAGATTGCCCTTACACCACTGGATGCTCCTGCATCAGACACCTAGGGTAATTTGAGAAGTGACCTTATCATGTCTCGGATGTTTGTGTGAGGAAAACCCAAATGGTCAACCTCTGCCTTAGACAACCAAGAAGAATCTTCAATAGGCCTTCCTTTCTATTTTACCAGATATTCTTCATATTGCTTGTTCTGAGTACTTCTTCCCACATGGCTATCCAAGATCTCTTCTATCTCCTCCATTGAAGTAGATGCCAAAATACTCCACTGTGCTTTTGTTGGTGCATCCTCTATTCCACTTTCATGATATTCTGATAAATCAGCAATGTTGAAAATAGGGGAAATATTGATCCCACTTGGTAGCTCTACCTGATATGCATTTCTTGAATCATGCTTCTTTAGGATTCTGCATGGTCCAAATTTCTTCATTTTCAACTTATTGTATGTTCCAATTGGGAACCTTTATTTTCTCAAGTGAACCATGACTTCATCTCCTACCTAGAACTCCTTATACCTCCTCTTCTGATATGCCTTAGCCTTGTACTGAATATTCATCTTATTAATGTGCTTTCTCACCTCTTCATGCAAATTCTTCAAATGTTCTACAAAGTCTTTAGCTTCAGCACTTGTCTTTTCTCCTTTGTCCAGCTTCCTTAACTCAGAATCATTTCTCTAGATATTGCCATATACAATCTGGAATGGTGATTTACTAGTACTCCTATTGACAGAATTGTTGTAAGCAAATTCTACCTATGGTTAAATCAAATCCCATCCGTTGGGCTTATCTCCTACTAAGCATCGTAGTAGGTTACCTAAACTCATATTCACCACTTCTGTCTTTCCATCAGTCTATGGATGGTGTGTAGAACTAAACTTCAAATCTATCTTCAACTTCTTCCATAATGTCCTCTAGAAAGAACCAACAAACTTGGTATCTCGATTTGAAACTATGCTCTTTGGTAGACTGTGTAATCTCACCACCTCCTTGAAAAATAACTCTGCAATATGAACAGCATCATTAGTCTTCTTGCAAGGAATAAAATGTGCCATCTTTGAGAATCTGTCCACCACCACAGAAATGGAATCATGTCCTCTCTGTGTCCTTGGTAAACTAAGAACAAAATCCATACTAATATCATCCCATGGCTTCTCTGGTATAGGTAATGGCTGATATAGCCCTATATTCTGACTAGTTCCTTTGGCCATTTGACACACACTGCAACTCTACACAATTTTTTTCACATCCTATTGTAACTGTGGCCAATAATAATTTTCACCAACAATAGAAATGGTCTTATCTCGACCAAAGTGTCCAGCCAATCCCCCACTATGCTTCTCCTTAATCAGGTTCTCTCTCATGGAACTCCTTGGAATGCACAACTGGCTTCCTGTAAACAACATGTCATCTTAGATAATGAAATCCAACCATTTTTTCCTATCAAATGTAACAGGTTCCAAACAAGCTTTCCAAGCCTCTACAAAATCTGGATCTTTTGGATACAAACTCTTAAGTTCATTGAACCCAACAACCTCTATCTTCATTTCTGTTGACAAATTTTACCTTCTGTTCAAGGCATCTGCAACTTTTTTGGACTTCCCACTTCTATGCTTCAATACAAAAGTATAGCTCTGCAAAAACTTAACCCATTTAAAATGCCTTTGGTTCAACTTTCCTTAACTATTAAGATATTACAAAGCCTAATGATCAGTATATGAAACAAACTCTTTTGGAAACAAATAATGTCTCCATTTCTTCAAAGCCTAAACTATTGCATAAAATTTCTGATCATAAACATAATACTTTTTCTTGGCATCATCAAGCTTCTCACTAAAATAGGCAATGGGCTTACCTTCTTGGCTCAAAATAGCTCCTATACCACTACCACTAGCATCACAATCTACTTGAAATACCTTATTGAAATCTGGAAGTGCCAAAATAGGTTGTTCTATGACTTTCTACTTCAATGTATCAAAGCTCTTGTCTACTCCTTTAGTCCATCTAAACTCTTTTCTATCCCCTCTCATTGTCTTAGTTAGGGGTGAACAAATGCTACTAAAATTCCTACTAAACTTTCTATAAAAACTTTCCAAACCATGAAAAGATCTTACCTCTGTGGCACTCCTCGACATAGGCCATTCAATGATAGCCCTCACCTTCTCTGGGTCCATCTTAAGACCTTCCTTTGAGACAACAAATCCTAGTCACACCAACTCCTTCTTTACAAAACTACATTTCTTCAGATTAATCAACAACTTCTCTTTCAACTTCTTTAAAACTCTTCTGATATGCATCAAATGCTCATCCCAAGTCTTACTAAAAATCATAATATCATCTAAACAGACAATAACAAAACTTCCCAAAAATTCTTTTAGTACCTCGTTCATGAGCTACATGAATGTGCTCGGTGCATTGTATAGCCCAAATGGCATGACTAACCACTCATACAAACCCTCCTTGGTCTTGAAGGCTATCTTCCATTCATCTCCTTCTCTGATTCAGATCTAGTGATACCCACTCTTCAGATCAATCTTCGTGAAGTACTTGGATCCACTCAAATAGTCCATTATGTCATCCATTATGGGGAATGGAAATCTATACTTGATCGTCATCTTATTGATGGCTTGAGAGTCTGTACACATTCTCCACTCTCCATCTTTCTTTGGTGCTAGTACTGCAGGTACCACACATGGACTTAGGCTCTCTCTTATCAATCCCTTCCTCAACAACTCCTCAACTTGTCTGCTCAACTCTTCATTCTCAACTGGAGTCATTCTATGGGCTGCCTTATTTGGAAAACTAGCTCCTGGTATCAAATCCATTTGATGACTTATCTTCCTTATTGGTGTTAAACCCTCTAGAACATTATCAGAGATAATGTCCTAAAATTCTTCCAACATATCTAAAAATTCTGCTGGTACATCTTCACATTTCTCTTGACTAATCTTAGGAATCAATGCAAAGTAATGATGCTCATGCTTCATACCCTCCAAAACTTTTCTACCATCTACCAAGCAAATTCTGGTAGTACTACATACCTTTTCTTCCACCTACTTCAAGGGCTTCAACTTAAACTCCATCCTTTGTTAGGGAATATGTGTTTACACAGCCACCATGGATAGCGCTCCTATCATACTGCCACGACCTCCCCAATAGCATATGATATGCATCCATCAGTATGATATCACACAACACCTCATCATGGTAGTCCCCAATCTTGAACTTCACTAAACATTGCTCATTGACCAAAGCTCGATGGTCCTTCTACAACCATGCAATCTGATATGGATGTGGATGCTTTCTTCTTCTCAACTTCAACTTGTCAACTATCTTCTCTAAAACAAGATTGTCAGTTCTTCCACTATCAATAATAATATCACAACACTTACCTTCACATTTGCACCTTGTGTGAAATAAACTCTTCCTCTGATTTGGTTCTTTCTCCTCATTCAACAATGTTCTTCTGACAACTAGAGTTTTGTCCCCTTTCAGCATCTTCAGAATACTTAGAATGTGCATCTTCATCTACATGTGCAACTCGTGTATTACCTTCAGGTCTTCTATTTGTCCTTCCTTGATGTTGTCGACACTCGTATGCTCGATGCCCTTCTTCTCCACATTGGAAACAGGGTCCTCTGAAAACTCCTCTTCTAGGTCCTTGCCCAGGTCGGCCTATTCCTCTTCCTCTTTGCTCACCATTGTTCTGTTCATGAAGGCGGTATGTATTATCTCCTCTCTAATTTTGACTGGTGTCAGCTTCTTCATTTTTCATTGCATCTTCATTTCGGCCCCCATAGGGTCTTCCACCAGTCCTTCTGCCTTGACCTCTTCCCCTTTGCTTGCTGTCAAATCTCTTATTCAACTTCTCTTCCACCTTCAAGGAAAACTGGTATGCATCTTCTATGGTGGTCATTCTGACTAGGCTCAGCTCCTCTTGAATACTTTCCCTCAACCCAGTAATGTAATGGGCTACCTTCTCCTTGTTGGGCTCTGCATGACCTATCTTGATAGTAATTTTATAAAACTCCTCTGTATACTCCTTAATAGACTTGTTACCTTGCTTTAGTCCTTGCAGCTTCTTCAACAACTCCATCTCATAGTCCACAAGAATGAACTGCTTCTTCAGTTTCTCCACCATCCAATCCCATCTAGTGATCTTTCCTTTTCCTCTTCTGTTCCTTTCTAATTGGACCTCATTCCACCAAATACTAGCATGGTGCTTCTTCTTTGTTTTTGCAAACTTGACCCGATCTGGGTCCTCCACAACTTCATACTTGAAATACTCCTCCATGTCATTGATCCAATCAATAAGTTGTTCCAGATTCAAATCTCTAGAATATGTAGAAACTTCAATCCTGGGCCTCTTTCTGATCTTTGAAATGGCCCTCAACAACCAAACTTCTGCAGGATCTCTTGCAACTTCTTGTTCTTCCTCAGATAGCTCTTCCTCCACTTCATCTTCGCTTTCTTCTCTTGTTCTCGGGTCAAACTCTCTTCATAGCTCCTCTTGCAATGCATCAATTTGCCTTTGCAGGGCTCTAAAACACTCTTCCATCAAAGTATTCCTCTAAATATGATTTCTTTGTGGAGGCATCTTGATCTCTATAGCAAACCCATAACCTCAAGTTCTGGTGCAAATTGCTTCATGGTCGGCGATCTGTCTACACACTCAGGAATCCTTGCTCTGATACCACTTGATGAAGTGGGTAAATCATAAAACACATAACAACAAAAATAGATTATAGAAAATAGAATATTTCTTTATTAATCGTGGTAACTCATTACATTACAAAAGCTCAATTACAATCTGAGGAATCAATCCTCCATAGGTTGAAACACAATACAGCTACACCTCACCAGGATCTGAATCTCCTATCTTCTGTAACCCCAAATCAGCTAGGGTTTCTATTTTCCTGCCTATTCTTGACTCCACACTTGCCCCCTTAACTCTACTACTACCCAGGGTTCCCCAAATAGTCATAAATAGCACCTTTTGGCGGCCTCCAGCTAAATTTTGAAATTTACAACTCCCTCCAAAAGTAGGTCAACTTTCAAGAAGCATAACTTTTGATCCGAGTGTCTGATTGACGAACCATTTTAAGCAAAATAAATATCGCAATGTGAACTATCACTCCAAACATTCGTAAATAGATTTTCATCAACTTTTTAGGATGTTATGGGATGTTTTAGTGCCTCATATCTCGTTTCAAAAAACAAAAACTTTAATATCTTTTAGCTCACAAATGATCTTTCACTGATTCCTTTGCCAAAGGTCTTATATTTGCATTATTTAACTTTCTATATGTTTTTGGTTCAATCCGTGCCCAAATGCAAACTTTCCTAAAATAGTAGGTACACTTTCTAAAATAGGCAGGTTGCTATTTTTAGCAATTTTGGAAAAAAACTGAAAGTCCTACATCATTATTCTAGATATTATGGAACCAAAAACACTAATTATGGAAAGAAATGAAAAAAAATACAATGATTTTGAATTATCTTCTTTTTGGGTGATGCAAGATTGTCCTTACACCAATGGATGCTCCTACATCAAAATCGTGGAGTAAGAAATGTTTAAAACCCTAGAAATTTGATTTCAAGAACACTATGTTAAAACCCTAAATGGAAATTACGTTGAAACATGATGCCATTACATTTGTACTAAATTTAAACATCACTAGACACATTCCCTAGCCACTCAAAACTCTATCAACTCCAATAAGGTTGGGAGTTAAGTTAGCGCTAAAATTTGTCTCCATTGGATTTACGTAAAAATTGCTGACTACCAGATAAATCTAACAAACTTTGAAAACCCTGCCAATTTAGAAAGATCATTTGGCACTAAAAGTCTTTGTCATGGGATTTGCCTAGAAATCTACCCTCATTGAACATATCCTATGGCCTCCAAAAGCCACACAATCACAACCTTAGTCAATCTCCTATAGAACGGAGTAAATTTGAAACTTAGCACTAAAGAGGGATGACATAGGACTTACGCCAAAATGAGACATCACTAGACATATCTAGTAAGTGGAAAAAGTTTTGCTAGTCCTATCAACCTTCAAAGCCCCACAAACTGAGGTACTTGAAAGTTAGCACTAAAAGACCACATCACCAAATAATCATAGAAATGTACTCTCACCTGACATATCCAGTAGTACCCAATAGCTCTACTGATCCTCTATCAATCAATTTCCCTGCTAAGGTATTAAGCCAACTTTGCACTAAAAGTAAAGATCACTGGAATTACACTAAAAGTATCACTCAAATGACATATCCTATGACCCTATTAATCCCCACTCATCCTATTGGGAGGTTAATCCCTACTAAAGACATTAAATGACCTTTGTACTAATTCTGACACCCTCTGGATATATCCCTTAACTTGCCAAAGTCCCACTGATCCCGTGCTAGCTAATTTCTTTGCTATATCCACTGACTGTCAAAAACCCCACTGGAGATATTGGAAGGAAGCTAGACTAAAATTCATGCTCTTTGCACACATCCTATATAACCTGGGAAACCTCCGCTATGTCCTGTGATGATCCAAAATCCTGCTAGGTCTAGTGAAGGTGCAAAACCCCACCAGTTATGTAAATGAATGAATTTGAAGATTTTTTCTAAGGGAAAAGGGCATGTTTTGTCAAATGATTTAGTGAGGTGCATGATGTAGTGATAATTTGCATTTTTTGTTTGAATTTAGGAAATTATGCACATTAGATTAGCATTTATTGTACATATCTAGTGAGGCCATAAAAGCTCGTTGGACTATTTTTCACTATTTATCTCTTGTAAGTTTGTGTAGTAATTTTTAGAAGATGAAATATCATGCATATCTTGATGCTTCTCAATTAAATTTCAAGGGTTTTTTAGGCATGAACAATGGTTATCTTTGGTAATTCTTGACTTAGGATAAATTGTAATCGTCTAATTATCTAGAAACCTAAGTCTAGAACTCCTAGGATAACAAACTACAAGGTGTACTTATTAGGTCCTATCTTGTAGGTTAGATGTCTTCTCACACAGTCAACATGAAATATGAGTTCAAGGGAATCCCTCCAGTACCAAAGATCACCTCAGCATGGTAGCACATTGGAGATATAGACCTTGGTCACATAGACATAGAATAATTTAGGATCAGAGTCTTAGGCTTGAACCCAACTCAACTGGCCAGAAAGATTAGAGACAACAGGATAGCAGAGGTTATTGCCTTCTTAACTTCAGTACAATATCTAGAATTGATTGTAGCTTGTGATAACAATTATGATCAATCCACAAGAACTATACAAGCTCCTTGTGGGCAGATTTTGGTAGATTTCAGTGCCCTGTATTTAGCAGAAATCTTTGGCATTCACCCTTTCCCAAAGCTCTCCATAATGGACAAGGAAGAGGCTAAAAAGATGTATAAAGAGGACCTAGAGACTTGTAGAAAAAAGATAAATGATGGGTGGATGAAGCATAAAAGGTCATCCTTGTCAAAACTACCTCATACATTGTACATAAGTGATTTCAAAGAGGAGGTTGGAGATTTGGTGACACTCTTAAGCAGGAACATGGGACTTCCCACTACCTCTACCTTTGATGGGTGGATCTTTGCATATATTGAATAATTTCTACATGGAGGCAAGAAAATCCATTGGGCCCATATTCTGAGTAACAATATTCATGAGGCCTTTGTCAACTTCTAGACAGATGAACCTTGTGATTGAAAATTCGAACTATAGTAGAATCTACTTAAATATTCAATACTGCAATGAAAATAAGACAAATACAATAAACCAAATTTATACCTTGCGAACTAATTGACCTTGTGTCTTCCATTGTTTCCTATCTCCTCAATTATCTTTGTAGATTATGATTGAGCTCTCAGAAGTAGACTTCCTTGCTATTTTGGGATGACAAAGAGAGAATGGCTTTGTGGAGGATTATGCAAAGTGAGCAATCATACAATGCAACACTAATATGAATGATGGAGATTATGATATGAAGCCGTGGATGATGATTATACAATGAGGATAATGAGATTACAATGTAAATGAGGGGAGCCAAAAGCACGCTTGATAGCTATGGTGGAATTTATATAGCATAAGTTTGCAAAAGCTTGAGTTGATATCATGGAGGAGTGAGAGGTTCCTTTTATAGGCTTAAGGAGGGCAAGATCCAAGTGTCACAATCTCAATGGTGGAGAATGAGTTATATGAGGTGTATAGTGGAGATTTGATTAGTTGGGATGAGGGAGATAAAAGGGGAAGATGTTCCTCCTACAATGAAAAGATGAAGAGAAAGGTGTAAGCAAGAGGCCACTTGTCACAATGGTCTCAAGGGCCAAAGAACATGGTCAAAGAAGGAGTCTTTCTTTGTATGGAGGTTGGAAGGAATCTAGGATCTAATGAGACATGTGTCTCTAAGTTTCCTTTGACTAAGATGACATGGAGGAACCAAGTTCTTAAGAATAGGAATGGGTAGAGGAATAATAGGACATGTGGGTGAGGATAATTGCCTAATTAAATATTAAAAATATTCAATTATGTGTGCAACATGATGAGGTGTAAAGGTGAGGTGGATGAGATGATGTGGATTTATAGAATTAAGACTTTGGAATGATGATTAATTAAATAATTTAAGATTATTTGATTAAGGATGATTTAGAGGGATTTGGATGATTTAATTAAATAAATTGACTTTTATTTAATTTTTGGAAGATTAAGATGAATGTGAATCAGATAAATAAATTAGGATATTTATTGATTGATAGAGGAATAGGAATGAAATAAATTTTAAAATATTTATTTAATTCGACTCGAGCCATTTTTAGGTGTATGCATTTTGCCCCTCTTTGAGACAATGTGTTTTATCACGTTGTTTCAAAGATTTTTTTTTTTTTTAGTACGATACATGCCCTAGTTTTCCCCTGGTAGAGGTTTAATAATGCTAGAATGCCCCCTTGGGAGATTGGTCAGCTTGAAATTGGTAAAAAGGATAATGAATTATCATACAATGAAGAAGAATCGATGACATGATTCGCAGTTGAAAATTTTGGATGAAGGAGAATGAGAAATAGGTGAAGAACATGGCATGCAAGTGCAAGGTCAACCACCTCGAGTTAGAGTTCACTTGGCTACAAATAGTGATGTAGGGTCCCCTTTCTGCTCATTTGCACACTTTTCATTTGAGGAGAGATTATAGGAGCCCTCATTTATAGCAGAGTAGAGCAGTCAGCGAAGATGGCACAGATTCCAGTAGATGACCATAGATTTGAGAGGATTTGACGATTTGGGTGACCAACAAAGTATGGATCCCCAGTATGTACACTTTAAATGTTGGTCAAAGTGCATTTATTACAGTCAAATCATAGGGTCAAATGTCTAGGTTTTGAACGTGCGGGTAGATTAGTTATGCGCTTTTGATAATTTAATCTACGCATACAATGCAATTCCATGCATGTGATAAAGGAATATGTGCTTATGGAAGTTTTTCACATTTGATAAATAGTTGTGTGCATATAGTTAAGGTTTCAATGCTTTTATATGAAAGTTTGCATTTAAACAATAGTCTTGCGCATATATAGCAGTGTCACGCATTCAACGTGAAAATGCACATTTGGATAAGTTTTCAACACATTCAATATGAAGCTACGCATATGTGAGAAAATGACACATATGATGTCTGATTCTGTGCATTTGCTTGAGATTGTGCAAATTGTTAGGGCTCCTATGCATATGATAAAAAGTTGCACTTTTGAAAAATAGAGCTACGCATATGATAAAAAGTTGCACTTTTGAAAAGCAGAGCTACGCATATGATAAAAGAAATCAACTACTTAGTTGATTTGATTAAGTTGGCATCTTGATCAATGTTGGCCAATTGATAGGTCATCTTTGAGATTGATAGAATCTTAGAGGAGATGATAGGATAGGTTTTGATGATAAGATAGCTAGGTAACTAGTTTGATTGATTTGGATAGATATGCAGCTTAGTTTCTTTTGTTAACGCGCTTTGTTATTAATTGCAGGAGGAGCTAGATAATGTCTTGATGTCACAGGAGATGATTCCAATTACTCATCTACTTTGACCCTATTTAACTGATACAGATCACTTGGTAACTTAGATTTGTGGGATTGTGGTTTGTTTTCTTTATGCCCAAGGTGCAAGAGAATCTGGGATTGCTGACTGCTCTTGGGGAGAGATACCACAATGAGATAGGCACATTTCACTTGTCGACATGGGAGATAGTGGTGACACTAGAGGATGTGCATCAGATTCTATAGATTCTAATTCAGGGTGAGTTTGTTGAGTATGAGTCACACACTGGATTAGGATTGGTGGACTGTAGACAGGTGTTTGATGACGCAGACCTGGAGGGGATAGAGAATAGGTAGGCTAATATGGTAGACTACTATGAGCCCTTACCAGCCATACTAGCAAGGTTGATTGGAGTAGTGGTTTGCCCAGATAGGAGATCAGAGGGATTTCTAGTTGTATGGGGGAAGACTAGTGAGAGGATGATATCCGAGGGGACACATTTCGCTTGGGGCCCATGCATACTTGCACACTTATACCATGATCCACATCAGTTTGTCTATGATAGAGCTGCTAGTCTATCTACTGGAGTGTTACTATTACACATTTGGGCATGATTGCATATAGCTCTCACACAACCTATATGGATGGGTGTTACAAGGCATGACAGACCCTATTTATACATGTTCTAGGAGACTCTTTCCTAGTTAAAGCTAGGAAAGCTTGAGTATTGGCAGCATACATTGGATAATGTAGATGTAGTTGACTGGTAGCTGTACCTGGAGTGTGAGGCATGGGAGGAGGATGCTACAGATTTACCATATTGTTTCAAGACATGGTGGTTGATAGGGAGCACCCCCTACATATTAGAGTGACATATAATTTCTCGTGTGCTCTGACAGTTTGGTAGGGCCCAGGGGATGCCCCAGGGTACTATCATATTTTCTCAGATGCACAAGGAGCATGCATGGTGGAGTCCTACTGCATCTTATGAGACTGTGAGGACTACTTTCTATAGATTCCATACCAGGCGTGGGATTTGCAGAGATAGATTGTGGATGTGGGTATGACTACTAACTACGCTGCACACTTTACAGCTCATCCTATGTTGAGATACTCTAGACTTGGAGAGTGGGCTCTAATACTAGAGGATGAGGAGGAGGATGATGACACTCCACACCAAAGGAGGAGGTGACAATGAGGTGGTAGAGGTGGCCGATGTAGAGGAGATAATGGTGGCAGGGGTGGCAAAGGAGGCGGAGGTGAAAGGGGTGATAGGGGTGATGACAGAGATGATGGGGATGATGGAGGGTGGAGGAGAGTTAGACAAAGGGTGTGTTGCAAGTATGAGGTCAACTAGTGTTGTCATTGATGTCAACATACTCATATTGCATTAATGAGAAGGATTGGATGAGCTGTGTGCTGAGGATATTGAGAAAATTAGCCTTAATTAGGAACAGTGAAAAATAGTGATGAGAAGAAGGCAAAAGTACTCAATAGGTTGAGGATCAGAGGATGCAGTTCAAAGGGTTTGTAGATATGAGTCTTGAGATGATCCAGTTAAGATTGATCAGTTATCAATAGGGTGGTGGGGGTGCCTTAGATATAGGTGCAGCCATAGGTGAAGGCTCATGCATAGGATCAGCCACAGGTTGGACAAGAGGATGGGTAGATGGCAGCACTGCGAGCCTAGGTGGCTCATCTTCAAGGGCAGGTTACACAGCTATAGGGGATGTTAGGACAACCATATTAGAGAAGGATACTACCATCTAGAGATATACTAGAGAAGAGACCCTACTGCAGCAGGTGCAGCAGACGCAGCATAGGGTCCCCATGGGTAGATTGTTACAGATATGGTTTGAGCTAGGTAGGTGATCTTTTATTGGAGATCTCTATACAAGAAGGCAGTGCCCCCAGAGCAAAGGGTGAGTAGCTTCCACCTGAGATCACGCAGGAGGTCTAGGCATACACTATCAGAGAGTGGAGGAGTTATAGGGCAGCCACCTCCTCGTCCTATAGGTACTACAGGTTCTTAGCCTTAGCCTCAGCCTCAACAGCCAGCACCCTCTGGAGGTAGTACCACCTAGGCACTTGGATACATGTATCATGTTTATATCATTTTTGTATACACGATTTTTGACAGCTTGAGATATACATTTATGACATCATTGTATACTCAGACATTATTATTATTTTTTATGATGATCTATATGAGTTTGATGGACTATGTGCATGTGTACTGATGGATGTTATGTTATTTATATGATGGATGTTGTCTATATGATGGATTGTTACAATTATGCTTATGATTTGATGATTCTAACATGTTGATCTTATGATGTACATGGCACTTATGATATGACCTATGGTTCACATGATGACTTATATCTATGTGTTAATGTTATGTGCAATGTTGCTATATGCTTATAGTTTATGATGACCTAATGCATATGTTGATGAGTTTTACATACAATACTTGATGTTTAAGTTTCTATGTATGATGATCTAATATGCAACTGCTATAAAAATGATATCTATGTTTTTTTGAGTTTTTTATGATAAATGTTATGCATGAGACCTATGTGGATAAATGACATCACTATCATGATCTAAATGCTTAATACAACTAATGCACTTAAATGATAATGAACTTATGATTGATAATGTTTATACTGTGTAATATGGTATCACTATATGAAACTATTGCTAACAATCATGAGTCAAATGTTTAATGCAACTAATGAACTAAAATGATATCAACTAATGACGGATACACTTAAAATATGCAAAATGATAAGGATCTTTTTTTTTGTTAATGCCAAGTATACTCAATCATAAATGAAAGAACACTTGGAAGAATTGGTAAAAGATTTGGATATGATGAATAACCTAGAAGAATAATTGGGATAAATGGATAATATGGATAAATGAAAGATATGCTTTGGATCTTATGACACTTGGTAAAAGATGATTTATGGGATACTTATAAATGAGGTGAAATGCAAACCTTAAATGCACAAATGAGGCTTTGTCATCTTGTATACAAGTATTTGAAGTACTTTTTTCATCATTGAGCTTTTAAAATGTTGTAAGAAAATACAAGCATCTAGGTATAATTAAACCATGATGACCTAAGTATCTCTTACATGGATTTTGATGTAGCAAGTTAATACAAGCATCTAGTCAAAATTGAACCTAGATGACCTAAGTATTTCTTGCATGTATCAATAGACAAGGATTGCACTCTTTCATGCTTAGACCCGTAATGTCCTCAATGATCTTTTGCTGATCATGTCTTTAGATGAGTCATCATATTACTAAAGATTGATCCACAAATAACAAACAAATGAAAGTAATCATGTGCCATCATAGCTCCTCTAGTATTAAACATCCTTGAGTAACATAGGAAACATGATAACAAAAATCAAGACCTAAGACTTAAACTTATAATAAGCATGAAATCTTCTTGCCACAGATATGTTTTCTTGCCATGAAAATAGATATAATCATTTTGATAGTTTAGGCATAGTGTTGTCTGATATAGGTTGTTGTCTTGTGTCAAGCTTTTTGTTTGAAAAGGTTTTATTTGTAGTGTTGTGTGTTGCCTCAAGATAGTATCATGATCTGGTTTTTTATCCTTTGAGATTTTTTGACATTCAAGAATTTAATTCCCAACTAGGTCGATGGTTTTGCCCCCAGTTAAGTAAATGATCATTTTATTATGGATGGAACATGTGGATTGAACAGATGGTAAATTCGATGCGACAGGCCCTAAGGGATTGACCTAGTGCCTTGGGGGATCATCAATGATGACCTTTCCTGTGTGATGATGCAGAGGCAATGTAGTTAAGGGATGAGGACCATGTGGACCTAAGAACTAGGGGTGGGAAGCCTCAGGGGCTCATCAATGATGGCCTTGCCTACATGACAGCTTAGAGTTGACGTAGTTCAGGAATGGAAACTGACATGGGTGATGGATAGAGTGTAATTTTTATGATAAGATGAGAGGTATGGATGGATGGTAGGCCTTGGTGGCTCATCAATGATGGCCTTGCCTATGTGATAGCTTAGAGGTGACGTAGTTCAACGATGACATCGATAAGGGAGTTGTGATGGATGACATGATGGATAAAGGATTAGATGGTTGACCTGATTTGATATGGCGGTAAGGGCAATCTAACACAAGCCATGATAGGTATCTTTATGTGATTTGATGGATGCTATAAGAAAAGGTTTGGATGAGGACTAAAATCCTTAAAGATGGAGGAAGTAGTTTATTACAAATAGTGCTCGTTTCTAGGTTTTCACTACTTGCTTTTATTTGCAAGTTTTTTTTTGTGCCTTGCATTTAGGTATAAAACTTGCAAAGATGCATGTTGTTGATGGGATCATTGAATAGTTCACCTTTTGATGTTGCTAATTGATAGGCTCCTAGTTTGTAGGTAGCAATGATTACATATGGACCAAGCTAGTTGGGTTCAAACTTGCCTTTCTTTTCCTTATCTTGCTGATTTCTAGGATTTTCCTTGAGAACTAGGTCACTGACTTGAAAGACTCTAGGTTTTACTCTATGGTTGTAACTCTTTGACATCCTTTGTTGATAAGCTTTCAAATGATTAAAGGCATTTTGTCTTCTTTCCTCCAACAGTTCTAACTCTTGTAGTCTAGAAACTTGGTATTCTTCATTAGTTATGAGACCTTTTAACGATACTCACAAGGATGGTAACTCAATTTCAATGGGCAAGATGGCTTCAGAGCCATAGAATAGGGAATATGGTGTTGTACCTATGGGTGTGTGGATACTTGTACCGTTGGCCCATAGAGTGGGATTTAGTTGGATATGCCAATCACAGCTGGCATCATTGATAGTCTTCTTTAGGATATTCAAGATGGTTTTATTAGATATCTCTGCCTGGCCATTTCCTTGAGGGTAGTATGGGGTGGAAAAATGGTGTTGTATATGGAATTTGTCACAGAGTTCTTTGACATCCTAATTTTTAAATGGTTTTCCTTTATCAGTGATAATGGATAGGAGAATGACATAGTGGCAAATGATGTAATTCAGGATGAATGAAGTGATTTGTTTGCCTGTGACATTGGTTAGGGGTATGGCTTCGATCCACTTTATAAAGTACTCAGTGGCGGTGATTATGAATTTATGGCCATTGGATGATGGTGGGTGTATCTTTCCCACTAAGTCAAGTCCCCATTGATAGAAAGGCCAAGGAGTCGTTAAAGGATGTAGCTCTTGTGTCGGTGCATGTATTAAGTTCCCATGAATTTGACATTTCTTACACCTTTTCACAAAATGATAGGAGTCCCTTTCCATAGTTGGTCAATAGTATCCCATACACATGAGTTTCTTAGCCAAAGTAGCACCACTAGAGTAGGTTCCGCATATACCTTTGTGAACTTCTCTTAAGGAGGTTTGATATTCCTCACTGTCGAGACACCTAAGGAGAGTACCATATAGACCTCGACAATATAGGGTGTTTGCAATTATGGTATAATGGGAGGCTTGGCAGATGAAGGTTCTTTTTTGGTTATTAGATAGATCAGGTGGTAGGGTGTTCTCTTTCAGATAGGTATATACTTTTCTGTGCAAGGGAGAATCAGATCCTACTATGTAGCATATGATGCTGGTTTTGGGGATGTTGTAGGTATGACGGGATACTAACTCCACCAAGAACTTGTAGCTTGACTAGGTTTTAGGTATATCAAGGAGAGATGCAATGGTTGCCATAGCATCTACTGCTTTGTTCTCCAATCTGGGTATCTTCTCAAAAGAAATCACAACAAAGTATTCTTTGAAGTCATCTACCATACGCTTGTACAATATTGACTTCTCATCCTTGGTTTGATAGTCATCATTCACCTGGTTAATGACAAGTTGTGAACCTCTATACACATGAAGTTCTCTAACTTTCCTTTCTACTACCATTTTGATGCCAATGACCAGTGAAAGAGTAGTCTATATGAATTTGGAATTATGTCTCCATGAGGTGTGACCAACAAGATCCTTGCTCTAGACCCATGCTGAGTGTATGATCAATCAAAATATAGTTTCCATGCTTGGGTTGTGATGTTTAAGATGGATTCATCTTGAAACTCAAAGGTTAATGGATTCTCATTTGTCAATGGTGCATCTGCCAACTAGTCTGCAATCACCTAACCTTTTATAGCTCGTCTTTCTACATAGTCGATGTCAAACTCGCTGAGTATCATGACCCATTTTGATAACCTGCCTGCTAGAGTAGCCTTGTTGAGTAAGTACTGGAATGGATCTATCTTGGCTACCAATTTGATGGAATGAGTGAGAATATAATGTCTTAGCTTCTGTGATGCAAAAAACTACTGCAAGACATGCTCATTCTATGGGTGTGTATTGTAGCTCATAGCCTACTAGTGTCTGGCTAATGTAGTAAATAGCGTTCTCCTTTCCTTCATAGTTCTATTGTGTCATTAGAGCTCCTAGAGTAGTTGGCATAGCTAAAATATAAAGTTAAAGTGGTTTTCCCTACATTGGCGGCATCAAGATTGGTAGATTCATTAGATACTCTTTGATGTGCTGAAAGGCTTGTTCACATGTGTCATCCCATTTGAAAGGAATGTTCTTGTGTGAGAGATGTGTGAACAGATGACATTTGTTGACCAATTGAGAGAGAAACCACCAGATGGATTGTAGCTTGCCTTGTAATGACCTTAGCTAACTAAGATTCATGGGTGGTGGCATGTCCATGATTTCTTTTACTTTGGCTAGGTCTACATCAATTCCATTAGCTAACACTATATATCCTAGAAGTTTGCCGGATGTGACTCCGAAAATACACTTCTTTGGATTTAAGTGTACATTGAATTACTCTAATCTCTAAAAGATTTTGTCTAAGACCTGCAGGTGTCCTTCTCTAGTAATTGATTTGCATAGGATATCATCAACATAATCTTCCATGATGGTGTGCATCATGTCATGAAAGATTGTAGTCATGGCTCTTTGATATGTTGCCCCTGTATTTTTTAGTCCAAATGGCATGATGCACCAACAATAGATACCCCATGGACATGTGAATGTGGTCTTGTGTTGATCTTCCAGTACTATTTTTATTTGATTATAGACAAAAAATCCATCCATTAGTGACAACATAGTGTGCCCTATTGTTAGATCTACAATGATGTTGATGTTGGGTAGAGGAAAGTCATCCTTGGGATAAGCCTTGTTCAAATCTCTGAAGTCATTACATAGTCTAATCCTTTTATCTTGTTTTGAGACAAGTACTATATTGGAAACCCATTCCAAATAATCAATATCTCTAATAAACCCCACATCTAGTAGCTTCAATTCTTCTTTGACTAACAATGCTATATGGGGATGCATCTTCCATAGTTTCTGCTTGACTAGTTTAGCTCCTGGAGCTAGTGATAAATTATGCATTATTAGATCTAGATCTAGCCCCGGCATATCTGCATAGGACCAAGAAAAGTTTATTTGTTTCTATTTGAAGAAGTCAATCAACTCCTCCTTTTCTTGTTTAGACATAGATTCTGCTATGTGGATTATCCCTAGATTATCGTCTATGTTGATGTTAACAGGTGTAGCTGGTTCAATCACAACTGATGATCTCTCCTAATGATTAGGATAGTGGAGAGTGTCAAGCCTTTCATCTTTTAGCACCTCAGAGAGGTTTTCACCATCAGATGCATCTTTTATTTTACCTTTTTCTTGATCTAACACTGCCATGAAGTGGTTTTCACCATTAGATCTACTTTTTATTTTTATATTTTTGTGACTAAAAGGATTGGCACTCTCTCCAAAGTATGCCACATCATTGAGCTCTGTAGCAAAGCCAGATTTATGATCCCCTGTGGGTAAATGGTCCCTTAGTTGTAAATCCCAAAGTTGTAAATCCCAGTCTATAAGTTAGGGATGCACTAATGGTAATGGGTCACCAGGTTGGTCTGATTTGAGGCTAGTGATGGTTAAGATGGAGGAGTTATCTAGGTTAGTGGAAGTAGTTACAAAGTCTATGATGGTACTCTCCTCAAGTTGATCTGTCAAGTGTGACATCATACCTTCCTTATGAAACTCACTTTCGGTATTTTGTAGATCTAACTCTAGAGGTTTAGACCTAGAGATTTGTCCCTCATGAGTTGTATGGGTAGACCTATATTGTTGAACCACATCAACACCTTTGTCTTCACAAGATAGTTCAGAAAGACTATCCCATTCATATTCATTTCAGTCTGTCTCACTCCCTTCTTGTAATCAGTGAATCTGCTCTACTAAGTTAGTAGTAGCTATTTCCCTTCCTTTTCCTTTATTGTTTTCTTTACCTTTGATCTTTTCTTTGCCTTTGTACCCTAGCCCTGTAGTGTCTCAGGCTGTTAAAGAAGAAGGTTGGATAGGTTTGATGATACCTTCTTTTCTTAATCCTATGGGACTACGACCGTCATATCCCATTCTTTGTAAGATAGAGAACCCTTGACCATATTTTTTGGTTTGCAATTGGGGTTGATGGTCTTGTGGTTTGGATTCACTATCTTCATATTTATATAGCCATTGTAGAATATCCTTCTTATCGCTTTCATCTAATAGGTTTCCCATTTCACAAAAGAACCTTTAGGAGTCTCCAATGACTTGTGTTTGTTCATGGATGGTTTTCTAAACGACTTGGGAGATATGGGTAGCTGTGATAGACATAAGGTTTGCTCGATAGTATACTCTCCTACATGCTTGTCTTTGAGCTTGACTTTGAGTTCGAATGTCTTGGATGTAGAAGGTAGTGAGGCTGGGTCAATATGGGCTGAAGAGGAGGAAGTTGCATGGTTGGTGGGGATTATAACTTTGGGCTTGGATTGGATGGAATTGCAATATTGGAATGGATCAAGATCACCTTGGATAGTGATTTCTTGGCCATTATGAGGAAACTTGATACACTTATGGTAGGTGGATGGCATGGCCTTCATTGCATGTATCCAAGGTCAACCAAGAATAATATTGTATGCTAGTTCCATGTCTAGAACTTGGCAAACCACATCTTTCTCCACAGACCCAATCTATATCAGCAAGACCACAGTACCATTTGATGTTCTTTCTTCTTCATTGTATGCCTTGATTGCAATTTTCTTCGTAGGATCAATGACATTCTCTGAAAACCCCAATGCAAGGATTAGTTTTAATGTGCAGATATTTAAACCCGCCCCTCCATCTATTAGGACCCATTTTATTCTATGTTTATGGATGAAGGCTTCAATATGGAGGGATGCATTGTGCAGTTGGGTGATAGATATATCATCTTTTTCTATCAACGATAAGAAATGGGGTGTAGTTAGATGTCCCACCATGGCCTAAAATTTCTCTTGGGCTAGATTGGTTGGCATGGTAGTTTCCAAGAGAAATTTTTCTAGGATGGCTTTGTGAGATGGGGAGAGACGCAAAAGCTCCAAAATGGATATATGTGTAGGTGTTTTTTGGAGTTGGTCAAGGATGTTATATTGGTTAGACATGGAGGATGGTTCAGATGGAGCCCCTTGGAGAGTAATATTTCCACGACGAGTGGTTACATTACAGTCGGGCTTATTGTTTATAGTGATCACATTTACATGCGAATCACTTTTGAATATATTGTTAATGACGTATTCACAGGATGCCTTCATGTAGTTAGCATTGTTACCACCGTTATTGTTTTGATTAGAGGATCCTTCCTTCTCATAGTTAGGGAGAGGTTTTTTGAATGCCATGTGCTCATCATTGGAAGTATGCCCATCAATTGATATTACTTTTTGATCAATCAAGTCTTGAATGGTATTCTTTAGTCATTGGAACTCATTGGTTTTGTGACCCATACTTCTATGAAATTCATAAAAGTTTAAATCTTTCCACTAAGAAGGTTTAAATTAAGGTTCATAATCTCTCACCATTGGAAGTGTTATGAGGTTGCTTGATATTAGCTTCCTTAGGGCAGAGTCGAGTGATTCCCCTAGTGGTGTGAACTTTCTATGAGGAGGAAAGTCTATGGGTCTTGGATCATTATTTTTAGGTTTTTTTGATGGTGTCTTATTGTGTGGATTTGATAGATTAAAGACTGGTTGTTTTGGTACCACATGTTTAGCATCAACAACTCCATCATTTACAATGTTTTTGTTCTTTGTCTAGAACCTCAATTTGTCCATGTTATTACTTGAACTAGGGGCATCCTTGTAGAGTTTGATTTGTCCCTTAGCTATCAAGGTTTTCTCAATTAGTAATCACATTTCAATGACCTTACTAAAGGAAGTAGGACATTGTATTTGTATTTGATAGCTTAAGTCAGTGTTTAAGTTGTGGATAAACATCTCAATCAGTTGTTTCTCTGGGATATCGTATGGACACTTGCTAGCAAGTTGTCTCCATCTTTGTAAAAAGGAGATGAAGGATTCTCCACCCTTTTGTTTGTTGTTACAAAGGTCCAACATTGAAATTTCATGTTCAATGTTGTATGAGAAATGGGTCACAAACTTATCGACTAGTTCATTAAAAGTTTAGATGTTGGGAGGTAGATGGGAGAACCATTCCATTGCTTGTCCTCCTAAGCTGTATGGAAATAGTCATACAAGGTATGTTTCATTATGGGTGACTTATAAGCATACAGTGCTAAATTCCCTTATGTGGTCATGCGGGTCACCTTTTCCTATATATTTATCAAATTTTGGGACCTCAAATCTTGAGGGGAAAGGTATCATAACCAAACTTTTGTCAAAAGGATATGGTGAGATATCCTCTAGTGAGTAGTGCTTTGTGGAAGTTCCTATTTGTAGGTCCACAAATTGCTGTTGCAAGGCTTCAATTTGTAGCATTAGTGTGTCTAAAGGATTGGACATATCCTTAGCCTTTTCATTTTTTGGAGCTTCAGTTTCATTTGATGAGCTTGTTGTTTTCAATTGTGAGATATGAAAATTATCAGGTAGTTTAGCTCCTTGTTGTGCTAGCATAAGGAAATACTTTTGTGTATCCATGGTTATGACCTTATTCATCATTATTTGGAATTTAGGATCTTGCAAAGCACTAACAAGTTCTTCATGTGGGATTTCTTCCTCTTCATCACTAGAAGAAGAGGAGTGAACACTATTGTTTGATGTATCCATTTCTTTTCTTCTCTTGGTTTGGGACCTAGTTTCAACCATAAATTTTTTGGAAATGAATGGATTTGGATGAAATACTTGTGGATTTTGGTGATGTTTTTGGTAAGATGTGGTTGAGGTATAATTGATTTTCTATGGTTTTCTCTTGATCTATTTGTTCAAACAAGATGGTCTTGAGCTATGATGGTATAGCTATCAAAGTGTTGATATAAAGGAAGTCAAATAGGGATAATTGGTAATTGCTATTGACGTAGACTAGACTTTTATCAATATGCTCTAGTGTAGTTTCGAGGTAGAGGATGATTGATCTTGATAGGAAACTAACTAGGTTGTTTGATTTAGAGGATCTCAATAATACCTTAATGGAAATCTTGGTTTGTGTTTGATCTTTGAATGACTAGAGATTGCGTGCAAGTGAGATGTTTGCAAATGGGTATGGGATGAATTTATATGGTTTAACTAATTTCACCAATTGATTCTAGGCTGAAATGGGTATCTGAAACTGGTTTTGTTTTTTTTCTCAACACCTCAGGAACAGGTCACTATTTTCAATGCATAGAAATAGGGTTTAGATGCATAGATCTGTTGAATGAATGTGTAGTTTTGCATGCGCAATGCTATTGTTTAAATCGTAGAAATATATATGCACAACAAGAATGTTCAAAAGTGCAACAAGATGTTGTATATGCGCTGCAAGAAGTGAATGCACTAAAAGATGATTCAAATGCATAGCAATAATGTTCAAATGCATAGTTATGTTTATCAATTTGATTTTTTTAATCAAAATTTCATGTGTGTCTTCTTTTTGCACATTTTTCTAAAAGTGTCCTATGTTCTCGGTAGTGATTTTGTTTCAATTTGTTGCAAAAAACATAGCAGACAAAAAGATTTCATGATTTTCTTATACAAGCTTTTGATAAACATTAAAAAAGTACAATTCCTATGGTTGGCAAGGACAATATTTGTTGAATCCCAACTTAGATTTCTCCAGCCACTTAAATCAAGGCAGACAGTTAGAAACTTGGTAGCACTGGCTCCCCCTTGCATGGCACTCACTTCTCTGTCATACCAAGTTTCAATTCCTCTAAAGAATTGAATTTTTTGTCTCTACACATGATTAGTGAAAATATTGGGTGGCTTTAGAGGTCCAACCTCCTCCATCAACAAATGGAAGGATTTTGGCCTCTAAAAATAGTTGGTTCTTAGTAAGGGCATTCATTCAGGTGGTTATACATGCGGTGATTCGCTCTATTTAGGAGGATTCCCAATCTGTAGAGGTTAATCTCTATAGGTTTTCACGCACCACAAGGGTACTAAGGGAAACATTCATCGGTATAACACAACAACACCTATTGTTTATGACTTTCATCACAAACACTTTTATTTATAGTGGTTTGAATTAGCTTGGCTTTAGCTTGTTACCACTCAAGGTTGTCCCACTTGGATGAAAAATAATCCAAGGGAAGGCGTTTTCTGAACGTTAAACAAATGAAATGATGGGTCTGGCATTTTGATCACCCAAGATGGGGACAGAATATGCCTATCACCATTTTAAAAACATAATAGACACTAGTTCATTGATCTTCTAGAGTTAATCTAAATGTGATATAATCTACCAAGCAAAAAAATGACATGATAGCATAAAATGAAAAGATAGTTGATTTTAACCTCCTAATCAAACTATGTGATGATTGTATTGAAGATTTGATCAGGTTACTTTCCCCTATTTATGCTAGATGTGGATTTGTAAATGCAAGATTTTGAATGAAATATTTGTTCAATTTTAACCTCCTAGTTTGGGACTATTGAAAATTTGTATGCAAAGATGTAAGTTTACTCCTCCTATTTAAAAACTAGATGAAAATTTGTATGCAAGATGTTAGTTTACCCCTCCTAATTAAAAACTAGATTAAGATTTGTATGCAAGATGTAACTAAAAATGTCTAGACCGACTCTTAAACCTACAAGAACATTTTGTTAATAGCCTCCATTGATGATTGATAATACCTGCAACACAAGTTAGTACACTTTTTTTTTGCAAGAATCAATACTAATCTCTGACAAGAGTCAAATGCAGAGAAATAGATAATGGATGCACTGAAAGACTGGTTAAATGTGTAGTAGGATGAATGCATAGAAAGAAGTGTTATATGCACAACAAAAATGATTAAATGTGTAGCAGGATGTAAAAGCATAGAAAGAACTATCAGATGCACAACAAAAAGGATTGTATGCACAGGTCTGGTAAATTTTCTCTGGATTTCAACATTAATGCATAGAACTAGAACTTGAATTTGCCAGAATGACCTGTCACAACTATAACTTCACCAAAAACTCAAAATGGAAGTTAAAATAGGGTAGTGGACCCACGGTGGGTGCCAAAATGTGATTGAATATCTAAACTATAGTACAAACTACTTAAATATTCAATACACCAATGAAAATAAGACAAAAGCAATAAATCACAGTTATACCTTGTGAACCGATTTACCTTGTGTCTTCCATTGTTGCATATCTCATCAATGATCTTAGTAGATTTAGATTGAGCTCTCAAAAGTAGACTTCCTTGCTATTTTAAGATGACGAAGAGAGAATGGCTTTGTGCAGGATTATGCAAAGTGAGCAATCCTACAATGCAACACTAAGATGAATGATGGAGATTATGATATGAAGCCATGGATGATGATTATACAATGAGGATAATGAGATTACAATGTAAATGAGGGGAGCCAAAGGCATGCTTGATATCTATGGTGGAATTTCTATTGCATAAGTTTGCAATACCTTGAGTTGATATCATGGAGTAGTGAGAGGTTCCTTTTAGAGGCTTAAGGAGGTCAAGATCCAAGTGTCATAATCCTAATAGTTGAGAATGAGTTATACAAGGTGTACGGTGGAGATTTGATTAGTTGGGATGAGGGAGATAAAAGGGGGAGATGTTCCTCCTACGATGACAAGTTGGAGAGAAAGGTGTGAGCAAGAGGCCACTTGTCACAATGCTCTCAAGGACCAAAGAACATGGGTCAAAGAAGGATTCCTTCTTTGTAAGTAGGTTGGAAGGAATCTAGGAGCTAATGAGACATGTGTCTCCAAGTCTCCTTTGACTAAGATGACATGGAGGAACCAAGTTTTTAATAATAGAAATGGTTAGAGGAATAATAGGACATGTGGGTGAGAATAATTGCCTAATTAATTATTAAAAATATTCAATTATGTGTGCAACATGACGAGGTATAAAGGTGAGGTGGACGAGATGATGTGGATTTATAGAATTAAGACTTTGCAATGATGATTAATTAAATAATTTAAGATTATTCAATTAAGGATGATTTAGAGGGATTTGGATTATTTAATTAAATAAATTGATTTTTATTTAATTTTTGGAAAATTAAGATGAATGTGAATTAGATAAATAAATTAGGATATTTATTTATTTATATTTTATAGGAATGAAATAAACATTAAAATATTTATTTAATTTGATTCGAGCCATTTTTAGGTGTATACAAAACCTTTAGATGGACTCCATATATTTTGTATGCTTTGGCCAGAACGGTAGTATATCCTGGTCTATCCAAGCTAGGGGAAGTTGGCAATGGAGATAGTCAACTCAAGGTTTATGAATGTTATACTCAATTAGAAGCCTTTCAATCCTTGGTGCACCATAAGCGAGTTAATGATGCATTCACTATGCATATTACTCAGATTTTACAAAATGACATGGCAAGAAGGATGTCTCTTGAGGCTATGGCTATTGCGCAAACATATAAAAGATGGTATATTTAGTTTCAAAAATTCACTTAGTTAAGAATAAAAGGCTTCACAGGGGTCCCATACAAACTCTGAAGGTACCCAACTGATAAGTGGTACTCCTAGAACTCACAAGGCAACTGCTCACTTGTGCAGAAAGTTTCAAACACTTACATAGAGCATCAATCAAGTTTCCCATACTTCTAGGAAGGGGTAATTATTCTTACACCACTCTAGGGGTAGCATAGCATTAAGATACATAATTACAACTACTATATCAACACTACTCTCATAGAAGAAGACACGTTGATCCCTTTGGTGTTATGGAAAAGTATGTAAGAAAAATGTTATTTCAAAAGGACCACTTGGAAGACTTCTGGGCTAATTGTCAAGATGACTATGATGTGTTGAGAAGAAAGTATTATAGGTTGTCTCTTGACTTTATCAAAAGTTTTAACATTATACAAGTTCTAGACCAATTGATAGATGATAATGATGTAATCCAAAGAGGTCCCTGTGAGGCCTTATTCAATCAGCATATTCCATTCCCAAATTAGACAGATTTGGAGGAAAGCTCTCTAGATATAACAATGAGAGAGCCAATTAGGTTCAGTGAAGCATGGGTACAGGCTCAAGTTGCAACTTTAAATCAAAATGGGATAGCTTTAACTTATGCATAGAAGAACAAGAAAAGGTTATCAATGATGAGGAAGATCAACCTATGGAAACAAAAGATGCTAAAGGATAGGGAATGACCAAAGAAACTGATGTAGATAGTGAGGAAAATATTCCCCAGATAGAGAAAGGAAAGGCCAAGAAGGATGCCCCTAAACCATAGAAGAAATAACTTCTCCTTCCACAAGAACAAGGGCAGCAAAAAGAAAGGATACACCAAGTGGGAAAGGAGAGACTTCAAAGACAAATAAGCCTAAGGTATCAACCACTATTACATCTACTATTGTCTCTACTATGGACACAACTGCCCCTACTTTATCAATTGTTGTAAATGTTCCAATTCCACCTTCTTTTACCCCTACATCCACTATTGTAAATGTTACTATCTCATCTTCACCTACTCCTTCCATATCATCCTTTCCATTTATTTCTACTATTCCCATCTCATCCATTGCTCCATCCACCTTCCTTGCCATTACATCCTTAAGTCTCCCTGCTCTCGCTTCTTCTCCTTTCACTCTTTATTTCTCATCTTCATCCCTACCTCCTATTTCTACTATCCTATCACCACCATCTTTCACCTTACCATCTCTTGGTCTTTCCACTCCACTTTCTATTTCTTTTGTTATGTCCTCTCCTCCTCCCTCTCCTTTTACGAGCTTCACATCATTTTCTAATATTTATAAATTATATCTACCCCCTACTACAACTAATTATTTGATGGCCATCAATGATTCTTTGACTAAACCATTCAATGCACCCACAAAAGTCCCAGTGCCTACACCTCTTCCAGTTCCCTCACTACAAGGCATTGAGAAAATCTACGCAAAATTAGATTCATAGGAAGATATAAATAAAGCTGACATTGCACAAGCCCTCCTTACAGACTCTAGTGCTAGAGATATTGTGAACATAAAGCATAGTCCTAACAAGGAGGTCAGTGATTTAGTTTTATATGTTGCACAACTAGATGTAACAAAGAATCTACAACAATTAGAGCAATCTGAATCCCAATCAAGGATGTTGGATCTGATGAATAGATGGAAGGATAGAGGAGTAGATCAGGCCATGGGGGAAGAAAACGGTGATTTGGATGATTATTTGAATAAGGGAGATAGTCACATTGACTCTCCTAAACATTCTTCTACTACACCAGATTGGTTACAATAGAGATTGATTAATAAACTTTCTAAGGTAGAGGTAATGTTATTAGACTTGGACACTTTCTTGGCTTGATTAGAGAAACCAAAGAAACAAAAGAAGCCAAAGTTCAATCTAAGATATACAAGGATGCCATAGGTTCTCGCATTGTAGAAGTGGCAGTTCCACCAGCATAGGCCATCATAGAATCTATAAGTCATGAGGATCACACAATCACAACCATTGACTTGGGGGCCTAAATCAAGGGAATAGGAAATTGATGAATTCAAAGGGTTAGTATCTAGCATCCTAGACAGGTTGAATAAAGACGAGATGACCAAGAAACAAGTAAAACAACAAAACAAAGAACTCAGGGCTTGTATAAAGTTTTTAATGAAACCAATGAATGTAGATAGAGAGCCTGAGGTAGTACCATCTCTCCTTTCCAAAGAGGAGTTGACAAATTTTGATAAGATTAAGACTACTATAGTAGCCATAGATGAATGGTTTCATAAAGTCTATGTAGAAGGCTATGAATTGATTCTTTTTGCAACATAATTACATAAGGATTATTGCATATTGAAGTCTGAATGGGAAGAATTCAATAATCATTGTACTGCATATAAGGACTACTATTCCAATATACATCCTAGAGTGTAATCCATGGCTAATCTCCTTGATGAAGTTTTATTAACAGAAGGTATTCTGACTCAGGACAGATTGGATAAGCCTGAGCAATGGCTATAATTGATTAGATTGAGAAAATAAGTTTTTGATAAACCTAGAGATTCTTTTAGCACAACAAGAGCCTAGATTATGTAAGTGATTTATAAATTAAATGATGTATTAAGAGCCTGTACAAATTTTGATCTTGATGACATGGCCCGAGTCAATAAGCAATAATGTAAAGATAAGCTATACTAGGTTATTCATGGGGAGTACCCACTTAATATGATTGGGAAATTAGAGAAAGTTAGTGATCTCTGGGCTATTTTTGTGGAATTCAAAGGAAACAAGAGATCAAGAGATGTAGTTTATTACTAGTTCTCATAGGAGGTTGATAGGCTGAGGTTCAGAATAGATTATATCAAGGATCCAAATCCAGCAGATATAAATCCAGCCTTGTTAGGTCTTACAACATACAATAACAAAGAAGATGAGAAGAGTAAAGTCAACCTGGATGATGAGGATCAATAGAATATTCCAACAAGAATTTTAAACCCCATCACTCAACTTCAGCTACAATTTTCAAGGGACATATGGCTTTATTTTGACTTGAAAATTAGGTCTTTATCTTGTACATCCAAATGGGTATTCATTTTGTCTATGTTCAATGTATTTTAAGGTTGTATTTTGTCTTCTTCCTAGAGGACAAATGTAAACACGAAATGTAACAAACTGTTGTATCTCATTTAATTTAATGTAAATCTGGACCCTTGGTGTTGAGATAATCTCCACATCCATCAAAAAATTGGTATGTTGCCTTCTCTATAATAAGGGCCATCCTTTTCCTCATTGTAACAAACTCTTGATAGTGAATTACTAAGACTATGCCATTTGGAATTCTGATTAATACAAAGCAAGCTTTGCATGTTATTGGGAATTTGTGTATTGTGTTGTCTATTTTTGTTATAATGGCTCACTTCAAATCATGAATTAATTAGATGTGCTATTGTAATGTTGAGTGAATGTTGAAGAGATCTAATGAGTGGTTTGGTCCATACTATTGGTGCTTACTAATTGTAAGTTATTGTGCATAGTTAGCAAGGGCCCTTCTATTTAATGAATGAACGTGATTGCATCATTTTCTACAAAATTTTGGTTTTTACAGCTTGGTAAAGTAGAAAGTAGTTTATTGAAAGCATTTGTCTATCGACAACATTTCCTTCATTGTGATTGTCACCTAAGACTTTTTGTCTAAGCCCTTTATCCTTTTGCATTTTATTTAATCAATCTTTGTTAGATTAGGTTATGAGCAACAATCACATTTGCAAATCTACTAAGAACTCTATAGGGTTTTGCACACTTTGCTGTCATAGTTTCATCAAACCCTATAATTGCATGTAAGTCCCCTTAGTTGGTAGAACTGATATATTCTATTGAAGTTATTCTTGCAAGCTAAGACCTAGCTATATAAACCTTGGAGTAGTCTTATCTAGGATAGGATACCTTTTTCAAGAGAGGTGAGATAACCTACATTTCACCTGTGTTGTTGCGTGCTAAAACCACCATCAACAAAATTGGTGCTAGAAGGAGGGTTGATGAAATGCATTGTTGAACAAAGACATTACTGAACAAAGACAAGTTGACCAAATGCATTGGTGAACAAAGAAATTGCTACATTCATTCCCACCATTCTCCTTCTAACGCCCATTAATAGAATTGGTGCTAGAAGGAGGGAAGAATTATTCAATGTAAGCTTTCAAGGGTTTTAATGTCAAAAGGATGGGTAGTCTATCATACCTACCTCGAAAGTCTCTCTTTAAACTATTTAAACTTTCTAGTCACGAATACTTATCATTTTGGAAGGAGGCATTAAACAAAAACATAGAAAAAGTAATGGTCTCCACTAACCCTGTGTGATATAGCTTCATCCAAGGTGTGCAAGCTCCATGCCACAAATTGACATGCTGAGATCGATTGTCACACTTTCATTCAGAGGGTGGATATAGCTCTGCATGGGGAATTTCCTTACTTAGAAGTATACAAATATGAAAAGAAGAATTGGATGGAGGACATTGGAGGCCCACTTGTTGAATCATTTGATGTAGATAGTACATGAAGCATGCCTCCTTAGTTATTTTTCTCCATCCAAAATCAACAAATTCACTCAACTAACCAATATGTTATCCAAGCAAGGTTAAAACCTGATTTTCAATCACAAGACAATGGAAGGAGCAATATACAAGGTTGCATTTATTCTATTGAGGAGGCTAATAAGGTACATAATGAATCAGACTTGATGAACAGTCATGTTAAGGATGTAGATCAGCAATCAGATGCTTCACAAATATCAAGTTCTAAGCCTGAATTTATTGCTGCAGAGGTATAGAACAAAAGTTCATTCTAGCCTATCAATAATTCTGAGTTTGAAACTAAGCATAACCAATAGCTTGATCATATTAGACAAGTGCAAGAGCAAGAAGGAATCAGTCCCTCAGAAGAAGAACAATCATGGACATCAATGCAGGAAATTATTCCAATTGACATATCTAAACCCCAATCAAATTATCCAGAGAAAAGTGATCAGACTCTTGACTATATCAGCCTAGTATACCATCGTGATCAGCCATAGCAAGATGGTACAGTTGCTCCAGAAGAATCTCTAGATGAGTCAAGTGAAGAAGATCAAGATGATACATCACTATAAGGTAGCATTGACATCATAAATCTATTTATGTAAGAAGGAGACCATGTTTCTGCTGCAGACAATGGATGTGTAGTCCAAACACTAAGGTTGTTAATCAATACAAATGAAGTTTTTTTAGCACATATGACTAGTTTTGATAAAGTAGATTCAAGTATATCATATATTCATAAAGTTGAACCCATTCATACTTGCATTAAATAAGATTTCCACATGGTTGATGCTAGCCTACTAATGACAATTGAGAGCAAAAGTCTGCACTCTAAGAATAAAAATCAAACAATCATGCAAAGTGATGGCTTGGAAACTTCTTCATGTCAATCACTTGATCCCATCATCAAGTTGGTGTCAATAATGAGAAAGGATATGTTGCTACATGGGAATTCACCACACATGATAGATTTTTCTCCAACCAATTCATGTCGAATTCATCCACATGATCTACATTCTGAAGAAAGTTGCCCAAACTTTCTATTTCCTTGGGAGGTTGATACAACATTCAACATCTCAGAGGTATCTAATGCACATGATATGATCGTGCACGAGCTAAGATCCCCTGAAGATGAGAAAGTAGGTGATGAAATTACATTCCCAACTGATGATACTTCAAACTAGGTTGTATCTTTCCTCTTTTCACTTGGTTTCAATAGTTATCAATTTGAATATGGTGATTTAGGTAAGACAACTTGCATTTGGATTGGTCATGGCCTAATGAATTGCCCCAATAGTTGATCTTATGTGACTACCATACTGAACATGAACCTAACATGCCCTCACCTTACTTTTTAGAGTATAAAGATGAATTTTCCAGACCTAGGATATTGACCTGCACCTTGTTACTTCTACATGTCCTGAGAAATAGGTCACGAGGAAGTGTAAATACTTGTTGTCCAAAGCCTTTGTACATCTTGTTTCTAATTAGGTTTTAGTCAATAGTTTGTTGTTTTAGATTAGTTTTTGCTTTTTGTTTTCTTTTTTTTTTAAGTCATTAGTTGTTGTTAGTTGTTCATATTAGTCTTCTTTTCTTAGGTTAGTTCATTTGCTTTTTTTTCTTTTGCTTTCTGCGCTTTCTTTGCTGGGGTCCTCTATTTCTTGAATATGGTGGCTAGCTATGCATTCTGGCAAAAGATCCTCCTTAAGTATGTAATCTGGAGGATTTCCTTGAGAAACTTTGGTTTCACACTTGGGTCTTCCTGTTGGTTCTATTGTTACTCTTGGATGGTATGATGCTTGTTCATGGAAAACGAGTCGCTAGTTCAACTCATTTGAAATATCTTTGGGTCTCATATATCTCACATCTTAAGACAATCCTAATTCTTCCAAAGGAATTTTTGTGTTCTTGGGTCAGGTGAAAATCCTAAAATCTCACATCATGAACTATCTTTTCATCCACCCTTCCATGTAGATCAGAATTGCCTTCATCCGCTCCATCTTCTTCATGAAATAATACACTCAAGCCTAGTATCTAAATCTTTAGTAGTCCTATAATCATTGCATATTTTGATGAATGAATTGTCAAAGTCAAGATCTTGGCCTTTATGAACAAGATATATTAATCTCATATTGGTATCTTTTAATGCTCATCTAGCTTTGAGTATCTACCCAAGGTAAAATAGTTTTAGTATGTTGGTACTTCCTCCATTTTTTTCCCAGTCCATAACTTCATGTTACAGTCCTCATCCTATACCCATGGCATATATGTCCATTCCATTTCGTACATACCCCAAAGGCATGTGACAACATATACCCCGCTTCATTCATTACATCATTACTATTCCAACACCTCCCATTTCCATTTTTTATCCATTTCTTCATCAACCTTCCTTTAACTCCCTCCACCAGATCCTAGGTCGTGAAAAAAAAGTGCACACCATTTAAACAAGAAGTTTCCACTCACTCCCTTTCCCCTCCCCTATTGGATTTGGGACGTTCATATCTAGATGTCTTGTTCATACAACAAATTTTTAGCTACTTCTTGGCTTAGGAGCACTCATTCAAAACCCAGATAATACCAAAAAAACAAATCACAATATATTCAAAAGATAATTTGAATCCATGTCTCCTAAAATGAAACGGTCAAAGAAAATGATCTCAAAATTACATAAGTAATAAAAGGGCAAGTCATAGGGGGTATCCATATTTCCAAATTCTTGATAATCCACATTCCATCCTATTGGGTGAATATTTTGTCATTTAGCTAACTAATTACAAAATGGTTATATCGCCACAACTATGATAAGACTGAGTCTCTCCTCTCAGTAAGGGGAGGTTCCCTCTAGGTAATGAGCTCTTTCTAACAAATTTCTTTAGTACTTAAATAAACTAAAACTATTCTTGGGGTGTTTCCATTGTATCCTATTCTCTTTTTTAAAAATAGATGTTTCTATCTTACAAAATAACAACTTCAAAATAAATGATATTTGATAATTCTTGAACCGAGACAAACCATAGAAACACAAAGTCTTCTATCTTTTGGCTTATTTCTCAGAAACAAACTTAATTGAATTCAAATGCAGCCCAAAGTCTCCACTTTCACCCAATATGATATAGTTAACTCAAACATAACAGTTTACAACACAAACTCTCTAAACAATTTTGTTCCCACAAATAAACACAAACTCCCATAATGAGAACAATAGCACAAAGTCTATACAACCAAAACAAGAACACTCCTCTCAAATTTCAATAAACTCCACAATTCCAACAATGATTAATATAATATAACACCAATGACATAAGAACATTGATATCATAAAAAAATATGGTTCAACTCAAAGTTTGATACTCAAATTGCCTACTTATATTGATATTCACTTTGAAAAATATAATAAACATAAAAAGCTCAAAGTCTTGAAATGTTTTCCAATTTGGTAGAGTTTTTTTGCAATAGATAAAAGATAATATTTACAATAGAGGTGCTCTTTATTTATAGGGAGAAGCCTGGAGCAAAAATAGGAAATTTACAACTACTTTGACTTATTCAAACAGAAGAGTCCTATTTGACTTAGGACTTCCTTTGCCTCACATGTCATTATATTTTATAAAATTACACATGACAACAACAAAATTCAAATTACATATACAGGAATAAAATAAACTAAGGTATCAAAAAGGAACTTCAGCTTCCTCCATCATTCTTCTTTAGAAAATTTTGATACATGGCATGTATAGCTACCATTTCACATGCATCTGGCTTAGTTGTATTTTTTGAGATAGTGCAGGCCCAAAGAACCTCATCTTTTACTACCTTTATTGCCTTCTCATGTTTGTCAAGATTATCCTTCAAGTTCTCAAAATTTGAATGTTGATCATAGAGATTGTCCATGGAAAGTACTGAGGGCACTTCATCTTTGAATTTCCTTTGAACCATCTTTCCGAAGGAGCTTATCATTTCATCTGCTGAAAGGAACTTATCATCTTCACCTGTGAGGGTGCATGGGAGTTCTTCCAACCTGTACTGATGCAGAGCGAAACGCAACGAAAGCTAACTAACAGGAAGGAGCTGCCAACAATACAAACAACCTGATAAAAATGTCTATCGGCTCAGCATCATCATCATATTTCCTAGAAACACCAACAGCATCATCATATTTCGAACGCTCACACTTATCCTCCTGCCGGCTACTGTTCATCTCCTCCGCCTGTCGCCTATCATCATCATCATGATAATCAACGGGCGCAAACATCCTCCGGTTGCACTGTTCATCGGGTGCCAAACACAAGCGACATCATCATGATATTCAATATCACCTTCGTCAGCAGTATATCCAAATATCCGGTTGCTCTCAATATCCTGATGACGATCACCTTCAACACCTTGCCTTCGACGCTCCACTGCCCGACGATACAAGTAACAGCATCATGATCTAATTTATCCAGTTGTCTTGGAACATCCTGATGATGTTATCACAACCTTCTACCGAGAGCCTTCGCCGATACCTTACCACTTAGCGACAACAGTATAAACTCGCATGGAGGGATATCTCAATATCCTGATGACGATGACGTCATATCCTGATGACGATGACGTCATACAATATCCTGATGAACTCTTCAACACTTAGACAAATAACTAAACTTTTACACCCGCATTTGCTAGCGATACGCGGATGATGAGCTTCTCCAAGAGATGATCCTGACTGCGATATATACACTGAGTATATATCCAACTCAAAACATCCTGATGCACTTGTAACTTGCAAACTTCAACAGTTTCACGACCCGATCCGGATGGCGATGCATTCGCAGATGACGATGCGGCTTGCTCCGGCTGAAAACGTACATGCAGACTCCTGTGTATCCGTCCACTACATGTAAACACTCAGAACCGCACAATTACATAAAGACAATGTGACGACCAGGCCGGATCACCTTCAAACCAAAGTCTAACAACTTATCTTACTATACCTAGCACATGAGGATGCTAGGCTGATTTACAGCATGCTCCTAACAGATCTCTTGAACAATGCAATGCACAAACAGAAAACACAAATGCAACCTAAGCTATGATACAGGACCATTCCACCGATTTGCAGGATCAACTGGTGGAAGGGTTGAAAGTACCCATTAACTTGCAAACGGAAAGGAAATCAACACAGATACAACTGATACAACCAGATACTGCAAAAGATGAGATCTTATTCACTTGAAATTCAAAAGTCCTGAATACAGATTCACAATGTCTGAACTGCTCTCAACTCAACACAACACCAATACATCTATCAACATCAATCTCAATATCAATATGAACTATCAATATATCTAAACCCTAACAGATCGAAGGTATATATAACAAATCCTTCGAGTACTACCAACTCACTTCCCAGCGGCTGGGAGCTTCCAAGCAGCTGGGAGAGAGGACAGCTCAGATAACCTTATCCCGATCTCTAACTGCCTACACATACTCCTATGCTGATCTAATACATAGCATCGGTCCAATGGACCTTATTACATGATAAAGTCAAACATACTAAAAATAGGCTATCCTGTCATCATACTGATAATTATCCTATATCCTGATCATGTATGTCATCATGCGGACCTATATCCTGATCATGTGCGGGTGCTCCTGCACCATACTCCCCAAAAGAAGAAATCTCAAGTCCACTTGAGATGAGAGTATCAAGGTCGGCACCATGTTTCTGTATCTGTTCGGCAGTCATCCATACGGCTTCAGAGTTCGGCTGTCCCTTCCAAGAGACGAGGTACTCCAAGTACTTTTTGTTCCTGGTCTGTTTGACCACTCTGGTATCCAAAACTTTCTGTAACTGTGGGGGATCATGTTGAGGAATGTCTTCAGCAACTGTATCCTGGAGGATATCCTGATCTGCATCTGAATTAGCCTTGTATGGAGTTAAATCACATACATTGAAGATAGGAGACAAACCAAGATCAGGTGGGAGTTGGATCTCATAAGCATTTTGTCCATGCTTTTGCAAAATCTGACATGGTCCAACTTTCTTTGGCATGAGCTTAGTATACTTCCCCTTAGGAAGCCTGTCTTTCTTCAAGTGAACCCAAACCAAATCTCCAACATCAAATTGAACATCCCTCTTCTTCTTATCAGCATATTCCTTATATTTCAATGTGGTTTGCTGGAGTTGGGTCTTGACCTGATCATGAACTTCTTTGATGGCTTCAGCAAAAGCTTCTCCATCTGCACTAACAGGATCTGCTGTAGGTAGATCTCGCAACTCCAAAATTCCCCTGGGATGCATTCCATACACTACCTGAAAAGGCGATTTCCCTGTGCTCCTATTGACAGTATCATTATATGAAAACTCAGCTTGAGACAGAATATTGTCCCACTTCTCTCCATGCTGTTTTGTCAAGCATCTAAGCAGATTCCCCAAGGAACGGTTCACTACTTCAGTCTGACCATCCGTTTGAGGATGATATGCAGAGGAAAAAGACAAATTGGTTCCCAGTTTCCTCCAAAGGGTTCTCCAGAAGTGACCCACAAACTTCACATCTCTGTCTGAAACTATGCTCAAAGGTAACCCATGAATTCTGACAATCTCCCTGAAGAATAAATCTGCAATATATGAGGCATCAGCAGTGGTTTGGCATGGCAAGAAATGTGCCATTTTACTGAATCTATCCACTACAACAAAGACACTGTCAAATCCTCTCCTGGTCCTTGGTAAACCCAAAACAAAATCCATACTGATACTTTCCCACGGTCTGGAAGGAATGGGTAAGGGCTGATATAACCCTGCATTAGTTGACCTGCCTTTAGCCTTCTGACAAATTACACAGGTTTCTACAAATTTCCTGACATCTGACTGCAACTTAGGCCAGAAATAATGCCTCCTGACCAGATCAAGAGTCTTGTCTAGACCAAAATGACCTGCCATTGCTCCACAATGTTTCTCCTTGATTATATTTAATCTCATGGAACATCTTGGGATGCACAACTGTCCACCCTTGAACAACAATCCATCTTGGATCAGGAATTCAGAGAACTCAGCATGGTATCTCTCCCCAAAAGAAGTACAGACCTAATATATTTCTCCAAAATCTGCATCAGACTCATACATGGTCTTGAGTGAATCAATACCAACACTCTCTAACTGAATCTGATTGACGGTGAGAACTCTCCTGCTCAAAGCATCTGCAACTTTGTTTTTGACCCCTTTCTTATGCTTCAAGGTAAAAGTGAAAGCCTGCAAGGTCTCTACCCACTTCATATGTCTGTGATTCAGCTTCTCCTGACTGTTGATGAAACTCAAAGCTTGATTATCTGTGAAGACTATGAACTCCTTTGGCATCAGGTAATGCCTCCACTTCTTTAGGGATTGAACTAAAGCATACATTTCCAGATCATATGATGAATACCTTTTCTTAGCATCATTGAGCTTTTCACTGAAAAATGCAATTGGTCTACCCTCTTGACTGAGTACTGCTCCAATGGCCATGTGACTGGCATCACACTCTACCTGAAAGATCTTGTTGAAATCTGGAAGTGCAAGGACTGGCTGCTGTGCCACCTTCCTCTTCAATGCCTCAAAGGAATCATCTGCTCCTTGAGTCCAAACAAACCTGCACTTCTGTCCTCCTTTGATGGTATCCAGCATGGGTGCACAAATATGACTGAACCCTCTGATGAACTTTCTGTAGAAGGTTGCTAACCCATGGAAACTTCTGACTTCATTCATGGTCTGTGGAGTTGGCCAATTCAATATGGCGCTCACCTTTTCCTTATCCATCTGTAGCTTTCCTTGTGAAATGACAAAACCTAAATAGGTGATCTCCTTTTTCATGAACAGACACTTGTCCAAGTTTATCATCAGCTTCTCTTCATGTAACCTCTTGAGAACCAGATCTATATGTCTGAGATGTTCTTCTTTGGTGTTACTGAAAATCAGAATGTCATCTAAATAGACTATGACAAACTTACCAATGAATTCCTTCAGAACCTCATTCATCAGCCTCATGAAAGTACTAGGGGCATTAGACAACCCAAAAGGCATAACCTTCCATTCATATAACCCTTCATTTGTTTTGAATGCTGTCTTCCACTCATCACCTGGTCTAATTCTGATTTGATGGTATCCACTCTTCAAATCTATTTTGGTAAAGTACTTAGCACTTCCCAAACAATCAAGTAAATCCTCAATTCTGGGGATTGGAAACCTATACCTGATTGTGATCTTGTTGATGGCTCTGGAATCTGTGCAAAGCCTCCAAGTGCCTTCCTTCTTTGGTGCTAGTACAGCTGGTACTGCACATGGACTCAAACTCTTTCCAATCAGACCTGAATTCATCAATTCTTCAATCTGTCTAGCTACTTCTGCATTCTGTTCTGGGGTAAGCTTATAAGCTGCTTTATTTGGAAGTGTAGACCCTGGAATCAAGTCTATGCAATGACTGATATCTCTAACAGGTGGTAGGGATCTTGGCATTCCCTCTGAGATAACACCTTTGTAATTATCCAATAACTCTTGGACAGCTGGGTCTATCAACCTTGGCTTCTTCTCCTTCTTGGCTTCTTGCTGTTGTTTCTTATTCACACTCATACAGGGGATCAGGGCATATGCAACTGCACCTTCTGCTGCTACTTCTTTCATGAACTGTTTGCCTTCCATCAGCATGACCTTCACCTCTTTTCCTTTAGACTTCTCCTCTTTCTCCTTCAATGGGAATAACGTTACTTCTTTACCATCTTTAGTGATTTTATAGGTGTTTTTAACACCATCATGCTGTGCCTTCAGATCATACTGCCATGGTCTTCCAAACAAAAGGTTGCAAGCATCCATCTTGGTGATATCAAACAACAACTTATCCTTATATCCACCAATCTAGAATTCTACCCAAGCCTGCTCTTCTACAGTTGTCTGCTGACCTTGAGTAAGCCATGAGACTTTATATGGAGCTGGGTGAGGCAATCTCCTAAGCTTCAGCTTTATCACCATTTCTTCAGACACAAAGCTCTCAGTAGAACCAGAATCAATCAAAACTTTACAAGCCTTACCTCCTGCTTTGCAAGTGGTTCTGAAAAGAGACTTTCTCTGAGGGGCTTCTTTGTCAGGTACCTTCATGGTAGTCACTGTTCTTCTCATCATCAGGGACTCTCCACTTTCTGGGTATCCATAGTTATCAGGAGCATTCACACTCTGAAAATCATTAGAGCTTGTCCTACTTTGATTATCAGGTTCTTTGACCAGATTTGTCCTCCTTTCTCCTACTGAGCTTGTGGCCTTGTCTGGACATCTGCTGGCTATATGGCCTTCTTTGTTACAGTTATAGCATCTGATGGATCCTCTGCCCTGGGATCTTCCTCTGTAAGGTCTTCTACCTCTGAAGTTTCCTTGCTGACTGAAATTCTCTCTCTGATTCTGACCATTGTTGCCCTTGCTATTGTCTTGACTGGACTCTCCTTGATATCCCTGTCCATGTCCTCTGCCTCTGAAAGGACCTCTTCCACCTCTTTGTTGTCTTCCTCTTCCTCTATTGTTCTATTCTTGTTTTCTCTTCAACTTTTCTTCCACTTTCAATGCCAACTGAAAGCTTTTCTGCACTGTATCTGGATTATGCAGACTGAGATCTTCCTGAATATTAAACCTCAATCCATTAAGGTATCTGGCTACCTTCTCTTCCTCACTTTCTTTCACCTTTGTCTTCATACAGAGTTTCATGAACTCTTCTGTATATGAGCTGACATCTAGCTCCTTCTGTTTCAGGTTTTGCTTCCTCTTGTGTAACTGGATACTGTAATCCAAAGGAATATAAACTTCCTTCACCAATTCCATCATCTTCTTCCATGTGGCAACTCTACGTTTTCCTTCCTGTACTCTATCATCTTGAACAAAGTTCCACCATGTCAAGGCAGCTTCTTTCATCTTTGACTGTGCTATCTTCACTCTCTGCTATTCTGGTATCTCCTCTGTTACAAAGAAATTGTTCAAACAGTCTATCCATTCCATTACTGAATCAGGGTCCATCTTACCTGTAAACACTGGCAAATCCAACTTCACATCCATGGTTCTCCTCTCCATGGCCTTGAGGGCGTTCAACAGTGGCCTCTGGTCTGCAGGAACGACCTCCTCGCTCCAATTAGGGATCTCTTCTTCTTCCCTATCATCTTCTCTACCAGAACCTACTCTGCTCCTCAACTTTGCTAACTCATCTTTCAACTCCTGATTCTGAGCCTTCACGGCCTTGCTTTCTGCAATCTGTTTCTTCACCAGAACTGCCAACTCAGCGTTGGTCATCCTTGCTGGAACCTCAGATGTTCCTTCTTCATCTGACATCCTGCTTATCCTTTCCAGAAGATCCTAACCTTTGCTCTGATACCACTATGATGCAGAGCGAAACGCAACGGAAGCTAACTAACAGGAAGGAGCTGCCAACAATACAAACAACCTGATAAAAATGTCTATCGGCTCAGCATCATCATCATATTTCCTAGAAACACCAACAGCATCATCATATTTCGGACGCTCACACTTATCCTCCTGCCGGCTACTGTTCATCTCCTCCGCCTGTCGCCTATCATCATCATCATGATAATCAACGGGCGCAAACATCCTCCGGTTGCACTGTTCATCGGGTGCCAAACACAAGTGACATCATCATGATATTCAATATCACCTTCGTCAGCAGGATATCCAAATATCTGGTTGCTCTCAATATCCTGATGACGATCACCTTCAACACCTTGCCTTCGACGCTCCACTGCCCGATGATACAAGTAACAGCATCATGATCTAATTTATCCGGTTGTCTTGGAACATCCTGATGATGTTATCACAACCTTCTGCCGAGAGCCTTCGCCGATACCTTACCACTTAGCGACAACAGTATAAACTCGCATGGAGGGATATCTCAATATCCTGATGACGATGACGTCATATCCTGATGACGATGACGTCATACAATATCCTGATGAACTCTTCAACACTTAGACAAAAAAATAAACTTTTACACCCGCATCTGCTAGCGATACGCGGATGATGAGCTTCTCCGAGAGATGATCCTGACTGTGATATATACACTGAGTATATATCCAACTCAAAACATCCTGATGCACTTGTAACTTGCAAACTTCAACAGTTTCACGACCTGATCCGGATGGTGATGCATTCGCAGATGACGATGCGGCTTGCTCCGGCTGAAAACGTACATGCAGACTCCTGTATATCCGTCCACTGCATGTAAACACTCAGAACCGCACAATTACATAAAGACAATGTGACGACCGGGCCGGATCACCTTCAAACCAAAGTCTAACAACTTATCTTACTATACCTAGCACATGAGGATGCTAGGCTGATTTACAGCATGCTCCTAACAGATCTCTTGAACAATGCAATGCACAAACAGAAAACACAAATGCAACCTAAGCTATGATACAGGACCATTCCACCGATTTGCAGGATCAACCGGTGGAAGGGTTGAAAGTACCCATTAACTTGCAAACGGAAAGGAAATCAACACAGATACAACTGATACAACCAGATACTGCAAAAGATGAGATCTTATTCACTTGAAATTCAAAAGTCCTGAATACAGATTCACAATGTCTGAACTGCTCTCAACTCAACACAACACCAATACATCTATCAACATCAATCTCAATATCAATATGAACTATCAATATATCTAAACCCTAACAGATCGAAGGTATATATAACAAATCCTTCGAGTACTACCAACTCACTTCCCAGCGGTTGGGAGCTTCCAAGCGGCTGGGAGAGAGGACAGCTCAGATAAACTTATCCCGATCTCTAACTGCCTACACATACTCCTATGCTGATCTAATACATAGCATCGGTCCAATGGACCTTATTACATGATAAAGTCAAACATACTAAAAATAGGCTATACTGTCATCATACTGATAATTATCCTATATCCTGATCATGTATGTCATCATGCGGACCTATATCCTGATCATGTGCGGGTGCTCCTGCACCATGTACAAAAGTGTGACATCACTATCTTCACTATTTTCATGAGATTGGCATAAGTCATCAAGTAAACCTTTTACTATATGGATAAGATGAACAAGAGATTCCTTAATCTTAAGATATGATTCCTGATTAGTGATGACCGCAATAGTAATTAGATTCTTTATCTTAATCTTTTTCATCTCTATCCACTCCTCCAAGCTCTCTTTGTGATCCTACAGCTCTTGAGAAAGTAAGTCAACCATGTTATTAAGCTCAACTTTGGCTTTATCCATCTTTTCTTTTCTTTCTATGGTGGTCTTTAGTAGAATTTATCCTTGGGCTAGCAAATGTTCCACAATATCCCCTACCACTCTTCCTCTGGCCAGAGTTTTTTCAACCTTCTGGATCAATGGATCTTCTACCTTTACTGCCATGGGTTCCACAGTTTTAGATGAATACTATTTTTTGGAGAACAACGGCAAGTTGTTCCACTTTATCTTTATACTATTCTTTCTCCTTTTTGACTTCATCATATTTTTCGAGCAAGGTGCTGGCAGTAGTTTGAAAATCTGCCTTTATGCCTTCATGAGTTAGCTTACCTAACTCAACCCTTGAGAAGACATAATCATTCATGTCAAAATTATCAATAGTGGCATCCTCTGGGGGCTTGGCAATTTTCACATATCTGATTCCCCTTTCATTGATAAGCCTAGAAACAGTCTTAGGCTTCTTCTTTAGAGTATTTGATTTAACAGGTAACAACTTCTCAATATCAATTTCATCTAGCAAAATAGCTTGCTTCTTTGTCTTGGGAGTATATGCAGACAACCATGGAGGAAGCACATAAGCACTAATAGTCGAGGACAAATCCCCTACTTGTTTCGTTGGATCCATATTTACACCTGTTATGGTAACAACAGGATTGGTGTTGGTAAAAACTACACCTGTGTCAACAACTTTTTCTGAATCATCCAGAAGATGTTCCAAAATAGATTGTTCACCAATATCAAAAGACAAAGAAGATAAACTTAGGATAGAACCGGAGGAATCAAACACAGTCCCAAAACTGGTTCTTACAAAAGTAGGGGTATTATCAAAAGAAACAACAAAATAGGTGAAATAGGAACACTTGAAACTACTAGAAAACTACTAGAAACAAGAGCATGAGGAAGGGGTGTAGAAACTTGTGATTTAGTTGGAAGATCCTTCTTAGGAGACTGACGTGGGCCACCAAGTTGTTCCTGCTCTACATTCTCATCCTTACCTTATTCTATTTCATCTTCATCATCAGATTTATCAGACACTTATGTTTGTTGGGCATCCTTAGATTTATCAAAATTTTGCTTTTCAGTTTCAGCATCTTCAACCTCCATTTGCTCAACATTTGTGTCTTCAACACCTGATTTAGTGACATTAGAGGTTCATGCAACCTCTTTCTTCTTCCTTCCCTTGGATACAAACTTAATTTTTTTCTTACGTATTTTGGAGGAAGAAGGGGTGTCACTCTTATTCTTGGTCTTGTTTTCTACTTTCTTGCATGTTTGCTCTTGAGCTTCAGTCTCTGACCCTGTAAGAAATTCTTTCAATTTGATCCCTTTGCTTTCTAATCATATATTTGTATTAGCCAAGATCAGCTGAAATCTTTTCCTTATGGAAATCTCTTCTTTAACTAACCATTTTACTTTGAGAAGAGGTGAGACTTCAACATTCTTAGTGTTATATTTTAGATCTAGAACATCCCCATCATCTTTCATTCCACCTAGAATATCTGTAAGGCCCAGCTCTTCAATCTGACTTAAATGAAGTCTGTAATAGTCTAACTTCCTGATCTCATTTTGTGTCCTGAGATTAGCCCAAATATATTCCACCATAGGCATATGGAAAGTTGACTTTCTTTTGATCTTATCTTGTACCCTCCTAAAGTTAAAATGGTCCCTTTTTTTGAAAGTTTTCATGTTGACCAGCTACAATTCAGAATCAACTATTTTTGCCTCGTTAGCTGCCTGAACTGAGTACCTTCCAATTTCTACAGGAAACTTTATCCCTAATTTTTTCAGCTCCATTTGTCTATTATGTACCAAAAGCAACTACCTACATAATTCCATAAGAACAATTTGGTCACTGGGATATCGTGGAAGTATATAAGGGTAACTAGGATAATACCCTACTTTGAAATATGTGAAAATAGGAAATTATAAGAACAAGCAGCCAAAAGAATTTACAACTTCTGAAGCTTCATCTGAAACCCTCTTTTGAACAAGTTCATTGTCCCATAAGCACATAAACAGTGAAAAGAAAGCATCATTAACCCTTTGGAAATGATGCATTGATCCCTTCAGAGTGATTTGAGGATAATACTCATCCACGGGAACCAATCTCCTATCACCAACCTGAGTAAGACCAGTAAAACTTCTCATGCTTGCGGCAGCATATACAAGATATGAGGTCATATAAAATTTAAATGTTGTGTTGACCCTCACCAACTGCTTATGCAAAACATTACTAATTTGTTCTCCCCAGAAGATTTTCTATGTGTCCCGGAGAATCACCTTGATGTATGTGTACATCCATTCTTGAAACTTGGAGGAAGAAGGGAGTCCTCTAATGCAACTCAAAAGTCTGATCAAATCACAAACCTCCTCTACAAAGTCACTCCTCGGGAGATCCTTCGGCCATTTGGTTAGATTGCTTCGAGGAATTTTTAACCATTTACTGTTTATGTACCTTCTTGCAGCTTCCACATCTGTATCATAGTCTCTTTGCCCTTGAGAAAAATCAATTTGTCCAATGTTTTCAATAGGTGGACACATGAAGATTTTATCAAGAAATTCCACATCCAACCTCATGATCACATTCCCTTGGGAATCTATCACAACCCTAGTATCCCTGTTGTAATGGCTAGCCACTTGAAGAATGAACTCGGGGTTATGGGCAGAAACTGGAAAAGAGGCAACCAAGTGAATGTTGTTGTCAATGATCTTTTGCATCTATGTAGAAGGATTTTTCTATTTAGTTCTGTCCACAAATTGTATCATATCTACATGCCTTATTTATATATCTTTGATTTCATCAACATTCAACTATACTGAAGTGACAGGGAAGACCCCTTGGTATTTATACTTCATGATTTTGGTTTTGGATGGAGATGGCTTCGACATCCGTTCTAGAGAGAATTCTAGAAAATATATCTACCACAGATGTTTGTTGAAAAATGTAAAAAGACATGATCTCGCAGTTAGGGGAAAAATAGATAAATTGGGATTACTGTGATTAGATGATCATGAATAGGGAAGCATGCGTTGAAGGGCTTGAGTGTGCACAAATCAAGGTAGAAGGCAAAAGTAGGTTAGTAGGCCTTGAAAGGTAAATTTTCCCAGTGTTAGGAAAAATTCAAGAAAACATACATGGGTAGTCAAAATGACCACTCCTGCATATTGAGTAAGTCTTTCAACATGTAAGGTCAGTCATTTTGACTGCCATTACATGTGGGGTAAAACAAGATTTTAATGTTTTCAAATGCAAGGTCGGCAAAAAGGGTTGCCTTTGCATGTATGAGGTAAGATAGTGTTTCTTTTATGTAGGGGCGGTCAATTTGACTGCCCTTACATGAGGGTAAAAAAACAAGTTTGCATACATGTATAAGCGGTGGAAATACCCGCTCATGCATGTTAAGGGAAAAGCTTCAAACATTTAGATACAAAGTTGGTCGAAATGACAGCTTAAGAATCTCTTATGTTGAACATTAATATATATATATACAATAGCAGTGAAAATGCCCTCTTAGGCATGTACATTGAGATTTGATTTCATATGTAGAGGTGGCGAACATGACCGCCACTACATATTAGGTAAAAAGACAATATAAAAGCAGTATCGATGGTCATTTTCACTGATAATACATATCAAACTATTGGGTAAAGTGTGAAGGCAACAAAAATGATCGCCATGACATTTAGTTTAAACCTCTGAAGACTAGTTTGTAAAAACCACCGATGAAGTCAATGCAAACAAGTTTAAAAACCTAAGACATGGGTTTCAATACTAACTTAGGTTCTATTAAAAATGACAAAATTTGTCCAAGCAAAAAAAGACCTAAACAAAAGAAAACAAAGGTTTTGCTAAGAAAGACTCTCGCAACCTCATAATTAGTGAAGAATTTAAAACATCCATTCGACTGTAAATATCAAAAACCCTAAAATAAAAAAGAAGCAAGGAAAAGGAAATAAGGACTTACCTTTAAACAGGAAAGCCTAAATGCAAGTTGAAGAAGTAAAATCCATAAGAAATCCAAAATCCACAATTTTTGTGAGAGGAATGATCTCAAGGAGGTATCGCCAGCTTGTTTAAGGTTTCAACAATGAAAAACAAACTAATCAAAATGAATAAAAATGTTTAAAAGGTTAAAAATGAAATCATTAATGTCAACACGAGTGGCATTAATGTCACCATAGTTTAAAGATTTCACCATGATATGCTTGGTTGGTAAAAACTACCGATCATACACATGAAGGTTCAACATGCATAAGCGGTAATAATGAACGCCTTTACATGTTAAACTTTAACAGGGAACATGCATGGTCAGCAATAAGGACCGCTATTGCATGTTAATATAAAAAATGAGATAAAATATGTAAAAGCAGAAAAAATAGCCAACATTACATGTAAAACAACAAAACACATGTAATACTAGTAATTTTGACCGCTATTGCATGTGAAAACAAAAACTTTTGTAACACCCCTCAATTCGTCAATAATTGATATTTTGACAAGCTTACAACCTAGTCATGATTTTCAAGGAATCGTCCTAGGGAATGTCACAAACCATTTCAATGATGTTAGGATACTTCACACGAGGCTAAGAGGACTTGTCTTGATAAGTGAAATTAGAGTGTAGACTACGAAATAGACAAGTTTCGTAGGGGTTGTCTACAAAAATGAGCATAGTTGATTTTGAGAACAACAACTAGCTTTAACTAGGGAACTTCCTTCGATCAAACTTTGAAATGATCAAAGGGAGAAGAATCCAATCTCTAAGTGCCTTCATCCATGCCATTGGGCTATAGAGTCAAGCTACAAAAAAAAAAGACATAAAAGACTAAACAAAAACACAAAAACAAAAACACAAAAATATACAAATGTACAAATGAACTTATCTGATACTTCAAGGATTGAAGTGCTTCAGATGTTGTCCACTGTGAGGCAGCAAGAATGGTGTTCCATCAAGATATTCCAGCAAGAAGCTATTTTCACCACAAAGTTGATGAATGGTGAACGAGCCTTTCCATAGGGAATCAAACTTCCCATGCATTCCTTTTGGTTCTCTCCTCTTGTCAAAGACCTTCTTCACCTAACTTTGATAATCAACAATATGGTCTACTACCATAGATCACTCCTCTTCAAGTTCATTGAGGTACATGATTCTTTTGTCAATAGAACTTTCAAAAGTTCTATCTTCTACTGTCTTTGCCAACTTTAGTGTCGACAACTCCAAAGTAATAGGTGTCTCTGCATTTAGACCATATAGAAGCTGAAATGGTGACATACCTATCACCCTTTTGGGGGTGATCCTATCTTCCCATAAAGCATTAAACAACGCTTTATGCCAAGTTCTCTGATTATCTTCCACTAGTTTCCTGATAATAGTAACCAGATTTTTGTTACTAGATTCTGCCTGACCATTTCCTTGCAGATAATAGTCTTAAGAGTGAGAAAGAATGATCCCATGTTCATAACAAAATATAGTAATCTTGTTGGAAGAGAAACAAGTAGCATTATCTGCTACAACTTTGTTTGGGACTCCAAACTGGGAAATAATGTTTTCCTTAAATAACATTACATACCACTTCAGAAGTTGCATGCTTAACTGGGATGGCCTCCACCCACATGGTAAAATAATCAGTTGCGGTGAGAACAAAGTTGTGTCCCACACTTGACAGTGGGTTCACAACAACAATGAAGTCAATGTCCCATTGTTAAAAAGGTTCTTCAATCACAACTGGCTTGAGAGGTAATGCAGCCAACTTAGGTCTTCCAACAAACTGTTGACACAACTCACACCTACGTACCCAATTGTATGTATCTTGAAATAGTGTGGGTTAATAGTACCTAGCCTACAGAATTTTATGAGTCATCATAGGTGCAGAAAAATGTCCTCCACAAGGTAAATTGTGAAAAGACTCCAAAAGTCTATTTTGCTGCGTTTTATCCACACAACAGAGAAAAACTCCATCAAGGCTTCTTTTATACAAACCATTGTCCCATAGGACATAGTTAGTGACCTTCAATTTGATAGTCCTTTTCTCCTTATAGGATAGATGAGGACACTCACCATAGGTAAGAAAATGAGCAATATTTGAATACCACTCATCTGTAGTAGTGACAAAAAGAATAGTCGGCATATCCTCAGCTTCTTCTTCATCCCCTGTCTCTTTTGGTACATTGTCGGCAATCAACTGACACAAACCTCTGCCATGCATAAGATTGGTAGGTTTGATATCAAGATCAAACTCTTGAATCTTAGCAATCCAATTGCAACTTTTGGTTCTAAACTCCTGTTGAGTCAGAATCGACTTCACTGTTGTGTCGGACACCAAAATGACAATATGTGAATTCAAAATATAGAACTGGAAATGCTTTACTAGCTTGACCATGGCATAATCATGTTTTTACATATTTGAATATTTCAATTCATGAGCCTTCAGAGGACAACTCATAAATGAAATGGGAGATTCCACACCTTCTTTATTCTACTGAACAAGAATGGATGAAAGTGTATGCTCAGAAGCATAACTGTATAGTATGAAATCCTTGGTATAATTAGGACAAACTAGAACCGGAGCATGAGCTATGGCCCTCTTGATGTCCTCAAATGCTTCTTTACCTTCTGCACTCCAACAAAAAGTAGTCTTACCCTTCATCATGTTGACCATGTGACGGGTTTTCTCCACGAATTCTATAATGAATCTTTGCAAAAAATTTACCTTTTCGAAGAAAGAGTGAACTGCAGTCTTACTAGCAAGCAAAGTAAGACTTTGGATAGACTTGACTCTTTTTGAGTCAATTTTAGTGCCTTCTCAGGACACAATATGACTGAGAAGTTTACCTTCTATAACCTTGAAAACTGATTTATTAGGGTTAAGAGAAATACCATTTTGTCGACATCTTTCCAGCACTTGTCACAAATGGTACACATGATCATGACATTGTTTGGAGAAAATAGTCAAATCATCAAGATATACCACAATGAATTTCCCCATCTCATCTCTGAAAGGGAGGTCCATTGCTCTCTGGAAAGTAGCGCCAGCATTGATCAAACCAAAAGGCATCCTGCGATATGCAAACATGCCCCAAGGTGTTGTGAAAATAGTCTTGTACTAATCTACTTCGCTGACATCTACTTGATTATATCTCCAAAAAATGTCTAACATAGATAGCATTTCTAAACTAGTTAGAGTTTGTAACACTTGGTCCATGATGGGTAGGGGGTAGTTATCCTTCAGAGAAGACTGGTTGAGATTCCTGAAATCAACACAAATATGGATTTCTCTGTTCTTCTTTCTTACAGGAACAATATTCATGATCTAGGTAGAATGATGAATATGAAAGATTATTCTTGCATTCAACATTTTCTAAATCTCAGAAAGAATAGTATCTGATATTTTGGGATAATATTGCCTCTATTTCTACTTGTGAGGCAATGACCCAACCTTGAGAGGAATTTCATGATGAATCTCCTTAGGCCTGAAGGACTTCAGATCATCATAAGAATATGCCAAAACATTAATGTAATGGCAAAGGAGTGTAGTGAATTTGAATTTTGCGTCGGCAGTGCAACACTTCCCAATGTTGACCATTTTGGGATCTACCTCAGAACTCAAATTTACTTCAAATTCCATAGATGGACTTGAATCAAGTTGTTGCTGTTGTTTAATGTATATGTCATGCTTATCAAATAGTTTTTATAGAGAAGCCAAACCTTTTGGAATCTTGTTCCCTTTTAGTTGAAGAAACTCTTCACTAGTTTTTGAATCTACTTCAAAAACATAATCCTGTGGTGGAGATTCACTACCTTCAAAATAGAGCTCATCAAAGGTATCTGTCTTTTCCAAGAAAGCTATGATTTGATTATCACCATTGAACATCTGCCAATGTTCAGCATTATCTAGTACACTTGGTCAGAAAACCAACTCAATTATGTACTTTTTACCTTTGAAGTCTTTATGAGGAACCATGAGGGTGGTAGAGACAGCCAATGAATCAGCACAATCATTAAACTCTCTTAGTACTGCAAAAATATCAAAAGCATCAAAACCTTTGATGCAATCCCAAACATGGTTACGGTAGTACCTCAACCTTCATTTTTGGTCTGATATAAATTTATCACTTGGCAAACCACTAATCCGGCATCTCCTTGAGCATGAAGATTTTTAACACCTTTAGAATGAGCAGCCTCCAATCCGAGCAACAATGACTCGTATTCAGCGGTGTTATTGGTATTGTCAAATTGTAGCTTGTATGAGAAAGGGAAGATATAACCTCGTGGAGATATCAAAACAATTCTAGCTCCAGAACTGCTAGAGGAACAACTTCCATCAAATTCTAAAACCCAAATATCATTTGAATTTCTTACATTGATGTTTTTTCTACTAGTAGATTATTCTTCATCAAAAAGAAAAGATTCTAGCATCACTATGCTCTCATCTGAACTTTCATCTAATTTACTAGAAATATCCTCTGATTCTACATCTAAAATGTCAGAGCTCTCGTCTAATGAACTAGAAGTATCTTTAGTATACAAGAAATAATTACCCATTCCCAAGGACTCAAACAAAATTTGGGCTTTGGGATTTGATGTTTGGGTAACAATATATTTTCCTTCTTTTTCAGGAAGCAACTTTTACATGATGCCTTTAATAGGTATCCTTGCTTCAGATGGGTCCATGTTTAGTTCTCCACCCACATCTTTACAAAAATTACGCCCAAGCAGAATGCCATAAGAGACTAGAACATCAGGCACTAGGATGGTCATCTTAATCCTTTTGTCTGGAAAGACTGAAAATGTAACTTGGGCATTTTTTATTTAGCCCAACAATGGCACTTGCTTATTTTCCATGGAGAAACATCTCCCAAAGGTCTTAGTTAAGGTGAGGCCAAGGGCATCCACCACTTTGGCAGGCATGACATTATCGAAGGCCCCAGAATCTATTATATAATTGCTTAACTTATGACCATTTTGTTGCAAGGTGTGACCCTTGGTCTCCTTGTTCAGTGTTGTGCTATGATGGTTTGCGACAAGGGCTTAACCACCTCTCATGCTTGTTAAGTCAAGTGGTTGTATCGAGCATTAAAAGGTTGATCTTTTGGTGCTCTGATACCAATTGTTAGATTCAGAATAGACAACTGAGAGGGGGGGTGAATCAGTTGTCCAAAAACTTTCTTCCAATTAACCACTTAATTGCACTTTGTAATTTAGCAGCATAATAATGAATCAATCATGGAAACACAATGCATTAAATCAAGAGTAGAACCATATTAACACATAAGACACCAAGATTTTGACATGAAAAACCTAGTTAATGGAAAAACCACAGGGTGACTAACCCAAGATTGTATTCTTTGTTAAAATAATAGAAAGATCAAAATGGCACAAGAGGCCCACTGCTCACAAGAGGCCCACTACCTACAGGAGACACATTGTCTATAGAATGATAAGTATTACATACTTGAACTGAAGAATAGCATCTTCACCATGCTTGAGTCAGTTCCATTTAAGCCCAATACTTCTACTCTGCTATTCACTCCTCCTCTCTCTACCACACTCTCATCTCTACAAGACACCCTTGAAATGAGTTTACAACTCCTTATTTATACAAGACATCAACTTAGGGATAATCATCCAAGTCAGCATACATTACAGAGAAAATACATAACTACAACATGACTAATTACAAAAAGACATCACACGGATCAAACACTATCGGCCACACAGTTCTAAGACTTCAAACTTCATTTAGGAACACACCATCCTTTACAGAATATCTTTAAGATAATCCATAGGATGTGTAACTCATTCAGTCGACCTGACTTGGGAAGAACACCATCATCTGGAAGTTATTCTTCAATTACAAGCTCAATCTTCAATGCTGACCTCCAACATGAACTGGACACAATCCAAAGACCTCCACAAGCTTTCTTGAATCACCAAGAACATCCATACTACTTCTACTTATTGAAATCATTCTCTCCTTCATCCAGAACCTCAAGAACACAGTCTGTCATCACTGTCATATTGGAATAGATGTTTGCAGACCTCCAGACCATGAACCAATTGAGTTGTCAATTCACATTGACTTCATAAACACTCCACCAAATCTGCAGAACAAGATATTGCATTTCCGGAACTCACTGGACCTATCTATGTTACTCTATCACCTCTGAATACCTACTAGAGCCAGTTTTTCTTGAGTGGCCATAACTTCTTCAGATCTTCATGTGGACTTGTGAAATCATTACTTGATCATATTAAGACACATATCTACAAACCCTTTGAAGTGCATCCTCTGATCTTCATCTTAACTGGGATCTTTACCTTGCTATCTTCATTGTTCTTCTTTGTTCCTGATAGGACTAATTTTCTCAATATCCTCCACATACAGCTCATCCAATCCTTAACATCAATGCAATAGGAGTATGTTGATATCAATGACAACACTGGTTAGGCCCATACTTGCAACAATCTCACCCTTTGTCATTGATGGCAACATATGATGTGAAAAACTGTTTTACCCATCAAGACAAGAACTTCTTCTTACTAACACAACTCCCCTTATCAACAACCACCATTCACATGTCTTCTCTTCTTTTACTGCTCCCCCTTTGATCAGCAACCACTTGTTTTTCACATGTCTTCTCTCCCCCTTTGACATCAATGGCAAAGGGTACATACTTGCATCACTTTAGAATCATACCAGCTACTCCTCTTGAGTGGCAACTTCCCAAACATCAATCCGAACCATAAGATATGACTGTGAAACTCACTGGACTGATGCACATCAGTGTACCTTAGTTCATAACTAGAGGGGTAATAACCCCTAACTTCTCCCTGAGATACTCAAAAGAGTCCTTAGGAAGAGGTTTAGTAAAAATGTCTGCAATCTGATCCTTGGAAGGCACAAACTCCAATCTGACTTCATTCTTGTTCACTTGCTCTCTCAAAAAGTGAAACTTGATGGATATATGTTTACTCTTTGAATGCAACACCAGATTCTTAGATATATTTATTACACTTGAATTATCACAGAAGATTGTGATAGGTTCCTCATACTCCACTCTAATGTCTTTTAGCATTTTGCTTCATCCACAAAACTTGAGTGCAACTACCTGATGCTGTAATATATTCTACTTCAGCTATGGACAGAGATACTGCCTCTTGTTTCTTGCTTAGCCAAGAAACCAATCTCTTCCCTAAAAAGAATGCTCCACCACTGGCACTCTTCCAATCATCCACATCCCCTGCCCAATCTGCATTTGTATATGCATGAAGAGAGAAATCATGATCTCTAGGAAACCACAAACCATACTCAACTATCCCTTTTAGATATCTAAAAATCCTCTTGATTGCCGTGACATGAGATTCTCTAGGATCATCTTAGAATCTAGCAACAAGACCAACAACATTCATAATGTCAGGTCTAGTTTGAGTGAGATACAATAATCCTCCAATCATTGACCTATACTTTTTCTGATCAGCCTTAGGAGAGTCATCATATTTGCTCAACTTACATCCGGTTGCCATGGGAGTACTCATTAGCTTTGAGTCTTCCATCCCAAATTTCTTCAGCAATTCTTTCACATATTTGGTCTGAGAAATGAAGATTCCTTTCTTTGTTTGAGTGATTTGTAGACCCAAGAAGAAATTCATTTGCCCAAACATGGACATCTCAAATTCACTTTTCATTTGATTTGTAAAAGTCTTGTACATACTATCTCTTCCTCCAAAACTGATATCATCAACAAACACTTCAACAATCAAGATATTTTCATGATCAATTTTGAAGTACAAATTATTCTCAGCAGTACCTTTGTTGAAACCAATCTTCAAAATATGCTTATCCAATCTTTCATACTAGGCTCTTGGGGCTTGCTTCAGTCCATACAACACTTTCTTCAACTTGCAGACCATATCACCATGATTAGACAATTAAAATCCATCTAGTTTCTCAATGTATACTTCTTCTTCCAAGTCACCATTCAGGAAGGAAGATTTGACATCCATCTGATATGCTTTGAAATCCTTGAAGGCAACAAAAGCAAGAAATAATCTAACTACTTCAATTCTTGCCACTAGAGCAAAAGTTTCTTCAAAATCAACTCCTACTTGGGAATAACCCTTGCAGACCAATCTAGCTTTGTTTCTGACTACTTCACCATCTTCATTCAGTTTATTCCAAAAGACCCATTTGGTTCCAATCACATTCTTGTTTTTATTTCTCGAAACAAGATCCCAAGTGTGATTTTTCTCAATTTGCATCAGCTCTTCCTCCATTGCTTTAGTCTAGTTTTCATCATTGCAAGCTTCATTCACTGTCTTAGGTTTAATCTTTGAAATCAGACAATACTCTGCTGAATCTTGAGCAATCCTTCTTCTTGTTTGTACACCTTGTCTTTTATCACCTATGATCTAATCTTTAGAGTGACTCGGTCTTACATACCTAGAAACTTTGTGAGTTTCTTGCACTTCTAATTCTTGAACAGGTTCAATCAAACTTATATCTTCTTCCTAATTTACCAGATCGGTCTTAATTTGAATTTCAGAGGGAGCTTGGACTTCTTGAACAAAAACATCATTTTGATCATCTTCATCATATTCATAAAATCTTGAGGGTTTTTCAATACCTTTATCAACCTTCACATTTGTACTTTCCACGATCTTCCTTAATCTCTTGTTATAACACCAATATGCTTTGCTTTGGAGTAGAATAACCCAAGAGTATTCCTTCATCACTTCTAGCATCAAATTTTTCTAGATCTTCATCTCTTTTAATGTAACATTTGCTACCAAAGTCTCTGAAATACCTCACAGTGGGAGTGATGCCAAACTAAAGTTCATAAGAAGTCTTACCGATATTGCTTCTAATTTGTACTCAATTGAGAGTATAGACTGCAGTGCTTACAACTTCTCTCCAACAGATCTAAGGAACATTTTCTTCCATCATCATGGTTCTAGATGCTTCCTGGATGGTCCGGTTCTTTCTCTCACTACTCCATTCTGCTGTGGAGTCCTAGGAGCAAACAACTATCTTTTTATTCCATGTTTCTCACAGAATTCTATGAGCTCACTGGATGTGAATTCTCCACCTCTATTAAACCTCAGACATTTTAATTTTAATCCTATTTCATTCTCTACCATAGCCTTGAATATTTTGAATTTCTCAAGAGCTTTTGATTTTTCTTTCAGAAAAGTCACCCACATCATCTGGGAGTAGTCATCAATTAATAGCATGAAATATTTATCACCTTGCACACTTCTAATTCTTGCCAGACCACATAAATTAGTATGAACTAAGTCCAATAATCTGGTAGAAGACTATTCCTTACTTTTGAATGTGACTCTGCTCTACTTACCCAACTGACATTCTTTGTACAAGCTATTAGTAGGTTTCACAAGTCTTCAAAGATCTCTTACAACTTGAGTGTTGCTTATCTTGATGATATTATCAAAATTCACATGACACATTCTCCTATGCCACAACCAACTCTGATCAATTTAAACAAATAAGCAACTTTTACCAGTACCAACCAAGTGGAATATATTACCTTTAGTTTGAGTACTAGATGCAATCTTTGTTTCAAAACTTTCAAAGATCTTGCATTTTTCATTTTTGAATCAGAGATCATAGCCTTTGTCCACCAATTGTCCAACATTGAAAAGATTGTGCTTCAGGCCTTCAACATACAGTACATTACTAGTTTTGTTATTTCCCTCAAAAGAAATAGTTCCTCTACCTCTGATTCTACCAGTAGAATTATCACCAAATTTTACCACTGCTCCTTCATACCTTTCCAAATCTATGAACTTATTTTTGTCACTTGTCACATGGTGGGAGCATCCACTATCAATGACCCAATCATCCTTTTCTTCAATTTGGGTAGCTAGAGCTCTTTCTACAATTTTATGATTGACAGATTCAGAGGGTATTGGATATTCTTCCTTGATGGCAATAAACACCCAATCATTTCTGGATTTGTTTCCTATCTCTGATTCATCATCTATTACTCCTTCATCATCATCATCTTCATGCACATAGTAACATTTCTTTTGGAACCTTGATCTGCTAGGTTTGGCCTTGAAAATCTTTCCGGTAACATTTCTTTTGGAACCTTGATCTGCTAGGTTTGGCCTTGAAAATCTTTCCGGACACTTTGAGGCAAAATGACCAATCTTATTGCAGTTAAAACATTTAAAAGGCAATTTCCCTTCATACTTACCAGATCCTTTTTGTAGTCTTTTTGCAATAAGGGCTTCAAGTTGAGCAGCGTCTGCTTCATCTTCTTCCAGGACTTTTCTTTCTTTTTCATACCATGATAGTTTCCTTGAAGAGTTCTCTCCCAGATCAAACCTTTGTTTTCCTTTTACAGAGGCACTAGCTTTGAATGCAAATTTAGTCTTGGGGGGCCTATCTCCAAACTCAGTCAATTTAAATGCAGCCAATTTACCAACCAATTGATCTCTTGTGATACCTGAATAGGATCTGAATTCTTCAATGGAAGCAACCTTATATTTGTAAGAATCAGGAAGGTATCTGATAACTTTGCCAACAATTTCATCTTCATCCAAGATTCCACCAGCACATCTAATGCCATAGACAAGCTCAATTACTCTTGGCATAAATGTAGTGATATTTTCATCTTCTCTCATCTTTAGATTTTCAAATTTTCCTTTCAAACTTTGTAGCTTGGCACATTTAACATACTTATCTCCTTCATACAGAAGTTCTAGTTTTTCCCAAATCTCATGAGTAGTTTTTAGGTCAATAACATTTGTCAGCTCTAAATCAGATAAGGCACTTAGAAGAGCTTCTTTAGTCCACAGATTGTTTTCAGCATCTTTGATTTCATCTACAGTATGCAAACCATTCTGTGGAGGTTCATACTTCTTTGACGACATGAACCAATACTACATTCCCATACATTGTAAGTGACATTCCATGAGACTTTTCCAAAGAGTGAAATTGGTTCCATCAAACCTTGGACTATCCTTCATGTAGGACAACATCCTAGATCTCTTAAAGTGGTTAAGGTCTTTTTAGAGGAACTTGGCTCTGATACCAATTGTTAGTTGCCATTGCACCAAAAGATCAACCTTTTAATGCTTGATACAACCACTTAACTTAACAAGCACAGGAGGCGGTTAAGCCCTTGTCACAAACCACTGTAGTGCAGTGCTGAACAAGGAGACCAAGGGTCACACCTTGCAACAATCCTGCTAGCGCAAGTGCAGGGTTTGAACCCATGACCTCAACTCTAATACCAATTGTTAGCTATTGTTGCACCAAAAGATTGATCTTTTAATGCTCGATACAACCACTTGACTTAACAGGCATGGGAGGCGGTTAAGCCCTTGTCGCAAACCACTGTAGTGTAGCGCTAAACAAGGAGACCAAGGGTCACATCTTGCAACACAAATACCAATAGAGAAACATAGAAAGGTTCTATTTTTCTTGGGGCAACAAGGGGAGTAGTGACAAGATTATTTTGGGTGGATTTGTTCTTTGAGGAATCATGGGCAACTTTTGGAAGGTCTTGTCCTATAGGGACAGTCTTGTTTTTGATGTATTTAGCTAACCTATCAAACTATTCGAGATTAGCTTGTAAATACTCAGCCTCAGACATTTGGATTTTGGTCTTCCTAGCATGATCTATTTTATCAAATAGCTAAAATGAACTAGGGTCAGAGGAAGGAGATCCATCATTCTGGGATTTATTAGGGGTAGTACTGGTCTAAGGGACAGAAGTAGAAGATACAAGATTTTTAGATGTACTTACTTGCTTATTGCCAACCGGGTCCTTCAACTAAAAAGGCAATAGAGTTCCCCATTTGGCAATTGAGATCACTGGCTGAGGTTCCTCTCTTGCCTTTCCTTTATCAACTTGTTGATTTGACTGATTCTGGGATCTAGTAAAAATAACATATGCTCCATCATATACTTCTCCTTCCTTTTCAGCTTCATCTTGGTAATTCAGAAAGCCAATTGTAGAGTCACCAGGTAATTCTTCTTCTCCTTTTGTAAAAATATTAGCATCATTCTCCTGGTCCATCTTAGGTTGGAAAGAATGGTCATGTTCTACTTCATAATAGCCAACTACTGAATTGACTGGTGTTGCTTCAATAGCGAGCTTCCCATGTGTGGGTGGAAGGTGATTTTGTTGCCCTTGATTTTTGGGAGCATTGCCTTGATATGAATTGTTAGGAAATATTCTCCTTGGTATATCCCGATAAGAAGGAGGGGAAGACATACCTTGTGACATTTGCCTTTTCAAAGCTAGCAACTCATTTGCTAACTTTTACACCATAGGATCTGTGGTGTTTGTGAAAGGATTATCAATAAAGGATTGACCTCTATTCCTGTTGGAATCTCTTCTTATCTTACCAGCAAGAATAAGATCATCTTCAACTTTAGCAGCCAAAATTTGAGTTGCGGGAAGATCTACAGGGCCAACCTACCTTAGCAGAAAGCTCACCTTAGGAAGCAGAGTATTGATAAAGAAACACTTAAGATTCTCCATTGTTGGTTGAGCAGTTGTAGGAAACCTGTTTGTTAGCTTATTGAACTTAGCAATGAAATCTCACATGGGTTCATGTGGCTCTTTCTTCATCTATGTTAGTTGTGCTAACAAGGCATGTGCATCTTCTGTAGGTTTGAACTTGGCTTCAAACTTGGTCTTGAGAGTGTTCCAACTCATTATAGTTTGAGCTTGAAGATGGTAAAACTAATCTATAGCAGCACCTTGCAGTGTTTCCACAAAAAGTCTTACTGCTACATCTTCATGTTCCACACCTAATAAACCACAAGCATTGTAGAAAGCTACAATGTGTTTATCCAGGTGGACTTTCCCATCACCATAAAACTTAGGAAAATTTTTCCTTGAACTATGAGGTAGTTCATGCAATGGTGGAGTTAAATCCAAAGGACCAAAAGTGTTATCCCAAGGGCCTTGAGCTACCATGGTGCACTAATTAAAGGGTGGGATAACAAACCTCTTTAGCTCTCTTGCATCTTATATATCGTGAATCTACCAGAGTGTAATATACTCAACAAAATTTTGAAAAACCTTGAAACAATGGAAAAGAACTGTAGTGCTTCAACTCAGAGCATGACGCTTCAAGTTACGTGTTGTTTCCCTAGTAGAGTCGCCAAATGATTGTTGGCTAAATACTTTTTTGTTTAGCTAACCAATGACAAAATGGTTATATCACCACAGCTATGATGAAACTAAGTCTCTCCTCTCAGTAAGGGGAGGTTCCCTCTGGGTAATGAGCTCTTTCTAACAAACAACTTTTTTAATACTTAAATAAACTAAAACTATTCTTGGGGTGTTTCCATTGCATCCTATTCTCTTTTTTTAGAATAGATGTTTCTCTCTTACAAAATAACAAATTCAAAATAAATGATATTTGATAATTCTTGAATTGAGACAAACCATAGAAACACAAAGTCTTCTATCTTTTGGCTTATTTCCCACAAACAAACTTAATTGAATTCAAATGCAGCCCAAAGTCTCCACTTTCACCCAATATGATATAGTTAACATGAACACAACAATTTACAGCACAAAGTCTCTAAACAATTCCGTTCCCACAAATAAACACAAACTCCCATAATGAGAACAATAGCACAAAGTCTATACAACCAAAACAAGAACACCCTCTCAAATTTCAATAAACTCCATGATTCCAACAATGATTCAATATAATATAACACCAATGATATAAGAACACTGATATCATAAAACAATATGGTTCAACTCAAAGTTTGACACTCAAATTGCTTGCTTATATTGATATTCACTTTGAAAAATATGATAAACATAAAAAGCTCAAAGTCTTGAAATGTTTTCCAATTTTACAAAAAAAATTTGCAATAGATATAAGGTAATATTTATAATAGAGGCCCTCTTTATTTATAGGGAGGAGCCTAGAGAAAAAATAGGAAATGTACAACTAATTTGACTTATTCAAACAGAAGAGTCCTATTTGACTTAGCACTTCCTTTGCCTCACATGTAATTACATTTTATAAAATTACACATGAATATGTCCACAACAAAATTCAAATTACATATACAGGAATAAAATAAACTAAGGTATCAAAAAGGAACTTCAGCTTCCTCCATCATTCTTCTTTAGAAAACTTTGATACATGGCCTGTATAGCTGCCATTTCACATGCATCTGGTTTAGCTCTATTTTCTGAGATAGTGCAGGCCCGAAGAACCGCATCTTTTACTGCCTTTATTGCCTTCTCTTGTTTGCCAAGATTGTCCTTCAAGTTCTCAAAAGTTGAATGTTGATCATAGAGATTGCCCATGGAAAGTACCGAGGGCACTTCATCTTGAAATTTCCTTTGAACCATCTTTTCGAAGCAGCTTATCATTTCATCTACCGAAAGGAACTTATTATCTTCACCTGTGAGGGTGCATGGGAGTTCTTCCAACCTGTGCAGAAGCATGACATAGTTGTCTTCATTATTTTTATGAGCTTGGTATAAGTCATCAAGTAAACCTTTTACTATATGGATACGATGAACAAGAGACTCCTTAGTCTTAGGATATGATTCCCGATTGGTGATGACCCCAATGGTAATCAAATTCTTTATCTTAATCTTTTGCATCCCTATCGACACCTCCAAGCTCTCTTCCAAATCCTGTAGCTCTTGGAAAAGTAAGTCAACTATGTTATCAGTATCAGCTTTGGCTTTATCCATCTTTTCTTTTCTTTCTATGGTGGTCTTCAGTAGAATTCATCCTTGGGCTAACAAACATTCCACAATATCCCCTACCACTCTTCCTCTAGCTTGAGCTTTTTCAACCTTCTAGATCTGAGGATCTTCTACCGTTATTGCCATGGGTTCCATAATTTTAGATGACTTTACTATTTTTTGAAGAACAATGGCAAGTTGTTCCGCTTTAGCTTTATACTGTTCTTTCTCCTTTTTGACTTCATCATATTATGATATTTTAGTTTAGGGTTTATTGCATAGTTTTTGAGTCAAACACATGACCCACTCAAAAACTACGCAGTTAAACCCTGAAATAAAATATCATAATTTGACATGCTGTGAAAAATACCTCCTACTTATCAATTGATGAGCTAAAGGGGCTCTATAATGAATGGTTCATAAGACACAACACTTGCTAAAGGTTTTGCAAATGGGATAGCAAGATAAGTGGGCTTGATCTTGGGGGAAATTCCATGGTTAAGCGCGCTTGAGTTGGAGTAGTACTGGGATGGGTGACCTCTTGGGAAGTCCCGATGCTTCACCCCTGTGTGCATCACCTAGATGCAATGAGTGCTAAGTGGACCATTCATTAACATGAGAGTTGGGTTTAGGTGAATCACTACTCATGAAATTTGGGTCATGTGTTTGACTCAAAAACTACGCAGTTAAACCCTGAAATAAAATATCATAATTTGACATGCTACGAAAAATACCTCCTATTCATCATATTTTTTCAGCAAGGTGCTAGTAGTAGTTTGAAAATCTACCTTTATGCCTTCATGAGTTAGCTTACCTAACTCAACCCTTGAGAAAACATAATCATTCATGTCATAATTATCAATAGTGGCATCCTATGGGGGCTTGGAAATTTCCATATATCTAATTCCCCTTTCATTGATAAGCCTAGAAATAGTCTTAGGCTTCTTCTTTAGACTCTTTGATTTAACAAGTAACAACTTCTCAATATCAATTTCATCTGACAAAATAGCTTGCTTCTTTCTCTTGGGAGTATATGCAGACAACCATGGAGGAAGCACCTAAGCACTAATAGTCGGGGACAAATCCACTACTTGTTTCGTTGGATCCATATTTACACCTGTTATGGTAACAATAGGATTGGTGTTGGTAAAAACTACACCTATGTCAACAACTTTTTCTGAACCATCCAGAAGATGTTCCAAAATAGATTGTTCACCAATATCAAAAGATAGAGAAGATAAACGTGGGATAGAACTAGAGGAATCAAACATGGTCCCAAAACTGGTTCTTACAGAAGTAGGGGTATTATCAGAAGAAACAACAAAAATAGGAAAAAATAGGAACACTTGAAACTACTAGAAAACTACCAGAAATAGGAGCATGAGGAAGGGGTGTAGAAACTTGTGAGTTAGTTGGAAGATCCTTCTTAGGAGACTGACTTGGGCCACCAAGTTGTTCCTTCTCTACATTCTCATCCTTACCTTGTTCCATTTCATCTTCCTCATCAGATTTATCAGACTCTTCTGTTTGTTGGGCATCCTTAGATTTCTTAATATTTTGCTTTTTAGTTTCAACATCTTCAACCTCCATTTGCTCAACATTTGTGTCTTTGGCACTTGATTCAGTGACATTAGAGGTTCCTACAACCTCTTTCTTCTTCCCTGCCTTGGATACAAACTTAATTTTTTGCTTACGTATTTTGGAGGAAGAAGGGGTGTCATTCTTATTCTTGGTAATGTTTTCTACTTTCTTGCATGTTTTCTCTTGAACTTCAGTCTCTAACCCTATAAGAAATTCTTTCAATCTGACCCCTTTGCTTTCTAACCAAATGTTTGTATTAGCCAAGATCAGCTAAAATTTTTTCCTTATGGATGTCTCCTCTTTAACTGACCAGTTTACTTCTGGAAGAGGTGAGACTTCAACATTCTCCGTGTTATATTTGGGATCTTAAACATCCCCATCATCTTCCATTCTATCTGGAATATTTGTAAGGCCCAGCTCTTTGATCTGACTTAAATGAAGTCTGCAATAGTCTAACTTCCTGATCTCATTTTGTGTCCTGAGATCAGCCCAAATATCTTCCACCATAGGCATATGGAAAGTTGACTCTCTTTTGATCTTATGTTGTACCCTCCTAAAGTCAAAATGGTCCCTTTTCTTGAAAGTTTTCATGGTAACCAGCTACAATTTAGAATCAACTATTTTTGCCTTGTTAGCTGACTAAACTGAGTACCTTCCAATTTCTACGGGAAACTTTATCCCTAATTTTTTCAGCTCCATTTATTTATTATGTACCACAATCAGCTGCCTACATAATTCCATGAGAACCATTCGGTCATTGGGATATTATGGAAGTATATAAGGGTAACCAGGATAATACCCTACTTTGAGATATGTGAAAGTAGGAAATTGTAAGAACAAACAGCCAAAAGAATTTACAACTTCTGAAGCTTCATCTGAAACCCTCTTCTGAACAAGTTCATTATCCCATAATCACATAAATAGTGAAAAGAAAGCATCATTAACCCTTTGGAAATGATGGATTGACCCCTTCAGAGTGTTTTGAGGATAATACTCATACACAGAAACCAATCTCCTGTCATCAACCTGTGTAAGACCAGGAAAACTTCTCATGCTTGTGGCATCATATACAAGATATGAGGTCATATAAAATTTGAATGTTGTGTTGACCCTCACCAACTTCTCATGCAAAGTATTACTAATTTGTTCTCACCAGAAGATTTTCTGTGTGCCCCAGAGAATCTCCTTGATGTATGTGTACATCCATTCTTGAAACTTGGAGTAAGAATGTAGTCCTCTAATATGACTCAAAAGTGTGATCAAATCAAAAACCTCCTCTACAAAGGCACTCCTTGAGAGATCCTTTGGCCATCTAGTCAGATTGCTTCAAGGAATTTTCAACCATTTACTATTTATGTACCTTCTTGCAGCTTCCACATCTGTATCATAGTCTCTTTGCCCTTGAGAAAAATTAATTTGTCCAATGTTTTCAATAGGTGGACACATGAAGATTTTATCAATAAATTCTTCATCCAACCTCATGATCACATTCCCTTGGGAATCTGTCACAACCCTAGTATCCCTGTTGTAATGGCTAGAAACCTAAAGAATGAACTTAGGGTTATGGGTAAAAACTAGAAAAGAGGCAACCAAGTGAATGTTGTTGTTAATGATCTTTCGCATGTGTCTAGAAGGATTTATCTATTTAGTTCTTTCCACAAATTTTGTCATAGCTACATGCCCTATTTCTGTATGTCTGATTTCATCAACATTCAACTATACTAAAGTGACAGGGAAGACCCCTTGGTATTTGTACTTCATGATTTTGGTTTTGGATGGAGATGGCTCTAACATCAATTCTGGAGAGAATTCTGGAAAAGATATCTACGATGGACGTTTGTTGAAAACTAAAAAAGGCCATGATCTTGCAGTTAGGGGGAAAATGGATAAATTGGGATTACTGTGATTCGATGATCATGAACAGGGAAGCATGTGTTGAAGGGCTTGAGTGCACGCAAATCAAGGTAGAAGGTGAAAGCAAGTTAACAGGCCTTGAAAGGTAAATTTTCCCTGTGTTAGGAAAAATTCAAGAAAATGTGCATGGGCGGTCAAAATGATCGCTCCTTCATATTAAGTAAGTCATTCAACATGCAATGTCGGTCATTTTGACTGCCATTACATGTGGGGTAAATCAGGATTTTAATGTTTTCAAATGCAAGGTCGGCAAAAAGGGCGGCCTTTGCATGTATGAGGTAAGATAGTGCTTTTTTTTATGTAGGGGTGGTCAATTTGACCGCCCTTACATGAGGGTAGAAAAACAAGTTTGCATACATGTATAAGCAATGGAAATACCCTCTTATGCATGTTGACAGAAAAGCTTCAAACGTTCAAATGCGAAGTCGGTCGAAATGACCACTTAAGCATCTCCTATGTTGAACATTAATATATATGCAATAGCAGCGAAAATGCCTGCTTAGGAATGTACATTGAGATTTGACTTCATATGTAGAGGCGGCGGGAATGAATGCCACTACATATTAGGTAAAAAGACAATATAAAAGTAGTATCGATGGTCATTTTCACTGATAATACATATCAAACTATTGGGTAGAGTACGAAGGTGACAAAAATGACCGCCATGACATTTAGTTTAAACCTCCAAAGATTAGTTTGTAAAAATTACTGATGAACTCAATGCAAACAAGTTTAAAAACTTAAGACATGGGTTTTAATACTAACTCAGGTTCTATTAAAAATGACAAAATTTGCTTGAGCAAACAAAACCTAAACAAATGAAAATAAAGGTTTTGCTAAGAAAGAATCTTGCAACCTCATAATTAGTGAAGAATTTGAAAGATTCATTTGACTGTAAAAAATAAAAACCCTAAAATAAAAAAGAAATAAGGACTTACCTTTAAACAGGAAACCCTAAACACGAGCTGAAGAAGTAAAATTTGCTAGAAATCCAAAATCTGTGATTTTCGTGAGAGGAATGATCTCAAGGAGGTATCACTAGCTTGTTTAAGGTTTTGACAATGAAAAACAAACTAATCAAAATGAATAAAAATGTTTAAAAGGTTAAAAATGGAATCGTTAATGTCAACACAAGTGGCATTAATGTCACTGTAGTTCAAAGATTTTGCCAAGATATGCTTGGTCGGTAAAAACTACCAATCATACACATGAAGGTTCAACATGCATAAACGGTAATAATGACTGCCTTTACATGTTAAACTTTAACAGGGAATATGCATGGTCAGCGATAAGGACCGTTGGTGCATGTTAATAGAAAAAATGAGATAAAATATGTAAAAGCAAAAAAAATAGCCGACATTACATGTAAAAAAACAAAACACATGTAATAGCAGTAATTTTGACCTCTATTCAATGTGAAAACAAAAAACTTTTCTAACACCCCCAAATTAGTCAATAATTGATATTTTGACAAGCTTATGACCTAGTCAAATTTCATGATTTTTGAGGAATCGTCCTAGGAAATGTCGCAAACCATTTCAATGATGTTAGGAGACTTTGCGCGAGGCCAAGAGGACTTGTCTCGATAAGTGAACTTAGAGTGTAGACTCTGAAACAGACAAGTTTCATATGGGTTGTCTACAAAAATGAGCATAGCTAATTTTGAGAACAACACATCCATACAAAATCTCATTCCATTCAAAGTCATAAATTCGTTCATACCGCACATGAAAGAAACATAAAGAAAATTCTAAAATTTTAAAAATTTTATGCAGGTATCTAACATCTCACACCCTCCATTTCATGAATAAGCATTTCCATTATCTCCTACACCCCTTTTCATACCCACGCTCATGTGTTTCTATTTGTGTGTGTAGCTATTGGTAATGGTCTTCTCCTATCTTATACTAGCTCTATATCCCTCCATTTCCCATTTTTATCGATTTAACATATATTGTCTCACCTTCCTGTGGTCTATGCTTTTGAGAAATTCCTCAATCCGTCATCTTCCACAGCATAATCTTTTTCCTTCAACTTGACCTTTCACAGCACACTTCCTAATTCATTTATCCCTACCAACATCGATGAGCATGATAGCTTGATAAGGTTTTTTATGAAATGACATACAATACTTGACATGGACTACATCCTTTCGTGGAACTAGATAGTTGAGTTCTTTCATCCATATCTCTTCAACCTTCTCAGAATAGAAAGAAATCCCCTTCATCCAAAGGTGAAAACCACCTCTAGTGGGGCCTTGGATAAGTACCATGATGAAAACTTGGTAAATAGGCATCATGGTAAGTTGCTCTCAATACATCATTTCCCAATTACCACTCTATCATGTCACTTCCATATTCTATCCATCCAGCCCATCCATACATACACATCCTATTTCACTCATTCACCTTCCTTTCAAGAAAGTTCATGAGGTGTTGATTCTTTACATAGCTTGACACAAGTATGCATTGATGATCTTGGTTGTTGAAGGATGGGAATTAATTCAATTACACACACTCAGGTTTGTAGGATATGGATAGTTGTTCTGAGTTAGAGATCTCTACTTCTCTGATATTGTATCATGTTGTTTAGTTTAATATGTGGGAAACACAAAGATTCTAGGTTTAAAACTAAAGTTTATCTTTGAAATGCTTTGGAGCATTTCCCTAGTAGAGTTGACATTTGTTGTGCCTTGCAAACATGCCCCATTTTATGAAATAGGGACTCCCTTTTTCCAATTCTGCTTGAAGTTTTGCCTTAGTCTTGGTTAGTGCCTTTAAGGTGATGTTCAAATTGCAAGGTTAAATATGTCCACAAGAGGGTCAAATTCTTATTCATCTAGTGAAAACATGCTTAAAATTTTCAAACAAATCTAATCAGGTTAGGAGAAGTCCTTTGCCATCAAATTCTAAGGCTTTAAGGTCTTTGCTCTAAAATAGGTTGTCATTGCACTTTGTGCTAATCTTCAAAGATACCAGATATCCATGCTAGTCAAGACACTAGACCTACATAAAATCCTTCCTTCACTGGACCAGTCCGGTTGTCCATATAAACCCCGCTAATTGGGTAAGTGCTAAAAACTCCACTAAAAGGTATCCACTCGAACTTTGCGCTAAATATGGAAGAACCGAATCTGTATTAAAATTAGGTCTTGCTATACATATCTAGTACTACTTGAAATCTCTGTAAAGTTCAGTTAGTGACAAAAACTCCATAGAGAAATGAGTGCGCACCATGTTGTCATTGTACTCCACCATTAATGGTTGTTGTTTAGTGTAATAAAATGCTTGGAATCACCCATTTCAATCTATTTCATGCTCAACTCTTCAATATTTTGTATCCCCACAACACATATAACAATTTTGAGCCTTCCTTTGAGCCATTAGTGGTGGTCCCTGTAGATTTCAAGTAGCTTCTGATCATTAGAAGGCAGTGCATGTACTCACCATTTTCCAGTTCCACATTTCTCAGGTTGGTGTCATCATTACATTACTCTTACATTTCAGTGTTGTGGATTGAGGTTTTTTATTGGGTTGAATGTCCATGCTTAGGATCTTTTGTTTATTTTGATAGTTTTCATTGATATCTTTTGGACTGTCGGCTTTGAGTTTGAATTGAGAATCAATATAAGCACATATTCAAATGTATGTATGTTGGTTTAGGGTTTCCCCTCAAGGATGTGAATGCTTTAGTACAAAATTCTTAGCCCAAAAATCCTTAGTTTGTGCCTTGGACAAAATTGTAGAGTAAGAAATGTTCAAAACCCTAGAAATTTGATTTAAGGCACACTATGTTAAAACCCTAAATGGAAATTACACTAAAACACAATGCCATTGCATTTGCACTAAATTTAAACATGACTAGACACATCCCCTAGCCACTCAAAACTCTACCAACTTTGATAAGGTGGAGAGTTAAGTTAGCACTAAAATTTGTCCCCATTGGATTTGTGCAAAAAATGTTGACTACTAGATATATCTGGCAAACTTTGAAAACCCTACCAATTCAAAAAGAATGTTTGGCACTAAAAGTCTTTATCATGGGATTTGTGTGGAAATATACCTTCACTAAACATATCCTATAGCCTCTGAAAGTCTTGCAAATACAAACTTAGTCAATCTCCTACAGAATGAAGTAAATTTGAAACTTAGTGCTAAAAGGGATGACATAGGACTTGCGCCAAAATAAGACTTCATGAGACATATCCAGTACGTAGTATAAGTTGTGTTAGTCCTGTCAACCTTCAAAGCTCTGTAAATTGAGTTACTCGAAAGTTAGTGCTAAAAGACCCAGTCACCAGATAGGTGCAGAAATTCGCTCTCACCTGACGTATCTAGTAGCACCTAATAACTCCACTGATCCCATGTCAATCAATTTCCCCACTAAGGTATTAAGCCAAGTTTGCACTAAAAATAAAGATCACTGGAGTTGCGCTAAAAGTGTCATAGGACATATCTTGTGATCCTATGAATCCCCACTCATCCTGTTGGGAGGTTAATCCTTGCTACAGACATTGAATGACCTTTGCACTAATTCTGAAACTCTCCAGATATATCCCTTGACTTGTCAAAGTCCCACTGATCTTGTGTTAGCTAATTTCTCTGCTATATCTACTGATTATCAAAAACCCCACTAGAGATATTAGAAGGAAACTACACTAAAATTCATGCTGTCTACACACATCCTGTGACTTGCCAAACCTATGTTAAGTCTTGTGATGATCCAAAATCCAGCCAGGTCTAGTGAAGGTAAGAAACCCCACTAGCATGTAAACGAACAAATTCAAAGATGTTTTCTAAGGGAAAAGGGCATGTTTTGTCAAATGATTTAATGAGGTGCCTGATGTAGTGATTATTTGCATGTTATGTTTAAATTCAAGAAATTATGCACATTAGATTAGCATTTATTGCACATATCCAGTGAGGCCATAAAAGCCCACTAGACTATTTTTCATTGTTTATCTCTTGTATGTTTGTGTAGTAAATGTTAGAAGATGAAATATCATGCATAGCTTGATTCTTATCAATTAAATTTCAAGGGTCCTTTAGGCATGAACAATGGTTTTCTTTGGTAATTCTTGACTTAGGATAAACTATAATCATCCAATTATCTAGAACTCCTAAGACAACAAACTACAAGGTGTACTTATTAGGTCATGTCCTACAGGTTAGATGTCTTCCCATGCAGTCAACATGAAATACGAGTTTAAGAGAATCCCTCCAGTAACAAAGATCACCTCAACATGGTAGAACATTGGAGATACAGACCTTGGTCACATAGATGTAGAAGAATTCAAGATCAGAGTCCTAGGCCCGAACCCAACTCCATTGGCTAGGAAGATTAGAGACTATATAATAGTAGAGGTTGTTGCCTTCCTGACTTCAGTACAATGTCTAGACTTGATTGTAGCTTGTGCTAACAATTATGATTAGGCCACTAGAACTATACAAGCTCCTGGTGTGCAAATTTTGGTAGATCTCAGTGCCTTGTCTTTAGCAGAAATCTTTGGCATTCCTCCTTTCCCAAATCTCTCCATAATGGACAAGGAAGAGGCTAAAAAGATGTATAAGAAGGACCCGGAGACTTGTAGGAAGAAGATAAATGAAGGGTGAATGAAGCATAAAAGATTAGCCTTGTCAAAACTACCTCATACATTGTACAGAAGTGATTTCAAAGAGGAGGTTGGAGATTTGGTGACACTCTTAAGCAAGATCATGGGGCTACCCACTGCCTCTACCTTTGAGGGGTGGATGTTTGCATATATTGAAGAAATTCTACATGGAAGCAATAAATCCATTGGGCCTAGATTCTGAGTAACAATATTCATGCGGCATTTGTCAACTTCCAAACATATGAAACCTATAGATGGACTTCATATATTGTGTATTCTTTGGCTAGAACTATAGTATATCCTTATCTATCCAAGTTAGGGGAAGTTGGCAATGGAGATGGTCAACTCAAGGTTTATGAATGTTATATTCAATTAGAAGTCTCTTAATCCTTGGTGCACCATAAGCGAGTTAATGATGCATTCACTATGCATATTACTTGGATTTTACAAAATGACATGGCGAGAAGGATGTCTCTTGAGGCTATGGCTATTGTACAAACATATGGATGACAGTACATTCAGTTTCAAAAATTTACTCATTTAAGAATACAAGGCTTCACAGGGGTACCATACAAACTCTCAAAATACCCAACTGATAAAGTGGCACTCCTAAAACTCACAAGGCAACTGCTCACTTGTGTAGAAAGTTTGAAACAATTGCATAGAGCATCAATAAAGTTTCCCATACTTCTAGGAAGAGGCAATTATTCTTGCACCACTCTAGGGGCAGCTGATCATTCAGATACAAAATTACAACTACTAAATCTACACTACTATCATGAAAGAAGACACTTTGATCCCTTTGGTGTTATGGAAAGGTATGTAAGTAAAAGATAATTTCATAAGGAGCACTTGGAGGACTTCTGGGCTAACTGTCAAGATGACTATGATGTGTTCAGGAGAAAGTATTCTAGGTTACCTCTTGACTTTATCATAAGGTTTAACATTATATGAGTCCCAGAGCAATTGATAGATGATAATGATGTAATCCAAAGAGGTCCCTGGGAGGCCTTATTCAATCATCCTATTCCATTCCCAAATTGGGCAGATTTGGAGGAAAGCTCTCCAGATATAACAATGAGAGAGCCAATTAGGTTCAGTAAAGAATGGGTATAGTCTCAAGTAGAAACTTTGAATCAAAATGGGATAGCTCTAACCTATGCAATGAAAGAGGAAGAAAAGGTTAGCAATGATGAGGAAGATCAACCTATGGAAACAAAAGATGTTGAACGATAGGGAACAACCAAATAAACTGATTTAGATAGTGAGGAAAATATTCCCTTGGTAGAGAAAGTAAAGGCCAAGAAAGATGCCCCTAAACCATAGAAGAAAGAACTTCCTCATTCCACAAGAATAAGGGCAGAAAAAAGAAAGGATATACCAAGTGGGAAAGAAGAGACTTCAAAGATAAAGAAAACTAAGGTATCAACCACTACTACATTTGCTATTGCCTCTGCTATGGACACAACTACCCCTGCTTAACCAATTGTTGCAAATGTTCCAATGCTAACTTCTTCTATCCCTACATCCACTATTACAACTGTTACTATCTCATCTTCACCTACTCCTTCCACATCATCCTTGCCATGTATTTTTTCTATTCTTATCTCGTCCATTGCTCCATCCACCTTCCCTGCCATTACATCCTTAAGTTTCCCTGCTCTCATTTCTTCTCCTTTCACTCTTTATTTCTCATCTTCAATCCTACCTCCTATTTCTATCATCCTATAACCACCATCTTTCACCTTACCATCTCTTGGTCTTTCCACTCCACTTTCTATTTCTTCTATTCTATCCTCTACTCCCCCCTCTTCTTTTACTGGCTTTACATAATTTTCCAATATTTCTAAATTATATCTACCTCCTTCTACAACTGATTCTTTGATGGCCATCAATTATTCTTTGACTAAACCATTGAAAGCCCCCACAAAAGTCCTAGTGCCTGCACCTATTCAAGTTCCCTCACTACTAAGAATTGAGAAAGTCTGTGTAGAATTCGATTCACATGGAGATATAAATAAAGATGACACTGCACAAGTCCGTAAAGACTCTAGTGCTAGAGATATTGTGAACATAGAGGAGAGTCCTGACAAGGAGCTCAGTGATTCAATTTTAGAGGTTGCACAACAGGTTGTAACAAAGAATCTATAACAATTAGAGAAGCCTAAATCACCACTCAATGATATTGGATCTGATGAATAGATGCAACAAGCAGAGGATAGAGGATCAAATCAGGCCCTGGGGGAAGAAAATGTTGATGTGGATGATTCTTTGAATAAGGGAGATAGTCACATTGACTCTCCTAAACATTATTCTACTTCACCAGATTGGTTACAATAGAGATTGAGTAATAAACCTCCTAAGGTAGAGGTAATGTCATTAGACAAGGACACTTTATTGACATGATTGGAGAAACTAAAGAAACAAAAGAAAGTTAAAGTTCAATCCAAGATTTACAAGGATGCCAAGGGTTTCCACATTGCAGAAGTGCAGTTCCACTAGCACAAAATTTGTAAGACATGAGGATTACACAATCACAACCATCAAATTGGGACCTACATCAAGGGAATAGGAAATTGATGAATTCAAAGTTGCGTTATCCAGTATCCCAGATAGGTTGAATAAAGATGACATTACCAAGCAACAACTAAAACAGTAAAATGAAGAAGTCAAGGCTTGTATCGAGTTCTTAATGAAACCAATGAATGTAGATAGAAAGCCTGAGGCAGTACCATCTCTTCTTTCGAAATAGGAGTTGTCAAATTTTGATAAGATTAAGACTACTATAGCAGCCATAGATGAATGGTTTCATAAAGTCTATGCAGAAGGCTATGAAGTGATTCTTTTTGCAACAAAATTACATAAGGATATTTGCATATTCAAATCTGAATGGGAAGAAGTCAATAAGGATTGTACTGGATATGAAGACTACTACTCCCATATACATCTTAGAGTGTAGTCCATGGCTAATCTCCTTGATGAAGTTTTATTAGCAGAAGGTATTTTGACTCAGGACAGATTGGATAAGCCTGCGCAATGGCTGTAATTGATTAGATTGAGAAATAAGTTTTTGATAAAGCTGGAGATTCTTTTGTCACAACAAGAGCCTAGATTATAGAAGTGATTTATAAAATAAATGATGTATTAAGAGCCTGTACAAATGTTGATCTTGATGACATGGCCCTAGTCAATATGCAAGAATGTAAAGATAAGTTGTACCAAGTTATTCATGGGGAGTCCCCACTTAATATGATTGGGAAATTAGAGAAATTTAGTGATCTCCAGGCTATATTTGTGGAATTCAATAGAAACAAGAGATCAACAGATGCAGTTTATTGCTAGTTGTTATAGGAGGTTGACAGGCTGAGGTTTAGAATAGATTATATCAAGGATCTAGATCCAACAGATATAAATCCAGCCTTGTCAGCTCTTACAACATACAATAATGGAGAAGCTGAGAAGAGTAAAGTCAACCTAGATGACGAGGATCAATAGAATATTCCAGCAAGAATTTGAAATCCCATCACTCTACTTCAGCTATAGTTTTCAAGGGACATATGGCTTTATTTTGACTTTATTTTATCTTGAAAATTGGCTCTTTGTCTTGTATAGACAAATGGGTATTCATTTTACCTATGTTCAATGTATTTCAAGGTTGTATTTTGTCCTTTTCCTAGAGTACAAATGTAAACAAGAAAATGTAACAAATTGTTGTATCTTATTTAATGTAATGTAAATCTGGACCCTTGGTGTTGAGATAATCTCCATGATCCATCAAAAGCTTGGTATGGTGCCTTCTCTATAAAAAGGGCCATCCTTTTCTTGATTTTAACAAACTCTTGATAGTGAATTACTGAGACTATGCCAAAATTCTAATTAATACAAAGCCAGCTTTACGGGTTATTGGGAATTTGCATATTGTGTTGTCTATTTTAGTTTTCATTTCTCACTTCAAATCTAAAATTAATTAGATGTGGTATTGTAATGTTCAGTGAATGTGTAAAGTAGTAAAATTTGGATTTTTTAGTTTAGTGTTTGAATCCTCCTTTCACCAATTACATTTAAGGACCTTCAAATCAAGTGACAGAGCACTATTAGGTCCTTAGTCACTTACAAATGTAGGGAAACTTGGATTAGGGTGTTTGATTATCAATTTTCCTTCTCTTATGCTCAATTATCCATCAAAACCCTAATTATACAAATATGACAGTAAACAAATGAATTACAGAAAATGCTTTTGTAGAAAGATGTAAAATATCAAATAACTGTGCACCTATTTTGGGGGTTTTGAGGCAGAAAAGTTGGGGACTAAAGATCGAGTGCCCAAGTCCAAAGTCCTAATTTTTGTCAGGATCTGGAAACTCAATCTGTAACTTGTTTATGTTGTTTTAGATATTTTCTCATCATGGAACTTTGAGGGCTCATGAGTGGGTGCCCAAGTCTAGGGTGCTCTTTTCTTCTCTGATATACAATTCTGACACTCTAATATGTTCTCCTACAACTTCACTTTGTCTACATCATCAACCTATAACTTGCAATCATGAAATCTTTGGGAGGGGGTTGTGGTGTTTAGGAGCTTGCCTCAGTCAAGCCCCAAAAGGACACTTAAGTCTTCCAAACACCTTTGTCAGATAGAGAGTGCATGCCCTTGTGAGGCAGAGGTAAAATCTAAATGAATAAATGATCACAAACACAATAAATCTCACCTTAGAGTGAAGATCTTATGAGAGGAATAAGCTCTTCATTCCATGAGGAAATGGATGTTCAAATCTACAAACACAAACACATAGACAACACAAATCTACTCTTTTAACACAATCAAATCCTTGAATCACCTTTAGGATGCCAAAATCACATGAACATAATCTCTAGTTTTCAAATGAATGTCTAAACATGCTTTGATATGCAACTATAAACACTCTCGCCAAGAATTTCGTAATTCAGACTTACCGTGTCAACATAGGACCTAAAATAATGGTCACAAGCTGACACCCAAAAATTGGGACTACCTGAAAATAGGGTAGGACTAGGGCGTGAAAGCCCAAGTCCTCCCCCCTATTTTGGGTAGGGGTCATCTCAAGTAGTCTTCCTAGGTCCTATTTGTCAAGACACTTAGGGGTTTTCTCATTGGGATGTTGAAATATGATGTAAAATATCCTAAATGCACACTAAAGACCTGGGAGCTAAACCTAAAGAGGGAAAAGCCCCCAAGGGAACATTTTCTGATGTTACATTTAGCCCCCAAATTAATGTATGCATAAACACAAGGCTAATACATGCATTAAAGTATGGTCAACAAACATAGAAAACATGCCAAGCATGGAGAAGACATGCCAGACACATTGAAGACAATGACAGGCATGCAAAACATGGAGAAGACAGTTACAGTCATGCAAAACATGAATGAATTCTTTTCTTTTCTTTTTCTCATAAATATGAAATGTAGATGCAAGTATTGGAAAGTAAACAAACCTCCCATAATGCAGGATACACTCATTGCACAGGTCTTTAAACTACATATATGGGGCAACACACATGCAAGACACACAAAACCTCCCAAAATGCAAGATGCACTCATCACGTAGATGTTTAAACTGCATATGGGGCAACAAACACGCCACACAAAGCAAGCACGCCAAACACACACACTTTGAAGACATGAAGAAAACATGACAAACAAGTGATGGAGTGTTCCTATTTCTAGGCTCATCATCATCTCAGTCACATTATAGGCACACATCAATAATTAGGCTTCACCACAACAATCACCGAATACATGCTTAAGGGTTGAGTTAGTCAAACAACTACTCCCCACCTCTGCAGAGGACTTTTGAAAATGACAAGATGATGCAATATGCTCTGAGAAATACACCATTCTCACCTCTATAGAGGGCTTCAGAGAAAAATGATATGCTTAATATCTCACCTCCATAGAGGGCTTACATGATTGATTGATTGATTGCAAGTAAACTCAAGATGCAGGATGCAATCATTGTGCAGGTCTTTAAACTGTACCTGAGGACAAACACATTGTTAACATCTACAACAAATAGCTTACCTTATATGCCTCCACCTTAAGGTGGTTGATATCATGCATAGATATCAAGCACATTAAGGCAGGAAGAAAACATAGAAGGGAACACAAGCTCTAGCAAAACCCATGCCTCTCGGAGGTGACGTGTACTTCACAATTGACAAATGTTCCCACATACACATCCTTGCAAGAAAAATGTTAGTGTCTACAACATCATGATAAACAACATCAATGCATATGATTAACCACACAAAGATCTAAGGTTATACTATGAATTTGGAGTTCAAGGATAATCATGGGGCTATATCATGAAGCTCTCCTAACCGAGTACCACCAAGACTAGATTCAACAACAAACAAAGGTGCATAGTGCAACAATATTGTTAAGGTTTGTAAATGAGATAAAAACATCATCATAGTCACTACGTGGAAAGCATGAGTGCTTCCACTAGCCAAGAGTCAGATAATTTATTACAACCCCATCATCATATTATGAACTAAGTCCATTTTTTTATTGCTCTCAAAAGGGACGCTAGGTCTACATTAGTATAAATGTTTTTCATCATCCACTTGCTAGATAGAAACACTAGAGAAAGGGAAACAATAAATAAGAGAGGAGAAACAAGTATCTTAGGGACAGTCATGTAGGAGGGTGCTCCCAAGTCACCAACCGCAATGCTATGTCCATAAGACACAACACACAATGATGCAATCAGAGAGAGACAATATAGAAGAATGATGATACAAATAGAAGAAGGTCACAATAGGAGAGGTCTCCTGGTATCCCAAACCTTACAAGAGAATCAAGGGTCATCCCAGGAGGCCTAAACAACACATAACACATCACAGGGGAAGCACATCACAAGAGAGATAAAGGCTTAGAGATACTTACCTGTATGATCGTTGTATTAGATTTTTGAATTTGTAAACCTCTTGGAGAGGTATTCAATCATGTTTAGTGCAAAGTTTGAGTGGTTCTTATGAAAGTCTTTTTTATTATCATATGATACTTGCTTTGTAATTCCTTCTTGAAATAAGACTTTTTGTTTCTTATGAGGGGGAGAACCATTATTATTTCTAAATGTTGATAGTCGTCTTACTCTTTTCCAAATTTTACCGAGTTTTTGTTGTTGATGTTGTCTAACATAGTAACAGGAATCATCCTATACCATATCACTTGTCTATATCAGTTGTTGTATTTGTTGTTCTGATATGTTTTGATTATCTCCCAATCTATATAAGGATAACAGAGGAGGAACCTTAGCATAAATTCCATTTCTTCGTGGACGAGGTGGATTGTGCACTTGTTTCTTATCCACTTCGATCATACCCATGATATTATCATAGTCCAGGTAATCATCCTCATCTACTTCCACTAAGCCATGTTCCAACATATTGGTTTCAATATGCTTAGGGAAAGGATTAGTGAAGATTTGTAAGTTCTGATTCGGCGGATCAACCGACTTGTTTCCATTATCATTCACATGCAATACCTAGATGACATTTGAATCAATAAGGTCTTGTATCTCATGTTTAAGATGCATACATCATTCAGTGTCATGTCCTTGCATTCAGTGATAATGACAAAAGGCATTAGCATCGAAGTAAGGTCCTTGTTTACTAGAATTGACAGGCTTAATCGAGGAAAGCTTCAAAATGTTGTCAATCACAACTTGATTCATGATAGAATGATAGGACTCAGATATCAAAGTAAATTTTCTTGGTTGATATGATGCTTTTTTTGGATTGGTGATAGATGAAACATTCAAAAAGTTGTTTGTATTCAGTCCATTAACCTTGATGAAGCTCCTATTATTATTGTTCCTCTTAAAGTTGTTTTGTGATGATCCACCCGTGGATTGTCCAACTTGAGCTGATGGGGTTTGGTTTTCATACTAACTAGATGAAAGTTGATAATCATGAAGGGCGGTGCATAAATGTTGAAAAGATTTATACTTCATCAAGAGGATCTTATCATGAATACTAGGTTGTAGATTTGTAATAAATATCTTCTAACCATCATCTTTCATCTAATATTGAATTTGTGTATACAAAGCTTGATACCGACTAATGAATTTAGTCAACTTTTCTTTTGGACCTTGTTTGCATTGAACCAAGTCAATAAGAGTGACTTGGGGTCCGATATTTTCTTGAAAATGTTGTAAAAATTGATCAATCAACTGTGAAAAGGAGTGTATTGAATTTGGAGGCATAGAGAAAAACCATTCTTGAGTAGTATCTTTGAGAGATTGTAGGAAATGTTTTGCCAACAAGTCCTCTTCAAAATAGAAATCACTACACATAGTTGTGAATGCTACCACATGGGTATTAGGATCACCTTTTCCACCATATTTTTCAAAGCGAGGAGTCTCAAACCTCTTGGGCATAGGAGTTCTCAAGATTTCATAGGAAAGGGGATTATGGGCATGATATGTTGGTATATTAGGCTGCGAAGAATTTGTGTAGTTTGTTATCTTTTGTTGTAAAGCAGTCATGCCCTGTAAAAGTTGGTTTAGGATGGCATCATTTGGAGATGTGGTTTGTTTCAAGGAATTGGAACCAAAGTACAGAGGTGATTGAGCTTGAGATATGATAGGTAGAGGCTAAGAGGAGGTCAATGGTGGTTGGACATACTGGTAAGTGAAAGATGGTTGGGAATAACTATATGTGATGGGAGGTTGAGAACAATTATTCATAGGAACGGTCACATTATGGACCAAGTTTTGATAATCAAACCCTACAACTTTGTAATTAGTGCCATTAGATACTCCAATACCAGTGGTAGCATTACTACAAGCATTCACATTAGTTGTTAAGATCATTGATGTAAAGGTGGATATTCATGTATATGGTATAGGTGCTGAAACTTGAGTATGCAACGGTGATGACATGTTAATAACTTTTGCACATTTGCTCACTAGCATTACATTAGTTTGCACAATATGTGTTAAACCTGAATAACATTGATTCCATCTTGTCCTTCTTTTATCAATTCTCTTACATGGTGAATCACGGGTAAGGCCTCTTCAACTATCCTCTCAGTTTGCACATATTCTTGAAATTTGGCAAGGTCTTTATCAAGATTATTGACTTGTTCCATAGGTACATGCCCTACTATATAAATGGTATCCTCAACATCATGAAATATTTGATCTTCCATAGTGGTTGGAGGATGTATAATATCTTGCACAATTTGAGTTTCTCCCTTTGTAAAGAAGGTGTTCAAAGGATTATTAGAGGTAGGAATGTCATTTTCTTCAAGAGTACTAGATCACATTAAACTTTTACTTATTCTTAAAGGAATATTATTTTTAGGGGTAATAAAGCTTATACAAAATAACACAATACACAATGCACAAACTAAGAGAACAGGCGCTAAGAGAATGATAGGTTTTGAAAGTAAAAAATGTTTGATTTTTTTTTTATACTTTTTCATTGCAAACGAATGAAAGAAAAGATGTTGTAAGGATTTTGATCAGGGGTAGAAAATTATATATCTGATAGCAGTTAAATTCAGAAGTGAGATCCTTCACAACATGCTCTTGATGCAAATCTAAGATCATGACAAGTCAAAAGATAGTGAAAATATGCTAAAATATGCAATTTTTTCACCAAATCTCAATGCAAAATAGCATGACAAAGGGTGTTGTTAGGAAAATGATGATTGAAAGAAAATTATATCAATAATTACAGCTACTCAATTCCAAAATATCCGTCACAACATGCTTATAGTGCATTTAAGGTCAAACCTTGGTGAAAATATAGCTAAAATAGGCAAATTTTCACAATTTTTCACTTCCAAAACCTAGTAAAAGGGGTTTTATAAATAATTTTAGGAGATGAAGAAAATAATAGAAATTATATCAGTCACCTCAATCCATAAAGTTTGTCACAACACAATTGGAATGCAAACTAGGCCAAACCCTAGGGCAAAAATTGCAAATATGTGCAGTTTTTCACCAAATTTTCAATACAAGAGCCCGATAAAAAGGGTGTTGTGAAGATTTTTAGGAGGAAAAGAAAATCATTACCCTAATAATAGAAAATTAATGCAAAAATATTCTTCATTTCCTATTGCAAAGTAGAAAGTGGTTTATTGAAAGCATTTGTCTATCAACAACATTTCCTTCATTGTGACTGTCACCTAAGACTTTCTCTTTAAACTCTTTATCCTTTTGCATTTTATTTAATCAAGCTTTGTTAGATTAGGTTATGACCAACAATCACATTTGTATATCTACTAAGAACTCTATAGGGTTTTGCACACTTTGCTGTCATAGTTTCATTAAACCCTATCATTGCATGTAAGTCCCCTTAGTTGATATAGCTAATACATTCCATTGAAGTTATTCCTGCAAGCTAATACCTAGTTGTATAAACCTTAGAGTAGTCCTATCTAATATAGTGTTATGTCAGAAAATGTCCCCTTGGGGGCTTTTCCCTCTTAAGGTTTAGCTCTCGGGTCTTTAGAATGCATTATAAGCATCTTGCATGTTAATTTGGGCTCTTGATGAGAAAACCCTTAGGTCTTGTGACAAATAGGACCTAGTGATGCTAATTTAATGATTCTAGAATAGAAACAAGGGGGTGGACTTGGGCACTAGCGCCCTAGAATAGCCTTATTTTGGATCTGCCCTAAACTTTTATGTCGGTTTGGTGACCGTTATTTGGGTCCTAGGCCGATGTCTCAAGTTTGAATTACTAAATTCTTGGTGGGAATCTTTGTAGTTGCATATATAAGCATGATTAGTGTTTCATTTGTGAACAAGAAGATAATTATGAACTCTAGGCATACTTGTGATTTGAAAGCATTCAAGGTATTCATTGTTGTAGAGTAGTGCATTGTTATTATATTTGTGATTGCGGATTTGATTTCATCCTCTAATATGATTGAAGAGCATTCATGTGAGATCTACACTTCAAGATGAAATTTATTTATGTTTGAATTATTTATCATTTGGATTTTGCCTCTATCCCTCTGGGATACACACTTTTATCTGACAATGGTGTTCGGAAGACTTGAATGTCTCTCTAGGGCTTGACTACGGTAAGCCTTTAAACACCACAACCCCCTCCCACACTCCTTGTGATTACAGGTTACAAGTGTTGCATCTAGATGGAGTGGAGTTGTAGAGGAGGTTGGTAGACAACAAGGATTTGGGATCGTAATGAAAGTAGAACATTGGAGCTTTTTCAGGACACAGGTACTAGCACCGATGTCCTCTGAAGTTGCAGATTTAGAAATAGATTGAATAGTGGTAATCAGCATTCGAAGAGCTTCCTATACCCTAAAGATTGACTAGCATTGGACTTGGGTGCTCCCACCATTGTCCTCCACCTTTTTAGGGACAGAAATAAAAGATATAGTGAAGATCAGTGTCAAAAGAAGATATGGATTCTGTAAAGAAACTGGTACCTTAGACTTGGGCACTAGTCCCCATGTCCCCAACTTTTCCACCTTCTGAAGTTTGAAAAACTATAACATCCACGTTCTATAAACATAGTAAAAACTAGAAATTTACCATAAAGTAATTTAACAAGGTAAAAATAAGATAGAGAAATTTTTTCTTTTATTCAACATATAATCAAGTAACTACAATTACAAGATTTCTCATTACAAAATACAATAAACCATATTGTCTTTCTCAAGTACAATGTTTACAAAAAGTAAATCAATTACAAATATCTGCATTAGATAATGTCGTACATAGTCTCAATAAACACAAGTCTCAAAGATATACTACATCCAGAAATTTGACATCTTTATCACAAGCCTTAGCATGTCTTCTCGTAGAGAGAGAGAGAGAGTATTTTTCCTATGATTTACCTCCAACCATAGACCGGCGGTCTCCCACACATCTTCCACATAGGAAGTGTCCCTACCCTTCATGAGGAATATAGACCAAAGGTTACCAATGGTAATTTGCCTTTTTAAGTACATAGTGTTGTATCTGACACAACTCTATCAATCATACAACCCTAGATACCCTCTAGCTAATTATGATTTCTGATAGGTTGTGCAATCCAGATATAGTGAACCGACAATGCATGTAGAGACATATGCATTACTATGGCCATAGTTTCAATATAAATTGACGTTCACAATGAACATTGTCGAAATGTTCACCCACCCCAACTTGACTTGGATACTATCATATTCCTACAGTTAGACTTGGTCAACTACATTCAACTTATGAATTCAAGACAATTTCAATATTTAAGTCTTCCCAACCTAGACAAGTTTACATTCTCTATCTATTTTCCATAGACCTTATCGACTACCTTTCTTTATAAGGATTCTCATTCCATCATTACATTACCTAAAATCCAAGACTTATCAACTCACAAGAATTTCAAATCAATTTATAATGACTAAGATGGTTACCTTACCCAGGATAAGCATCATAGTCTAGGAAACTATTTCCTTTCTTAAAAGTAAGAATAAATATACATAGTTAGGTTACTTGTCCAATCGATCACAATCTATATAATGATGATAATGATTTAATATAAATAATTTCCATGTCTGGATCAAGTTAAGGTTTAACTAAAGATTTATGTCTAACTTAAATCAAATCTTTCTGACTTAGGTGTATTCATAAGAAACTGTCACTACTCCATCAAACTTTATAGAATGACTATCCATTACTGGGTATCTCTCTTTGCATCTTTGCAACATTTGAAATTCACCACTTATCGACAAGTAATAGCTAAGAGAAATTATGACCAAAATGTATAATAAACTTTATGGTTGACTAACCATTTAATAATACCTCTTGCATTCTTGCGAAACCCAAGGCCTTTGACTTATATCCCATGTCGAGTTATAGCCCAACAAATAGTTTTCCCTAACTAAGGTTAAGCATTGTCGACTAAAACAAATCTCTTTTCAATAAGATAGCTATGAAAATTTACTAAATTAGGGCTCTCGACCCTTTAATGTCTACCCACATAAAGTAACTTAAAATGGTTTATAACCATTAAGGTGTTGTCAAATAATCCTTAACCTTTCTAGGTTAAACTAGGGTTTTATTTAACCTATCCCAACCCAATGGAATAACAAACATACTTATTCTAGCAAGTAATAATATCGTAAGAGTGATTATCTACTAGTCCTCTTTCGACTAAAGGGTCATATATGTCTTTCAATTCATGACCACCAGGTTAATACATCATTAATTACAACCTTGAGTTGTTTTAGAAACCATTAATAGGTTTTCAACCTAACTCTACATGTTATCAATTAGGGTGAAAAACCCCTTATGAAAAGAGTTGGAATTCCTTCATATCTAGGGTTCATGTTTCCTCCATATTGTTCTATATGAAAAAGCTATCAACATACTTAAATAACAAAGTATTTAGAATTAACTATCACCTTGTGGGTTATTGTGGGATTTTTTCCTTCCTATTCCACTGATTACCAACACCTATAATCATATAGTAATAATTTAAGAAGATAAAGGAATAACTTCTTAGTCTAAATCTAACTATGAGGTCCTTCCTAGTTTCTCATCCCCTGAGTAAATCAACAATATTATTCTAATGTTCTTTTAACACTAAAAGGGTAATCAATCTTTTATCACAAGGATATTCCCCCACTTACAATGTAAACTTATTTATTTCTTACTTACACTTAGCCTTATTATTCCATAATGAGTAAGATAATTGACTAAGATTTATTCGACATCATGGAATGAAATAAGACTAGGTTAAAAAGACAAATATTCTCTATTTTCAACATGTGATGGTTGTCACATAAAGGAATATATATACATATAAGTAAATAAAAATGTAATATGAATGCTTTTGCATCACTCAAACTTATTACATACAAACAATGCTAACCACATGTTTCCTCTAAAAGGTTTAACTCAACTGTAGAACAATGGTTTTATAGTTTAAGTACACTAGAAGATATATACATGTTTGAAGAGTATAAACCTGACTACTAACGTTTAAACCAAATCTCAAAACTTTGAAATAGCTTAGAAATGACTGAGTTTTCATTTAAATCCCAGTTAAGAACCACCCTAACCTTCTATATTAAAACAAATCTATCTGCTGTCAAAAATGGTGTCGACCATACATATATCTAAAGTGACTTACAGATCGAGAGAAATCAAGGAAGTAAAGAAACTAGTTTTATACACAATGCAAGTTTATCAAAAGGAGAAAAGAACCTACTACATTTCTCTCCTTGTCATAGGTAGCACGCGGGTTGCAGTCTATTTCTTAGATCAGTACAATGTCACCCTTCTAGACAGCAAAACAATCGAGCTTTAGAGAAGAACCATTCCTCACACACTTCTTTCCTATTCCCCTCTCTCTAGCCTCCATTGTGTTTTTCCTTAAAAGGTATAGTAATCCCATGATAATCCTCCTCGACTCTGTTGAGTCATGTCCATAAAGACTTAGGCCATCCTCTTTATGAGTTGCTTACTCTTCATTCCTTCTTCTATGCAGTTTTTAAAATACAATCAACTCAAAATAGTTTTCTTCATAATGTATTTTCAACCAATAGCTATAAGCTAGCATATCTCAACACATGTCGACAGGGAAGAACATTCTTTGAGGGAGCTTCAGTGAATATGGTTAGCATCACCATCACTCCACTCTCAAAGAGGCCGACAAGGCATTAAACCTATGGTTGCTCATTTAATAAACACTTAAAGTGGTTCCATCCACTACTCAATATAATGAAGGATCCCCTATTTGTAAGCCTTTGGCTACTCAGGCATTAAACCATTGACTCATTATGAGGTATTATCCTCATTTGATACTAAGGCATCTACATATTGATTACATCAATTATAATTCTCATAACATTGCCTATACATTAGATAGATATAGTTTATTCAATAATAAGATATTATTAAACCATGGGATACAGATATCATGATTGGGTTGAGCTTGTCTCCCCATCATAATCTGTCGACAAATATCACATATTAATAACTTCAACAAAAACATCTTAATGTTTACAAATCGGTATAACACATCAAATATCTTAATATTAGTATTAAGATAATCATTTTACGGTAATAACGTCATAATATTTACATTGAACGTAAATAGTTATAAATCAAACTCAAATGACATCATTAACGTTATTAATGACTAACATGACTTATGATGTAGTAGCTATATTGGATAGTATGCATGCAACAAAAATAGATATTCTCGTTCAACAACATAAAATACCTATAATACAAGATGAATATGATCCTCTTATAATCTATGTCATTGTCAATAAAAAGTTGGTAAAGTGAGTTATGATAGACAATGGATTGGCTCTCAATGTTTGTGGCATAGACTTACTACACAAAATGAATATTGACACATCTTTAATCAAATTAGATAAGATTAGCATTCGTGGCTTTGATAATCAAGCTAGCCAATCTAAGGGTACTATAATCCTACCTATACAAGTTGGTCTTGTGACTTTATCTACCCTTTTTCATGTCATGCTTGGTTCACTTTCATATAATATGATTCTTGGTAGACCGTGGATTCATGCCATGGGGGTAGTTCTATCTACCCTTCATCGATCAATTAAGTTCATTTTTCAAGACAAGCTCCACACCATCAAAGCTGATCCTGACCTGAATGACTATTTACGTATTGAAAAGAAAAAGCAAGTTAACAATCATATGAGCTTAAACAATTCGAGAGCTAATTCAACAATACCTCTTACCACATATAATGTTATGCAAGACCCACAACCATCGGATGCCCTTTTTGGTGATACTTGGGGTTCATTAGATTTTAATCCTTGTGGTGTAGGGGAACATAAACTTAATAGCCATGACACATCAAAAGTTGCATCGATCTCATCAAAGCAATCTTTTGGAGCTCCTGATCAAAATAAAGTCTCCTTGCAAGAAAATAAAGACAATACACTTAGTTATACTATAGGTTATGAGATGTATGAGGCTTCACCATCTTCTAAAGAAATGGATTCTCTCTATGGCCATGGATTTCAAATATTGTACAAAAATCATGACTATGTAGGTAATGGATGTGGTGTAAATCAACAAGGAATCAAAGTACCTTTGCAAGTTGTTGGAATTAATTACACAATTGATATAGGATACCACTCTTTGAAGCCCACTAAATCCTCTCATCATCCTAAACTTAATGTAAACGCAAAATCAACAAGACTGAAAGAACATGAGAGATATCCTAGATATGTATGTTCTTAACATTGTGTTGAATCAGGTAAGTATTTCTAATCCTCTACCTCCATGTTGTATTTCCCCCGTGATGTGCTATGTGTTGTTTAGGCCTCCTAGGATGACCCTTGATTCTCTCCTAAGGTCAAGGATATTGGGAGACCACCCCTGTTTTGACCCTTCTTCTATTTCTATCATCATTCCTCTATATTACCTCTCTTCTATTTTCATTATTGTGTGTTGTGTCTTATGGACATAGCGTTATGGTTGGTGACTTGGGGGAACCCTCCTACGTGACTGTCCCTAAGGCACTTGTTTCTCCTCTCTTGATTAATTGTTTCGCTTCCCCTAGTGCTTTTATCTAGTAGGAAGATGATGAAAAACAAATTATATTGATATGGACCTAGTGTCCCTTCAGCAAAAAATAAAAAAATGGACCTATTCCATACCTGATGATGGGGTTGTTAGATATTATCCAATGTTTGGCTAGTAGAATCACTTCATTCTATTTTGATGTTGTCATATCACATTTACAAAACATAATAGTACTGCTGCTCCATGCACTTTGTCTATCCTAATTTATCCTTGCATTATTTTTTATCATGATTATATGGATGCTAACACCTTTTATTGCAGGAAATTATGTGTTTGTGGGAACATTTGGCAATTGTAAAGTACATGTCACCTATGGGAGCATGGTCTTTGTGAAAGCTTGTGTTCCCTTCTATGTTTTCTTCTTATGTTGATGTGCTTGATATCGGTACACGATATCAACCACCTTAAGGTGGGGGCATATATAAGTGTTGGGTGAATATTTTGTCTTCAACTAACTAAAGGGAAAAAGGTTATATCAACCAGAGTATGATGAGATTAATCTCTCCTCTTAGAAAGGGGAGGTTCCCTTCTTATTGCTCACTACAATCAACAAGTACTTAACTAGATTTATGTACACTATAAACTAACTTGTGGATGGTGCCATATCATCCATTTCTCTTTTTTTAGAAATGATGTTTTAATTTAATCCTTACAATGTATGATAAACTCACAAACTACTTATTGGAACAATAATAACTATAATCAAGATTGAATGAACATAAGAATATTCAAAATGATACCAGCGTAAAATAAACTAGAAATTCACAAAAGCACAAAGTCTTTTGTAATTTCTTTTGCTGACTTGGAATGAGAAATATATAGTGTAGAATGTAGCCCAAAGTCTCCACTGTACACTATCAAGAGATTTAAAGAACACAAAAAATAAATAGCAGCTCAAAGTCTTCTGATTATTTTCAACTCACAAACATAGAATATAAATTCCAAAGCAATGTTGAAGCATAAAGAATCCAAAATCAGCTTAAGATCACCTTCCAAATTATATGAATCTGCAATACTTATTCGATCAATTGCATAAGACAGTGAAAGAGAAAAGACATAAGAACATCTCTCATACACTACAAGTAGATTCCCAAAACAAAGTTTGAATGCTCACTTGCTTTCTTATTATTGATAAAATCTTGATTTACAATCTTGAACACAAAGTCTAAAAAATGCTTCTCAATTTTGGCAGAGTTTTGCTTCAATAACTAAAAGGTAAATAATTACAAAAAGTCCCTATCTATTTATAGTGGGAGGCCATGGGAAAAAATAGGGAAAATACAACTAACTTGACTTATTCAACAGGAAGAGTCCTTATAGATTTGTGACTTTCCTGATTTTTACATGTAATTACATCTTGAAAAAGTACATGTAAAAATGTCCAAAACTAAAAACAAAGTACATATGAAACTACAAAAATATACTAAGGCATGAAAACTTGAATCAACTTGCACTCCCATTCTCCTTTAGAAAATCCTCATACATAGTGAACACTACTTGCATTTCTAGGTTGTCAAGACTAGCAGTGTTTTTGAAAATCACTCAACCTCTGACTATTGCATCTTTTACTATAGTAGCTGCCTTTTCATGACTTGTCAACCTAGTTTTTAGATTATCCAAAGTCAATTGACTATCCAAAATATTATCAAGAGAAGTGACTAGAAAATCTTTGTCTTCAAATTCCCTTTGAACCATACTCTTAAATTATTGGATCATCTCATCAACAAGAAGAAAATGATGATCATCAATTATCAACTTACATGGGAGTTGCTCCAATTTGTGCAGAAGATCAACATCACTATCTTCACTCAGTTCTAGGCTGGCACTTTCTAAATCTTTGATCAATCCTTTTAAAAGATTACTTCGGTGAATCAATGATTCTTTGGTCTCTACATAAGATTCACGATTTGAGATAATGTCAATTGATACTGATGTTTTCATCTTCAGCTTCTTCATATCAATCCACTTCTCAAGACTAGTATCCAAGTACTCGATGTCTTGAGATATTGCATCAACCAAATCATCCAACTTAGATCTTATTTTTTCCATCTTGCTTTTCTTCTCAGCTATACTTGTCAAAAGAGACACTCCTTGTGAATGCATTTTTTCAAGATATTCTTCAACTACTCTTCCCTTGGCATGAGTCTTTTCTTCTTTTTGAATAATAGGGTCCTCTACAATGATTGTTTTAGGTGTCATTGATTCAGATGACAAAGTGATCTTCTGCACCACCACAGCTAATTGCTCTACTCTTGCATTGTACTGCTCCTTCATTTCCCTCTCATGATCAAATTTTAGAGTTAAGGAATTGAGAGTTGACTGAACATCAGCCTTAGCACTTTCATGTGTGATTTTCCCTAGTTCAATCCTAGAGATGGAATAATCACTCATACTAAAATTATCAATTGTAGCATCTAGTGGCAGTTGAGCAATTTCCACATACTTGTGACCTTTGTCTTCTAACAGCTGAGAAAGAGTCTTGGGCTTCTTCTGATTTTTTTCCTTCACTGGTACTAGTTTTCCAAAATTAAAGTTATCTAGGGAGATGGCTTGCCTTTTCCTCTTTGGAGTGTAGATTGAGATTCATAGAGGAAGTATTGATATTTGAGCCCATTTCTTGCTCAAGAGGAGTTACACCCACACTAGTTGTAGTGATGATTGGAGAAGTGTTTGTAAAAATTGCACCTCACAGATTAACATTAGTTGCCTACTCAGTACCAGAAACAAGTTGGTCTAAATTTGTTTGATCACCAATGTCATATGAAGGAGAAGACAAACTTGGTAGAGATCCTGAAGAACCAAAAAAAACATCAAACACAGCTCTAGGACTAACAAAATGCATTCTAGAGGAAGATGGTGTAGTAGAGCCAGAAGATGATATAACAATAGGAGTAACAAGAATACTAGAAACAACAACCATAGAATCTGAAACAAGTTTAGTAGGAGAGGAAGAAGAAATTGGAGGTTCTGATATGATGTCTTCTCTAGGAGACATGGCAAGTGCCTCTAGTTGTTCTTGTTCAGCTACCTTCTCTGATTCCCGTTCATCCTCTTTTTCCCCTAAAGGTCTTTCTTTAGTGTCCATATCTTTAGCAACAAGCTCTTCAGTTGCCTATTCATCTATTTCCATTTCCTTTGCACTTCACTCTTCTTCCGTTACTTTGGCCTTTCCACCTTTTGATACAAATTTTATCTTAGGCTTAGGGGCCTTAGATGAGCTTGGTGCATCACTTTTATTCTTGGTTCTTATTTCATCTTTCTTACCTGTTTGCTCCAAGATCTCCACTTCTGAACCAGTGACAAAATCCTTCAATTGAATTCCCTTACTTTGCAGCCACATATTAGTATTTGCCAGAATGAGTTTAAAACTTTTCCTTATAGAAGTCAATTCCTTCTTTGACCATAAGACTATAGGCAAAGGAGAACAAACAACATTTTCACTCACATACCTAGGACATACAATATTCTCATCATCTACCATGCCTTCAGGAATATCTACTAGTTTGAAGTCCTCAATTTGACTAAGAGTCAACCTACAGTATTCAAATTTTATGATCTCTTCCTCAGTCCTTAGATCAGCCCATACATCTTCTACCAGGGAGATATGTGATGGGGTTTTCCTTTTGATCTTTTCCTTTACCCCCCTAAAGTCAAAATGGTTTCTCCTCTTGAACTGGTTCAATGTCACCAATTGCATTTTAGTTTCAAGAGCTTTAGCTTTTGTAGTAGTAGCAATAGAGTATCTGCCAATCTCCACAGGAAACTTGAAACTAGGCTTCTTTAGTTCTATCTGCTTATTATGCATGACAATCATTTGTCGACATAACTCCATCAAAACAATTTTGTCACTAGGGAACTTGGTTAGCATGTAGGGATATCCCTAGAAGTAGCCAACCCTCAGATAAGTAAAGGTTGGGAATTGAAGATACAGAGAACCAAACCTGTTTACCACCTCCCAAGCTTCATCTAATACTCTCTTCTGTTCCAGTTGTGGATCAAAAAGATACATGAACACTGCAAAGAAAGCATTGTTCACCCTCTGGAAATGATGAATGGATCCTTTCAGAGCCAATTGGGGGTAATACTGATATAAAGGAATGACTCTTCGATCTCCCTCTGAGCTTAACCCTGGAAAGCTTCCCATAGATGCAGCTGCATATACCAAGTAAGATGTCATATAGAATTTGGAAGTGGTTGACACCTTGGTTAACTGCTCATGAAGAACATTACTAATCTACTTACCCTAGAAAATATTTTGTTTCCCTTGAAGGATGATTTTGATATAGGGATACATCCACTCATGGAAAGTGGAAGATGAAGGTAGCCCTCTAACTCTGTTGAGAAGAGTTATCAAGTCACTAACCTTTGTTTGGTGTGGATCCTGATCAGTCTCCAAGTGGGAGATTGTTGGTATGTGGTGACTAATCATGCAAGTATTGTACACTCATAACATATCCTTTTTGGAGTTTGGGGCTAGGCCGGTCCCTAAGCTGGGATTCAGGGGCGGCAACCCCCAAGAAGCAAGGGTTCAGAGGTGCAGCCCCCCAAATTTTTTTTCCCTCTTTTTTTCTTGTTCGGAGTCAGTTGTTAATTTTTGTTAATTGACAAAAGAAAAATGACATTGTAAGAACCTAATTCTAGAAGCTTCCAAAAAGATTGATATAAGTGGTTGGGATGTATGTTGTGGGTGTGGAATTCATGAGATTGTAATCTGTTTTGCACTAGATAATAAAATCATTGGATGGCTAAGTTTCTGTGGATGTAGCCCATTTTGGGTGAACCACATTAAATTTCTATGTTGATCTCTTTTGTGTTGTTCTTGATTTTAATATTTAGATTATTTAGTCTGCATATAATTGTTAGTGTTTATTGCTTCAATCTACCCTAACCCTAACAACCTCTTCAACAAAGTCACTCCTTGAAAAACTCCTTGGCCATCTAGAGAGATTAAACCTAGCAGTTTTCAGACATTTAGTGCTTATAATCCTTTTGGCTTTCTCAGTATTCTTGTCATATTCCTTTTGAACAATATTGAAATCAAGCTCTGTAATATCCTCTGCACCATGACACATGAATATTTTGTTTATGAACTCTACATCCATCCCCATTATCAAATTGCCATGTGCATCAGCCACTATCCTATTGTCTCTATTATAAAAATGAGCTACTTGAAGGACAAAATCAGTGCTATGAGCTACTATGAGAAAAGATGCAACCAAATGAAGATTATTGTTTATAATCCTTTGCATGTAGTGACTTGGATTATCATTCTTTGTCCTTTCTACAAATTCATCCATATCAACATGGCCAATCTTTGTATCTCATATCTCATCCACATTTGATGTGACTGATGTGATGGGGAACACACCCTAGTACTTGTACTTGATACCTTTGATTTTCTTTGGAGAGGGATTGGTCATTTGAAAGATGAAATCCTTTGGTTGAGAACAAGAACTTGAAAATCTTGCAGAAGCAACTACAACAATTGAAGGCATGATTTTGTAGTGTTAATGGAAAATTGGCATTTGGGAAACTACATTATTGAAAATCATGATTAAAAACATGAGCTTGAAGGGGCCAAAGAGTAATCGAAGTGAAGAACTAAGCAAAAGCAGGCAAGGTTTAACAAATGTGAAAATTCTCTAGAGTTAGAGAGTTTTGTGACATTGATGTACGGGTGGCAAAAATCGCTGCCCCTACATGTACTAGAGAAATCTTTCCAAGTGTATCTATTTAACTACACTGGACAACTAAGAAGGGGGGTGAATCAGTTGTCCTAAAACTTTTAACCAATTATGAACATCAACTAATCAATTACTTATATTCTGATATAGCAATGAAAGCATAAAATGAGAAGCTCAACTCAATAACATAATCAACACAGAAGACACCATATTTTTATGTGAAAAACTTGAAGAGGGAAAAACCACGATGGGTGTTAGCCCACAAAAGTATATAAGTTATATCAATAATGAAAAATAGAGGCTCACTGCCTACATGGCTCACTACCCAAATTACTCATTGCAAGAATGGCTCACTCCCAAAGGGTTTGTCACTGCCAAGGGTAGGTTCACTACCAAAATGATGAACTGATTAATTAGCATCTACTTCATGCCTAGGTTCAGTTCCTTTGAAGTACAATTAATCTCCATTACTCTACTCTTTCACACCTTCGCACTTATCTCCTCATATTCACACCTTCATACATCTTGCAATTCATTACAAGTCTTTATACAAGTCATCAACCTTGGAATATACATCAAAATCAGCAATACATTCATCAATCTTTGGAACAATCTCCAAGGTTGGCATTACAAACATTCATAGAATAGGTCTAGACCTAATACAAAATCAACTAAGGAAACTATGTAAAGATGTATGCGGATCACATTTCTCTTTAGCAGGGACTCAAATGCAATCTTCCACATCATTTCACACCTCTACAATCTTCAATGCTTCTTTGTAGTTAATGAAATCAACCAAGTTGGCCAAGACTAGTGAGAATATTACGTATTCTAAGAGCATTCTTCAACCATGATCCAAATTTCTCTCCGCAGACCAATCCAAAGGTAGGAACATTGATGAAGAGGGTTACTCATAAAACACACAACAACAAAAATGGCACACAGAAAATAGAACATTTCTTTATTGATTTGGACAACTCATTACATTACAAAAGCTCAATTACAATTAGAGGAATCAATCCTCCACAAACTGCAACATACTACAACTACACATCACCAGGCTCTAAAATCTTCTACCTTCTGTCACCCCAAATTAGTTAGGGTTTCTATTTTCCCACCTATTCTTGACTCTACACTTTCCCCCCTTAACTCTACCACCACCTAGGGTTCCCAAAATAGTCATAAATAACACTTTTTGTTAGCTTCCAGCTAAATTTCAAAATTTGCAACTCCCTCCAAAAGTAGGTCAACTTCTAGGAAGCCTAACTTTTGATCTGGGTGTCTGATTGATGAACCATTTTAAGAACTGAAAAGATCGTGATGTGAACTATCACGCTGGAAATCTATAAATAGATTTTCATCAACTTTTTGGGATGTTATGGGATGTTTTAGTGACTCATATCTCATTTAAAAAAATTTTAGGGGCTTTTTAGAAAACAAAAACTTTAATATCTTTCAGTTCACAAATGATCTTTGTCTGATTCCTTTGCCAAAGGTCTTATATTTCAGTTATGAAGCTTTCTATAAGTTTTTGCTTCAATTTGTGCCCAAATGTAAACTTTTTTAAAATGGTAATTACACTTTCCAAAACTGGCAATTTGTTATATTTAGTAGTTTGGAAAAACTGAAAGTCCCACATCATTATTCAGGAGATTATGGAACTAGAAACACTAATTATGGAATGAAATGAAAACAACTGCAATGATTTTGAATCAACTTCTTTTTGGGTGATGCAATATTGCCCTTACACCACTGGATGCTCCCACATCAGACACCAAGGGTAATTTGATAAGTGACCCTGTCACGTCTCAGGTGTTTGTTTGATGAAAACCCAAATGGTCAACCTCTACCTTAGACAAACAAGAATAATCTTCAATAGGCCTTCCTTTCCATTTCACCAAATATTCTTCATATTGCCTATTCTGAGTACTTCTTCCAACACAACTATCCAAGATCTCTTCTATCTCCTCTGTTGAAGTAGATACCAAAATACTCCATTGTTCTTCTATTGGTCCATCCTTTGTTCCATATTCATGATATTCTATTAAATCAGCAATGTTGAACATAGGTTAAATATTGATCCCACTTGGCAGTTCTACCTCATATGCATTTCTTGAATCATGCTTCTTTAGGATTCTGTACAGTCCAAATTTCTTCATTTTCAACTTATTATATGCTCCAATTAGGAACCTTTCTTTTCTCAAGTGAACCATGACTTCATCTCCTGCCTAGAACTCCTTATATATCTTCTTCTGATCTACCTTAGCCTTGTACTGAATATTCATCTTATTAATGTGGTTTCTCACCTCTTCATGCAAATTCTTCAGATGTTTTACAAAGTCTTCAGCTTTAGCCCTTGTCTTCTCTCCTTTGTCAAGCTTCCTTAACTCAAAAGTATTTTTTGGGCTACTGCCATATACAATCTAGAATGGTGATTTACCAGTACTCCTATTAATATAATTGTTGTAAGCAAATTCTTCCAATGGTAAAATCAAATCCCATCTCTTGGGTTATCTCATACTAAGCATCATAGTAGGTTACCCAAACTCCTATTGACCACTTCCGTCTGTCCATCAGTTTGTGGATGGTGTGCAGAACTAAACTTCAAATCTATCTTCAACTTCTTCCACAATGTCCTCCAGAAATAACCAACAAACTTGGTATCTTGGTCTAAAACTATGCACTTTGGTAGACCATGTAATATAACCACCTCCCTAAAAAATAACCCTGCAATACGAACAACATCATTAGTCTTATTGCAAGGAATAAAATGTGCCATCTTTGAGAATATATCCACCACCAAAAAAATGGAATCATGTCCTCTCTATGTCCTTGGTAAACCTAGAACAAAATCCATACTAATATCATCTAGTATTCTGACTTTCTCCATTCACCATCTGACATACTCTACAACTTTGCACAAATTTCCTCACATCCTGCTGCAACTATGGCCAATAATAATTTTCACCAACAATAGCAATGGTCTTATCTTGACCAAAGTGTCTAGCCAATCCTCCACTATGCTTCTCCTTAATCAGGTTCTCTCTCATGGAACTCCTCAGAATGCACAACCAGCTTCCTTTGAACAACATGGCATCTTGGATTATGAAATCCAACCATTTTGTCTTGTCCAAAGTAACAGGTTCCAGACGAGTTTTCCATGTCTCTTCAAAATCTAGATCTTTAGGATACAAAATTTTAAGCTCATCAAACCCAACAACCTCTATCTTCATTTTTGTCAACAAATTTTGCATTCTGCTCAAGGCATCTGCAACTCTGTTGGACTTCCCACTGCTGTGCTTCAAAACAAAAGTATAACTCTACAAAAACTCAACCCATTTTAAATGTCTTTGGTTCAACTTTCCTTGACTATTAAGATACTACAAAGCTAGATGATCAGTATATAAAACAAACAATTTTGGCAATAGATAATGTCTCCATTTCTTCAAAGCCTGAACTATAGCATAAAATTCCTGATCATAAACAAAATACTTTTTCTTGGCATCAATAAGCTTCTCACTAAAATAGGAAATGGTTTTACCTTCTTGACTCAAAATAGCTCCTATAGCACTACCACTAGCATCACAATCTACCTGAAACACCTTATTGAAATCTGGAAGTGCCAAAACAGGTTGCTCTGTGACTTTCTGCTTCAATGTATCAAAGCTTTTATCTACTCCTTTAGTCCATCTAAATTCTTTTCTATGCCCTCTCATTGTCTTAGTTAGAGGTGCACAAATGCTACTAAAATTCCTGATAAACTTTCTGTAAAAACTTGCCAAACCATGAAAAGATCTTACCTCTGTAGCACTCCTCGGTGTAGGCCATTCAATGATAGCCCTTACCTTTTCTGGGTCCATCTTAAGACCTTCCTCTGAGACAAAAAATCCAAGGCATACCAACTCCTTTGCAAAACTACATTTCTTTAAATTATTCAACAACTTCTCCTACCTCAGCTTCTCTAAAACTCTTCTAATATGCATCAGATGCTCATCCCAAGTCTTACTAAAAATCAAAATATCATACAAATAAACAATAACAAAACTTCCCAAAAATTCTTTTAGTACCTCGTTCATAAGCCACATGAATGTGCTCGGTGCATTGGTTAGCCCAAATGGCATGACTAACCATTCATACAAGCCCTCCTTTGTCTTGAAGGCTATCTTCCATTCATCTCCTTCTCTGATTTGGATCTAGTGATACCCACTCTTCAAGTCACTCTTCATGAAGTACTTGGCTTCACTCAAACAATCCATTATGTCATCCATTCTTGGTAATGGAAATTTGTACTTGATTGTGATCTTTTCATGGCTCAAGAATCTCTACACATTCTCTACTCTCCATCTTTCTTTGGTACTAGTACTGTAGGTACCACACATGGACTCAGACTCTCCCTTATCAGTCCCTTCCTTAACAACTCGTGAACTTGTCTATTCAACTCTTCATTCTCTGCTAGAGTCATTCTATCAGCTGCCTTATTTGGCAAACTGGCTCCTGGTATCAAATCCATTTGATGACTTATCTTCCCCACTAGTGGTAAGCCTTCTAGTACATTGTCAGAGATAATGTCCTAAAATTCTTCCAACATATTTGAAACTTCTGCTAGTACATCTTCACATTTCTCTTGACTAATCTTAGGAATCAATGCAAAGCAATGACGCTCATGCTTCATACCCTCCAAAAATTTCTTACCATCTACCAAGCAAATTCTAGTAGTACTACATACCTTTTCTTCCACTTCCTTCAAGGGCTTCAACTTATGACAAACTCCATCCTTTGTTAGGGAATATGTGTTTGCATGGCCATCATGGACAGTGCTCCTATCATACTACCACGGCCTCCCCAACATCATATGACATGCATCCATCGGTATGATATCACACATCACCTCATCATGGTAGTCCCCAATCTTGAACTTCACTAAACACTACTCATTGACCAAAGCTCTATGGTCCTTCTGCAACCATGCAATCTGATATGGATGTGGATGCTTTCTTCTTATCAACTTCAACTTGTCAACCATCTCCTCTAAAACAAGATTGTTTGTGCTTCCACTATCAATAATAATATCACAACACATATGTTGACATTTACACTTTGTGCAGAATAAACTCTTCCTCTAATTGGGTTCTTTCTCTGCATTCAACAAAGTTCCTCTAACAACTAGGGTTTCTCCCCTTTCAACATCTTCAGAATGTTTAGACTACACATGTTCATCTACATGTGCAACTTGTGCATTACCTTCAGGTCTTCTATGTTGCAAGTATAAGGTGAACTAGTGTTGTCATTGATGTCAACATACTCATATTGCATTGACAAGAAGAATTGGATGAGCAGTGTGCTGAGGATATTGAGAAAATTAGCCTCAGTCAGGAACAGTGAAGAACAGTGATGAGAAGAAGGCAAATGTACTGTATAGGATGAGAACTGGAGGATGCAGATTAAAGGGTTTGTAGATATGAGTCTTGAGATGTTTCAGTTAAGATTTCAGAGGTTCGCATGAAGATCTGAAGGAGTTGTGGCTGTCGGTGTGGAACCAGTTCTGGCAAGTGTTCAGAGGTGACAGAGGATCACAGAAAGGTCCGGTGAGGTCTAGAATTGTATAATCCTAATCTGCAGATTGGAAGGAGTGTTTGGGATGTCCTTGTGATGTGTCATCTTGAGTTGTGTATGATTTGGAGGTCTGGAAGTACCTTTTGCATTATGATAGTGACGACAGACTGTGTTCTTGAAGTTTCGGATGAGGAAGAGAAGAGATTCCAGTAAGTAGAGGAAGTGCAGATGTACCTGGTCATTCAGGTAGGCTTGCGAAGGTCCTTGGATCATGTTGAGGTTGTGTTGTTGGTCCGCATTGATGGTAGAGCCTAGAATTGAAGATATTCTTCTGGATGAAGTTCTTGCTCTGACTAGCTGACCGAATGAGTTGTTCATCCTGCAAATGTTCTTGTGGTGGCCGACCGGATGTGTTATTCATCTTGCGGATATTCTTATGTTTGTTTGCCGACTTAGATGATTGTTCCTAAGTCGATGACTTGTATAAATAAAGGTTTGTGAGTTCATTTTGGTGTGTGGATTGTGTGGATGAATATGGTATAGTGAAGAGAAGTGCGAAAGGCAGAGCAGGGGTTTTTGGGCTTAAATGGAACTGATTCAGACATAGTAGAGATGTCATTCTCCAGTTCAAGATTGTGATTCTTATCACTTTGTAGACAGTGTGTCTCCTTGTAGGTAGTGGGCCTCTTTGTGAGCAGTGTGCTTGGGTAGTGAGCCCTAATTGGCAAGTGCCATTTTTTTATTCTTCTAATAGAGAATAATCCTTGGGTTAATCACCCCATGGTTTTTCCCTTAACCAGGTTTTCCACGTCAAAATCTTGGTGTTCAATGCATTGATGTTTATCTACTCTTGTGTTTGTGCATCATGCTTTCATGGATGATTAATTGATATGTTGTTAACTAACAAAGAAGAATCAAGTGTTTAAAGTAGAGAGCAGGTTTTTATACAACTAATTCACCCCCCCTCTTAGTTGTATGCCCTAGATCCAACAATTGGTATCAGAGCCAAGTTCCTCTGAAAGAAGCTTAATCGCTTGAGGAGATCCAGGATGTTGTCATACAACAAGGATAGTCTAAAGTTCGATGGAACCAACTTCACTCTCTAGAAAGGTTGCATGAAATGTCACTTGGAATGTATGGGAAAGCATACTTGGCCATGGTCTCAAAACCATATGTACCTCCACAAGGTGGTCCGACAACTCTGAATGAAATCACAGATGCTGAAAACAATCTGCGGACCAAGGAAGCTCTTCTAAGTGCATTGAATGACTCAGATCTCTCAAATGTTATTGACCTACCAACTACATATGAGATCCTGACTAAACTGGAACTTCTGTATGAAGAAGATGAGTTTGTCAAGAGTGCAAGGTTGCAAAGTCTGAAAGGGAAATTTGAAAGATTGAAGATGAGAGATGATGAAAACATCACTACTTTTATGCCACGAGTGAATGAGTTGGTGTGTGGAATTAGAAATGCTGGTGGAACTCTAGATGAAAATGAGATTATTTGCAAAATCCTCAAATCCCTTCCTAATGCCTACAAAATCAAGGTTGCTACCATTGATGAATTCAAATCTCACACAACTGTCACAAGAGAACAATTGGCTAGCAAACTAGCTGTAGTTGAAATGACCGAGTTTGGAGATGATCCACCCAAGTCTGAATCTGCTTTCAAAGCCAATGCCTATGTGAAAGGAAAACAGAGATTTGATCTGGGAGAAAACTCTTCAAGGAAGATGTCATGGTATGATCAAGCAAGAAGAGACATGGAAGAAGAAGAAGCAGAAACAGCTCAACTTGAAGCCCTCATTGCAAAGAGACTGCCAAGAGGATCCAGTAAGTATGAAGGAAAACTACATTTAAGTGCTTTAACTGCAATAAGATTGGTCATTTTGCTTCAAGATGTCCGGAAAGATCTGCAAGGTCTAATACTAACAGACAAAGGTTTCAAAAGAACTGCTATTATGTTCATGAAGAAGATGACAATGAAGGTGTAACAGATGATGAATCAGAACTAGGAAGCAAATCCGGAAATGAATGGGTGTTTATTGCCATCAAGGAAGAAGATTCAATATCCTCTAAATCTATCAATCCCAAGGTTGTGGAAAGAGCTTTGGCTGCTCAAGTGGAAGAAAAGGATGATTGGGTTATTGACAGTGGATGCTCTCACCATATGACTGGTGACAAGAATAAGTTCTTGGATTTGGAAAGGTATGAAGGAGGAATGGTAAAGTTTGGTGACAACTCTACTGGTAGAATCAGAGGTAGGGGAACTATTTCCTTTGATGGAAAGAGCAAAATAGGTAATGTACTATATGTTAAAGGATTGAAGCACAATCTTCTCAGTGTTGGTCAGTTAGTGGACAAAGGCTATGATCTCTGGTTCAAAAATGAAAAATGCAGAATCTTTACAAGCTCTGGAACTGAAATTGCATCCGGTACTCAGACAAAAGGTAACATCTTTCATCTGGTTGGTTCAAATAAAAGTTGTCTGTTTGTTCAAGTTGATCAGAGTTGGTTATGGCATAGAAGAATGTGTCATGTAAATTTTGATAACATCATCAAGATAAGCAATAATCAGGCTGTAAGAGATCTTCCAAAATTGATGAAACCTACAAATAGTTTGTGCAAAGAATGTCAGCTAGGTAAACAGAATAGAGTCTCTTTCAAAAGAAAAGATCAGTCCTCTACCGAATTGTTGGAATTAGTACATACTGATCTCTGTGGTCCGACAAGAATTAAGAGTCTGCAAGGTGATAGATATTTCATGTTGCTAATTGATGACCATTCCTAGATGATGTGGGTTACCTTCCTAAAAGAGAAATCATAAGCCCTTGAGAAGTTCAAAATCTTCAAAGCTATGGTAGAGAATCAAACCGGATTGAAATTGAGGTGTCTAAGGTCTGATAGAGGTGGTGAATTTACATCTGGTGAGTTCATTGACTTTTGTGAGAAGTAGGGTATAAGGAGACAGTTGTCTGCTCCTAGGACTCCACAGCAGAATGGAGTAGTTGAGAGAAAGAACCGGACCATCCAGGAAGCTGCCAAGACAATGATGTTGGAAGCAAATGTTTTGGAAAGAAGCTATCAGCCTGCAGTCTATACTCTCAATCGAGTTCAAATCAGAAACAATACCGGTAAGACCCCCTATGAACTCTGGTTTGGCATCACTCCTACTATGAAATATTTCAGAGTATTTGGTAGCAAGTGTTATATTAAAAGAGATGAAGATCTAGGAAAGTTTGATGCTAGAAGTGATGAAGAAATTTTCTTGGGTTACTCCACTCAAAGCAAAGCATACCGGTGTTACAATAAGAGACTGAGGAAGATGATAGAAAGCACTAATGTGAAAGTTGATGAAGGAATTGAGAAGCCCTCAAGATTTTATGAGTTTGATGAAGATGACCAAGATGGTGTTCAGGTTCAAAGAACTCAATTCTCTCCGGTAAGTCAGAGTCAGCCTGATCTGGTAAATCAGGAAGAAGAGATAGGTCTGAATGAGCCTGATCAAGAAGCAGCAGTGCAGGATACTCCCAAAATTCCAAGGTATGTAAGACTAAACCACTCTGAAGATCTGATCATAGGTGACAGAAGCAAAGGTGTACAAACTAGAAGGAATGTTGCTCAAAATCAGGATGAATGTTGTCTGATTTCAAAGATTGAACCTAAAACAATAAATGAAGCCTGCAATGATGAAAACTGGACCAAAGCAATGGAAGATGAATTGATGCAAATTGAGAAAAATCATACTTGGGATCTTGTTCCCAGACCTAGAGACAGGAATGTGATTGGAACCAAATGGGTCTTCCAGAACAAACTGAATGAAGCTAGTGAAGTAATCAGAAACAAAGCTAGATTGGTCTGCAAAGGTTACTCTCAAATAGAAGGAATTGATTTTGAAGAGACCTTTGCTCCGGTGGCAAGAATTGAAGAAGTCAGATTATTTCTTGCATTTACTGCCTTTAAAGACTTCAAGGTATATCAGATGGATGTCAACTCTGCCTTCCTAAATGGTGATCTGGAAGAAGAAGTTTACATTGAACAACCGGATGGATTTCAATTGTCTGATAATGATGATATGGTCTGCAAGTTGAAGAAAGCATTTCATGGATTAAAGCAAGCCCCAAGAGCATGGTATGAAAGGTTGGATAAGCATCTTGTGCAAATTGGATTCAATAAAGGTACTACTAACAGTAACTTATATTTCAAAATTGATCATGAAAACATTTTGATTGTTGAAGTGTTTGTGGATGATATCTTTTTTGGAGGAAGAGATAGTATGTGCAAAACTTTTGCAAACCAGATGAAAAGTGAGTTTGAAATGTCTATGCTTGGTGAAATGAATTTCTTCTTGGGTCTACAAATTACTCAAACAAAGAAAGGGATCTTCTTTTCTCAGACTAAATATGTGAAAGAATTGTTGAGGAAATTTGGTATGGAAGATTCAAAGCCAATGAACACTCCCATGGCAACCGGATGTAAGTTGAGCAAAGATGATGGCTCCCTAAAGGCAGATCAGACAAAGTATAGATCAATGATTGTTGGATTGTTGTATCTCACTCAAACTAGACCAGATATAATGCAGGCTATTGGTCTTGTAGCAAGATTTCAGGCTGATCCTAAAGAATCTCATGTTATGGCAATCAAAAGAATTTTCAGGTACTTGAAAGGAACAGCTGAGTATGGTCTATGGTACCCTAGAGATCCAAATTTCTTTCTTCATGCTTACACATACACAAATTGGGCAGGAGATGTGGATGACCGGAAGAGCACCAGTGGTGGAGCATTCTTTTTGGGGAAGAGATTGGTTTCTTGGCTAAGCAAGAAACAAGATGCAATATCTCTGTCTACAACTAAAGCAGAATACATTGCAGCAGCAGGTAGTTGCACTCAAATCTTATGGATGAAGCAGATGGTAAGAGACATTAAAGTTGAATATGAGGAGCCTATCACAATTTTCTCTGATAATTCAAGTGCAATTAATATTTCTAAGAATCTGGTATTGCATTCTAAGACTAAGCACATATCTATCAAGTTTCACTTTTTGAGAGAACAAGTGAACAAGGAAGAAGTCAGATTGGAGTATGTTCCCTCCAAGGATTAGATTGCAGATATCTTTACTAAACCTCTTCCCAAAGACTCTTTTGAATATCTCCAGGAGAAGCTAGGGGTCATGGCCCCTCTGGTGATGAACTATGATACATTGATGTGCATTAGTTCGGTGGATATCACAGTCATATCTTGTGATCCAGATTGATGATGGCGAGCTGCTACTAAGGGGGAGCAGCTGGTATGATTCTGATGTTCAAGAATTGTAAGTATGAGCCATTTGCCATTGATGTCAAAGGGGGAGAGAAGACATGTGAAAAACAAGTAGCTGATGATCAAAGGGGGAGTAGTAAATGAGGAGAAGACATGTTGCTGATAGGGGGAGCTGTGACAGAAAGGAGAAGTTCTCGTCTTGATGATTTTTCACATCATATGTTGCCATCAATGACAAAGGGGGAGATTGTTGCAAGTATGAGGTGAACCAGTGTTGTCATTGATGTCAACATACTCATATTGCATTGACAAGAAGAATTGGATGAGCAGTGTGCTGAGGATATTAAGAAAATTAGCCTCAGTCAGGAACAGTGAAGAACAGTGATGAGAAGAAGGCAAATGTACTGTATAGGATGAGAACTGGAGAATGTGGATTAAAGGGTTTGTAGATATGAGTCTTGAGATGTTTCAGTTAAGATTTCAGAGGTCCACATGAAGATCTGAAGGAGTTGTGGCTGTCAGTGTGGAACAAGTTTCGGCAAGTGTTTAGAGGTGACAGAGGATCACAGAAAGGTTTGATGAGGTCCAGAATTGTGTAATCCTAATCTGTAGATTGGAAGGAGTGTTTGGGATGTCCTTGTGATGTGTCATCTCAAGTTCTGTATGATTTGGAGGTCCGAAAGTACCTTTTGCATTATGACAGTGACGACAGATTGTGTTCTTGAAGTTCCGGATGAGGAAGAGAAGAGATTCCAGTAAGTAGAGGAAGTACGGATGTACCTGGTCATTCAGGTAGGCTTGTGAAGGTCCTTGGATAATGTTGAGGTTGTATTGTTGGTCTGCATTGATGGTAGAGCCTAGAATTGAAGATATTCTTCTGGATGAAGTTCTTGCTCTGACTAGCTGACCGGATGAGTTGTTCATCCTGCAAATGTTCTTGTGGTGGCCAATCAGATGTGTTATTCATCTTGCAGATATTCTTATGGTTGTTTGCCGACTTAGATGATTGTTCCTAAGTTGATGACTTGTATAAATAAAGGTTTGTGAGTTCATTTTGGTGTGTGGATTGTGTGGATGAATATGGTATAGTGAAGAGAAGTGCGAAAGGCAGAGCAGGGGTTTTTGGGCTTAAATGGAACTGATCTAGACATAGTAGAGATGTCATTCTCCATTTCAAGATTGTGATTCTTATCACTTTGTAGATAGTGTGTCTCCTTGTAGGCAGTGGGCCTCTTTGTGAGCAGTGTGCTCAGGCAGTGAGCCCTAATTGGCAAGTGCCATTTTTTTTATTCTTCTAACAGAGAATAATCCTTGGGTTAATCACCCCATGGTTTTTCCCTTAACCGGGTTTTCCACGTCAAAATCTTGGTGTTTAATGTGTTCATGTTTATCTGCTCTTGTGTTTGTGCATTATGCTTTCATGGATGATTAATTGATATGCTGTTAACTAACAAAGAAGAATCAAGTGTTTAAAGTAGAGAGCAGGTTTTTATACAACTGATTCACCCCCCCTCTCAGTTGTATGCCCTAGATCCAACATTCTATTTGTCCTTCCTTGATGATGTGGACACTCATATGCTTAATGCTCCGCATTGGAAACAGGTTCCTCTGAAACCTCCTCTTCTAGGTTCTTTCCTAGGTCGGCCTCTTCCTCTTCCTCTTTGCTCACCATTGTTTTGGTCACGAGGGTGGTAGGCATTATCCCCTCTCTGATTTTGACTGGTGTGAGCTTCTTCACTTTTATTTTGATCTTCATTACGGCCTCCATAGGGTCTTCCACCAATCCTTCTGCCTCGACCTCTTCCCCTTTACTTTCTATCAAATCTTTTATTCATCTTCTTTTCCACCTTCAGGGAAAACTAGTACACATCTTCTATGGTGGTCATTCTGACCAGGCTTAGCTCCTCTTGAATACTTGGGCTCAACCCATTAATGTAACAGGCTACCTTCTCCTTGTTGGCCTTTGCATGGCCTATCCTAATAGTAATCTTATAAAACTTTTTTGTATACTCCTTAACAGACCTATTACCTTGCTTCAATCCTTGTAGCTTCTTTAGCAACTCCATCTCATAGTCTACAAGAATGAACTACTTCTTTAGTTTCTCCACCATCCAATCCCATCTAGTGATCTTTCCTTTTCCTCTTCTATTCCTCTCTAATTGGACCTCCTTCCACCAAATACTGGTGTGGCCCTTCAACTTTGTTTTTGCAAACTTGACCTGATTTGAGTCCTCCACATCTTCATACTTGAAATACTCCTCCATGACATTGATCCAATCAATAAGTTGTTCTAGATTCAAATCTCTAGAATATATAGAAACTTCAATCCTGGGCCTCTTTCCAATCTTAGAAATGGCCCTCAACAACCTAACTTCTACAGGATCTCCTACAGCTTCTTGTTCTCCATCAGATAGCTCTTCTTTAGCTTCATCCTCACTTTCTTCTCTTGTTCTCAGCTCAAACTCTCTTTGCAGCTCCTCTTGCAATGCATCAATTTACCTTTGTAGGGATCTAAAACCCTCTTCCATCAAAGTATTCCTCCCAATATGATTTCTTCAAAGAGGCATCTTGATCTCCATAGTAAACCCATAACCTCAGGTCCTGGTGCAAACTGCCTCATGGTCGGTGATCTATCTACACACTGAAAAACCCTTGCTCTGATACTACTTGATGAAGGGGGTAATCATAAAACACACAACAAAAAAAATGGTACATAGAAAATAGAATATTTATTTATTGATTTGGACAACTCATTACATCCCAGAAGTTCAATTACAATCAAAGGAATCAATCCTCCATAGACTGCAACACACTACAGCTACACATCACCAGGCTCTGGAATCTTTTGCCTTCTGTCTCCCCAAATCAGTTAGGGTTTCTATTTTCCCACCTATTCTTAACTCTACACTTTCCCCCCTTAACTCTACCACCACCCAAGGTTCCTAAAATAGTCATAAATAGCACTTTTTGGTAGCCTCCAGCTAAATTTCAAAATTTACAACTCCCTCAAAAAGTAGGTCAACTTCTGAGAAGCATAACTTTTGATCCGAGTGTCCGATTGACGAACTATTTTAAGCACTAAAAAGATCACGATGTAAACTATCACATCAAAAATCTATAAATAGATTTCCATCAACTTTTCTAGACATTATGGGATGTTTTAGTTCCTCATATCTCGTTTTAAAAATTTTTAGGGGCTTTTCAGAAAATAAAAACTTTAATATCTTTCAATTCACAATTGATCTTTGTCTGATTCCTTCACCAAAGGTCTTATATTTCAGTTATGAAGCTTTTTGTAAGTTTTTGCTTCAATCTGTGTCAAAATGCAAACTTTCCTAAAATGGTAGCTACACTTTCCAAAACTAGCAATTTGCTATATTTAGTAGTTTGGAAGAAATGAAAGTCCTTCATCATAATTCAAGAGATTATAGAACCAGAGACACTAATTATGGAAAGAAATGAAAACAATTACAATGATTTTGAAGCAAGTTCTTTTTGGTTGATGGAAGATTTCCCTTACACCACTAGATGCTCCTACATCAAACATGATTAGGAGACATCCACAAGCACATTATAATCATCAGGAACACCTGCACAATCTCTAATCACTCTGTCAATAAGATTCTTCAAACTAGAGCAAAAGAACAACACTATTAACCACTGTCATGAGTAAAAAATAGCTTGTAGACCACCAAATCATAAACAGTTGCAATTGAAGGCACTTAACATCATCACAGACTTAGTTCCAAATCCACAGATAAAAATACTACAATACAAAGTAATGCAAAGAAAAAAAAACTTTCTCCTTGTCACCACCAAACATATAGAAAAAGTAGTTTTCACATTGGTGAACACAACTTACTCAAATCTTCATTCTGGAGGCTCAAACTTGGAATATAATATCTTCAGAAAGACTTCTAAATAACTTCCAATTAGCAGGCAAAGATATTTATTCTACAAGAAATGTAGAGCGTTCTTCTGGACTATTCTTCTGCATGTAATGCACTATTTAGATGATGCAATTCACTATTTTTATCGGATGAGCTAATTTCTCAATATCCTCAACATCTACAAGCAAGTAACAAAATGAAGGCACAGTTGACACCAATGACAACATAGATATATTGACATCAATGACAACACTGATTAGGCACATACTTGCAACAATCTCCCCCTTTATCATTGATGGCAACATATGATGTGAAAAACTGAGACCATCAAGACAAGATTCTCCCCCTTTCTCTTTACACATCTGTATTCTTTTTCCCCCTAAGTTTTTCACATGATTTCTCTCCCCCTTGACATCAATGGTAATGGGCACATACTTGCATTCTTCTGCTCTGATCCACTTACTTTATTAGAAACATCTAGCTACTCCCCCTGAGAGGTAGCCTTTAGAACAGCAATTTAATCAAAGAATGACACTTTGAGCTCCACCGGATTGATGCATTCCTATGCATCTTAGTTCAGGAGGAGGGGTAATGACCTCTAACTTTTCTCTGAGATACTCAAAGGTATCTTTAGGCAAAGGCTTAGTGAAGATGTCTACAATATGATCATTTGTAGACACATATTCCAACTTTACTTCATTCTCTATCATCTTCTCTCTAAAAAAGTGATACCTTATTGATACGTGCTTTGTTCTTGAATGCATCACTGGATTCTTTGAAATGTTTATGGCACTTGTATTATCACAAATGATTGTAATTGGATCTTCATACACAACTCTTATGTCCTTCAAAGTCTGCTTCATCCATAACACTTGAGTGCAACAACATGCTGGTGCAATATACTTTGCTTCTACAATTGACAAAGGGATTGAATCTTGTTTCTTGCTCAGCCATGAGACCAATCTATTGCCCAAGAAGATGGCACCTCCACTTGTACTCTTCATGTCATCAACATCTCTGGCCCAATCAACATCTATATAAGCACTGAGAGTGAAATCATTGTCCTTTGGATACCATAAGCCATGATCTGGAGCACCTTTTAAGTATCTCAATATTCTCTTAACTGCCATAACATGTGATTCTCTTGGATCAGCTTGAAACCTTGCAACAAGACAAACTACATGCATACTATTAGGTCTAGTTTGAGTTAGACAAAGTAATCCTCCAATCATGGATCTGTATTTTTTTTATCAGCCTTAGGTGATTCATCAATTTTTCTTAACTTGCAGCTAGTCACCATGGGAGTACATACTAGTTTAGATTCTTCCATCCCAAACTTCTTCAACAACTCTTTCACATACTTAGACTAAGATATGAAGATTCCTTTATCTGATTGATTTATTTGTAGACCTAGAAAGAAATTCATCTCACAAAACATGGACATCTCAAACTCTTTTTTCATTTCACCAACAAATTTCATACACATAGTTTCATTGCCTCCAAAGATGATATCATCAACAAAGACTTCAACAATCAAAATTTTATCATCATTAATTTTGAAATAAAGATTATTGTTAGCAATGCCTTTATTGAACCCTAATTGCAATAAGTACTTATCCAACCTTGCATACCAGGCTCTAGGAGCTTTCTTGAGTCCATACAAAGCTTTCTTCACTTTGCACACAAAATCACATTGGTTTAATAACCTAAATCCCTCTGGTTTCTCAATGTAAACTTTCTCTTCCAACTCACCATTCATAAATGCAGACTTCTCATCCATCTAATACACTTTGAAATCTTTGTGGGCTGCAAATGCCAAAAATATTCTGATTGCCTCAATCTAAGCTATAAGAGAAAAAGTTTCTTCAAAATCTAGTCCTTCAATCTAAGAGTGTCCTTTGCATACAAGCCTTGCCTTATTCCTTACAACTTCTCTATTCTAATTCAGCTTATTCCTGAAAACCCATTTGGTTCCAATAACATTTTTGTTAGTAGGTTTGGGAACTAATTCCCAAGTATCATTCTTTTCTATTTGCATCAACTCTTCCTCTATGTCTTTTACCTAGCTTTCATCATTGTATGCTTCATTCATAGTTGTTGGTTCAACTTTTCAAAGAAAATAGTAATTGACTTGTTCATCTGTAGCTCTTCTCCTTGTCGGTACACCTTTGTTTTTGTGACCTATAATCTGATCTTCAGAATGATTGATCCTTACATACTTGGGAGTCTTGACAACATTTTCTTGAGCCTCTTCTTCATCTTGATTGTCTTCTTGCTCATCTTTTTCTTCATTCATTATAGACATGGGTTCATCTGATTCATAGTAATTTAGGTCTAATATCTTTTCGTTGCCTTCATCTACCTTCACATTTGTACTTTCAACAATCTTTTTAAGCCTTTTGTTGTAGCACCAGTAGGCCTTACTCTTCGTAGAGTATCCAAGGAAGATTCCTTCATCACATCTTACATCAAACTTTCCTAGATCTTCATCTCTCCTAACATGGCATTTGCTTCCAAAGATTTTGAAATATTTTACTAAAGGAGTTCTTCCATACCACAATTCATAAGGAGTTTGAGTACCATTACCTTTCACTTGAACTCTGTCTTGGATGTAAACAACAACATGAATAGCCTCTTTCCAAAAATCTTCTAGTAGATTTACATCCTTCATCATTGTCCTAGCAGCCTCTTGAACTATCCTATTTTTCCATTCCATAACTCCATTTTGATGAGAAGTCCTAGGTGCAGAAAATTGTCTTTTTATCCCATGCTCTTCACAAAAAATGTTGAATTTGTTTGATGTGAATTCACCTCCTCTATCAGACCTCAAGCACTTGATTTTCAATTCTATTTCATTCTCAACCATTGCCTTAAAAGATTCAAACTTCTTTAGGGCTTTTGATTTGTCTCTTAGAAAAGTAACCCAAGTCATTCTAGAATAATCATCAATAAGCAACATGAAGTACATGTCACCTTGTAGACTTCTCACCCTTGTAGGACCACAGAGATCTGTATGCACTAGATCCAGTAAACTAGCAGAGAATTGCTCTTTGTTCTTGAAACTTGTTCTTGTTTGCTTCCCTAACTGACATTCCTTGTAGATTGTATTGGATGGTTTCACAAGTTTTGGTAAATCTCTCACAATCTGACCTAAACTTATCTTTACTAGATTATCAAAGTTTATATGACACATCCTCTATGCGACAACCAACTTTCATTTGCCTGGACCAATAAACAATAATAATTAGTTCCTCTTAATTGATAGATGTTACCTTTTGTCTTCTTACCCTTAGCAATCACAGTTCTAGAGATTTCCATGATATTGCACCCATTATCTTTGAATCTTAGATCATATCCTTTGTCATACATCTAACCAACACTCAAAAGATTATGCTTCAAACCCTTCACATATAGGACATTGTTAGTATTATGCTTTCCATCAAATGAAATAGATCCTTTTCCACAAATCTTACCAGCTGCATTATCTCCAAACCTAACCAATCCTCTATCATACTTTTCCAAACTTACAAACTTGCTTTTGTCACCAGTCATGTGATGTGGGCATCCACTATCAATAATCCATTCATCCTTATCCTTCTCAACCTGAATAGCCAAAGCACTTTCTTCCACTAATTTTTTTTCCTTCACACAACTAGTAGAATTAGTAGAGATAGTATCTTTTTTAATAGCAATAAATAGGAATTCATTTGTACGAGTACTATCATCATCAGATTCATCAGCAGTCACTCATTTATCATCAAAATCTCTAACATAGTAACATTTCTTTGGAACTCTTGTCCTAATCTCATATCTTTTCATATTTCTTTGAATTCTTTCAGGACATCTGGAAGCATAATGTCCTACTTTGCCACTAGAGAAACACTTGAAAGGTAATTTACCTTTGAACTTATTGGAGCCTCTTTGCAGCCAGTCAACAACATTAGCTTCAATTTCATCAAAGTCATCTTCCACTTTATATTTCTTAGCTCTAGAAATCTTTTCTAAAGTACTTGCTTTAAAAGATGATTCAACTTTTGGTAGGGCATCACCAAATTCTCTCATCTTAAAGGCTATAAGCTTTCCAAGTAATTGATCTCTGTCAATATTTTTCACAGTCATAAATTCTTCGATAGTAGCTACCTTGTGACTATAGGACTTTGGTAGTGATTTTCATCACAATTTCCTTATCACTAAGAGTTCCTCCCATACCATTTATTCTAGTGACAAGTTCATCAACTCTTTACATAAAGGTTGTTATATTTTCATCTCCATTCATCTTCAAACCCTCATATTTCACTTTCAGGCTATGTAGCTTAGCTTCTCTTATAGAATCATCTCCTTCATACATATCTTTCAGCTTCTCACATACCTCATTTGTAGATTCAAGGTCCACAACTTTTGTCAACACAAAGTCACTTAAGGAACTCAATACATCATCCTTTTCTTTGATATCATCCTCAATTGTCAAGCCACCTTTAGGCATGACAAATTGTGACTGTGTAGTTAGCTATACTTTATTACCAAGATAGAGGAGATGACTATTCATTTGTACCTTCCAGAGAGGATAATTTGTACCATCAAAATGCAGAGCTTCCTTCTTATAAGACATCTTGGATCTTCCTCAAGTTGTTAGGCTTTCTTTTGAGGAACTTGGCTCTGATACCAGTTGTTGAACTACACTAGACAATTGAGAGGGCGGGGGTGAACCAGTTTTCCTAAAACTTTTAACCAATTATGAACATCAACTTATCAATTACTTATATTCTGATATAACAATGAAAGCATAAAATGAGAATCTCAACTCAATAACATAATCAACATAGAAGACACTAGATTTTTATGTGGAAAACCCTAAAAGGGAAAAACTATGGTGGGTGTTAGCCCACAGAAGTATATAAGTTATCTCAATACTGAAAAATAGAGGGTCACTACCTACATAGCTCACTGCCCAAATTGCTCACGGCAAGACCAACTCATTGGCAAAGAGTGGCTAACTACCAAGGGTAGGCTCACTGCCAAAATGCTGAACTAATTAATTAACATCTACTCCATGCCTGGGTTTAGTTCCTTTGAAGTACAATTAAACTCCTCTACTCTAATCTTTCACACCTTCGCACTTATCTCCTCATATTCGTACCTTCATACATCTTTTCACAATTCATTACAAGTCTTTATAGAGTCATCAACCTTAGAATGTACATCAAGGTCAGAAATACATTCATCAACCATTGGAACAATCTACAAGGTCAACATTACAAACATTCAAAGAATACGTATGGACCTAATACAAAATCAACTAAGGAAACTATGTAAATATGTATGTGGATCACATTTCTCCTTAGCTGGGACTCAAATTCAATCTTCCACATCATGTCACGCCTCTACAATCTTCAATGCTTCTTCGCAGTTAATGAAATCAACCAAGTCGGCCAAGACTGGTGAGAACATCAGGTCTTCTAAGAGCATTCTTCAACCTTGATCCAAATTTCTCTCCACAGACCAATCCAAAGGTAGGAACACAATCAAGAGACATCCACAAGCACATTATAATCATTAGGAACACTCGCACAATCTCTAATCACTTTGTCAATAAGATTCTTCAAATCAGAGCACAAGAACAACATTGTTAACCACTGTCATAAGTAAAAGATAGCTTGTGGACCACCAAATCATGAACCGTTGCAATTGAAGGCACTTAACATCATCATAGACTTAGTTCCAGAAATACAGACAAAAATACTTCAATGCGGAGCAAAAAACTTTCTCCCTATCACCACCAAACATACAGAAAAAGCAGTTTTCACACTGGTGAACACAACTTACTCAAATCTTCATTCTGGAGGCTCAACCTTGGAATATAATATCTTTAGACAAACTTCTAAATAAATTGGAATCTGTAGGAAAAGATATTTATTCTACAAGAAATGTGGAGCATTCTTCTAGACTATTCTTCTACATGTAATGCATTGTTTCTATTGCAATTCACTATTTTTACTAGATGAGCTAATTTTCTCAATATCCTCAACATCTACAAGCAAGTAACAAAATGAAGGCACAGTTGACACTAATGAAAACATAGATATGTTGACATCAATGATAATACTGATTAGGCACATACTTACAACAATATCGATGTTGAAAAATACCGCTTGTGCATGGTGGAAAGAACAAATGCTTAAGTGTTTGAGCAGCAAAAATGTCTGCTTATGCATTTAGGAGGTAGATAATTACAAAGTGTGTAAGTGGAAAAAATGGCTACTCAAGCATATGAGAGGTAAATCTTTATATTACAATCTGTGTACGGACAAGTTTTTTTTTGCTCTTACACTTAGAGTAGATACATAGACTCGTGTATGAGCAATAATTTTTACCTCTCCTACACATTGGGTAAATACAAGTTTTGTAAGGCATGGGTGGTGATTTTCACCACTCATGCATTGCTTGATAAAAATACAACACATGCATCAGTGGTGAAAATCACCACCCATGCATATTTAAGTTTACATAATAATTTTGTATTGGTGGAGAAAATCGCTGACAATACACTCGATAAACATGCAACTTGGGGATGTGTATTGGTGGTGAATTTTGCTGTCAATACACTTGGTCAATAGTTTTATCATTGGTGAGGGCAGGTAAAATCACCACTCCTTCATCAATGAAAATGGTACAATTACTAAGGGTTTACTAAGTGGTGAAAACACCGAACACACCACAAGCGACGACACAAGACTGCTAAATGATTTAAATTGCCAACATTATAGAAGCCTAAAAAATGAACCAAAGGTAAGACAATACGGCCAACATAGAAATGAAAAGACACTAGGATTTTAAAACATTTTAACTATAGGATAAAGACAAATAGAAACACAGTAAAAATGATAATAAAAACCCCAAAGAAGTAATCAAAGAAGAAAAAGCAAGATGAAAAAGACAAAGAAACCCTACCTGGTTGAATCACCAAAACCTCGATGGAATCCACTCCTACACATTTGCCAAGGGTTTCGTGGAATGTCAGACGAGTCACAAGGCATAAAAAACAAAGATAAAATAAAAATAAAGAGTTTAAAACTTATAAAAGACTCATAAAAACATTAACACGAAGTGAATTAAATGCATTTAACATTGAACTAGGAGATGCATGGGCAGACATTTTCACCACCCCTGCATAAAGAAGAAAACAACACTAACCATGCAATGGTGGCAATTTTCATCACTCTTGCATGTAGAGATTTTAAAACACCAAGATCCAATAGTGGTGATTTTCACCAATCATGCATGTAAGACAAAAATTTCTAACTCCTTAGAACTATCAAACTTACTAGTTTGACAAGTTTGCTATTTGTTTAGTTTTTGCAAACTTTGAGAAACCAAGATGAGGAGATACTCAAATGGATTCTCTAGAGCTAGAGGACTATGCATGAGGGCAAGAAGATTCACCTTGATTTGCGTACTTAGAGTTGTAGGCTACAAAACAGACAAGTTTTGTAGGGGTCATCCTACAAAATGAGTACAATTAATTTTGAGGATAACAATTAGGTAAGTTGCCTAATGATTTTGGTACTAATGAAGTGTGTTTGTAAGCCCTCTACGGAGGTAGGATGATGCATCTCTGAGTGGGATCACATCTTTATTTCTATATTGCAATCATGTAAGCCCTCTGTGGAAGTGGGATATTGTGCATATCCTTTTATCATTTAAGCCCTTCTACAAAAGGTGGGATGATGTATCTCTTGAGGTAGTGCACATCATTTTATTTCAAAAGTCCTCTGTGGAGGCGGGGTAAATCTAAGACTATCCTAACCCTTAAGCATATTTTTAGTGATTGTTGTGGCGAAGCCCAATCATTAGTGTTAGCCAATAATGTGCCTAAGATGGTGGGGGCTTAGCAAATAAGTTCCTTCTATCACCTTGTTTTTCATGTTTTCTCTATGTCTTCTGTGTGTTTTCACCCTTGTGTGGCTAACCCCCACTTGGGTTTTGTATGGCGTACTTTGCCCTCTCATGTATGTGTAACGACATGCTCCACTTACACTTGAGGTTTTTTATGGCATGTTTTCCCTTTGGGGTTGTATGTTACATTATTACTTTCCATGTATTTGCATTCATATATATATGAGAAAATAAAAAAAGAAATAATCACTACAATCACTGTATTCACTATGTTTTACATGTCTTTAAAACTATCTTCTCCATGTTTTGCATGCCTGTAACTGTCTTCACCATGTTTGGCGTGTTTGCGGTGTGTCTTCATTGTTCCTAGCGTGTCTGCTGTGTTTGTCAATTGAACTTTCATGCATGTATTGGCCTTGTGTTTATACATACACTAAAGTGGGGGCTAAATGTTATGTCAGAAAATATCCCCTTGGGGGCTTTTCCCTCTTAAGGTTTAGCTCCCAGGTCTTTAGAATGCATTATAAGCATCTTGCATGTTAATTTGGACAAATAGGACCTAAGGAGGTGCTAATTTGATGATCCAAGAATAGAAACAAGGGGGTAGACTTGGGCACTAGAGCCCTAGTCCAGCCCTATTTTAGGTCTACCCTAAACTTTTATGTCAGTTTGGTGACCATTATTTGGGTCCCAGGCTGACATCTCAAGTTTGAATTACTAAATTCTTGGAGGGAATCTTTATAGTTGCATATATAAGCATGATTAGTGTTTCATTTGTGAACAAGAAAATAATTATGAACTTTAGGCATACTTGTGATTTGAAAGCATTGAACGTATTCATTGTTGTAGAGCAGAGCATTGTTATTGTATTTGTGATTGAAAATTTGATTTCATCTTCTAATATGATTGAAGAGCCTTCATGTGAGATCTACACTTCAAGGTGACATTTATTTATGTTTGAATCATTTATCATTTGGATTTTGCCTCTATCCCTCTCGGATACGCACTTTTATCTGACAACAATGTTTGAAAGACTTGAATGTCTCTTTGGGACTTAACTAAGGCAAGCCTCTAAACACAACAACCCCCTCCCTCACTCCTTGTGATTGTAGGTTACAGGTGTCGCACCTGGACAGAGTTAAGTTGTAGAGGAGGTTGCCAGACAACAAGGATTCATGATTTGAAAGAAAGGACATTGGAGCTTTTTTAGGACACGGTGTGAGGCCTACCATTTCACTCCCTTCTATTGACTACTTTAGTTACTATTGAGGACACATATTAGACTTATGGGACTATTGATCCCGATTTGTAGGACTATTAGACTTTATGCTTTATGTGGATTTATTATGTTTAGCATGATTACAATGAGAGTAGACCTCGATATTGATTCCCTGATGATGTTAGACATATGATTTATATTATGATGTTATTGGGATACTATTCATGTGATTTTAGTTAGAGATTTATTATGTGATCTTATCTTGTGATAGATTTTTAAAATGTAAAATTAGGAATTTAATTACAATGTGATTCTTTGATGCTTATATGATCATGTGATGATGTGAGTGTATATTTCACTTTGCTTTGGCTATCATATACATGTTGGATTAACATTTCATTTGAGTGCGCAGGTGTTTCTAACCAAGCCATAGACAATCGGAGATTATCCCACACACTGTGTTGTTTCCCGTGTTAAGACGATCTAGTTCCAAGAGGAACCAAGATCAACTATGTGATGCATGATGAATTTTTGTAATGTTGTCTGATGTTAGTTGGGTTAGGTCTACCCCTTCTTATATTTGATTTTTGATTGGTGTTGTTAAGTTGTAATGTTCATTTGAATTTTATTTTGAGTTTATATTTTGAGACCCATTTTTATGTGTTTTTACTCAAACTATGATGCTCAAAATCAGTTAAAATTGACCCTGTGTTGTACCCCTGGGGTCTAGGGACCATTTGAGCTTGTATAACCTTAGGTAAACTCCCATTTGGTCACTTTAACTTCACCCTGAAGTAAAGTGACGAAAATGAAAGTTTGGGAGGAAGAGGAAGAGTGGGTCAAACACTCAACCTCTTCCTTTCCTCTTTCCTAGGTTGGGGGAGTCTTCAAGACCCCTTAATTGTGGGGGACTCAACTCCAAGCCTCTCACACAATTGGTGAGAGTACATTGAGGTTGAGTGGGCTTTCTTAGGAGGAGATTATTGGGGCACATGTGGTACCCACTCCCTCTTTGGCTCCACCTTTCTCGCCCACATATGTGAGAGAGAGCAAGTGGATGGGAGAAAGACTTGGTGGAATGGGTGGATGACATGTGTCACCACCTCAATCCAAGAGTCTTGCAAGTGGTTGTGTGGAGGAGTGAGGAGGTGACATGTCTCACCTCCCCATTCCTCAAAGAGCCTATTTTAATCCCTCTTGAAGAGAGGGAGGGGGTTGTGGAAACTTTTTCATTTTTTGAATTTTAGTTGCTTTGGGAGAAAGTTAGAGGAAGATTTGGAGGCTCAACTTGGAGAGGGAGTTAGAGGAGCTCTTCTCAACTATCTTCCATTTGGACTCTATAAGGTAGAATTCAAGGCAAATGCTAAAATGGGTATACCTCTGAAGCTCTTTTCATGGCTTCCATATCCTCAAACCTACAACATAGATCTGCAACAAAAAAAATGAGAGAGAAGAGAAAATGAGAAGAAGAAGAGAGAAAAGCAAAATGAGTTGGAGGCTAGGGTTTATTTTCTTTTCTCCATAAGGAAATTAATATTTTAATGCGAGAAATTTTAGGGCTTTCTTTTTGGAGTTTGATTTCTTTTTTTTTTATTTTGCCTTTTTCTCTTTTTTTTGGTGCGTGGATTTATTCATATTTTATCTTCCTTTCTCCCTCTTTGATTTTTAATTTAATGAGGGGATAAAAGGGGGGAATTTAAGTGGGTGACTTTTATATTTTGTTTTAACCATATATTAATTTTAATTTAGTGGGTGACTTTTATATTTTGTTTTAACCATATCTTAATTTTAATTTATGTGGGTGACTTTTATGTTTTGTTTTAACCATATCTTAATTTTAATTTAGAGGGAATAGGGAAAGAGGGTGAATTTGTTACAGCTAAGTCCCTATCTTTTGGAGAATTATATTTTACTCTAATTTTAAATTTAAATGTTTTGGATTATTTTATTAGTGGGTCTATATTAATTTGAGATTAATTAAATTATTAATAGTTTTAATTAATTTAACTTTATTTTAATTTATTAGTAAATTTAATTATTTTAGATTATTTTAATTAAATGGTCTATATTATTTTGAGATTAATCCATTAATTATTTGTTTAGTTAATTTTTTTTTTTTTGCTTAAATAGGGACTTGATTTTATAACATTATTAATGGATTTTAATCTAATCTTTGGTTTAATTTTTTTTCTTTTTCCTCATAAATGTTCCTGGGAATTTTTTTTTAAAATTTATAATTTGAATGCTAATAAGGCGTTATGCTGCCAAATTTTTCCAGAAATTTGATCGAGTAATTTAAGTGGTTTATTTATGCATTTAGCTAACATTTAATCTTTGCCTTGAGATTACGTTTTAAATCCAATCGTAATTTGGTATATTTTTGCTTAGTGTTAGGGTTTGGATTTCGGCACATGTAAAAATCCTACCACTTCACTTAGGAAACTTAGGGTAGATGTCGATTTTGATTCTAACCCTAACGGTGACGCACCTCACGTCGCCTAAGCCCCTAGTCATCTTTCATCACATAGGGGAATGTGCATGTGATCGAATTACCCCAAATATGATTGACATGTTTACGCCTTATGAGTATTGCCATCGAGCATGCTGACACATGTGAGGGGGTTTATAGGGATGCGGGGAAAATTTTTTATATTTTGTTTCATGACCACATGGCAAATGTGGATATGACACGTGTGTTGCATGTTGTGACTGCATGGGAAATGTGGAAATGGCATTCGGTATCAGAGCCTAAGTTTAAACACTGGGCTTGTTTGGGCACATTACTTATTCTACAATTTTGATTATTTACTAACTACCTTGCTTTTGTAGGATGCCTCCTCGACGAGTTCGGCGAGCACGTTCACACCACACTACATCCGTCAAGGTGCACAGTGATTCTTTAGCTAAGGGTCAGGCACCGCTAGCTCCACAGGCACCACTACCACCACAGGTCCTACCTATACCAGATATTGGGCCATAGATACTACAAGCACTATAGGTAGTGTTAGATAGGCTACCATCGACTATAGTTGCTCCATGTATAGAGCCATGTGATGAGCCCCATGTTGATCCATGAGAGGAGCCACCGGTGGAGCCACGAGCAGAATCACGTGTGGAGCCATGTGTGGAGCCTCATGCCGATCTGTGAGAGGTACCACGTGTAGAGCTATTTGTAGAGATAGCTGATATGACGATGGAGGAGGTAGGATCGGCATACAGGGCCCATAGCAGGAGCACTCCACATCATACTAGGTGTGAGGAGACAGTGCGAGTGGAGCAGATTTTTCACAAGCCTTATGATTATTATGCAGATGAGCCTATCAGAGAGCACACGGATGAAGGAGACCCCATCAGGGATTTATTGAGGCTGAATCCTCCTACATTTGTGGGACTACAGAGGGAGTTGAAGCTAAGGCTTGGCTCATCAATCTAGACAGATGTTTTGCATTACATCCTTACGAGGGAAACATGAAGGCACATGTGGCAGTCCACCTATTACGAAATGCAATAGCTACTTGGTGGTGTACTGAGGAGTACAAGCGCCATCTATCATTGGACACAATCACATGGGAGACTTTCATTGAGCACTTCAATGCATGGTATTTATTAGATCACTATAGATAGTGTCTCATAGATGAGTTTCATGACCTTCAGCAGAGAGGGCAAATTCACGAGTTGTCTCGATATGCGAAGTATCTCCATGATGAGAAACTCCTGGTTTATAAGTTTATTAAAGGGTTGAACCATAGCATAGCAAGGCCTATAAGCATGGTAGACCCCCAGACTTTGAGTGATGCTTCTGAGAAGGCATACATAGCTGAGGAGATACAAGCACGAGGGTAGGGTTCATGCCCTTAGTTTTAAGATCATGGGTAGTAGCAGCATCAGCAGAGTTACCGTAGGCCATTGTTGCCACCCCAAAGAGGAGGATTTAGTTCTCCATCACTACCTCCTCGGCCTCCACAGTACCAGCAGTAGCCTCAGTAGTAGCAGTTGGGTAGGACTCAGACTGGATAGGTACAGGATCGAGACACATGCTATGTGTGTGGTGGAGCAGGACATCTAGCCAGAGATTGCCCACATGGCTTTACAACAGGGAGATAGCCCTACATGGGAGGATCAAAGTAGATGATTGGAGATGTGAATAGATCCCGCCACATGTTCATAGCAATTGATAACCACTAGGCTGATTTTCAGACATCAGTGATTGAGACATCAAGTATGATAGGGGGTGTCCCCATTTCTATTCTTTTTGACTCTGGAGCTATTAACTCTTTCATATTTCTATCATTAGTGGAGCGTTACAGGTTGGTGGCCTCTCAGCAAGGTGATAGGTGGGAAGTTGAGTTGGCCATAGGGTCTAAGACGACAGTAGATGCCTTAGTCCATGACTATGAGTTATCTTTGGGATCCTTTACTACAGTGTGTGACCTTAGAATTATGACCTTAGGATCCTATGATGTGGTTTAGGGTATGGACTATAGAAACTAGATTGTCACTAAAAGATGATTAGCTGCTTAGATGATCATGGTACATTAGTTGAGATAGTGTGCATTCAGAAGCTGACAATAGTTCTTATGATATCCACTCAGTAGCTTAAGCGATGCATGCGGAAGGGATGCCAGATGTTTACTATTACAGTTAGTGATAGATCAGACGATGAGCCTAAGGCATCATTAGATGACCATCCCATCTTGAGAGACTCTGCCGATGTGTTTCCAGCAGAGTTACTAGGGATGCCACCCCATCATGAGGTAGACTTTCATATTGATTTAGTGTCGAGTACTAAGCCAGTGTCTCGTGCACCCTATAGGATGACCACTCATGAGCTCACAGTGCTCAAGTTGCAGCTTGAGGACTTTCTCAAGAAGGGGCACATCTAACCCAGAGTTTCACCTTGGGGTGCTCTAGTCATCTTCATGAAGAAAAAGGATGGGTCACTTTGTTTATGCATGGATTATAAGCAGTTGAATAAGGTGACGGTGAAAAACCATTACCCTCTACCTAGGATCGACGATGTCTTCGACTAGATATAGGGAGCTAGGGTGTTCTCTAAGATTGACCTAAAGTCCAGTTACCATCAGTTGTGTATCACAGAGGCAGACATCCATAAGACTGTCTTCTAGACATGATATGGCTACTATGAGTTCACTGTGGTCCCCTTCAGTTTGACGAATGCCCCTGCAGTGTTCATGAGTCTCATGAATGGGGTGTTCCGTACCTACTTGGATCAGTTCATGATTTTTTTTTTGGATGACATATTGATCTATTCATGGACCGAGGAGGAGCATGAGGAGCACCTATGTCAGGTTTTGCAATGTTTAAGGGAACAAAATATTTATGGGAATCTAGTGAAGTGTGCATTTTTTAGGACAAAGGTACAATACTTGGGACACATCCTATTTGGTGATGGAATCTCTGTAGATCCATTGAAGATCAGGGCTATCAAAGATTGGCCAGCACCCACTAGTGTGACAGAGGTTAGGAGTTTTATGGGATTAGCCAGTTGCTACCGTAGATTTGTAGAGGGTTTTTTAGGATAGCACACCCCATCACTTCCCTTCAGTGAAAAGGGAAGAGTTTCACTTAGACTAAGCAGTGTGAGAGGGCCTTTGGGGTTCTTAAGGAGTGTCTTATTAGCGCACCCATCTTATCGGTTCCCGATCCTTCAAAAGATTTTGTGGTTTGTACAGATGCTTCACTTGAGGGTTTGGGAGTTGTGCTTATGCAGGATGGTAGAGTGATTGCATATGAGTCATATAAGCTTAAGACACATGAGCTAAGCTACTCTACTCATGATTTAGAGCTCGTAGCAGTGGTACATGCTCTTGTTCATTGGAGACATTTTCTTTTGGGTTGTCTCTTTGAGTTTCATTCAGATCAACACAGTTTGTAGTATATTTTCACATAGCCGAATTTGAATACTCACCAATGGCATCGGATAGAGTTTCTATGTGAGTATGATTTTGAGGTCCACTACATTAAAGGGAAAGAGAACGTGGTCACTCACACATTGAGTCAGAGGTGCCACGAGATACTAATCTTGAGCTTGAGTGTGGACTTGAGAGAGCGCATCATTCAGCATCTGCCTGAGGATGAGTGGTTTCCTGAGGTTCAATAGGAGATCCAGTCATAGCAGGCCCTGTGGGCAAATTTGTAGGGTATTCCCTAGAGGCAGATGGGTTGCTTAGACTTTGTCAACACATTTATGTACCCCATGTGGGTGACCTACATGCAGTAGTTCTTTTAGAGGCTCATAGAGCACCTTATGCAGTACACCCAGGGTGAAGAAGATGCATGCTAACTTGCAATAGTTATACCATTGGGCAAGTATGAGATAGGATATTGCAGAGTATATTGCTCATTACCTTAGTGCTAGAGGGTCAAGGCCAAGCATCAACATTCAACATGTCTTTTATACCCTCGCGAGATACCTGAGTAGAAATGGGGCACCATTTCCATGGATTTCATTGTTGGTCTTCCTATGTTATCTCACCACCATGATGCCATCATGGTGATGGTTGACAAGTTGACCAAGGTGATGCATTTATCACCTATATGCATGACATACAATGTACCATCAGTGGTGAGAGTATTCTTGGATCAGATTGTTAGACTACATGGGGTACCTCACCGTATCATTTTTGACAGGGATTCAGTGTTCACATCAGCCTTTTGGAGGGCATTGTAGCAGTCATTGGGCACACAGCTCAACTTTAGTTCCGCTTATCATCTAGAGACAGATGTTCAGATAGAGAGAGTTAATCAGGTTCTTAAGGATATGCTCCATATGTATGTTATGGATCACCAGAGTAGATGGGAGGAGTATCTATATCTAGTTGAGTTTTCCTACAATAATGGGCATCACAGCTCATTGGGTATGCCTCCTTTTCAGGCCTTGTACGACAGACCTTGCAAGAAACCTTTGAGCTGGGACCGTATTGAGGATAGGGTTGTGATAGGGCTAGATTTGGTTCAAGATATAGATTAGCAAGTGACCTTAATTAGGCAGAGACTTCAGGAGGCATAGGATCAATAGAAAAAGTATGCCAATGCTAAGAGGGTAGATCGGAGCTTCTCGGTTGGGTACATTATATTCTTGAGAGTGCGACTGCACAAGAGTCCAATTTGTTATGGAAAGGGCTCTGAGCTCGAACCTCATTTTATTAGACCTTTTGAGATCTTGGAGTGGATAAGACTTGTAGCCTATCGTCTAGCCTTCCCACCTAGCCTATCGTGCATCCACGATGTTTTTCATGTTTCTATTTTACGGCGTTACATATCTTATTTATCTCATGTATTGGATTCAAATGCTCTATAGGTAGAGGTGGATAGTCAGTTGGCTTTGGAGCTAATTCTTATATTGGCTCATCGGACGCTGGGACTTCAAGGTCGAGAGCTGGACCAGGTTAGGGTCCAGTGGGACATGTACAATGAGGTCACAACAACATGGGACGATGTAGCTAGATTGATGGCCCTTTATCCTCACCTCTTTGATGATTTCCAGGAGGAAGTACAGTCTTTGGGGGGAGGATGTGAGGCCTACCATTTCACTCCCTTATATTGACTACTTTAATTACTGTTGAGGACACATATTAGACTTATGGGACTATTGATCCTGATTTGCAGGACTATTAGACTTTATGCTTTATGTGGATTTATTATGTTTAGCATGCTTTCGATGAGACTAGAACTCAATATTGATTCACTGATGATGTTGGACATATGATTTACATTATGATGTTATTGGGATACTATTCATGTGATTTTAGTTAGAGATTTATTATGTGATCTTATCTTGTGATGGATTTTGAAATGCAAAATTAGGAATTTGATTATGATATGATTCTTTGATGCTTATATGATCATGTGATGATGTGAGTGTATGTTTCACTTTGCTTCAGCTATTATATACATGTTGGATTAACATTTCATTTGATTGTACAGGTGTTTCTAACCAAGCCACGGATAATCAGAGATGATCCCACACACTGTGTTGTTTCCCGTGTTAAGCTGATCTAGTTCCAAGAGGAACCAGGATCAACTATGTGATGCATGATGAATATTTGTAATGTTGTTGTGTGGAGTTAGTTGTGTTAGTTCTACCCCTTCTTATATTTAATTTTTGATTGGTGTTGTTAAGTTGTAATGTTCATTTGAATTTTATTTTGAGTTTATATTTTGAGACCCCTTTTTATGTGTTTTTACTCAACCTATGGTGCTCAAAATGAATTAAAATTGACCTTGGATTGTACCCCTAGGGTCTAGGGACCATTTGATCTTGTATAACTTTAGGTAAACTCCCATTTGGTCACTTTAATTTCACCATGAAGTAAAGTGACGAAAATGGAAGTTTGGGAGGGAGAGGAAGAGTGGGTCAAACACTCAACCTCTTCCTTTTCCCTTTCCAAGGTTGGGGGAGTCCTCAAGACCCCTTAATTGTGGAGGACTCAACTCCAAGCCTCTCCCACAATTGGTTAGAGTACATTGGTGTTGAGTGGGCTTTCTTAGGAGGAGATGATTGGGGCACATGTGGTACCCACTCCTTTGGCTCCACCTTTCTCTCCCACATATGTGAGAGAGAGCAAGTGGATGGGAGAAAGACTTGGTAGAATGGGTGGATGACATGTGTCACCACTCCATTCCAAGAGTCTTGCAAGTGGTTGTGTGGAGGAGAGAGGAGGTGACATGTGTCACCTCCCCATTCCTCAAGGCTCATGAGAAGAGTCTATTTTAATCCCTCTTGAAGAGAGGGAGGGGTTTGTGGAAACTTCTTCAATTTTTTAATTTTAGTTGCTTTGGGGAGAAACTTAGAGGAAGATTTGGTGGCTCAACTTGGAGAGGGAGTTAGAGGAGCTCTTCTCAACTATCTTCCTTTTACACTCTATAAGGTAGGATTCAAGGAAAATACCTGCGTTTATGCATTTTCTTTACTTGTGTGATACTATGTGTGAGTTTTCATTTTATGTTTTTACATTGTTGTTGTGGGGAAAAATTGTATGGGAGTTGTGAGAGCCTCTCCATTTGAAGAGAATGCTCGACATGTGTGGGGTGGGGGAGGAGTGAACCTCCTCGGGATCACATCCTTGGTGTTGTGGTATTTTAACCTTGAGGGCAATATGTGCAAATGAATATTTATAAATGGCTTGAGAGACAAGTGAAAGTTATGTGAAAATTGTTGTTTTAAGAGTTGGCTTTAGGCCTTCAAGAATTTTGGTTTGGAAGCTTTTGGAGTGGCATTGTTGAGTTGAGTGATGTCCATTCCCCTACCCCATTAAACTCATCTTGGGTGAGTTTTGTTATGTGTAAACCATGAGAGTTTATTGTTTTGGTGTTAATGTGCTTGTTGTGATGTGGCGTGTACTTCCCTTGTGCGAGGATGACCTCCTAGCTCAGGTGTGACTTGTGACTGAGTCTATGGTAGGGAGGAGAGTAGTTTGTTAGTGGCTTCTTTCTCTTCCTTGTATTTAATGCTTGATTCTTGGATCTATGAGGTGTTGAAGAAAATAATAATACTTTCCTTCTTGTGTTGTTATTTTTGGGCTCTTGTGAGAGTATGGCCAAGGTTGGCCTAAATGTAAATGTATTATTGAATAGAGAGTGATTGTGCTCTCGAGTTGTAAAATAAATATTTTCTCTTGAGTTGTATTTAAACTTTTATGTATTTGGAAATGAAACTATAGATGCTGAGTTTTATATGTTATGTGTATTGGGGAAAATGTGTATTGTAAGTAAAAATGTATGTTCAATTTATTGGTGTATTTATAAGTTTTATTTCAAGAAAATGAAAATAGATAGGTTGTTGTTTTGTTATTTGAAAGTTAAAATGAAAGTGATTTTTTCTCTTAGAAAAGAAAAGATAGTCATAGCTGTTATAGTTCCAAAGAAATAAGAAAGCTATATAGTTTTAAATCTACTTGCCTTCATTTCAAAGAGAATACCTATTTTGAATTACCATTATCTCTATACAAAAAAAGAAAATAATGTTGTTGTGAGGAGTGGTATTCATGAGCACATTGTAAATATATATATAAATACATGTATATACATACATACATACACACATACATACATATATACATATATGTAAATATAAAAATAGATATAATATTTGTATGGTTTCCAAACTGTATGATACACAGTAAACATCATAGAAAACACTTTGATTTTTTTTAAAATGAAATGCATTTATCATAGGTTTTTCTTTTAAAAAAATAAAGAAAGTAGTCTATGGTGGGGGTTTTAAACCCCCACCATCACTGCCACACTCCCATCCCCTCATAGTCCACTCACACCCCACGGCCACTATGACCCCCCTGTGAGCAATGCCTCCCTCATATGTGCGGCAGCAAGGAAAATTTCAATGGCGTCAAACCCTTGGAAACCTCCTTTGTGGATTTGGCCTCACGGCCTGAAGCCTGCAAGTTTTTTTAAATAATTTCTGCTATATATATATATATATATATATAAAGGATAAATGTAGATACTAAATGGGTATACCTCCGAAGCTCTTTTCATGGCTTCCATATCCTCAAACCTGCAACATAGATTTGCAACAAAAAAAATGAGAGAGAAGAGAAAATGAGAAGAGGAAGAAGAGAGAAAAGCAAAATGAGTTGGAGGCTAGGGTTTATTTTCTTTTCTCCATAAGGAAATTAATAGTTTAATGGGAGAAATTTTAGGGCTTTCTTTTTCGAGTTTGATTTCTTTTTTTTATTTTGTCTTTTTCTCTTATTTTTGGTGCACGGATTTATCCATATTTTATCTTCCTTTCTCTCTCTTTGATTTTGAATTTAATGAGGGGATAAGAGGGGGGAATTTAAGTGGGTGACTTTTATATTTTGTTTTAACCATATCTTAATTTTAATTTAGTGGGTGACTTTTATATTTTGTTTTAACCATATCTTAATTTTAATTTAGGTGGGTGACTTTTATGTTTTGTTTTAACCATATCTTAATTTTAATTTAGAGGGAATAGGGAAAGAGGGTGAATTTGTTACACCTAAGTCCCTATCTTTTGGAGAATTAGATTTTACTCTAATATTAAATTTAAATGTTTTGGATTATTTTATTAGTGGGTCTATATTAATTTGAGATTAATTAAATTATTAACAGTTTTAATTAATTTAACTTTATTTTAATTTATTAGTAAATTTAATTGTTTTAGATTATTTTTATTAAATGATCTATATTATTTTGGGATTAATCCATTAATTATTTGTTTATTTAATTTAATTTTTTCTTAAATGGGGACTTGATTTTATAACATTATTAATGGATTTTAATCTAATCTTTGGTTTAATTTTTTTTCTTTTTCCTCATAAATGTTGATGGGAAAAACTTTTTAAAATTTATAATTTGAACGCTAATAAGGCGCTATGCTGCTGAATTTTTCCAGAAATGTGACTGAGTAATTTACGTGGTTTATTTATGCATTTAGCTAACATTTAATCTTTACCTTGAGATTACATTTTAAATACAATCATAATTTGGTTTATTTTTGCTCAGTGTTAGGGTTTGGATTTAGGCACATGTCAAAATCTCGCCACTTCACTTAGGAAACTTAGGGTAGATGTCAATTATGATTCTAACCCTAATGGCAATGCACCTCACTTTGCCTAAGCCCCTAGTCAGCTTTCATCACGTAGGTGAATGCGCATGTGATCGCATTACCCCAAATATGATTGACATGTTTATGCCTTATGTGTATTGCCATCGAGCATGCTGACACGTGTGAGGGGGTTTATAAGGATGCGGGGAAATTTTTTGATATTTCGTTTCATGACCACATGGCAAATGTGGACATGACACATGTGTTGCATGTCGCAACTGCATGGGAAATGTGGGCATGACATTTGGTATTAAAGCCTAAGTTTAAACATTGGGCTTGTTTGGGCACATTACTTATTTTGTAATTTTTATAAATTACTGACTACCTTGTTTTTGTAGGATGCCTCCCTGACGCGTTCGGTGAGCACGTTCATGCCACACTGCGTCCGTCTAGGTGCATAGTGATTCTTCAACTGAGGGTCAGGCACCACCAACTCCACAAGCACCACTAGCACCATAGGTCCTACCTATACCAGATATTGGGCCACATATACTACAGGCACGACAAGTAGTGTTAGATAGGTTACCACCGACCATAGTTGCACTACGCATAGTTCCATGTGCTGAGCCCCACGTTGATCTGTGAGAGGAGCCACGTGTGGAGCCACAAGCAGAGTCACGTGTGCAGCCATGTGTGGAGCCCCACGCTGATCCGCAAGAGGAACCCCATGTAGAGCCATTTGTAGAGATAGCTGATACGACGGTGGAGGATGTTGGATCGGCCTACAGGGCCCATAGCAGGAGCACTCCACATCATACTAGGTGTGAGGAGACAGTGCGAGTGGAGCAAATTTTTCACAAGCCTTATGATTATTATGCAGATGAGCCTATCAGAGAGCACACAGACTAAGGAGACCCCATCAGGGATTTATTGAGGTTGAATCCTCCTACATTTGTAGGACTACAGAGGGAGCCAAAACTGAGGCTTGGCTCATCAGTCTAGACAGATACTTTGCATTGTGTCCTTATGAGGGAAACATGAAGGCATGTGTGGTAGTCCACCTATTGTGAGATGTAACAGGTACTTGCTGGCACACTAAGGAGTGCAAGTTCCATCTATCATTGGACACAATCACATGGGAGACTTTCATTGAGCACTTCAATACATGGTATTTATTAGATCACTACAGACAGTGTCTCATAGATGAGTTTCATGACCTTTAGCAGAGAGGGCTTACTGTTGCTCAGTATGAGGGCAAATTCACTAAGTTGTCTCAATTTGTGGAGTATCTCCATGATGAGAAACTCCTAGTTCATAAGTTTATCAAAGGGTTGAACCATAGCATAGCAAGGCCTATATGCATGGTAGACCCCCAGACTTTAAGTGATGCTTTTGAGAAGGAATACATAGCTGAGGAGATACAGGGACGAGGGTAGGGTTCATGCCCTCAGTTTTAAGATCGTGGGCAGTAGCAGCATTAGCAGAGTTATCGTAGGCCATCGCTAGCGCCCTAGAGAGGAGGATTTAGTTCTCCATCACTACCTCCTAGGCCTCCATAGTAGCAGTAGTAGCCGCAACAGCTGTAGTTAGGTACGACTCAGAATGGATACGTACAGGCTCGAGGCCCATGCTATGTGTGTGGTGGAGTAGGACATCTAGCCAGAGAGTGCCCACAGGGCTTTACTGTAGGGAGATATCCCTGCATAGGAGGATGAAAGCAGACAGTTGGAGATGTGGATAGATCCCACCGCATGTTTGCAGTGGTTGATTACCGCCAGGCTAATTTTTAGATATTAGTGATTGAGACATCAAGTATGATAGGGGGTCTCCCCATTTCTATTCTTTTTTACTCTGGAGCTATTGACTCTTTCATATCTCCATCATTAGTGGAGCGTTACAGGCTGGTGGCCTCTCAGTAAGGTGATAGGTGGGAAGTTGAGTTGGCCATAGGGGCCAAGATGACAGTAGATGCCTTAGTCCATGACTGTGAGTTATCTTTGGGATCCTTTACTATAGTGTGTGACCTTACAACTATGACATTAGGATCCTACGATGTGGTTTAGGGTATGGATTGGCTTGCGGATCATAGAGCCAAGCTAGATTGTCACCAAAAGGTGATTAGCTGCTTAGACGATCATGGTACATTAGTTGAGATAGTGGGCATTCAGAAGCCCACAGCAGCTCGTATGATATCTGCTCAGCAGCTTAAGCGATGCATGCAGAAGGGATGCTAGATGTTCACTATTATAGTTAGTGGCAGATCAGAGGATGAACCTGAGGCATCATTAGATGACCATATGATCTTGAGAGAGTTTGCTGATGTGTTTCCAACAGAGTTACTAGGGATGCCACCCCATCGTGAGGTAGAGTTTCATATTGATTAAGTGCCAGGTACTAAGCTAGTGTCTTATGCACCTTATAGGATGACCACTCATGAGCTCACAGTGCTCAAGTTGCAGCTTGAGGACTTTCTCGAGAAGGGGCACATCTAACCTAGCATTTCACCTTGGGGCACTCTGGTCATCTTCATGAAGAAGAAGGATGGGTCACTTTGTTTATGCATGGATTATAAGCAGTTGAATAAGGTGACTATGAAGAACTGTTACCCTCTACCTAGGATTGACGATCTCTTCGACCGAATGTAGGGAGCCAGGGTGTTTTCTAAGATTTACCTAAAGTCTAGTTACCATCTGTTGCATATCACAGAGGTGGACATCCATAAGACCGCCTTCCAGACATGATATGGCTACTATGAGTTCACTGTGGTCCCCTTTGGTTTGACGAATGCCCCTGCAGTGTTCATGAGTCTCATGAACGGGGTGTTCCGTACCTAATTGGATTGGTTCGTGATTATTTTTTTGGATGACATATTGATCTATTTGCAGACCGAGGAGGAGCATGAGGAGCACCTACGTCAGGTTTTGTAGTGTTTGAGGGAGCAGAATCTTTATGGGAATCTGGCGAAGTGTGCATTTTTCAGGACAGAAGTACAATACTTAGGGCACATCCTATTTGGCAATGGAATCTCTATAGATCCATTGAAGATCAGGGCTATCAAAGATTGGCCAGCACCCACCAGTATGATAGAGGTTAGAAGTTTTATGGGATTAGCCAGTTACTACTGCAGATTTGTAGAGGGTTTTTCTAGGATAGCACACCCCATCACTTCCCTTTAGTGGAAATGGAAGAGTTTCACTTGGACTGTATAGTATGAGAGTTCCTTTGGGGTCCTGAAGGAGTGTCTTATCAGCGCACCCATCTTATCAGTTCCCAATCCTGTAGAGGATTTTGTGGTTTGTACAGATAATTCACTTGAGGGTTTGGGAGCCATGCTTATGTAGGATGGTAAAGTGATTGCATATGAGTCATGTAAGCTCAAGACACATGAACTGAACTACCCTACTCATGATTTAGAGTTTGTAGCAGTGGTACATGCTCTTGTTCATTGGAGACATTTTCTTTTGGGTTGTCGCTTTGAGCTTCATTCAGATCATCACAGTTTGTAGTATATTTTCACATAGCCAAATTTGAACGCTCGCCAGCAGTGTTGGATGGAGTTTTTATGTGAGTACGATTTGAGGTCCACTACATTAAAGGGAAGGAGAACATGGTCATTGACACATTGAGGCAGAGGCACCACGAGATCCTGACCTTGACCTTGAATGTGGACTTGAGAGAGCGCATCATTTAGCATCTGCCTGAGGATGAGTGGTTTCTTGAGGTTCAGCAGGAGATCCAGTCATAGCGAGCCCTTGTGAGTAAATTTGCAAGGTATTCCCTAGAGGCAGATGAGTTGCTTAAACTTTGACAACGCATCTATGTACCCCATGCAGGTGACCTACATGCAGTAGTTCTTTTAGAGGCTCATAGAGCACCTTACGTAGCACACCTAGGGGTGAAGAAGATGAATGCTAACTTGCGATAGTTATACCATTTGGAGGCTATGAGACAGGATATTACAGAGTATGTTTCTCATTGCCTTGAGTGCCAGAGGGTTAAGGCCAAGTATCAGCATCCAACAGGTCTTTTATACCCTTATGAGATACCTGAGTGGAAATGGGACACCATTTCTATGGATTTCATTGTTGGTTTTCCTATGTCATCTCGCCACCATGATGCCATCATGGTGACAGTTGACAAGTTGACCAAGGTGGCATATTTCCCACCTATATGCATGGCGTACAATGCACCATCAGTGGTGAGAGTATTCTTGAATTAGATTATTAGACTACATGGGGTACCTCACCATATCATTTTTGATAGGGATTCAGTGTTCACATCAGCCTTCTGGAGGACATTGTAGCAGGCATTGGGCACAAGCTCAACTTTAGTTCCGCTTATCATCTAGAGATAGATGGTTAGATAGAGAGAGTTGATCAGGTTCTTGAGGATATGCTCCATATGTATGTTATGGATCAACAGAGTAGATGGGAGGAGTATTTGTATCTAGTTGAGTTTTCCTACAATAATGGGCATCACATCTCATTGGGTATGCCTCCTTTTTTGGCCTTGTACGGCAGACCTTACAGGACACCTTTCATTTGGAACCGTATTGAGGATAGGGTTGCGATAGGGCTAGAGTTGGTTTAGGATATGGAGCACCAAGTGACCTTGATTCGGTAGAGACTTCAAGAGGCACAGGATCAATAGAAGAAGTATGCCGATGCTAAGAGGGGAGATTGAAGCTTCTCGATTGGGGGCATAGTATTCTTGAGAGTGCGACCACACAAGAGTCCAATCCATTATGGAAAGGGCTCTAAGCTCACACCTCATTTTGTTGGACCTTTTGAGATCTTGGAGCAGATAGGACCCATAGCCTATTGTCTAGCCTTGCCACCTAGCCTGTTGCGCATCTACGATGTTTTTCATGTTTCTATTTTACGGCATTACATATCTGATTTATCTCATGTATTGGATTGGAGTACTCTATAGGTAGATGTGGATAGTTAGTTGACTTTAGAGCTAATTCATATATTGGCTCATCAGATACTAGGCCTTCAAGGTTGAGAGCTAGACTAGGTTAGGGTCCAGTGGGACATGTACAATGAGGTCACGACAACATGGGAGGATGTAGCTAGATTGATGACCCTTTATCCTCACCTCTTTGATGACTTCTAGGAGGAAGTACAGTCTTAGGGGTGAGGATGTGAGGCCTACCATTTCACTCCCTTATATTGACTACTTTGGTCATTGTTGAGGACACATATTAGACTTATGGGACTCTTGATCCTGATATGCAGGACTATTACACTTTATGCTTTATGTGGATTTATTATGTTTAGCATGATTATGATGAGATTAGACCTCAATATTGATTCACTAATGATGTTAGACATATGATTTACATTATGATGTTATTGGGATACTATTCATGTGATTTTAGTTAGAGATTTATTATGTGATGTTATCTTGTGATAGATTTTTGAAATAAAAAATTAGGAATTTAATTATGATATGATTCTTCGATGCTTATATGATCATGTGATGATGTGAGTGTATGTTTCACTTTGCTTCAGCTATTATATACATGTTGGATTAACATTTCATTTGAATGTGCAAGTGTTTCTAACCAAGCCACGGATAATCGGATATTATCCCACACACTATGTTGTTTCCCGTGTTAAGCCGATCTAGTTCCAAGAGGAACCAAGATCAACTATGTGATGCATGATGAATTTTTCTAATGTTGTTGTGTGATGTTAGTTGAGTTAGGTCTACCCCTTATATTTGACTTTTGATTGGTGTTGTTAAGTTGTAATGTTCATTTAAATTTTATTTTGAGTTTATATTTTGAGACCCCTTTTTATGTGTTTTTACTCAATCTATGGTGCTCAAAATGGATTAAAATTGACCCTGGGTTTTACCCCTAGGGTCTAGGGACCATTTGAGCATGTATAACATTAGGTAAACTCCCATTTGGTCACTTTAACTTCACTGTGAAGTAAAGTGACGAAAATGGAAGTTTGGGAGGGAGAGGAAGAGTGGGTCAAACACTCAACCTCTTCCTTTCCTCTTTCCTAGGTTGGGGGAGTCCTCAAGACCCCTTAATTGTGGAGGACTCAACTCCAAGCCTCTCCCACAATTGTTGAGAGTACACTGGGGTTGAGTGGGCTTTCATAGGAGGATATGATTGGGGCACATGTGGTACCCACTTTCTCTTTGCCTCCACCTTTCTCTCCCACATATGTAAGAGAGAGCAAGTGGATGGGAGAAAGACTTGGTGGAATGGGTGGATGACATGTGTCACCACCCCATTCCAAGAGTCTTGCAAGTGGTTGTGTGGAGGAGTGAGGAGGTGACATGTGTCACCTCCCCATTCATCAAGGCTCATGAGAAGAACCTATTTTAATCCCTCTTGAAGAGAGGGAGGGGGTTGTGGAATCTTTTTCAATTTTTAAATTTTTGTTTCTTTGGGGAGAAAGTTAGAGGAAGATTCGGAGGCTCAACTTGGAGAGGGAGTTAGAGGAGCGCTTCTCAAGTATCTTCCATTTGGGCTCTATAAGGTGGGATTTAAGGTAAATGCCTTTCCTTATGCATTTTCTTTACTTGTGTGATGCGATGTGTGAGTTTCCATTTTATGTTTTTACTTTGTTGTTGTGGAGAAAAATTGTATGGGAGTTGTGAGAGCCTCTCCATTTGGAGAGAATGCTCAACATGTGTGGGGTGGGGGAGCAGTGAACCTCCTTGGGGTCACATCCTTAGTGTTGTAGTATTTATCCTCGAGGGCAATATGTGCAAATGAATATTTTTGAAATGGCTTGAGAGCCAAGAGAAAGTTATGTGAAAATTATTGTTTTAAGAGTTGGCTTGAGGCCTTGAGGAATTTTAGTTTGGAAGCTTTTGGAGTGGCAGTTTTGAGTTAAGTGATGTCCACTCCCCTACCCAATTAAACTCATCTTGGGTGAGTTTTGTTGTGTAAGACATGGGAGTTCATTGTTTTGGTGTTAATGTGTTTAATGTGATGTGGTGTGTACTTCCCTTGTGTGAGGATGAGCTCCTAGCTTAGGGGTGACTCATGAGTGAATCTATGGTAGGGAGGCGAGCAATTTGTTAGTGGCTTCTTTCTCTTCCTTGTTTTTAATGCAAGATTCTTGGAGCTATGAGGTGTTAAAGAAAATAATACTTTCCTTCTTGTGTTGTTATTTTTGGGCTCTTGTGAGAGTATGGCCAAGGTTGGCCTAAATGTAAATGTGTTATTGAATAGAGAATGATTGTGCTCTCTTGAGTTGTAAAATAAATATTTTCTCTTGAGTTGTATTTAAACTTTTATGTATTTGGAAATGAAAGTATAGATGCTGATTTTTGTATGTTATGTGTATGGGGAAAAATGTGTATTGTAAGTAAAAATGTATGTTCAATTTATTGGTGTATTTATAAGTTTTATTTCAAGAAAATGAAAATAGATAGTTGTTGTTTTGTTATTTGAAAGTTAAAATGAAAGTGACTTTTGCTCTTAGAAAAGAAAATATAGTCATAGTTGTTCTAGTTCCAAAGAAATAAGAAATCTGTATAGTTTTAAATCTACTTGCCTTCATTTCAAAGAGAATACCTATTTTGAATTACCATTATCTCTATACAAAAAAAGAGAAAATAATGTTGTTGTGAGAAGTGGTATGGATGAGCACATTGTAAAAAAAAAAATTAGATGAGTATATATATATATATATATATATATATATATATATATATATATATATATATATATATATATATATATATATATATATATATATATATATATATATGCATATTTTATTTAAAATTTCTCCTTAATTCATGTTATTGGACAAAAGTATTTTTTTTATAAACTATGAAACTATATAAATTAATAGCTTCTAATAGTTCAGTGTATATATATAATATTTTTATGGTTTCCAAAATATGTGATACACAATAAACATCATAGAAAACACTTTGATTTTTTTAAAAAATGAAATGCATTTATCGTAGGTTTTTATTTTATTTTTTGAAAGAAAGTAGTCTGTGGTGGGGGTTTCAAACCCCCACCGTCGCCGCCACACTTCCATCCCCTCAAAGTCCACTCACACCCCATGGCCACTGCAACCACCTTGTTAGCAACGCCTTCCTCGTATGTGCGGCAACAAGGAAAATTTCAATGGCGTCAAACCCTTGGAAACCTCCTCCATGGATTCGGCCTCAAGGCACCTTAAACCTGCAAGTTTTTTAAAATCATTGTTGTTATATATATATATATATATATATATATATATATATATATATATATATATATATATATATATATATATATATATATATATATATATATATATATATATATATAATGGGTATACCTCCAGAGCTCTTTTCATGGCTTCCATATACTCAAACCTACAACATAGATCTGCAACAAAAAAAAATGAGAGATGAGAAAATGAGAAGAAGAAGAGAGAAAATCAAAATGAGTTGGAGGCTAGGGTTTATTTTCTTTTCTCCATAAGGAAATTAATATTTTAATGGGAGAACTTTTAGGGCTTCTTTTTGGAGTTTGATTTCTTTTTTTTTATTTTACCTTTTTCTCTTATTTTTGGTGCACGGATATATTCATATTTTATCTTCCTTTCTCCCTCTTTGATTTTTAATTTAATGAGGGGATAAAAGGGGGGAATTTAAGTGGGTGACTTTTATATTTTGTTTTAACCATATCTTAATTTTAATTTAGGTGGGTGACTTTTATGTTTTGTTTTAACCATATCTTAATTTTAATTTAGAGGGAATAGGGAAAGAGGGTGAATTTGTTACACCTAAGTCCCTATCTTTTGGGGAATTATATTTTACTCTAATATTAAATTTAAATGTTTTGGGTTATTTTATTAGTGGATCTGTATTAATTTGAGATTAATTAAATTATTAATAGTTTTAATTAATTTAACTTTAATTTAATTTATTACTTAATTTAATTGTTTTGGATTATTTTTATTAAATGGTCTATCTTATTTTGGGATCAATCCATTAATTATTTGTTTATTTAATTTAATTTTTCCTTAAATGGGGAGTTGATTTTATAACGTTATTAAGGGATTTTAATCTAATCTTTGGTTTAATTTTTTTTCTTTTTCCTCATAATTGTTGATGGAAAAACCTTTTTAAAATTTATAATTTGAACGCTAGTAAGCCGTTATGCTACCACATTTTACCAAAAATTTGACCAAGTAATTTAAGTGGTTTATTTATGCATTTAGCTAATATTTAATCTTTACCTTGAGATTATGTTTTAAATGCAATCATAATTTAGTCTATTTTTGCTTAGTGTTAGGGTTTGGATTTTGACACGTGTCAAAATCCCACCACTTCACCTAGGAAACTTAGGGTAGATGTCGATTTTGATTCTAACCCTAATAGTGATGCACCTCACATTGTCTAACCCCCTAGTTAGCTTTCATCACGTAGGGGAATGTGCATGTGATCACATTACCCCGAATATGATTGACATGTTTATGCCTTATGTGTATTACCACCAAGCACATTGATGCGTGTGAGGAGGTTTCTAAGGATGCAGGAAATTTTTTTGATATTTCGTGTCATGACCACATGACAAATGTGGACATGACATGTGTGTTGCATGTCATGACCACATGGGAAATGTGGGCATGACACACGTGTGCTAGCACCTATGTCCTCTAAAGTTGTAGATGCAGAAACAAATTGAACAGTGGTAATCAACATCCAAAGAGCTTCCTATACTCCGAAGATTGACTGACATTAGGCTTGGGTGCTCCCACCATTGTCCTCCACCTTTTTAGGGAGAGAAACAAAAGATATAGTGAAGGTCAATCTCGGAAGAAAATTTAGATTCCGCAAAGAAACTGGTACCTTAGACTTGGGTGCTAGTCCCTATGTCCCTGACTTTCTCGCCTTTCAAAATTTGAAAAATAGTGAGTTAAGATTCTCTTCCCTTCACCTTGTCTTAAGAGCATTTGTCATAATTCATGAATTTGCTTACTATTTTTTTTAATTAAGGTTTTGAAAGCATATGAGCATTAGATAGAGATATTGTTTGATAACATCAAAGAATCCACAACTTCCCAAGTAGCAGCCCAACCTGATAGGTGATTTCTCTCACTTAGTGGAGATTCAATTTGATTGATATGCCCTTGGAATGTTTGGCGTGAAAGGAGGATTCCACATAAACCCTTAAAACCAACCAACCTCTTTTTACCACTAAACATTTTTGTGAACTTGACATTTCTAAATTATTGCACCTTGCTAAGTGTTGTTTGATATATTTACATTCATTCATCTTATTACATTTGAAATATTACAAAAAAAATTGGCATTTATAGTTTGCATTTTGATTTAATATGAATTAATTTTTAATTAATTTTCATTCAATTTTTGATTGTTGTATTTGATTAGAAATTAATTTCATTGATTTATTTAATTTTCATCTCATTGTATTTGAAAATTTAAAAAAAAATTAAAAAATTTTGGAAATTTTTAAAAATTGGCATTTTTTGGCGTGATTTTCAAATAATTCAAATTAATTTGCATTTAATTTATTTTAATTTCTATTATTATTATGAGATCTGATTTAGCTTATATAAATTCATCATATTTTAATCTCTTGCATTGCACTTTCATCATAAAATTGCTAGGGTTTGCTTGAAATTTTGAATTTTTTATATAACCTAGTAATTTCAGAAGCTAGGGTTTTTAGGTAAAATCTTATTTTCAGATTTTTCTACTTCTCTTAGGCACTCATTCAAAACCAATTTTGCATGTAGTGTTGCATCTTAGTGTGTTTTTGTATTCCCATTTCAAATATTTGCATTTACACATTTTCAATTTCAACAAAAACTAGCAATTTTCACTAAATTTTAGCTTATTTTGCATATACAATTGCATTATAGGTGTGTTGTGAAGGACCTACTAGTTTATATCCCAGACTGGATGCTTTCTCCCAGTTATCCCTACAAGGTAGCCATCAATGATCAACAAGATCTCTAGGCCAGGGGACAACAGTACAGGAGATAGACTCTATAGATATCTCCTCTTCTTCTTCAGGCTCTACAAAACCTAGGGGGTATTCCCTATTCAACATCCAGAAGATATGCTTGTGAATTTGGGGATGTTGACATAAAGCGGATAAATCCTCTTTTATGTAGACCAAAACTATGGGATAAGTGCAAAGGGGCTATCTTTGGGCCTATGTCCAGTTGTGAGACAGAAGATTTTGATCATAAAATTACTTCTAAGGTCCTAATGGTTTGGTTTTGAAGTTTTAAGTTTGATTTTGTATTTGGATGCAAGACTGGGACCTTGGGTTATGACCTCAACACAAAACCAGACTGGTGCCTATCCAGGGCTTGGAGTCAATAGATATATATATGTGAATGTTTATCATAGGCTTGAAACAATACTCAGATTTCAAGGGGGTTTTGTAGTTTCTGCCTTATAGAGACTTCCCAAGATCAAGTATTCAGTTATCTCTACTTACAAGATCCTCACTACAATGTATTCTTCCCAACACTTAATCCAAAACATTCAATCTACTCTTTGAGCAAAAGTAAAGAATCAAGCATTCAGTATGGCAAGCCTATACTATAGAATCTTAAACACCCCTTAGCTATTTAAATTCATAAGAAGAACACAGTCAATTTGGAGATAGATAATAGAACACATGCAATGAAGCATTACTCATCTATATCAACCTGAAACTGATACATACTATGCATAAAACATTCAGTCATACAACTCATAAACTCACAAGATACTAGAATAGAGCCACCAACAAGATTGTATCTTCACACAACACCAAAAGTTTTCTAGTTCCCAACAACCTCCCTTAAATGGCTGACAAATTCTTCTTATATAGCAGGAACTTGTACTCAACCATTAGTTACATGGCAATCTCTAAGATTTCACCAGATACAATGCATTGCCAGGATGGCATCGAAAATATTTAATGTAGCCATGCAGAGAAGAGGGGAGGATAGGTAGGTTTGGGAGGAGAGCCACCGACTAAAGATTTTCACCTTGAAAAATGGCAATTGACCTATCCTCTCGACCCATGCTTCTGTAAAATTTGCCATTAATGCTTACTTTCCTACTTTAGGAAGCAACAGCAGTTCACGTGCCCCTGAAGTTTCTTCTTGCCAAGATTGTAGTCACAAATACGAAGAAATCCTTCCCTTTGAAACTTTTGAATCAGGACCGTCGATCTCCATCTTTCCCGTTGAGATTTGCGGGGTTGATTATGCTAAAAAATTTCCAGCCAATGATATCATGCCACATCAGCACCTTATGCATCCATCATTGACTTTTAAATTATGTGATAACTGATTATCCCACATTCAACCCATAGCTACCTCTCCAGCACTTTATAAACTAGGCCATGAGCATATATGATGTCGGTGATTTTGGTCCTGATGATGCCAGCATAAACCTCATCATCATGACCCACGCCAATACTACCTCATGCATGATAATCCTCATGTAATATCACCCTGATATTTCACATCACCCTGATGACCGCATCACCTGATATTCAATATCATCCTGATGACCAACCTCATCGGTGCATCTTGATGCATCAGAGAAAAATCCTCCTGCATATTCAAACCATACCCCTCACCGATGAACCATCTTGTACATATTCATGTCATCATCACATTCGTATCCTCATTGGTGATCGGGGGAATCCTCAGCAAAGCTGTCAATAGTAACTGTCATGTTGAAGACCTCATAATGCACCCCACTGATCTTGATGACGTCACCATCATATTGCAATATCAGGGGAATCTTTGCAAGATGATTGATATTAGAAATATGACCTCTCTTCTCTAGAAAATCAGGCTGGATTGAAAATTTCAACAATGACCCTATCGAACTTAGATGACATCATCGTCATATTACCATCGAGGTGATATTCATAAGATCACTTGATATTTGAAATATCACCCCCTACAAGAATATCAGGTCAAACTATAGTTTTGTTGTAACATCGTGGTGATCTTTGAAGATGACTGATATTTGGAAATATCACCCCCCCATAAGATCCATGAAGCTGTTTGACAGGCAAATATCAACCCTCATGAAAAAATGGCATCCGCAACATCGGGGTGATCTTGCGAACATGAAGTGATAAAACAACATCGGGGTGATCTTGACTAAGATCACCTGATACTTCACATCACCCCGATGGGAAATGTCACCCCCATAAAAAATATCAGGTCGGATAGAAACTTTGCCTTAACACAATTTTTTGCTTGAAATCTTGACTCCATGTGCAGGCACCAACATTGGCTCTGATTAGGGATGTGCGGGCACAAGGCTGCAGCGAGAACCAGATCACCTCCGAGCAAACCAAGCAAAACACAAAAAAAATGCACAACATTGACTATACAGAGAAATTTACAAATAATTTACAAATGTGCACAATAGAAGTTGCTTAAGAAAAATAAGCTTTGAGGAATTGACCATGCACATGCAACTCCAATATTTCACCATTCAGGGCCTGGAGAAAATAGGAATCTTCTCCATGAGTATTGCCAATTTGATATGGGCCCATCCATAAGGGCTCAAACTTACCATGCTTACCCTTATCCTGACATTTTGCATTCCAATTAAGGACTAGATCACCTACCTGAAATTTTTTTTCTGTAGTCCTTCTATCAAACAGATATTTAACACCCTATTGTTGCTTGATGTTTGTCTTGTGTGCCTCTCTTCTAACTTCATCTAATGCAACAAGCTGATTTATCCTTTCAGTCATTAGGTCTTCCATCTCCTCGTCATTTTCTTGTATGAATCTATAGATGGGCAAGAGATTTTTCATAGGCAACCTAGTTGTTGTGCTATATACTAGCTCAAAAGGTGACCTCCTAATTGTTTTCTTTATAGTTTATTCTGTCAGCCCATAGTGCCATCTTCATCTTTGAATCCCATGCTCTTTTGTTCTTGTCTACCATCCTTTTGATGATTTTCATGAGGCTTTTGTTACTGGACTTTGCCTGACCATTTCCCTGTCAATGATATGCTGATGCATATGACAAATTAATCCCATATTTGTTGCAAAAATCAACAAATTCACTAGATTCGAAGCACATGCCATTATCTGTGACCACTTTAAATGGTACTCCAAACCTGATAATAATGTTTTCTAGAATAAAATCCATCACCACTTTGCTTGTAGCTTTCTTAGTTGGAATGGCTTCAATCCATTTGGTGAAATAGTCAGTAGCAACCAAAATCCAACTATGTCCTCCACTTGATTTTTCTGAAATCTCCCCTATTAAATCAATTCCCCATTGCTGAAATGGAGCCTCTACAGTTACAGTTCTAAGGGGTAATGCACCTTCATATTTTAACTTTCCTGAGAACCTTTAGTGAGGATCACATCTCCTCACTAACTTTTATGCATCTGAGAAAAGAGTTGGGCACCAATATCCTACCTAAAGAATTTTGTGAGCTGTTGTCTGGGCAGTATAGTGTCCACCACACACTCCTTTGTGCATGTCACTTAAAAGATTTTTAGCTTGATTCTCATCCACACACCTAAGTAGCACACCATCAGGATTCTTCCAATACAACTGTCCTTGAATAATAATGTACCTTATTGCATGTAGCTTCAAAGTCCTTTTCTAACTATCACTAAAATGGGAAGGACAATTCAAATTCTACAAATAATATATAATATCCTTGTACCATTCAGATTTTGACACATCAACAATTTCATTCTGAACTACATTGAGTTGGCATGCTTCCAGATTTGACTATGTCATTATCTTAGCCAAACCTTGTCCTCTTACCAGTTTTGTGATTTGTATCTCTATGTTGAATTCTTGTAATTTGTTTATCCACCTGCATCTTCTTCCTGTTACCTCCTGCTGGGTAAAAATATCCTTGACTACAGCATGGGGCACATAAGCAATTATCTAAGATCCCACTAGATATGGCCTAAAGCTTTTGACTTCTCTAACCAATGCATATGTTTGCTTCTCCATGATATCATATTTTAACTCAATCACCTGCAATGACATGCTAAAGAAAGCAACAGGTTGTTCAAGACCTTCTTCATTTTTCTGCAGTAAGCATGCAGCAACAGTATGAAAAGAGGCTAATGAAAATAACTAAAATGGCCTAGAAAAATTAGGATATTTTAACACAAGAGCCATTTTTATAGCCTCTTTGATGTTCTGAAATGATTCAATTGCTTCACCTTCCCACTTGATAATCTCACCTTTCTTCAACATCTTAAAAATGTTCCTTGTAGTCTCTGCAAAGTTAGGAACAAATCTTCTAACAAAATTAATATGTCCAAAGAAGGACTGTATGCCCTTTACTATTTTGGGAACTTGAATACTGTCAATTGCAGCAACCCTTTCAAGATCTATCCTGACTCCATCCTTGGAAACAATGTGTCCCAAGAGCTTTCCTTCAACTACCCCAAAAGCACATTTCTTTGGGTTGAGTGAAATGTCATATTCCAATGCTCTAATAAAAATATGTTCTAGGTGCATGCAATGTTGCTCCTCCCTTTTTGAATAGGCAGTTAGATCATCCTGATATACAACCAAGATTGAATCAATCAGTCCTGCAAAAGCAACATCTATAGCCCTTTGAAATGTAGCACCTGCATTTGTCAGTCCAAATGGCATTCTTACATATACATAGGTTCCCCATGGAGTAGTGAAGGTAGTCTTAAATTGTTCTAATTCTTTTACCTTCACCTGATTGTACCCTGAAAATCCATCAATCATCGCTAGTTACCTTTTGCAGCATAGCCTCCATGTTGGGCAGTGGATAATTATCCTTCAAGGAAGATACATTCAGATTTCTGAAGTCAAGATAGACTCTTATATCACCATTCTTTTTTCTAACTGGGACAAGATTAGACACCCAAGTTGAATGTCTGATAGGCACAATTATTCCAGCCTCCCTATGCTTCTTGAGTTCTTCCTACATTTTTGGAGCTAGAATAGGATTAATAGGTCTTTGTTTTTGTCTAAATGGCTTAGCTCTAGGCTTCAATGGGATTTCATGCTAGAATAGGTCTTCTCTATATGCTTTAAGGTCCTCATATGACCAGGCAAAGACATGTTTATACTTCTTCAACAATGCAATCAGCATGTTCCTAATGTGTGGTTTGAGTTGTTTGCCAATATATACCTTGTTGGGGGCATGAGATGTCCCCAAGTTTATCTCCTCCAAGTCATCCTTGTTTGTAGGAGATACCTTTGTAACAAATTGGTCCCTATTGTCAAATGCTCTTTCTAAAGCAACCAACCCTCTAGGGATTTTTTTTGTCTTTAGCCAAATTACTTCCTTCCCCAAAAGAGTCTCTTTTCCATGTACAACCTCTACAAAATTTTGAAAATCAATTTCTTGGTTCTCATATTCATCTATGCAGTGTAGGAATCTCAACAAATCTTTGTCATCATCAAGTACTTGCCAACTGCATATATTTTCTGGTACTGCAGGTTTGATTTTAACCTCAACACTTGTAACATCAGATAGAGTTATATCATCTAGCCTTATGGCCACATTAGCTAAAAAAATCTACCATGACATTCTTTGATCTCTCTATCTAGTTTATTGAAAATGCATCAAACAATTCAATTGTATCCCAGACAACATGTTTATACTGTTTTAACCTCTTGTTTTTTGAAGCATATTTATCTCTAACTTAGGAAACAATTAACTCTGAGTCTCCAAACACTCTTAACATCTTAATTCCATGCTTCAGAGCCATATTCAATCCTAGTAATAGAGCTTCATACTCTGCAATATTATTTGTACAAGCAAACTTCAGCAAGAAAGAGAATTTTAGAAGCTTACCAGTTGGAGATAGAAACACAACTCTAGCACCAGAGCCTTCCTTTGCACAAGCTCCATCAAAATACATGGTCCATAGACCCTATTAGTCAAGCTCTTGAATGCAAAGATTCTTTTCTTTATTTCCTTGATCATCAGAGATAACTTTGAAATTATCATAGTCAGTATCAACAAAACACACATGCTCTTTTGAATCTTGATCCTCAACTATTTCTAGTGATCTTTCTTCTCTGATCAGTTTGACATCTTTGCCATTCATTGGGATCATGGCATATGATAGGTCTAGTTGCATACTTCCACCAATCAATGTTGCCCATCTTCTTGATAATAGCATACCATATTGTGACTTTATATCAACCACTGTTATGTTCATTCTATATGTTTTTTCTGGATATGCTGCTAACCTGAAATCTATATTCTTCATGATTCCAATAATAGGCACTTCTCTAGCATCCATGGCATAGCATTTTCTACATGCCTTGTCTATTTTTAATCCAGCTTGTTGCATGATAGCAAGAGGCATGATATTTGTTGATGCTCCTGAATCAAGCATATAATGTTTTATTGTTTTTCCATTAATAAAAAGGGAAACATAAAATGGCTCAACCTGTGAAGGGCATTTTATCATGGTCACTCCCAGATAAACTTCAGGGACCTCATCCTCTTCAACACATAGGGCTTGTTTCTTACCTTGAGTTTCAACATTCTGATCAACCAGACAAGCTACCGCTGAGATCAAGGACACTCCCTTATTCCTGATATCTTCAACCTTCATCAACTCCATCAATGGAACAGAGACCTTTATCTAGGACAAGACTTGAGTTATGTCAAAAGGAGCATAATTTTGTATGACAGTTGAAGCCTGAGCTATGGTTTTGCTCCTATCCTGAGCTGATCTAGCTTTAATCTTAGCGGCGTCCTGACTGTTATCTATGACCTGAGGATCCTTGCTTTGATCCTCATCTTGAGGGGCTTTATTTTCTGATCTTTGAAAATCATGACCTGCCTTTTGCTTGTAGTTTTTCTTATTATTGTCCTATTGTGCCTTTTGTGGTTCGGCCTTCTTATGATTATGCACTGATTCTGGTTGATGTGGATCGCTCATCTGAGCTCTACCTCTGAGGTTATAATTGCTCTTGACCTGAACTACTGCTGTGACTGTGAGAGCTCTAATTTCTTCATCAGAAGGTCTCCTCAGGTTATTCAGAAATATACGTGAGTCCTAAGCATATGCATAGTTATCTTCATTATCTTCATCGTAGGAAACCTATTGGCAGACCTGAATCCCATAACTTGTACTTTCATATGCATCATAGGAGAAAAAATCCCCTTTTGTGGACAACATATTTACATTATCATCCTCCACACAATGTGGCTCATTGCATTCATCACATGCAACAGCATTATCATATAGAGACTGAGCAATCATACACTACGACTGTAAGTGAGGCATCTGACATATTATGCACCATGGGGTGTCATCAACAATATTGACAGCTTTTTTCAAAGGATCAGGAGTTTCCTTAACATTTTGAGCCCTTTGATTAGGGTTTCTATTTGGAAGAATTGGTTTACCATTATACCAATTTGTGTGATATGGCATATCATGCAATGATGGTCTCTTTTCTTGTCTTTGGTAAACCTGCCTGTTAGGACCCATTCCCTTTTTATTTTTTGCAAGTCTATAACTTAGGTCCCTAACAACAGTTGTTAATTTATCTAATTTATCCTCAGAAATAGATGCATTACCTTGAGTACTTTAAGGCTTATTTGGATTTTGTAAAATCTTCATATCATCCCTTCTGTTTGTCTTACCAGATGGTTTCCTATTATTTTCAATATTTGTTGCAATCCTAAAAGCATCCCTAAGGCTATTTGGACCCTTATCTCTTAATCCATATGTTGTTTTGGCATCAAAAGTATTTATATAGAGCACTATGCACATTGGTTCATTAGGCCTCATGTGATGTGGCAATTTGTTCAACACCTTAGTGAATCTAGCATTGAAATCTGCAACCTGCTCATTAGACCCCTAAGTGATACTAGTGAATTCATTTACAAAAAAGCTTGGCTCAATCTTGTCACCATACTGTTCTTTAAAGATCCTTCTGAAATCATCCCATGATGAAATACTCCTATTAGGCAAACTTTTATACCACTCCCTAGCTTCATCAACTAGGGACTACATAAACAATTTCATGAAAACATCTTCATGCTCCACTTCAAAATTGCCCATGACATTATGAAAAGCCTTTAAATGGTCTTCACCTAATACAACATTATTTCTTGAAAATTTTGGCACCTGTGGCCTCACATGTTTGTCAATGGGATTGGGGTAACCAGGAATGCCATCAAAAACTAACTATCTGAATTTGTCTAGCTACATAGGTTGTCTATCAAACTGGTTAATATTGACATTTCTATTAGCATTTTGATTTCTCAAATTGTTCATTGGTACCCTAACATTATTTTTATTTTGTCTTTGATCATTTTGCTGATGTTGGATTTCATTTCTATGTTGGTTTCTTAGAACATCTGCATTATCAAGGGTGGGGACTGCATCATGCTAAGCAGTTCTCAGAGCTTGCACTTTTTGTCTCATATCATCTCTAATTTTCAAGGCCTGCAAATACTCAAATTCAGCCCTCAGGCTCTTGATCTCTTCAACTAATTGTTCATCTCTAGGCATAGAGGAGGATGATCCCTCTCTATTTTGGTCATCATCATCATCATCATCCCTCAGAGATTCAGCCTCTTCAAATTTGTCACTGGGGACTAAGAAAGGGCATTCTTGAAACACTTCTGACCTCATTCTCAGACTACCACCTTGTTGTCTTTCATACATATCTTGAATTTCAGCCTCTGTGTTTGAAAAATAGGATGGCTGCTACCCTGAAGACCTAAGGTTATCTTGGACATTATCATTATTCCTAGGAGAACCCTCATGACAGGCTTGAATGTTCCCTTTTTTCCTATATGCCATTTTTCTGGGTAACTCTTTAAATAGAGGATTATGCAGGGATCTTGTCCCTTGCATACAAATTTTACTTTACTGGTTGGGAGATTGTTCGGAGTCGCCATCTACAATTAGGAACTATTTTCTTTCAAATCAGGGTTCGTACACAAAGTGTCCCCACTAGAGTCACCAAATTTGTTGGTTTATATCCCAGACTGGATGCTTTCTCCCAGTTATCCCTACAAGGTAGCCATCAATGATCAATAGGATCTCTGGGCCAGGGGCCAACAGTACAGGAGATAGACTCTATATATATCTCCTCTTCTTCTTCAGGTTCTGCAAAACCTAGGGGGTATTCCCTATTCAACATCCATAAGATATGCTTGTGAACTGGGGGATGTTGACACAAAGAAGATAAATCCTCCTTTATGTAGACCAAAAATGTGGGATAAGTGCAAAGGGTCTAGCTTTGGGCCTATGTCTAGTTGTGAGATAGAGGATTTTGATTGTAAAATTACTTCTAAGGTCCTAATGGTTTGGTTTTGAAGTTTTAAGTTTAATTTTGTATTTGGATGCAAGACTGGGACCTTGGGTTATGACCTCAACATAAAAGCAGACTGGTGCCTATCCAGGGCTTGGAGTCAATACACATATATATGTGAATGTTTATCATAGGCTTGAAACAATACTCAGATTTCAAGGGGGTTTCGTAGTTTTTGCCTTACAGAGACTTCCCAAGATCAAGTATTCAGTTATCTCTACTTACAATATCCTCACTACAATGTATTCTTCCCAACACTTAATCCAAAACATTCAATCTACTCCTTGAGAAAAAGTAAAGAATCAAGCATTCAGTATGGCAAGCCTATACTATAGAATCTTAAACACCCCTTAGCTGTTTAAATTCATAAGAAGAACACATTCAATTTGGAGACAGATAACAGAACACATGCAATGAAGCATTACTCATCTATATCAACATGAAACTGATACATACTATGCATAAAACGTTCAATCATACAACTCATAAACTCACAAGATACCAGAACAGAGCCACCAGTAAGATTGTATCTTCACACAACACCAAAAGTTTTTCTAGTTCCCAACAACCTCCCTTAAATGAGTGACAAATTATGCTTATATAGCAGGAACTTGTACTCAACCATTAATTACATGGCAATCTCCAAGATTTCACCAGAGACAATGCATTGCCAAGATGGCATCAAAAACATTTAATGTAGCTGTGCAGAGAAGAGGGGAGGATAGGCAGGCTTTGGAGGAGAGCCACTAACTGAAGATTTTCACCTTGAAAAATGGCAACTGACCTATCCTCTTGACCCATGCTTCTATAAACTTTGCCATTAATGCTTACTTTCCTACTTTGGGAAGCAATAGCAGTTTGCGTGCCCCTAAAGTTTCTTCCTGCCAAGATCGTAGTCATAGATATGAAGAAATCCTTCCCTTTGAAAATTTTGAATCATGACCATCGATCTCCATCTTTCCCACTGAGATTTGCAGCATTGATTATGCTGAAAAATTGCCAGCCAATGATATCATGCCATGTCAGCACCTTATGCATCCATCACTGACTTTTAAATTATGTGATAACTGATTATCCCTCATTCACCCCATAGTGACCTCTCTAGGACTTTATAAACTAGGCTATGAGCATATATAATGTCAGTGATTTTGCTCCCGATGATGCCAGCATAAACCTCATCATCATGACCCGTGCCAATACTACCTCCTGCATGATAATCCTCATGCAATATCACCCCAATATTTCACATCGCCCTGATGACTGCATCACCTGATATTCAATATCATCCTGATGACCAACCTCATTAGCGCATCCTGATGCATGAAAGAAAAATATTCTTGCATATTAGAAACATACACCTCACCAATGAACCATCCTGTACATATTCATGTCATCATCACATTCGTATCCTCATCGACGATCAGGGGAATCCTTAGCAAAGCTACCAATAGTAATTATCATGCTAAAGACCTCATAATGCACCCCACTAATCCTGATAACATCACCATCATATTGCAATATCGGGGGGATCTTTGCAAGATGACTGATATTAGAAATATGAGCCCCCTCCTCTAGAAAATTAGGCTGGATTGAAAATTTCAACAATGACCCCATCGGACTTAGATGACGTCGTCGTCATATTACCATTGGGGTGATATTCATAAGATCACCTAATATTTGAAATATCACCCCCCCCCCCCCCGCAAGAATATCAGGTTGAACTATAGCTTTGTTGTAACATCGGGGTGATCTTTGAAGATGACTTATATTTGGAAATATCACCCCCCGCAAGATGCATGAAGCTGTTTGACAGGTAGATATCGACCCTCATGAAAAAATGACATCCACAACATCAGGGTGATCTTACAAACATGAAGTGATAAAACAACATCAGGGTGATTTTGACTAAGATCATCCGATACTTCACATCACCCCAATGGGAAATGTCACCCGCATCAAAAATATCATGCCGGATAGAAACTTTACCTTAACACAATTTTTTGCTTGAAATCTTGACTCCATGTGCAAGCACCAACAGGACCTAGTGGCTTTATTGGACTGATATCAGAATTATTATCTTCTGCCCCTCCTCAAATTCCTTACAACACCCTTTCTTCTATGCATTTGCATTGAAAATTTATGAAAATTTACATATTTTAGCTATATTTTCACTAGGGTTTGACTTAGCTTGGCACTATAGGCGTGTTGTTGGCACTATAGGTTTGAAAGCATATGAGAATTAGATAAAGACATTGTTTGATAAAATCCAAGAATCCATAGCTTCCCAAGTGGTAGCCCAACCTAATAGGTGATTTCTCTCACTTAGTGGAGATTCAACTTGGTTGATATGCCCTTGGAATGTTTGGTGTGAAAGGAAGATTCCACATAAACCCTTAAAACCAACCAACATCTTTTTACTACTAAATAAATAAGATACCTTTTTCAAGAGCGGTGAGATAACCTATATTTCACCTACATTGTTGCATGCTAAAACCACCATCAACAGAACCTAGGAACACAGAGACAAAGTTTTAAGGTCCTGAGAAAACCTAAAAACATAAAGGGATAAGCATGAGATGCGAAGTTGTGGGCAAATGTGGAACTTTGGGACCAAGAGGAAAGTATAGGGAATTGTGGATCTAGGGAACATAAGGACCAAAGGACTAAAAGGCCATGGTTGGGAAAAATTCCTAGGCCTAGAACAGCCTGGTATTCTGATAAAACCCAAAAACCTGTGAAAGCCAAAAACAAGCAAGGGGAGGCCAAACTTGGAAATTTCTTGGGATTTTTGGTAAATTTGGGAAATAGCCAAGCCATAGGGAAGGGGAAAAATCATAATGCAACACACATATTAGGATATTTTACAAATTTTTATATGAGGGTGCCAACACTTCCTCTAGTTGGGGATGTTTGCCTTGAGTAGGAACAACGAGGATTTGGCTATCTCCAGGAGCAGACCAAAAAGAAAAAAAAAGGGATAGGAGGGAAGGGAAAAACAAAGGAACATATGTACAAGACAAAACAACAATGACACAAAATATATACAAGATAGGACTTGTAGTCAAATGACAATGAAGCACATAGAGGAAGAGTATGGCTGCAAACAAAATTTATAAACATGTGTAGGTCAGACCATGCAAAGTAAATTCATGGCACAAGGCCATGAACCAACTATTGCATATTTCTTACCTTTGTCAAAGACAAGCTTAAAGAAGAAACTGAGTATCCTCAATCTAAACTTTCTTCCATCTCCTAGAAACAACAAGATAAGATTCTTCTGAGAATGCATGACCCTTTCCCTACACCATTCACTAAAGAAATAATGTCCATTCAGTAGCTAGAAGTGAACTATATTCCTTCACTAATGAATTCTCAAGATACCATCAAGTAAAGATCCGAGAAGAGGACTAACCAAAAACAACATTTGCATTAGAGTTTGGGTCCTATATGTATATATTAATGCCATTTGATTTGAAGAATTCTTTTGTGGTATTTAGCAGGATAATGGTGAATGCCTTTAAGGACTTTATACATGACTTCGTAGAAGTGTATATTGATGACTGGATAGTTTGTGGGTTAGTAAAGAATCACATACAAGATTTAAGAACAATGTTAAATAGATGAGAGATCATGCAAATTTCTTTAAATTTGAAGAAGTGCATGTTTGTGGTACCCTTTGGTACCATATTAGTCCATATTATATGTAAAGAAGGCTTAATGGTGGACCCTGGTAATGACATTTCTGCCATTGAAGACATCTGAAGTGAAAAAATTATTGGGGTATACCTGTTATCACCACAAATTTATTAAGGGATATGTGATAGTAGCAACACCCCTAGAAGATCTTATCAAGAAGAAAAGCAGTAATAATGTGGAATGGAATGAAGAATGTCAAAACTCCTTTGACACATTAAAGAAAAGCAAAGGTGCCTATACTAATATTTCCTGATTGGATTATACCATTTAATGTGAATGTTGATGTGTCAGAAATAGCAATAGGAGTGGTATTGGATAAACCTATGGGAGATAAGGACCATCATGTAGCATTTGCTAGCATGAAATTGTCAAGAGAAGAGAGAAATTACACAACAACAGAATGAGAAGCCATTTCTATGGTCTATGCCCTACACAAATATATACATTACTTATTGTCTACCCCATTTGTATTTTTTATAGACCATGAACCCCTAAAATATGTTCTAAATAGATAGATGATTCAATGCTAGATATGTAGATGGCTACTCCTCTTTCAAGGATTTGATTTTAAAATAATGGTTCAAGCTAGGAAAACATAATCAAGGCCTTGATTATCTATTTAGGATAGAAACATGGGAAGAACCAGATGAACAAAAAAGAATATTTTCCTAGCGTACATCTATTTAAATTGATTGAGCTACTGAAGGACCTACATGACATAGCATTATTACTCTCTATAAGAGAAATTTTATAGAATTTCTCACTGCAAGATAAACAAACACTTATGCGGAAGGTGCAACCATATACATGGGTTGAAGGAGAACTACATATATTGGAGAAAGATAATATATTAAGAAGAGTAATATATGAACACAAGAGAGAAGTAATCCTAAGAGACACACATGAACTAATATCTGAAGAATACAATTGTAGAGACACAACCATAAAGAGAGTAAAACTTGTAGTATTATGGTGGCCTACAATCCAAAAGGATGATAAACATTATGTGAAAAAATGTGACATATGTCAAAGGGTAGGAAAACCTACCACAAGAGATGAAATGCCATGGATAATAGTTCTAGCACAAATACCATTTGAAAAATGGGCTATATATTTTATTGGACCTATAAATCCTCTGACAAAGTCCTCCAAAGAAAGGTTTATAGTAATGGGAGTTGAATACTTGAAAAAATGGGCAGAAGCAGTATCAACAAAAGATTGCACAACAAAATATGCTATAAAGTTCCTTTATGAAAATATCATTGTAATATTTGGTTGCCTAATCCGTAAAACAAGCAGTCAAGGTAAACATTTCGTAAATAACATGATTGTGGAACTTTTGAACAATTTCATGATAACACAACAAAATTTCTCCATATCATCCACAATCCAATAGAGCAAGAAAACCCTTAAATAAGATGATCAGAACAAACTAACAAAGATGTGTGACGAAAATAGGGAGGATTGGGATTTAAAGATACTTGCAGTACTCTAGGCCTACATCACAACCTATAAACATTCAACTAAGTTCACACCATTCCAATTTGTCTATGGACTTCATGCCACTGTACCTATGAATTTATTATTACCAACATTATGCATCACACAAAATTTGTAGTTGGATGCAGAGGATTCACTAGCACAAAGAATAGAAGAATTAGAAAAATTGGATGAAAACTGCTTAATATCCAGATACAATCAAAGCCTGGAGCGAAAAAGATAGAGAGCCTAGCATGTAGAAACATAAACCTAAAAATATTTTGTATTGATGACCTACTATTATTATACAATAGTAAATTCAAGAAATAAGGCAAATTTAAGGTAACATGGCTAGGCTCTTACTACATCCATGATTTGTAGAATGTAAAGTAGTCAGGTTAATAAAAATGGGTGGATGTGGAACTACAAGGTTTGGATATGGTACACAGCTAAAACATTATCATCAATCTAGTGAATAATAAGAAATGCAGCAAGCATATCATATTGTATCATCATGTACCATATATGTAACAGCGAAAAGTAAAAACTTAACTTTTGATAGTGTACTAATAGCACTTAATGACTAGAAAAGCCTGCTAAAAGGAAATGAGTAAGTGCATTAAATTCAAAAAGTCACCATTGGAGCTATAAAATCCTAATACTTCACTCAATCATCACAATTGCATCTCATACTTAGTGAAAATTTGAGCTCCATGTGAAAAACAAAGAAATTATACTAAACCCTAAGCTTGGCTAAGTCAAAAAGAAAAATGGCCACACCTATATTGATTGATATCACAGAGAAGCTGAGGCCAAAATATAAAATGTATCCATAGAAAGCCATGGAGGTGGACAAAGATGGAGCCTTTTTCAGCATAGTAGTGAATGTGGTATACACAAAACACATCCAAAAGTATATTCATTCACCAATTTCATAGATTGACCACATGAAGTTTGAAGAGTTATGGGAACACTGGTAGATGGAGTTGGATATTTTCCACAATACTAGAATTTTCAAAACAAAAGGCTGGATGTTTGGAAAGATTACCTTGATTTTTGTGACCAACATGAATGGGAGAGGATAGTCCTAAGAAGAATTCACAAAAAATATATCTATCTTGACAAACCTAGAACTGAATAACAAAGGATGCAATACAAGCCATCACAGGGCTTAGTTCAGTTGGAGGATGTAACATCAGAAAATGTCCCCTTGGGGGCTTTTCCCTCTTTAGGTTTAGCTCCTGGGTCTTTTGTGTGCATTTAGGACATCTTGCATCACAATTTGGCATCTCGATGGAATGAACCCTAGGTATGATGGAAAATATGGCTTATGGGGACCCCTTGAACTTAACCCTGCCCAAAGTAGGGGGGAGGACTTGGGCACCCATGCCCTAGTCCTGCCCTATTTTGGGTTAGGCCCAAATTTTAAGTGTCAGTTTATGAAAGTTATTTGGTCCCTAGGCCAACACGGTAAGTTTGAATTTATGAAATCTTGGCGAGAGTGCTTGTAGTTACAGATAAAAGCATGTTTAGGCATTCATTTGTAAACTAGATTATGTTCATGTGATTTTGGCATCCTAAAGGTGATTCAAAGCTTTCATTATGTTGCAAGAGCAAATTTGTGTTGTCTATGTGTTTGTGTTTACAGATTTGAGCATCCACTTCCTCATGGAATGAAGAGCTTCTTCCTCTCATGAGATATTCACTACAAGGTGACATTTATTATGTTTGTGATCATTATTTCATTTGTATTTTGCCTCTACCTCAAAAGGGCACACCCTCTCTATCTAACAAAGGTGTTTGGAAGACTTAAGTGTCCTTCTGGGGCTTGACTGAGGCAAGCTCCTAAATACCACAACCCCCTCCCAAAGTTTTCATGGTTACAGGTCACATGTTGATGATGCAGACAAATTGAAGTTATAGGAGTGCATATTGGAGTGTCAGAATTGTAGATCAAAGAAGAAAAGAGCACCCTGGACTTGGGCTCCCGCTCATTAGTCCTCAAAATTTTGTGATAGGAAAATCTCTGGGACAACAGATACAGGTTGTAGACCTTGTTTCCAGATCCTGACAAAAAACAAGGCCTTGGACTTGGGCACCCACTCTTTAGTCCCTGATTTTTCCACCTTAGAACCCTGAAAAAAGGTGCACAATTATTTGTTACTTTACAGCTTTCTGTAGAAGCATTTTTTGTTATTCATCTATTTACTTCTGTATTTGCATAATTAGAGTTTTGATGTGTAATTGAGCATAAGAGAAGGAAAATTGATAATCAAATACCCTAATCCAAGTTTCCCTACATTTGTAAGTGACCAAGGACCTGATAGTGCTCTGCCACTCGATCTGAAGTCCTTGAATGTAATGGGTGAAAGGAGGATATAAACACTAAACTAAACAATCCAAATTTTACCCTAAACATTTTGGTGAACCCATGTTACCGGACTTGTTTGCACCTTGTTGAGTATTTTACTTCAGACTTGCATTGATTTTCATTCATTCATATAGTCATTCATCTTATTGCATTGAGAAAATTACAAAAAAAAATAAAAAATTTTGAAAATTTTGGAAAACCTAACTTGCATTTTCATATATATATATAATTTGCATCAATTCACTCTAATTTTTCCTAATTTATGATTTTTTCAATCATATATGATATAGACTACAAAAAACTACAAAAATTCAATAATTTGCATTGCATTTTCATCATATAATTGCTAGGGTTTTGTAGAAATTTTGATAATTTTCATATAACCTAGTAATTCCAAAATCTAGGGTTAGTAGGCAAAATCTTCTTTCAGATTTTTATAATGATTTTAGAGATTCATTCAAACTTGAATTTGGCTGTAGTCTTGCATTTTACTGTAAATTTGCATATAGATTTCAAATATTTGCCATTTTGCATAGAAAATTTCAACAAAAAACTAGCAATTTTCATGCATTTTCAATAAATTTGCACTTGCATTTTGTTGGTGCCTGCATGAATATTCAGGTTTCAAGCAATTAATTTTGCAAGCACCTTCCCAAAAAAATCGAAAAAGTTCTAAGTCAGGGTTTCTGTCACCCTGATATTCTTGCGGGGGGTCATATTCCAAATATGACCTGATCTTCTGCCCCGAGGGGTGATGTTTTAGATATCAGTCATCTTGTGAAGATCACCTCGGTGCTGCTATAGGGTTTCAATATGACCCAATATTCTGATGGGGGGGTCATGTTTCAAATATTGGGTGATCTTAGTTATGATCATCCCTATGTTTGATCACCCCTATGTTGTTTTATCACCTCATGTTCACTTGATCACCTCGAGGTGCGGACCTCAATTTTACATGAGGGTCGGTATCTGCCTGTCTAGTGACCTGATTTTCTTGCGGGGGGTGATATTCCAAACATTAATCACCTTACGAATATCAACCCATTTTGTCAACATGACGGTGACGTCATCAAGATCCGGTGGGATGCATCATGTGGTCTCTGGCATGATATTATCAACAGCTATGATGGGGGTCCCACTGATCACTGATGAGGACATGAGCAAGTACAAGTGGATCATCAGTGAAGCATTTGGTATGAATATGATGAGGAGAACCTTCCTCCGATGCATTAAGTTACACTGATGAGGGTGATGTTTCATGTAGGGTGATATTACATGTCAGGTGATCATGCAGGTGGATCATCAGTGGGGGAAGCAATATCGGTGCAGATACGGAGTGTTTTTTCGATGGCATGAGCTATCATGATGAGGTCTATATTGACGTCGTCGGGAGTAAAATCACTGACTATTGTCTTTTGGTGCAGTCGTGTTTATAAAGTATTGAGGACGTCATTGCGGGGTGAATGTGGGATAATTAGTTCCCACATGATTTAAAAAGTCTCGTCATAATTCTTGGCAGGAAGATTTCAAAGGTGCACAATCTACTACATTTCCCAAGGCCGCGGGTTGGTATGCCTTTAATGGTGGATGTCACAGGGTATGGGTGAAGGCATGGATAGATCAACCACCCGATTGGAGATGTGAATCCCCAGGCAGGGGCGCAGGGCTTGAGACCACCCTGTCTCCTCCTCTACCTACTGCATTCAATGTTGAGCGCCATTTTCTCATGATGCACTGTATTTGGCAATTTTTGAATTGCCATGTGATTAATGCTAAGTACACCTTCCTTACTGTATATAGCAGATGGTGTTACTCATTTGTGGTTGTTGAAAACTTGGGCATTTTTGTGTGAATAGTGAAAAACAAGGCATTTCCTTACTATTTTATCTCATTTTGGAGTTTATGAGTTGCATTATGAATGTACATTGCAATTATTTTTAGTTTCATTATTATTTTTTATGAGAAATGCTTCATTGCATGTGTTTAGTTTCTTATCTCCATTTGTTGTATGCATAGCTTCTTTTGAGTTTGGCTGCTAAGGGTTTCTCAGATTCTAGGATATAGATTTCTGTATCACATGTTTGATCTCTAACTTCCATTCAAGGAGTGGATAAAATTGTTTTAGGTTGAGTATGGAGAAGAATGCATGTCAATTAGGATATCTGTAAGTAGATGCAGCTAAATAACCATTCCTAGGTGGTATTTGTAAGGCAAATACTAGTTCCAACCCCTTGAAACTTGAATTCTAGTTGCAATCCATTCTTTTGTATACATCTAGTTGACTCCTTGCCCTAAGATAGGCACCAGTCTACTCCTGGGTTAGTAGTTATGATCGAAAACCCCTTGTCTTGCATCCAAAACATAAAATCCATCTTTTCATAACTTCCATCCTATTAGTTTGTAGGAGTAGGATTAGGACCCCTGCATACTCTCATCCACAACCAGATAAATATGTCCAAGAATGTTGCCAACCTTGTGATGTATCATGCACATCTTGGTCCACACATGAGAGTATTCTACATGTTGTTGTCAAGCTAAATCTTTCTATCATTGGGCTAGTCAATGTCACATCTTTAGCTATAGGGATACCCCCTTTGGTGCAGTAGAACCAGAAGTGAAGGGGAGGCAGCTCACACAACCTCTCATATCTGTTGGCCAAATCTGCCTGTGCATTGGAGCTGGCAAACCCTCTGCCGATTCGGAAACCAACAAAAATGGTGACTCTGTTGGGGATGTGATTTGAAATTGTTATCTTGCAGTCTCTGGTGAAGTTTTTCCCATCCGAGTCACCAACAAAAATGGTGACTCCGTTGGGGAGAAGAGTCTAATAGTGTGAAATCATTGCTATGTATCTAGTTCTTTCATGTGAATGATGGTGCTCTGTTGGTGGAATGAACTCAGAAAAAATATTTGATGAGATTTCAGTTGTTTGAAATTTTTATCCTCTTTGGAGAGGTGGCGACTCTGCAAATAAGATTTAAGTGCACATGAAAGGTTGATGTATGTTGTTGTGATAAAAGAATGTTTTGTTCATGGTTTCAGCATTTGGATGAGAAAAGGTACCTAGCTCCTTCCCATTTATATTTGTTGTTTTATTGCATAAGCTAGATGCCAAGGGGAAGCCTTAGGTCTTAGGTAGATATATGATGTCTAAGAGTGAAATTTATATGAATCCAAATATGTATTCACCCATACTCAGTCAAGAGGGGGATGAAGTGTTATGTAAAAAGATTGAAGAGATAAAGAATAGGTTGATATCCTTAGAGGCTAGGCAGGCTCAGTTAAATAATAACCCTATTGTGTCTACCAGCTAGAATGCTAAACCTCTTGTCAGCCCTTTTGATCCTTTGTATGACCAACTAGATTTGTCATGGGTTGATTATGAAGTTGAAAGTATGCCTACTCAGATCTATAATCAGATGCCTAGATTTAGTGGACACAGTGTGTGTGATGGGGGTACACATATCCAAAATTTTCATAGCTTTATGAAGAGACATTCATTTAGAGACAAGGATATGTGGATGAGGTTTTTTGTTAGATCCTTTGGGGCAAAAGCTAGAGATTGGTATTTGAGCTTTCCAAAGAGATCCTTTGCCTATTGGGATGAACTTGTTGATTGTTTTAGAGAAGAATTTGCAAGAGAACCTGCTGATCTTGTTGCAAGATTAATGGAAATTAGAAAACAAGATGAAGAGCCCTGTACTAATTTCAGTCATAGATTTGCAGTAGCCCTTTCACAAATCCCTGAAGACTTCATACCTGATACTTCAGCCTGCATTGTCATATATTTTGAAGGTTTTGAGGAGGGCTCTAGTGCATTGTTGAGGGAATTCAAGATAACAAGTATGTAGATGGTATACGAGTTTTTAGGAAATATAGAAAAAATGAGAAATGAGCACATGCAGAATTCTCTGTCCATAGGCTTTGGTATGATTAACAGTTGTGTAGTTGTAAATGACCAAGTGATCATGGGATCATTTGAAGATAAATATGAAAATGAAAATATAATAGTTGAGAATGCTATGTTTGAACATAATGCTAATAACAATGCTCAACTAGGTTGTTCACCAATGAAGGATGCTAGTAGAAGGATCAATGATGACTCCCATTCCAAGGTTGAGGTATCTGGTTCTAAAAATAATGATGAGGTTATGGACAACAATAAATACTTGTTTGAGTGGATTTGTGGAGATAATTGTGAGTATTGTGCACAAGATAGAGAAGAAATAAGCAAATAGAGGGGCAATCCCATGTTTGAATTACTGCCTTTTATTCAGACACATGGAGATGATGAAGAGCAATCAAGGATTGAAACAAGTGCTAGTGCTGAGCATGATTGTTCTTTGTTTGATTTTAGTTTTACTTATGGTACACAGGTTGATGCTCCTCCACACAAGGAATTCATTGGTAATGAAAATGCATGTTCTGCTGCCCATGAACCAGTGGCATACCATAATGAAGCTAAAACACTTAGATCAATCCTTTTTGATACATATAGTGATGAGGATCTATTTGAGTATGGTGGGAATCTAATCAATGTTGTTGATATGGATTATGATTCTCATCCTTATGAAATAGAAACCAACATGCATCTTGAGGGTTATTGTAGAGAGGTGCCAGAGCCTGATCCTTTCCAGCTTGGTGCAGCTGATGGTTGTGTGCATGATGTGCACAATTATCAACTTGAAAGCTTTTTCTTTGATATGTCAGCTTATGATATAATGAGGCCTGATGCTCCTAGCTACATGGTAGACTTTGAGTGCTTTCAGTTTTCAGTCCAACTAGGAGATCATTTTACAATGCATATTGTTGATACAGATGATGATAAGTGTTATATGCCATATGGGATTGCATTGTTTGATAAATATAACATTCACATGTTACTTGATGCTAATGGTTGTTTGCATAAGGTTGATAGTGACAAGATAAATAAGATGGTTGAATATGAAAATGACACAGGTTGTTTGTGGATGAATCATGGTAGCATCTTCAAGCTTGATTCAGTGATATCAGATGAAAATAGGGTATTTGACAAAAGGAGATATAAGTTTTTCCTTTCTTGGTGGCCCTGGGCCACCAAGTGTGATCTGTGATGTAGGTCAGTGCAGCTTCATGACTCTGTGCCCAATGGATAAGGGACCAGTCTACATCCCAGAGATCTATGGTTCTCGCCATGCCTGCAAGAGGCATGTATCCCTAGATAGAGCCAATGTTGGTGCCTGCATGAATATTCAAGTTTCAAGCAATTAATTTTACAAGCACCTTCCCAAAAAAATCCAAAAAGTTCTAAGTTAGGGTTTCTGTCACCCTGATATTCTTGCAGGGGGTCATATTCCAAATATGACCTGATCTTTCACCCCGGGGGGTGATGTTTCAGATATCAATCATCTTGTGAAGATCACCTCGGTGCTGCTGTAGGGTTTCAATATGACCTGATATTCTGAGGGGGGGTCATGTTTCAAATATCAGGTGATCTTAGTTATGATCACCCCTATGTTTCATCACCCCTATGTTGTTTTATCACCTCATGTTCACTTGATCACCCTGAGGTGCAGACGTCAATTTTACATGAGGGTTGGTATCTATTTGTCTAGTGACCTGATTTTCTTGTGGGGGTGATATTCCCAACATTAGTCATCTTACGAATATCACCCCATTTTGTCAACATGATGGTGATGTCATCAGGATCTGGTGGTGGTGTAGGAGCACCTAAAAGAATGCCTTGGAGCAAGAAGACAAAAATGACCATGGAAGGAACCTATGGAACAAATCAAGTCAATTGGGACACCTTGCAACCAATTATGGCATGTTGCAATATTCAAAATGATGTAATAGTTAAATGTCCTAAGGGTCCTAGTAAGGACCCTAGGACCAAAAATGATGTAAGTTGGGCCAATATTGCCCCTAGAGTCAAATAGAGGTGTCTAAGACAAGTAAGAAAGTATAATGAACCTAAGAAGATCATACATGGTGAATTAATAAGGTAGGAGTTCATTAAATAAGGTAGAAATCCTTTAAACCAAAGTTTTAAATTCAAATTTCTGAATTATGCATTTAGGCGGGAAAAGCCTTTTTGATTAGTTTTTGAAAGTTTAACCATCCCTAACTGATAGGAATTGGTTGTAGTATTTAGGGAGAGGTTATATAAACCTATTCAAGGCGTGAGATGTGAGAGAGGAATCATTTTGGAAGCCTGAGTTGTACGGTAGATTGGAAAGAATAGTAAAATTCAGTTTTCTTGCATTTTTCTTATCATTTCTGTTGATTTTTTTGATTGTTGAGTGTTGGCAAAATGTATTAGGACCTTAGTTAACATTAATAGACTCTTTTCCATGCTCTGAGAAGGTTTCTTTAGGTAGTTTCATTGCTGTTCATCTGACTGTTATAAGGAACAACAGGCTATCCTGTGAGTTCTTGAGTGGTTACAATGCATCATAGGACCTTTCCATGAATGTAATATCCTGTTTCTCATGGAGTAGGTCCTAGATAACTATATAATATGATTTCTAACTTTGACAAAGTAGGAGGAGTGAAAATGGAGAGGTGATCACCGTTGGAAGTCTAGTTTTGCATGTGGAAAGAGCATTGAAATGGTGTCTCAATTATAGCAACAAGAGATCAGCCTTAATAAGGTGATGGTTTTATGTTTTCTATTGTTTAATATGGTCAAGGACATGGTGTTAGACCATTGAATGAGGTCTATAAGTGATTGGAAGTGGGAGATCTAGCAAGCTCTAGGTTTTGGGGCCTAGAAATGGGGGTTTTGTATTTCAAACATTAAATGAACAAATCACGGTTGAAACCTAGAAAATCCTTTGTTTTAGATCCTCTCCTAAGACTATTTTAAGGTTTGGAGTGAGTGGGACAAGTATTTCATAGGGTTCCTTTGTAAAGTGGGCAATTTAGGCCTTGTAGGAAGACAGTAGGGTGTTAGGACAGTCAAGGTTGGTCCAAAACAACAATACCTAAGTTTGGGATATGTTATAGAAATTGATAAAGAGTATCCAGATCAGTCATTAGTTTTGGAAGTACTTTGGGAAAGTTGAGAGAAAAATGCAAGTTAGTCGCTGAACATGGCTACAAGGATTAGGCCTAGTCAAGTGGAATTGTCAAGAACCAATCAAATTGGTTTATGAAACATGTTGAATCTTGTTGGTTGGGGTAGTTTGAGACCCTAGAAGGTACAATATTTCATCTGAGAAGTTGGAATCCAAATTTGAGCCCTTTGGTGGAGTTTAAGGCAAAGGGAAGACTAGAGAAGTCTTATTGATTGAAGCCCACAAGCCATTATTGTTTCAAATCTTTTGATCTTGTTAAATTACCTTTGGAGACTTGACACCTCTGCATTAGGTGGGATGCATCATGTGGTCTCCGACATGATATTATTAGCAGCTATGATGGGGGTCCCGCTGATCGCCGATGAGGACATGAGCAAGTATAGGTGGATCATCAGTGAAGTATTTGCTATGAATATGATGAGGTGGATCTTCCTTCGATGCATCAAGTTGTGCCGATGAGGGTGATGTTTCCCACAGGGTGATATTTCATATCAAGGTGATATGAAATATTAGGGTGATATTACATGTCGGGTGATCATGCAGGTGGATCATCAGTGGGGGAAGCAATATTGGTGTGGATGAGGAGTGTTTTTTCTAACGGCATGAGCTATCATGATGGGGTCTATACTGACGTCGTCGAGAGAAAAATTGCCGACTATTGTCTTTTGGTGCAGTCATGTTTATAAAGTATTGAGCAGGTCGTTGCGGGGTGAATGTGGGATAATTAGTTCCCACATGATTTGAAAAGTCTGGTCATGATTCTTGGTGGGAAGATGTCAAAAGCACACAGTCTACTACATTTACCAAGGCCACGAGTTGGTATGCCTTTAATGGCGGATGTTACACGGTATGGGTGAAGGCATGGACTGATCAACCACCCGATTGAAGAAGTGAATCCCCAGGCAGCGACGCAGGGCTTGAGACTGCCCTGTCTCCTCCTCTACCTACTACATTCAATGTTGAGCACCATTTTCTCATGATGCACTGTATCTAGTGAATTTTGAATTGCCATGTGGTTAATGCTGAGTACTCCTTCCTTGCTATATATAGTAGATGGTGTTACTCATTTTTGGTTGTTGAAAACCTGGGCATTTTTGTGTGAATAGTGAAAAACATATCATTTCCTTGTTGTTTTATCTCATTTTGGAGTTTATGAGTTGCATTATAAATGTACATTGCAGTTATTTTTAGTTTCATTATTGTTTTATATGAGAAATGCTTCATTGCATGTGTTTAGTTACTTGTCTCCATTTGTTGTATGCATAGCTTCTTTTGAGTCTAGCTGCTAAGGGTTTCTTAGATTCTAGGATATAGATTTATGTATCACATGCTTGATCTCTAACTTCCATTCAAGGAGTGGATTAAATTGTTTTAGGTTGAGTATGGAAAAGAATGCATGTTAGTTAGGATATTTGTAAGTAGAGGTAGCTAAATACCCATTCCTGGGTGGTATTTGTAAGGAAAATACCAGTTCCAACCCCTTGAAACTTGAATGCTAGTTGCGATACATTCTTTTGTATACATCTAGTTGACTCCTTGCCCTGAGATAGGCACCGGTCTACTCCTGGGTTAGTAGTTATGATCCAAAACCCCTTGTCTTGCATCCAAAACATAAAATCCATCTTTTCATAACTTCCATCAGTTAGTTTGTAGGAGTGGGATTAGGACCCCTACATACTCTCATCCACAACTAGATAAATATGTCCAAGGATGTTGCCAACCTTGAGATGTATCATGCACATCTTGGTCCACACATGGGAGTATTTTTCTTGTTGTTGTCAAGCTAAATCTTTCTGTCATTGAGCTAGTTAATGTTACATCTTTAGCTATAGAGATACCCCCCTTGGTGTGGTAAAACCAGAAGTGAAGGGGAGACAGCTCACACAACCTCCCGTATCTGTTGGCCGAATCTGCTTGTGCATTGGAGCTGGCAAACCCTCTGCCGATTAGGAAACCAACACATTTTACATATTAGATCTTGGAATTCATTTTCAGATCTGAGTACACTTCATTTTCATTATAAATCAGACTTCAAAACATTCATATAGCATATTGTGTCAAGATCTCAAACCTAGGGCTTCAAAAACATTGATTTTCACTATATTTGGCCTTATCGACTCTCTAAATTTGCACTATAGGTATGTTGTGAATAATATTTTTGCATTAATTTGCTGTTATTAGGGTAATTATTTTCTTCCCCTCCTAAAAAGTTTCGTAACACCCTTTTTATCAGGGTCTTGTATTGAAATTTTGGTGAAAAACTACACATTTTTTCTATTTTTGCCCTAGGGTTTGGCCTAGTTTGCACTCCAAGTGTGTTGTGACAAATTTTATAGATTGAGGTGACTGATATAATTTATTTCATTTTCTGTACCTCCTAAATTTCATTACAACACCCCTTGTGCTAGGTCTTGGAGTTGAAAAAACGTGAAAAATAGCTTATTTTTGCTATATTTTCACTAGGGGTTGACCTTGAGTGGCACTAAAAGTGTGTTGTGATGGATATTTTGGCATTAAGTGGCTATTATTATTGATATAATTTGTTTTCCATTATCATTTTCCTCAAACCACCCTTTGTCACACTCTTTTGCATCGAGATCTAGCGAAAAAATTGCATATTTTGACATATTTTCACTATATTTTGACTTATCGTCATCTTAGATTTGCATCAAGAGTGTGTTGTGAAGGTTCTTATTTCTGTATTGGACTGATATCAAACATATAATTTTCTACTCCTGATCAAAATCCTTACAACACCTTTTGTTTCATTCATTTGCATTGAAAAAGTACAAAAAATCAAGCATTTTCGGCCATTTTTGCATATAGTTTTGCACTTGTTTTTGACATACTTTTGGAAAATTTTCAAATCTGATTCAACATTTTATTTAAACATATAAACATGGCCTCTAATCTCAACAATGACAATAGGTTCCCTCCTCAACCTTACATGAAAAAAAAGGCCCCTGAACCTGAAATTGTGTTTACACCTCATGATAGAACAATTGGAGACTCTTAAAGGCCTCTTTACATCGCTGTGAAAATAATAGAAAATCTTATGGATGGCACTCTTATTGATCCTAATGGCATGAATAATGTTGTCACAAAATATTTCCTCTTTTCACATCAATTAATGCAAGGTTCTTATGACCCTTTGAGCATGATGATCAAGACACAAGGGAATCTTTATCAAGCCTTTGGGTAAGATATCATTGTTGGTAACACTATCTGGAAAACATGCTGAATAATGGTTTGGTGTTGTCCCTATTTCTGACCTATTTTGTATTAAATTGGGACACATGTGGTTAAAAGAAATGAAATCTATCCCTTCAACAATAAACCATTGTCTAAAATTCCCTTTCGATGGACGTGTGATTACTGTCCCTCACAACAAGTATAAACCTTTGGTTGAGAAAAAACATTACATATTGGATTATTTTTGGGATAAAATTGAAAAGGAACTATAGTTGCGAACAGATTTTAAGTTTTTGAGCTATAGAAACTACAAAGCAAAACTTTTACACCCAATGCCCAATCCTTCTATGCAAGAAATGACAAAAGATAAACAACTCGCATGTGAAGAGAACCTTAGACTGAAAGGACAAGGTCCCTATGCTGAGGTTCCTCCCCTAAAATCCATACAAGGATCAGGAGGTCATTGTCAATAACAAAATATTCCATCATGACAAATGAGGTTGGATCCCAGTGCTTCATCTTCTACATTGCACAAACCTATGAAAGAGGGAAACCCTATCTCACAAGAGATAATTGGTAAAAGAAAATGAAATAGACAAGCAAGAGAAAGAAGAAGAAGAAGATAAGCTTATGCTATAAACCTTGCCTCTCAACAAGAAAACATTGATCCTAACATTAAACCAAACAAACATGATCCTAACAATGAACAACATGACGAGCAAGACATGAATTGGGCTATGGTACCTTATGTCCCACTTTCCTCTAACATTAGGGAGTGGGAGGATGATGATGATTTAATTGATGATGAGACTTAGCACAAAAACCCTAGAGGTAAGTATCTCTAACCCTTTATCTCTCTCATGATGTGCTTCCCCCATGATGTGTTATGTGTTGTTTAGGCCTCCTGGGATGACCCCTGGGCAGACATAGCATTGCAGTTGGTGACTTGGGGGTACCCTCCTACATGACTATCCCTTAGACACTTGTTTCTCCACTCTTATTTATTGTTTCTTTTCCTCTAGTGTTTCTATCTAGTAGGCGGATGATGAAAAACATTTATACTGTTGTGGACCTAGTGTCCCTTTTGAGAGCAATAAAAAATTGGACTTAGTTCCTAATATGATGATAGGGTTGTATAAATTATCTGACACTTGGCTAGTGGGAGTACTTGTGCTTTCCACGTAGTGATTATGATGATGTTTTTATCTCATTTACAAACCTTAACAATACTGCTGCTCTGTGCACCTTTGTTTGTCTTTGAATCTATCCTTGGCAGTACTTGATTCAGAGAGCTTTGTGATATAGCCCCATAGTTATCCCCAAACTCCAAACTCGTAGCATAACCTAGGCTCTTTATGTGCTTAATCATTTGCATTGATGTTGTTGTTTATCATGATGTTGTAGACACTAATTTGTTTCTTGCAAGGATGTGTTTGTGGGAACATTTGGCGATTGTGAAGTACATGTCACCTCTAGGGGGCATGGGCTTTGTGAGAGCTTGTGTTCCCTTGTGTATTTTCTTCCTACCTTAACGTGCTTGATATCGATAACTGATATCAACCACCTTAAGGTGGGGGCATATATAAGGTAAGTTGTCTATTGTAGATGTTAGCAATGTGTTTGTCCTCAGGTGCAGTTTAAAAACCTGTGTGATGAGTGCATCCTGCATCTTGAGTTTATTTGCAATCAATCAGTCAATCATGTAAGCCCTCTGCGGAGGTGGTGATAGTATATTTTTTAGAGTAGATTGCATCATCCTGTTATTTTCAAAAATCCTCTAGAGAGGCGGGGAACAATTCCATGACTAACTCAACCCTTAAACGTGTCTTCAGTGATTGTTGTGGTGAAGCCCAATCATTGGTGTGTGCCTGTAATGTGCCTGAGATGGTGTTGGATCTATAAATAGGAACACTCCATCGCTCGTCTTCCGTGTTTTCTCCTTGTCTTCAAGTGTGTGTGTTTGGCATGTTTGTTGCCCCATATGCAGTCTAAAGACTAGCTCGATGAGTGCTTCCTACATTTTGGGAGGTTTTGCATGTCTTCCGTGTGTGTTGCCCCATATATGTAGTTTAAAGACTAGTGCGATGAGTGCTTCCTGCATTATTGGAGGTTTGTTTACTTTCCAATACGTGCATCTACATTTCATATATATAAGAAAAAGAAAAGAAAAGAAATCATGCCTATCTTCTATGCATTCACTATCTTCTTCATGTTTTCCATGACTGTAATTGTCTTCTCCATGTTTTGCATGCCTAGTACTATCTTCTATGTGATTGGTGTGTCTTCTCCATGCTTGGTGTGTTAGTGACCATACTTTAATGCATGTATTGGCCTTGCGTTTATACATACATTAAAGTGGGGGCTAAATGTAACATTGGAAAATATCCCCTTGGGGGCTTTTCCCTCTTTAGGTTTAGTTCCTGAGTCTTTTGTGTGCATTTAGGACATCTTGCATCACAATTTGACATCCTAATGGAATTAACCCTAGGTATCATGGCAAATGCGGCCTAGGGGGGACCCCTTGAACTTAACCCTACCCAAAATAGGGGGAGTACTTGGCTGCACGTGCCCTACTCCTACCCTATTTTGGGTTAGGGCCAAATTTTAAGTGTCAGTTTATGATCGTTATTTGGTCCCTAGGCCGACATGGTAAGTTTGAATTTATGAAATCTTGGTGGGAGTGCTTGTAGTTGCATATAAAACAATGTTTAGGCATTCATTTGTAAACTAGATTATGTTCATGTGATTTTGGCATCCTAAAGATGATTCAAGGCTTTCATTATGTTGCAAGAGTAGATTTGTGTTGTCTATGTGTTTGTGTTTGCAGATTTGAGCATCCATTTCCTCATGGAATGAAGAGCTTCTTCCTCTCATGAGATCTTCACTACAAGGTGACATTTATTGTGTTTGTGATCATTATTTCATTTGGATTTTACCTCTACCTCACAAGGGCATGCCCTCTCTATCTGACAAAGGTGTTAGGAAGACTTAAGTATCCTTCTAGGGCTTGACTGAGGTAAGCTCCTAAATACCACAACCCCCTCCCAAAGTTTTCATGGTTGCAGGTCACAGGTTGATGATGCAGACAAAGTGAGGTTGGAGGGCATATTTGAGTGTTAGAATTACAAATTAGAGAATAAAAGAGCACCCTAGACTTGGGCACCCGCTCATTAGTCCTTGAAATTCCATGATGGGAAAATCTCTGGGACAACAGATATAGGTTACAGACCTTGTTTCCAGATCCTGACAAAAGTAGGGCCTTGGTGACGCAGAGCGGACAGCGGATTGGTGGAAAATAGTTTAAAACTACAAACTATTGCTTTTTTTGAACCTGTGAACCATTGAACCAATGCTATCAATTCAATACTTTCCTATTGCTAGCTTTAAAGACTGTCAGCAACCCATAGTTGCACTGTTGAACCGCAGGAACCCATTAGCTTTACTGAACCCTTGAACCATTGAACTGGTTCAACCATCAGTTCAACTATCACTAACTCCTAGTGTTATTAACAACCACTTAATTTCTTTGTCCCATGTGCTACTTACACTGACGAACACCATTGAACCTTCCACTGACAGTTCAATCAAAGACTTTCATCGCCAAACTTGAACATGCCGATCACTTAGCTTCAAACACTGTTGAACTAGTGAACTCTCAAACTTTTGAAGTCAGTTCCACTGAATGAGTTCAACCCAACTTATGTTATCGACTAAACTTGATACACTTTGGCCAATGGTGGATTTCACGCTGATGCCATGCGCTGCCTTTGTTGAACCACTAAAAATTTTAAACACTTATATTTTCTCCAATGGAGTCTGCCAAACCCCTCACGATTTTACTGACTATTTCTTCTGTGAATAAACAAACTTTTGCAATTTATCAACCTAGCACATGCCGATGCTAGGCTTATCAACGCATGCTACCAACCGATCCTACAAACATGAAATTAATAGACAGGAAACTAAAACAAAAACACAAAGTAATATACATAGCCATTCCACTGATTACAGAGTAATCAACCAGTGGTGGATTAAAAATTCATCTCGACAACAAACTAGCAAATTGATTACACAGTGGAATCAAATGCCAGAGAGATAACAAAAATAGGATCTCTTTATAATGCTTTCTGAGATGAATACAACTGTCTGATTTCACAGTTGCACAATTACAATTCACAATCACTACTTTGATCTATCTCTCTTAGAACCAATCTATCTCAATCTCCTCAAATCGATCAGACTTAGGGTATTTAACTACTTGCTTTTAGTAGTACTACCATGATTCCCAGTAGCTGGGAGATAATTCCAGGTGGCTAGGAGATCATAACTAACTAACAAACTCAACAACCTTGTTATTACTTCTGACAGGTGTCCCTTGGGACTTACAAATAGAAACAACCGAGCCACAAACTATAATGACTTACATTTGGTCAAATAGACCTTATTACATTTGAAAGCATTGGAATGCATAAAACATAACAACCTATTAGTCTCCCTTAGTTGTAAAATTAACTTGATGAAGGGGTGCCCCTGTAGCATACTCCCCAAGAGAAGAGATCTTGAGCGCACTTGAGATCAGAGTTTGTAAGTCTGCTCCATGTTTCTTGATCTCTTCTTCAGTCATCCAAACTGCTTCTGAAGCTAGTTTCCCTTTCCATGCCACGAAGTATTCCATATATTCTTTTTTCCTTGTCTTCTTTGCCACTCTTAAGTTTAAATCGTCTTCAATTTTGGTGGATCATATTTAGGAATATCATCATCTGCTATACCCTGTAATGGTTCCTATTCTATTTTTGCATTATGTCTGTATGGAGTTAAATCACATACATTGAAGATAGGTGATAATCCAAGATCAGAAGGAAGTTGGATTTCATAAGCATTTTGTCCACATTTCTTCAAAACCTGACATGGTCCAATCTTCCTCTGCATTAGTTTGGTATGTTTTCCTTTTGGGAGTCTTTCCTTCTTCAGATTAACCCACACCAAATCTCCAACATCAAATTGTACATCTCTTTTCTTTTTATCACCATATGCTTTATATTTCAAAGTAGTTTGCTGAAGTTGGTTCTTGACCTGATCATGTATCTCCTTGATTGCTGATGCAAAAGATTCTCCTATAGGCAAATCTCTTAATTCCAAAATACCTCTCTGATGAATACCATATACAACTTGAAAAGGTGATTTCCCTGTACTCCTATTGATGGTGTCATTATAGGAAAATTCTACTTGTGGTAGGATGTTATCCCACTTCTCTCCATGCTGTCTTGTCAAACATCTGAGCAAATTTTCCAATGAACAGTTAACCACTTTAGTTTGTCCATCTGTTTGAGGATGATAAGCTGATGAGAAGGATAAATTAGTACCAAGCTTCTTCCAAAGAGTCCTCCAAAAATGGCCAATAAATTTCACATCTCTGTCTGATACTATACTCAATGGCAATCCATGGATCCTTACAATTTCCTTGAAAAATAGATTTGCAACATATGAAGCATCACAAGTGGTTTTGCATGGAAAGAAATGTGCCATTTTATTGAATCTATCCACTATAACAAAAAAAGTGTCATATCCTTTCCTTGTTCTAGGTAAACCCAACACAAAATCCATGCTTATGCTTTCCTATGGTCTAGAAGGAATGGGCAGTGGTTGATATAAACCTGCATTAGTGGATCTTCCTTTTGCCTTCTGACATATCACACATGTCTCCACAAATTTCCTTACATCTGATTGTAACTTAGGCCAATAGTAATGTCTCCTGACAAGATCAGGAGTCTTATCTAGACCAAAATGTCCTTCCATAGCTCCACAATGTTTCTCCTTAATGATGTTCAGCCTCATAGAACACTGTGGAATACACAATTGTCCACCTTTGAAAAGTAATCCATCTTGTATCAAAAATTTAGAATACTCAACATGATATTTGTCTTCAAAAGAAGTACAGACCTGGTAAATCTCTCCAAAGTCTTCATCAGCATCATACATAGTCCTTAAGGAATCAATACTAACACTTTCCAAATGAATCTGATTTATGGTTAGAGCCCTCCTGCTCAAAGCATCTACTACCTTATTCTTGACTCCTTTCTTGTGCTTGAGTGTGAAGGTGAAAGCTTGTAAAGTCGCCACCCACTTCATATGCCAATGATTCAGCTTCTCTTAACTATTTATGAAACTAAGGGCCTGATTATCTGTGAACACTATAAATTCTTTTGGCATCAAGTAATGTCTCCATTTTTTGAGTGATTGGACTAGAGCATTCATCTCCAAATCATAGGATGAATATCTCTTCTTAGCATCATTTAGTTTCTCACTGAAAAATGCAATAGGCCTACCTTCTTGACTAAGTACTGCTCTAATTTCCATGTGGCTTGCATCACATTCTACTTAAAAAATCTTGCTAAAATCAGGAAGTGTAATGACTGGCTGTTGTGCCACCTTCTTCTTCAATGTTTCAAATGAATCATCTACTGCCTTTGTCCAAGTGAATCTGCATTTATGTCCTCCTTTTATGGTGTCAAGTATGGGTGCATAGACATGGATAAACCCTTTTATAAAATCCTATAAAAGGTTGCTAACCCATGGAAACTTCTGACATCATTCATGGTTCTAGGAGTTGGCCAAGACAATATGGCACTTACTTTTTCTTGATCAATTTTTAGTTTTCCCTATGAAATGACAAAACCCAAATAGGTGACCTCCTCCTGCATGAACAAACACTTCTCCAAGTTGATCATTAGCTTCTCTTCATGTAACCTTTTGAGGACCAAGTCTATATGTTTGAGATGCTCTTCCTTCGTATTACTAAAAATCAGAATGTCATCTAGATATACTATGATAAATTTGCCTATAAATTCTCTCAAGACCTCATTCATCAACCTCATAAAGGTACTGGGGGCGTTGGACAAACCAAAAGGCATGGCCTTCCACTGATATAACCCCTCATTAGTCTTAAATATAGTTTTCCATTCATCTCCTAGCCTAATTCTGATCTAATTATAACCACTTTTTAAATCTATTTTTGTGAAATATTTGGCACCTCCCAAACAATCAAGAAAATCTTCTATCCTAGGTATTGGGAACCTATACCTGATTGTTGTCTTGTTGATAGCTCTAGAATTATTAGAGTCTCCAAGTTCCTTCCTTCTTTGGTGCTAGACAGCTGGTACTACACATGGGCTTAAACTTTTACCAATCAAACCTGTTTCCAACAATTCCTCGACCTATCTTGCTACCTCTGCATTCTGCTCTGGGGTAAGCTTGTATGCTGCCTTGTTTGGAAGTGTAGATCTTGGGATCATATCTATGTAATGGCTGATATCTCTTATAGGTGGTAGGGACCTTGGCATTCCATCAGAGATGATGCCTTTGTACTTATCCAATAGCTCTTGGATAGCAGGGTCTATGCACCTCTGTCTCTTCTCTCCCTTGATTTCTTGTTGTTGCTCCTTGTTCACTTTCAAGCATGGAATTAGAGCATATGCAACTGCACCTTCTTCTACTATCTCTTTCATAAACTATTTACCTTCTACCAATATTACTTTGACTTCTTTCCCTTTCAATTCTACCTCCTTCTCCATCAATGGTAGTAATTATATTACCTTACCATCCTTGGTGATTGAATAGGTATTTCTAACTCCATCATGTTGTGCTCCCAAGTCATATTGCCATGGTCTTCCAAATAAGAGATGGCAAGCATCCATCTAAGCTGTATCAAACAATAACCTATCCTTATATGGTCCAATTTGAAACTCCACCCAAGCTTGCTCTTCCACAATTGTTTGCTGACCTTGAGTGAGCCATGAAATCTTGTATGGATAAGGATGTGACAGTCTTCTAAGCTAAAGCTTTTCTACCATTTCAACAAACACAAAATTTTTAGTAGATCCAGAGTCAATCAAAACTTTACATACCTTTCCTCCTACCTTGCAAGTAGTCTTGAAAAGAGTTTTTCTTTGTGAGGGTTCTCTGTCAGGCACCTTTATGGTGGCCATTACTCTCCTAATCATCAAAGATTCTCCTATCTCAGGATATCCATAATCATCAGGAGCTTTTACACTTTGGCAAGTGTTCGAGCTTGTCACACTTTGACAGTCAGATTCTTGGATAAGATTTGTTCTTCTTTCTCCCATTAAACTTGTTGTTTTTTCTAGATATCTGCTGGATATGTGGCCTTCTTGATTGTAATTGTAACATCTGATAGATCCTCTGCCCTGAGATCTCCCTCTAAATGGTGGTCTTCTGCCCCTAATGTTTCCTTTTTTATCATAACTTCCCTTTTGAGTTTGACTAATGTCTCCTTTGCTACTCTCTTGATTTGATTCACCTTGGTATCCAAATCCATTCCTCTTCCTCTGAAAGGACTTCTTCCCCCTCTTTGTTGTCTTCCTCTTCCTCTACTATTCTACTCTTGTCTTCTCTTTAATTTTTCTTCCACTTTGAATGCCAATTGGTAGCACATCTAAACTATATCTGGATTATGCAGATTTAAATCTTCCTGGATGGCAAACCTCAATCCATTGAGATACCTTGCCACCTTCTCCTCCTCACTCTCCTTTACCTTTGTCTTGATACATAGTTTCATGAACTCTTTAGTGTATGAACTAACATCTAACTCTTTCTGTTTTAGATTTTGTCTCCTCTTATGTAACTAGATGTTATAATCCACTAGAACATAGGCTTCCTTCACTAAAGCCACCATCTTTTTCCAAGTAGCAACTCTGTTCTTTCCTTCTTTCACCCTGTCATCTTGGATGAAATTCCACCAAGTCAATGTAGCCTCTTTCATTTTGGACTAGGCCATCTTTACCCTTTGATGCTCTGGTATTTCCTCTATTTCAAAGAAATTATTCAAGGAGTCTATCCACTCCATCACTGAATCAGGATCCATCTTTCCTATCAACACTGGCAGGTCAAGTTTCACATCCATGGTCCTTCTCTCCATGGATTTGAGGGCATTCAATAAGGGTCTCTGGTTTGTAGGAACATCTATCTCTTCCTGCCTAGGGATCTCCTCTTCATCCCTGTCGTCTTCTTTCCCAGAACCTACTCTGTCCCTCAATTTCTTCAACTCATCTTTCAAAGCCTGATTCTAAGCTTTAACTTCCTTGCTCTCTGTAATTTGTTGCTTTACCAGGACAGCCAACTCAGCATTGGTCATCCTTGTTGGGAACTCTTCTAATCCCTCTCTGTCTGACATGTTGTCTTCTTTTCTTCCCAAAAGATATTATTTTTCTCTGATACCACTAAGACACAGAGTGGATAGCGGACTGGTGGAAAACAATTTAAAACTGTAAACTATTGTTGTTGTTGAACCTACGAACCATTGAACCAATGCTATCAGTTCAATACTTTCCTATCACTATCTTTAAAGACTATCTGCAACCCACAGTTGCACTGTTGAACCGCAGGAACCCATCAGCTTTACTAAACCCTTGAACCATTGAACCGTTGAAATGGTTCAACCATCGGTTCAACTAACGCTAACTCATAGCTTTATTAACGGCCACTTAACTTCTTCAGCCCATGCACTACTTACACTGACGAACATTGTTGAACTTTGAACCATTGAACCTTCTGCCGACGGTTCAATCAAAGACTTTCATTGCCAAACTTGAACATGCCGATCACTTAGCTTCAAAAATTATTGAACTAGTGAACTCTCAAACTTTTGAAGTTGGTTCCACCGAATGAGTTCAGCCCGACTTATGTTATCAGCTAAACCTGATACACTTTGGCTGATGGTGGATTTCACGCCGACGTCATGCACTACCTTTGTTGAACCACTGAACCTCTGAACCATGGAGTTGGTTCAACCACTGGGAGGTTCAACCACTGAAAAATTTAAACACTTCAATTTTTGCTGATGGAGCCTGCCGAACCCCTTGCGACTTTACTAACTATTTCTTCTGTGAATAAACAAACTTCTACAATTTATCAACCTAGCACATGTTGATGCCAAGCTTATCAACGCATGCTACTAACTGATCCTACAAACATGAAATTAACAGGCAGGAAAATAAAACAAAAACACAAATTAATATACATAGCCATTCCACTGATTATAGAGTAATCAACCGGTGGAATGGATTAAAAATCCATCTCGATAGCAAACCAACAAATCGATTACACAGTGGGATCGAATTCCAGAGAGATAACAAAAATAGGATCTTTTTATTATGCTTTTCAAGATGAATACAACTGTCTGATTTCATAGTTGCACAATTACAATTCACAATCACTACTCTGATCTATCTCTCTCAGAACCAATCTATCTCAATCTCCTCAAATCGATCAGACTTAGGGTATTTAACTACTTGCTTTTAGTAGTACTACCATGATTCCCAGTGGCTGGGAGAAAATTCCAAGTGGCTGGGAGATCATAACTAGCTAACAAACTCAACAACCTTGTTATTACATCCGACAAGTGTCCTTTGGGACTTACAAACAGAAACAACCAAGCCACAAACTATAATGACTTATATTTGGTCAAACAAACCTTATTACATTTGAAAGCATTGGAATGCATAAAACATAACAACCTATTAGTCTCCCTTAGCTATAAACTTAACTTGATGAAGGGGTGCCCCTGCACCACTTGGACTTGGGCGCCCGCTCTTTAGTCCCTGACTTTTCTACCTCAAAACCTCAAAAATAGGTGCACCGTTATTTGTTATTTTACAACTTTCTATAGAAGCATTTTTTGTTATTCATCTGTTTACTTTCGTATTTGCATAAGTAGGGTTTTGATGTGTAATTGAGCATAAGACAAGGAAAATTGATAATCAAATACCCTAATCCAAGTTTCCCTACATTTGCAAGTTACCAAGGACCTGATAGGGGTCTGCCACTCGATCTGAAGCTCCTTGAATGTAATGGGTGAAAGGAGGATTTAAACACTAAACTAAAGAATCCAAATTTTACCCTAAATAGAGGAGTACCAAAAATGAAAGAAATAAATAATGGTAAAGTATTAATGGAGCTTAATGTTGCAATACCAGATGGCTGCAGCCTGAGTGTGAATGAAATTAGAGATCCTATGGTTCGATATGCCGCAATGGGTATCACACACAAATTTTACTATGCAAACAGAGAAGGGTCTGGTACTACCACCGTAATTCACATAGCATATCAAATGGTGATAGGGAAGAAATATTTTGATGTATATGAAGTAATGCGGTAGAAAATGATGGAAAAATTGTAGAAAATGAAAGACTCTAACTACAATTTTTGGTATGGAACTCTTATTATTTGTTTAGTCTTTTATTTTCTAAAAGAACTACTGGGAGCTAAGGGAAAACTATGGAAAACAAACATATTGGTAGTGGCACATAGAAAATACCATGTGAATCAATTTAAAGATAAAATCTCTTTTACTGCAACAAATTATGGGTTCTTCAAAGCCCTACAAACAAACATGCAAGCTAGGGAATGAATTCCCTATGCCCTAGTGAAGTAATATACAAACACCATCACATTTATGGTAGATAAAGATTACACTTACATGGAGGCAATTGAGTTGAGAACATTCTCCAGTGTTTTTTATCTTCCCATAGTGAATTCCTTTGTTGCCTCCCTTGATCTGGTGTCTCTTTGAGAAGGTCTTCTTCATTTATGTTCATTTCCTACATTAGCTTTCTTACTTGAATTATTTTTCCATACTTTTCTGACTTGAGTCCATTCTTCCTCAACAATTATTTTTTTTCCTATTGAGGAGATGTTAGTCTCTTTTATGGCTAGACTATTCTCCTTCTTTAATATATTCTCTTATTTGCTTGGTGATACTCCCATACTTTCAAAGATTCAAGACCGTCTTTTGTTAAGTGAACAATGTTTCTTACCCCTTGATCTAGAGCAACATTCTTTTCGACTAGTAATTCATTAAAAGAAAATCTCTCTTTCCTCTAAAAATCTCAAACTGTATCACAACCTCTTCCTGATTATGCTTCTTTTGGATATCCTCCTGAAGAAATCCATTCTCTTTGTTTTTTTGTTGATGTTGTTGAGTTGTGTTGTTATGTTCTTGACCATCAACCATACTTTTCTATATCTGATCCTCTAGAGGTGGAGTAAGAGATAATACATCTTCCCCTTCTTTTGTGGTGTCTTTGAGAATATTAAGGACTTCCCTAACAAAAGGATAACCCCCCTCAGATAACATTTCCTTATCTTTAGGTTCCTCCTTTCTTTAATGGGTTTTTTACACTTATTGATAAGGTGACCAAAAATGCCACAGTTCTGACAGAAAGGACCAAAGTTTTCATACTCTATGGTTTGGACACACATTCCATATCTGGAGTGAAGATTAATATGAGTAGGCAACATAGCATGCATTTCCACATTTACTTAAATTCTTGTAGAAACTATCTAGGTTTTTTGCATGGTGACTTTATCAATGGAAAGGAACTACCCGAAGGAGCTCACTTACTCTGAAAGATCCTAGGGGTCCAAAAATCTAATGGCAAGCTTGGTAACCTAATCTAGGAGGGGTAACAACACATAAATATATAGTTAGATCAAAACTAGGCTTCCATTAACACAAAGCAAGGCAATTTCTATGGTTTTATGAAAAAAGATGGTCCTCTTGTTGAACACAAGGAATACCTCTAGAGGGGGGGTGAAACAATATTCTATAAAACCATTCCTTCACATATTCTTTAATCCATTTACTAAATTCAATAATATGAAAGAAAAATAAACATAAGAAGAGTAACCACAAAGTCATAACACATAGACACCAAGATTTTTACATGCAAAACCCAAAAAGGGAAAAACCATGGTGAGTGTTTGCTCACAATATATTATGATATCAAAACTAGATTACAAAAAGGATCATTACCCTAGGGCTCATTGCCCAGGGAATCACAGTCCAAAGAAGTGCTCACTGTAATAGGCTCACTACCATAGAGAAAATAAGATAGAGAAAGGGTGGCTCATTGCCAAGAAACAACTGTTACAATTGCATCTACAGAATGTTGGAATACAGTTCCATTGATAGCTTAATATACAAATTGAAAGGTCTTCATCATGACTACTCTATTTTATGTTCTGCTTCACATATATTCTATTCTTCTACCATATGCACTCTTACTTTATTTTCTACATCACAAATTGAGTGTTATATCACACACTACAACAATAATGTTCAATACATCTCAGTAAAATCCATTAGGTATTTATATCCGCAACTAGATCTAACTCACAAGTTGGTCATCTTGCCAGTGATGAAACATGTACACAAAAAGCTATACTTTGTCAGCTTGAATTCTTTACATGAAGTTATGCAGACCAATGTAAACCTTCAAGAATCTTCATATAGGTGTGGACTTATTTTAGAACCACTTAGAATAATGATCTAAATAATATATCTTTACCGCACATCAATCCAACTGTGTGTTGGCCTTATACTTGAGTGTACACTTAACCATATTGTCTATCATATCATATGAGACTCCAAAATTCATATCAAACATTCATAAAGCATCACCAATCATACCTTCATAACTGCAGATCATAATATTCTTATATGGTGAGATGTGGATGTCTAAATCGATGACTTTGTCTTTATAAAACTGTGTCAAGCTGAATGCCGATACTTAGAAGATTGTAGATGATATTCTGGTGAACTTTAGAGTCTATAAATCTGGACTTAGATAGTTCTCATATGTTTTTACAACACCTCTAAACTACACATCGAAACAATCAATTCCAGAGGAATGTAGACAGAAATACTTAGGTGTTCTACACTATTTATAACTGGACTCTGCGTTCCTGGACTTGGGCATTTCACACTCTGACTTCTGGAGATTGTCAGAACATCAAACATGGAATATAATATCATAAAACAATTATATGTAACATACTAGAACCATAAACCAAGGTCTTCATCTATGGAGGAGTGTCAATCAGTTCTCTATCACTGACTTAATGAGTTGTCAACACAGTCAATTTGACTAAGTTACACCAAAAATATTATGCATAACCTGTCTCAAGAACTGTCTCCAATCATATCTAGTTGTTGCCATCAATGACAACATCAAATCTCCAACATATCAGCAGTGTCTCTTGATCATGTTGCCAACAATCTCCCCCTTTGGCATTGATGGCAACACTTAGTGAAAATGCTCACACTGCTCCCCCTTACTATGTACACTTTATTTTTCTTCTTTCCTTGAGATGTTTGGCCATTTTTCACTAGTCCTTCTTCTCCCCTTTTGACATCAATGGAAAAAGTGTATGTACAAGTATCAAAATTGTGTCAAAATTGCAAAATTGTTATACTTGTCCACATATGTACAAGTGCAATCGTATAGCTTCTTTACTAAAGGTGGAGATGATGTCTGAATATATGACTTTCAATTGAGCTATCTCTTCATCCCATTTGACCTTGGCACTACTCAAAATTTGAATGTTTCCATTCAATTGAAACACTAATTCCTTTGCTTTGTCTACTGTGGTAGGCATATCAGTTATTGCCTTTATTTTTGTTGCCTCTGCTAGAAGACCAATCATAGAATCAATCTTGGATTCTATTATTTCTCTAAATTGGCACATTTTGGTCTTAGTGGCCTCTTTCTTATTCTGCAGACTGCTTATCTCTGCCTTTTTGTTGCTGATGGAATCAGAAGCATGATCAAATGTTTATGAGATTTTTATCAATTGAAGTTCTAGGTCATCTATTTTCTACTTTATTTCCTTTGTTGTCTTAGACCATTTTAGACAAAATTTGTATATGTCACTAGCATCCTTAACAACAGTATCTATATTTTTGATGCTATTTTCTAACCAAATTGTATCTTTAGCTACCTTATCATTCAATTCAACTAACCTCTTATCACTTATTTCTTCCCTAACCTTAATATCTACAGCTTTTTCAAAAGATTCAAAAATGTGAACTTACAGATTTTAATAGAATTTTAAATTGTTTAGTTGGGGTAAGAGATGTGTCCTTCTGTAGCCTAGGCATTAATTTTTCTAAAACATTGGGTGCCTCACCAATAAGCTCACTGTCCTAAATATGAGACCTTAGTATTTCTTCTTGAGCTTTGGCTTGAACAATTGATACTTGTTTGAATTTCTACATAGGTGACATTGAGGCTAGGTTTATTGGTCCTTGTAGCAACTCGGGTGAGTCAAAAATATGTGCTTGCTACTTCTCCAAAAATTCTCTTATAGTGTTAACCAGATCATGAATGGCAGCAATGTCTCTTGCCACTTCTTTTTTGTTCTGCCACACAGGATCTTGGACCATAACTTCTTGCTCATTGATTTTATGTTTCAGAGAAGGGCTCTTCTTAGCTTGCTCATCCTCTTGATTTCCCTGATCAACATTTTTAGTTTGCTCCAAGGAGACCTCAATATTATTAGGAGTCTCATCTCCTTCTTGCTCTTCCTAATCACTAGTTACATTTTGTTCTAGATATATTTCAATATTCTCAAGAGTTTTATCCTCTTCTTGCTCCTTCATCTCTTCATCCCTCCTTGGGCTTACCAAAGGAGTCTTTGTTTGATTCAAATCTTGCTCAAAGCTAACTTGTGGAAGAGGATTGTCATCACCAACATTTGTTTCTTCCTTTTCATAGATTGTTGGGATGTTGAGTTCTTTTAGGACATCAAGAGTTATTTGTTTTGCGTCCTTCACCAATTTCTCTATATCTCCATACATCAAAATGTTGGTCCTTGTTTTTATGTCAGGCTTTCTCCTCATTACCTTGTTGACTCTTGTTTTCTCTTTATTTGTTATATCTAGACACAATTGTATCAAGGCAGGTTCTCTTAATTCCAAGTCTTTGGCCTTTGCTACTTCTTTTCTAGCAGACATGATACTATCAAGGCTATCAAGCAGATTTGTAATTACCTCAAGGAGGGCTTTGTTAAAAATTTCCAGAAATTGGATTGTTGCAGTTTCAATGATATTCTTGTTTGCATCATTATACTCATCATATAGGTATGTTATAGGCTTTAGATTGCCATGTACTGCCATAACATTTAAGACATCTTCCAAATTTATTGTGGCATCAGTTTTCTCAAACTTTGTTTGCCTTAGCTTTTTCTTGCATCTATCCTTACTAGAGGGCTTCTCCTTTTTACTCTCGAAGACTTTACTAGCCTTTGTCTTTATTTTATTTATTTCTTCATCTACTCCAACGCTCCCATACATTCTTTTTCCCTCGATTTTCATTATTTTGTGCTCTTTTGCAGTCATTTCCTTTGCAAGTGATTTTACACTCATAGAAGGTGTGGGACCAGAGGACTTGAATGTTGCTTTAGCACAGGTTAAGCCTCTTGTTCTTCTTTTTGGTGTTGTAGGCTCTTTTTTTTCTTCTCAGGCTCTTCCGAAGCCTTTTTAGGTTCACTTTGCTTCTTCTCTTTAGCTTCCCTTGTAACTTCTGCCTTGGCTCTTGTTTTTACAATTTGTTCTTTAGAGAAGCCCTTGGTCTGGGCATATTCTTCTGCCATTTTTCTAGCCTTCTTTATACTTTCAGGCTTTCTTAATTCAACATGAACTTTGATAGAGATTTCTTCATAGGTGCCAAATCTTTCTTCTGTAGGATCTCTGGGCTTACTCAACATGAGTTTAGCATAACCATTCAACACATTTCCATCTACTTCATAACCCATTAGAAGAACCCAAACTATTCTTGGCTCCACAGCCACCATCATGCATTGATATTTGTTGACAATGGAACATATATCATTTTTGTATTTTTCAACTATTGATTCTAGTATACTTTGCCTAGATTGCATGGCATTTTGAAGATTCTTGAAATAGCCCCATAGGGCTGCATTATGTGCATCACAACTTCCTATACTATTTAAATGATTTCTAATTTGTATGGCAACTGGTTGGCTACTAGACTAGATCAACTTCATTCCCAGTAATTCTTTCATAAAATAGAAAAATAGGTAGATAATTAACATACCAAATTTGAATGGATACTTGTGCTTCTTGGTCTTCTTTAGATTTTCCATTAGTTGTTGTCAGAGCAACTCATAGAGATCATAATCAACATTCTTCTTGATAATCTCATAGGTGGTGTAAATGGTCGTACCAAAGATAGAGTTCTCCTAGTTTTTGAAGTATATCTTGTAAAGAACCACCATCAATGTGAACCTTACTGCATGGTCTTTAATGTCATTAATTGTTAATGCCCTTTTATCGAATTGAGATTTGGTGGCCTTTGTCACAGTGCTATTCTTTACAGCCTTTAGCACAGGCACCTTTCCAGTAGAGTTCAATACTATTATAGCCCTTATAGCATCTTTTGTAATCATGAAGGGTGTGTTAAGCTACATAAACTCATCATGAATTTTGCTTAGTACATACTAGACCCATGAGTCCTCTGCAAATGTTAGAAAGTCTATGTATTGCACAAATTTATTCTCCTCTAGATCTTTGTATTCCTCTTTCAATTCATATACCTTGCCACACGGATGGTTCATATACAATTCCCCAAGTTTTCTATCATTGTGTTCATCTAGGAAAACATGGATGTAGGCCCTAATGTCTTCGTCATGCATCACACCATAGGGCACTTCTAAAAATGCATCGTCGGGATCGACTTCCATAGATATGAATGGATGTTTCTTAAAATTTGATCGAGGTCTCTCAATGATATTGATTACATGTGGTGTAGCCATTTCCACAATAATTTAAACAAGTTCATAGTAGGGTTTCTAACTGTAAATACCTCTTTATGTGGAATTAGGGTTTTCTTTGCTTAGAAACACTGGAAATTGTTGAAGTCGCTTAGGGTTCTTCTTTTGATCTCCTTGGATGCTTGAAAACTTGAATGCAAAATGATTAATCCTTCTCATGCAACTCATTTTAAACCTTTGTTTACCAAAAACCTAATTACCATAAATGCTATTTTTGAAAAAATTGTCAAACACTTCATTGTTAAGCACAGTCGATCAAGATTGCTCTGTAATGTGCCACATAGATCTTTTTCTACTAGTTTCTTCTTCAATCAAATCATCTAATACTTCATTAACTCATACCTTAGTGTTGGATCTCACCACCCACTATCTGGCTAGGGAATCAAGATATTCAATAAAAGATCCCCCTGACCTAGAGCTCCCAATTTACTTCCTGAAGGAAGTATCTGCACCAAAAGCTAGTGCGGGTCCATCCTTGACCTCTTTTGCATCCTTCTTAATCCATATCTTGCTCATTTCCTTCTTGGTTTCTATTGGATCAACCTTGTTCTTCCCCATATCTTCCTTTTGCTCTATTTCCCTCTCTTCTATAGAATAGTTTCTCTACACATTCTTGCTTCTATAGAATTTTGCAACATGTCTAGCTCTATTGCAATTGTAGCAAACAATATTCCTCTATCCTTGATTCCTTTTATTGATCGGATTCATTCTTGATCTACATTGGTTAGCCATATTCTCAAATCTATTGCATGCAAAACATTTTCCATTGAAAGATTGAGTATTCCTTACATTGTTAACACCATTCTTTATCATAATCCTACATTCATTTTCTTTATGACCAATTATCTTGCAATTGAAACACTGACTAGAGAATGATGGGACATTTTGATTTATTCTTCTCCTACATTGAGTAGCCTTATGACCAAACTTATTGCAATTAAAACAATAGCCATTGAAAGATGGGTACCTTTGAGCATTGGTTGCCTGACTAGAGGTCTTCTAGGTTTGTTTCTCTTATTCTAGACCTAGTTGCCTCTGACTCTCTTCATCTTAGTGTTAACTTGTCTTGATTTCAAGATTTCTCCTTTTTCAAAACCCAATCCTTTCTTTTCATCTAGGCTTTTCTGGCTGTTAATCAACTCATCAAGCTTTGTAGAACTTATTTTGAACTTTTATTTATATCTATTAGCTACTTCTAGATCATACTTCAGAAGCACAACATCTTTTGCCAGCTTTTCACATTCTTCTAACTTGCCTTTCAAAGACTGATTTAAATGCTCCTCAATTTCTTCTTTCTCCTCAACCAACATTGATAAATTGGTTAGGGTTTCATTTGCTACTTTCAATTGTTCACTTACCTCTTTGCTCCTTTCCTTTGATCTCTTGACTTTCTCTGTTAGCTTTAGGATGCATTCATCAGCTTCTTTGACATTCTCCTTCAAATCCCAAATATTTGCTTCATACTTATCAAGATCTTCAAGAGCAGATTTTAGTTCTTGATTACTGACATATGTGCAATCATCAATTGTGACACTACCTAGAGTAGGATACCTTCTAGCAGCCATGTGTACACTTTCCCAGATCTTCCTTAAGTTGTTAGGCTTCTTCCAAGGAACCTTGCTCTGATACCAATTGTTGAACACAAGGATTACTGAGAGGAGGGGGTAAATCAGTATTCTATAAAACCATTCCTTCACATATTCTTTAATCCATTTACTAAATTCAATAATATGAAAGTAGAATAAACATAAGAAGAGCAACCACAAAGTCATAACACATAGACACCAGGATTTTTACATGGAAAACCCAAAAAGAGAAAAACCACGGTGAGTGTTAGCTCACAATATATTATGATATCAAAACTAAATTACAAAAAGGATCACTACCTTAGGGCTCACTGCCCAAGGACTCACTGTCCAAAGAAGTGCTCACTACAATAGGCTCACTTCCATAGAGAAAAGAAGATAGAGAAAGGGTGGCTCACTACCAAGAAAGAATGGTTACAATTGCATCTATACAATGTTGGAATACAATTCCATCGATAGGTCAATATATAGATTCAAAGGTCTTCATCATGACTACTCTATTTTCTATTCTACTTCACATATATGTTGTTCTTCTACCCTCTGCGCTCTTACTATTTTTTCGCATCACAAATTCAGTGTTAGATCACACACCACAACAATAACAGTATATCACATCAAAATCCATTGGGTATTTATATCCGCAACAAGATCTAACTCACAATTTCATTAGCTCACTAGTGATGAAACGTGTACACAAAAATCTATACTCTGTCAGCTTGAATTCTTTACACGAAGTTATACGGACCAATGTAAACCTTCAAGAATCTTCATATAGGTGTGGACCTATTTTAGAACCACTTAGAATAATAATCTAAACAATATATCTTTACCACACATCGATCCAATTGTGTCTACCTTATACTTGAGTATACACTTAACCATATTGTCTATCATATCATAACCTCTATTGCAGATCACATGGGACTCCAAAATTCATATCAAACATTCATTAGACATTACCAATCATACCTTCATAACTGCAGATCATAATATTCTTATATGGCAAGATGTACATCTCTGAACTGATGACTCTATCTTTGTGAAACACTGTCAAGCTAAATGCTGATACTTAGAAGCTTGTAGATGATCTTCTGGTGAACATTAGAGTCTACAAATCTAGGCTTAGATAGTTCTCATATGTGTTTACAACACCTCCAAACCATACATTGAAACAATCAATACTGGAGGAATTTCGACCGAAATACTCATGTGTTCTGCACTATTTATAACTGGACTCTACCTACCCAGACTTAGGCAATTCACACTATGACTTCCGAAGATTGTCAGGACATGAAACTTGGAATATAATATCGTCAAACAATTATATGAAACATACCAGAACTGCAAACCAAGGTCTTCAATTGCAGAGGAGTATCAATCAATTCTCTATCACTAACTCAATGAGTTGTCGATACTTAGTCAATTTGACTAAGTTATTCTTACCGGACCAAATATACTATGCATAACCCATCTCAAGAACTATCTACAATTATATCTAGTTGTTTCCATCAATGACAAAATCAAATCTCCAACATATCAGCAGTGTCTCTTAACCATGTTGCCAACACCTCTTGTCATGATTGTTATCAGGTCTTCCTTGAGAGAAAATATAAACAAAAACAATCCTCCTGCCATTGCGCTGGTGGCAATACTACCTTTAATATTCCTTGTCTCTTTAACCCATTTGTTAACCATATCGATATTGGGTTTGAAAGCAAAGGAATGATCCACAAGAGTATTCTGCATGGATACAATTGCTTCATCCATCATTGAATCTAGAAGATTTAGGGCAATACCTTCTTCAATCCTTTCAACAATAGAAGAACCCACTTCAGTATTCTTTAAAACTCTAGATCTCGAGACATGATCATCCCAAGACAACTTATCATGTAAATTTGATTTTTTTAATACATAAAGTGGTGAAGGGGTCTTAGGAGGCCCCTTAGAATATGTTATCACACCAGTCTCGACAACCAATGTGTTAGAACCACCCAAACAAGGGGGCCACCTTCATTCTCCACAAGCACTCACCAATCATGTGCTCGCCAAAATGTAGAATTCAAAAACAACAAACCCGATTAGATCTCTTTCAAATTACTCCTATATAGCTCAAATTATGTTGTTCGTACACAAGGGCTCTTAAAAAACACAAATTAGGGATAGTAATAGATTAATTACAAATAATTTATTTACCAAAAAATTAAAGAAATATCTTGACCAAACTTCAACATCATATGCACCTTTCCACAAAAGGAAATAGAAAAATAATTTCATTTGGGTCAAATTATGTTGACCATACATGTGCATGTTTGGGCACAAAACATATGACGTTTAAAATGCCACTTTTTGTAGATCCTATATAAAACCATTTTCTATCATTTGGGTATTAGAATAACTTACATATTTGAAAACAAGAAATAAATTACTAAATTTCATATTTTTATGTCATATTAATATTTTATGTGTAAGTGATTCAAATTTTTACTCCAACTATGACAAACTTTGATTTTATGGAAAAGGACTTCCACTTTTTAGCCAAAAAGTGGACCCAACTTCTTGCACATACCCTTCATCTTGTTTCTAAAAATATTTAGATTAAATCATTTCCTTTCATTTCTATTGTCACCTAGATTGCTACTCTTTCATATGTGTTTCCTTGTTGTGTGCACTAGACAAAAGCTTTGAAGAAATACATAATTTTGTAGAGTTTTTATGTTGTTGTAACCATATAGATGGAAATTCACCATAGAGATATCTACACATCACAAATGCATCCTTAATAGAGACCTCTAGATTTCAACACCAGGTTCCTCTGTGCTTGTTATTTTAGGTTATGTGTTTGTTTCTATCAAATTTACTTTCTATAATCTATAAATCAACATCTTTTAATTATCATTTGAGTTCTAGCTTGTTAGAGAACTTTATTTTGCAAGGTTAAAACATGTTAGGTGCTACTAGTTTAATTTTTTCTTTCCATTTATAGTAGAAAGAGAATTAGTCTCTTTCGAAAGAGATAGTGGTTCCTAGTGTAGTGCTTAACAGAACATTTAGGTTAGCAAAAAACACTTATCTTAATTGAATCATTTTTCCTACATCATACTCCTAAGGAATTGTATTGGTTCTAGGGTTCCTCATAGATGAAAAGCCTTGCATGGCTTGGATATTCACACCATCTTCATCATGAGGAAATATATTCAAATTCAAGGGACTTTTTTGCTAAAAGCATATAACATGCCTAGGAAGCCGTCAAGTTGTGGCTTATTAATGCAGGAGCATCCAGTGGTGTAAGGGAAATCTTGCATCACCCAAAAAAAGATGTGTTTCAAAATTGTTGATGTTCTTTCCTTTTCTTTTCAAAATTTTTGGTTCTGGTTCCATAATCGCTTGAATAATGATGTAGAACTTTCTGTTTTTCCAAACTGCTGAAAATAACCTATTATTTTAGGAAAGTTTGCATTTGGGCACAGATTGAAGTGAAAATTTACAGGAAGCTTCGTAACTGAAAAATAAGACCTTTGGCAAAGGAATAATGGAAAGATCATTTGCGAGCTAAAGATATTAATGTTTCCATTTCCTGAAAAATGCCTGAAAAATTATTCAAACACAAGTTTATGGCACTAAATGGTCCTGTACAGCCCTGAAAATAGTTGGAACTGGTAGAGCGGGTTCTTAGCACATAGAGCACTCCATGAGATTTTTGATGCATAAAACAATTCATCAATTAGACACCCAGATCAAAAGTTATGGCTCCCATAAGTTGACCTATTTTTGGAGAGAGTTGCAAATTTCAAAATTAGGTTGTTGGCCGCCAAAAAGGCTATTAATAACCATTTTTGGGAACCCTGGGTGGTACTAGAGTTAAGGGGGAAAGTGAAGAGTCAAGAATAGGCAGGAAAATAGAAATCCTAGCAGATTTGGGGTTACAGATGGTAGATGATTCCAGAGTCTTGTGAGAGGAAGCTGTAATGTGTTGCAGCTTGTGGAGGGTTGATTCCTCTAATTGTAATTAAGCTTCTGTAATGTAATGAGTTGTCCAAATGAATAAAGAAAGTTCTATTTTCTATGTGCAATTTCTGTTGTTGTGTGTTTTATGATTTACCCCCTTCATCACTTATCTAGAATGGGAAAGATTTTAGGACTAAGATTTCTATCAATGAACAATCACTTTGGTGGTCTCTTATTAGTACTATCCAAGATAGACTCTTGCCAAAGATCCCTAGGTTTATTCTTTAAGGATATATAAATATGGTATTTCTAGTCTTTCAAACCTTTTTTCTAGAGCTATTGAGATGTATCTTTCTTGGCAAGAATTCATGTCCTACAATAATATTTTAGAATTGGTTCCTTCTAACATGATTCAGAAGGTTAGAATCCATCACATCAAACTATAGTGGAAGGATAGAAAATAGTATCAAGATACCCCTTTTATGGCTTACAAGCCCTTCTTGGGGTATTCTTGTCTTTCTCATCATTTGTTGATGGTTCTAAAATTCAATGCTAGTTTCATCATCTAGTCCACTATTCTTCAATGAAAACACAGGTTTTAAATAGTTTAGGTCTCTCTTGTGGAGCCCAAGATGGCTCATTTTCTTAGTGTCTCCTGTATCAAGGTCTCCCCATTAGATCTTGTCTTATCCATTTGGGTGATTCTATTCACCTATATCCTCTTTATGGATATATGGAAAATCTCAAGAATTTGGTTGGTTATGCCCATGGGCCCAAGTTGCATGGAGCTAGATTCATGATTTTTTCAAGCCTTTCCAGCTAGAGCCTTTTTGCTAGCACATGATTCTTTTGGGAGACTAGCCTAAAATTCTAGTAAAATATACTCATATTTTGCATGCTTTCAAAGTGGAGATTCTATTTACTATACAGAAAGATAAAAATTCTAATTTCTATTCAAGATCTATTGTGGACACTATTTTTTTTGTTTATATTAAAGAAATTATATGATCTAATGTTATGTTATAGATATAGGTCTAAGAAAATAAAGTAGCTCTAGAATTTACTCATTTGAAGACACTCATTGATCACTTGGCTAATGCCCCCTGTATGGTTGCTCATTTGCTACTTCTCCTCCTAACCAGGACACCTCTCTATCATGTCGACATTATAATGCCTATAGCGATAGCTCCATAAATGGCTCTCATGGTTCACAAGGCTCTCCTCATCATTTATGTCATGCAAGGTCTCCCCCACTAGTGGTCATTCCTTTGCCTCCTAGCATGGTCATTTTGGTTGGCCTAACAATGGGAAGTTTCCTTGCTTGAACCTTGCTATTTATAATATGCATGCAAATCCTACTCAAGAAGAAGAAAAAGATAAATATTGAATACCATTATGGAATGGGATCCAATTTCAAATAGCCAAAATCGCTTGAATGATTAGGGTGCTACCACTAATAAGTATCCCACTCCTTCTCCTACTCACATAGCTTTGACTACTTAGTGGTGTGATTGCTTCTTCTTTTTTCACTTTTTGATATTGGCATAGACTTTTGAGGTGTGATTCCATTCCACCCACCTTTTATGTAATAAGTGTATTGTATTTTTGTTTTATCAAAACAAAAGTATAGCACTATTCATCATAAAAATATGACCCACTCGTCAATTTCCATCTAAATTTCAATTTTGATTATAGAAACCCTTAACTTGTGACTTTTTGTTAGGAACCAAATCATCAAATGAAACTTTTCATTTACCTTTTGACCTAGAGAAAGAATTTAATGAACCACCATTACTATCAATGGGGAGAACAAAAAGGCTCTTCTCGATTTTAACAACATTGCCATCATTAGCATTTTCACCTCTTAGTAATCCTAGCAAAGGTTGTAAGCACTCATTCATTCTAGGAAGAGACTAAGAATGAGTGGGACAATAGATCATTGTTCAAATTGCATCATTTGTATAAATAATTATTTTTAATTTTATCAAAAAAACATGACATGTTCATGAAAACATGAATAAATGTTATGCAAGCATCTAAGAAGAGAGATTTATTTTTTGTAAAATTGACTTCATGAACTTTGAACAAATGAATATGCTCTATCCATCTATACTCAGACTGTGGAACATATACATAGCAATAGACATACATAGGAGACTAAAGAGAATATTTGTTTGTAGACTTTTTCACAATAGGTAGCCTTTGAATATGGTAGAATACAAATCATGGTGGAATGGCAAAACTGGAGAAGTCTAACATAATATGGATATGCATATGGATATATATTATTGGTGCATCTAGTATGCTAGATAGTTGTTGCCTCTAAATGAGGTCAATTGATTGGAAAGCATCATTTTTTCATTGACAATTCTTTGTTATTCATGAGTCATGTCCCTTGTTCCTCTGGGCATGCCCGCAACAATCCAAATGCTTAGTTGTGTTATTGAGGAAGACTAAAATAGTGGTCCCATGGAAGGGGCTTCTAGATCTATTTTTAGGGAGTGGGAAGTCCCATGCAATGAGGGAAAATCTGTTACAGGATAAATTGGATCTTATCCTCAAAAATATCTCCTACTTTTTAGTTCCTAGATTTCTAGTGGATGCCTTTAGGGTACGGCTGCAATTTCCCCCCACTAGCTTAGGAGATTTTTTTGCCACATGGTATGCATCTATAGTTTTTACCATTAGGTGTTAAAACAAAAAATCAGCTAATTTTTTTAGCATTAGTTGTTACAAAAAAATCTTGAGATCACTGGCTTCCTAAAATTTCCAAGCTTAAAATTGTAAGCTTGACCACTACTATAAAATCCATAGGACCACCTACTTGTAAAATGCTCCTCAAAATTCTTAGCACCACTAGCTGAAATATCATAAGAAGTCCCCCTCCACGTAACCCCAACCCAAAAAAATTTCACTTAAACTATCAATATAATATAGAGCTATCATTTTCTAAAAATGAAGTGGAAATGACAATTAGGATTGATTTTTTTTGTTTTTAATTAAAATAATAAAAATCTTGTTTGGAAAACCCACACCAAGCTCATGGAGAGATATAAAAGAAAAAATATCCGTTTGCAATGGTGAAATTTGCAGCATTTAAATTGCGCAGGTTTAAATTTATTAAATGTAACGGAACTGGTGTTAGATGATAGACAATGTACAACTTTACACATAACTACAGCTTCCAAAAATAAAAAACCGATGATTTTTATTATTGAATATTATTGTACCTTATCACACAGCTAGTATCATATCTATATATAAAGACAAAATATTTATTAGTAATGTCATCAGGAAATATAGTGTCAAATCTAGACCCCATCAATGGGCAGCCATCACTTTTTATGTTTTCCACTGACATTAAAAATTTTATCAATACTGTGATTCTGGTTTTTAAATTCTGGTGAATGTCTGTGTCAAACTATTTTCCCCTCATATCTTGGGCTGTTTTAAACATGCGGTCTTGTACAGCTGTCTGTTTATTCTAATATTAAAATAGTGGAAGGTCTGTAAATATCATGGCTACAAAGGTAGGCCTGCATATAAAAAGAGATTTGTATTATTAAATTTCACTAATCATGTGCAGTTGCTTTTTGAGTTTAGTAATGGAAAAGATACGCTTGGGATTGGAAGTGGACAAGAATTTAATTTTGTTTTTAAAAAAAAAAATTGAAAATAGGCCTACATTTAAAAATTTAGAATAAATAGGAGGTTTTGTGAACTTCACCATTAGTAAGCTAGGTCTCTATTTTTGTTTTATTACAGTATAAATTAGTTAATGATAATATATCTTTCTTAATATGTTAAAGATGTATTTGTTGTTTATTGATATAGTTGAATTGTATATAGATATTGATATTTTTTTAATTTTAAGTATATCATAATATAATGAGCAAGAGGAATCAATCTATCAAAGTTATTATTATGGAAGGGCCTTCATTCAATAAGACTTGATCTTTTATGGGCTCATTCTAAACCATTCAACTTCTCCAACAAACCAAAGACCCTTTGAGATGCATTTGTTTTTTTGCCTTCTCACCTCCTCCCGCCATCTCGTCGGTTTTGAAGACCTCCAGGTTGTTTTGTTCCTTGTTTTTTATGCATTTTTTATGATTGTAGGTTTAAATTGAAAAATTAAGGTTTAAGTAAAATTATGCTATGTATGTTTTGATAAACCCTAAAATGCTAAGCATAACTATAAACACTAAAACGATGATGAATAAACAACTATAAACCCTAAAACTGTGATCAATAAACAACTATAAACCCTAAACCTATCAACTTGATAAACCCTAGAAAACTAAACTATAAACCCTAAAACTATGAACTTAATAAAACCTAAAACTAAACTATAAACCATAAAAATATGAACTTGGTGAACCCTAAAACTAAACTATAAACCTTAAAACTTGAAACACACTACCTAAAACTAAACTAATCAAGTGTTGTTGCTATTTCCTTTTTTCAAGGTGTTTAATGAGATTGTCTGCAGAAGAACCCACTGCGTATTTCCTGGCCTTTTATAACAAAATTAATGAATATTATTTTTTATTTTAGAATAAACGTGAAGCATTTCCAAACTAGCAGACAGTTGTACAAGACCGTATGTTTAAAACAGCCCAAGATATGAGGCAAATATAGTTATTGGTGAATTAAAAAACCAGAATCACAATATTGATGAATTTTTAACGTCAGTGGAAAACATAAAAAGCCATTGCTACCCATTGATTTGAGTAGTGAAGACTTTTTTTAGAGGGTGACGGAGTCTAGATTTGACACAACCTTTCCTGATGACATTACTAAAAAATATTTTATGTCTTTATATATAGATATGATAATCTCTGTGTGATAAGATACTGTATGCGGCCAAATATAGATTGTATTGAAAGATTTAAAAATTATATGCAAACCCTAAATCTATACTCATTGCAACAGAAAAGATTATGATAAAACTATAAAAACCAAACAAATATTGATGTTACTGAAAATATTAAATGTGGTTGCTCATTATTTGCATAACTCCAATGTGGCCGGGGTGGAAAATGGAAAATAAGATAGGTTTTATAACAGTTGGTGAAAATTATTTTGGCAAGTTGAACGGGTAAAAGTTAGTTGAACGGGTTTTGAACAGAATGGTAGGTATTTTACGGGTTTTAGTTTTACGAAAAGGTTTGGACAAAATAATAAATTAAGTTTATTTAATTTATTATTTTTCGGGAGGTGTTTGGGTTTATGGATAAATAATAAATAAATTGAATTTATTATTTAGGAAATATGGTGTAAAAGGTAAGATTTACTTAATTAATTAAAATTAATTAAATCTTTGGATGAAGGATAACTTAGGACAATTTTTGATGTCTACATTTTGCCCTTCTTTGAGACAATGTTGCGAAGCAATATTGTTTCAAAGAAGATTAAAACATAGGTTTTTGGATGCACATTAGGAAATGGAGGGAAGGATGATGGAGTTATGCTGATTAAACTTTGAGCAACCTGATGTTTGATATAGCACCTGACATTATGCACCGAGGTATAAAGACCAGGGTGATGATGTGTCAAATGCAGAAAGGAGGAAAGTCGCAAGCAAGCATATGCCTAATGGCACCATGATATGAAAGACCATGATGACGGTGTGGCAAGTATGTTGCAAGGACCAGTAACAGACACAAAAACATCAATGAGTCAGCACACACAAACAAAACAAGCAAAACATGCATACACAATGTTGCCCCTAGACAAAAAAAAAAGCAAAAGAAGGACCAAAAGACTTAATCATGATAAGCAGTAAGATAGGCAGTAAGATCTCAAGCCAAAAACTAACACGATAAATAGATAAGTGCCATGTTGTGGGAATGATATATCCCTGGATAAGATAAGGTAAATAAAAGATGGTTGGCTTGGGGGATCTACAACTTAGTTATTGCAATCAAGATCGAATCACTAGGTGTTTAAGTTCCATAATTTAGTCTAAGAGTTTCAAAGTATTTTTGAGATATGGCTTGGAATGTACGAGTGTCAAAAATTGGGTTGTGTTTGTTTGTGTTTTTGCATGAAGTGAAATGATTGGATGGAGGGAAAGAATGAGGATACAGTGCTAAAAATGTTATTACGGAATTGCATGAGACTGGAAAGGTAGAAAAACTCAAGAGTCTATTATGAGGAACTCAAAGGTACCAAGACACATAGACCTACACAGGTGGACAAAAGAATACCAGGATGAGAGCAGGTGAAGGAATGGGAAAGGACTAATGGACAAGCTAGTGATAACGGAACGTAGAATAGATGGCAAGACAATGCAATATGACCAGATGATACTGAGTAGATGCGTATGGCAAGATATGGATGGGAGCGAAAGGGAGGACATATTTTATTATGGATGGGAAATGGATGAAGGCGAGATGGATGATGTGAAAAAGCTACCTAAAGGATGGTGGGGACAGCTTGAATCCTACACATGGCGCCTGCGAATAGGTTTTCACCATGGTACTTATCCAGGGTGCCACCGAAGTGGTTTTTACCATTGGACGAAATGATTTTTCTTTACTATTTTTTTTTTTTTTTATTATTTTTTAACTGGGATACTCCCAGTTAGGTATGGAACCATTTGAGATGGGCTATGTTGATAGGCTCTTCCAAAGGTTGACCTTCCGGGGTGGAAAGTTGGTAAGCTCCTGATCCATAGCTCTTGGTTACGACAAAAGGTCCCAACCAATTAGGTTCAAACTTCCCTTTCTTTGCACGATCAGCTAGATTCCTTTGATTTTCTAGTAGAACAAGATCTCCAAGCTCAAATTTACGAGGCTTCATTTTCTTGTTGTAACCTCGGCGCAGGCGATTTTGATAAGCTTTCAGATGATTAAGAGCTGTAAGTCGCTTCTCGTCCAACAATTCAAGCTCATGTAGTCTTGATATCCGATACTCCTCATCTGAAATCAAGTGTTGTAAGGATACTCACAAGGAGGGGAGCTCGATCTCAATAGGTAAAATAGCTTCCGAACCATATACCAAGGAATACGGTGTAGCACCAGTAGGAGTACGGATACTAGTTCGATAAGCCCAAAGAGCAGGATGAAGTTGCAAGTGCCAATCACGGCCAGCCTCGTTTACTGTTTTCTTTAGGATTTTCAAAAGAATCTTATTAGTTGCTTCAGCTTGGCCATTACTTTGCAGATAATAGGGGGTAGAAAAGTGATGTTGGATTTTGAATTTATTGCAAAACTCTTTGACATCTTGATTCTTAAATGGGCGACCATTATCTGTGACTATGGCTTGAGGAATACCATAGCGGCAAATGATATAATGGAAAATGAACTTAGATATTTGCTTTCCCGTAATGTAAGTAAGAGGAATTGCTTCAACCCATTTAGTGAAGTACTCGGTAGCAGTGATAATAAATTTATGACCATCTGAGGAAGATGGATATATTTTTCCAATGAGATCGAGCCCCCATTGTGAAAATGGCCATGGAGTAGTGATAGTTTGTAATTCTTGTGCTGGTGCATGAATTAGATCACTATGTTACTGACAAGGTACACATTTCTTAACAAAATCATGTGCATCCTGCTCCATAGTAGGCCAGTAGTATCCTGTGCGAAGCATTTTCTTGACTAAGGATGAACCTCCAGAATGAGCACCGCAGATGCCTTTGTGTATCTCATGCAAAGCAGTGTGGGCTTCTTCCAGGTTAAGACATTTAAGCAAAACACCATCTAGTGACCTTTTATAAAGTGTATCACCGAGGAGGACATATTGGGAAGAACGACGAATGAAGGAGCGATGTTGGGATTTTGAAAGATTTGGTGGAATGATTTGGCTATGAAGGTAATGGTAGATCTCATTGAACCAAGTGGAGTTAGGACCAACAATATCACATACCAACTCTGATTCTGGGATATCAAAAGCTGGTACAAACAACTTTTTTATTAGGAATTCAATTTTGTGATCATTCCCGGGTATCTCTATCATTGAACCAATTGTGGCCATAGCATCAGCAGCTTTATTGTGAAGCCTTGAAATCTATTCAAATGTGATCTTGTTGAAATATGTTTTAAATGTATCCACTAGTTTCTTGTATGGCTTTAACTTTTCATCCTTTGTCTGATATTCATTGTTTACTTGCTTGATCACTAGTTGAGAATCCCCATGAACTTGTAAGTCTTTGATATTCCAGGTTATAGCCAATTTCAATCCTTTGATTAGTGCTTCATATTCGGCGATGTTATTTGTACATGGAAATTGAATGTGAAATGATTTTGGTATATAATCGCCTTGAGGTGTAACAAAGAGTATTCCAGCTCTAGAGCCATGTTGAGTATGAGAACCATCAAAATATAATTGCCAAGAGGGAATAGTTTCTATGTCCAAGATTGATTCATCAGGAAATTCGGTTACCATTGGATGATCTGATTCCATAGGTGCTTCAGCCAATTGATCTGCTATTATTTGTCCTTTTATAGCTTTTCTATCAACATACTCAATGTCAAATTCACTAAGCATCATCACCCATTTTGCCATATGTCCAGGCTCTAGATAGTAGATATTTGAGAGGATCAATCTTTGATATAAGCTTAGTCTAATGACTCAACATGTAGTGCCTAAGCTTTTGTGATGCAAAGACAACTGCGAGACATGCCTTTTCAATAGGTGAATAATTTACTTCATAGCCCACCAAAGTTCTACTGATATAATAGATTGCCCGTTCTTTACCACTATCATCATTTTGTGCTAACAAAGCCCCTAATGCTGCTGATGTTGTTGAAATGTATAAAATAAGGGGTTTTCCATGAATAGGTGGTGCTAACACAGGAGGAGATCCCAAGTATTCTTTAAGTTTATCAAATGCTTCTTGGCAATTTTGATCCCAAATAAATTGTGTGTTTTTCTTCAACAAGTGAGTAAATGGTTGACACTTGTCAGCAAGCTGAGCAATAAAGCTCCGTATGGATTGTAATTTTCCTTGCAAAGATCTAAGTTGTTTTAGATTTTGAGGAGGAGGCATTTCCATTATAGCTTTGACTTTTGCTGGATCAACTTCAATTCCTCTTCTGGAGACAATATAACCTAAGAGTTTTCCAAATGTTACTCCAAATACACACTTTTTAGGATTTAGTCTGACATTGTACTTTTCAAGATGATCAAAAATGTTTTCCAAAACATATAGGTGCCCCTCTCTAGTTTTTGATTTGGCAAGTATGTCATCTACATAATCTTCCATTTGTTTATGAAGCATATCATGAAAGATAACAGTCATTGCTCTTTGATATGTGGCTTCAGCATTTTTTAGACCAAAAGGCATGACAAGCCAACAATATGTTCCCCAGACACAAATGAAAGAAGTTTTATGTTGATCTTCTTCAGCTATTCTAATTTGGTTATAACCAGAAAATCCATCCATCAATGATAACATCTCATGTCCTGCTGTCAGATCCACTATGATATCAATGTTTGGTAACGAAAAATCATCTTTTGGACAAGCTTTGTTGATATCTCTAAAATCATTACAAACTCTAATAGTTCCATTTGGCTTGGCTACAGGTACAATGTTTGAGATCCACTCTGGATAATCTATCGGTTTGATGAAACCAACTGCTAAGAGCTTTTCTAACTCTGCTTTAACCATTAGGGCAATTTTGGGATGCATCTTTCTCAATTTTTGTTTGACTGGTTTTGTTCCAGGACAGACTGTCAAATGATGCACTATGAGTGATGGATCTAATCCTGGCATATGTGCATAGGACCAAGCAAAATTGATTTCTCATTTTTTGAAGAAAGAATTGAAGTCCCGAGTTTCAAATTCTGATAATGACTTTGCTGCATATGTGATCTTGGGTTCTTCTGTAGTTCCAAGATTCATCTCTTGTGTCTATTTTATGAGTATAGTGGACTTTTCTCAGTGTGCCCCCACTTTGGGAAGGTTAAATTCCTCATCCGCTGGCGCCTCAGAAAGGTTTTCACCGGTGGATACGTCTTTTATTTTTATTTTTGCATCGTCCGAAAGTGCCACAAAGTGGTTTTCACCAGGGGATGTTATTTTTACATTTTCATTTTTTTGACTAAGGAATTTAACAGATTCCCCAAAGTAGGCATCAGAGTGTAGTTCAATAGAGTAACCAATCTTGTGATCTCCGATAGGTAGATGAGTACGAAGCCCCAAAAATTCACCAATAACCTCATCATTTTCAAAGACATCAAGAACAGGAGGTCCGTGTTGGTCCCAGTCAGTGAGATCTGGATAAACAAGGGATAATGAATGAGAGGAAGTGGATGGGGTGAGTGAGGATGATGGTTGATCAAAGGAATAGGTGATGGTATAGATGGAATTATCCTCGAAGACATCGGCGGCCGCTTCAAAAGGATCTATGAAAGTGTCTCGATTAAAGGACTCAACTGCAGGAAAAGCTTTTGCCACTTCATCTAAGATAAACTCAACATCGGGTGACTCACGCTTGGTGGATCCAAACCCGAGCCCAGCATGCTTAGGTCGGCGATGAAATTCTAAAGGCTCTAAGATTCCTTGTTGCTGTTGCCCAAGCTGACCTTCTATATAGCCCAACTTTTTAATGATAGGATAACCTCTGTGATATATACTCAATGGTAATTGTCTCTATTCATCTTCATCGCTATAGAGCCATTTAGAGATGTCATCTTCAATGGTTTCTTGACTTAGTTGCCCCCAATATTTGAAGTCTTTCAACTTTGGATGAGTAATCAAGACATGATTAATCAGATGAGGTCGCCCATAGCTCTTAGGTGAAAGAGGAAGTTCATTGATATGAAACAGAGTGTACTCCCCCATGCCTGTAGCACTGATCTTAGCCTTGATCTCCAATCGGGAAGTGGATGGTGTGGATGAGGAAGATGGGGTGAGGGTGGATGGGTCAATGTATTTGGATGATGGTTGGGCAACCTCATTAGTTGGGCAATAATTTTGATGTCGATAGGGACCCTCCAGTCGTCTACAGTATTGAAATGGGCGAGGGTCTGCTTGTATGGTAATCTCACGATCATTAAATGGGAATTTTATGCATTGGTGGTACGTGGAAGGGACGGATTTCATGGCATGAATCCAAGGACGCCCTAGGAGAATGTTATAGGGGAGATCAAGATCTAAGACCTGACATGTAGTTTCCATTGTAATAGGGCCAACCTTGATTGGGAGTTTAATTGTACCTGCTGATTTTCTTTCTCCATCATCATAAGCTTTGATCGTAATTTGATATTTCTCATCAATGTTCTCATCAGAGTATCCTAGTTGTTTTATTAATTTGAGGGTACATAAATTCAAAGCTGATCCACCATCTATTAGGACGCGTTTCACGAAATGTTGTTTGACAATAACTTCTAGATGAAGGGCTTCATTATGGAAATGTTCTGGAGAGGAGTTTTCTGGTTCTGTGAAGATGAGGCGAGGAGTGGATGTAAGAGCCCCCACCATAGCTTGGAATTGATCTACGTCAATATCACCTGGTACTTGAGATTCTATAAGGGCTTTATCCAAGATTTGTTTGTGTTGGGGGGAGATTCTTAAAAGCTCTAGGATTGAGATCTGGGTAGGTGTCTTTTCAATTGATCCAGGATATTATATTTAGGTACATTATGGGCTAACACATGAGGTCTCATGGGGTTATGGGAGGAAATAGGAGGAGGATTTCCCTGAACAGTAATACGACCTCTTCGTGTAGTGACATCACACTCGGGAGTTTGACCTCTAACAGTTATAACATTGACATGAGGATATGAAACTTCAATACGGCCAACTACGCTGTGGTTACTATAGTCATAATGAACTTCATTGTGTGATGTGTTATCAACATTATTGGCTCTATTATTTTTTTGTCCATGTGGAGGAAATGGTTCTTGGTAGGCTTTGAGTTTCTCATTGGGAGACTTATGAGGTATTTGATCTATGTGTATCTCTCCTTGATCAATTAGATCTTGGACATAATGCTTCAGTCTTATGCATGAATTAGTGGCATGCCCATTGACATGGTGGTATTCACAATATTGATCTTCTCGGAACCAACGGGGTTTTGGTTGACTGTCATCATAAGGTTTACTAGTGTCAGGAAGTTCAATCATGTTTGCTTGTTTAAGTTTCTGAAATATGGATTCAAGAGGTTCTATTAAATCTGAAAATGTGCGTGGTGGCCACAAACCTGGAAGGGTAAATTTCTTCTGTATATGTGGTGGATGTTCCCGAGGTGTGTTATGAGTTGATGAAGAGTTGAGGACAAATGGTTTGTTTTGCACATGTTGAACATGTTTTGTATCAGTGATTCCATCATTCACAATATTCTTGTTTCGATTCCAATATCGAGATTTATCATTGTTTTGGTTATTGGAATCACGATTGTAATTGTCTTTGTAAATTTTGATGAGACCTTTGTTGATAAGAGCCGTTTCAATCATCTTGCCTTTTGTCATGATTTGTTCAAATGAATTAGAGCATTGCACTTGTAAGTGAAAGGCCAGTTCTTGATTAAGATTTTGCACAAAAATTGGAACTAGTTGTTTCTCAGGAATATGACAAGGGAGTCGACTAACAATATGCCTCCATCATTGTAGAAAAGAAGTAAGGGTTTCCCCTCCTTTTTGTTTGGTGTTATAAAGGTCTTGCATGGAGGTGTCTTGTTCAATGTTGTAGGCAAAATTTTTGACAAATTCTTCTGCTAGTTGTTTAAAAGATGTAATGTTTCTTGGGAGACGTGAGAACCATTCAAGGGCTGAGCCAGCCAAACTTTTAGGAAAAAGTCTCATTAAGTATGTAGGTTCATGTTGAAATTCCATGCATGCGATATAGAATTCACGAATATGATCGCGAGGGTCACCTTTTCCTTTGTATTTGTCAAATTTTGGTATTTCAATGTTTGTAGGAAAAGGTACCATAATTAGAGATTTGTCAAATGGATCTGGGTATAGTTCTGCAAATGAGTATTTCTTTTGTCGAGCACCAATCTGATTATTGATGATTCGTTCGATTTCATCTTGAATGGGTGGAGTGGTGATTGATTGATTGCGTAATTGAGTTTGAGGTGATGTTTGAGGGTGATGTTGTGACGATGATTGGGATTGTTGGGCTGATTGGACTAGCGATTAGGCAAATTGTTGTGATTGAGCGAGTTGTTGTTGTAGTTGAAGGATTTGGGGATCAACGGGTTTTGAGGATGAGACATAGGTAGGGTTATAATTTTGTGAAATTGAGGGTATGGAAGTGGATACCAGTTTTGGTTGAGCGTTGATGTGATGGATGTGGATAGAAGAAGTTTGAGGTATGGAAACATGAGTTGCATTGGGAATTAATTGAGATGAGGGAATGTTGGAGGTTTTCGGTATGGAAGATATAGGGACAGATTGTGAGATCCCTACTGATGAAATGGAAGAGGTTGTGAGAGATGATCCTAATGAAGGAAATGATGAAGATGACTGAATGGGTTGAATTACGGGGATAGATTGTGAGATTCTTAATGGTGGAATCGATGGGGGTGTAAGTGATGACTGAATAGGTTGGAGCATGGGAGGAGAATAGTTTAGAGGTATCCCCAATGTGTAAGTATGTGATGAGATAGACATAGGTGTTGAAAATGATTGATGGGAAGAGAGAGATGGAATTGTAGAAATAGAAGTATCTTGTGGTCCCAAGGTAAAATTTTGTGGTGGTGTGATAGATGAGGTGGATTGGAACACATTTGACATAGGTGTTGAAAAAGATTGGTGGAGAGAGGAAATAGCCTGAGCTTTGGCTTTAGCTTTTTCCGCTTTTCTTTGTGCTTTTTCTCTCTCATAAATATCATCAGGGACTCTAGCTCCACAATCATAAAGGTATTGCATAAAATAATCAGGATCATGATCCATGGTGAGATGAACAAGTTGCAATGTTTTAGGATCTTGTTGAATTTGAAGTGCAATTGGATTCGTTTCAGTATAGTCATTTGTGGGTTTAGAAGTTTTGGGAGTAACTGGTTGGTCGGATACGTCATCTCGAACATATACATAAGTTGAAAGGTCTCCAAGTGGATCATTATGAAAATGTGATGATGATCCAGTATCTTGTTGGGAAGGATTGATTTGCTCATGGATGGGCTCTTCTTCGAGGAATCTTAAGGATTGAGGTTGCCAGTTTTGAGGAGTGAAATCCATATTGTTTTTCTTGGCTTGGGCATAGGTAGTAACCATGAAAATAGAGGATAATTGAAATGTTAAAAAGCTCTCAGATGGATATATATGGATGATATGAAAGACTCCAAAAGTGGGGATAAATGATATGGATCAAGATGTAGATATTAATTGTTTGATTTAAGATAGAAATAGAGTCAAAATGGTGACTCAAAGAGACTGGATGGACCTTAGGATTGGATACGGACAAGGGGCTCCTTTAAAACACTCAGGGTGATGATATGCCTAAGGAAGAAAGGAGATCAAAATGCCACCTCTACTCAATGGAAGATAGGGCTTATTCAGTAGAAAAGATAAGATGACAAAGATACACTAACTTAAGAATGGTCAGGGCCTCTTAAGCAAATGGATCGTTATGGGATTGATTAGGAAAAGGTTTGTCTCTTAATTGGATGTTGATATATGATCAATAGGACAATGGGGGTCTACTAACTAGTGGAAAGAGGTTTTGGGGATGAATGATCAATCAAAAGAGCTTCTTGTGGTTTAAAATGACAAGATTCCACTTGAGATGTGTAACGAGGATAAAAGGATTCTTAATTTTGAAAGTCCAGCTGATGATGTAGGAGACAAGTTATAATGGTGTTGATGATTAGGTATGCACACACAACTTGATTGGTTGTTTTTTATGACACCTGGATGTTTTGCAAACACTTGTAAACATGCATGATCCTAGGCTAGGAAAGGACAATACTTGTTGAGTTTCCACTTGGTTTTACCCAGCCGCGCCTACTTATGGTGTATAGCTCCAGGAACTTGGGGCACGGGCTCCCTCTTACAGTGCACTCACTTCTTAGGCACACCAAGTTCTAGGTCCTAGGATGCGCAAATCCTGAGGTACCTTACTATCTCTACCATAAGCCGCAAAAATATGGGACGGCTATCAGAGTTTCCTCCTGTATCAACAAGTAGATGGTTTTTGGCCACTACACAAAAGGGTTCTAGTGAATATCCGGGGGACCGGCACCTTACGAGCATCTAGCAGGCCACTAAAGGCTTTGACTAACCCTACTAGGAGTTTTAATATACACAAGGTACACCTCCTTTCGAGCTAGCACTATACGGTAAGCGCTAATACCGGTTAGACTTGGCTTTCGCCTTATCCTCAATTTATATAGCGGGCCGGATGAAAGTCCCACTTGGGGTCGCAAATGAGTTCTCCTTGCAGATGTGTCTCAAGAGCAGACCCACTCTAAGGATAACAAAAGCAAGGAAACACATTGTTTTTGATCTCCCAGATCGCACAAAATGCAAGGAGAGAGCATACACAACGTCTTTGCCTCACACTCGCATGGGGTTCATTTTAATTCCAAATCCAAATGTGTGGGTGGTCATACAAAATGTCAAAGAAATGCTTTTGATTCTCAAGATCGCCGAATGGTGCAAGAGAAGAGCATACGCATTCAATGACAAAATTGCAAGCCACAAGACATCGTAAACACTTGTTAATTTTAACCCTTGCTTATGATGTGATCTAATCTATAAAAAGAAGACACGATGTTTCAAGATTAGATTCTTTGACAATCGATCCTGCAACACACTGATTAGTAGTTTGCAAAATAGTCTTTGACAGGCGTAAAGCTACAAGTGAAAATGTTAGGACAAGACAAATGAACCTACAAAACCAACAAAATGTTAAATGTGCTGCGAGAAAAAAACTGTTTGATGTTTGCAAAATGAAAGTCTGAATTTCAAATGATTATACCAGGAAATCTGAAATGAATTTTGAAGAACCAATTATGTTTCTGTGTAGAGCTCCGAATCACCTTTCCAATGCCTGCAAAAATGTAAAAATCTGATAGAAAATGCAAAAGTCATGCAAGTTTGTATAAAACAGCCTCCAAGGGCTAGGGATGGGCAATCTGACGGTTTGCAAATTCCTTGTTTGGTAATTTTCTGCTAGTCACAAGCAAAAAGGTTTCTTTGGTGGTTATGGTAGTTACATTTTCATTACATGTTATCGAAAACAATATCTAAACTTTAGTTGAAATCTCTTTTTACTAAAAATAAACCCTTATTAAACAATGTTGGGTCATGTTGGATAAGACCAATCTTGCATAAGAATTTTTTTTTATGGCGTGAGATAATTTTAACACTATAATGCTTCCATATGAAAGTTTACCAACCAAATAACAATGACATCATTTCTCTAACAGCCTAACGATTTTGAATGACAGTCAGTGCCATCCATTAATGATAGCTAGCAGTTGCACCCATTGGAGATTCAATGAATACGCTGATAGAAACAACGAAACGAAATGAGTTTCTAAATTTCAAGGAATACGCAGATAGGAACAGTCAATGCTCCCACGCACAACATAGAGGATTCAAAGGATAAAAATTTTAAACAGTGTAAGCTACCGCTGAACCCTATAATGTTCACATATAAAAACCTGCAACATGAATATCATTTACAGCGTTAGAGAGTTTACAAAATAAATAATACGCCCATAGAAATGACCAACAAGTTTTTGAAAACTTTCCAGCATGAATTCTGGTACAACAAACAATTTTTTGGAATAGAAGACAAGTCTGAAAGATTTACCATCAAGAGACGGTTTAGAGCACTATAATGAACACATGTGCATGACTATGTGAGACAAAATTGTGGAGATTATAGAACGATTTCCAATATTTGTATACAGGCGTTAAACAATATCTCTATACGTTTTGACACCAGAAGTCACAATACAAGAGAAAGAAAAAGACTGTCGTGGCTATGGTCTGTAATGCTAGAGAGATAAAAGGATTTTCAATACCGCAGTAGAATTTAGGTTAGATCCCTTAAAATCTTACAACAGACAATTGACTAATATGTTTCTATATGCATATAACCAACAACCAATGGAAAATAACCTACAATCAAAAAGATAAACCGCTAAATAGAATTTTTATAAACCTGTCAACAAAAAGTGCTACCCGATGGACAGAACTTAAACTCCATAGATCAAGCAAGATCATATATAAAACACAGTTACCCAATAAATAGATACAACATTTGATAAACCATCATCAGTTACAAGATTCATCCGGTTTTGATCAGTGAAGAAAAGGCTACACCCAGCTGATAATGCCTGCCTCTTCAAATTCAACAATAAGGTTTGTGTTAATCAACTCTGAGATGTATCCAAAAATGCAGCATTAAATCCTACAAGTTTTCAAACCAAAATACTTGCAAACAATTGATCAGAGAGGGCGTTTCACGTCAGGTTCACCATTGTATGTAGCCAAATATAGATTGTATTGAAAGATTTAAAAATTATATGCAAACCCTAAATCTATACTCAGTGCAACAGAAAAGATTATGATAAAACTATAAAAACCAAACAAATATTGATGTTACCGAAAATATTAAATGTGGTTTCTCATTATTTGCATAACTCCAATGTGGATTTTGCCGGGGTGGAAAATGGAAAATAAGATAGGTTTTATAATAGTTGGTGAAAATTATTTTGGCAAGTTGAATGGGTAAAAGTTAGTTGAACGGGTTTTGAACAGAATGGTAGGTATTTTACGGGTTTTAGTTTTACGAAAAGGTTTGGACAAAATAATAAATTAAGTTTATTTAATTTATTATTTTTCAGGAGGTGTTTGGGTTTATGGATAAATAATAAATAAATTGAATTTATTATTTAGGAAATATGGTGTAAAAGGTAAGATTTACTTAATTAATTAAAATTAATTAAATCTTTGGATGAAGGATAACTTAGGACAATTTTTGATGTCTACAAATACAATAATATTTAATAATAAAAATCATCAGATTTTTATTTTTAGGAACTGTAGTTATGCGTAAAGTTGTACATTGTCTATCAATTAACAATAGTTTCGTTATATTTAATAAATTTCAACATGTGCAATTTAAATGTTGCAAATTTCACCATTGCAAACGGATATTTTTTCTTTTATATCTCTCCATGAGCTTGGTGTGGGTTTTCCAAACAAGATTTTTTATTATTTTAATAAAAAATAATTTTTTTTTTCCACCTCCATTCATTTTTTTAAAATGATAGTTCTATATTATGTGAAGTGAAATTCTCTTGGGCAGCCGTTCCATGGGGGGGCACCTTATGGTATTTTAGCTAGTGGTTTTAGGAGTATTTTACAAGTAGGTGGTCCCATGGATTTATGGATTTTATAGTAGTGGGCAAGCTTAAAATTTTAAGCTTGAAAATTTTAGGAAGCTCTTGATCTCATGATATTTTTTTGTAACAACTAATGCTAAAAAAAATTAACTAGTTTTTTTAACAACACCTAATGCTAAAAAATGTAGATGCATAACATGTGGCAGAAAAATCTCCTAAGCTAGTGGAGGGGAATTCCATCCCTACCCTAAAGCCATCCCACTAGAAATCTAGGAACTAAAAAGTAGGGGCTCTATATTTGAGGAGAAGATTCCAATTTATCCTATAACAGATTTTTCCTTGTTGCATGGGACCTTCCACTCCCTAAAAATAGATCAATTGACCTCATTTAGAGGCAACAACTATCTAGCATACTAGATAGCCCAATAGTATATATCCATATGCACGTCCATAATACATTAGACTTCTCCAATTTCACCACCACTGTTTTAGTATTCCTCAATAACTCAACCAAGCATTTGGATTGTCGTGAGCATGCCCAGAGGAACAAGGGACATAACTCATGAGTAACAAAGAATTGCTAATGAAAAAATGATGGTTTTCTATCAATTGACCTTGAATTTAGAGGCAACAACTATCCATCATACAAGATGCACAAATAATATATATCCATATGCATGTCCATAATACATTAGACTTGTCCAGTTTCACCATTCCACCATGATTTGTATTCTACCCTATTCAAAGGCTATTTATTGTGAAAAAGTCTACAAACAAATATTCTCGCTAGCCTCTTATGTATGTCTATTGCTATGTATATTTGCCACAGTTTGAGTATAAATAGATAGAGCATATTTATTAGTTCAAAGTTCATGAAGTCAATTTTTTTAAAAAAATCTCTTTTCTTAGATGCTTGCATAACATTTTTTCATGTTTGCATGAAAAGGTCATTTTGTTTTGATAAAATTAAAAATAATTATTTATACAAATGATGCAATTTGAACAATGATCTATTGTCCCACTGATTCTTAGTCTCTTCCTAGAATGAATGAGCGCTTACAACCTTTACTAGGATTACTAAGAGGTGAAAATGCTAATATTGGCAATGTTGTTAAAATAGAGAAGAGCCTTTCTATTCCCCCCATTGATAGTAATAGTGGTTCATTAAATTCTTTCTCTAGGTCAAAAGGCAAATGAAAAGTTTCATTTGATGATTTGATTTTGTTGATGGTGTTTTTAACACACAACAATGTAGGTATGATTGCTGGGATCACAACTCTCTTGAAAAAGGTATCCTATCCAGGATAGGACTGCCCCAAGGATAATACAACTAGGTCTTAGCTTTACATGGAATTACTTAGTCGTATATCTAGTTGCGCCAACAAGGAGTCTTACATGAAATACAAGGTTTATGAAATATGACAGCAATGTACGTGCATAAACCCTAGGTAGTTCAGACTGTGAAGTCTAAAATTTCAGTAGATGGGCAATGAAATGCTCCTCAAACCCTAAATCTAACAAATTTGATGTAAAGAAAATGCAAAAGGAAAGGGAGACATAAGGGATAAGAGAAATCCTATAGACAATTGCAGAAATGATCAACAAACAGATAGACAAATTCTAAATAATAAACAGATCTCTACTTAACTAGGAAGCCAACAATGCCACAGAGATTGTGCAATCTTCTAAGGAAATGCAATGATTTTCAAATTGTAGAGGGTTCATCAAACACCCAATCCCTCGTGCAGCTCAATGAAATCATACAATCGAACTTAGCTCATGAAATATGCCCAAACTAACCATGCACAATGACATACAATCAGCAAGCCATTAATGGTATGGACAGGGAATCCATCAAATATCTGAATCACTAATAAAAAATGCAATCGAATGTAAACTAGTTTCAAATTGACATGAACCATGAAATCCAAAACAAGATAACACAAGGATGCAAATTCCCAACAACCCATAAAACTTGCTTTGTATTGACTGAATTTTTGGCAGTCTCAACAATTCATTATCAAATCTTACTTACAAATGAGAGAAAAGGATGGCCCTTTATAAAGGAGAGGCGACATACCGAGTTTTTCAATGGACAATGGAGATTAACTCAACACCAACGGTCCATATTACATGGCATTTAATGAGATAAATCATCTAGTTGTATTTTCATATCTGCATTTGTCCTTTAGGAAAAAGATAAAATATAGCTTGCAAATACGTTGAATCTAGACAAAATAGATACCCATTTAATTCTATATGATGAAAAGTCAATTTTCAAGGCCTAATAAAGATAAAATAGAGTCACATGACACTTGAAAACTTGAGTTGATGTGGATTCATGAGACTCCAAGTGCTGACTAGATCAAGAGGAGTATGTGGTACATTTTTGGTGAAAGTGTATCCAACTAGATGCCTGTTGGACCATCATTGCATGACTGGACTATTAGATCTAGGGCACACAACTAAGAGGGGGGGTGAATCAGTTGTACAAAAACTTGCTTTCAATTCAAACACTTAAATCCTCTTGTTATTTAATAGCATATCAATTAATCACTCATGAAAGCATAAAGCATAAACACCAGAGCAAATACACATCAACACATGAGACACCAAGATTTTGACGTGGAAAACCCGGTCAAGGGAAAAACCACGGGGTGATTAACCCAAGGATTATTCTTTGTTAAAAGAATAAGAAAAATAGATGGCACATGCCAATTAGGGCTCACTACCCAAGCACACTGCTCACAAGAGGCACACTACCTACAAGAGACACACTATCTACAAAGTAACAAGTATTACAAACTTGAACTGGAGATTGACATCTTTACCATGTCTAGATTAGTTCCATTTAAGCCTGAAAACTCCAGCTCTGCCTTTCGCTCTTCTTCGCTATGCCACACTCATCCACACCAAGACACACACTTCAAAATGAATTCACAATCTATTATTTATACAAGGCATCGACTTAGGAACAATCATCTAAGTCAACAAACACCTATAAGATCATTCACAAGACGTGTAATACATCTGGTCAGCCTGTTTTAGGAAGAACACCAATATCCATGGTTATTGTTCAAATGCAAACTCAAAATTTAATGCAGACCTCCAATAAGAATTGTACATGATCCAAAGATCACCAAAACCTTTCCTGAGTCATCAAGAACATCCACACTTTATCAGGTTACTGGAATTCTTCTCTTCTTCATCCAGAACTTCAAGAACATAGTCTGTCATCACTGTCATAATGAGAAAGGTGCTTCTGGACCTCCAAACCATAAACAAATCTAGTTGTCACTTCACACAGACTTCTTCAACACTACCTCCAATCCGCAAAGTGAGATAATGCAATTCTGGAGCTCACCGGACCTTTTTGTGACCCTCTGTCACTTCTGAATACCTGCCAGAACCGGTTCTACTTGAGCAACCATAACTTCTTCAGATCTTCATGCAGACCTCTGAAATCTGGATTGGAACATCTCAAGACTCATATCTACAAACCTTTTAAACCGCATCCTCTGATCCTCAACCTATTTAGGACTTTTTCCTTCTTGTCATCACTGTTCTTCACTGTTCTTGATTGAGACTTATTCTCTCAATATCCTCAGCACACAGCTCATTCAATCCTTCTCATTAATGCAATATGAGTATGTTGACATCAATGACAACACTGGTTATCCTCATACTTGCAACAATCTCCCCCTTTGTCATTGATGGCAACATATGATGTGAAAAACCATCAAGACAAGAACTTCTTCTTTCTATCATAGCTCCCCCTATCCTTCACATGTCTTCTCTTCCTTTACTGCTCCCCCTTTGATCATCAACCACTTGTTTTTCACATGTCTTCTCTCCCCCTTTGACATCAATGGCAAAGGACTCATACTTGCAACATGAACACATCAGAATCATATCAGCTACTCCCCTTAAGTAGCAGCTCCCCATCATCAATCTGGATCACAAGATATGACTGTGATATCCACCGGACTGATGCATATCAGTGCATCCTAGTTCATCACCGGAGGGGAAATAACCCCTAACTTCTCCCTGAGAAACTCAAAAGAGTCCTTGGGAAGAGGTTTAGTAAAAATATTTGCAAGCTGATCCTTGGAGGGCACATACTCCAATCTGACTTCACCCTTGTTCACTTATTCTCTCAGAAAGTGAAACTTGATAGATATATGCTTAGTCTTAGAATGCAACACTGGATTCTTAGAAATATTTATTGCACTTGAATTATCATAGAAAATTGTGATAGGCTCCTCATATTCTACTTGAATATCTCTTAGCATTTGTTTCATCCACAAAAGTTGAGTGCAACTTCCTGCTGCTGCAATGTATTCTACTTCAATTGTAGATAGGGATATTTCCTCTTGTTTCTTACTTAGCCAAGAAACCAACCTTTTTCCCAAAAAGAATGCTCCTCCACTTATACTCTTCATGTTATTCACATCTCCTACCCAATCTACATATGTATATGCGTGAAGAGAAAAATTATGATTTCTAGGATACCATAGACCATACTCAACTGTTCCTTTTAAGCACCTAAAAATTCTTTTGATTGCCATGACATGAGATTCCCTGGGATCAGCCTGGAATCTCGCCATAAGACCAACAACCTGCATTATATCTGGTCTAGTATGAGTGAGATACAATAATCCTCCAATCATTGATTTGTACTTGGTCTGATCTATCTTAGGAGAGTCATCATCTTTGCTCAACTTACATTCAGTTGCCATGGGAGTGTTCATTGGCTTTGAATCTTCCATTCCGAATTTCCTCAACAATTCTTTCACATATTTGGTCTGAGAGATAAAGATTCCTTTCTTTGACTGAGTAATTTGCAGACCCAAGAAGAAATTCATTTCACCAAGCATTGACATTTCAAACTCACTTTTCATTTGATTTGCAAAGGTTTTACACATACTGTCTCTTCCTCCAAAGATGATATCATCAATAAATACTTCAACAATCAAGATGTTTTCATGATCAATTTTGAAATATAGGTTACTATCAGCAGTACCTTTGTTGAATCCAATCTTCAAAAGATGTTTGTCCAGCCTTTCATACCATGCTCTTGGAGCTTGCTTTAGACCATACAGTGCCTTCTTTAATTTGTAGACCATATCACCATGCTCAGATAACTGAAATCCATCCAGTTGTTCAATGTACACCTCTTCTTCTCAGTCACCATTCAGGAAAGCAGATTTGACATCCATCTGATACACTTTGAAATCTTTGAAGGTAGCAAATGCAAGAAATAGTCTGACTGCTTCAATTCTTGCCACCGGAGCAAAGGTTTCCTAAAAATCAATCCCCTCTATTTGAGAGTAGCCTTTGTAGACTATTCTGGCCTTGTTTCTAATTACTTCACCAACTTTATTTAGTTTGTTTCGGAAGACCCATTTGGTTCCAATCACATTCTTATCTCTAGGTCTAGAAATAAGATCCCAAGTGTGATTTTTCACAATTTGCATTAACTCTTCTTCCATTGCTTTGGTCCAATTTTCATCATTGCAGGATTCATTTATTGTCTTAGGTTCAATCTTTGAAATCAGACAACATTCATCTAAATTTTGAGCAACATTCCTTCTAGTTTGCACACCTTTGCTTTTGTCACCTATGATCTAATCTTCAGAGTGGTTCAGTCTTACATACCTTGGAACTTTGGGATTTTCTTGCACTTCTGCTTCTTGATCATGCTCATTCAGATCTGTCTCTTCTTCCTGATTTACCGGATTAGTCTAAATCTGAAATTCAGGAGAAGATGGAGCTCCTTGAACCAGAACATCATTCTGATCATCTTCATCATACTCATAAAATCTCGAGGGCTTCTCAATACCTTCATCATCCTTCACATTTGTACTTTCTATCATCTTTCTCAGTCTCTTATTGTAACACCGGTATGCTTTGCTTTGAGTGGAGTAACCCAAGAAAATTCCTTCATCACTTCTAGCATCAAACATTCCTAGATCTTCATCTCTTTTAATGTAACACTTGCTACCAAATACTCTGAAATATCTCACAGTAGGAGTGATGCCAAACCAAAGTTCATAAGGAGTCTTACCGGTATTGCTTCTGATTTAAACTTGATTGAGAGTGTAGACTGCAGTACTGACAGCTTCTTTCCAAAACATTTGGGGAACATTTGCTTCCATCATCATTGTCCTAGATGCTTCCTAGATGGTCCAGTTCTTTCTCTCAACTACTCCATTCTGCTGTGGAGTCCTAGGAGCAGATAACTGTCTCTTTATACCATGCTTCAAACAAAAATCTATGAATTCACCAAATGTGAATTCACCACCTCTATCAGACCTCAGACATTTTAGTTTTAATCCGGTTTGATTCTCTACCATAGCCTTGAAGATTTTGAACTTCTCAAATGCTTCTGATTTCTCTTTCAGAAAGGTAACCCACATCATCTGGGAATGGTCATCAATCAGTAACATGAAGTATCTATCACCTTGCATACTCTTGATTCTTGTCAGACCACATAGATTAGTATGAACTAACTCCAACAATCTGGTAGAGGACTGATCCTTGCTTTTGAATGAGACTCTGCTCTGTTTACCCAGCTGACATTCTTTGCACAAACTATTTGTAGGTTTTACCAATTTTGGAAGATCTCTTACAACCTAAGTATTTCTTATCTTGATGATGTTATCAAAATTTACATGACACATCCTTCTATGCCATAACCAACTATGATCAATTTGAACAAACAGACAACTTTTATCAGAACCAACCAAGTGGAAGATATTACCTTTAGTTTGAGTACCGGATGTAATCTCTGTTTCGGATCTTTCAAGGATTTTGCATTTTCCATCTTTGAATCGGAGATCATAGCCTTTGTCCACCAACTGTCCAACACTGAGAAGATTGTGATTCAAGCCTTCAACATATAGTACATTACCAGTTTTGTTTCTTCCATTAAAAGAAATAGTTCCTCTTCCTCTGATTCTACCAGCAGAATTATCACCAAACTTTATCACTCCTCCTTCATACCTTTCCAAATCTAAGAACTTGTTCTTGTCACCTATCATATGGTGACAGCATCCACTGTCAATAACCCAATCATCCTTGTCTTCAACTTGGGCAGCCAAAGCTCTTTCTACAACCTTATGATTGAAAGATTCAGAGGATATTAGATCTTCTTCCTTGATGGCAATAAACACCCATTCATTTCCAGATTTGTTTCCTATATCTGATTCATCATCTGTTACTCCTTCATTATCATCTTCTTCATGAACATAATAACAATTCTTTTGGAACCTTTGTCTGTTAGAATTTGACCTTGTAGATCTTTTTGGACATCTTGAGACAAAATGACCAATCTTATTGCAGTTGAAGCACTTAAAGGGTAATTTTACTTCATACTTACCAGATCCTCTTGGTAGTCTCTTTGCAAAGAGGGCTTCAAGTTGAGTTGTTTCTACTTCTTCCACTTCCATGTCTCTTCTTGTTTGATCATACCATGACAGCTTCCTTGAAAAGTTATCTCCCGGATCAGATCTTTGTTTACCTTTCACAGAGGCACTGGCTTTGAATGCAGATTCAGTCTTGGGGGGATCATCTCCAAACTCAATCATTTCAAATGCAGCCAGTTTGCCAGCCAATTGGTCTCTTGTGACAGTTGTATGGGCTCTGAATTCATCAATGGCAGCAACCTTGATTTTGTAGACAGCAGGAATAGATCTGAGAATTTTGCCAACAATCTCATTTTCATCCAAAACTCCACCAGTATTCGTGATTCCACACACCAGCTCATTTACTCTTGGCATAAAGGTAGTAATATTTTCATCATCTCTCATTTTAAGTCTTTCAAATTTCCCTTTGAGACTCTGCAACCTTGCACTCTTAACATACTCATCTCCTTCATGTAGAAGTTCCAGTTTAATCTAGATCTCATAGGCAGTTGGTAGGTCAATAACATTTGAAAGCTCTGAGTCAGTTAATGCACTTAGAAGAGCCTCTTTGGTCCGTAGATTTTTTTCAGCATCTGTATTTCATTTAGAGTTGTCGGACCACCCTATGGAGGTGTATATGCTTTTGTGACCGTGGACAAGTACGCCTTTCCCATACACTCCAAGTGACATTTAATGCAGCCTTTCCAAAGAGTGAAGTTGGTTCCATCAAACTTCAGACTGTCCTTCTTGTATGACGACATCCTGGATCTCCTCAAGCAGTTAAGCTCTTTTTAGAGGAACTTAGCTCTGATAGCAATTGTTAGATCTAGGGCACACAACTGAGACGGGGGTGAATCAGTTGTACAAAAACTTGCTTTCAATTCAAACACTTAAATCCTCTTGTTATTTAATAGCATATCAATTAATCACTCATGAAAGCATAAAGCATAAACACCAGAGCAGATACACATCAACACATGAGACACCAAGATTTTGATGTAGAAAACCTGGTCAAGGGAGAAACCATGGGGTGATTAACCCAAGGATTATTCTCTGTTAGAAGAATAAGAAAAATAGATGGCACATGCCAATTAGGGCTCACTGCTCGAGCACACTGGTCACAAGAGGCACACTGCCTACAAGAGACACACTGTCTACAAAGTAACAAGTATTACAAACTTGAACTGGAGATTGACATCTTTACCATGTCTGGATCAGTTCCATTTAAGCCTGAAAACTCCTGCTCTGCCTTTCGCTCTTCTTTGCTATGCCACACTCATCCACACCAAGACACACACTTTAAAATGAATTCACAATCCCTTATTTATACAGGGCATCGACTTATGAACAATCATCTAAGTCAGCAAACACCTATAAGATCATTCACAAGACGTGTAATACATCCGGTCGGCCTATTTTAGGAAGAACACCAATATCCATGGTTATTCTTCAAATGCAAACTCAAACTTTAATGCAGACCTCCAATAAGAATTGTACAAATCCAAAGATCACCAAAACCTTTCCTAAGTCATCAAGAACATCCGCACTTTATTAGCTTACTGGAATTCTTCGCTTCTTCATCCGAAACTTCAAGAACACAGTCTGTCATCACTGTCATATTGAGAAAGGTGCTTCCGGACCTCCAAACCATGAACAAATCTAGTTGTCACTTCACACAGACTTCTTCAACACTACCTCCAATCCACAGAATTCTGGAGCTCACCGAACCTTTCTGTGACCCTCTGTCACTTCTAAACACCTACCGGAACTAATTCTACTTGAGCGACCATAACTTCTTTAGATCTTCATGCAGACCTCTAAAATCTTGACTCGAGCATCTCAAGACTCATATCTACAAACCCTTTAAACCGCATCCTCTGATCCTCAACCTATTTAGGACTTTTTCCTTCTTGTCATCACTATTCTTCACTGTTCCTGATTGAGACTTTTTCTCTCAATATCCTTAGCACACAGCTCATTCAATCCTTCTCATTAATGCAATATGAGTATGTTGACATCAATGAAAACACCGGTTATCCTCATACTTGCAACATGGACTGGTGGGACAGCTATGAACAAGTGTGAACATGTCTTGGACATTAGACTAGATCTGCATGAACTACCATGAAAGAAGCTTGATCTTCAATATCTTCCAGCTCTTGAGGCCTATCTCCATCATCTTGGACATCATACTAACTTCTTTTTGCATGTGCAGCAAGAATTTGGTTGATAGAATGTCAATTTTGTATTTCTAGGTTAGCGAGGTACCTCTATGTGTTCATCCTTCCAAGACAGCTCCAATTGGCTCCTTTATCCTCTTAGACCTACAAGATACAAGGCCAAGCATCAATTTCATCATAAAAAGTCATTTCCCATCATTTTGAATCAAAATATGTCCATTTGCAGTCACAGATTAGTCTAAGACAACTTATTGTCAATGTCACTTTCTCTATGAACAACCTCTTAAATCTAGTGATTTTCATATGATTTTCTACATTTTTTACCATTTTCATGTACCCACTTGGCCTATATATTAATTTAGGAAGTTTTTGTGAACATTAGAATCCATTTGGAGACATTTATTTCATGTTTTTTTAGCCTTTTCTGCAAAAAGCAAGATTTTTGGGGGTCACAGACTTTTCATGTGTAGTAGCATTAATTATTATAAAATGTGCTAAAAAATTCACACAAACTTGGTAAAATGTTCGTCATGATGTGACAACTGATTATGCAATTCAAATCCATCAAAAAAATCCAATTTGCACCTTGAAAAAGTCAATTTCTAACCCAAAATACCAAAAAGCGTGGGTTTTGGAGTGTACTAACTTAGCGTTGATTTTGCCTCCAACTGACCTAGAGCAGATTTTGCCTTCAACTGACCTAGCATGGATTTTAAGTCCAATTGACTAAAGTCAGTGAAGGTGATTTTTAGCGTAGGTTGGAGAGGTTTATTTTTGGTGCAAAACATTTTAGCACTAGTTTTGGGTGTCACCGACTTGGGCGCATTTTGGATGTCATGGACTAAAAGTCAGCTGGGCTCAAATTTAGCACAAGTTGGAGGGTTCCTGTTTTAATGCTAGCATTGATTTGAAGTCCAATTAACTTAGCACAAATTTTAGGTCTATCTGACTTAGCAGTAGCTTGGAGGAAGGTCGGTCGAAGGTGAATTTAGCGCTAAGGTCGATAGATGATGATTTTCGCGCAAAAGTCAGTGATAACTATTTTTGGTCCTGAAAGTCGATAGCGATTGTTTTTAGCGCAAAGTCAATGGATCCAATGTTTAGCGCTAAGGTTGGTAGAGGCTGTTTTTGGTGCAAAGTGCAGTTGGGGTCATTTTTAGTGCTAGATTTTGAATTGGCCAGGGTAAAATATTTTGAAATATAATTTCAAAATGTTTGAGATGGGTTCCAAATCCATAGGATTTCATATGTAGATTCTAGAATTTTGAGGTTCCACCAGATTTTAGATAGCCATTTTTCAAGATTTTATTGTTTCACACTTAGCCAAATTAGGGCTTCAGGAAAATGTATCAAGGTGAAAGCATATGGACCCTGTTGGTTATTTTCCCAAACTAGATGCTTGTTCCTAGTTATCCCTACAAAGTAGCCATCATTGATCAACAGGATTCCCGGGCCAGGGGCCAACAGTACAGGAGATAGACTCTATAAATATCTCCTCTTCTTCTTTAGGCTCTGAAGAACCAAGGGGGGTATTCCCTATTCAACATCTATGAAATGCATCTACGAGTTAGTTGGGATGTTGACACAAAGCAGATAAATCCTCTCTTATGCAGATCAAAACTGTGAGATAAGTGCAAAGGGGCTAGCTTTGGGCTTATGTTCAGTTGTGAGATAGGATTTTAGTCCTAAACTACTTCTAATGTCCTTGTTATCACACAGTTTTGCACCCTTGCATACAGTTGTGAAACCTTTGCAAACTGGAATAACATGGGAATGATCTCTAAGTGTGGGACTTTGCTAAATGAGATCAAACCTCTAGAGAAGGTTGGCTTCCCTGTCTAGTTATCACCTAAAACTACTAAATTTTGAGGGGAAAAGGGAGAGAAAATGCTTGTAATGGAAATGAAATAGAATACTTGAAAAATAAAGGGTGATGCACCAGATAGATTAAAAGAGACTTCCACAATAGTGGAAAATGCACAGTATAATTAGATGCAACAAGTAAACATACATAGATTAGATGATTATAGCAGAGGTAAAGAGCAATATGATTGAGAGGAATAAAAGAAATTCACAGACAACCATATGCAGATTTACACAGAACTAGCAAATCAGCAAAGAAGGTAAAATAACTTGCATATATCCAATGAAAGGCAAGGTTATAGTATATGAAAACTCTATTTGGAAACAGAAAAGCCAGAATGCCAAAAAATTTCCAACCCTATTTACATCATTCGAATGCCTATATATAGCATTCTGAAACTAACCTAAGTCGGTTACAAAAAAAAGCTCCAAGAGCTGTCATAGAAAAAATATCTTCATCGATAACTGTCCAGCTGCATCAGTTCTGGCATTGAAAAATCTGGGACAGGTGTGTAGAGAAATTCTCCAATCTTTAATGCAGCGGCCACATTGTCAAAACTGAAGATAAGACGGTGGGAAGATATTTTTGTCATCAATGTGAGCTGCCTGATATTGGTGCAGCAATGAATGCCCCAAGAATATCTTCATCTGCTGAAAGTCGTCACTGAAATATGCATTTCCAGATCTAAAAAATGAAAAGTGATAAAAGCTCCTGAAAACCCTGCCAAAAGAAAAAGGGGACAAAAACATGCATCTTTGCCTCTTGAAGCATGTCAAAATTTGCCAAAATGGAGGAGATACAAGTGGTCAAAGATTTGGTCAACTGCTTGTATATATTGCTTCTGCATCTCTATGTATATCACTTTGCATTTACCACCTGAATTGGCATTCAAAAAAACTTTCTCTGCAACTCCCTTGTACATGCATGGCACTTTGTATATCGGCCCCTGTATATCTTTTGTACTTTCAAAATTGCATATACAAACAAGCTCCCTTATATAAATGGGCCCTACCACTTGTATGTTAGCTTGTATCTAGCCTTGCATCTTTGAAATGTGCAAGCGAATCATACAAGCAGAAAAATATATACAAAGTACCTGCCTTAGTGGACCCCACCATTTGTATCTCCTCTTCTGCATATGCAAAATACAAGATACGGACCTCAAAACACCATTAGCTGTATTTCATTGTTTTGTTGGGTCCAGCTTGTATCACCTTCTCATGTATATTCTGACTTGTATATCGCAATATACAAGCACCACATACATGCAAGCCACAGATTCCAAACTTTTATGAAGCAGATCGGAAGCATTTTTGAAATCCGACTTGCATATGTCTTTGTATCTGTTCCTTTGTATGTCAAAACATACAAACACCTTTCAAACATGGCGGACCTGAAAACAACATAGAACAGATTGAAACTTATATCAGGTCCGGACTATATATGTTAGCTTTGTATATCAGCTTGTATGTGTGAACATACAAACTCAACATACAAACCTCTTATATACAAACAAGGAATCTTTGAAGGAATATTCCCTAAATGCATCTTTTAATTGTATCTTTCAGTTTGTATGTGCCAACATACAAAGCAATATACATTCCTCTATGAGCTGCATTTGTATGTTAAACCTTGCAAAACTCTTTGTATATCAGAGATATACAAACACATTTGTATGTTTGGTCATTGTATATCGGCTTGTATATTTGAATATACAAGTAGATCATACAAATGCCAAATATACAAGTGGGAATACTTTATGGAATATTCTAGGAATGTATAACCAATATGCAAACCTTATCTTGCATGCAATCTCATTTTAACCTACTAGCCCCACCTCTTGTATGTCCCACCAGCACTGTAGCAAATGTATATTTTGGCCTTGTTTGTGCAGATATACAAATGCAATATACAAACTCCCCTACATATAAATAGGGAATCTTTACAAAATATGCCCGCAATGTATCTTTTCATTGTATATTCATTTTGTATCTTTGCTTGTATAACTGAATATACAAGCCCCTATATACATGCAGACCCGATAAACATTCAGCGAATATTCCAGGGATTTGCGATGTATATTCCATCCTTGTATCTACCCTTGTATACTTCCAACGAATGTATATTTGATTGTATGTCAAAAATACAAAGGCAAATATACAAATCCCCAAACATACAAATGGGGAATCTTTGAGAAATATGTGATGAATGCACATTAAACCTTGTATGTTTCATTTGCACCTTTCCTTGTATATCGCCGATATACAAACCAGGAATATTCCCGGGGACCTACAAAAGATTCCCAAAATGTATATATGCACCTTTGGAGCCTGATATACATTTAGAAAATGCATATAACCTAATTTTTTCATCATTTTCTAAGGCCGATGGAGATTTGCAAGCCCGCCAAATGAACATTTGAACTGTATGTTGACCAAAACTTTGACCATGGATAACTTCTTTTTTTGGCCAAATTTCAGTGTGGTGTAAAAAGCAAACCTACCTATTTTTTCAAGCTCTTTCCAATGGTAAGGTTTTTAGGCAAGGCTTTTTGGGAAATTTGGCACTTTAAGCTTTATAGGAATAATTTCCAAAGGGTTTTCAAGGAAAATACCATATTGACTGTTTGGCTCTGGATAGAGGAAAATGGGTCAACAGTCCTAAAGGTTTGTATTTGAAGTTTTAATTTGATTTTGGTATTTGGATGCAAAACTAGGCCTTGGGGTGTAACCTCAATACAAGACTAGATCGGTGCCTATCCAGGGCTCGGAGTTAGTAGACATACACATGTGAATGGTTAGCATAAACCTATATTAATGACTGGATTTCAACGGGACTTGTTTAGCACTTGCCTTATAGATACTTTCCAAAACTAGGTGTTTAGTCATTCATACTTAATGATATCCCTACTACAACATGCCTTCTCAATGATTAACCTGAAACATTTAATTTATTCCTTGAACAAATGTAGGAGATTAAACATTCAATACAGAAAAAAATATATTCCTGAATCTTGAACAACCCTTAGCTATCTTGATTCAAAAGAAAACATGCCCACAACTTGGAGACAAATGATTAAACACATGCACAAAGCATTTCTCATATAAAATAGCATGAAACCAATGAATTTATGCATGAAACATACAACATGAGGCTCATAAACTCACAAGACATCAAGAACAGGGCCACCGATGAAGTTGTATTTTATTACAGCACTAGAATTTTGTCCAGTTATCAACAACCACAAATTAATAATACAATATCCCTTTTATAGAAAAACTGTGTACTCAGCCAAAATTACAATGGTCAAATCAAAAATTGCCAGATACAATGCATGAGAAATGGCGCTCAGAAATAGTAAATGCAGTAGAGAGACAAAGAGGAATGAGCATGTGAACTCAGGATTTGCACCGCCGTCCAAAGATTTTCTTCATCAATCGGGTGGTTAACTTGTCAACTCCATTGATCATCCTCTGCAAGTCTACCATTATTGCCTCACCTACCCACAGGACCCTTTGAAATCTAGCAGCGGATGCATCTGTTGTTTTCCTACTCAAAAATGATTGCAAATACATAGGAAAAAACCTTCGCTGTGGGTTCAAAACATGGCCATCGATCAATTGCCATCACTAGGATCAACAGCTCCCAAAAAATGTTAAAAAGTTGCCAACCAACAATTATGTGCCATGTAGGCACTCCGTGTCCCTATCGCTGACTTTTTGCTTTCTCCATTTTGCCATTTTGCCCTTGTATATGTGTGTTCAAATGCATATACAATCGTTTGATATACAAGATGGACCTTAAACACTTACCTGCCGCATTTGATTTCTCCATCGGATCCGAAATGCATATCTTTCATTGCACCTGTTGCAATGCATATCTGCATATACATTCACTTTATACATACAAGGCGTGGATTTCAAATTTTCATAAAGCATGCTGAAGTTGCTTTGAAATCTGGCTTGTATCCTCTATTTGTATCATTGCAATGTATATCGTCACATACAAACGCCCAATATACATGCTGTGGACCACAAACTTGTATGAAGCATCTTGGAATCCTATTCGGGTCCAGAATGCATCTTTGGAATGCATATCTCCTTTGTATGTCGAACATACAATATCACTTGAATATCCGCGGGCCCCACCAAATGTATCTCCCCTTTCGCTTGTTGCTTGCATGTTGCATATACATTTTTGACTTGTATGTTGGAGATACAAAATCCTTTGAATATCTGCGGTCCCCATCATTTATATATCCTGCTGCCTTGTATATTGTTCCTTGCATGTGACCTTTGTATGTCTGAACATACATTCACCCTTTCACATACAAACAAGGAATCTTTCCTGGAATATGCTCGCAATGTATCTTTTCCCTGCATGTTGCCATTGTATCTAACCATTGTATGTCCCAACATACAAACCAAATATACAAGAAGGAAATATTCTAGGAATATGTGATGGATTCCCCTTTTGCATATAATGCATATAACTCAATTCCTTATCATTTTTTGGAGGCCGACTGAGATTTCACAAGCCCGCCAACATACAATTCACCTTTGCATATACAAAACTTAGCATTTTTCTCAAGGCGACAGGGAAAAGCAGTGAAACATTGCGTGGGTCTAGTTAACCTTCAAACACTAAAGCATGAGGATAAGACTTAATAACTAGGAACCCACCACATAAAGCCAACATAAGAATAGACAAAACAATGCAAGATCCCATGACTCAAAAAATTTAGGGTTTGAATGAGAAAACCTACAAATGTTCAAGCTTGAAACCCTAAACATAAATGATTACCAACACAGGCTTCGATTGGGGACATGCAGGTGCAAGACTGCAGCGAGGACCAGACTACTCCGAGGCAGACTAGACAAAACACAAAACCCAAAACACGACCGATTATATAAAGAATGTATAAAATACTTACACCTATTTTACAGTGTGCACATAAGGTATTCATTTATGAGAAAAAATCTTTAAGGAATTTACCATGCACTGGCAATTCTAGTGGTTCACCATTGAGGGCCTGGAGAAAATAAGAATCATTTTCATGGATATCGCCAATTTGATATGGGCCAATCCATATGGGCTCAAATTTACTGTGTTCACCCCTATCTTGGCTCCTTGCATTCCACATAAGGACCAAGTCACCTATCTAAAACCTTCTATCTGTAGCCCTTCTATCAAATAGATATTTCACCTTTTGTTGTTTCTTGATGTTTGTTTTCTATGCCTCCCATCTGATTTCATCTAGTGCAATCAACTGATTTATTCTTTCAGTCATTGGGTCACCAATCTCCTCATCGTTGCCTTGGATGAACTTATAAACTAGTAGGAGGTTGTTCATAGGCAATTTAGCTACTACACCATATACTAATTCAAAAGGTGACCTTCTAATTACTCTTTTCATTGTCACCCTGTCAGCCCATAACGCCAACTTCAGATTGGAATCCCAAGTCCTCCTATTTTTATCTATCAGCCTTTTGATGATTTTCATGAGACTTTTGTTGCTTGACTCTACTTGACCATTTCCCTATGGATGGTATGGTGATGTATGAGACAAATCAATTCCATAGTTGTTGCAAAAATTAATAAATTCACTAGACCTGAAGCACATAGCATTGTCTGTGACCAATTTGGCTGGTACTCCAAATCTGATAATAATATTTTCTAGAATAAAATCCATCACAACTTTGCTTGTAGCTTTTTTAGTTGGAATGGCTTCAATCCATTTAGTGAAGTAGTTAGTAGCCACTAAAATCCAACTATGTCCACTTGATTTTTCTGAGATTTCCCCTATAAAATCAATTCCCCATTGCTGAAATGGAGCTTCTACAGTTATAGTCCTAAGGGGCAATGCACCTTCATATTTTAGCTTTCCTGAGAACCTTTGGTAAGGATCACATTTTCTTACCATTATTTGTGCATCTGAGAAGAGAGTTGGCCACCAGTAGACAGCTCTAAGAATTTTGTGGGCCATTGTATGGGCAGCATAATGTTTGCCACACACTCCATTGTGCATCTCACTTAGAATATCTCTGGCCTGATTTTCATCTACACACCTGAGTAATACGCCATCAGAATTTTTCCAATACAACTCTCCTTGAACAATGATGTATTTAATAGCATGTAGCTTCAAGGTCCTCTTTTGATCATCACTAAGATGAGAAGGACAATTTAGATTCTGTAAATAATGTACTATGTCCTTATACCATTCAGATTCTAACATATTTACAATTTCATTATGCACTACATTCACCTAGCATGCCTCTAGGTTTGACTGTGTCATCAGTTTTGCCAAACCTTGTCCTCTTACCAATTTTGTGATCTATATTTCCATGTTGAACTCTTGCAATTTATTTATCCACCTGCATCTCCTTCCAGTTACCTCCTGCTGAGTAAAGATATCTTTAACTACTGCATGAGGCACATATACAACTATGTGAGAACCCACCAAATATGGCCTGAAACATTTGACTGCTTTAACCAATGCATATGCCTAGTTCTCCATGATATCATACTTCAACTCGGTAGCCTGCAATGACCTGCTAAAGAAAGCTATAGGTTGTTCAAAACCTTCTACATTTTTCTATAATAAACATGCAGCAATAGTATGGAAAGAAGCAAATGAGAATAGCTGAAATGGCTTGGAAAAGTCAAGAGATTTTAGCACAGGAGCCATTTTTATAGCCTCTTTGATGTTTTGAAATGATTTAGTTGCTTCATCTTCCCATTTGACAGTTGCACCTTTCTTCAGCATTTTAGAGATACCTTTTGTGGTCTCTACAAAGTTAGGCACAAATCTTCTAACAAAATTAACTTGCCCAAAGAAGGACTGAACACCTTTCACTATTCTAGGGATTTGAATTTTGTCAATTGCAGCCACCCTTTCAAGGTCAATCCTGACTCCATCCTTGGAAACAATGTGTCCAAGCAATTTTCCTTCCACTACCTTAAAAGCACATTTCTTTGGGTTAAGTGAGACGCCATATTCCAATGCCCTAATAAAGATTTGTTCTAAGTGCATACAATGTTGCTCTTCCTTTTTTGAATAAGCTGTCAAGTCATCTTGATATACAACTAGGATTGAATCAATTAATCCTGCAAAAGCAACATCCATAGCTCTCTGAAATGTGGTACCTACATTTGTCAGACCAAATGGCATTCTCACATATACATAGGTTCCCCATGGAGTGGTGAAAGTAGTCTTGAACTATTCTGATTCTTTTACTTTCACTTGATTGTACCCTAAAAATCCATCCATCATGGATAAAAGTTCACAGCCAGTCACCTTTTGCAACATAGATTCCATGTTTGGCGATGGATAATTGTCCTTCAAGGAAGATACATTGAGATTTCTAAAGTCCACACAAAGCCTTATCTCACCATTCTTCTTTCTAACTGGAACAAGGTTGGACACCCAAGTTGAGTGTCTAATAGGCATAATTATTCCAGCCTCCCTAAGCTTCATAAGCTCTTCTTGCATTTTTGGAGCTAAAGTTGGGTTGATAGGTCTTTGTTTTTGTCTAAATGGTTTAGCTCCAGGCTTCAAAGGGATTTCATGCTGAAATAAATCCTCTCTATAAGCTTTTAGGTCCTCATATGACCGGGCAAAAACGTGCTCATATTTTCTCAGTAATGTAATCAGCATAGTTCTGATATGTGGCTTAAGCCATTTGCCAATATATACATTTTTGGGGACATGAGATGTCCCCAAGTTTATCTCTTCTAAATCATTCTTGTTTGTTGGAGACGCCTTTGTAACAAATTGGTCCCTATTGTCAAATGCTCTCTCTAAAGCAACTAGCCCTCTGGGGATTTTATTTGTCTTGAGCTGAATTACCTCCTTCCCTAAGAGAGTTTCTTTTCCATCCACAACCTCTACAAAGTTCTGAAAATCCACTTCCTAGTTCTCATATTCATCAATACAATGTAGAAATCTCAGCAAATCTCTATCATCATCAAATACTTGCCAGTTGTATACATTATCTGGTACTACAGGTCTAAGTTTAACCTCATCATTTGTAACATCTGTCAGAGTAACATCATCTGGCCTTATAGCTAGATTAGCTAAAAGAATTGCCCTGACATTTTTCGATCTCTCTATCCAACTTATTGAAAAAGCATCAAACAATTCAATTATATCCCAAACACCATGTTTATACTGTTTTAACCTCTTATTCTTTTATGCATACTTATCCCTAACTTGGGAAACAACTAACTCTAAATCCCCAAATACTTTGAGCATCTTGATCCTATGCTTCAAAGCAACATTCAATCCTAATAACAGAGCTTCATACTCTGCAATATTATTTGTACAAGAAAACTTCAGTAAGAAAGGGAAATTTAGAAGCTTACCAACTAAAGACAGAAATACAATTCCAACACCAAACCCTTCCTTCGAACAAGCTCCATCAAAATACATGGTCCAAATACCTTGTTGGTCAGACTCCTGAATGCACATGTCTCTTTATCCTCTTGGTCATCCAAGACAACTCTGAAATTATCACAGTTAGTGTCCACAAAGCATATATGCTCCTCTGACTCTTGATCCTCAACTATGTCTAATGACCTTTGTTCCCTAATCAGCTTGACATCCTTGCCATTCATCGGGATCATAGCATATGACAAGTCCAATTACATACTTCCACCAATCAATGCTGCCCACCTTCTTGACAGCAACATGCCATACTGTGGTTTGATATCAACAACTATTATGTTCATTTTATAGGTTTTTTCAGGATATGCTACCAGTCTGAAATCTACATCTTTCATAATTCCAATGACTGGTACTTCCCTAGCATCCATGGCATAGCATTTCCCACATGCCTTATCTATCTTTAACCTTGCTTGCTGCATAATAGCTAGAGGCATGATATTTGTTGATGCCCCTGAGTCAAGCATACAATTCTTAATTACTTTTCCATTGATAACAAGGGAGACATAAAATGGTTCAACCTGTGAAGGGCATTTTGTCATGGTCATCCCCAGATATACCTCAGGAATCTCATCCTCATCAATGCATAGGGTTTGTTTCTTACCCTAAGTTTCATCAGTCAACTTGGCTTGATAAGGTACTCCAGAAATCAAGGATACTGCCTTATTTCTGAACTCCTCAACTTTCATTAGCTCCATCAATGGAACAGAGACTTTTACTTGGGATAAAACTTGAGCTATGTCAAAAGGAACATAGTTTTGTATGACAGTTGTAGCCTAATCTACAATCTTACTTTTATTTTGGTATGATCCAGCTTTAATTTTTGTGGCTTCCTGACTATCATCTTTGATCTGAAAATTCTTCTTTTGATCCTCATCCTGGGGAATTCTATTTTCTAGTTCTTGAGAATCATGACCCATTTTTTGCTTGAAATTTTTCTTATTATTGCTCCATTGCTTCTTTTGTGTTTCAGTCCCTTTATGACTGTGCACAAGTTGGTTCACAAAAGTATTCTCTGGTTGGTGTGAGTTACTTACCTGAGCTTTACCCCTGAGATTGTAATTGCTTTTTACTTGAGCAATTGCTGCAACTGTGAAGGCTCTAATCTCTTCATCAGATGGTCTCCTCAAATTATTCAAAAAATTGTGTGAGTCCTGAGCATAAGCATAATTATCTTCATCATCTTCATCACAGGGAAACTTCTGGTAGACCTGAATCTCATTATTTGTACTTGCATCAACATCATGAGAAGGATACTCCCTGTTTGTAGACAACATATTGACATTGTCATCTTCCATGCAATGTGGTTCATTGCATTCATCACAAGCCACAATATTTTTATATAGAGACTGAGCAATCATACATTGTGACTATCAGTGAGGCATCTGACATATTATGCACCATGGGGTGTCATTAACATCATTAACCACCTTCTTCAAAGGGCTCAGGTGTTTCCTTGACATGTTGAGCTCTTTGATTAGGGTTGCTGTTTGGAAGAATGGGTTTACCATTATGCCAACTGGTATTATATGGCATATCATATAATGATCATCTTCTTTCTTGCCTTTGGTAAACCTGTCTGTCAGGACCTACCCCTTTGTCATTTTTAGCCATTCTATAGCTCAGGTCCTTGATAATAGTTGTCAATTTATCTAATTTATCCTCAGAAGTAGATGCATTGCCTTGAACGCTTTGAGATTTAGTATTTAGATTTTGCAAAATTTTTACATCTCTTCTATTTGTCTTACAAGACGCTTTTCTATTATTTTCAATATTTGTTGCAATTTTGAAAGCATCCCTGAGGCTATGAGGACCCTTATCTCTTAATCCATAAGTTGTTTTAGCATCAAAAGCATTTATGTACAACACTATGCACATAGGTTCATTAGGCCTCAGGTGATGTGGTAATTTGTTCAACACCTTAGTGAATCTAGCATTGAAATCAGCAACCTATTCATTTGATCCCTTGGTAATGCCAATGAACTCATTTATGAAAAAACTAGGATCAGTTTTGTCACCATATTGTTCCTTGAAAATTCTTCTGAAATCGTCCCATGATGAAATACTTCTGTCAGGTAGACCCTTGTACCATTCTCTTGCCTCATCAACTAAGGATTGCATAAATAATTTCATTAAAACATCCTCATGCTCAACCTCAAAGTTGTCCATGATATTCTAAAAAGCTTTTAAGTGGTCTTCTCTTGACACAATATTATTTCCTGAAAACTTTGGCACTTGTGGCCTCACATGTTTGTCAATAGGATTTGGGTAACCAAGAATGCCATCAAAAACTAGTTGTCTAAATCTGTCCAGTCGCATAGGTTGCCTGTCAAACTGATTTGCATTTACATCTCTATTTGCATTCTGATTTCTTATATTATTCAATGGTATTCTAGCATTATTTGCATTCTGTCTTTGATCATTATGTTGATCATGGACTTCATTTCTTTGCTGATTTATTTGCATATTTGCATTTTCAAGGGTAGGAATTGAATCATTCTGAGCAATTCTCAGGGCTTGCACTTTCTATCTCATGTCATCTCTAATTTTTACTACTTGCAGATATTCTAATTATGCCCTCAGAGTTTTGATTTCTTCGGCTAATTCCTCCTCTTTGGGCATAGAAGAAGGTTTTATTATATTCTGATCATCATTATCATCCCTTAGGGATTCAGCTTCTTCAAACCTATCAGGGGAATCATGGAAAGGGCATTCGTGAAACACTTCTGACCTCATTCTAAATCCACTACCCTACTGTCTTTCATATATGTTTTGGATTTCAGCCTCTGTGTTTGAGAAATAAGGTATTGTCCTACTCTAAAGATCCTGGATTGTCTTGCATATTATCATTACTCCTGGGAGAACCCTCTCGACTGGCTTGGACAGTCCCTTTTCTTCTATACATCATTTTTACGGATAACTCTTCAAACAGAGGATTACGCAGGGATCTTCTCCCTTGCATACAAATTTTTACTTTACCAGTTGGGAGATTTATTCAGAGTCGCCACCTACAACTAGGAATTGTTTTCTTTTAAAATTAAGGTTCCTTCATAAAGCAGTCCCCAGTAGAGTCACCAAATCTATTGATTATTTTCCTAGACTGGATGCTTGTTCCTAGTTATCCCTACAAAGTAGCCATCATTGATCAACAAGATTCCCATGCCAGCGGCCAAGAGTACAGGAGATAGACTCTATAAATATCTCCTCTTCTTCTTTAGGCTCTGTAGAACCAAGGGGGGTATTCCCTATTCAACATCTATAAAATGCATCTACGAGTTAGCTGGGATGTTGGCACAAAGCAAATAAATCCTCTCTTATGTAGACCAAAACTGTGAGATAAGTGCAAAGGGGCTAGCTTTGGGCTTATGTTCAGTTGTGAGATAGAGGAATTTAGTCCTAAACTACTTCTAATGTCCTAAAGGTTTGTATTTGAAGTTTTAATTTGATTTTGGTATTTGGATGCAAAACTAGGACCTGGGGTGTAACCTCAATACAAGACTAGATCAGTGCCTATCCAAGGCTCAGAGTCAATATACATACACATGTGAATGGTCAGCATAAACCTATATTAATGACTGGATTTCAAGGGGGCTAGTTTAGCACCTGCCTTATAGATACTTCCCAAAACTAGGTGTTTAGTCATTCATACTTAATGATATCCCTGCTGCAACATGCCTTCTCAATGATTAACCTAAAACATTTAATTTGTTCCTTGAACAAAGGTAGGAGATTAAACATTCAATACAGAAAAAAATATATTCCTAAATCTTGAACAACCCTTAGCTATCTTGATTCAAAAGAAAACATGCCCACAACTTGGAGACAAATGATTAAACACATGCATAGAGCATTTCTCATATAAAACAGCATGAAACATACAACATGAGACTCATAAACTCACAAGACATCAAGAACAGGGCCACCGATGAAGTTGTATTTTATTAAAGCACCATAATTTTGTCCAGTTTTCAACAACCACAAATGAATAATTAGTGTAGGAGCACCTTAGCAAATTAATGTTGCCCTAGACAAATCCTTGAGTTTGATTAAATTTTAATGCTTCCACATTGTAATGAGGTTTATCAAGTCATCTTTATGTGTTTAGGAGATTAGGAGTTTCTAAATTGCAAAATAGTGCATACAATGTAAAGGTTGCCAATGTAAAATAAAAAAAAAAGAACAAATAGGGGAATACCAAAGGTCATTTGCTTGGAGGAAGTTAGAAATCAGTTGGAAACTGAAAAGTCTTGATTATATGCCTTTACAAAGGCCTTGTAACCTTTAGAAATTCATGGGTGATTGAATTCAAGAATTGCATCAATAAAGAAGACTGTTTTTTAGGCATTTCTACATAAATTTGTTGTTTTCTGATACTGTACAGCCCTGTATGGGTAAGGACTAGTGCCAAGTTGGTTGTAAGTGATATCTCTTTCTATCACCCTCCCTTTCCATTTTATTTCATGCCTTTTGGTTTCATTTTGTGAAAGATATCGGTAGTTTTATGAAAATAGTCAAAACCCTCTGTTAGGGTAAACAACAGACATTCTAAACTGTATTCCTTTTAGTTAGCTCGATGGAATTCATTATAAATTGGAGAAAAGATTCTTAATAGGATGTATAATCATATTCTAGAGGTCTCTAATCAAATGGTTGAGTTTCAAGGAGTGTGGGGTTCAAGTTTAGACTGCATTTCCTGTTAATAGTCTGTTAAAAACAGAGTTGTGAAGTATGAATGTTAGGAACAATGAAAATCCTTAATGAGGTGGATGTCTTATGGTTTCTGGAGTATAAACATGACTAAGATAACATGTTCCAAGTGTTGTTTTTTGGAGTCTAGGTGTGGAGATAGAAGAATCAATAAGCCTTGTGTGCATGCAAGCCTGTTAGGCCTATTTGGCATGGTGACAGTCCTAATTAGGACATAGTTTGAAATGTTGTTATCTTCTACTTTGAAAGGCTGTGGAATCATTTTGCAGAGGGTTTATTTGTGGAGTCTTAGATACTTTTGAACCATATTGAGCATTCCTTTATTTGATTGTATGTCAATTATGTAAGATGACTGGTCTTTGGAAGCCTATTCAAGCCTAATGGAATGTTGACAGTCATGTTTTGAACCCTGATTCTTGCAGCAACCTATGCTGATTCTAAGATATGTTTTAAGACACTGAAATGGCTACTTGGGATGTTGATTACAGTCATGTTTAAGGGCCTGAGTAAATAGATATCTCTGATAGTCTTTAATGGCAGGGCTACTAGAAGTTATGAGAGTCTATGAGCAGTTGGTTGCATGCATGTTGAGACAGTCCTTGATAGATGCTTGTTCCTATTGAATTAGTATTCCTAAGGGATGTGAAGGCATGGAGAAACCTGATTTGGGTCAGAGATGATGAAACTCAGTTTGGGATCACTGGTTTTGGGAAGTTCTCTGGTGAAGCTTGTGGATCCTTAACAAAGAGGACTTACAAAGGATGATCGATGGAGTTAACAGGTCAACCACTCGATATAGTATGCCTTTTATAGAAAAACTGTGTACTCAACCAAAATTACAACGGTGAAATTAAAAATTGCCAGATACAATGCATGAGAAATGGCACTCAGAAATAGTAAATGTAGCAGAGAGACAAAGAGGAATGAGCAGGTGAACTCAAGATTTGCACTGCCACCGAGGGATTTTTTTCATCAATCGGGTGGTTGACCTGTCAACTCCATCGATCATCCTCTACAAGTCCTCCATTATTGCCTCACCTACCCATAGGCCCCTTTGAAATGTAGCAGCGGATGCATCTATTGTGGGTTCAAAACATGGTTGTCAATCAACTCCCATCACCAGGATCAATGGCTCCCAAAAAATGTTAAAAAGTCACCAACCAACGATTACGTGCCATGTACGCACTTCGTGTCCCTATCGCTAACTTTTCGCTTTCTCCATTTTGTCATTTCACCCTTGTATATGCATGTTCAAATGCATATACAATCGTCTGATATACAAGCCGGACCTCAAACACTTACCTGCCATATTTGATTTCCCCATCAGATCTGAAATGCATATGTTTCATTGCACCTGTCGCAATGTATATCTGCATATACATTCACCTTATACATACAAAGCACAGATTTCAAATTTTCATAAAGCATGTTGAAGTTGCTTTGAAATCTAGCTTGTATCCTCTATTTGTATCATTGCAATGTATATCGGCACATACAAATGCCAAATATACATGCTGCAGACCCCAAACTTGTATGAAGCATCTTGGAATCCTATTCGGGTCCGGAATGCATCTTTGGAATGCATATCTCCTTTGTATGTCGAACATACAATATCACTTGTATGTCCGCGAGTCCCACCAAATGTATCTCCCCTTTCGCTTGCTTCTTGCATGTCACATATACAATGCGACTTGTATGTTGGAGATACAAAATCCTTTGCATATCCGTGGGCCCCATCATTTGTATATCCTGCTACCTTGTATATTGTTCCTTGCATGTGACCTTTGTATGTCCGAACATACATTCACCCTTTCACATACAAACAAGGAATCTTTCCTAGAATATGCCCACAACGTATCTTTTCCCTGCATGTTGCCATTGTATCTAACCATTGTACGTCTGAACATACAAACCAAATATACATGCAGACCCGATATACAAGCAGCGAATATTCTAGGAATCTGCGATTGATTCCCCTTTTGCATATGCAACCCAATATGCACCTAAAAATGCATATAACTCAATTCCTTATCATTTTTTGGAGGCCGACTGAGATTTCACAAGCCCGCCAACATACAATTCACCTTTGCATATACAAAACTTAGCATTTTTCTCAAGGTGACAGGGAAAAGCAGTGAAACATTGCGTGGGGGCAGGTCAACCTTCGAACACTAAAGCATGACGATGAGACTTAATAACTAGGAACCCACCATAGAAAGCCAACATCAGAATAGACAAAACAATGCAAGATCCTATGACTCAAAAAATTTAGGGTTTGAGTGAGAAAACCTGCAAATGTTTAAGCTTGAAACCCTAAACATAAATGATTACCAACATACCCCTTAGTGAAACCTTGTGGAATTAGGCATGATTTTGCAATTCTAAGACTTGGAAACTAGGAATTTCAACATGAAACATCCTACAAAGCAATTTCAAGGGCAATATCTAGTGAGATGAGATTTTGGAGAAAAATATAGTAACACCCAATTTCAATGCAGAAAGCAACAAATGGATATTTTTTTAAGCACAAGACCACTCAAGACACCTTGAAATGACATCAACTCAGTCCAAACATGCAAAATACTCAAATCTAGAACAAATCATGCACTCTAAGCACAAATTCACCTTCTCATCTTCATAAAGAGGAAAGACTAAGACTCTAATCTAAAGAAAAAGAGGGGTTCTCCATTTGGCAAAATGGGGCATGTGTGCAAGGTACAATAGATTCCCAACAAAAAGTCACAAGCTATGGGTTTCTATAATTAAAATTGAAATTTAGATGGAAACTAATGAGTGGGTCATGTTCTTTTATGATCAATAGTGCTATACACTTTTTTGATAAAACAAAAATATAATACACTTATCACATAAAAGGTGAATGGAATGGTATCACACTCCAGAAGTCTATGCCAATATGAAAAAGTGAAAAAATAAGAAGCAATCATACCACTAAGTATCCAAGGCTATGTGAGTAGGAGGAGGAGGGGTATAGTTATTAGTGGGAGCACCCTAACCATTCGAGAGATCTTGGCTATTTGAAATTGGACCCCATTCCATAATGGTATTATCTTGATCTTTTTCTTATTCTTGAGTAGGATTTGTATGCGCAATATAAATAAAAAGGCTCAAGTGAGGAAACTTCCCATTGTTAGGCCAACCAAAATGACCATGCTAGGAGGCAAAGGAATGACCACTAGTGGGGGAGACCATGCATGACATCAGTGATGAGGAGATCCTTGTGAACCATGAGGGCCATTTATGGAGCTATGGCTATATCCATTATGATGTCCACATGACAGAGAGGCATCCTAGTTGGTAGGAGAAGTAGCAAATGAGAAACCATACAAGGGGCATTAGCTGAGTGATCTATGAGTGTCTTCAAATGAGTAACTTCTAGAGCTAATTTATTTTCTTAGACCTATATCTATAAGATAACATTAGATCATATAATTCCATTAATATAAACAAAAAAACTAGTGTCCGCAATAGATCTTGAATAGAAATTAGAATTTTATCTTTCTATATAGTAAATAGAATCTCTACTTTGAAAGAATGCAAAATATGAGTATATTTTACTAGAATTTTAGGCTAGTCTCCCAAAAGAATCACATGCGAGGAAAAAGGCTCTAGGTGGAAAGGCTTGAAAAAATCACGAATCTACCTCCATGCAACTTGGGCCCATGGGCATAACCAAACAAAATTCTTGAGATTTTCGATATGTCCATAAAATGGATAGAGGGGAATAGAAACACCCAAATGAATAAGACAATATCTAATTGGAGACCTTGATACAGGAGACATTAAGAAAAACGAGCCATCTTGGGCTCCACGAGGGAGACCTAAACTATTTAAAACCTATGTTTCCATTGAAAAATAGTGGACTAGAGGATGAAACTAGCATTAAATTTTAGAACCATCAACAAACGATGAGAAAGACAAGAATACCCCAAGAAGGGTTTGGAAGTCCTAAAAGGGGCATCTTGATACTATTTTCTATCCTTGCACTATGGTTTGGTGCAATGGATTGTAACATGTTGAATCATGTTAGAAAGAACCAATTCTAAAATTTTGTTGTAGGACATGAAATCTAGGTTGCCAAGCTTGTATTTGGCCTTGAATTTTTGCCAAGAAAGATACATGTCAATGGCTCTAGAAAAAAGGTTTGAAATAGTAGAAATACAATTTTTATATAGGGCCTTAAAGAATAAACCTAGGGATCTTTGTCAAGGGGTCTATCTTGTCTAGTAATAATAAGAGACCACCAAAGTGATTGTTCATTAATTGAAATCTTAGTCATAAAATCATTCCCATTCTAGATAAACCACAATTTGATGGCTTCCTAGGCATTTTATATGCTTTTAGTAAAAAGGTCCCTTGAATCTGAATAGATTCCCTCATAATGAGAATGGTGTGGGTATCCAAGCCATGCAAGGCTTTTCATCTATGAGGAACCCTAGAAGCAATGCAATTCTTTAGGAGTGTGATGTAGGAAAAATGATTCAATTAAGAAAAGTATTTTTTGCTAACCTAAATGTTCTCTTAACGACTACACTAGTAACAACTATCTCTTTTGGAAGAGACTAATTCTCTTTTACTATAAATGGAAAGAATAAATTAAACTAACTTAGCACCTAACATGTTTTAACCTTGCAAAATAAAGTTCTCTAACTAGCTAGAACTCAACTGATAATTAAAAGATGTTGATTTATAGATTATAGAAAGTAAATTTGATAGAACAAACACATAACCTAAAATAACAAGCATAGAGGAACCTGGTGTTGAAATTTAGAGATCTCTATTGAGGGTGCATTTCCATCTATATGGTTACAACAACATAAACTCTACAAAATAATATATTTCTTCAAAGCTAGTGTCCAGTTCACACAACAAGGAAACATAGATGAAAGAGTAGCAATCTAGGTGACAATAGAAATGAAAGGAAATGATTTATCTAAATATTTTTAGAAATGGTATGAAGGGTAAGTGTAAGAAGTTGGGTTCACTTTTTGGCTAAAAATCAGAAGCATTTTTCCTTAAAATCAATGTTTGTTAGGCCGAGAGGTGTTCCTACATTCACAGCATGAATGGGAGCTAAAAGATTCCAATCGAGAATCTTTATTAAAACACCAAATAGTCACTCCACAAATTAAAAAAAACCCCCAAAAAGAGGTGAAATGAATATTAAAAAAATAAATAAATAAATGCTAGATGGAAAGAAAGGTGGATGGCAGTTTCAAAGAAGCCATCACTATGCACTAAGATCAAAGAAAGAAAGGTTACAGAATGGCATATGAAAAGACGCACATTCAATCTATTTATATTGCCTCCTTCCTTACCTTTTTTCCACATTTATAACAAACATATCAAATTGTAGGATTTGAGGTGAGGTGAAAGGAGTGTGCAAAAAAACCAAATAGTCACTCCACAAATTTAAAAAACCAAAAAAAAAAGGTGAAATGAATACAAAAAGAAGAAAGAAAATACATGTTGGATGGAAAGAAAGGTGGATGGCAGTTTCAAAGAAGCCATCACTATGCACTAAGATCAAAGAAAGAAAGGTTATAGAAGGGCATATGAAAAGACGCACATTCAATCTATTTATATTGCCTCCTTCCTTAATTTTTTTCACATGTATAATAAACATATCAAATTGTAGGATTTGAGGTGAGGTGAAAGGAGTGTACAAAAATTAGGCACCTCGAGAAGGATATCTCTTGGCATACTTTAGATATATATTTTTAAATATAAATATACTGGTCATAGTTGAAGTAAAAATTTGAAGCACTTACACATAAAATATTAACATGATGTAAAAATGTTAAATGTAGTATTTTGTTTCTTGTTTTCAAATATGTAGGTTATTCCAATACCCATATGATAAAAAGTGGTTTTGTATAGGATCTACAAAAAGTGGCCTTTTAAAAGTCGTGTGTTTTAGGCCAACCATGTATGTGTATGGCTAGCATAATTTGACCTAAATGAAAGAATTTTTCTAATTTCTTTTGTTGAAAGATGCATATGATGTTGAAGTTTGGTCAAGATATTTTTGTAATTTTTTGGTAAATAAATTATTTTTAATTAATTTTTTACTAGCCCTAATTTTTTTTTTTAAATCTCTTGTGTACGACCAACACAAATTGAGCTATATAGGAGTAATTTGAAAGATCTCTACTAGGGTTTGTTGTCTTTGAATTTTACATCCCCAATTTTGGCTTGATTTTACTTTTTACATTTACATGAATATTAGTGAATCTATTTGATAAATATTTGATGTTGGGATTAATTTCATGGAAAATATAGATTCTATTGTATATCAGTTATGCAATTAAATGCAATTCAAATGTTGTTTTGATTAAGTATTTTGTATTATTTGAATTTGGTTTTATGAGTTTTATGAATGACTAATGATGCACTGATCATAATCTATTAATTACAAGTTTTGACAGGATTACAGGGTGTTGATGACTCTCTAAGAAATGAGAGAGAGAGAGAGAGAGTATCTTCTGAAGAGAGGAGAATAGACCTTGGGTTACAGGTGTTTATTTTCCAACTGAATATAGTGTTTAACAAATCATGAATCAATGTCGATAGAGGTAAGTCATGTTTTGTCAGTATAACTTTTGTATCTACTCGACAAGTTGTCGATATTTTTTTTATTCCTTTTTGGGCTAGTGGTTTGTGTCGACATTTTCATTCGTAAATAAAATGACATCTTATGAATAGAACATTGTTCATTTACAACTAACATAATATTACGTCGACATTGTCGCAAAATAGTTGTGTTCACATTTCCAAAACTTAAAAAGTTGAATTGTTGACATTAAACATCATATGACGTTCTTAGCAAGTTAGGTTGACGTGACTTAATGAGAGTTTGTGAAGGGGAGACAAATTCGACCCTTTCACATTTTTACGTAAGTCTTATGACTTATTATTATTTAAAATAATTGATCAAAGTTATAAGTGGACTTAGGATTATTATTATCATTATTATGCTTTTAGTTACATATGGGTTATTTAAGAACTACCTTTGCACTTGAGATGCTATTATGATTATATAATTATGGATTCCTTTTTTACTATTAGTCATTCTTGTACAAATAGCAATTAATGACCACATACTCCTCTATCCTTGTTTTCCCAACTCATAGCCTTTGCAAGCTAATTTGGTGGAGATACTCGCGGCCTGTTGAAGTCATCTAACTTCTTTTGAAGTGGTCTCTTTATGTTAGAGAGAGAGTCGTTGTTTACTGCAGAAAATATCTTAATTAATAGAGTCAAGCAAAGAGGAAACTAATTAAACCAAAGTAGTGGTCTTTGTGACTCATGAGTGAGTATAATTATCTAGAGTCGTGGTTCTATAGAAGAGTGCCGATCAGTTATGAGTTATGTGGTGATGTGTACCATGTACATTTTTGTACATCTGCAAAACCATCGCCATGCACTTAGTTGAGTAGAGTTTTCCCTCGAAATAATAGGAGGATGTGTCCACCATATGTGGGGCTCATTAGTAAAAATAATTAGTTGTTGCAAGTGATAATGAGTTGCAGTTGAGCCATATGGGTTTGGGGGGATATAATTTTAATGTCTATCTTAGTTGAAGGGGCACACATACTCAATTGATAAGAATAGTGAAATTACTACCAGATAAGATAAGAAGATAGTCAGTAGTAGAGGAAGGAGAATATCTCTGCATTAGCAACTCTTCTCTATCAAGAAAATCATATCAATTTCTTACTCTTCAGGAAATCATTTGTTAATATAAATTGTTATGTATTGATTTATACTGTAGAATATATGCGGAGTTATTAGTCCATTCATTATGGGGTCTATGTTTTAGAATGATACTGAGGCCAATTCTCTTATGATAGAAGGTCTTCCAGGTAGTTATTTCTATCTTTTATATTCGTAAATCCATGTTGCATGATGAATTCATCAAAAATCTTCAACACTTTAGGATATCATTATATTGATATGATAATTATACTTTTGCATGGTCAAATAAATGAATTATGAACGAGTTTTGAGAAGGATTTACTCAATCAATTTCTATGACAATTTTGTACTTTGTTCATACCGAATAGGATTAGTATGACATTGAGTAAACTATTCCTTTAAGTGTCTACTTGTTTCTGCTTAATGGTAAGATTCATTAGAAGGAGTTACCTGTCAGAAAATGTAGATTACTTGATATTTAGGAAACTGTGAATATTGTATACCTTTGGTCTCTTAAAACCACCTATTTATATACGAGTCTAGTACTGTAGACCCCATTCTATTTATGTCAATTTGACATAGAGAATAATGACAAATAAGGCTATATATTAATATTTATATTGTAATCTTTATCATTTACTTAGGGAATGACAGAGATGGTTGTAATCCAAGACAACTCAATGATTTACTGAAAGAGCAACTTATGGATATTATATTCTAATGGTTTTATAAACCAGAGAATAATCTCCTTCCTACGATATTCTAACTTATTTAGCAAAGTTCAAGATCTGCAAAGAACATAGTTGAAAAGAATAAACTTTTGATAATGAATATTAGCAGATAGAAAACTTGGATTAGAATTATCCACCTGATTATATCAAGTTGAAAATAAATAACATAAAAACTTGATTAGCTCTATTTCTCCTCTTTTTCCAGTTTTTAAAATCTGGAATATCTTAATTGAAACCTGTAGTCTTGATCTTCTAAGTTTAGCATGTCTTCCTCCAGTTTTACCTCTAAAGGGGCATGGAAAAACTTCCAAGCAAGGACATTGAATTTCCTCTAAGTATGGCACTCATATTCCCTTAATTTAGTCAATTCATTACTCATGCATAGGCATTGGAAATTCCTCCCTTTCTCCCACACTGACAAAGCACATTAAATGCAAATAATAAAGCTCCAATATAGACATCTCCCCTACACTTTATTATTAAGTCTATCTTTTGTCTTTACTTCCCATGGTTCGGGTCTATAAGAGGTGTTTTTACTAGCTAGAAATAGCACATAAAGTGCTCAAGTTTGGTGGTGGAATCATTTTCCTATCTCAACATGTCATTCTTCCTCATATGGAGCCAAATTCACCCTTGTTTTGTAGTCTTCAAAACAAAACTCATTAAATGGCTTCATATCGTCTCTAATGAGTGACAACTCTTCTTATCCACTTCTTGACAAATGGATTAAACAATCTGTTAACTCTTTGCACTACAACAATGATGTTATACTGTCAAATAAATTCATCTGTCTAAGAGCTATTGCAATTAGAAACCCCATAAAGAGTTTGTGTGACTTCACCATGATGTGCTGGGAGTTGAAAACCAATTTTCATTGTAACTCTTCACTAGGAACTCATAATTACCTAGAAACTTGCAAATACATGTGGATTGGTATTACGATGACTTTCCCCAAATTGTCATATGCCAAACTTAACAGAATTCAAAATTTTAATGTTTTGCCAAACTACTAGTGCTGACTGCAAAATAGTTATATCTCCAAAACCAAGAAGGATTTAATCATGAAACCTTCATCACTAATTCCATAATTCATTCAATAATCTTCTTGTAAAAGGATTCAACATCAAACCTCATCAATCCACCTAAACAATTGTTTTCATGAAGACTACTTGTTATGTGTTGAAGTCAAAATATGGCAAAAACTCAATTCTGCCAAATCTAATCACAGCGTGTGTCCCAAATGTTGTGAGATCCTAATACAGACCCAAAAAAACCAAAACTAAAAAGAACAGTTTGAAATTATTTTTGGGTGATGTTGATTGGTTCTTTGCCCTGGATGCTCCTACATTAAAAAATGTTTCTAAGAATTTTCTCTTCAAAATTTTAGAATAAAGATAAACATCATTATAAGTTCAATTTATTACAATTGCTAGACCCATGAAATATTTTCTCCATAGTTGTCCATATAGTTCCTTGCTTCTGATATGGGCAAGTTTGTGTTCTAGCCATACTCTAAACTCAATGTTATTTGTGCATGAAAATTTTTTGTTAGGATTTAAATAAAATCAATGCACTTTCGATGCATGACCTTTGTTAGATCTCTTGTCATCAAACTTAATAAAAGGAAATAAATCTTATGTGTGTATGTACACATATTATCTTCTACCTCTTGTAAGAGATTAGTACTAGAAATGTGAGTCTTTTGCAAGACTTGATTTAAATACGTAGTAGTGAAGGATTTAGATTTGTCCATTGTTTTCTCATTTGGAAAGGGAATGAAGCTCAAAACAAATTTAGAATACTTTTTATCTCCTCCTCTAATTGAGTGGTGCAACACACAAACTATCCATCTTTTTCTTTGAATTGTTTAATTTTCCTACCCAATGTGTCTAATGCAGGAGCATCTCAAGTGAACAAACAATCGACATCACCCATAAATAATTTTGATTTGTTCCTTTCAGTTTTGGTTTTCTTGGGTCTGTATTGGCATCTCACAACATTGGGGACATGTTGTGTGATCAAATTTGGTAGAATTGAGTTTTCACCATATTTGGACTTCAACACATAACATGTAGTCTTCATGAAAATAATCATCCAGGTGTATTGCCAAGGTTTGATGTTGAATAATCTTATAGGAAGATTGTTGAATGAGTTCTAGAATTAGAGGTTGGTTTTGGAGATATAATTGTTTCATGATCAGCGCTGGCAGTCATTGGTGAAACATTAAAATTTTGAATTCTGTGAAGTCTGGCATAGAATGACTTGGGGAAAGTCATCGTAATACCAATCCATGTGTATGTGCAAGGTTTCAGGTAATTTTGAGCTCCTGGTGAAGAGTTACAACAAAAATTAGTTCTCAATTCCCCACACATCATGCCAAAGTCATGCAAACTCTTTACGAGGTTTCTAAGTACAATAGCTCTTGGACAAATGAATTTATTTGATAGTATAACATTGGTGTTGTAGTACAAACAGTTAACAGTTTGCTTACTCCAAATTTCAAGAAGCAGATAAGAAGAGTTGTCACTCATTAGAGAGGATATGAAACCATTTAACAAGTTTTGTTTTGAAGACTACAAAACAAGGGTGAATTTGGTGCCATAGGAGGAAGAATGCCACACTGAGACAATAAAAGGATTCTAAAACCAAACTTGAGCACTTCACATGCTATTTCCAGCAAGTAAAAACCCCTCTTAGAGACCCAAACTATAGGAAGTAACTTAGACAAAAGACAAACTTAATAATACAGTGTAGGGGAGATGTCAATATTGGAGATTTATTATTTGCATTTAATCTGCTTTGTCACTATGCGAAAAAAAGAGGAATTTCCAATGCCTATGCAAGAGTAATGAATTGACCAAATTAAGGGAGTATGACCGTCATACTTAGAGGAAATTCAAATGCCTTGTTTGGAAGTTTTTCCATGCCTCTTCAGAGGCTAAAACTGGAGGAAGACATGCTAGACTTAGAAGATCTAGACTGTAGGATTAAATTAAGATATTTCAAATTTTAAACACTAGAAAAAGTGGAGAAATACTAAGCACCATGTTGCAGAAGATAAGGCACCACAAGGATATGGTGAGGCCTCGGGCCTAAAGGAGAAAGAGAGTCTTTGACTCTAACAACATTTAGATTTTATTTTCATCTATGTCCCTTCTCCTTTTTGGTTGAAAGATCACAAAACTTTAGATTTTGGGATATCCATAAAAATAGAGGGTTGAGCTGAGAAGGGAGTCGCTGCCCACGTATGAGAAAGGGATCGGCTAAAGGAAAGTGTGCAAATGAAACTCATAGAGAGGTGAGTTTGAGGTGTCTGAAGGTGTAGAAAAGTGGTAGGCTGATGTGAGGCTTTAAGAGTGTGTATATGTAGATAGATGATAGTTTGCAAAGAGAGTGTGGAGGGGATGAGAGCCAGTGGAAAGAAATTTTGTGTAGAGAGAGGCCATTGAAGGCCAATCTTTGTAATTGTATGGTAGATTTCTATAGTATTTTTTTGAATATGAATGTTGTGACATTCACAACACACCCCATTTTACTTCTTAGCAAAATGAGGACCCTGATTGTGGCTATAGCTTTTGCTAATGTGTGGGTCTACTGGGTGGTAAAAGGGAAAAGGGAAGTGAATGTTACAAACCTTGTTGAAAATAAAGAAAAATAACATTAAGTACCAGAGCAGAATAGAGGTGAATTCCTTGTCAAAAATGAGTAAGGGTTGCTTTTTGAACCATTTAAAAATTCCCAATATTTGGCAAGATATGTGTGTTTTTGGTAAAATGTACTATGGGAGGGTTTGAATGTTGCATATACAAAGGTCATTTGTATGTCGAGTTGTTGTATGAATCACATTAAAGAGTCATCAGGTTTGGTATATTTCAATACTTGTATACATTTTGTTAACGCTTTATCCTTACATATAGATTGGACCCAACAGAATTTAGAGGTGAAATGGGTAATCAGTTAGGTCCTTCAGATGTATCTTAAGTTTGTATGTTTGGTAAAGGGAAACATACAAGGAGATATACAAAGCTATATACATATCGCAGACCTGGGGAAATATGAAATATGGTTTTATCAGGGTATGTTTCGTGTTTCATATGTGTATGTTTTGGATACATACATTTTAGTATACATACAATGCGGAACTCAAAGAAAATTAAAATTTGGTTAAAATGATGCATCGTGACTTAAGGTATATTAAAAGATGCATTTCAGGGTATATACAGGTTGAAGTCAAAAAGTAAATGAACTGTTGTTTACAAAGATGAAGGGTCTGAAAGAAGTATACAAATGAGTTTGTATGTAGCTGGGCTTGTATCTAAAGGTGATACAAGTATTGTTGTATCTTGGAGATACAATCAGAAAAGTAAAGTGGGTCCCACCGCTTGCATATCAGGCTTGTATAATAACAATGTATATCTTCGATATGCAAGCCGATGTACAAATAAAGCTAGATGCGAAAAGGAAGTTAAGTATAGAAAAGTCTTTGTATGTTTGGAGCGATTGTATGTCTATGATATACATAGTCAAGATATGAGAAGAAATAAAGGCATTGTGGGAGATATAGAGTAAAAAAGAGGTTTGTATAAATTTGTTTGTATGTGTGCTTATACAAGATAACATACAAAGAGTGATATACAAGCAAAGATACAAGTACAGACAAAAGAAAAGGGAAATAGCGTTAGTCATGGTTGTTTGCAAAGATGTTTGTATGTTAAAAAGATACAAAGATAACATACAAAGGATAACATACAAAGAAACATACAAGGAAAACGAGATGTATGCATAAGTGAGCTAATAGTAAAAAGTTCAAAACTTAAACACTGAAATAGAAGGCCGAAGCTTTTGGCACATTAATTACTGCAATTAATGTCAAGCTAAATTAAAAGGAGTAAAATTCAGGGGCATTAGGGTAAATTTAAATTCATTTTACTTTTAGATATACATTGTTCAGAGTTAAAATTCTAGAAGAAAGAATTGTTACAGTGATTTCAACAGAACTCATCAGAGCGAAGGAATTACAGTAGCTAGACAAAAGCAAAATAGTAAAAGTAAGTCAACGAATGAAGTCAAGGAGTCAAAGAAATACATGTATTTATCTCAAAACGCCATTACATTTAAAATGGTAAAATGCATGTAAATTTTAGTAATTTCGTTATAAAATGTAGGCATTTGTTAAATCACTATTTTAATTGTTAATTAGCTAGGTAGAGCTTAACAAATGTGAAAGTTAAAATAGAAAGGACAAACTGGGTTACGGTAAAATGGTAAAAAGTAGAAATTCATAGTAAAACCCTAGATAGGAAAGTAAAACAAAAGATTAAAAGCTGCATTTTCTATAAGATGGCCCCGAAGTAGAAAAATGTAGATACCGGGGGGGAGGTGAAAAAGGAGAGGAAACCATGTAAAGAGATAGAGAAGGAAGAGTTACCCTTGCACAGAGGATATCTAACATTGATTAGTTACACTAGGGTGGGGACAGATACAAACATTGGAAATTATGATGTAAACGATGTTTTACAGAAAATCACAGCTACAGATGCTACATCGGATATGAAATGTATATGGGAGAGTAGACTGTATAGGGCTATGGGTTTTCCATTGGCTATGGAGGCTAGAGATTTGTGTTTGGATTGTGTAACTCTATATGATTTATCAACGAAGAAGATAATGTTTTATGACAGACTTAGTCCTGATTTATCTACAGAGGGGATTGCAAGGACATTTGAAGTAGAAATGAATGAGGAAATGAGAGATATTGATATTGATCAATATAATGAGGATTTTCAAAGTAATGAGAGGAATTGCAGGGAAAAAATATTCTATAGTTGGTACAGCCCAAAAAATAAGCCAAAGGTTGTAGCCAGAGTACACAAGAACCTGATGAGAATATACTTCAAAGAGAAAATTTACTTGATGATCACAATGATGAGTAGATTGGTAGGACTAAGAGATGGTACCAAATGTGAGCCATGGATGTTTACTATTATTGAGTTCATGAGAGAAGGAGGAAAAGAACAAGGACAGATCCACTGGGCTAAAGCAATAAGTACAGCTATATGGAAACAAGCCATGATGAGAAAATAGAAGTTGTTGCCTTTTTATTTGTCTTCATATGTATTGTATTCATGTGCGGCAGAAGTTAAACCTTTCATACATGGGATAGAAAGGGTGGGGACCTTAGGAAGTGGTCCATGATAGAAAATGGTGTATGAACATTATCTAGACTTACAAGAAGAAAATACAATGAAGAAGTATGCTTTGGATAATGAAGTGTTTTATACCTACATGGTTAGAATTTTAAGAGAGGAACTTGACAAGAGGATATCAAAAGATGCAAAAGATACAATTAGGCTGCATAGCTCTTGGTACATTCAACTTCCACTTTTTACCTATATTTGAATTGAAGTATTTGAAGGAAAGCCTTTCATGTTACCCCAGTATCCTTCTGACAAATTGATTGTTTTAGGATTTTCAAGACAGAATTTAAATGCCTTTAAAATGTATAAGAGGAAGTTTAGCAGAGGTAATCTTAAGTTACCTTGCGCCATTGGAAGGCACTCTTGTTATAGTGAGGAAGTTGTTGGATATTCAGAGCAAGAATTAAGATACTATGGGTTTCAAGAATTTCATTTAGCTAGAAGATTTGATCCTTTTCATAGGACCCAGAATATAGTTGACAAGAAGTATAAGCATAAGATACATATTGAAGATTTCTGGTCTGATTGCAAGAATGATAAAGAAGTGAGGAAAAGGGCCCATAAGAGATTAACAATTGAGCAAATGAGAACCATGGGTGACATATATGTTCCTCCAGAGGTTCAAGAATATGGTAAACTGATGGATCATAGTAATGAAGAGGCTAGGCTGGCTCCTATTACAGAGCCTAATTTGTCACAGAACACATCTCTGGACATATTGTCCAAACCTATTATTTTGTTTTCCAAGACATGGTTAATGGATAGGATTGAAGAACTCAAGGCTGAGGGGAGACAAATCACATACCCTAAGAAGGGGAGGAAGAGAGTAAGAGAACCTAATGATGATCCCCAGTGTTTCTATGAGAAGAAGAGAAAGATTGTAGAGGCTAAAATCATAGAGAAAGATAAGAACACTACTCTAATTGATCCCTATGCATTGGGAATAACAGTAGCAGTGTCATTGGATACTTTTGTACATCCAAAATCACTAAGCCATGAAATTAGTGCAGAAGAGGCACAGACTTTTAAGGAAGCAACAAGGCAACAAGTTAGAAAGGCAATCCCAATAAGTTTATCAAAAGGAGAGCCTTCTAAAACAAGTGAAGTAATTGGAGGACTGCAAGTAGGTGCATAATTGAGTAGTATACCTAGTGCCTCCACTTCATCAGAAAATAAAAACAAACAAAATATTGAAAATGTTCACATTGGGAGTGACATTTGTGAAAGTGAAAAAAGGGGAATGTATGCTGGGAAAGAAATAGAAATAGAAGAGGAATCTAGTGAATTCCTAAGTGAAGAAGAAGAAATAAACACTATGGCCGAAATGGAGATTGAACAAGGCCCAAAGCATGAAAAAGAAAAGGTACAGGAAGAATCAAGGACAGTGGATCCATTTGGTACCTCAGTATCTCCTGAAATCATCAAAGATGTGCAAGAAGAGGCACATAAGATTGAAGAAGCTAAGAAAGAAACTACACCTGAGGAGATAATCACAAAAAAGCAGGCTCAAGCAAAAGTGGAAACAGGAATGATCATTTTAGGGGTAGATGTCTTGAACATATTGAATATGTATGATGAACAAAGTGAAGAAGAGAAGAACACAGAAAGCATACAATAACAAGAAAAGGAAGTAAAATAAGAAGATACAATGGTAGGATCCCCTCCACATATAGAGAAAATACAAAAGGAAGGTGAAGATACAAGGGATGCAACCAGTATAGAAGATGCAATCAAGAGGCTTGAAGAGGAAGATCATACAAGAAATGTTGAAGGTAAAACTGAAGAAAAAATAGAGGATATATACAAGGTAAATATAGAACAAATACACAAGGAAAAGGAAGATCAAGAAAAAGAAACATCAAAAGGGGAAGGTCCTGAAGAAGAAGATGAGGCTAGAGGGGACACAAAAATTGAAGAAGAGGAAAATGAGGGTGAGTCTAAACAACAAAATGATCCCATGATACAAGAGGAAGCAACTCAATAATAGCCTCCACCTCAAAAATAGTAGGAACCACCTCTACAGTAACAACAGGAACAGCAACAATAGGAAGAAGTAGAAACAGAGAGGCCTCATGAAGAAGTGATTGATGAAGTTAAAACTATAGAAGGCACCAAAGAAATTCCCACCTGGCTAGGAGAGGAGATAAGAAAAGAAAAGAAAGAGGTACAATTGGTACCAATTGATATTATGAGTTTATTAGGTAATACTACTCCAAGAAAGGAAAGAAGAATAGCTAGAACAATGTCAGCTATACAAAGAGGTCCAGATGGATCTAGGATGTTGAACCTGGCAATACCATAGAAAGAAAAAGCAAAAGGTGAAATAACCTTGGATGAGTATAAAATACTAAATTTTGACCTTGGACATATTACATGGGAGCAACACATCACTGAGTAGGAGGATATGCACCAAGTGATAGTAGAGATGTTGAGAAAAGACAAAGACAAGAAAGAATATTTGAAAGGACACATTGTCCAGCTGCAACAATTTATTAGAGGGATATTTGATCCCAATACAATAGTCCCAGAACTACCCAGTGACATAGCAGTTATATCCAAAGAAGAAATAAGGGACATGGAAAATAAAAGTCCTAAGGCCAAAGTATTTGATGAATGGTTTAAAGATTTTATGCAGGAAGGTGAGCAGGTAATAAAACAGGTGGTGAAAAGTTGGGAAGTGCTTGTAAGAGAAAGGAGCAAATGCAGTATACTTATACATAATTGCCAATTTAGAAAGGAAGAATGCAAATTAGAGCTGGAACAATTCATAGAAATTAAAGAAAGAGCAGAAGAGTTGATCAATGGAGGAGTAATTACCCCTTCACTGGCAAATCAAGTGCCACAGGTAAGATTGGAACTTAAATTTGAGGAAGATAATCTCAAAAAATGTATGACAGTTGCCTAGGATTTAGAAGAAAAAGCAAATGAAATGATTAGAATGCACAAGAAGATAATAGAAAGACTCTTAGAACATGAATGCATGGACATACTAGCATATGGAGAAGAAAGGGCCGTAACAGAGTTTAATTCTATTTTTACACCATGCATAGAAAATCGTGAAGCATATATGAGCAAGCAGATGATGGAATCATTAATGGAAAAAAGTGCTAAAATGAGGAAATACAAGAAAAGAAGAGAGGGTTCAGAAAATAGAGAAAAGAAGTTGAAGGAAGGAGTTACATTGCAGGAATATATATGGGCAAAGAGTCTAGGAGGGGATCGCACCTTTGTAGAGAGTGTAATAAATAATTTCAAATCATATTTAAAAGAATAGGAATTGCAAAGCGAGCAGTGGTTTTGGGAAAAGTCAAGTAAAGAGTAGCAGTGGGAGGAAGTCAAAGAAAAGGGGAATCTTATTTTTGAAAAGATTCCAACAGCATCCTTTGAGAAGGAAAAGATGCCACTTAGATATTTTGATAGATGGTTAGAGATGAATGAGCACCATTGATCAATTATAGAAGGATCTCAACCGTAGATTGAAGTTTGTAGCTATAGCAATGAGAAGTTTCAAAATCTATATAAGGAACTTTGCTACTTGTACATTACTTACACAGGGATTTTTAGGAAATAGCTAGAAATTGTAGTTGTTTAAACATTTTGAGTAGAAGAGCATTTTTTAGTTTAGAGGAGGTTGCCTGTGTCTACATTAAGGGATGCATGGAGCATCTAGCTTCCTTACTGTATCTGTAAGACATTTTGTAAGTTTTTTGTGAAGTTGATTAATGAAGTAAAGAGTCATTCATACATTGTAAATCATATATGACTGTGTGTTTTGAATACAAATAAATCTGGAATTATGTGTCTATATTTAGAGTGTTTTCTGGTTCTTCTTTGTATTTGAAATAATATCTCATAAAGCTTGCAATATTAAATGTATGTTCATGAAAATACTCAGGACTTCACATTTAAAGGTTTAGTCTGTCGATTTGATCAAGTTTACTATACTTCTTACAATGTGAATAATAGAGAATTTAGATCCTGTAGCAGAATGAAGTTCGATTTAAATTTTTCTAACTTTTCCCAAATATTTGAAATACTTAGCTTAAATGCAGAAATCTAAAGAAAATTGTCTTACATTTGAAGAGAGAAAGAACATTCAGTTTAATATTTGACAATTTTCATAATAATTGGAAGAGAAAAGCTTGTTTTATTATAACCCATACGAAGCTTTGTGATACAATAACAAATTTGTGTAAAGACATGGATAATATGTTTATATTTGTGATATTTTGCATAATTCGAGTCCAGTAAGTCATCAATTACCTTAAGTCAAGTAAGGCCCCTTTCATATTATAGCTTCACATCAACCTACTGAATTGTCCACAAGGTCAAGACCTAACCATATAGAAACTTGGGATTAAGTAATCTTAATTGATTTCATCATATCTTTCAAGACAGTTAGGTTTATTTTGTGAATTTTAAGTTTTGTTATGAATGTGTAAAAACAATCATCAACAATTTTTGGTTCTAGAAGGAGGGCCTAATTGGAGTTAAGGTTGATTTGAGTAAAGCTAGCTCATAACAATAGTAGAGTGACCAGGTCTAGATCCAGTTCAAAGGATATCTTTGTACAATTACCTGATAGAAGGCAGAGTAAAGGTCCTTTGATTTGGAATCGTAAAATATCACATGCAGGAGGTTCATCTGGAACGCCTCCTGGATCACTTTTTAACATTCACAACATCGTGAGTCCTGACAGTTCTTCATTTAGATCTTGAAATCTTGGTTCAGGTCCTCCTAGAGGTCCCAGTCCTCCCAGAATTCCAAGTCCACCTAGAAATCCAGGTACTCCCAAAGGTCCAAGTCAAACACAGGTTCCTGCAATGGCTTATTTTAATGTCAATTCTCCTATAACATTCCTTGATTATCATGAGATGCTAAAGAATCCTAAAAAGATATGTCCTAAATATTAGTTGCATCAGGATCTAGAGGATCATATTAGGATATTCAAGGAGACATGCTTTAGAGCCAAGTTAGAATATTAAGATATTGTGTGTAGGTTGTTTCCTTACACCTTCAATGAGTAGGCTTCTAACTGGTATGTTAACTTGCCTAATGGTTATATTTCTTCTTGGGCACTTATGGAGGAAACATTTTTGTCTAGATTTAGAGGACCAGTAGATCCTTCCACCTTATATCAAAAATTGGCTGCAATTAAGAGAGGTGAAGTAGAGCTAATTGACAATTTTAATGATAGGTTTCAAAAGGCCTATTCTAGGTTAGTAGCTCCTTACACAGTAACTGCCGATGCATTATTAGCCATGTATTATGTTGCCTTAGATCCACTAATTGCTATGTTTGTCAAAAGAAAGGTTGACATAGATACAATATCCAAAGCTTATAAGGAAGCAGCCTCAGTAAACTAGGAGATGAGACAAACAACTTCTAATACATTTCTTAATGGAGGAAATCCTAGGATGCAAAGTCAAGCACAACCTTGGAATGAAGTCCCTACACATAATACTCCATTATTGAATCTAGTTCCTACATACACACCTGTGTATAATCCTGTCCCAATCCAGGCTATAGTCCCTTATACTAGTAACACTGCCAATAATAATCAGAGTAATGGTCAGTCTTTCTTCCAGTCTCCTCAGGATACATTTGTGGCAAAGGCACAAGAGGATAGGGAAGAAATTAAAGAAATTACTGCACACTTGAAAAGATTGACTATTGAAATGATGCAACTGAGAAATAAAAATTTATATGGTAGAAACAACCAAGGATATAATCAAAACTATAACCAGAACCAAAACCAGAATCATAATCAAAATTATAACCAGGGTCAAGGTTCAAATCAAAACCAGAATTACAGTCAAGGTCAAAATCATAACCCAGGACAACCAATGCAAAATAGAGGACCTGTTGTAGATAACAAGGCATGGGGTAGTAATAATAGAAACCAGAATCAGCCAAGGCCACCTAAGACATGGAACACAGGGCCAAATAATGGCACTCTAGCTTCTTCATTGGAGAATTTGGATAACCAAGATACAAAACAAATAGCTAGAATTCAAATGGCTAACGTAGCATTCAAGAATTGGTGTATAATTCATAATACCAATGCCCATGCTAAATTAGATTGTCCTCAGTTTCATCTGGTAGCTAGTATTTTCAATGTAGATATATAGGCCCCTACTTCTGTGTTTCTCATGCCCAAAGGTAATGAAATAGTGCCCTCAGAATATGAGACTACTTTAGTCTTAGAGACTTTTACCTTTGCAACTAGGGAAGAAGAGGATCAATTGTTGGAAGATGAACCTTATTTTTGTGAGAACCTATACCCTGAAACAACCTTAGTATTGAATGCATTTCAGTTTACTTTTGAAATTGAAAATGAGGTGTTATATGAAACAGAAGAGGTACAGGCTTTTGAACAGTCAAACAAAAATCATACCTACAATTTGAGAAGTAACACTAGGCCAGGAGGTCCCTTCACTACTTCCACTCCTAACAATTTCAATACTCCCCCAGACTAAAATGCTAGTAATAATCCTGCTATGCTAAATGCCAATCATCAATGGAATAATGGAACAGTAGCATCAAAGGTTCAAATAGGGAAAACAGAGACAGTAGAAACAATGAGGTTGATGAGTTACTTCTCTGAAGAGATAAAGAAAATTAAGGTCAGTATACCTTTGTGTGAATTATTGAAAAGTCCAGGGGTCAAAAATGCTTTTATAAAATCCTTGGATACATCTGTGATAGGTGAGGTCTCTGATGATATGAATGTTCCAAGTAAAGATTCACAGTCTAAAGAAAAGAGTAAGAAAATGGAGCAGTCGTCCAACACTAATGTGGTAATGTATGCAGATAAGAGGGAAGCCCCTCCTTTCTTGTTAACCATTAGGATGTTTGGAAAAAACATGCATAATTGCATGATAGATTCTGGTGCATCAGCTAATGTAATGTCTTTAGGGATATGCAAAACTTTAGGGTTGACCCCTAACAAATCTGCCAAGGTTGTTACACAGTTGGATAAAACTGAGTATAATGTGATAGAAGAATTAATGCATATTCAAATGCAACTAGCCTTAGATCCTAGGGTGAGTCAGTTTATTGATATTCAGGTAGTAGATATACCTATGAATTATGGGATGTTATTGAGTAGAGACTGGTCCAAAACATTGAATGGATATATGGCCACTAATTTCTCACACATGTGGTTACCTTGGAGGGGTGTTCCAAATCAAATCAAGATAGAAGCTGAACCTAGAATGAAAAACATGATTACAGAATACAATAGGACTAATGAGATATTGTATGCTTCTGTTAAACCAGGTGTTTATAGAGTCACTTACAGGGGAGTGCAAATTGAAGAAATCCTGATGTTAAATTTTAAAGAAAAACATGTTAGTAAAGAAATAGTATTATTCATTAAGTCTGATGGAAATTCTTTTGATGAGGAAGACAATGCAATAAATAGTTTTGGTCAAATCATTAGACAAGAAATGGAAAGGTGCATTGAACAAAATATTCTAGTTCAGTGCAAGTTATGTAAAGGTATGTGCAGAGTCCATAATAAGCCTCATTCTGAAAAGAACTATGGAATGTGTAGAGACATTATAGAATATCAATGCATAAAGTGTACAAAAGGGGTGGAACTGCAAGAAGGAAAGGTTAATCCTAATCAACCAGAGAGATACTTTTAGAATAGTAGGGATGTATTAATTCCAGATTTAGAAAAGGAAACAAAAGACCCGAGTGTCTGTCATTATGATTTACAAACTAAAAGGATAAATGTACAAGTAAGTCAAAATGAATTTCCTATGAAGAAACAAGATAGCACCTCACATGTAATAGAAAAGGCAAAACAGGCCAAAGTAAAGGGTCAAAAGAATAAAGATGGCATGTGGACATTAAAATGTGATGGATCTAAATCTAAACAAGGTGCAGGCGTAGGTGTAGGACTTATAGATCCTAATGGTAAGTCATATTTAGCAGCATATAGGCTACAATTTTCTTGTACTAACAATGTAGTAGAATATGAAGCTTTGATTTATGGACTTGTTATGGCTATTAAGAAAAAGGTATAAATAATCAGAGTGTTTTCAGATTCTAAGTTAGTGGTCAGACAAGTAAGAATATTATATGCATGCAATTATAAAAAAATGGTTTGTTACAGGCATAGGGTGTGGGATTTGATAGATTCATTTGATGCCTTTAACATAGAACATATCCCTAGAGAATTGAATCATAGACCATATGCATTAGCAGTTGTTGCTAGTACTTTGGAACCCTTAACATTGTCAGGGTTAAAACGGTTTGTTGTTGAATTAGTAAATGTTCCTCAAATACCAGATAATGTTACTCATTTTCAGGTATTTGAGGGAGATCAGCAAATTGTAGATTTTCCAACTTGTAATGAGGTGTTAGAAGCTCAAATCATTAATGAACAGGAAAGGCCTGATGTGTCTTGGGATGAAGAAGACATAATCAACTTGAGAACCAATTTCTTACCTAAGGGAGCGATTGAGTTAGAATAGATTTTTGACTTTGATGGGGTAGTAAGATAGAAAGATTTGTCCAAAACTGAGGGAGGTAAGTGTGATCCATATAACCTTGGAACAAAGCAGAGTCCATAGAATGTACTGATTAGAAAGGCTTTCTCTGAGGAGTTGAGAAAAAAAATTGTGGATGTTATGAAAGAATACAAACATGTCATAGCATGGACGTATGAAGATTTGAAGACATATGATACATCCATCATAACTCATGTGATACCCTTGAAACCAAATGTTAAACCATTTAGGTAGAAACAAAGGCCTGTGAATGCTATTTTAGAGCCTTTAATCTTTGAAGAAGTAAAAAAATTGATGTATGCCAGGATAATCTTCCTAGTAAGACATTCAACCTGGGTAGCTAATTTAGTACCTGTGAGAAAGAAAAGTGGAGACATTAGGTTATGTGTAGACTTTAGAAATTTGAACAAGGCCTCTGAAAAAGACAATTATCCCTTACCTCCAATAGGTGAATTGCTGGAAGCAGTAAATGGGGCTAAGATGATGTCTTTCTTAGATGGATTATTAGGATATAACCAAGTCTTAGTTGATAAAGAAGATAGGTTGAAAACCACTTTTACTTGCAAATGGGGTAATTATGCATATAGAAGAATGCCTTTTGGTTTAATCAATGCAGGTGCCACTTTTCAAAGAGCCATGGATATTGCATTCTGTGGATTATTAGTTAAATGCATTGTAATTTATATGGATGATTTAACTATTTATTCTAAAGATGCATCCACTCATGCTGAAGATCTGAGAAGAGTACTTAAAAGATGTGAAAGGTACGGTATTTCTCTCAACCCTAAGAAATGTTCATTTGGTGTAACTGAAGGAAAACTGTTAGGGCATGTCATTTCTGAAAATAGGATATCCATTGATCCTAGTAGAATAGAAGGAATAAAGAAATTGCAATTACCAAATAGTAAGAAGGAACTAAAGTCATTTTTTTGTAAGATTAACTTTGTCAGGAAGTTTGTTACATGATTTGTAGAAATTGTGCAACCATTGAACGCCATGCTTAAGAAAGATGCAAAGATAGAATGGACACCAGTAGCCAAAGATGTATTTGAAGATATTAAGGAAGCCATTTTTTATGCTCCTGTATTGGCAAGTCCAAATTATACAAATCCATTTTACATATATTCTTTCGCATCCTCACATTCAGTTGCAGCTACCTTGACACAAAAAGGAGAAGATAATGAAGAGAAACCTATAGCTTTTATGAGTGCACCTCTGAAGGATGCATAGCTGAAATATCTTGATACAAAAAGATAGGCATTTGCACTAGTAAGAGCAATGAAAAAGTTTAGACATTATATCTTATGAAGTCAAGTTAAGGCCATAGTACCAGATGCAGCTGTGAAGATGTTGCTGATGCAGAATGAGCATGGAGAGAAAGGAGCCAAATGGATTACAACATTGCAAGAGTTTGATATGGAAATTATTCCAATGAAGCTAGTCAGAGGACAAGCATTAGTGTAGACCATAGCCAACATAGATCCAAATTTGGTAAAACAACAGTATGTGTTGAATACTAATGAGGCATCAGGGTGGTATGATGATTTGAATACTTTTCTGATATCAGGCAAATATCCAAGTAAGATGAAATCTTCTCAGAGGAGAGATTTAAAGATTAAAGCATAGAGATATATGGTACAAGGAGGTCTTCTATTCAAGAAGAACCATGAAGGCATACATTTAAGATGTTTAAATAGAGCTGAAGCAGATAAGGTATTGTCAAAATTACATGATAAGTATGGAACTGCTCATGGTTCTCATTTAGCTACAATGCATAAGATATTGAGAGCATGATACTATTGGCCTATAATGTTTAAAGATACAGAGAGTCATATTCAAACTTGTCACACTTGTCAAACTACAACAGACAAAGGAAGGAATCAGGCTAATCCATTACAGCTAGTCATTGAGTCTAGTCCATTTGCACAGTGGGGCTTAGATTTCATTGGAGTCATAAATCCTCCATCATTTGTAGGACATAAGTTTATACTGATAGTAACTGACTATTGTACAAGGTGGACTAGAGCCACATGTTGCAAGTTCTCTACTACTAAGGTGGTTATCAAATTCCTTGAAGAAAACATCATAACAAGGTTTGGAGCTCCATATTCGTTGGTATGTGATAATGGCCCTGCATTTTCTTCTCTAAAATTTTCTAAATGGGCATTTGAATATGGGATAGTTTTTAAAAAAATTTCAAACTATTATCCTTAGGGGAATGGATTAGCTGAGTCTACAAACAAGATTGTATTGGATAGAAGCTAATTGAAAAGAATCCTAGAGAGTGGAATACATTGATGAAGTATGTGTTGTGGGTAGATAGGACTAAGGTTAAGTCGGCCTTAGCCAATGCACCTTATCACCTAGTTTATGGGACTGATTCCATACTCCCAGTGAACTTAAGAATACCTATTTGGAAGTTTGCTAATGAATATTTAGGCTTTGGTGATCATAGGGAAGCCAGAATAATCCAAATGCTACAATTAGATGAGAAAATAGATCAAGCCATTGAGAAATTTGCCAAGCATCAAGCAGTGGTCAAAAGATGGTTTGACAAAAGAGCAAGAGTTAAAACATTTAGAATATTAGACTTAGTGTTGTGTTAAAGCACATGAAAAGAAAGGAAATCATAGAAAATTTGACAAGTTATGGTTAGGTCCATTATAGGTCGCAGAAATAATAGGAGACAATACATTTAGGCTCAAGACCTTGACTGGGGAAGATGTGCCATTACCTGTTAATGGCCAACATTTGAAACATTACTTTTAGGCTTGAGGTGAGGATTGTTGGTCCGTTTTGTATCATAATGTGAATAATGTATAGTTTTGTTTATTGTTGTTTCTGTTTTGTTTTGGTTTTTACTTTTTTGTTTTGTTTTTGGTTTTGTTTTGCATGTTGTGTTTCCTTAGTAGGGATGTTTGTTTTGTTTTTAATTATGTAGGAGTAGACTAACAACCACTAAAAACAAGAAAAAATTTAGAACATTCAGGTTAATTATTTGAAATTCATGCAGAACTTGTGGTGACTGTCATGAATGTAGAAAGTTGTTTGACTTGTGAAAATTTGTATTCAATAACTATGGGTTGAGTATTCAAGGGAAATTTCTCACAATGACACACCTAAAATCCTTGGGTTTGTTGAACTTACCAGTGTCGGTATTAGGTGAAAAGTCAAAGGTCACCCTTGCTACCATTACAATTCTTAGCTTAATTTCAACAAGTGATCACTCCTTGCATCATGAAGTTACAAATGTAATATCTTACGAAGTCTTTATCAAATACAAAATATAAAATAAATATAAAAAATAAAATGGATTTTATTAAAAATCTAGATTTACTCATCTAAGTAACTCTACCGGGGCTATAGACGTCTGCTAGCAACAAAGCTCTATCTGGTTGCCTATGAGGAAATGACATCAACTATGTAGGTTAATATCAGTCACTAGTTTGTTCAACTAATTATTAATCACGTGCACCCACTTAAACTAAATGAGAAAATTCATGCACCTTATTGAATACATTATGTCTCAAGTTGGATAATGATTTGTAGCAAAGATAGTTAGAAGTTATGAATTTATTTCCTTTAGTTTTCTTTAATGGTTTTAATTTAATTGTTTTGTTTGGTTGCTAGTTGTTATGATGTTCACAACACGCCCCATTTTACTTAGCAAAATGAGGACCCCAGCTGTGGCTGTAAAGTTTGTTTATGTGTGGGTCTACTGGGTGGTAAAAGGGAAAAGGGAAGTGAATGTTACAAAACTTGTTGAAAATAAAGAAAAATAACATTAAGTACCAGAGCATAATAGAGGTGAATTCCTTGTCAAAAATGAGTAAGGGTTTCTTTTTGAACCATTTTAAAATTCCCAATATTTTGTAAGATATGAGTGTTTTTGGTAAAATGTACTATGGGAGGGTTTGAATGTTGCATATACAAATTTAGTTTGTATGTCAAGTCATTGTATGAATCGCATAAAATAGTCATTAGCTTTGGTATATTTCGATACTTGTATGCATTTTGTTAACGCTTTATCCTTACATATAGATCAGTCTTGACAGAATTTAGAGGTGAAATGGGTAATCGGTTAGGTCTGTCAGATGTATCTTAAGTTTGTATGTTTGGTAAAGGGAAACATACAAGGAGATATACAAAGCTATATACATATCGCAGACCCGAGGAAATATGAAATATGGTTTTATCGGGGTATGTTTCGTGCTTTGTATGTGTATGTTTTGGATACATACATTTTAGTATACATACAATGCAGAACTCAAAGAAAATTAAAATCTGGTTAAAATGATGCATTGTGACTTAAGTTATATTAAAAGATGCATTTCACAGCATATACAGGTTGAAGTCGGAAAGTAAATGAACTGTGGTTTATAAAGATGAAGGGTCCGAAAGAAGGATACAAATGAGTTTGTATTGTTGCAAGTATGGGCCTAATTAGTGTTGTCATTGATGTCAACGTACTCCTGTTGCATGAATGATAAGAATTGGATGAGTTGTGTGCTAAGGATATTGAGAAAATTAGTATCAATTAGGAACAGTGAAGAACAATGATGATAGTAAGGCAATAGTCCAAGATAGGAAGAGGATCTGAGGATGCAGATTAAAGGGTTTATAGATATGAGTATTAAGGTAGTCTAGTAGAGATTTCAAAGGTCCACATGTAGATCTGAAGAAATTGTGGCCGCTCATGTAAAACTGATTCTGGTAGGTGTTCAGAGGTGAAAGAGTGTAACAGAAAGGTCTGGTGAGATCCGGAAATGAATTTTTCTGTTCTACGGATTTGAGGTCGTGTTGAGGAAGTCTTTGTGGAGTGTCAACTAGATTGGTTTGTGGTTTGAAGGTCCACAAGCATCTATTCCAAAGTGACAGTAATGACAGACTGTGTTTTTGAGGTTTCAGATGAAGGAGAGAAGGATTTTAGTAAGCATAAGAAGTGTGGATGTTCTTGGTGATTCAGGAAATATTGTGGTGGTCTTTGGATCGTGTCCAGCTCATGTTGGTGGTTTGCACTAGAGTTGGAGCTCACAATTGAAGAGTAACTTCTGAATGATGGTGTTCTTCCTAAAATAGGTCGACCAGATGAGTTGTGCATCTTACAGATGATCTTATGGATGTTTGCTGACTTAGATGATCATTCCCAAGTTGATGCCTTGTATAAATAACAGATTATGAAGTCTTTTTGAAGTTGTCCTTGTGGAGATGTGTGTGTGGTAGAGAGGAGGAGAGCAGAAAGCAGAGCAGAAGTATTGGGCTTAACTGGAACTGATTCAAGCATGGTGAAGATGCTATTCTCTAGTTCATGTATGTGATAGCTTTTGTAGACAGTGTGTCTCTTGTAGGTAGTGAGCCTCTTGTGAGTAGTGTGCTCGGGCAGTGAGCCCTAATTGGCATGTGCCATTTGTTCTTTCTATTTTTCTAATAGAGAATACATTCTTGGGTTAATCACCCCGTAGTTTTTCCCTTAACCAAGTTTTCCACGTCAAAATCTTGGTGTCTTATGTGTTGATATGTTTCTGCTCTTAATTTGTTGCATTGTGTTTTCATGATTAAGTTATTATTATTTTGTTGAATTGCTAAGTAGAGTTAAGTGTGAAACAAGAAGAAAGTTTTGCACAACTGATTCAGCCCCCCCTCTTAGTTGTGTGCCCTAAGTCTAACAATTGGTATCAGAGCCAAGTTCCTCTAAAAGGAGCTTAACCGCTTGAGGAGATCCAGGATGTCATCTTACAAGAAGGATAGCCCAAAGTTTGATGGAACAAACTTTAATCTATGGAAAGGTCACATGAAGTGTCACTTGCAATGCATGGGAATGACATACTAGAACATGGTTACAACACAGTATGTACCTCCACAGGGTGGTCCGAAATCCCAAAGTGAAATCACATATGCTAAAAATAATCTGCGGACTATGGAAGCTCTTCTAAGCACATTATCTTATTTAGAACTCTCAAATGTTATTGACCTACCAACTGCTTTTGAGATCTAGCAAAAACTGGAACTTTTGCATGAAGGAGACAAGTATGTTAAAAGTGCTAGGCTACAGAATCTGAAAGGGAGATTTGAAAATCTGAAGATGAGAGATGATGAAAAAATTACTACTTTTATGCCAAGAGTAAATGAGATTGTGGAATTAGAAATGGTGGTGGAATCTTGAATGAAGATGAGATTGTTGGCAAAGTTCTCAGATCCCTTCCTGCTTCCTATAAAATCAAGGCTGCTGCAATTGAAGAATTTAGAGCTCACACAACCATCACAAGAGATCAATTGGTTGGTAAATTGGCTGCATTTGAAATGGCCGAGTTTGGAGACGAACCCCCAAAGACTGAATCTACATTCAAAGCCAGTGCCTCTGTAAAAGGTAAACAAAGGTTTGATCAGGGAGAGAACTCTTCAAGGAAACCATCATGGTATGAAAAAGCAAGAAAAGATCTTGAAGAAGAAGTAGAAATTGCTCAACTTGAAGCTCTTATTGCAAAAAGACTACAAACAGGATCTGGTAAGTATGAAGGGAAATTGCCTTTTAAGTGTTTTAATTGCAATAAGATTGGTCATTTTGCCTCAAGGTGTCCAGAAAGATTCTCATGACCAAATTCTAACAGATCAAGATTCCAAAAGAATTGTTACTATGCTCATGAAGGAGACGATGGAGTAACAGATGATGAATCAGAGATAGCAGACAAATCCAAAAGTGACTGGGGGTTCATTGCCATCAAGGAAGAAGATCCAATGCCCTCTGAATCTATCAACCATAAAGTTGTAGAAAGAGCCCTGGCTGCCCAAGTTGAAGAAAAAGATGATTGGGTCATTAACAGTGGATGCTCTCACCATATGACAGGTGACAAGAATAAGTTCATAGATTTGGAAAGGTTTGAAGGAGGAGTAATAAAGTTTGGTGATAATTCTGCTGGTAGAATCAGAGGTAGAGGAACTATTTCTTTTGATGGAAAGAACAAAACCAGTAATGTACTATATGTTGAAGGATTGAATCACAATCTTCTTAGTGTTGGTCAGTTGGTGGACAAAGGCTATGATCTCAGATTCAAGAATGGAAAATGCAAGATCTTTGAAAGTTCTAGAACAAAAATTGCATCCGATACTCAAACTAAAGGTAATATCTTCCACTTAGTTGGTACTGGTAAAAGTTGCTTATTTGTTCAAGTTGATCAGAGTTGGTTATGGCATAGGAGGATGTGTCATGTGAATTTTGATAATATTATCAAGATAAGCAATACTCAAGCTGTAAGAGATCTTCCAAAATTAGTGAAACCTACTAATAGCTTGTGCAAAGAATGTCAGTTGGGTAAGCTAAGTAGAGTCACATTCAAAAGTAAGGAATTGTCTTCTACTGAATTATTAGACCTAGTTCATACTAATCTCTGTGGTCCGGCAAGAATTAGGAGCATACAAGGTGATAGATACTTTATGTTGCTAATTGATGATTATTCCTAGATGATGTGGGTGACCTTTCTAAAGGAGAAATCAAAAGCACTTGAGAAGTTCAAAATATTCAAGGCTATGGTAGAGAATGAAACTGTGTTAACATTGAAATGTCTGAGGTCTGATAGAGGTGGAGAATTCACATCCGGTGAGTTCATAGACTTCTGTGAGAAACATGGAATAAAGAGACAGTTGTCTGCCCCTAGGACTCCACAGCAGAATGGAGTAGTTGAGAGAAAGAACCAAACCATCTAGGAAGCATCTAGGACCATCATGATGGAAGCAAATGTTTCTCAGATCTATTGGAGAGAAGCTGTCAGCACTGCAGTCTATACCCTCAATCGAGTTCAAATCAGAAGCAATACTGGTAAGACTCCTTATGAACTTTGGTTTGGCATAACTCCTACTGTGAGGTATTTCAAAGTTTTTGGTAGCAAATGTTACATTAAAAGAGATGAAGATCTAGGAAAGTTTGATGCTAGAAGTGATGAAGGAATATTCTTGGGTTACTCTACTCAAAGCAAAGCATACCAGTGTTATAACAAGAGACTAAGAAAGGTTATAGAAAGTACAAATGTGAAGGTTGATGAAGGAATTGAAAAACCCTCAAGGTTTTATGAATATGATGAAGATGATCAGGATGGTGTTATGATTCAAGGAGCCCAAGCCCCTTCTAAAAATTAGATTCAAACTGATCCGACAAATCAGGAAGAAGAGTTGAGCCTCAATGAGTCTAGTCTAGAATCAGAAGTGCAAGAAACTCCAAATGTTCCAAAGTATGTAAGACTAAACCACTCCAAAGATCAGATCATAAGAGACAAAAGCAAAGGTGTACAAACTAGAAGAAAAATTGCTCAAGATTCAAATGAGTATTGCCTAATTTCAAAGATTGAGCCTAAGACAGTGAATGAAGCTTGCAATGATGAAAACTGGACTAAAGCAATGGAGGAAGAGCTGATGCAAATTGAGAAATATCACACTTGGGATCTTGTTCCTAGACCTAGAAACAAGAATGTGATTGGAACAAAATGGGTCTTCCGGAACAAACTGAATGAAGTTGGTGAAGTAATCAGAAATAAAGCCAGATTGGTCTGTAAGGGTTATTCTCAAATAGAAGGAGTTGATTTTGAAGAAACTTTTGCTTTGGTGGCAAGAATTGAAGCAGTCAAACTATTTCTTGCTTTTGCTGCCTTCAAAGATTTTAAAGTGTATCAGATGGATGTCAAGTCTGCCTTTCTGAATGGTGACTTGGAAGAAGAAGTGTACATTGAGCAACTGGATGGTTTTCAGTTGTCTGATCATGGTGATATGGTCTACAAGTTGAAGAAGGCACTGTATGGATTGAAGCAAGCCCCAAGAGCTTGGTATGAAGGATTGGACAAGCATCTTTTGAATATTGGTTTCAATAAAGGTACTGCTGACAATAACTTATATTTCAAAATTGATCATGAAAACATCTTGATTGTTGAAGTGTTTGTTGATGATATCATTTTTAGAGGAAGAGATAGTATGTGTAAAACTTTTGCAAATCAAATGAAAAGTAAGTTTGAGATGTCCATGCTTGGTGAAATGAATTTCTTCTTGGGTCTGCAAATCACTCAAACAAAGAAAGGAATTTTTATTTCTCAGACCAAATATGTGAAAGAATTGTTGAAGAAATTTGGGATGGAAGATTCAAAGCCAATGAATACTCCCATGGCAACCGGATGTAAGTTGAGAAAAGATGATGACTCTCCTAAGGAAGTTTAGACAAAGTACAGGTCAATGATTGGAGGATTGTTGTATCTCACTCAAACTAGACCAGACATTATGCAAGTTGTTGGTCTTGTTGCTAGATTCCAAACTGATCCTAGAGAATCTCATGTCATGGCAATCAAGAGGATTTTTAGATATCTAGAAGGGACAGTTGAATATGGTCTGTGGTATCCTAGAGATCATGATTTCTCTCTTCATGCATATACAGATGTTGATTGGATAGGAGATGTGGATGACCGGAAGAGTACCAGTGGTGGAGCATTCTTTTTAGGCAAGAGATTGGTGAAGCAGAATATATTGCAGCAGCAGGGAGTTGCACTCAAGTTTTATGGATGAAATAGATGCTAAGAGATATCAAAGTAGAATATGAGGAGCCTATCACAATTTTCTGTCATAATTCAAGTGCAATAAACATATCTAAGAATCTGGTGTTGCATTCAAAGACTAAACATATATCCATCAAGTTTCACTTCTTGAGAGAGCAAGTGAATAAGAATGAAGTCAGATTGGAGTTTGTGGCCTCCAAGGATCAGATTGCAGACATCTTTACTAAACCTCTTCCTAAGGACTCTTTTGAGTATCTCAGGGAGAAGCTAGGGGTTATTGCCCCTTCGGTGATGAACTAAGATGCACTGAGCTGCATCAGTCTGGTGGATATCACAGTCATATCTTGTGATTCAGATTGATGATGGGGAGCTACTACTCAGGGGGAGCAGCAGGTATGATTCTAAAGTGTTGGAATTACAAGTATGCACCCTTTTCCATTGATGTCAAAGGGGGAGAGAAGACATGTGAAAAACAAGTGGTTGCTGATCAAAGGGGGAGTAGTAAAAAGACATGTGAATGGTTGTTGCTGATAGGGGGAATTGTGACAGTAAGGAGAAGTTCTTATCTTGATGGTTAAAATAGTTTTTCACATCATATGTTGCCATCAATGACAAAGGGGGAGATTGTTGCAAGTATGGGCCTAATCAATATTGTCATTGATGTCAACATACTCCTCTTGCATTAATGATAAGAATTGGATGAGCTGTGTGCTGAGGATATTGAGAAAATTATTATCAATCAAGAACAATGAAGAACAATGATGACAGTAAGGCAATAGTCCAAGATAGGAAGAGGATCTGAGGATATGGATTAAAGGGTTTATAGATATGAGTCTTAAGGTAGTCCAGTAGAGATTTTAGAGGTCTGCATGTAGATCTAAAGAAATTATGGCCGCTCATGTAAAACTGGTTCCGGTAGGTGTTCAGAGGTGACAGAGTGTAATAGAAAGGTCCGGTGAGATCCAGAAATCAATTTTCCTATTCTACGGATTTGAGGTCATGTTGAGGAAGTCTTTGTGGAGTGTCAACTTGATTGGTTCGTGGTTTGAATGTCCACAAGAATCTATTCCGTTGTGACAGTAATGACAGACTGTGTTCTTGAGGTTCTGGATGAAGGAGAGAAGGATTTCAAGAAGCAGAAGAAGTGTGGATGTTCTTGGTGATTTAGGAAATCTTGTGGTGGTCTTTAGATTGTGTCCAACTTGTGTTGGTGGTCCACGTTGGAGTTGGAGCTCGCAATTGAAGAGTAACTTCTGGATGATGGTGTTCTTCCTAAAACAAGCCGACCAGATGAGTTATGTATCTTGCGAATGATCTTATGGATGTTTGCCGACTTAGATGATCATTCCCAAGTTGATGCCTTGTATAAATAAGGGATTGCAAAGTCTTTTTGAAGTTGTCTTTGTGGAGATGTGAGTGTGGTAGAGAGGAGGAGAGTGGAAAGCAGACAAGAAGTATTGGGCTTAAATGGAACTGATTCAAGAATGGTGAAGATGCTATTCTCTAGTTCATGTATGTGATACCTTTTGTAGACAGTGTGTCTCTTATAGGTAGTAAGCCTCTTGTGAGTAGTGTGCTCGGCCAGTGAGCCCTAATTGGCATGTGCCATTTGTTCTTTCTATTCTTCTAACAGAGAATACATTCTTGGGTTAATCACCACGTGGTTTTTCCCTTAACTGGGTTTTCCATGTCAAAATCTTGGTGTCTTATGTGTTGATATGTTTCTGCTCTTAATTTGTTGCATTGTGTTTTCATGATTAAGTTATTATTATTCTGCTAAATTGCTAAGTGGAGTTAAGTGTGAAATAAGAAGAAAGTTTTGCACAACTGATTCACCCCCCCTCTCAGTTGTGTGCCCTAAGTCTAACATGTATGTAGCTAGGTTTGTATCTAAAGGTGATACAAGTATTGTTGTATCTCAGAGATATAATCAAAAAAGTAAAGTGGGTCCCACCACTTGCATATCGGGCTTGTATAATAACAATGTATATCATTGATATACAAGTCGATGTACAAATAAGAGATACAAGCTAAATACGAAAAGGAAGTTAAGTATAGAAAAGTCTTTGTATGTTTGGAGCGATTGTATGTCTATGATATACATGTTGCAAGGTGTGGCCCTTGGTCTCTTTGTTTAATGTTGTACTACGGTGGTTTGTGACAAGGGCTTAACTACCTCCCATGCTTGTTAAGTCAAGTGGTTGTATCAGGCATTAATAGGTCAATCTTTTGGTGCAACGGCAGCTAACAATTGGTATCAAAACTAAGTTCCTCTAAAAGAGCTTAACCACTTGAGGAGATCCAGGATGTCATCCTACAAGAAGGATAGTCTGAAGTTTGAAGGAACCAATTTTAATCTCTGGAAAAGTCACATGAAATGTCACTTGCAATGTATGGGAATGCAGTACTGGACCATGGCTTCAACAAAGTATACTCCTCCACAAGGTGGCCCGAAGTCCCCAAATGAAATCACAAATGCTGAAAATAATCTGTGGACTAAAAAAGCTCTTCTAAGTGCCTTGTCTGATTCAGAGCTTTCAAATGTTGTTGACCTACAAACTGCTTTTGAGATTTGGGAAAAACTGGAACTTCTACATGAAGGAGACAAGTATGTTAAATGTCCAAGGCTATAGAGTCTAAAAGGGAAATTTGAAAATCTGAAGTTATGCCAAGAGTAAATGAGCTTGTTTGTGGCATTAGATGTGCTGGTGGAGTCTTGGATGGAGATGAGATTGTTGGTAAAGTTCTCAAATCCCTTCCTGCTTCTTATAAAATCAAGGTTTCTACCATTGAAGAATTCAAATCCCATACAACTGTCACAAGAGATCAATTGGTTGGTAAATTGGCTGCATTTGAATTGACCAAGTTTGGAGATGACCCCCCCAAGACTGAATCTGCATTCAAAGCCAGTGCCTCTATAAAAGGTAAACAAAGATTTTATCCTAGAGAGAACACTTCAAGGAAACTATCATGGTATGAAAAAGCAAGAAAAGACCTAGAAGAAGAAGTAGAAACTACTCAACTTGAAGCCCTTATTGCAAAAAGACTACCAAGAGGATCTAGTAAGTATGAAGGAAAATCGTCTTTTAAGTGTTTTAACTGCAATAAGATTGATCATTTTGTCTCAAGATGTCCGGAAAGATTTTCAAGGCCAAATCCCAATAGATCAAGGTTCCAAAAGAATTGTTACTATGTTCATGAAGAAGATGATAATGAAGGAGTAACATATGATGAATCAGAGATAGGAAATAAATCCGAAAGTGATTGGGTGTTTATTGCCATCAAGGAAGAAGATCCAATGCCCTCTGAATCTATCAATCATAAAGTTGTAGAAAGAGCTCTGGCTGCCCAAGTTGAAGAAAAGGATGATTGGGTCATTGATAGTGGATGCTCTCACCATATGATAGGAGAAAAAAAAAAGTTCATAGATTTGGAAAGGTATGAAGGAGTGATAAAGTTTGGTGATAATTCTACTGGTAGAATTAGAGGTAGAGGAACTATTTCTTTTGATGGAAGGAATAAAACCGGTAATGTATTGTATGTTGAATGATTGGAGCACAATCTTCTCAATGTTGGATAGTTGGTGGACAAAGGCTATGATCTCCGATTCAAGAATGGAAAATGCAAGATCTTTGAAAGTTCCAGAATAGAGATTGCATCTAGTACTCAAATAAAAGGTAATATCTTCCATTTAGTTGGTACTGGTAAAAGTTGTCTATTTGTACAAATTGATCAGAGTTGGTTATGGCATAGGAGGATGTGTCATGTGAATTTTGATAATATCATCAAGATAAGCAATACTGATGCTGTAAGAGATCTTCCAAAATTGGTGAAACCTACAAATAGTTTGTGCAGAGAATGTTAGTTAGGTAAACAAAGCAGAGTCTCATTCAAAAGAAAGGAACAATCTTCTACCAGATTATTTGACTTAGTTCATACTGATTTATGTGGTCCGGCAAGAATCAGAAGTGTGCAAGGTGATAGATACTTCATGTTATTAATTGATGACTACTCCTGGATGATGTGGGTAACTTTTTTGAAAGAGAAATTAGAAGCTCTTGAGAAATTTAAAATATTCAAGGCTATGCTAGAGAATGAAACCAGATTAAAATTAAAATGTCTGAGGTTGATAGAGGTGGAGAATTCACATTCGGTGAGTTCATAGAATTCTGTGACAAACATGGAATAAAGAGACAGTTGTTTGCTCCTAAGACTCCACAGCAGAATTGAGTAGTGGAGAGAAAGAACCAGACCATCCAAGAAGCATCTAGGACAATGATGATGGAAGCAAAAGTTCCTCAGATCTATTGGGGAGAAGTTGTCAGCACTGCAGTCTATACTCTCAATTGAGTACAAATTAGAAGCAATACTGGTAAGACTCCTTATGAACTTTGGTTTGGCATCACTCCTACTGTGAGGTATTTTAGAGTTTTTGGTAGAAAATATTACATTAAAAGAGATGAAGATCTAGGAAAGTTTGATGCTAGAAGTGATTAAGGAACATTCTTGGGTTACTCTACTCAAAGCAAAGCATACCGGTGTTATAACAAGAGACTGAGAAAGATAATAGAAAGTACAAATGTGAAGGTTGATGAAGGAATTGAAAACCCTCAAGGTTTTATGAATATGATGAAGATGATAAGAATAGTGTTCTGATTCAAGGATCCCAAGCATCTTCTAGAAGTTAGATTCAAACTGATCTGGTAAATCAAGAAGAAGAGATGAGTTTTAATGAGCCTGATCAGGAATCAGAAGTGCAAAAAACTCCCAAAGTTCCTAGGTATGTAAGACTGAACCACTCTGAAGATCAGATCATAGGTGATAAAAGCAAAGGTGTACAAACAACAAGGAGAATTGCTCAAGATTCAGATGAGTATTGTCTAATTTCAAAGATTGAACCTAAGACAGTGAATGAAGCTTGCAATGATGAAAATTAGACTAAAGCAATGGAAGAAGAGCTGATACAAATTGAGAAAAATCACACTTGGGATCTTCTTCCCAGACCTAGAAACAAGAATGTGATTGGAACAAAATGGGTCTTCTAGAACAAACTGAATGAAGTTGGTGAAATAATCAGAAATAAAGCCAGATTGGTCTGCAAGGGTTACTCCCAAATAGGAGTTGATTTTGAAGAAACTTTTGCTCCGGTGGCAAGAATTGAAGTAGTCAGATTATTTCTTGCTTTTGCTGCCTTCAAGGACTTCAAAGTATATCAAATGGATATCAAGTCTACTTTTCTGAATGGTGACTTGGAATAAGTATACATTGAGCAATCAGATGGATTTCAATTGTTTGATCATGGTGATATGGTCTGCAAGTTGAAGAAAGTACTATATGGACTAAAGCAAGCCCCAAGAGCTTGGTATGAAAGATTGGATAAGCATCTTTTGAAGATTAGTTTCAATAAAGGTATTGCTGACAGTAATTTGTATTTCAAAATTGATCATGAAAGCAACTTGATTGTTGAAGTTTTTGTTGATGATATCATTTTTGGAGGAAGAGATAGTATGTGTAAAAATTTTGCAAAACAAATGAAAAGTGAATTTGAGATGTCCATGCTTGGGGAAATGAATTTCTTCTTGGGTCTACAAATCACTCAAACAAAGAAAGGAATCTTCTTTTCTCAGACCAAATATGGGAAAGAATTGTTGAAGAAATTTGGGATGGAAGACTCAAAACCAATGAATACTCCCATGGCAACCAGATGTAAATTGAGAAATGATGATGACTCTCCTAAGGCTGATCAGAAAAAAGTATAGGTCAATGATTGGAGGATTGTTGTATCTCACTCAAACTAGACCTGACATTATGAATGCTATTGGTCTTGTTGCTAGATTTCAAGCTAATCCTAGAGAATCTCATGTCATGGAAATCAAGAGGATTTTTAGATATCTAAAAGGGATAGTTGAGTATGGATTGTGGTATACCAGAGGTCATGATTTCTCTCTTCATCTATTTATAGATGCGGATTGGGCAGGAGATGTGGATGACCAGAAGAGTACCAGTGGTGGAGCATTCTTTTTGGGGAAGAGATTGGTTTCTTGGCTGAGCAAGAAACAAGAGGCAATATCTCTATCCACTGCAGAAGCAGAATATATTGCAGTAGTAGGTAGTTGCACTCAAGTTTTGTGGATGAAGCAAATGTTAAGAGACATAAGAGTGGAGTATGAGGAGCCTATCACAATCTTCTGTGATAATTCAAGTGTAATAAATATATCTAAGAATCCAGTGTTGCATTCAAAGACTAAACATATATCCATCAAGTTTCAATTTTTGAGAGAGCAAGTGAACAAGAATGAAGTCACATTGGAGTTTGTGCCTTCCAAGGATCAGATTGTAGACATCTTTACTAAACCTTTACCTAAGGACTCCTTTGAGTATCTCAAGGAGAAGTTAGGGGTTATTGCCCCTCTGATGATGAACTAATATGCACTGATGTGCATCAATCTGGTGGATATCACAGTCATATCTTGTGGTCCAGATTAATGATTGGGAGATGCTAGTCAGGGGGAGCAGCTAGTATGATTCTGAAGTGGTGGAATTGCAAGTATGTGCCCTTTTCCATTGATGTCAAAGGGGGAGAGAAGACATGTGAAAAATAAGTGGTTGCTGATTAAAGGGGGAGCAATAAAGGAAGAGAAGACATGTGAATGGTTGTTGGTGATAGGGGGAGTTTTGTTAGTAAAGAAAAGTTCTTGTCTTGATGGTCTAAACAGTTTTTCACATCATATGTTGCTATCAATGACAAAGGGAGAGATTGTTGCAAGTATGGGCCTAACCAGTGTTGTCATTCATGTCAACATACTCTTGTTCCATTAGTGATAAGGATTGGATGAATTGTTTGCTGAGGATATTGAGAAAATTGGTCATATCAGGAACATAGAAGAACAGTGAAGAAAGTAAGGTAAAGATCCAAGATAAGATGAGTATCAAAGGATGCAGTTCAAAGGGTTTGTAGATATGTGTCTTAAGGTGAGCCAGTAAAGATTTCAGAGGTCTGTATGAAGATCTGATGAAGTTATGACCACTCAAGTAAAATCAGTTCCGGTAGGTGTTTAGAGGTGACACAGTGATACAGATAGCTCTGGTGAGATCTGAAAATGTATTATCCTATTTTGTGGATTTGGTGGAGTGTTTAGGAAGTCCTTTTGAAGTGTCAACTCGATTGGTTCATGGTCTGGAGGTCCGCAAGCATCTATTTCTTTGTGACAGTGATGAGAGACTGTGTTCTTGAGGTTCTAGATGAAGGAGAGAAGGATTTCAGTAAGAAGATATAGTGTGGATGTTCTTTGTGATTCAGGAAAGCCTGTGGAGGTCTTTGGATCATGCCCAATTTGTGTTGGTGGTCCCCATTAGAGTTTGAGCTCACAATTGAAGAATTACTTCCAGATGATGTTGTTCTTCCTAAGACTGGCCAACCGGATGAGTTACACATCCTACGTATGTTCTTGTAGATGTTTGCTGACTTAGATGATTATTCCTAAGTCAATGTCTTGTATAAATAAGGGATTGTAAAGTCATTTCAAAAGTATCTCGCAGAGATGAGTCTGTGGTAGCGAGGAGGAGAGCAAAAGGCAGAGCAGAAGTATTGAGCTTAAATGGAATTTATTCAAGCATGGTGAAGATGATATTCTCCAGTTCATGTTTGTGATACTTATTATTTTGTAGACAGTGTGTCTCTTGTAGGCAGTGGGCCTCTTGTGAGTAGTGTGCTCGGGTAGTGAGCCCTAATTGGCATGTGCCATTTGTTCTTTCTATTCTTCTAACAAAGAATACAATCCTGGGTTAATCACCCTGTGGTTTTTCCCTTAACTGGGTTTTCCATGTCAAAATCTTGGTGTCCTATGTGTTAATGTGTTTCTACTCTTGATTTAATGTATTATGTTTCCATGATTCATTTATCATTATGCTAAAGTGGATTTAAGTGTTTAATTGGAAGAAAGATTTGTACAACTGATTCACCCCCCTCTCAGTTGTCTACCCTAAATCTAACAACTGGTATCAGAGCCAAGGTCACAGGTTCAAACCCTGCACTTGCGCTAGGGGGATTGTTACAAGGTGTGGACCCTGGTCTCCTTGTTCAATGCTACACTGCGGTGGTTTGCGACAAGGGCTTAACCACCTCCCGTCCTTTTTAAGTCAAGTGGTTGTATCGAGCAATAATAGGTCGATCTTTTGGTGCAACGATAGCTAACAATACATAGTCAAGATATACAACGAAATAAAGGCATCACGAGAGATATAGATTAAAAAGGAGGTTTGTATAAGATTGTTTGTATGTGCGCTTATACAAGATAACATACAAAGAGTGATATACAAGCAAAGATACAAGTATGGACAAAAGAAAAGGGAAATAGCATTAGTCATGGTTGTTTGCATCTATGTTTGTATGTTAAAAAGATACAAAGATAGCATACAAAGGATAACATACAAAGAAACATACAAGGAAAATGGGATGTATGCATAAGTGAACTAACGGTAAAAAGTTCAAAAATTAAACACTGAAATAGAAGATCAAAGCTTTTGGCGCATTAATTACTACAATTAATGCCGAGCTAACTTAAAAAGAGTAAAATTTAGGGGCATTAGGGTAAATTTAAATGCATTTTACTTTCAGATATACATTGTTAAGAGTTAAAGTTGTAGAAGAAAGAATTGTTACAGTGATTTGAATAGAACTCATCAGAGCGAAGGAATTACAGTAGCTGGATGAAAGGAAAATGGTAAAATTAAGACAACGACTGAAGTCAAGAATTCAAAGAAATACAGGTATTTATCTCAAAATGCCGTTACATTTCAAATGGTAAAATGCATGTAAATTTTAGTAATTTCATTATAAAACATAGGCATTTGTTAAATCACTATTTTAATTGTTAATTAGCTAGGTAGAGCTTAACAAATGTGAAAGTTAAAATAGAAAGGAAAAAATGGGTTAGGGTAAAATGGTAAAAAGCAGAAATTCATAGTAAAACCCTAGACAGGAAAGTAAAACAAAAGGTTAAAAGCTACATTTTCTACAGGATGGCCCCAAAGTAGAAAAAGGTAGATACCAGGGGTGAGGTGAAAAAGGAGAGGAAACCGTGTAAAGAGATAGAGAAGGAAGAGTTACCCTTGCACAGAGGATATTTGACATTGATTAGTTACACTGGGGTGGGGACAGATACAAACATTGGAAATTATGAAGCAAATGATGTTTTACAGAAAATCACAACTGTAGATGCTACACCAGATATGAAATGTATATGGGAGAGTGGACTATATAGGGCTGCGGGTTTTCCATTGGCTATGGAGGCTAGAGATTTGTGTTTAGATTGTGTAACTCTATATGATTTATCAACCAGGAAGATAATGTTTTATGATAGACTTATTGCTGATTTATCTACAGAGGGGATTGCAAGGACATTTGGAGTAGAAATCAATGAGGAAATGAGAGATATTGATATTGATCAATATAATGAGGATTTTTAGAGTAATGAGAGGAACTGCAAGGAAAAAATATTCTATAGTTTGTACAGCCCAGAAAACAAGCCAAAGGCTGTAGCCAGAGTACATAAGAACTTGATGAGAATATACTTCAAAGAGGAAATTTACTTGATGATCACAATGCTGAGTAGATTGGTAGGACTGAGAGATGGCACCAAATGTGAGCCATGGATGTTTACTGTTATTGAGTTCATGAGAGAAGGAGGAAAAGAACAAGGACAGATCCACTGGGCCACATCAATAAGTATAGCTATATGGAAACAGGCCATGATAAGAAAACAGAAGTTGTTGCCTTTTTATTTGTCTTCATATGTATTGTATTCATGTGCGGCAGAAGTTAAACCTTTCATACATGGGATAGAAAGGGTGGGGACCTTAGGAAGTAATCTGGGATAGAAATTGGTGTATGAACATTATCTAGACTTACAAGAAGAAAATGCAATGAAGAAGTATGCTTTGGTTAATGATGTGTTTTATACCTACATGGTTAGAATTTTGAGAGAGGAACATGACAAGATGATATCAAAAGATGCAAAAGATACAATTGGGTTGCATAGCTCTTGGTACATTCAATTTCCACATTTTACCTGTATTAGAACTGAAGGATTTGAAGGAAAGCCTTTCATGTTACCCTAGTATCCTTTTGACAAATTGATTATTTTAGAATTTTCAAGATAGAATTTAAATGCCTTTAAAATGTATAAGAGGAAGTTTAGCAGAGGTAATCTTAAGTTACCTTGGGTCATTGGAAGGCACTCCTGTTACAGTGAGGAAGTTGCCAAATATTCAAAGCAAGAATTAAGATACTATGGGTTTCAAGAATTTGATTTAGCTAGAAGGTTTGATCCTTTTCATAGGATCCAGAATATAGTTGACAAGAAGTATAAGCATCAGATACATATTGAAGATTTCTGGTCTGATTGTAAGAATGGTAAAGAAGTGAGGAAAAGGGCCCATAAGAGATTAACAATTGAGCGAATGAGAACCATGGGTGACATATATGTTCCTCTAGAGGTTCAAGAACATGGTAAACTGCTGCATCACAGTTATGTAGAGGCCAGGCTGGCTCCTATTACAGAGCCTAATTGGTCACAGCCTTGGAACACATCTCTGGACATATTTTCCAAACTTGTTATTTTGTTTTCCAAGACATGGTTAATGGATAGGATTGAAGAACTCAAGGCCGAGGGGAGACAAATCACATACCCTAAGAAGGGGAGGAAGAGAGTAAGAGAACCTAATGATGATCCCCAGTGTTTCTATGAGAAGAACAGAAAGATTGTAGAGGCTAAAATCATAGAGAAAGATAAGAATGCTACTCTAATGGATCCCTATGCACTAAGAATAATAGTAGCAGTGTCATCAGATACTTTTGTAGATCCAAAATCACTAAGTCATGAAATTACTGCAGAAGAGGCACAGACTTTTAAGGAAACAACAAGGCAACAAGTTAGAAAGACAATCCCAATAAGTTTATCAAAAGGGGAGCCTTCTAAAATAAGTGAAGTAATTGGAGCACCGCAAGTAGGTGCAAAATTGAGTAGTATACCTAGTGCCTCCACTTCATCAAAAAAGAGACAAACATATGTTCAAGTGAAGACAGAGTTGGCTAATGAAATGTTGCAAGAGTCAGAAACACATAAAGCCAAACAAAATATTGAAATTGTTCACATTGGGAGTGACAGCAGTGAAAGTGAAGAAAGGGAAATGTATGTTGGGAAAGAAATTGAAATAGAAGAGGAATCTAGTGAATTCCTAAGTGAAGAAGAAGAAATAAACACTATGACTAAAATGGAGATTGAATAAGGCCCAGAGCATGAAAAAGAAAAGGTACAGGAAGAATTAGGGATAGTGGATCCATTTGGTACCTTAGTATGTCCTGAAATCATCAAGGATGTGCAAGAAGAGGCACATAAGATTGAAGAAGCAAAAGAGGAAACATGAATGAGCATTTTAGGTGTAAATGTCTTGAACATATTGAATATGTATGATGAACAAAGTGAGGAAGAGAAGAACATAGAAAGCATACAAGAACAAGAAAAGGAAGTAAAAGAAGAAGATACAATGGTAGGATCCCCTCCACATACAGAGCAAATACAGAAGGAAGGTGAAGATACAAGGGATGCAACGAGTACAGAAGATGCAACCAAGAGGCCTGAAGAGGAAGATCATACAAGAAATGTTGAAGAAGGTAAAACTAAAGAAAAAATAGAGGATATAAACAAGATAAATATAGAACAAACACACAAGGATGAGGAAGATCAGGAAAAAGAAACATCAAAAGGGGAAGGTCCTAAAGAAGAAGATGAGCCTGGAGGGGACACAAAAATTGAAGAAGAGGAAAATGAGGGTAAGTCTAAACAAAAAAATGATCCCATGATACAAGAGGAAGCACCTCAACAGTAGCCTCCACCTCAACAACACCAGGAACCACCTCAATAGAAACAATAGGAACAGCAGCAACAGGAAGAAGTAGAAATAGAGAGGCCTCATGAAGAAGTGATTGATGAAGTTAAAACTACAAAAGGCACCAAAGAAATTCCTACCTGGCTAGGAGAGGAGATAAGAAAAGAAAAGAAAGAGGTACAATTGGTACCAATTGATATTAAGAGTTTATTAGGTAATACTACTCTAAGAAAGGAAATAAGAAAAGCCAGAACAATGTTAGCTATACAAAGAGGTCTAGATGGATCTAACATGCTGAACCTAACAATACCAAAGAAAAAAAAGCAAAAGGTGAAATAAACTTTGATGAGTATAAAATACTAAATTTTGACCATGGGCATATTACATGGGAGCAATACACCACTGAGTGGGAGGATATGCACCAAGTGACAGCAGAGATGCTGAGAAAAGACAAAGACAAGCAAGAATATTTGAAAGGATACATTGTCCAGCTGCAACAATTTATTAGAGGGATATTTGATCCCAATACAATAGTCCTAGAACTGCCCAGTGACATAGCAGTTATATCCAAAGAAGAAATAAAGGACATGGAAAATAAAAGGCTTAAAGCCAAAGTATTTGATGAATGGTTTAAAGATTTTATGCAAGAAGGTGAGTAAGTAATAAAATAGGCAGTGAAAAGTTGGGAAGTGGTTGCAAGAGAAAGGAGCAAATGTAGTATACTTATACATAATTGCCAATTTAGAAAGGAAGAATGCAAATCAGAGCTGGAACAATTGACAGAAATTGAAGAAAGAGAAGAAGAGTTGATCAATGAAGGAGTAATTACCCATTCACTGGCAAATCAAGTGCCAGAGGTAAGATTGGAACTTAAATTTGAGGAAGATAATCTCAGAAAATGTATGACAGTTGCCTAGGATTTAGAAGAAAAAGCAGATGAAATGATTAGAATGCACAAGAAGATAATAGAAACACTCTTAGAACATGCACGCATGGACATACCAGTAAATGGAGAAGAAATGGCCTTAATAGAGTTTAATGCTATTTTTACACCATGCATAGAAAATCCTGAAGCATATATGAGCAAGCAGATGATGGAATCATTAATGGAAAAAAGTGCTAAAATGAGGAAATACAAGAAAAGAAGAGAGGGTTTAGAAAATAGAGAAAAGAAGCTGAAGGAAGGAGTTACATTGCAGGAATATATATTGGCAAAGAGTCCATGAGGGGATCGCACCTTTGTAGAGGGTGTAATAAATAATTTCAAATCATACTTAAAAGAATAGGAATTACAAAGCATGCAGTGGTTTTGGGAAAAGTTAATTAAAGAGTATCAGTGAGAGGAATTCAAAGAAAAGGGGAATCTTATTTTTGAAAAGATTCCAACAGCATCCTTTGAGAAGGAAAAGATGCCACTTAGATATTTTGACAAACGGTTAGAGATGAATGTGCACCATTGATCAATGATAGAAGGACCTCAACCGTAGATTGAAGTTTGTAGCCATAGCAATGGGAAGTTTCAAAATCTATATAAGGAACTTTACTACTTGTACATTACTTACACAGGGATATTGTTGTGCCTTGCACACATGCCCCATTCTAAAATGGAGACCCCCTCTATTGTTTTGGCTAGAGAGTCATGTGATCTTCTGATCTCCTAAGTGATTATATGGTCAAAAGTGCATTTTGACCTTGGTGAAAAGGATGACATTGAAAATCACTTCGAAATCTGCTAGGATAAGTTGTTACTTTCCCTTTGAGGACCTTGAATTGATAGTTTGTGGTAAAATGGCCTTCAACCAACCTTTGCGGTAATTTCCCGTTGGTCTGACCTGGCGCTAAAAGCTACCTTGTTAGACCTTAGCACTAAAAACCCATCACTCTGACCTTAGTGCTAAACTCTGTCTGACTGACCTAACATAAAGCTGCCTTGTCGGACTTCTGTGCTAAAATTGGCTTCATCTAACCTGCGCTAAAAACAACGACCTCCGACCTAGTCAAACAACCACGAAAGGCCCGCAAGTTGGACAAGCCTGATTCCTCTGCTAACTAATGCAAACCAAACATCTAACCTTGCGCTAAATGTTGCCCCGTCTAACCAAGTCCAACCTACCCAAATCCTCCACCAGGTCCAAGCTCAAGAAAATCTACGTAGAATCTCAAACTAACAGGCCATACATCTGTAACATTAATGGCGGATTAGCCAGGGTTTAAATAGGGAAATTAACGTGTTTTAACTCATTTAATTGTGTTCTCAACGAAAATTTTGGAGCTCCATTCGCCATTTGCTGACCTCGCCCAAGCTCGAACCCACGACCTCTCCTGTAAGTCAGCATGCACCACTATTTCTGCCAAGTAGGGTTTTGACCTCGTTATTTGGAGTTTTATTTGCACACGGTTAAGGTCCTGGTCTCAACAGCAAAATTGCTTTAGGAATGAGCATTTAAATTGCATTTTAGGTTAGGGTTTCTATACTAGAATTTAAGATTTCCATTTGTTAAACCCTAGTGTCAGCTGGCCGTGAAGATGGAATGAGTCACTATAGAAATCCAACGAACTTAGAAAATTTTGCCCCCCACAAAACCCTTGTCTCATTCCTACACTAAAACAAGCTCCGACTGACCTTCAAGTCAAAACCCCCATTTAGCCAGTTGGACACCTTAAAATTTTGCGCCAAGTACCTAATGCTCTTTTGCGCTAAAATCAACCTCATCTGACCAACGCACCCAAAATACCTTTCTCCAACTTGGTTGGATGGTCTCGAAAGCCCCGCATGATCTGAAAACTTCTTTTATGCTAAAAAGACCTTCCTCCGACCTGGCGCTAAAAGACCATGTCACTGACTTAGTCGAATGACCCGAATACCTCCGCAAAGTCAGTGCTACCTGAAATCCCCACCAGAGGTTTGCCTCGAGTTTAGCACTAAAAAATTCCCTGTCTGACCTGTGCTATATTACCCTTCATCCGATTTAGTCAGACCCTATCAAAAATCGCGCAAGTCAGACACAACTGAATTTGCATCCACATGATTTTTGCGCTAAAAAGCCAATCAACTGACTTGCAAACCATCAGAAGTCGAAGACCTCCAAATTCCACACAAGTCAAATGCCCCCAAAAATTGCACAAAACTCAAGAACATGAAAAGGAAACCCAAACATGAGGTCGGACCAGCCTGATTTCCTCGTTGAGGTCAGATGACCTCAATTTTAGCGCTTTTCCTCCCCAGGGTCAGACAACCCTCAAATTAGCACAAAACCCTTCAAATAACTGAATTTATTGAAATTTCCAAAGGGAAGGTTGTTCAAAACGATGAAATTAATGTTGCGATGCTTTGATAATGATGTTTTTGATGAATTTTCTTGCAACATTTGATGTTCTATTGCATGCAGTATTCTTTTAATTAGAATTGAATCTCTTTCAAATGCATGCTAGTAATAAATGGCAGATTTGTGTCGATTTATCTAAACTTAGAGGTATGTTAGGAGTTCTCTTGGTATCAAACTTATAAGGTCCAGTCATGTAGACTAGATGACTGCTTGAGTTCAAGCTATGAAGTACGAGTTCAAGGGAATCCCTCCAGAAACCAAGACCCACTCCGGATGGAGTAATATCAGAGATACAGACCTAGGTCACATAGACCTGGATGACTTTAGACTCAGAGTTTTTGGTCTAGCTCCAACTCCTAGAGCCCAAATACTCAGAGATAGTGGACTTGGACAAGCAGTTGCCTTTCCTACCTCAGTTCAGTGTGCAGAACTAATTGCCACATGTTCAGACAGATATGACATAATATCCAGGCAGATCCAGACAACAAATGGGGAGGTCCTAGCTGACTTGACCGCACCTGCTCTGGTAGAAATGTTGGACATCCCCTGGCACAAAGTTGTAACAATGCCAGACAAACAAGGATCCAAGGCCACTTATAATAAGGATGTAGAGGGATGCAAAAAGTACATAAATGATCATTGGGTCAAGAGAAAGAAGTCTGCTCTCATCAAACTCCCTAGAGTGTTGTACAAAAGTGATTTCCACGATGAAATAGGGGATTGTAACCTTTCTAAGCAGAATCTACGGGTTACCAACTGCCTCTACATTTGAGGACTGGATGTTCATCATAATCTTTGAGATATTGAAGGGAACAAAATTCCACTGGGCTCAAATCCTTAGTGATAACATCCATGAAGCCTTCAGTAACTTCAATGAGAACAAATACTTTCGGTGAACATCCTATGTTGTGTATGCATTGGCAAGAATGAACCATTACGATGGACTGTCCAAGATTGGTGAGATTGGAAACGATGAGAAGACACAAATCAAAGTATATGAATGCTATCCACAATTAACCTCATCTCAATCACTGATTCACTTCAAGAGGGTTAATGATGCATTCACAATGTACATAGCCAGGAAGTTACAAGGTAGCACAGTGTTGAGGATTTCTACTGAGGCCATGAATGAAATAACTAGATACGGTAGGTGGTATATCCAATTTGAGAAGTTCACATACATAAGGATACAAGGCTTCACTGGAATGGCCTATAGACTTCCTCAGTACCAAGATGATAAGACAGTGCTTCTAGAACTGTCGAGGCAACTAATACCATGTGTAGAAAAACTCAAGCACCTGCATAGGCTGAGTGTTCAATTCCCTATCAAATTTGGCAAAGGACTCTATGCATGTCCTTCTCTGGCATTAGAAAAACACTCAGATAAAGAGTTCCAACTCTTGAATTTACACTACTACAACGCAAGGGATCATTTTGATCCAAACAAAGTGATGGAAAGATTTGTAAGCAAGAAGCTCTTCCACAAGGTTCACATTGAAGACTTTTGGGCCAGCTGCCCTGATGATTATGAAATTATGAAGAAGGAACATGCAAGGCTACCTTTGGATTTCATCAAGAGGTTTCATATAATGGCAGCCCCCGATCAATTGCATGATGATAAAAATTTCATGCTTAGAGGACCGTGGGAGACATAATACCACCAGCCTATCCCTTTGCCCAACTAGGCAAATGCAGAGGAAAGTTCCCTAGATGTGGTTATGAGGGAACCAATTAGATTGAGTAAGGCCTAGGTCAGAGCACAAGTGCCAACACTGAATGGACAAGGAATCCAGTTAACATACACTGCAATAGAATCAAACAAAGACTCTGGTGGGGAGGAAGATGAGCCCATTCTGGTAACTGATGAAGCAGAGCCAACTAAGAAACGAAAATCAGATAATGAGGAACACACATCTCTGGCGGAGAAAGCAAAAAAGATGAAGAAGCCATTCGTAAGATCTCCTCATAAGAAAGATCAACCTCCTTCAACTCGGACTAGAACCTCCAAGACAAAAGATATGCCAAGTGGAGCGGGAGAAAGCTCCAAGGCTAAGAGGGTAAAATTGAAAGAAGTCCACAAAGAGGCTGCCACAACTAAAGAAGATTCTAATCCTCCTCCAATTGTCCAAACTCCTACACAAAGTGTCAACATCCCTGACTCAACCTCTACTGCCACTCTTTCTTCCATTCGTCCTTCCTCTACTGCAACCACTTCCCCCACAACCTCTACTTCCATCACCCAAGAACCATCTCCTGCCACCTCTCCTGCCTCTGTCATCACCACCACATCATGCTCTCTAGCAGTTTCTTCTAGTGACTCTAGTAGTCCTATTTCCTCCACTCTTGCCATTTCATATCCTTCCACTACATCTACACTTTCTACTCCTCTACCATTGCCTCCTATTTCCACCATCCTTTCACCCCTGCTTTCCTTACCTTCACTAACCTTTTCTTCATCTCTTACCATTTCGTCCTCCTTATCACCCATCTTGAAACACCTAACCCAGGTCAGTACTCCTTCCTTCAGCATCTCTTCTGCTGTCCCCATTTCACAAATGCCAGCTAATTCATTGGCAGTGCCTCTATTACCTGGGATTGACAGAGTATGTGCAGAGTTAGGATTGCAAGAATCTGAAGTAGTAGTTGACGAGGAGAAGGAGACATCAACTAAGGCAAATAGTGAAAACCTCCCTGAAGCCTCAGCTCGTGTGGAAATTATTGACATATCTGATAGTCCCCTAGGCAAGGATCCAACAGAGGAAGTTTTGAAAATTGCATAGGAGAATGTGACTAAAAAACTGAAGGACTTGGTCCAAGAAGAAGAAAAAGAAAAAGAGAAAATTCCAGAGAAGGAGGGAGAGCCCGAACAAGAACCATCTAAAGAATTGACTGTGTTTAATAAAGATGGGGCTTCTGAGTTAAACAAGTCTTCTACCCCTGAGTGGCTGCAAGGAAAAGTAGCATATTCAGAACCCCAGGTAGAAGTAATGCAGCTTGATTTAAGTGCTATCCTATCGCAGGCTCATAAGCCTCAAAAGTAGAAAAAGGCTAAGATCCAATCAAGGATCTACAAAACTGAATCAGGGTCAAGAATAGCAGAAATAGCAGTCCCGCTAGCTAATGCAGCAAGAGACCAAGTTAGGGCGGAAGATTATGCCATATCTATAGTTGATTTAGGCCCAACCACTTGTGCTCAAAGAGTGGATGATTTCAAAGGCTCGGTTACATCAATTTTGGAGCAATTGGATAAGGATGAAATGTCTAAGAAGGACTTAAAGTAGCAAAATGAAGAGCTGCGAGCATGTCTTCAGTTTTTGATAAAACCAGTGGATGCCGGAGGAGATATAAGGACAATACCTACTTTCTTATCCACCAATGAGATGGCTGAACTAGGCGAGGTGAGATCAAAATCCTAGGGCACGGAAAATTATTGATAAAAGTTTTTGAGATGGGATGTGAAGCTATAAATGCCTCTGCTCAAACGCATAAAAGAGTGGTGGGATTGCATACCAAGTGGAAAGACTTACATGAGGAATGCGATACCTTTGATGAGTATTATATACATATGTATCCTTGAATCAAAGGTATTAGAGAACTACTATCTCAAACCTTAGTGACAGAAAACATTTTGACTGGGGATAGGCTCCCAAAGGCCATCGAGTGGTATCAGCAACTACTTTTGAGAAAAGAAACCTTCGAGAACATAACGGAGGCATACAAACCAGCTGATGAAGAGCTGAGATCGGTTATATACTACATCATTGATTCCTTAAGGGACTACAGGGAATCATCTTATGATGATTATGCCCCATTTGATGTCAAGAAATGCAAAGAAAAGTTGCATAAGGTAATGTTTAATGACACACTCAGCATGGAAGAACAGTTGGATAAGGCAAGTGACCTAAGGGTTGAGTTCAAGGCAGATAGAAAGAATATATGGAAGATTCAGTTAGGAGCTGGAAGTGTTTGATTATAGGATACATCATTTACAGAATCCAGACCCATCCAACATTAACCCTGCACTCGATGCCTGGTTAACTTAACGCAACAAGCTAGCCAGTGAGGACAAGATTGACTTGGATAAGGAATCTTGATGTTATTTTGGAATATTCTAATAGTACAATCTCGTCACAATTGAAAATTTTCTATATTTAGGCAACATGTGACTCAATTTTGTCTTCTTCTAGCTTCTAAAATAGGCTTTTCCACTAATATACTGAGTTGGCTAGTCAAAATGACTAGATTCAATGTATCTGAGGCTATTTTTTTTGTTTTTTTCATAAAAGACAAAATGTAATCCAGGAATTGATGTGAGCTATTATTGATGTAATCTGGACCATAGGTGTCGAGTTAATCTCCACCGTTCATTTGAAAGTTAGGGCATGCTACTTTCTATATAAAGGGCTGCCATTTCCACTTTTGTAAGAGAGATTTTGATACCGAATTGTTGACTCTATGCCATTTGAGCTAATACAAAGCAAGTTTCTGTAGTTAATCTGAAAATTTGTGTCTTGTGTTGATTCATCTTTTGGTTTTCATGGTTCGCATCTTGCTCTCCCATAGTTAGATTAGTTGTGCTTTCATAATATTCATGGGTTTACTGAAGTATTTGATGAACATTCTAAGTCCATACTTTTAGTTGTTTGCTGATGGTAAATAGCTGTGTAAAGTTAATTTGGGCTGATTATTTGTGCTAAAGTTCAATTGTATTTCACTAGTTAAGTTGCGCCATTCATTGGGTATTTAACGAATGAATACAATCTGAAAATCTGTTGACCTCCATTGAAGATAGCACCATTTTTTGTAGCACTGTAACACTCATTTAAGTTTGCTAACTCAGGAAGCTGGTTCAAAGTTTGGAATGTTTGTCTACTAAAGATAGCCTTGGCATTGTGAATGTCACTTAGGACCCCTCTCAAACCCTAACCTTTTGCACTTTCTTTTAAAATTACTGTTAGTTATTAGATTAAGAGTTTCAGCACATCTTATCTTGTTTATCAGATAAAAATCATTATAGGTCTTATGTGTATTTGCTGCCCCAAACTTGAAGATTTGCAGATTGCATATAAGACCCCTTATAGGAATAGCTAGAACATAACAACTGAGAAATTCCAAGCAAGCTAAGACCTAGTTGTATTATCCTTGGAGTAGTCTTACCTAGGGTAAGATACTTTTCAAGAGAGGTGTGAAACCAACAATCACACCTGTGTTGCTATGTACTAAAACCACCATCAACAGATATTAAGGAGATAGTTGGCAATTGTAGTTGTTTAAACATTTTGAGTAGAAGAGCATTTTTTTAGTTTAGAGGAGGTTGCCTATGTCTGCATTAAGGAATGCATGGAGCATCTAGCTTCCTTACTATATCTGTAAGATTAATGAAGCAAAGAGTCATTCATACATTGTAAATCATATATGACCGTGTGTTTTGAATATAAATAAATCTAGAATTATGCATCTATATTCAGAGTGTTTTCTAGCTCTTCTTTGTATTTGAAATAATATCTCTTAAAGCTTGCAATCTTAAATGTATGTTCATGAAAATACTCTGGACATCACATTTAAAGGTTTAGTCTATTGATTTGATCAAGTTTACTATACTTCTTACAAGGTGAATAATAGAGCATTTAGATCATATAGTAGAATGAAGTTTAATTTAAATTTCTCTAACTTTTCCCAAACATTTGAAATACTTAGCTTAAACACAGAAATCTAAAGAAAATTGTCTTACATTTGAAGAGAGCAAGAACAATTGGTTTAATATTTGACAATTTTCATAATAATTGGAAGAGAAAAGCTTGTTTTATTATAAATCATACGAAGCTTTGTGATACAATAACTAATTTGTGCAAAGAGATGGATAATATGTTTATATTTGTGATATTTTGCATAATTCGAGTCTAGTAAGTCATCAATTACCTTAAGTCAAGTAAGGCCCCTTGCATATTACAGCTTCACATCAACCTACTAAATTGTCCACAAGGTCAAGACCTGACCATACAGAAACTTGGGATTAAGTAATCTTAATTGATTTCTTCATATCTTTCAAGACAATTAGGTTCATTTTGTGAATTTTAACTTTTGTTATGAATGTGTAAAAACAATCATCAACAAACGTTAATAAAAATCTTTAGTTGCATTTGTTTTGCAATTTGTATTTAGGTCTACATTTAATTTGGTGCACAGAGAGGGTCTCTGCGTGTGTGAATTGTGAGTTTGAGGTTTGAAAGTTATGAGACTTTGTGAGTGTTGTAAATAGCAGAGGGAGTTTTTTTCTGCACCATTTTTCTCTTATATCTAATTTTTAGGAATGTGGATAGTAAAAAGATTGTATATTTAGATAATTACATTTTAACATTATGGAATCATTACATTAACCAGAGCTTTAAATAATGTCTAGGTAAGTTGATTGAAGGATATTTGATATTTAAAAATATTTTTTATAATCATTTTCTTAGTAAGGCTCTTTGAATCTTTCAATGTTGGTTGATTGTTTGAACTTAGATATCATTTATATTCAAAAAAGTAATGATTATAGAATATCATAATTAACAAATGTTTCTATTATATCAAATACACTATTAATATTTTATATTTTATTTTATACTAGACTTTTACTTTTATTTCATTTTTGATAATTTATGTTTATTTTAAAATTCATTTTATATCCTCCAATATAGAAACTCAATTGTGTTTGTTGTGTTTAGATGGCATAAGGAATTAAGGTTGTCTAAACTATTTTTAGAATGTGCAATTACTTTAGAACGTAAACATTTCACTTTTAAAGTTGCCTTGACAAATGTTGCTACTCTTACAACATGCATTGATAATTTGTACCATACTTATGGTAATCTTGATGAGATTAAACTTTTAACAAAGGTTTTTAAGAGGTTAGTATTCCTATATAAACACTTAATTTTAAATAGTTAATTATTTTTGTATGGTAAATATTAATACATAATATTAAAATGTGGTTAGGTGGGATTCCCCTCCTGTATCTTGCCTTCTAGAATATATGAAAATTGCATATTCTACACTTCATGATGCAAAAGTGTTGAAGAGGCAAAGAAGACTTAAGGCCAAGACACTCTCCACCATACTTTAGAAGATGTACGAATGACTACCTTTTAATTTAAATAAATACATACTATAGATTTTAATGTTTATAGTAACTAACAATATAATATATAATGTACAATTAGATACCTCTTATCCTTGCTTTCTTCTTACATTTCTATATAAATAGAATTATATGTTCTTTTGAAAGCTTTGTTTTTTTCCATTTTCTATATGTGAAAAATTAGAATAAATCAATTAAAATGTATTATTTATAAAAATATTATTTTACATCATTTATTATTAATATTGACCTAAAAAAATTTATTTTTAAAAAATAGTTACCATGTCTTTATTCCAAGTTTACATCTCCATTTGTTTTGGACTAACTTTTATCATAATAAATTTGACAGTTGTATAGTTGTATTTAAAGATTTCAATTGTAAAATACAATAAATTTTTTTTTACTATATTAACATACATGTACTTTATTTTAGAAACAGTAGAAAAAAAAATATATATATATATATATATTCATTAATAGAAACATCTATTTTTAATAGAAATTTTTATTATTTAAAAAAAATCCCAATTTTTTAGATTTTTTTAGAAGATACTCTTTAAGGTATTTTTACAGAATAATTTGTATTCATATGGAACTTACAAGACATCAAACAATTACATTTTGCATTGAAGGATAATGGCCTAGTAGTTATAAAAATAAAAAGAACTGAAATGCATACATTACTTGAAATACCTTGGTATGAAATTTACTATGAATATATTAAAACCATTTATAATTTTTGTATACTTCATAATATATAATTTTTTTATTTAAAAAGGGGTAAAAACTTTATTGAATCAGAAAAGCAATATAAAGAAAAGTGAAGCACACTGACCAAGGGCACAAGCAAAAACCAAGAATTAAGTTTCACCCAACAAGCATCTCATATCCTCCATGACCCAATATTCAAGAACAAGGGCCAAATCTCTAGGAAGATTGCCCTAGTCATCCACATTCCAAGTCTCTATTTCCTTATATGCCCACCTAGCCAAACCATCAGCCACCTTATTCCACTCCTGAGGAACATGGTAAAAAATAATAGATTCCAAACTGGTGCTCAAAGAGACAATTTGTTTGACCAACATAGCCAACTACCAATTCACATCCTCACAATATCTCCTATTTAGCATATCAATGACAACCTAAGAATTAGGTTCACAAACAATCTGCCTCCAACCAAGGGCATAAGCATGCTCCAATGCTAGAAGAATAGTTATAGCCTCCATGAGATTATTAGTATGTTGACCTCTACATTTAGAGAAGAAAAAAACCACCAACTTGAGCATGCCTAGGATTACTTCTAGGTCATCAGTAATAATTTTCAACTGCCCCAAAGTAGGGGGCAACCAATGACCAATATGACTAACCCTCTTCCGTCCACACCCATGGTGAACAATCCTCAAATTTCTCCTTCCTTCCACAGGAAGACCTAGAGCACTAACCATGCCAAGGTCACCATGCTCAATAGGAATAGACAAATCACACTTAGTAGTCAATGTTTCCTATAGGACCCCCAGAATTCTCAGCCAGAGCTGACCAACAATAAGCTTCTTACCCAAAAAAATTCTACAGTTACACTCCAACCAAATACGACAAATTATCAAACTGGGGCCAATGTTCCAAGCTATGAGAAGAAAAGAAGTCTTAACAAGAGGAGACCCCTGGCTCTGCCAGAAATCCTCTAAAGAAGAAGCATGTCTACATGGTAGGTGCCAGAGATTCCACCAGAAGTACCATATAATTTTCACAAAAGAGCATTGAAAGAAGAGGTGAGGAATACACTCTTCATGTCCAGCATACATGACACACTTAGAAGGACACTGAAACCCATGATTCCAAAGATTCTCCCAGGTAAGGCACCTTCCTTGCACCACTAACCAAGAGAAGGAATTACACTTAGGCTAGGAAAAATTATTACAAACCTATTTCCACCATGAAACCTTAGAACTGCCAAACAACTACTTATCTAGAACTTGATAGCCTGAGGCAATAGAAAATTTACCTTTCAGATTCAGACCCAAGCCAACATATCACTCCTAGGAAGTGAGTTACAAAATTGACCTAACAAAATCACAGCAAGCTCCTACTGATCCTCAGTCGCACCACCAAGAGGCCACTCCTATGGATCCTTCCACCTCTACACACTAACCTAACCCAAAGTCTGATGAGTTTTAAAATCAGCCACCCAGCACCAACTAGCATTAGTAAAATGCTGACACAAAATCTACAAATGAGGGTGCATAGACAAAATGGGAGGATGGCCATCCCAAGAATCATACTAGAAGAGTCCATCTAGACCACCATTGCAAATCCAAAACAACCCCTACTTGATCAGCTTGGCACCCCATGTGAGGGTACCCCAAATCATAGAACCCTTCCCCTCTAATCTAAAGCGGACAACATCAACACTCTCAACCATACCCAGGTATTTTGAAGTAATAATTTTAGTCAACAGCTCATATTGTTGTGAACACCACTACCAATACAATTTAGCAACTAAAGCTTATCCATTCAAATTAGCCTGATGTAAACCCAACCCACCTTCCTGCTTTAGTCTACAAATGACCTCCCACTTAACCAAGCTCCACTTCCTATGAAGAAGATTGCCATACCAAAGGAATTATCAAGACAAACTCTCAAAGTCTTTGATAAAGCTAGAAGGTGCAAAAAGAACAAAGCATCTGTATAAAGGAAGGGCCTACACCACAGACTTTAAAAGAGTTGCTCTACCCACAAAAGAAATCCACCTACAAGTCCAATAACTTACAAGATTTTGGAACTTATCAATAATGCCTTGCCAATTTAACAATTTAGGAAGCACGTGAATAGCAAGTGGAATTCTAAGATAAACAAAAGGGAGAGTGCCAATCTTGAAATGTAGAATGCCAACTATTCTCCTTTGAATAATCCTAGGAGTATTAAAGAAATAGATAAAATATTTCCCCTCATTAATACTTTGACCTGAGCTAGCCAAATAACTATCTAGAACATTATGCTAGCTGATAGCCTCCTCAATCCCAACCCTGCCCATTAGTGTAGTATCATCAACAAACTAAAGATGGGACTAGGGGGAAATATTATTTCCCCAACTCCAGCCCTAGATCAAGCCACTCACCACCTAAGATCTAATAAACCTCCCAAGCCCTCATCCAGTAATATGAACAAGTAGGGGGGCAGAGGATCCCCTTGTCTTAACCCCCTAGAGGCACCAAACAACTCTATTAGCTCACCATTAATCATCATGGAAAAGGAAGAAGTAACACAACTCTTGACCCACTCAATCCAGTCACTAGCAAAACCAAAAGCTCCCAAAATCTTGAATAAGAAAGTCTATTTAACATGGTCATAAGCTTTAGCCATGTCCAACTTAATAAACATAGATTTTCCTTAGACTACGCCATAGAATGAATGGTCTCTACTATAATGATGACACCATCCATAATATGCCTACCAGTAACAAAAACCCCTTGCTCATCAGAAATTAACCTTCTTAGCAAGGTTTCAGCCTCTCTGCAATCAACTTTGTAATTATCTTGTACTCCACATTGCATAAAGCAATTGGCCTAAAAAAATACAAAGTATAATCCCCATCCTTCTTTGGTATGAGAGTAAGAAAGGTAGCATTCATGGATTTCAGTATTTGTTTATTCAAATATGATTCCTAAACAACCTCCAAAAGGTCCAACTTAATCACTTCCTAGAACTCCTGAAAGAATTCTACCAAAAACCCATCAAGCCCTGGAGCTTTTCTATTTTCATCTGGAACACAACCTTCTCAAGATCCAACAAAGAAATAGGAATAGGAAAGATTCATTCATTTCTCTAGTGACCAAAGGTGGTATGCTATCCAAAATCACTAATTCATCCTCCTCCGTAGGGGGAATCCTTAGAAAACAAAGTCGAAAAGAAATAAACTGACTTAGAAGAAATAGAAGTAGAGCAGGAAAGAATCTCCCCATTCGAAGACAAGAGAGGAGAGATAACATTACCTTGTCTCCTATCCTTACCAGAATTGTGAAAAAAAGAAGTATTCTGGTCTCCCGCCTAAAGCCACTCAATCCAAGACTTTTGTTTCCAAAAAATTTCCTCCCTTAATTACCATTCTTCAACTTCCTTCACTGTAGCCGCTTCCAGCAAACCAAGCTCCTCTGTGAGGCCCCGATCATGAATCTACCTAGAGTAATCAAGTCTAAGTGAGCCTGAGCATTCTACTTTGCTTGAAACACATTACCAAAGTGTTACCTATTCCAATGCTTCAACCTATAATTCACATACTATAGCCTCTTGAAAAAGGAGTACATAGTAGTACCATGTGTCAGCTTCCCAAGACACCACTAGCCATGAAGTAAATCATGAAGAGAAGGTGAACATCCCTGAGCCACATAAGCTAGAACATAAAAGACTACTTTAAACAATGCTGGGGAAATTTGACAATAAGTTCAACCGGCCAATGATCATAACCTTGCACATCTCGAATCTCAGTGCTAGTCAACCACATGTCTCACATCCAAAAGTTGGACACCATGAACCTATCAAGTCTTTCTGAAATAGAAGCTTCCCCACTTCTTCTATTACTCCAGGTAAAGACCCCATTAATAGGCTTGATATCAACAAAATTCAAAAGAGCGATATTATCCTGTAAGATCTTCAAAGAATGATCTAGGCAAGCACTGCCTCTCCTCTTCTCCTCCATTGAAATGATAGCATTAAAATCTTCTATCAAAACCCAAGGAAGATAAGGATCCAAAGACCTCACATATCTTACATGGCTCCACAACAAAACCTTACCTTGAATGTCAGTTAGAGCATAAATAATAGAGAAAAGAACTCACTCCCCTGACTCAAGATGAGAAGCAACACAAGAAATCAAGCCTCTGTAGGAGGACCGCCAAATTGGTCTAACACTACGTGGATCCCATAAACAAGCCACCTCACCAGAGCTAGAAAGCACCCCAACACATTGAGACTGCCCATGATCCCACATCTTCACAACGACACTCAACATACTATCAACAATTAACTTAGTTTCTTGAAGGAAAACCAAATTAGGAGAATGAGTCTAAATCATGTCCCGAATAGCCTTTTATCTAAGGATGCTATTCATACCCCTCACATTCGAAGAAAGCATAATCATCATTGAGGTTGGGAGAAGTGATTGTCAATAGTCTTCACCAAACTTGACTCAACCAACCTCTCACTAGCTAGCTTAACCTTTTCCTAATCCTTTGTTCTACCAACCTTGAGAGGTTTCTCAGGAGCCCCTTTTCTGTGGGTTTTTGTTGCAAACCCAAGGCTAGGGAAGAAGAATTACTTTTACCTAAGTCATAAGCACCCCACACTTCAGAGAGAATACCACCAACACCTGAAGAGTCACCAGAAGCTACTAGCACCAAACCTAATGCACTCTGAATAGGGGTCAGAAGATCCAAATCAGTATCCATTTGAGTACCTTGCTCATCAAGCTAAAATGAACTGGGAATTGCAAAAGGCTGATCCCCAGGCACTTCCTCAGCAAAAGAGACAATTGTTTCCTGCAACTCCACATGAAACCCTTCCTCCTAGACCAAAACTTCAATTCCTCAAATTTGTTGATGGTTTCCTCCTCCTCCCTGTCCTTGAGGGATCTCTTTTGGTCTCGGCCATGATTACGAGACTTAACAAGGATAAACCCTTCTTTTTCAGCTGCCTTCCCCTAGATGGGAGTCTTACCCTTGTCCATCTTTAAATCAGACTGAGCAGAAGCATTACTTGTAATAGTAGCACTAGAAGATCGAGGACACCTCATCTAAAGATGACCATATTCATGAAACAAATAGCACCTGAAAGGTAACGTCTCATAGCCTAATGGTTGAGTCCAAGAGCAAGAACCAATAGTCATGTCAATTGAATCTAGCAATGGTTGACTCAAATCAATTTCAACACATACCCACGCATAAGAAAAAATCTTTTCATTCAAAGTTTCCTAAGAAGGACCAATAGGTTTTCCCATCAACAAAGCAATCGACTGCAGTATGTCACTTCTCTAGCATTCGAGTAGCAGCCTAGGAAGGCAAACCCAAATTAGGACCCTAGATGGTAACACCTCCACCAAATTGAAACCAACATGCCATGGTTTTATGAAGAGACCAACCTAACTATAGAAATATGATCCACCTTCAAAAGCCCAATTCCAATAAAAAATACACGAGAAATCCACCATAAAAAAGTTATTTGTAGCCATCAAAAAATCAAAGTCTCCTTCTGGGTTCCATGTCCTATGAATTCACTTATTGAGAAAGGAAGGAGAAAACCTCATCCCCATAAATTTACAAATCAGAACATGATTGTTGTAGTATTCCACATCTTCAACCACCAATTCCAGCTGGATCACTAAAACCGGTTGTTCTTGAGCCTTCTCCAAACAACTGTTTACCTTCTGCAATTTAAGAGCCCCATTCTGTGTCAAACCCATGCCAGGAGAGATCAGGTTTGAAACCCCCATAGCTACACCAGTCATAAATGCATCTTGTTCTACCTTATCTAAAGGTACATGCATTACCATTAAAACACAAATAGGAGAGACCCCAAATAGCACCCTTGCACGCACCAAGCCAAAACCCATGGCCACTAAAAGCCATAGAATGATAAAACCTAGAGAATCAATGCTCTTCCTTCTAGAAGAAACCTCCTTTGATCACCACAAACCCCAACATGAATCACCACCAATCAGCAAAAAAGCAAGAATGAACTGGATGAAAATAGTGAAGAAAAAACCCCCTGAAAGCAGACACAACCTTCCCCCACTGAAAAACCCATGCCACAGTCTGATCAACAAAAAACTAAACATGCAAAGAAAAAGGCAGGGCATGCAAACCACAACTTGCTACATGGCACGGGTCTACAGCAGCTCCTCACTCACGAACACCTTCATCTCTCCATCAATCCATTTCATCTATAAAATTTGACTTGCATTAAAAAAATTAATTTTCATGCTATAGGCAATAGTGAAGGCTAAACTATAGGAAAAAAATTTCTTGACAGGTGAGCTTGATTGTAAATAGTATTGTTGCCAAGTTTCAACATTGTATAAATTGCTCCTAACGGCTCTTAAATCACTCTCTGCAATGACTCATCCAATAGTTCCTTTGTACTTTTGAACACCACATCAATGCACTCCAATAGAGTCAACACACTCTCCATCAGCCCCTCAGTGTTCTAGAATGACTCCTCTGTGCCCTGCAACATCCCTTCCATGACCAACAATAATTTTCCTATGTCCTATAAAATAGTTCATTAATGCTATTAAATGGCCCTCTCTGCTCATTGAAAGTTAACAAAAATGGACCCTCAGCATCAGAGGATAGAAACAAAACTACTCTTGGTAATGTTAAAGAGTCAACCCTTTCAAATGGTATCACATTTGGAAGACTCAATGATGCAGGAGGTATGTTGAGCTAACACTAGCACTTCCCAACTCACTTTAGGGATTCAAAATTTTCTTCTATATTAGTTGTATTTGCCAGGGCTCCTACAAAGTCACAGTATGGTGGCAATGACACAAAATTTTCCCACTTTGTCTGTATCTAGAAATGACAATGGTGCATTTCAAATGGAAGAAGTTATGATGTGAGTTGCCTCATCTCTCTGTCCAAAGAAAAATTTATGGTAAGTGGGGTTTCAAATGATTCATTTGTTGCATTTATGATAGTTGAGATTAAAGGTTGGTGTCAAATTACTTGTGACTCCTATAATTTATGGTGATGGTATGCCTAGAAATGGCTTGTCTAGTAATACCCTTGTTCCTAAGATCATACATGAGTAGGGCCCTAAGGGATCCCAAGACTTTGGGGATGAAGTGATAGAAGAAAAGAAATATTTGTAGCTTCAATTGATATTGGCCAATCCTTCCAAATTTGAATAACTGGATAAAGGAAAAGTGGCAAAAACTCATGATAGATGATATGGAAATATATTCATGTGCATAGAGTTTTCTTATTGTAGATTTTAACTCCATCAAAGATCAGGACTCAACTCCTTTTTATCATTTATTGGTTTGCAGTCTACACTCCCTCTTTCCTAAACCTTGGCATTCGACTTTGAATCCTTCTTATGAATCTTTGAGTATCATGTTAATTTTGGGTTTGTCTCCCAAATCTTCGGCTCTAATTTTTGATCAAATCCAACTTTAAAGCCATTGGAAATTCCTTAGGTGTCTTTCTTTCTATAGATAAGGATACAATTTTTTTTTTATCATACCACTTATGCTTGAATCTTAGTGGAAATGGATATCTCCAAGGATTTTTTTGCAAAAATCATTCTAAAAGTTGTTTGTTGGTCTTAGACCCAATTGTTGGACTATAAAGGACTTCCCTTCCATTGTAGGAGATGTTATGAAATAGGTCATGTTGTTGCAACTTGTCCCAAATTCAAAAATAAATTAGTTATCCAGGTGGCATGGTGGAAAGATGCAAATCAAAATCATTTCTTAGTCCAAACTAGAAATATTAACTCAAGCCCTCTTAAGAATCTACCTCAAGGTTAGAAAGTGAAAAAAAATACAAAACCTTCAGTGGCAACATCCTTTGCAAAAAAATCTCATAAGAATAATTAAATTCCTTCGTAGGGATAGAAAGAGAAAATATCTATAGATCCATTGGAGACTTATCCTTCAAGGCCAAATCTCCTAAGAAGATTTATTCTGATGCTTCTTTTTGTGAGGTAGGAAATGAAAAAGGAATATGGACTCTTGTAAAGAAGTGTAATAGACCTCCAACCAAAGTGGATTCAATCCCACACTAAATACTTCTCTTTTCTGAAACATCATTTAGGGAGGGGAAGATTCATGATTAAATTTGTCTTTTTGACATATTTTGTTAGCTTGATGCTAGTAGCTTATACCTAGCACTTAACTTTGTATTAGCTTTTTATTCCATAAATAAATTTATAGACGGTTTATATAAAAAAAATAGTTTACATTTCCATTTCATATTTCTTTCATTCATCTAATTATGGTACAGAATATTTTCTTTTACATAAATTCTTATGCACATTTCTTATTCCAGCTAAATATAAAAATAAGCATACTACTTATCTTAATGATAGATATTAATACTTCTATTTTTAAGAATTTTACAAAGAATCCTACTTATATACAGCCAGGTATGATTAAACCCTTGTCTATATTTCCATGTTTAAATTCAAGTTGTATTTTTCAAAATTTATAATCAAGGAATATTTAGGGGTCATATGTTCTTATTTGGTTATTTTTCATAATGATTTTTCTTAGATTCGTTTATTTAATTACTTTATATATCATTTGTTTACCTATATCTAATGGATATATGTGTGATCTAAACACAAAATTGTTTCATCTTTAGAATTTTAATTGTTTAAGATAGACACATATATTTATAATATTTTGGTCCCTAATCACCCTAATTTATTATGATATTTTTTATTTTCTATACTCACCCCTTTTTTTATATCTTTATTTAAAATGTATATATTGATAAGAAATTTAAACCCTGAAACACAATATACATATTATATTTTGATAGAGAGATATATCTAGTATATAAGTTATAAAATATTTGGAACATGGTTATATTTTGTCAACTATAAAATTTGACCTCTATTGTAAAAAGGTTGTCTAGGATATTTAGCTTGTCTATAGTGGATTCAACAATGTATCTGTAGAATTTTTAGGTCATTTCTTAAAGTATAAACTATTCTTAATATTATTATAAATATTTTAAACTGATATTATTTTTTAAACATTTAAACAAACTAGAGTACGGGTATTGTAGTGTTATGATAATAGTATGTGTTTTGTAGTCAATTTTTTTCTTAGATTAAATATGTGTTTAATATTGAGTCAATTTTTTTCTTAGATTAAATATGTGTTTAATATTGATGTGGAACTAATTTATTGGTAAATACTCTTCATAAAAGAATTAGTTGATTTTGAGTTTGATTTAATATTTGTTTGGTTAGCATAGACTACAATGGTGTTTGTATTGGAGAATGTAGAAAATATGAATTTTTCATTTATTATAGAATGTTACTACTTGCTATTATTATGATGATGCAGAAACTTCTGGAGGTCATAACTTTTGACTTGGGGAGTGTTTGAGCTAAAATTTGGTGGGCAGATGCATCTTGAGGAGTCGATTGAAAATCTCATTTTTCATTTATTATAGAATTTTACTACTTGCTATTATTTGTGTGTGTGTGTGATGCAGAAACTTCTGGAGGTCATAACTTTTAACTCGGAGGGGCATTTGAGTTGAAATTTGGTGGGCAGATGCATCTTGAGGAGTTGATTGAAAATCCCATTGAGCTGACAAGTTCAGTAGGGCACCATTTTGACACTTTTTCAAAGTCCTTTTCGATCATCTAGGGCCTCAAAATGAGGTCTTAATGATTTTTTACGATTTTTCTAAGTTGCTTTTTCTAATTATTTTTCAAACTTTGCATGTAATTAGATTAGAAAGTTTGACAATTAGTACCATATGAATATGGTACAACTTTACCGAACATGACAATTTAGAAAGTTGCAAAAATCTGAGAATGGAATGGAATGAGAAGGATAATTTGAAAATAGAAAGTTGTAAAAATCTGAGAATGGAATGGAATGAGAAGGATAATTTGAAAATAGTTTTGAATTTCTACATATTTTTGCAATAATAATAGTGTTGAATCTTATTGTTTAAAGTTTGGTTAATCAATATATTAATATTTCATTTTATAACATAAATATAAATACATTATAATGATAATTCTATTTATTAAATTATAATTTAAAAGTTAAACAATCATATTAATATAAATATTATATTAATATCAATATAATATATTAATATTATACAAAAAAAATATAATGGCCATATATGAATTATAATATTGATATTTTAAAGTATCAATAAAATAATATAATTCATACTATTTTTATAATAAAATTTATTTTAACATAGTAAAATGAAATATTTATATATATTTGTTTATAAAAAAATAAAGATTAATATATTATAGTGAAGGAAATATTAATTCAAGGTGATGAAATTTATCAAACCCATACTGTCTCTAGGTCTATGAAGTTGTGGTGTTTGATTTTTCAGTGAGATATCTTCTTTGTGAATAAACATGTAAATAATTAAATAAGAAGTTAAATAATACCAGTAAACAAAAGTTTTAAAAAGTACCAAGCATATAAGAACACACAAAATCTATCGTGCCTCTATACTTGAATTCTTAGCTCTCTATTCATAAGAATTTTTTTAAATAATCCCAATGTCAAAAAATAACTAACTTTAAACTATTTTGTTCTTACTCTTAAACATACCTTAAAAAATATAGACTCCTTGGTCTTGTTTATCCAATCCACTCTTTCGTTGTTGGATTGTTTTCTTTCAATTTTTATTTTAAGTTAGCAATTTAGATTACTAGTACAAATATAACAATACCAAAGTAAATGTTAAAATGAAATGATTATATGTTCCATAGGTCTCATTGCCTAGTGCAAATATTTTATTGACAATATTTGTTTTTACTATAATATAACATAAATATAAATACATTATAATTTTTATAATCAACAATTTAATCAAATTTAACAATACCAAACTAATGTCAAAATGAAACGATTATTTGTTTCCTAGATCTCATTTTAATTTTACAATATTTTATTTTACTAATATAACATAAATATAAATACATTATAAATTTGTATAATCAACAATTATATATATATATATAGATATGTGTGTGTGTGTGTGTGTGTGTGTGTGTGTGTCTCATTTCCCAATGCAAATATTTTATTGACAATATTAGTTTCTTTTTATTAGTAAAGTGCAACAAAAGTTATGGAAAAATTATATTAATCATTAACAAAATTACATAGAAGCGGAATGTAGGGGGTCAAAGACCGCACCCTATAGCTCAACCCACTTGAAAAGTTACATCGTGACCATTACCTGTGCCATCCTTCACAAAAGGATATATTGTTGTCCACATAATTGGATCTACACCTCTAGACTACCCTGCCAAAACCTTCTATTGAACTCAAAAGACGTCACTGCCCATGAAGTTCCTAAATCCCCATAGGAAACCTTCAAATTCTCCCAAAAATGGAAGCGACCACCCACCGCATTAGCCCATTACCAAAAAACAAAAACTGCCAAACCCAAAACACTCCTCCATTGCACTAGACCGGCTCCTAATAAAAGGCCTCATCTCTCACCCATTATGCAAGTTCATGGACCCATTCTAGATTACCCCCTGTTCCAGACCAACCACCTTCTTCAAAAACCCACATCCTCGCTGATCCCATAGATGATGTATTACTAATTCTGCCTAATTTAAATTCAACAAGAATGGTTGGAAATACACCACCAATCCTTGAATCAATAGTATTGGGAGTTCATGAGGCAATGGGATCCCAAACACTAGTTCTCCATAAGACACTGTGTCCATGTCATTTCCCAAGAATTCCTTCTTAGCCATTATCCTGCAAAGAGCCAAGGCCATCGCTTTGTCCTCCGCAAGATCCAATAGTGATACTAGGAAGCGGGAAGAAATCTTTGAATTCACCCTGTACCAGTTGATCGAACATATGAATTTTCTTCCCAAGATCATTCTAATCGCCTCCGAAGCCAATGTCAAGGAGATTTAGAACACAGCCGCTAACATTTGATTTGTAATATACCCTAGGAAAGTCATCTGATGCTTAGAACACACCAAGTGAATTATTGTCTCCATCGGGCTGAAGGGAAAAATAGTCTGCAACCGCTGGCTTATCCCATCCTTAAAACACCCCATCACATGCTCTAAAATAAATAACCTATAAATCCGCATAGTCTAGTGTCGTCCTCTCAAACTAGGCCTTTAAATACACTTGTGCGAGTTTGAAGCAATCTGCCTTTGAAGCTGATTAAACAATTTCAAGCGCCCTTTTGAAAATCTCAATTGATACATTTCAATCAAGTATCAATCAATTTTGAAAGATGTCTTTTAGTAAAAATATTTAAGAGTAATACCATCAATATCTACCTAGCTGACCCTTAATCCATATGACTTCACTACCTCTCCTCCAACCCCAAAACTATCACCCCTGCATCCTCCTAAGATACCAAAGTCTTAAAGTTACTCCCTTCTACTGCTAAGTTAGCTAAATTATCTTCCTCCCTGTTAGCCTCCCTATATACATAATTAATAGGGAAAACCTCTAAGGAATTTAGATACTCCAATACCTTATCCACCAAAGCTTTGAGCTTCCAATTTTGAGTCGAACCCAATCTCACTGCATTGATCACCACTATAGAATATCCTTCTATCTAAAGATTGACCGCCCCCAGTTCCTTGTAAAATTTTAATCCAAGTAGCAAAGCATTGAACTCAACTTAATTGTTGGTTCCCAATGGGCAGAGGTTTAGCCAATCTTTGCATCACTGAACCATCTCATCCCCCAACAATGCATCATGCCCCGGAAGCCCTTGGGTTCCCCTGATAAGTGCCATCAAAAATCAACATCAACCATCCTTTCCGAGGAGGGACCTAGACAGCCTTGGCTCTTTGGTCTTTTCCTTCATGACCCCTTTTGTGCATAAGAGGGATCTTCAAACCCTGCCGTTGAAACCTCATCTTTCCATCCCAATATGAGAACTTGGTGTTTTATTTATTATGAAGACAGGATCTGCTGTTGATTACATCCACTATAACTACCTCTATCTTATTCAAGAGTGAGGGCACAAACATCTGCTTATCCTAGAAAAGCCTTTGATTTTGTTCTTTCCAAATTCTCATATTAGTATAGAAGGGAAAGCATACCATAGACTTCCATATGAAGCATTTCTATATAGGAAAGGCTAGGACTTAGAAAGACTCTATCTTTTGGAAGAGCAGCAATCCACCCTAACTTTGTACATAACCACCTCCAACAGGCTTAAGAAAAGGGGTACCCTGAAGTAAATGGTCAACCATTTCCTTTGCATCCTTACAAATAACACATCTCGACCCTGAAATCCCATATTCTTGAATCTCTCTGCATTCAAGAGTTTTCCCTGTAATGCAGCCCATGCAAAGAATCCCTCTTTGGGAAGGCACAAGTTGCTCCAATGACAATTCCACGGAATCTCCAAACTAGCCTACTACAAACCCTTCTCTATCATCTTGTAGCCATCTTTCATGTTATATTGACCATTATTTGAACCAATCCAAATCAATTCATCCTTGCCCCTATGAAAGTAAATTTTCCTTTAAGCCAAGGACATCCTTACCTTTACCACCTTTGCATCAGGAAGATTAAGTGAATCCATTGACCTCCAAGACCAACCCAAACAACCATCCTCCTCAAAAACCACATAATCCCTCACACAACTGCCCCAAATTTGTTTTAGGAGACATTTAGTGGTTTCCACTCTCATTTCCCTGTCTAAGCAAGGATAACCTCCGCAAGAGTCTTCCCAAAACATCACCTCTTTCCCGTCATGGATGTCCTAAGTTAAATAATCTGAAATGTCAGGTCTACATTTCATCATAAATTCCAAATCCTAGATCCTTCTGGAGGGTTTAAATTATTAAAAATAGTTAGCTACTCCAGCCCATACAAATATCTATTATACAAAATCCTAACCTATTTTAGGTGAGGGGAGCTAAACATTCTCCATACTAATTTTGCTCCGAGGACATTATTCTGCCAAAGTTGGTTTCTCAATCTCACCCCCTCCTTCCTAGATCTACACACCTTCTCCCAAGAGATGAGAGTCACGTTTTTTTCCTCCAACGTCCCTTGTAAAAAGAATCTCAGGTCATTTTCTAAATAAGATCCTGATTTGTTGGAGCTGGCATCGACAGACACGACAACAAATAAATTAGTGTGGAAGAAATCACTGATTTGAGCATGGTGATTCTACAAGAAAGCCATTTCCCTCTCCATGAAGAAAGCCTCATATTGATTATTTCCCCCAAAGATCCTAAAGTTTCCCTAATCTCAATCCTTTTACCAAAGGCAAGCCAAAATAAGTGCAAGGCAAATGTCCTACTCTAAAATTTAGGATTCTTTGAATTTCTCCTTCCTTTCTTGGGGGGTGAAGAAGAAGAATACTAGTGATTTCTCTTTGCTCACCTCTTGACCAGAAGCCCTGGAATACATCTCTAGGATTCTTTGGAACTAAAGAGCCTCTTTCCTCTTAGTTTCTCCAAAAAGCATCATATCATCAGCAAACTGTTGATGAGTGACAACTAGAACCTAACTTGTGACCTCTATTCCCTCCACCAAACCACTCACTTGAGCTCTTCTTATTGACCTTCCTAACGCTTCTGCCATCATAATAAATAATAAGGGGGAAAGAGGATCCCCCTGTCTAAGGTCCCTTAAGGCCTCAAAGAAGCCTTCTAGAGAACCATTTATGAGGATTGAATATCTAGGGCTTGAAATACATGAGAAAATCTAGTCCAACTACTGTTTATTAAATCGAAATGCCTCAAGAACCTTTAACAGAAACGTCCAATCCACCTTACTCATATGATTTTTTATATCCATCTTGATAAACATGTTAGGTGTCCTCTTGTAATGGACTGAATGAATTTTATCTTACGCTATAGTAACCTCATCCATAATAGACCTCTCTAGAACAAACCTTGTTTGTTCATCTGATATGATCTCCAGAAGAATGGATTTTAGCCTATTTTCCATTGCCTTTGCCATTATTTTTTAAATGGAGTTACAAAGAGAAATTGGGCAGAACTCTTCTAATGCTACTACTCCTTTTCTTAGAATCATCACAATAAAGGTATTATTTACTTCCCTAAAAATATTCCTGCATTTCGGGCCACTTCTATTGCTTTTGATAACTCTTTTCCCATTATATCCCAACAACTTTGAAAAAATCTTGTTGGGAACCCATTCGGCCCCGGTGCCTTATTTGGATGTAGCTATTTTAGGGCCACCTCTATTTCCTCCAAAGAAAAGCTTTTATTGAGCATGATATTATGTTCCTCCTTTACCAATCTTGGGATATTCTATAAAAGAGATTTATGTGCAATCAAATCTAAACCATCCATGTTATTCAGTAGCTCTAATAAATAAGCCACCATATCCTTTCTTATAGCCTTTGGTTCTTTGCTTAAAGAGCCATTTGCCAACCTCATTTTGGTTATCCTATCCATATCCCTTCATTGTTTTGTTGTATTGTGGAAATATTTTGTTTTCTTATCTCCCTCATTTATCCACACCTCTTTGGATATTTTTCTCCAAAAGACTTCCTCCTTTGAAAGAATGTCCTCATAATTTTTTAAAAGATCTTTCCCCCTGAAAAACATATCCTAATCCACACCCTGTGCCAAAGCATCCTTATTCAAGGTATGCAGATCATCTTCTATACTTCTCTTAGATTCAAAAATATTTTTAAAATGCTAGATGTTCCACTCTTTTAGTTATAATTTTATTTATTTCAACTTCGAAACAAGACAAGAGAGTTTTGAACCAGGCGGCTCCTCCTCCTTCCACCACTCTTCTAACAATTCAAAGAAGGATGGGTCCTTCATCCACATAATTTCAAACTTAAATGGATTTCTTGCTAGTGTTCTATCCCCCACTATATCCAGCTGAATTGGAAAGTGTTATGACCCTACACAAGTTTGAATTGTTCAATCCAAGCCAAAAGGGAAGAAAGCCAAATTTCCCAGATAAAAGAATCTATCTGGCTTTTATGAAATGAGACCACCTCCCCATATTCTGTTTGACCATGTAAACTCCCCATTGCTCATCCTGACTTCTAGCAGCTGATTTCTCTCCACCAACTCACTAAAGTCCTTTTGAGATTGATTGAGCCTATGAAGACCCCCTCTCTTTTCTTGAGAGCTAAGAATTGCATTGAAATCCCCCCAAAGATGAAATGTTCATTAGGGTTTGCAGCAATCAGAAAGTCTAACTCTTTCCAAAAATCCTTTTTCTTAGAGAAAGCATTTGTCCCATAAACATTAAGAAATAAGAATTGTAAATTATTCACACTGCTTATCCTATAGCTCAACCAATTAGGCACTTCAGCCATCCTCTCCAACTACAAAGCTTAAGGTTTCCAAAACGTTCCTATGCCTCTCGAAGCTCCCACTAACCAGACCACTTCCACCTGCCAAAAAATAATTTTCTTTTTGAACACCTCCATTTCTTCATTGGTCAATTTAGACTCCTATAGCATTACAATGTCTACCCTAGAAAGCTCTACCCTTTGCTTGACCAAGCGTTATTTGTTAAGGGCATTTAAGCCCCTAACATTTCAAGATATAACCTTCATGGCCTTGAGGGAAAGATTGTTCCCTTCCCTGATCTCAACAATCTGGTTATCTTCACCTAACCTTCAACCTCTCCATCCTCGCTTCTCTTCTCTTGATTGATCTTTCAGCGTCTTCTCTTAGATTTGCCACAATCTGGGTTAGACTTGACTACCAGGACTTGGCTGATCCCCATCTTAGCTTACTAACTAGGAGGGTCCATCTCCACTTCCAACCCTTAAACATTCCCAAAAAGTAGCTCTCTTTCTTCATCCTGCAGCTCCCCGTCCTCCAATGCATCCTCCAATGGGGGAATCTCAAAGTACAAGTCCCTGACAGGTTTGGATAGCTCCTCATGTAATGAAATTCCTTATTCGGTGGCCATACCCAGCATTTCTAAAACATCTTCTGAGACTAAGACCTAACCTTCACCCACCCCAAAATCTCCATCTCTCATGGGCAAAGCCACCCCTAAAGTTTCCCCTACTTCTACCTCTAAGCACTCCCTTACTTCCACCACCACCTACTGAAGTTGGGATCCCAGACCTATTTGAGGGTCATGAGAACTTAAATCCACCTTGGGATGAGTAAGAATGTTTCCATCTATAGATGGGAAATCCTTTCCTTGGTCCAAATCACCCCTTTATCATACTCCTCAGTCTTCTCTCTTTTTTCCAAAGCATCAATCAGACTTTCTCCCCCTCTCCTGCTTCAACTACTTCTTCCACTTGCCCCCATTGGCCTATCTCCCTCTAGAGGAAGCTTCGAATAGGATCCTTGTCCCCTAAAAATAACAACCTCCCTAGCCTAAGAGTCAATTTCAATCCTTTGAGTCCAATTTCTATTCTCTAACATTAACTCCAACTCCTCCGACTTGTCCCCTTCTAGATCAATTTCCACACAAATCCTAATAAAGGTTTCAAAATCCCCCTTACCCATTGAATCCTCAATTTCTAAGAAATTCCTAATTCCATCACCAAACCAATATTAAAGACTCCAAATTCCAATACTCTGATGGAAGTTTGGGAAGTCAAAACCAAACTAGTATTCTTCTACTACGATGTTTAAACAGATCAAATTTGGGTTCGCAATTAGTGCAATAAAACCCATGACCCTCACAAAAGAAAGGACCCCATATAGGATTGTTCTTTTCACCTCTACATTACTACAAACTACTAATATGAAATCATTAGGAAAAGGGGAAAGGGTTACCTCTAAGTCGAGAGCTTGATTCCACCATTCCTTCAAATCCTTCCATTCGAGACCTTGACCATTCCATTTAGTCAAAAAGCCCTCTCCTTTAATATTTCTATCTTTTCTTTCAAAATATTCAAGGGTGTAACAATCACTTTGCTACTATTTCCCTTATTTAGATCCGAGGCTCTCCACATCTATTTTCCATTTGCCCTAGTCTATCTTTCCCTCCAATATCCTTCCTTCCTCCCCAACCTGAAAACCTTTGGTCTTGACCGAAACTGTTGGTAATGTTTGAAACAATCCACATTCCCTCTCTACGAACCTCTCTCGATTAGTATCACATTTGCTCCAAAGGCAAATGATGGGATTTCAAACTCTAAAAAATTTCTTCTACCCTCATGATTCCTACCTCCAGGATCTTAGTTGCGAGCCATCGCTAGTACCTCTAATCTTGCATTATAATGTACAATCACTCTTTTTTTTTACAATATTTGTTTTTACTATAATATAACATAAATATAAATACATTATAAATTTTTATAATCAACAATTTAATCAAATATAACAATACCAAAGTAATGTCAAAATGAAATGATTATATGTTTCATAGATCTCATTTTCATTTTATAGTGCAAATATTTAATTAACAATATTTCATTTTATTGTAATATAACATAAATATAAATACATCAACAATTTAATATAAATTATATATATATGTATAATTTTTGAAACAATCCACATTCCCTCTCTATGAACCTCTCTCGATCGAAATCACATTTTCTCTAAAGGCAAACGATGGGATTTTAGACTCTGAAAGATTTCCTCTACCCCCATAATTCCTACCTCTAGGATCTCACTTGCGAGCCATCGCTAGTGTTATGTCAGAAAATGTCCCCTTGGGGGATTTTCCCTCTTAAGGTTTAGCTTCTGGGTCTTTAAAATGCATTTAGAGCATCTTGCATTTTAATTTTGACTCTCAATGAGAAAACCCTGAAGTCTTATGGCAAATAGGACTTAGGGGGTGCTATTTTGATGATCCCTGAACAAAAATAGAAGGGTGGACTTGGGTGCTAGTGCCCTTGTCCTGCCCTATTTTGGGTCTACCGTAACTTCAAATGTCAGTTTTATGACCATTATTTAGGTCTTATGCTGACATCTCAAGTTTGAGTTACGGAATTCCTAGTGGGAATCTTTGTAGTTGCATATATAAGCATGTTTAGGTTATCATTTGTAAACTAGAAGATGATTGTGAACTTTAGGCATTGTTTTCAATTCAAGTATGCACCCTTGTTAAGTCTTGCAAAAACTTAACTACTTGCTAAAACATGGAATCATTCTCAGATGTGGGTCTCCTTTCATGAGAACGAATCTCTAGAATGAGTTGGTTCTCTTATAACTACTAAACTATTGACTTGAGGGGAAAAGAGATAAAAAGATGTAACTCAAATGCAAACTAATTTTGGAATCTAAACTAGATGAAATTCTATCACTCACAAGCAGATCCTCTAACATGAATCCTCACAATTCCACTAATAGTTACTCCTTAAGTAATTTGCAACAAGGTCTGGATCAACCACAAACTGCAACTAGGAAGAAACTATATTTTAACAGTATTGAGACAAAATAAGGGACTAAAATAGTCACAATTTAACATCAAATCAAGACTATAAAATAGGTGAAACAAGATGATTTGCTATTAGAACTGAAAGGGGTACAATGGATGAAAAATAAAATGTGTGAGCCAACTGTTGTATACAACTTTGCAAGAGAGAAGAAATTGATGCTAACTGACTACCTCACCAATAAAAACTAAGTTTTCTCCTATAAATGTCTCCAAATGATCTCTAAAAAAAAGTTGAAAAAACTCCTAAAAATAGATCTGCAAACCCATTTTCGAGCTTCAGAAAAAGCTGCCAAAAATAGTCTCAAACTATCTCCAAACTACAAATAAAAGTTGCCAAATTGATCCTCTAGGTGGTCCCCACCAAATCTACATGCAAATATGTCAAATCTACCTCATAAAAGCAAAAATTTTGTCCTCATCTACCTAAATTCTCCCAAGAAAGCATATTGCTTTAACTGCCTAAAAATAGTTTTAACTTTAAATCAATTTATAAAGAATTGCTTAAAAGTAAAACTTTACAACGCTTGTAGTTCTATCCTATCTCCATCGATTTGATTTTGTAAGAAAATATAAACTCCCCATGACTTATAATTTTGCCATTACAATTTTTGATTTTCTAAATAAAATCATAAAAATAATAAAACCTCCAATATGTTTTGCAAAAAAAATAAATAATAAAGCCTTTGAGGCTTATTCTTTATGCACTCTACAAAAAACCCCTTAAGGCATGTGACCTATCTCACACCAAACATGAAGGTTTGCATTTATTTCCAAGGGATGGACTCCATCACTGTCTCCAAGGGATTGAGACATATCTCATGTCATTATAGGAATCAAACATGTTTGAAGCATCAAGTATTAGAGGGAGCTAATGAGGCTCGACCTCTCCTAGGTCTTTGGGACCTATGCAAAATTGTGGAAGACACTTCATGACCCCGATAGCATTTAAACTTGGCAAATAAAAGTTTTTCAAATGTGATAAAAATGCCTTGTTTTGAATTAGGGCAAAAAACCCTAACAACCAAAACATGTTATGCCCTAACTTTTAACATTTTCACTAGCAACCTTTTGGAAGAAACTACTCTCTTTTGCCCCCATAAAGCTAGGGTTTGCACTCTTTCATTGCACAACTTCTGGCTGTCTCAGATGGATTGTTTTTTACACATTTTGAACATAAAATATAGAGGTAATTCATTTAGTTGATCATTTTCTACATTTCCTGAGATAGAAAAATATGCTTTTATGCCACGGGCGTGACAAAATTCTAATGGTTTTGTCCACATTTTCTCCCTATCATTTCTTCTCCATCTTGGCCGTTGATACTGCATTTTCTGAGAGAGAAAATGAGGCAAAAGAAAGAAAGTTTTTTCAGCTTTGTCCACTACAAATCTCCTTCATACATAGGTAACTTTATATTTATCATTATATCCCTCATTTTTCTATAGCATTCTGTATACTTGGGTTTGAAACCTTCAGCTATTTTATTTACTTCCTATAGCTTTGTTAACGCTGTAAATGTAATGGGTTTTAACTCTTCAAAGAAAGAATGTTTCCTTGGACTTTATCTGGCATGATGGCGTCTTTGTACACTCTTTACATTCCTTATGCCTTTAAAACCTTTATTATAGTCCTGGTTGTGTGGGTGTGTCCACGGCTGGCATAATGACAATATTTACCCCTTCTCATGGTTCGGAACTTCAGTACGACTCTGTATTTGTGAATGGAACCCCATGTATTCATCTTTTATAACAATACACTTTAATTTTTGTATGTGATACCTTTGTACCTCAGATATGTTTGTTTCTGTATCTTCACTCTACTTCATGGGCTCAAAACTTACTAAAATTTCTATGTTTTTTACTTTGCATTTGGCATTATGATGGATGCTATCACCATGACATCAATTGGTCTTCTGTACACATTGTCACTGATTTTTCTGAATGGTTTATCAAAATTTGTTTCTTCATTTGAAGCTGTAGCTTATCATACCAACAACATTTTCTAAGTTTGGCACAACAAAATCTATTGATATCTCCTTATTCTTGAGGGCTTCGGCTGTGATCCTATCTGATATCATTTCTGAGTTTTATCTTAATTTTGCATAGTATATACAAAAATCTTCTTGCTCTAGTCTGCAATCTCCATGGCACAAAAATGATCTTGTATTCATTTTCAGTATGAAAATATGGAAGAACAACAATGAACCTCTCCTGTATTGGATGCCCCTCCTCAAGAATGAGACATTTAGAACTCTTGTCAATCCACTTGATGGATATCATGCCTTCATATATGCTGATTTCTAAAGCTACACTTGTAACCCCTCTTGGCACTTACTTGGCATATATTATGAACAATGGAGTTTGGCTCTGTGACATGGAAAAACTACTTGACATAATGTTGTACCTATTGTATTGATGTAGTCTTATATGTATCTTGCAGTCATTATTGTTTACTGTATCTGAGGTTTGGCTATTCCATTACTTACACAGTCCTATATCTTCATTACGCATTGTGAACTTCAAACATGGGTTACTCCTGTCATTTGATCATTTGCCTCCTTCATGGTTTTCAATCACAATCCTAGCCTTTTGATTAGGCTTGTGAGATGAGCATTTGTCTCTAGGCTATCTCTCTGTAGGGGCAGTATGTGACATTACCTGTTCACTTTATAATCATTGAATGGCTCCTATGTATTCCGTATTGAGCATTTTGGCTGTCCCAATGACTTGTGTTATGATAGATGTGATGCATGTTGATTGCATCAGTAGACTGCCTCTCTTTTGCATGACAAAGATATTCATTACCCCTAATTGCAATGTGAATTCTAATCTATTCCAGATATGCATGTGATGTTTATGATGAACAGTGGTAACATATGGCTTCATCATACATGTATCTGATGGGATGCTCAACACTAGTACCTTATAGATGCACTCTACTTGTCATAACTTATCTGCTCTGCAACACATGATGTAATCTGCATTCTATACTTCTTGTGAATTATACTTCACCAATGACAATTGAAGAAAATTGACAGATGTCCCTTAATGATTCAGTTACATTCTTATGGTTTCATTTCATGTTTTGAACTGTAATCATGAGCATGTTCCTGATTGCTTGATATTCATTCAGTTTAATCAATTTGATTGATATATTTGCAATCCATTCCCCTTAAGAAATAGGGCAGCATGCGGAGCCTGACCTCTTTAGGGAGCCCATTTTAGACCACATGCTTAATTTTCAAATCTGTAACTTGACTTCTCCTATACCTGCACATGAAACAAACATGTTCGAATAAAACAATGATGTTCTTATATTTGCTTCTCTTCAGTTCCTTATGCATATGGATGCTCTGATTTGATCAATGCATTACAACTAAAGTATTATGTCTCTCTTGATTGATGAAGGATCTTCATAATTGGAGCTTCTAATGGGACCTTTCCCATAATTTTTCAAGTACCTGCCGAGGTCGAGAGCAAGACTGGAGGCTACTACGATGATCAACCAAAACAAGGCAACGATGTCTATGTCTTTCCCTCTCCTTCATTAGATGCATAGTATTTTACTTGTATTTGCATGAGTTCAGCTATAAACCACAACTTGTGTGGGACATCTAATATGTCTTAGTTTCCTTCAATGCAATGTTTGTTCTCTTATGTATTAAAAATTGTAAATGAACAATCACTGTGGTGAATGAATACTTATCTCTTTTACTGCTCTGCAATGCAATGAATGATTTGAAACTTTTCTTTTTACATCTGAACAACTGAACTGCACTTGTCATAACAACTAAGCAACTAGTACATAACATGAATAAATCAAACTTCACTCAAAAATGATAAATGATAAATCTGTTCAGCCAATTTTTAAGCTGAGGTCAAGAAATGGTAACATTTCTGGTGACTTCTACTATATGATTGCCTACTAAGCATTTGACCAGTTGCCTTAACATCCATTGGGCATAGAATCATACTTTGTCCTTCTCAGAAACTTAGAAAACACTATACTTTAGCTTTCCAACAGTTCAAACAACAACAAAAAACTAAAAACAAACTCTACTGAAAGTAAACTAACAAGCCCTGATGGCCAAAACAAATTGCTAAAAACAAATGTGCATGAGCACTTATTGATTGCAACCTAAACTAACCTACTCTAACTAGCTGAGAAAGCTGATCAGACAAAACCATTTACTGGTTTGATAAAATAACTTCCCCTCCTCCACAATTTGTAATACTTCATCAGCTTGTGACTGGACCCAAATAGATGAAATAAGAACAAATAGGCAGCAGACAGTTGTAACACTTGTCCAAACCGGAGCATGACAGTACTTACCGATTTCACATGTTCGGTAAACTGATCAAAACAACAAGGAAACTGATAAGGCTCAACTTGATACTGTATACTAGGGAAAAATCTATTGTTAGATCACACCATGCAAATCAAGATTAAACCCTATGATATATTCAAGAAATCTAAAACTAGATGATTAAAACAACATGCAACATAAACGTGATCACTTAGATGCCCCGATTCCTTGGTTCTATTGTTGATTGTTGATTGCTCATGTTTTTGCAGCACAATGACGAGATGATATTGATAAGAAAATAGGTAGAAGTTGATTGATGAGGCACGATTTTGGTAGAATCACGATGCTTGAAGGTTCATCCATGCAAAAAATGGATTGAAAATTGGGTTTAAATAGACAAAAATGAGAGAAAGGAAAGATAAAGTTTCCATTTCACAAGTGATGATGAAATTGCAAAGTTGCATTGTCCAACTTGGGAGAAGAAAATGGAAGGGGATCTAGTCATCTAGAGAGGGAAATAGCAGGTGAGAGAAATGAGTGGAAAGGAAATTGGAAGGTGGGCCAAGTTAACTCGAGAGGATTTGGGAGATGAAAATGGTAAGTGGAGTGACTCATAATTAAATAATTTAATTATGAGGTATGTGGGGATAAAATAAATAAATATTTATTTATTTTAAGAGGAAAATGATAAAGTGATAAATTTAAACAAAATAAAAGATTTATTTTATTTAAATTCAAGAGGAAAGAGGGGTAAATAAATAAATATAATTTATTTATTTAATGATGTTAAGGGGATGGGGACAAATTAAATAAATATTGGATTTATTTAATTTGTCAAAAGAAAATGCTAGATTAGGCAACGACATAGGTGCTTAGGGAAAAAATGCTACAAGATGCCTAAGTGATGCAACATTATGACAAGGTGGACATTTTTGGGTGTCTACAGAGATTAGGTGACGACATAGGTGCTTAGGGAAAAAATGCTACAAGATGCCTAAGTGATGCAACATTATGACAAGGTGGACATTTTTGGGTGTCTACATTTTGCCCCTCTTTGAGATGATGTTCGAGATGACGAGATTTATGTCAAGTAACATCATTTCAAAGAAGCTAAGGTATGGATAGAAGAAAAGGAGATGATGATGGAAAGGATAGGATGAGGATGGGATGATAGGAGAAGGATGGGATGATGATGCCCCCTCAAGAGGATAGGTGGGTTGAACAGACACGGGTAGGCTCTTGAAATGAAATGAATTGGTCAAGGAAGAAGGATAATGAAATGGATAGAAGAAAAGGAAAGATGCATTATGCTACAATGAAAGTAAGCAACGATATGTTTGATTTAGTGTGAGATGTTATGCACCAGGGTATAAGGACCAAGGTGACGATGTGTCTCATGCCCCAGCATAAGACAACCTTGTCTAGATACAAGATATGAATATTAGCTGGGATGATACAGATGCAAATGCCGGATAAAAAGAGAACACACACAAGCAAGCAAGCAAGCATGCACAAACGATTCAAAAACAAACAAGGTATTGCCCCTATCAAGCTGTAAACCAACGATTGATTGCCGAATGATGATTATGATAGTGTTGTCATGGCGGGGAAAGATGTATCCCTAGATCAACACAAGGATTGATTGATGATTGATTGATTTGGGTTTACAACAAGACTAGGATCAAGACCAAGGATGTGATTGGATAATTTGACAAGCTTGATTAACTTGATTGGTATGGTTTTAAAGATTGGTTTGCATTTGAGTTTATTGGATGAAGATTGGAAGAAGTGATAGATTGATGAAGAATGGATTGATGAAGATTAACTAGGAGAATTATTTTGAAAGATTGAAGAATTGATGGAGATAGAAGAAATGAGATGGAAGAAAGAAGATGAGAGATGGAAGAAAGAGGAATATCATCTTGTGCCTGAATCTGAGCACTTCCTTCGTACTCCAGACTGCCTGCATACCCGTATCCGCAAGATCAAGGCACGTAATGATAGAGATGATATGTAGTTATGATTGGTGTTTTATTGATGGTGATGATGATTGATTTGATTTTCATTGATTGATTGGATTGACTTCCTTTGATGGGATTGACGTGGTTTTGAATTGATGATTTTGATGATCGATTTTGATTGTTTGATAGATTGGCTTGATTTGACGTGATTGATTGATTGATGATGATTGATGTGATTTTGATTTGATTGATTGGATTAATTTGGTAGGTGTGATTGGATTTGACGTGATTGGATTTTATTACTGATTTGATTATTTGATTGGATTTGATGAGCTTTGACTTGATTAGATTTGATTTTGATGATTGACGTGATTTTGATGATGGATTGGATTTTTGTTGGATTTTATGATTTTTTTGTATTTTGGGAATTTTAATTTTTTTATATTTTTTCAGGACATTTTATGAATTTTTTGATTTTTTCAAGACTTTTTATGATTTTTTGGGGATTTTTTTTAGAACTTTTTATGATTTTTTGGAATTTTTTCAGGACTTTTTGTGATTTTTTTGGATTTTTGGTATGTTTTGGGATGTCAATAGATTTACAATTTTGGTAGCCTTTGTGCTAGATACTAGTGACAAGGGAGAAAACCAAGTCTAGGCGTAAGGATGATGGAGGAATAGATAGATGAAAGATGGGTGATAGAATGGAAAGCTTATGATAGATAGATAGGTAAAAGGATAGGCTATAGTGGATGGGATGGATGACTCATGATAAATGGAAGGATAAGGGGATAGGTGACATCAGATGCATGCATAAGAGAGAAAGGATGTGATCTCCAAAGGCTATGTCGCATCAGAATAACTTGCACCATTCTAGATAGTATGCTTAGGATTTTTCATGACAACGCTTATGGTGATAGGACTCATGCTAGGGTTAGGCTTATGACAATGGAATGATAATAGGGTCATGGGATGGATTGGTTTGGAAAGGATGGAGTACATCAAGAGATAACCAAAGCATGTTTTAACATTTTGCCCCCAATCTTTATCAAGATCAAAAGGAGTAAGGGAGGATGAATGCATGCAATGGGATAGATGTATGTATATGGATGGATAAGGACATGGTAAGATAGGAAATGGTATGATAGGATAGGTTGAAAATGATATGGTGAACGAGACAATGTACCCCCAAGTATAGGTGACATGGAAGACCAAACTTACTGACACCTATTTGCTAGGTTTTCATCATGGTACTTATCCAGGGTGCCTATTTGCCAGGTTTTCACCGTTGGACGAAGGGATTTTTCTTTACTTTTTTCTCTTTTTTTTTAATTTTAATTTTAATTTTTTTTTACTGGGATAGGGGGGATATGGATGAAAGGGACTCAAGTGTATGGTTCCATGATAGTCCTACTAGATGGATGTCATCACATGGACCATGTCAAGTGCGCTCAGAGATGTTGGTAAAGGATTTCATGAAAGATAGATTAGGTAGATGGTGGATTATGAAAGGTACGATAGTGGATTATGATGTGGATTATGAAGGACTTAGGGATGGAGGGATTATGCAAAAGCATGGACCATAGGGATGTGATGAGGAAAATATGTAGGATAGTGGATGGAGGATGGGGAGATGGAGGTATGTGGAAGTGTTGCAGAATGGAATGGAATCATGACCAACGGCTGCACAAACTATGATAAATGTTGAAACTTTTGAGTGGATGGTGGTGTAGGAAGCAATGGGGATGTTTGTTTAGGAGATAGATGATGTAAGCATTTAGGGACCTGTTGTGCCTTGCACACATGCCCCATTTTACCAAATGGAGACCCCTTCTTTTGCTTTGGCTTTGAGTCTCAGTCTTTCTTATTATGATGATGAGAAAGTGAATTTGTGCTTAGAGTGCATGATTTGTTCCAGATTTGAGTACTTTGCGTGTTTAGAGTGATTTGATGTCTTTCATGATTGATTTGGAAGTGTCTTGAGTGGTCTTGTGCTTAAAAAAATAGCCATTTGTTGTCTTCTACATTGGAATTGGGTGTTACTATATTTTGCTCAAAAATCCTGTCACTAGATATTACCCTTGAAATTGTTTTTGCATGATGTTTCATGTTGAAATTCCTAGTTTCCAGGTCTTAGAGTTGCTAAATCATGTGAAATTCCACAAGATTTCACTAAGGGGTTTACATACTTTCATCCCGTCGCATGGTCCTGAAGCCCTGATTTGGCTAAGTCTGAAACCCTAAAAATCCTAAAAAATGGCTATCTAAAATCTGGTGGAACCACAAAATTCTAGAATCTGCATATGAAATCCTATGGATATGGAACCTATCTCAAAAATCCTAAAAGTATATCTAAACTTATACTTAAATATATATTTTAAAATACTTTCACCCTGGCCAATTCAAAATCTTGCGCTAAAAATGACCCCAACTACAAAAAGCACTAAAAATAGCCTCTACCGACCTTAGCGCTAAAAATAGCCTCTACCGACCTTAGCGCTAAAAACAGCCTCTATCGACCTTTGCACTAAAAACCCACTTCACAGACTTGCGCTGAAATGGCCTTCCACCGACTTAAGTCACGTAGGTCGGTCGGTGCTAAAACCCACACTAGTTGGTTGCATTGAAAATCCCCACTGATAGAGCCTTTTATGTTTTGCGTTAAAAATCGACCTTACCGACTTGTGCTACAATCCACCCCGATTGACCTTATGAGATGCTATTAGTCGGTCTAAGCCCAAACTCGTGCAAGTTGGTGGCACTCAAAAGTAGAGAAAAAGCATTTTGTGCTAAAAATGAACCTCTTCAACTTACGCTAGAATTGCATTGCACTGACTTTTAGTCGGTAGACCCCAAAATCCCCGCTAGGTTGGTAAACCCCAAAATCAACGCTTTTTGGTATTTTGGCCCAAAAAATAAGTTTTTCAAGGTACAACTTGGATTTTCTTGATGGATTTGAATTGCATATCTATTTTTTACATCATGATGAACATTTGATCAAGTTTGTGTGGATTTGTGGCATGTTTTAGAATAATTAATGCCACTGCACATGAAAAGTCCGTGACCCCCAAAAATCTCGCTTTTTATAGAAAATGCTAGAAAAACATGAAATAAAAGTCTGCAAATGGATTCTATTAACCCCAAAAAGTTCCTTAATCATCATATTGGCCAAATGGGTACTCAAAAATGATGAAAAATACAAAAAATCATGTGAAAATCACTAGATTTAAGAGGTTGTTTATAAGGTGACATTGACAATGAGCTATTTTTGACCGATCCGTGACTGCAAATGGACATATTTTGATCTAAATTGATGGAAAATGACTTGTTTATGATGAAATTGATGCTTGGTCTTGTTTATTGTAGGTCTAAGAGCACAAAAGAGCTAACTGGAGCCATCTTGGAAGGATGAACATACAGAGGTACCATGTTGATCCAGAGATGCAGAATCGACATTCTATCAACCAAATTGCTACTACACATACAAAAGGAAGTCAATATAGTGTTGAAGATGATAAAGATGAGTCTCAAGAGCTGAAAGACATAGAAGATCATGCGAAATCACTGTTGTTCTTGTAGATCTAGTCCAATGTCTAAGTGATCTAGTCCGGGGGTCATAACTCCTAGCTATTCTATTAGAATTTAAACTTCTTAGACTTGTTAGAAAGATAAACCAATTATCTAGTTTGAACTACCCACCTGCTAAGGCTTAATGCCAAGCAACTGAGAAGTTTTGAGCCCCCATTCAGCTCCAAAGGCCTCTGAAAATGCAATTTACTATGATGTAGAAAATACCACTCAAATGACCATGGACTAGATCACCAAGACATGCATACAGCTATTCCAGCAACCCAATCATTGAGAATCAGTCTAGCAAGAATCTAGTTGGATATATCTTCACTAATAATGTGTCACATACTTCTCTTGGTCTATTCAACACTTGGAATCCCTTGAATCCACATCAGCTCAAGTTTTCAAGCATCATGTGACTTTATTTTGGCTTTATTAGGCCTTGAAAATTGACTTTTCATCATGTACAACCAAATGGGTATCCATTTTGTCTAGATTCAATGTATTTGCAAGCTGTATTTTGTCTTTTTCCTACAAGACAAAGGTAAATCCGAAAATATAACAAACTGATGTATCACATTAAATGCCATGTAATCTATACCGTTGATGTTGAGTTAATCTCCGTCATCCATTAAAAAACTCAATATGGTGCTTTGTCTATAAAAGGGCCATCCTTTTCTCCCATTTGTAAGAGAGATTTTGATACCGAATTGTTGACACTCTACCATTTGAAGTAATGCAAAGCAAGTTTCTACAATTATCTTGAGAATTTGTATTTTGTATTGGCTCATTTTGGTTTTCCTATTTCACTTCTTACTCTCCCATAGTTAGTTAGTTGTGCTTTATAATGTTTATGGTTTGTTGAAAGTATTTGATGAATGCTCTAGTCCATACTTTTGGTTATTTGCTGATGGTAGATAGCTATGTAAAGTTAGTATGGACTTATCAGTTGTGCTTAGTTCAATTACATTTCGTGAGTTAAATTGCGCCAGTCATTGGGTATTTAATGAATGAATGTAATATGAAAATATCTAGATTTCCATTGAAGAGAGCACCATTTTCTGTAGTGTTGTAATACTTATTTTAGTTTTGTAATTCAGAAAACTGGTTACGTTTTAGAGCATTTGTCTACTTAAAGTAAAATCTATGCATTGTGAATGTCACTTAGGATTCCTCTATAACCCTATACCTTTTGCATTTTCTTTAAAAAACCTTGGTTAGATTAGGAATTTCAGCAGCATTTTACATTGTTTATCAACTAAAATCTTGAAGGGTTTATGTGTATCTGCTATTCCAACTCGAAGATCTATAGATTGCATGTAAGACCTCTTGTAGGCACAACTAGAACATACCAATTGGGAGATTCCAAGCAAGCTAAGACCTAGCTATATTATCCTTGGAGTAGTCTTACCTAGGGTAGGATACTTTTCAAGAGAGGTGTGAAATCAACAATCACACTTGCATTGTTGCATGCTAACACACATCAATAGGACCCACATAGACTCAATATTTTTATGATTTTTTCTCGTCATGTGGCATGAAGGAATTTGAGACTTTTGGATGGGAATGGAGGAAAGGAGATGGTTGGGATTCATAAGAGGTGGATGCCTCATTTGGCTTGCTTGCTTCTTTCTTAGGGACCCATACCATTTTGCTTTTAGACTTTACTTGTGAAGGTATGGGTTTGGATATATCCAGCTTTTGTGCAGCTTTTGAGGCAATTGCTTGTTGCTTGGGGACCCACACCTTTTTCATGTTTTCTTTGAGGTATGTGGGTGTATGCAGCTTTTGAGATGGATTTTTCTTTGATTCTTTGTTGTTGGATTGATATCCTAAGGCATGAGGATTTGTAGGATTTTTAGCTTTATGAGTGGAGGCATCCAAATTTTTGCTCTTGAATCCCATGGCTATGGTGGAAGTGGAGGGATAGGTGGAAGCTCCTTGTTTATACAATGTGTGCATTTGTTGGCCATGATTGGGATTTTTAGAGGATTTATGGATAGATGTATAAGGTGTTGGATGTAGTGGAGGTAGATTCGATGGACGGATGTTAGGAGTTGGAAGAAGTGGAGGCAAAGTGGATGACTGGAGATGAACGGTCACATGCTTTTGTGATTCGTAGGATGATGGAGGTGGAATGGCGACATAAGTTTTAGGTATGTGATGGGATTTGTGATAGGAAGAGGTGGACTTAGGAGGCGTGGGGGAAGTACTAGTATCATTAGATTGATGACCTTGGGGTGTGTATCCAAGGCCAAATGAGTGCGGAGGAGGGACTTTGACATGAATCAGCTCCAAAATTCCTTGTTCAAGAGGGCCTAAACCCTTACCTTGATAGTTCATCTTTTGGAGTATGTGATCAACTATGGGACTAGGTGTAGGTGGAACATTAGACACGCGTCCTTTATTGGATGGAAAAGGTGAAGTGGATAAAGTTTGTTGTGTTCCTAGGGAGAAACACTCATGAATGAAAGTGGATAGACCAAGGGGATATGATGGTGGAATAGTAATGTGGTTGATAGTGGGTGATGGAGGATCATTAGGATCTTGCTTATGTTCGTTATGATCCAAGGTATTTGTTTGAACTTCTATGCTTATATGGGGGACATGTGTCTTATCATGATAGGTAGATGTTCGGGGATCATGGATAGGGCTAGATAGAGAATGGATAGGAGCAATTTGGATATCGTGTTCATGGATGTGTATGGAAGGAAGGATAGGTGGAGTGATAACCTCTTTATCATGAGTTGCATAAAGTTTGGCTAAGAGGCTCATCGTAGTTTTTATGATCATATATAAAGTCTTGATCACAAATGTGAGCACAAGTAGGATTAATTTGGCTATGAATGGGATACACTTGCTCATGAATAGGGTTATGATCATAGCTAATATCTTGATCACATAAAATGTATAGGTCATGGATAGTTTGAACTTAGATGTGCTTTAACCTTGATTCAGATGGAGGCTTGGTGTTTCCACATGTGTTGGGTTATGCTCTTGACATAGCTCTTGGGTTGCTTGAATGGAAGGAGATGACTCTTGGATAGGATTTTTCTCAATAACATGAGGGTATGATGGATCTTGATGTGAACTCATGGGAGAAGTCTTCTCAGTAAGCTCAATGATTTTAGGACCACACGGTGGAGTTGGAGGAATAAGCTAGGCATTGGGAGATTCTTTGATAAGCTCATGAATGGGACCTGGATGACATGGCAATGATTTATTCCTCACTAATAGCCACTAGATCACATCCTCTGCAAGTGTATGGGTAAATGGACAATATAAGGGATGAACGATAATGGTGGATGGTGTCATAGGTGTAGAAGTAGGATTTGGATTGGATGGACGGATAGTGAGGCCAGATGGATTAGGATTGGATGGAGGAATAGGAGGATTGGATAGATTAGGACTTGGACTAGATTGGGATGATTTGGCATGCTTATGGACACTTTTTATGTACATCTTGTAAAGGAGTGGCATAAGTATGGGGCACACATTTGTATTATGACCTTTGATCCTATGGTATGCACAATAGTCATTTTTATTGTAGGTACTTTCCTCACATGGTTTGACTTCAGGAAGTTCAATGAGTTTTTCTTTAAGCATCCCTTATAAAATCCACTCAACATTTTCATTTGATGGAGGGTCAGAGTAACATCGTGATGAAGGTAATGAAGTGCTTGACAGATTAGAAGGTGGAGGGATCAATGGAATAGGAATAGGATCACATGGTGGTGTAAAGATGGGACTAGTAGGCTCATATGTTGGCATGTGATTAGATGGTAATGGAGGATGTTCATAGGATGCTTGCTCTAGGTTGGTATCTCCCTTGTCAAAGGCTATTAATTCTTGTAACATAGGCAGATTTGGGGATACTTGGTTTATGTACAAAGAGTCACTTAGACTTAAGTCAAAGGTTATTAGGTCTTGTTGCATAGGTGGACTTAAGTCTATTAGGTCATGTTGCAAAAGTGGACTTGGGTTCACTTGATCTATGTACAAAGTGCCACTTGGACTTGCATGTTCATGTTGTGGGGGCCATTTATAGTCCTGTGAATGTGTTTGATGAAGAGATGAAATGGTAGGATGTGTAGGTTGAATGTGTTGGAAGTTGTGATGGTGTTGTGGTGTAGGGATCACATAGGATAATGGTTGTTGAGGGGTGGAGTAATATGGATAAGGGTTGATATTAGAAGAATTGGGATAGATTGGTGTATGGGTAACATGATAGATGGATGGATAGGGTTGATGTAATGATGGGATTTGGGATTGTTGGAATTGGCTTATGGATTGATGTTGTGGGAATTGATGGTGTTGTGGTGACGTAGGGATTGGTTCCTTTCTATATAGCCACTCAAGGTTATCAAGTATTCTTAAGGTGCCATAAGGGTCATTCTCATAGGTCTTGTTTGGGAATGTCATGTCCATGTTTAGAAGTGGTAGATGACGATATAAGGATGTGGGATGAATAAGATGTGATTTGGATAAGAAATGGATGAAGTTGATTGGGTAATGACTAGGATGAAGCAATTAGGCTGAAATTAGAATGATGACTTGGCTAGGATGGTTAGGATTAGAGGACGTGGATGATGTGGCTTAGAATATGTGTTAGGATGAAATTGTATGAGATTGTTTTGTGACAAGGATTTTGGTTTTGACATCTTTTTTGGCAATTTTATGGCAACCAAACAAGATGGAAGACACTCATACACAAGCCATGCTCAATCATTACATCCTAAGGCTAGGCAAAGGCTATATTTGTTGGATCCCCTAGCTATGCTTATTCAAAGCAGGTAGCTCCAGGATCTTGGTAGCACTAGCTTCCCTCCATAGTACTCACTTCTCACGCATACCAAGATCCAAGTTTCCCAAGGCTCATCCCCCCATCGAACCTTAGGATTGTCCTTGCTTCCTCGGCTAAGAACCACATGAATTGGGGTAGCTTTGAAGGTCCCACCTTCTGCACCAACAAATATGGGTTTTCTAGCCTCTAAAACATGGTGTTTAGTTTGGGTTTCCGTTCGGGTGGCTATAAGTGTAGTAGTGCTACTCTCTATTATGAAGTCTCCCTGCCCAAAGAGGTTATGCTCAATGGGATTTTGGGGGAGGGTGGTTGTCGGTATAGTGGAACAACACCCATCATTTGTGACTTTCAACACAAACGGGTTATTTGTCAAGCAGATTAGAATGGTTTGGCTTTGACTTGTTTCTGTCCAGGTCATCCCCTTCTCACAATGGGAAGGTAGGCCCGCCTAAAAGTTAGCAACACATTCTCTTACACCTCAGATCTGTTGGTTAGGCAGGGGGAGAGGATACTTGTATTGCTACCTTGGGTGACAATCAGACTTAGTAAGCAAGCAAAGAAATGAAAAAGCAGACACATAGTAAATAGTGTTAATTTTAAGCACCAAACTGAACTGTACCTACTTTAGTGATAAATGATTGTTTGTCTTGGACTGCTTGAACCTGCAGATGATATGTCAGTAATTTGTTTGCTCCATTCTTTGATAAGCATGTTTTGACAGGCTACACCGAGAAATGATTAGTTTCTAGAAAAAAGCAATATGTTAAAAAGCTAGAATAAATGATCTGATACAAAAAATTAGAGTGCATAAACAGAAAATATAGACAATTCCACGCAATTTTAAAAAAAAATTCAATAAATTTTGATGTGTTTTGCTCAAAATATGATCAATTGAAGTTTGAAAGAAGGATGAGGTTTACCTAAGAAATTACCTATGGAAATGGCGAAATTACTTGATGAGACCTGCTCCACTGCAAAATTTGTCCTAAATCTAATGCTGTATGACAAAGTTATGAGAACAAGAAAAAAAATAGCCTCCTTCGGCATGTTTGAAGGCACAGGGTTGACTTATTTGACCTTGTTTGACTTTTTGATGGAAGGTTGACTTTTTGGATTTATTTTTGATAGTTTTTGCAAATATGCACTTTGACACACGTGTTGTTTGTGGTTTGTGATTTAGATTGATAGTTTAACTAAAAGCCCCAGCCCTTAGATCTAAATTCACCCCTTAAACTCTAAACCCTAAGACTCGACTATTGAAACCTAAAGAAATTTGTTTTGAATGGTCGACTTAAGACCATGTGGACTGTGACCATGAGATGTGGACTAAGTAGTTTAAAATGCCCACTTAATAAATTTCCAACACTGACTTTCATAGCTTTTAATTGTCAACCTTTAATAACTTTCAATGCTGACTTGAGCCTTTGACATGCTGACTAAGAGTTTGGGGATTGTCAACTTTCAAGTTTTAACATCGACCTTATGATTTTAACATGCCGACCTTATGATTTTAATGTTGACCTTATGATTTTTGAATGGATGAGCTACGGGCTGGCGACAGGGGGTTGACAAGGCCACGATGAATGGCCTGCAAACTGCGACAAAGGGTGGCTTTAAAGGCAAGGTCGAGGGTTTTCTTGACAAGTGGGTTTTTTAAGAGTTTACAAATCAACTCCGTGGAGAGATTCTCCTACAAAGACTCCCACACTTCTCACAAATCAATCCATTTAAAAAAAAAAACCCCTTAAAGGTTTAAGGTTATAGGTAGTTTGATCAAGTATGCAACATATTATCAATAATCAGAGGCTTTTACAAAACAACAATGCCCAATACTCTCAAATATGATGCACAGGTCGTACAACTGTATAGTACGGCCTGTGAAAATAAAAATAAAAAAATTGATTTTTTTTCAAAATTTTAGATTGACAACATATGCAAATTTATAGTCAAAAAGATTGGAATTGGCATTCTGGACACAATGGTGTGGTTGGTTTTTTCCCCAGAGGTAGTTTGTGAAACCTGTTATGCAAAACTTGACAATGGGGATTAGAAACAAAGCAAATTTTTAAAGCAAAAACCTATGAAAAACTAATGATTCGGTCCCACCGGGCATGCTAGAATGTATACCAAGGAAAAATCCATTGTTAGATCACACCATCCAAATCAAGATTAAACCCTATGATACCTTCAAGAAATCTAAAACTAGATGATTAAAACAACATGCAACATAAACGTGATCACCTAGATGCCCCGATTCCTTGGTTCTATTGTTGATTGTTGATTTCTTATGTTTTTACAGCATAATGACGAGATGAGATTGATAAGAAAATAGGTAGAAGTTGATGGATGAGGCAAGATTTTGGTATAATAATGATGCTTGAAGGTTCATCCATGTAAAAAATGGATTGAAAATTGGGTTTAAATAGACAAATATGAGAGAAAGGAAATATAAAGCTTCCATTTCACAAGTGATGATGAAATTGGAAAGTTGCATTGTGCAACTTGGGAGAAGAAAATGGAAGGAGATCTAGTCATCTAGAGAGGGAAATAGCAGGTGAGAGAAATGAGTGGAGAGGAAATTGGAAATTGGAGTGAGTCATAATTAAATAATTAAATTATTTAATTATGAGGTATGTGGGGATAAAATAAATAAATATTTATTTATTTATTTTAAGAGGAAAAGGATAAAGTGATAAATTTAAATAAAATAAAAGATTTATTTTATTTAAATTCAAGAAGAAAGAGGGGTAAATAAATAAATATAATTTATTTATTTAATGATGTTAAGGGGATGGGGACAAATTAAATAAATCCAATATTTATTTAATTTGTCCCCATCCCCTTAACATCATTAAATAAATAAATTATATTTATTTATTTACCCCTCTTTCTTCTTGAATTTAAATAAAATAAATCTTTTATTTTATTTAAATTTATCACTTTATCCTTTTCCTCTTAAAATAAATAAATAAATATTTATTTATTTTATCCCCACATACCTCATAATTAAATAATTTAATTATTTAATTATGACTCACTCCACTTACCATTTTCATCTCTCAAATCCTCTCGAGTTAACTTGGCAGAAGAAAATGCTAGATTAGGCAACGATATAGGTGCTTAGGCCAAAAATGCTACAAGATGCCTAAGTGATGCAACGTTATGACAAGGTGGACATTTTTGGGTGTGACAACATAGGTGCTTAGGGCAAAAATAGTACAAGATACCTAAGTGATGCAACGTTATGACAAGGTGGATATTTTTGGGTGTCTATAGATACCTTTCTCACTGATGTGGATCAGCATCATTATGAGGTTGTACCTCCTTGTCAGCTGCCGACCTAGCCAGATATTGGATAGGACACCCTCTGGAAGGTGTTGGATCAAATAGAAAATATTTTACATGGTTAGGGGCAGCAGTATCATTTTCATTTTGCATGATGGCCTGCCATGAAATTTCTTCATCCTCTGTTAACAGGTCATCCTCCTCTATCAGGGTTGCTAATAGCTATTCAAAATCAGGCTTGAAATACATATCATCATTCAATGAAGAACACTTTGAAACAGGAGACTCTTTTCCAATGAATGAAGGTAAATGGCTAGACAATGAACTAACCTTTTCCATCATAACACCAATTGGCATAACATCAGCCTCAAACTCTTCCGTGCAACAAAAGGAAAATTCCTCAAAACAATTTAGATCAGACTGCTCCAGTGATTTACTTAAGAATGTCATGATTTCTTCCTCTTGTCCTTGCTGTCCTAGGTGACTTTCCTCCAAAGGGTCAGCCAAATATGAGTAGAAAAGCTCAATTTTAGCCTACAAAAGATCTTCCTCCAGCTCTTGATCCTTTGAATTTAGGTTGTTTTTGCAAACCTGCACTTGGACCAACACTTCACTATTTGATTGCTTGGCTTCACTCAGCAACTCACCACTATCTCTCTCCTATTCTGAAATTGGCATCATTGATATGACTGTGGATTCCTCATCCGGTTGAGCAAAATCTGGTAATTGATTGAATAAAGAAACCGACTCCACTTCATGCTAAATTTTTTGTCTCCTGCCTTCATGCAGCTCTTGAACAATATTAGAAAATTTATCAAATGAAACAAAATCTGGAGGGTTTGGTACTGGGTCTAAAACAACAACCTTTTCAGATGAAAAATGCTTAATATCAGTTGTAAAAATAACACTAATGGCAGGAAACTCCTACTTCTCTTTCGATTTGTTTGGCTGGTCATCTTTCACATAACAAGGAGGGTCATTAGTGAAAACACTAAAAGATTCATTAGGAGAAACCTTTGCTTGCTCAATCCTTTTCTGCTCTGATCTATACTGCTTGATAGCCATATGCAGTAAATTCACATTCCTAGCTTCTTCCATGGTGAGTGAGTTATTTTGAAAGGCAATAGGTCCATCTTCATGAAGGTGAATGGTGAAAGGATAGTCAGATTCATCTATCTGGGAAACCTAAAGATTCACTAGTTGATCTTGGATGCAAATAGGCTCCTGAGTAAAATCAGATCTTGGGATTTTGATTTTCTTGGGAGTCTGTTTGCATTCAAAACTAATCTCTTGGTGTGAAAAAGATTCTTCAGGTGGCTAATTTTGAAACATAATATATTTAGGCTATACCAAGCTAGGTTCTTGAAAGGGTACAGGGTTCTTGAAACTGGGAATCTTGACCTCGGCAGGGATTATAGGTTTACTTTGGTAAAAATTTGCAAAATTAAACCCACATACCTCATCCTGAAAAGGTTGATTTTGAATGACAGTGGAAGCTTGAATTCACTATCCATGCATTTGATGAAGTAAAAACCTCATTTGCTGCTCCTTAGCTGCTATTTCTTGTTCAAAATGTGCTCTTTGTGCCTCCATCTCCTGCTCATGAAGATATGCCTGATAGGCTAATTCATCCTACTACCGATTGTACTCGATCTTCCTATTGATCTCATCAATTGACCTCATCATTTCTGCCAAGGTATCATTAAGTGTGCCCTTAACCTCTCTTACTACAGACTTTGTTAGCTCATCAGAAGGTTGAGCAGGGGTGGGTGGGTGGCAAATATGTTGTACATGCTGGTATGCTATTGCTACATGTCTATTCAAAATAAAACTAGCTACATGGTTTCTCTGATATAGCTGATAAGATGACTGATTGGTAACACCATCATGATATGGTGGATGATATGAACTGATCATCTTGAAACCAAAAAAATAAGATGTAGAGTCGCCAGGTATGCTAGTTACTTGCCTCCAAAGGTTGGATTCACTGATACACACCAAATATCAGTGATAATGATCAAACTATTAGACTGAAACAATCCAACTAGTCCCACTGGGTGTGCCAAAAACTGTTGTCAATTCAAGTTTGCACCCTTGTTAAGTCTTGTGAAAACTTAACTACTTGTTGAAACATGGAATCATTCTTGGATGTGGGTCTCCTTTCATGAGAACAAATCTCTAGAGTGAGTTGGTTCTCTTATAACTTCAAAACTACTGACTTGAGGGGAAAAGAGATAGAAAGATGTAACTCAAATGCAAACTAATTCTGGAATCTAAACTAGATGAAATTCTATCACTCACAAGCATATCCTCTAACATGAATCCTCACAATTCCACTGATAGTTACTCCTTAAGTAATTTGCAACAAGGTTTGGATCAAACACAAATTGCAACAAGGAAGAAACTAGATTTTAATAGTATTGAGACAAAATAAAGGACTGAAATAGTCACAATATAACATCAAATCAAGATTGTAAAATATGTGAAACAAGATGATTTTCTATTAGAACTGAAAGGGGTACAATGCATAAAAAATAAAATGTGCGAACCAATTGTTGTATACAACTCTGCAAGAGAGAACAAACTGATGCTAATTCACTGCCTCACCGAGAAAAAGTAAGTTTTTCTCCTATAAATGTCTCCAAATGATCTCCTCTGAAAAAAGCTAAAAAAACTCCTAAAAATAGATATGCAAACCCATTTTTGAGCTTCAAGAAAAAGCTACCAAAAATAGCCTCAAACTATCTCCAAACTGCAAATAAAAGCTGTCAACTTGATCCTCTAGGTGGTCCCCACCAAATCTGCATCCAATCTGCGTCATAAAAGCAAAAATTTTGTCCTTATCTACCTAATTTTGCCCAAGAAAGCAAAATGCTTTAACTACCTAAAAATAATTTTAACTTTAAAGCAATTTATAAAGGATTACTTAAAAGTAAAACTTTACAATGCTTGCAGTTCTATCCTATCTCCATCGATTTGATTTTGCAAGAAAATATAAACTCCCCATAACTTATAATTTCATCATTACAATGTTTGATTTTCCAATAAAATCATAAAAATAGTAAGACCTCCAATATATTTTGCAAAAAAAATCAAATAAAGCCTTTGAGGCTTATTCTTTATGCACCCTGCAAAAAACCCCTTAAGGCATGTGACCTGTCTCACACGAAACTTGAAGGTTTGTATTAATTTCCAAGAGATGGACTGCATCACTGTCTCCAAGGGATTAAGACATGTGTCATGTTATGATGGGGATCAAACATGTTTGAAGCATCAAGTATTAGAGGGACCTAATGAGGCTTGACCTCTCCTAGGTCTTTGGGACCTATGCAAAACTGTGGAAGACACTTCATGACCCCGATGGCATTTAAACTTGGCAAATAAAAGTTCTTCAAATGTGATAAAAATGCCTTGTTTTGAATTAGGGAAAAAAACCCTAACAACCAAAACATGTTATGCACTAACTTTTCACATTTTCACTGGTAACCTTTTGGAAGAAATGACTCTCTATGGCCACCATGAAGCTAGGGTCTACACTCTTTCATTGCACAACTTCTTGCCATCTCAGATGGATTGTTTTTTACACATTTTGCATAGAAAATATAGAGGTAATTCATTTAGTTGATCATTTTCTAAATTTCCTGAGATAGAAAAATATGCTTTTATGCCACGGCCGTGAAAAAATTCTGATGGTTTTGTCCACATTTTCTCCTTGTTGTTTCTTCTCCATCCTGGCCATTGATACTACATTTTTTGAGAGAGAAAAAGAGGCAAAAGAAAGGAAGTTTTTTCAGCTTTGTCCACTATGAATCTCCTTCATACACAGGTAATTTTATATTTATCATTATATCCCTCATTTTCCTGTAGTGTTCTGTATACTTGGATCTGAAACCTTCAGCTATTTTATTTACTTCTTGTAGCTTTGTTAACACTGTAAATGCAATGGGTTTTATCTCTTCAAAGAAAGAATGTTTCCTTGGGATTTATCTGGCATGATGGCATCTTTGTACACTCTTTACATTCCTCATGGTTGTAAAACCTTTATTATAGTCCTAGTTGTGTGGGTGTGTCCACTGCTGGCAAAATGACAATATTTACCCCTTCTCATGGTTCAGAACTTCAACATGGCTCTGTATTTGTGAAGGGAACCCCATCTAATCATCTTTTTATAACAATACACTTTAATTTCTGTATGTGATGCCTTTGTACCTTAGATATATTTGTTTCTATATCTTCACTCTACTTCATGGGCTCAAAACTTACTAAAGTTTCTATGTTTTTTACTTTGCATTTGGCATTATGATGGCTGCTATCACGATGACATTAATTGGTCTTATTTACACATTCTCACTAATTTTTCTGAATGGTTTGATCAAAATTTGTTTCTTCCTTTGAAGCTATAGCTTATCATACAAACAACATTTTCTAAGTTTGGCACAACAAAATGTATTGATATCTCCTTATTCCTGAGGGCTTTGGCCATTATCCTATCTGATATCATTTCTAATTTTTATCTTAATTCCACATAGTATATACAAAAATCTTCTTGCTCTGGTCTACAATCTCCATGGCACAAAAATGATCTTGTATTCATTTTCAACATGAAAATATGGAAGAACAGCAATGAACGTCTCCTGTATTGGATGCCCCTCCTCAAGAATGAGACATTCAGAACTCTTGTCAATCCACTTGATGGATATGGTGCATTCATATATGCTTATTTCTAAAGCTACACTTGTAACCCCTCTTTGCACTTACTTGGCATATATTATGAACAATCGAGTTTGGCTCTGTGACATGGAAAAACTACTTGACATAATTTTGTACCTATTTTATTGATGTAGTCTTATATGTACCTTGCAGTCATTATTGTTTACTATATCTAAGGTTTGGCTGTTCCATTACTTACACAGTCCTATATCTTCATTATGCATTGTGGACTTCAAAGATGGGTTACTCCCGTCAGTTGATCATTTGCCTCCTTCATGGTTTTCAATCACAATCCAAGCCTTCTGATTAGGCTTGTGAGATGAGCATTTGTCTCCAGGCTATCTCTCTGTAGGGGTAGTATGTGACATCCCCTGTTCACTTTATAATTATTGAATGGCTCCTCTATATTCCGTATTGAGCATTTTGGCTATCCCAATGACTTGTGCTATGATAGATGTGATGCATGTTGATTGCATTAGTAGATTGCCTCTCTTTTCCATGACAAATATATTCATTACCCCTTATTGCAATGTGAATTCTAAGCTATTCCAGATATGCATGTGATGTTTATGATGAACAGTGGTAACATATGGCTTCATCATACATGTATCTGATGCTTAATACTGCTACCTTATATATGTACTCTACTTGTCATAACCTATCTGCTCTGCAACACATGATGTAATCTGCATTCTATACTTCTTGTGAATTATACTTCACCAATGATAATTGAGGAAAATTTACAGTTGTCCCTTAATGATTCAGTTACATTCTTATGGTTTCATTTCATGTTTCGAACTATAATCATGAGAATGTACCTGATTGCTTGATATTCCTTCAGTTTAATCAATTTGATTTATATATTTGCAATCCATTCCCCTTGAGAAATGGGGTAGCATGCTGAGCTCGACCCTAGTTGTGGGAAGCCATTTTACACCACGTGCTTAATTTTCAAATCTGCAACTTGATTTCTCCTATACCTGCACATGAAACAAACATGTTAGAATAAAACAATGATGTTCTTATATTTGCTTCTCTTCATTTCCTTCTGCATATGGATGCTCTGATTTGATCAATGCATTACAACTAAAGTATTATGTCTCTCTTGATTAATGAAGGATCTTCATAACCTGAGCTTCTAACGAGACCTTTGCCACAATTTTTCAGGTACCTACTGGGGTCAGGAGTAGGACTGGAGGCTACTACGATGATCAACCAAAACAAGGCAATGATGGCTATGTCTTTCCCTCTCCTTCATTAGATGCATAGTATTTTACTTGTATTTGCATGAGTTCAGCTATAACCCATGGCTTGTGTGGGACATCTGATATGTCTTAGTTTCCTTCAATGCAATGTTTGTTCTCTTATGTATTCAAAATTGTAAATGAATAATCACTATGGTGAATGAATACTTATCTCTTTTACTGCTATGTAATGCAATGAATGATTTGAAACTTTTATTTCTACATCTGAACAATTGAACTACACTTGTCATAACAACTATGCAACTAGCACATAATAGAAATAAATCAAACTTCACTAAAAAATGAGAAATGATAAATCTGCTTCGCCAATTTTTGAGCTGAGGTGAAGAAATGGTAACAAGCATAATTGTGATTTCAAGATATTCATTGTTATGTGAGAAAATGTCCCCTTGGGGGCTTTTCCCTCTTAACATTTAGCTCCCGGGTCTTTAAAATGCATTTAGAGCATCTTGCATTTTAATTTTGACTCCTGATGAGAAAACCCAAAAGTCTTATGGCAAATAGGACCTAGGGGGTGCTACGTTGATGATACCTAAACAAAAATAGCAGGGTGGACTTGGGCGCTAGTGCCCTAGTCCTACCCTATTTTGGGTTTGCCTTAACATTAAATGTTGGTTTTATGATCGTTATTAAGGTCCTATGCTGACATCTCAAGTTTGAGTTATAAAATTCTTAGCAGGAATCTTTGTAGTTGCATTTATAAGCATGTTTAGGTTATAATTTGTAAACTAGAAGATGATTGTGAACTTTAGGCATATTTGTGATTTCAAGATATTCATTGTTGCTAGAGCAGAGTATTGTTATTGTGTTTGTGATTGCATATTTGACTTCATCTTCTCATGTGATTGAAGAGCCTTGATTTATGTGAGACCTATACTACAAGGTGATATCTATTGTGTTTTTGATTATTTATCATTTGGATTTTGCCTCTATCCTACTGAGATATGCATTCTTATCTAACAATGGTGTTTGGAGGACTTGAATGTCTCTTCAGGGCTTGACCGAGGCAAGCCTCTATACACCACAACCCCCTCCCATAATCTTTTGTGATCGCAGGTTACATGTATCAAGTTTCATGGAGTGGAGTTGCAAAAAGGAGACTGCAAACAACAAGGATTCAAGATCTGAAAGAGAAAGGACAAAGGTGAACATTTTAGGACTTGGGTGCTAGTGCTAGTGTCTTCAACTTTTTCTAGGGTAGAAATAGAAGATATAGTGTAGATCAATGTCAGAAGGAGATTCAGATTCTATGACTAAAACTGTACCTTGGACAAGGACACTAGTGCCAATGTCCCCGACTGCTCCACATTCTGGATTTAGAAAAGCAGTGAGTTAACAATCTATGTCCTTCACCTTAGTCTGAAAGGATTTGTCGAAATTTATTAATTTGCTTACTATTTTTCTTATTTAGGGTTTTGAGAGTAATTGAGCATTAAATTGAGATATTATTTGTTACATCTAAACTTCTGCATCATTCCAAGTGGTAGCCCAACCTAATAGGTGATTGCTCTTGCTTAGTAGAGATTCAACTCGATTGATATGCCCTTGAATGTTTGGTGAGAAGGGAGGATTTGCCTTTGAAACCTAAACCAAAACATTTCCCTCCTTTTTAACATATAAACATTTTGGTTAACCCATGTTTTTTGAATTTTTACACTTTGCTGAGTGTTTTGCGATAAATTTGCATTCATTCATCTTATTGCATTAAAAAAAATTTTAAAAAAATGGAAAATTTGAAAAATTTGAAAAAAATTGCATCTTGGGCTTACATTTTAGCATATTTTGAATTAATTAGCATTTAATTTCATTAAATTACTATCATTTTCATTAGATCAGATTTAAATTATATAAATTCATCATTTAATTGTTCACTTGCATTGCATTTTCATGCTTAATTTGATAAAAATTGCTTGAAATTGTGCATTTTTTATAAAAACCTAGTTTTGCATTAGCTAGGGTTTGTAGTCAAAATCTTGTTTCAAATTTTACTACCCCTTTCAAACACTCATTAGAACTGATTTCTAATTTTAGTGTTGCATCACAGTGGCTTTCTTTCAAAATTTCATGTCTAAGGTTTGAAAACATGCATTTTCACTAGATTTGGCCTTATCGTCTGTCTAGAATTGCATTACAAGCATGTTGTGAGGGATTTTTCTGCATCATTTGATTGATATTAGGGTTATTATTTTATTCCCCTCCTCAAATTCCTTACATCTCCTTTCTATTAGGTTTTTTACTTGAAAATTAATGAAAAATTACATATTTTAGGTGTATTTACACTAGATTTTGACTTGTCGTCACTCTAGACTTGCATCAAAGGCATGCTGTGAAGGATATTGTTGCATAATTGGAATTTTATTAGGCATATTATTTTCTCTCCCTCTTTCAATTCTTCACAATACCTCTTCTTTCACTCATTTGCATTTAAAAAAAGTTGAAAAATAAAGCATTTTAGGTCATATTCATACATACTTTTGCATTGGTTTCTTGCATAAGTGTTGAAAATCTTTAAAATCTGATTTGGCATTCATTTAAAAACATACACATGGATTCTCAATACAACAATAATGCTAGGCTTCCTCCTAGGCCTCATTTGAAAAGAAGAGCCCCTAAACTTGAAATAACATTTACACCACATGAAAAAGAAATGGTAGATACTGAAGAGCCTCTTTACATTACAGTGAACATAATGGAAATACCTATGGATGGAACACTTATAGACCCTAATTGTATGAATAATGTACTTACAGAGAGTTTCTTCTTAAACATGATTTGACACAAAATTATTATCAACCGTAGGATTTGAGAATTAAAACACATAATGGAGCTTTGATGAATACATTTGGAGTGATAACCTTATTGGTCTTAGTCTATGACAAAGCCATGGATCAGTTATTTGATGTTATCCCCTTATCCAACCTCTTCCATGTAAAAATAGGACATCCATGGCTTAAGGCTATGAATGCCGCCCCCTCAACTATTCACAAATGCTTAAAATTCCCTATGCATGGAGAGATCCATACTATCCATCGTAATTCATATCAACCTCTGGCTAAGAGCAAGAACTTTACTCTTGATTACTTTAGACTACAACTTAACATAGACCCTGAGCCACAAAGAAACCAATCTTTCCTAAACTACAGATGCTACAAAACAAAACAATTAGCTAGAGTGGTGAGGCCTCATTTACAAACAATAAGAGAAGAAGAACATGCATTTGTATATTCCCTTAGAGAAAAAAGAAAATGACAAAATGACATAAGAATAACACAAGAATATTATGACTATGATGAAATAATTGGCATGATAGATGTTAATAAGGGAAAGTTTCATAACTCACCTCATCCATGGAGAGATGGTATCTATGTTGAGGTCCCTCCCCTATCATCCTTACAAGGATCAAGAGGATTTAATCGACAACAAAACATTCCCTTCAGACCAATGAAATTTGAACATGGTGCTTCCTCCTCTAATGTTCAAAACCCTATAGAAAAACATAACAATGCCTCATAAGAGATAAGTAGTAAGACAAGAAGGAATAGACAAGTAAGAGAAAGGAGGAAGAGAAGACAAGTTTTTGCCCAGTGAATTGCAACTCAACAAAAAAACATCCAACCTAACATTGAATCAAACTTAGACAAACTTAACACTGAACAATTGAAAGATAAGAACAAAAGTTGGGCTATGGTACCTTACACACCTCTTTCCTCTAGTATTCGTGATTGGGAAGAGGATGATTTGCTTGTCAACAACCCTTAGCCCAGTTGTCCCTACAGGTAAGTATTTCTAACCCTTTACCTCCATTTTGTGTTTCCCTCATAATGTGCTATGTGTTGTTTAGGACTCCTACAATGACCCTTGATACTCTTGTAAGGTCAAAGATACTGGGAGACCACCTTCGTTGTGACCCTTCTTCTATTTGTATCATCATTCCTATATATTGCTCCTCCCCTATTTTCATTATTGTGTGTTGTGTCTTATGGACATAGCGTTGCATTTGGTGACCTGGAAGCACCCTCCTACGTGACTATCCCTACGACACTTGATTCTCCTCTCTTGATTTATTGTTTACCTTCCTCTAGTGGTTCTATCTATCTAGCAGATGATGAAAAACATATTATACTGATACAGACCTAGTGTCCCTTCAGCGAGAAATTAAAAAATGGACCTAGTTTATACATGATGTCTTATCACACTTACAAAATGTAATAATACTGCTACTTTATTCACTTTGTCTATCATGGATCTTGCTTTCCTCGGCTCTTTATGTGAATGATTACATATGTTTTTATGGTTGTTAACACATTTTCTTTTAGGGAATAGTGTGTTTGTGGGAAAATTTGGTGATTGTAAATTACATGTCACCTCTAGAAGGCATGGGCTTTGTGAGAGCTTGTGTTCCCTTGTGTATTTTCTTCCCACCTTAACATGCTTGATATCGTCACAAGATATCAATCACCTTAAGGTGGGTGGAAATATAAGGTAAGATGTCTAATTATTTTGGTACTAATGAAGCATGTTTTAAGTCCTCTGCAGAGGCAAGTTGTTGTATCTCCAAGTAAGTACACATCTTTCTTTCTTTTATATTGCAATCATTTAAGCCATTTGCAGAGGTGGGGATGGTGTCTTTCTCAAGGAAATTACACAATCCCGTCATTTTCAAAAAGTCCTCTGAGTAGGTGGGGTAGATCTCAGACTATCCTAACCATCAAGCGTGTCTTCAACGATTGTTGTGGCAAAGCGCAATCATTGGTGTGTGCCTATAATATACCTAAGATGGCTGTGAACCTAGAAATAGGTTTCTTCCATTGCTTGTTTGTTGTGTTTTCTCCATATCTTCCATGTGTGTGTGTATGGCCTGTTTGTTCCCAAGCATAGTTTTAAGACTGGTGGCAATGAGCTCCTCCTATGCTTTGGGATTTGTATGGCGTGTTTGTTCTCAAGTGTAGTTTCAAGACTGGTGGCAATGAGCTCCTCCTATATTTGGGTTGTGTGTTTACTTTCCTTGTACTTGCATTTGCTTTCATATATTAGAAAATGAAAAATAAATAATCACTGCATTCACTATATTCACTATGTTTTGCATGTCTTCAATGCTATCTTCTCTGTGTTTTGTGTGACTATAACTATCTTATCCATGTTTTGCATGCATGTTGCTATCTTCAATGTGTTTGGTGTGTATTCACCATGCTTGGTGTGTTTGTTGACCGTACCTTAATGCATGTATTGGCCTTGCATTTATACATACATTAAAGTGGGGGATAAATGTTATGTTAGAAAATGTCCCCTTCGGGGCTTTTCCCTCTTAAGGTTTAGCTCTCAGGTTATTAAAATGCATTTAGAGCATCTTGAATGTTAATTTTGACTCTTGATAAGAAAACCTAGAAGTCTTATGGCAAATATGATCTAGGGGGTGATTGTTAGGGTTAGCCGGCAGAAGATATCAATTAAATGCAAATAAAGATTAAACAGAGAAATGGAAATATACAGAAATAATAACAACGAGAGACAAGTTTTAATGTGGTTAACCTAAACTCAGGCTACATCCACCAAACAGAGAGTCCAATATTATTATCCAGTAAATCAAACCGATTACAATCAGCAATCCCTGCAACTCAATACCACTACAAAATGCTACAATACAATAATATTTCAAAACCCTAACCCTTAGCCGCTTTTTATCAAGCTTTTTGTCGGTTACAAAAATAGGGTTTTCTTATGTCGGTCAATGAAAAAATAACTCCCAGTGCTTTATAAAATAATAAAAAACTATGTGAGGGAACGTGCCAAGGGTGCTGCCCCTAGACCCCGCAAGGGGCACTGCCCCTTAACCCCATAGGAATTTGGGGGGAAACCGTGCTGATAAAAGTGGGGAAAATTTAACCTCCGAGTCTGATTAGGCTCCATATAACAACAATCTCCCACTTGGAGACTGATCAGACTCCACACCATATCATCTCCCACTTGGAGACTGATCATAACACCACTGACCCTATAGCTCCCACTGGAAATAAGCACCCTTGACTCTGCTGTTCTATTTTTTTGGTGTCTTTAGTCTAGAAGACCAACCGAAGCTGAAGAGGAGCTCAGCTTCTCCCTTGTCACTGCCTTTGTAAACATATCTACTGGATTGTCATCTGTATGTATCTTTGCCAGCTGTAACTGTCCATCATCCAACACCAACCGAATGAAGTGATACCTCAAATATATATGTTTGGTGTTTGAATGCAAGACAGAATTCTTTGCAAGATGTATGGCACTCTGGCTATCTGTAAACAAATAATTGTTAACCTGTTGTGTACCCAATTCATTCATGAAAGATTGCAGCCATATCATTGCCTTGCTTGCCTCTATTGCAGCTACATATTCTGCCTCTGTGGTGGATAAAGCAACCACCTTTTGCAACCTAGAAATCCAATTCACTACTGTTCCACCTATAGTAAAGACATAACCTGTAGTACTCCGCTTGGTATCAATATCTCCTGCCAAGTCTGAGTCTACATAGCTTGCTAAAATAGTATTAGAGCCCCCAAAACATAAGTGTTTATTAGATGTACCTCTCAAATACCTGAGAATCCATTTTACTGCATTCCGATGCTCTAATCCGGGATGACTCATATACCGGCTAACGACTCCTACAGCATGTGCAATATCTGGTCGCGTGCATATCATGGCATACATTAAACTGCCTACAGCTGAAGCATATGGTACCTTGGACATTTGCTCTTCCTCCTCTTGTGTCTTAGGACACATGTCCTTAGTCAATTTCAAATGACTAGGCAAAGGTGTGCTGACAGCTTTCGCATTCTCCATGTGGAATCTCTGCAACACCTTTTCAACATAAGCAGCCTGAGATAGAGTTAATTTTCTGTTCTGCCTATCTCTACAAATTTTTATACCAAGGATTTGTTTTGCTGCCCCCAAATCCTTCATAGCAAATGACTGTGCTAACTACTGTTTTAACTCTCTTATGTGATCCATGTTAGACCTAGCTACAAGCATGTCATCAACATATAAAAATAAAATAATGTAGCTGTCATTATCCAACGTCTTAAAATAAACACAATGGTCAGAATTACACCTGTTGTAGCCTTGCTCAGCCATAAAACTGTCAAATTTCAAATACCATTGCCAAGGTGCTTGTTTCAGGCCATACAAACTCTTCTTCAATCTGCACACTAGTTTCTCCTTACCTTTGATCTCAAATCCTTGGGGCTGTTCCATATATATCTCCTCCTCCAAATCACCATGGAGAAAGGCAGTTTTAACATCTAGTTGTTCCAAATGTAAATCTTCAGCAGCCACAATACTTAAAACAGTACGAATAGAAGTCATCTTGACAACCGGAGAAAATATCTCATCAAAATCAATGCCCTTTTTCTATGTAAATCCTTTTACAACTAACCTGGCCTAAATCTTTTCTTACCTCCATCTTCCTCTTTCAGCCGGTAAACCCATTTATTTGGTAAAGCCTTTTTACCTGCAGGTAACTTACATAATTCCCAAGTCTGATTTTGCAGCAAGGAGTCCATTTCGTCTTTCATTGCAAGCTTCCATTGAACCTGTGTATCCACTTGCATAGCTTCATCATACCCTTCTGGTTCACCAGCATCTGTTAACAAAATAGAATACAAAGAGGGAGAAAACCTTTCAAGAGGTCTACTGATCCTTGTGGACTGTCTAACATTCACTAGAGTTTGTGGTATTTCTGGTTGCTGTTGCGGAGCATGAGGAACCACTGGAACATCACTATTTGGAGTATTGTCCAGTACCACATAATCCTTTTCTTTCTTCTCATGCTGCTACAACTGATCTTTGTACAACACCTTCTCATTGAATATAACATCCCTGCTTCTCACAATTTTTTGATTTTCAAAATCCTAAAGCCTATAACCAAATTCATCAATGCCATATCCAACAAAGGTACACCTTTTTGATTTTGCATCCAGCTTGGTTCTATTTTTAAGAATCTATATGTGCAAATGCTTCACAGCCGAAGGTTTTCAGAAAAGAATAACTCACCTTCTTGCCTGTCCATGCTTCCTCTAGAATACCACAGCCCAAAGGAACTGAAGGACCTTTGTTAATTAAATATACAGCAGTGTTGATAGCCTCTACCCACATGTTTAAAGGCAGCCCAGTATGCAATCTCATGGTCCTTGCACGCTCCATTATTGTCCTATTCATGCGTTCAACCACTCCATTTTCCTATGGAGTCCTTGGAACCATTTTCTGCCTACGAATTCCATTAAAGGAACAATAATCTTCAAATTCTTTGCTGCAATACTCACCGCCATTATCAGATCTGAGACATTTTAATCTTTTACCCGTCTCATTCTCAACCAAGCTTCTCCATTTCTTAAATGTTTCAAATACATCAGATTTCTATCTAAGGAAATAAATCCAGACCTTCCTAGTTGCATCATCTATGAATGTAACATAATACCGAGAGCCACCGAGAGAAGATACCTGAGCTGGTCCCCATACATCTGTATGCACAAGCTCCAATTTTTCATTTTTCTTTTGCTTCCCATCCTTGAGAAAACTGACTCTCTTTTGTTTTCCATACACACAACTTTCACAGAAATCCATATTAATACGTTTCAGACCTGGTAAAACTTTCTTAGAATGAAGTACCTTCATACCTTTTTCACTCATATGCCCAAGTCTATTATGCCACAGTGTTGTCTCAGAACTTGCAGTAACTTTTCCAGTCTCTTCCTGCAAACCTGTAGCAACTGTTCCTGAACTTGTTTGTTTTTCTCTGTAATAGCTAAAGTAGAAGGAACAGTATGACCTGTACAAAGATATAAGGTGCCTACTTTCACACCTTTTGCTACTACTCAGGCACCTTTTGAAACCTTCCAATTTTTATCAGTAAATGTAACAGTGCAACCTTGTTCAGTTAGCTGCCCTGCTGAAATTAAATTCCTACTGAGCCTTGGAACATGCCTTACCTCTTGTAGTAGCCAATGATTCCCATTCTGCAACTTAATCTTGATTCTTCCCTTTCCAACAATCTGACAGGGTTCGTTATCTCCCAAATAAACTAGCCCAAAATCCCCTTGGACATAATCAAGAAAATAACTTCTATGGGGCGTAGCATGAAATGAGGCCCCTGAATCTAAAACCCATGAATCATCAGCATTATCTAGGGAAAGAATCAAAGCGTCATCTTCAGATTTATTACTTACCACATTTGCTTCCTTATTGCCTTCTTGTTTGTCTCCTTCTTTGTTCTTCCGAGACCAGCAATCTTTCTTCAGATGACCTGATTTTCCATAGTACCAGCAATCATTCTATCCTCTGGTTTGAGATCTTTTGTCCTTTGATTTTCCTCATGACTTCCCATGACCTCCAGAACCTTTTCCTCTCTCCTTTGATTTACCCCTACTTTCTGCATTCAAAACACTGCCTAATTTGGATCCACCTGAGTTTTTCTTACGAATTTCCTCACTCAAAATAACACCAACAACATCATCAAATTTTAGGGTATTTGAACCAGAAATAGAGTTACTAACCACCATTACCAAACTATCCCAGCTTTCAGGCAATGAACATAATATCAAGAGAGCTCTAACTTCATCAAATTTTACATTTACAGAAGTCAATTGACTGACAATCGTATTAAATTCATTTAAATGACCTGTCACAGATCCACCTTCAACCATTTTCAAATTAAACAACTGCTTCATGAGAAATACCTTATTTGAGGCTGAGGGTTTTTCATACAATTTAGCCAAAGCTTTCATCAGACCATCTATGGTTTCCGCTTCCGTTATATTGAATGCCATCGACGGTGCCAAGCACAACTGAATGGTTCCTAGTGCCTTTCTATCAAGAAGATTCCAATCCTCATCAGACATTGTTGCCGGTTTCTTGGCTACTCCTTCTAATGGCCTCCATAAATCCCTTTGATAGAGGTAATCCTCCATCTGCATCTTCCATAACTGATAGTTCTACCCATTGAATTTATAAACCTTCATTTTACCCTCGTCCGCCATTGCTCCCACTCAACCGTGAGACTTTCCTGCAGACGATAATTAAACACAACCCACTCTGATACCACTTGTTAGGGTTAGCCGGCAGAAGATATCAATTAAATGCAAATAAAGATTAAACAGAGAAATGGAAATACATAGAAATAATAACAATGAGAGACAAGTTTTAACGTGGTTCACCCAAACTCAGGCTACATCCACCAAACAGAGAGTCTAATAGTATTATCCAGTAAATCAAACCGATTACAATCAATAATCCCTACAACTCAACACCACTGCAAAATGCTACAATACAATAATATTTCAAAACCCTAACCCTTAGCCGCTTTTTATCAAGCTTTTTGTCGGTTACAAAAATAGGGTTTTCTTATGTCAGTCAATGAAAAAATAAATCCCGGTGCTTTATAAAATAATAAAAACCATGTGAGGGAATGCACCAGGGGCGCTGCCCCTGGACCCCGCAAGGGGCGTTTCCCCTTGACCCCGTAGGAATTTAGGGGGAAACCGCGCTGATAAAAGTGGGGAAAATTTAACCTCCGAGTCTGATTAGGCTCCATATAACAACAATCTCCCACTTGGAGACTGAGCAGACTCCACACCATATCAGTGATATTTTGATAATCCCTGAACAAAAATAGCAGGGTGGACTTGGGCGCTAGTGCCCTAGTCCTGCCCTATTTTGGGTTTGCCCTAACTTTAAATGTCAGTTTATGACCGTTATTTAGGTCATATGCTAACATTTCAAGTTTGAATTATGAAATTCTAAGTGGGAATCTTTGTAGTTGCATATATAAGCATGTTTAGGTTTTCATTTGTAAACTAGAAGATGATTGCAAACTTTAGGCATATTTGTGATTTCAAGATATTCATTGTTGCAACAACAGAGCATTGTTATTGTGCTTGTGATTGTAGATTTGACTTCATCTTCTCATGTGATTGAAGAGCCTTCATTTATGTGAGATATACACTACAAGGTGATATCTATTGTGTTTTTCATTATTTATCATTTGGATTTTGCCTCTATCCTATCGGGATAGACACTCTTATCTAACAACAGTGTTCACAAGACTTGAATGTCTCTCTGAGGCTTAACTGAGGCAAGCCTCTAAACACCACAACCCCTCCCATACTCCTTTGTGATTGTAGGTTACAAGTACCGAGTTTTGTAGAGTGGAGTTGAAGAAAGGATATTTCAAACAACAAGGATTCGAGATCTGAAAGAGAAAGGTCAATGGTGAACATTTCAAGACTTGGGCACTAGTGCCAGTGTCCACCTTTTTTGGGGTAGAAATAGAAGATACAGTGCAAATCAGTGTCAGAAGGAGATTCAGATAATGTGACGAAAATTATATCTTGGATGGGGGTGCTAGTGCTAGTGTCCTTGACTATTCTGCATTCTAGATTTCAAAAAATAGTGAGTTAACAATCTTTGTCCTTCACCTTAGTCTGAACGGATTTGCCGTAATTCATTAATTTTCTTACTATTTTGCTTATTTAGGATTTTGAGAGTAATTGAGCATTAAATTGAGATATTGCTTGTTACATTTGAACTTCTGCATCATTCCAAGTGGCAGCCCAACCTGATAGGTGATTGTTGTTGCTTAGTGGAGATTCAACTTGGTTGATATGCCCTTGGATGTTTGGTGAGAAGGGAGGATTTACCTTCGAAACCTAAACCAAAACATTTCCCCCTTTTTCACACCTAAACAACTAGTACCTCTAATCTTGCATTATAATGCATAATCACTCTCTTTTTTTGACAATATTTGTTCTTACTATAATATAACATAAATCTAAATACATTTTTATTTTTTACAATCAACAATTTAATCGAATATAATAATACCAAAGTAATGTCAAAATGAAATGATTATATGTTTCATAGATCTCATTTTCATTTTACAGTGCAAATATTTTATTAACAATACTTCATTTTATTGTAATAAAACATAAATATAAATACATCAACAATTTAATATTAATTTTACCAATTCAGTAGGATTTTTAGTCAGGTAAAAAATTATGACCTCTAGATGTTTTTGCATCAATAATAAATAAAAAATCAAATAATTTTCATACCGATGAATATTATATTAAGATGAATACTACACAATAAAATAAATCAATATTTAGATTGCTATAATATATTAATATTGAATATATATCATTTTAATATGTTTCAATAAATTTTATTATAAAAATAGTATATTTAAAATATCAATATTATAATTATAGTGAAGAAAAATTAAATAATTATATTAATATGAATATATATATATATATATATATTTATGCATAAGCTAGTATTTGTATTATATTATAAAAAGTCTGAAAATACATAAGGTGGCTTCATAGGCTAACCGATAGATATGCAGAGCTTATACCAAAATGCCCTACATTGACATATTACCCAAACCCCTGAACAAAGACCATGCAAGGCCTGACACAGAAGTATCTAAAAACATAAGAAAGCCACGTAGGGCTTGATCAAAACCCCTATTTCATACTAGACTGCACTAAGACTATTACATTGCATTGTATAAGAATGTAGTATTTACAATATCATTGCAAAAAGGAGGGAGAAAGACTACCATGACATCACATAAAACCTAGATTAGCAGCTAGGGTTCAAAAATCATTCACCCACTTGAAATCATCCCTGAACAGCTCCATCTGCAACTCTTTTTTAAGGAAGCTTGTTTCAACCTCCACTAGCTGTCTATGATCTATAAGATCCATTCCTTCAAGTCAAGTAGAAAGGGGTACTACCTGACAACCTCATCTATGTTCTGTAATAGGTGGAAGTCTGCCAGCCTCGGGATACCAATTCCTAAAGAGGCTGCTCTGATACTCTCCTTCAAACTAACTATAAGCTTCTCCTTGAAAGTTTTTTCTGACTAGTTGCTCTACTACATCTTTGGGAAGACCAGCGTCCAATACTACTGCAAGGAAGCAAGAAGCAATGGTGGTGTCCATCCCATAAAACCCACCACCTTCCATGAACCTCCTACCAAGAACCATTTTAATTGCAGCTAAGGTAATGTCATTGCTGAGCCATAGCACTTTTTTCAACCTGTGATCTATGATTGCCCCTTTGAAAGCCAGTTGCCTCACTGAGCTTTCCAGTTAGATTGGGATATCCATACCCAAGCACACCATTCCCTCAATCGTAATTTGAGCCATAAATCTTGTTCTAGTCACCATTGAAAGAGGAGAGAAAGGAAAGACAACAGATAAATCAAGGTGAAGGTTTGGTAAAAAGAAGAAAACAAAAGCATATAATGTCTGCTCCTTCTCGGCCCTTCACTTAACAAAGATTTTGGAAACTCAAATGACGGCAGAGTGACCTTCTCATAATTAATCTGATATCAAAGGGTTGCAAAGCAAATAACCTAACATCCTTGTAATGATTTAAAAGTCTAATGATAGCCAAGTCCCATCACCTATCACGGAAGCTAGGAAACTTTGCCACCATGTCATGTTGAAGCCAATGTGTCCAACAACTACCACCAAGCCCCAGACCTTTCACAATGGGTTGTGTGGAAGGTCTCCCACCTTTCCACCCACTATATTAATATGAATCTTACAAAATATAATATATTAATATTTACATCACTAAAATATTTAAATATTTAATACTATACACAAATATTTATAATGATAATTCCATTTATTTATATAATCAATAATTTAATCTATTTTTTTTTTATTCGTAAGGGGGGATTATTTAGGCTGGCCCCACACCAACGGAGGTCACAAGGGGACCTCCTCCCCATCAACATATTCACAACTTATAGCTTAGAATCCACTTAAGAGCCACACACACTTTCAAATCCACTTAAGAGCCACTGGAAGACCAAGAGTCACCGCATAGAATTGCACTAGAAATCACCAATGAAGCCATCGTAGAAGTCCAAGAGCCACGAATCCACTTGAGAGCCACTAGAAGACCAAGAGTCACCACATAGAACCACACTAGAAATCACCAACGGAACCACCACGGAAGTCCAAGAGCCACATCTTGAAGTTCCAACTATAGATGTTACTTGGAGGATTTGAACTTGGATCTCCATCTTGAGAACCTTATGGCCTTGCCATTAAGCCCAACCCCTTTCACAATTTAATCTAAATATTATAACTAATATATTATTATTTATATTATTCTATTGATATTTAAAATTAGAATTGTATAATTAATATATACAGGGTAAGTGCAGGAAGATGGGGGGCCAAAAAGGGGTCTCAAGTAGCCACTTTTTTCTGAAATCAGGAAATACTAGCCTTGGATGAGAAATTGAGCATAGTTACACTCAAAATTTGGAGATGCAACCAAAACAATGTTCGTAGTGCTCCGAGTCTACTTTCTAAACTACTATTTTTTTTAAAAAAATGGCATAGATTAAGGGGTTCAAAAGAGGGAGCCACAGAATTTGGTGTTGTTTCTATAAAAAAAATAACATAGCATGTTTTGTGGCTCTCTCAAAAGGTCAACTTTTTTTTAGTATTTTTAAAATCGCTTCAGTGAGAAACTAGCTAATAGCATGTAGTTTATGTCTGATTTTTTTGATAATTTTTTGATGAATATTTAATTTTTTACTAATTTTCAAAGTGGACACATCCGAAAAAATAGAATTTTGGCCCTGCTACCTCTATAAATTTTGAAAACTAATTGAAAATCATTTTTTATTTTTTTAATATTTGTAGAATGGAGTCTAGTTTCTAAATATGTATTTTTTTTTTAAAATTGACTGAATAGTTAATTTACAATGAAAAAAAGACCAAACAGTGGTTTTTGCCTAAAAACAGACACACAAACAAAAGAAATTAAAGATGAAAGGCTTAACATTGTTAAAATGTGAAAAAAATCACATCGTCAAATAGCTAAGAGAAAGCCTAACATTACCCAAGTGTTCGATTTGTTTGACCTTGAAACAAGTGCAAATCTGAGGGTTAGCACGAACGAAATTATGTGAAATTTTGAAGAATATGGAAAAACACGTCTGTGACTGTTCATAAGGCACTCCAAGCCTTTGGGTTGGAAATCCAAAACAAATCCCAAGCCCAAGGCTTGGGATTCCCAAAGCAAGACATAACGCGAGTGCGTTATAACGCGCTCACGTTATAACACACTCGCGTTATGTTTTGCTTTGCATTTTTCCTTTCCCACAAGTCTGTTGTTTGTCATGTTTGACATAACGCGAGTGCATTATAACATGCTTATGTTATGTTCCCCTTAAATTTTTTTATGTTCAAGGCTATTAATCATGAGGGTTAAGGGATAAGGGATAGGGTTGGAGGGTCTAGGGATAAGGGATTAGCGTTTAAGGTATAGTATCGAGCCCGTTGAGGGTCTAGGAATAGGGATAGCGTTTAGGGTTTAGGGATGAGGGATTAGAGTTGAGGGATGACAGATTAGGGTTGAGGGTTTAGGGATAGGGTTGAGGGTCGAGGGATCATAGTTAAGGGTTGAGGGATTAGGGTTTGACATTGAGGGTTGAGGGTTGAGGTTCAAGGGTCAAGGGTTTAGGGATAGGGTTTAGGGTCGAGGGATTAGGGTTAAAGTAGAGTGTGGAGGGTGTAAGGATTAGGGATAGGGTTGGAGGGTTTAGGGATAAGGGATTAGGGTTTAAGGTATAGTATCGAGTCTATTGAGGGTGTAGGAATAGGGATAGCATTTAGGGTTTAGGGATGAGGGATGATGGATTAGGGTTGAGGGTTCAGGGATTAGGGTTTAGGGATAAGGTTTAGGGTTGAGGGCTGAGGGATTAGGGTTTAAGGTATAGTGTTGAGGGTATAGGGATAGGGTTTAGGGTTGAGGGATTAGAGGGAAGGGTTGAGGGATTAGGATTTGATGTTAAGGGTTGACGGTTTAGGGTTTAGGGTTACGGTTGAGAGATGAGAGATCAGAGTTAAGGGTTGAGGGATTAGGGTTTGGCGTTGAGGGTTGAGGGTTGAGGTTCGAGGGTCAAGGGTTTAGGGATAGGTTTGAGGTTCAAGGGATTAGGGTTAAAGTAGAGTGTGGAGGGTGTAAGGATTAGGGATAAGGGATTAGAGTTTAAGGTATAGTATCAAGTCTGTTGAGGGTTTAGGAATAGGGATAGCATTTAGGGTTTAGGGATGAGGGATTAGAGTTGAGGGATGATGGATTAGGGTTGAGGGATTAGGGTTTAGGGATAAGGTTTAGGGTTGAGGGTTGAGGGATTAGGCTTTAAGGTATAGTGTTGACGGTTGAGGGTTTAGGATTAGGGTTTAGGGTTGAGAGATTAGCATTTAATGTCGAGGTTAGGGTTAGAGTGTCGAGGGTAGAGGGATTAGGGATAGGGTTTAGGGTTGAGGCTATAGGGATGAGGGTTTAAGGCTTAAGATATAGTGTCAAGTGTTGAGGGTGTAGGGATAGGGTTTAAGTTTTAAGGGTTAAGGGTTGAGGGATAGGGATTAGGGTTTAAGGTATAGTGTTGAGGGTTGATGGTTTAGGGATAGGGTTTAGGTTTGAGGGATTAGGGTTTAGGGTTGATGAATTAGGGTTTAATGTTGAGAGTTGAGGGTTAAGGGTTGAGGGTTGAGGGTTGAGGGTTGAGGTTGAGGGATAGGGTTAATGGTCAAGGGATTAGGGTTAAATAAGAGTATTGAGGGTAGAGGGATTAGGGTTTAAGGTGTAGTATTGAGCCTATTGAGGGTCTAGGAATAGGGATAGCATTTAGGGTTTAGGGATGAGGGATTAGAGTTGAGGGATGACAGATAACAGATTAGGGTTGAGGGTTAAGGGATTAGGGTTTAGGGACAATGTTTAGGGTTAGGGATGAGGGATTAGGGTTTAAGGTATAGTGTTGAGGGTTTAGGGATAGGGTTTAGGGTTGAGGGATTAGAGTGAAGGGTTGAGGGATTAGAATTTGACGTTGAGGGTTGAGGGTTGAGGGATAGGGTTAAGGGTCAAGGGATCAGAGTTAAGGGTTGAGGGATTAGGGTTTGACGTTGAGGGTTGAGGGTTGAGGTTCGAGGGTCAAGGATTTAGGGATAGGTTTGAGGGTCGAGGAATTAGGGTTAAAGTAGAGTGTGGAGGGTATAAGGATTAGGGATAGGGTTGGAGGGTTTAGGGACAAGGGATTAGGGTTTAAGGTATAGTATCGAGTCTGTTGAGGGTGTAGGAATAGGGATAGCATTTAGGGTTTAGGGATGACGGATGACGGATTAGGGTTGAGGGTTGAGGGATTAGGGTTTAGGGATAAGGTTTAGGGTTGAGGGCTAAGGGATTAGGGTTTAAGGTATAGTGTTGAGGGTTTAGGGATAGGGTTTAGGGTTGAGGGATTAGAGTGAAAGGTTGAGGGATTAGGATTTGACGTTGAGGGTTGAGGGTTGAGGGTTTAGGGTTAGGGTTGAGAGATGAGGGATTAGAGTTAAGGGTTGAGGGATTAGGGTTTGACATCAAGGGTTGAGGCTTGAGGTTCGAGGGTCAAGGGTTTAGGGATAGGGTTGAGGTTCAAGGGATTAGCGTTAAAGTAGAGTGTGGAGGGTGTAAGGATTAGGGATAGGGTTGGAGGGTTTAGGGATAAGGGATTAGAGTTTAAGGTATAGTATCGAGTCTGTTGAGGGTTTAGGAATAGGGATAGCATTTAGGGTTTAGGGATGAGGGATTATAGTTGAGGGATGATGGATTAGGGTTGAGGGTTGAGGGATTAGGGTTTAGGGATAAGGTTTAGGGTTGAGGGTTAAGGGATTAGGGTTTAAGGTATAGTGTTGAGGGTTGAGGGTTTAGGATTAGGGTTTAGGGTTGACGAATTAGCATTTAATGTCAAGGTTAGGGTTAGAGTGTTGAGGTTAGAGGGATTAGGGATAGGGTTTAGGGTTGAAGGTTTAAGGATTGAGGGTTGAGGCTTTAGGGATGAGGGTTTAAGGCTTAAGATATAGTGTCAAGTGTTGAGGGTGTAGGGATAGGGTTTAAGTTTTAAGGGTTAAGGGTTGAGGGATAGGGATTAGGGTTTAAGGTATAGTGTTGAGGGTTGATGGTTTAGGGATAGGGTTTAAGTTTGAGGGATTAGGGTTTAGGTTTGATGAATTAGGGTTTAATGTTGAGAGTTGAGGGTTGAGGGTTAAGGGTTGAGGGTTGAGGTTGAGGGATAGGGTTAATGGTCAAGGGATTAGGGTTAAATAAGAGTGTCAAGGGTAGAGGGATTAGGGTTTAAGGTATAGTATCGAGCTTGTTGAGGGTCTAGGAATAGGGATAGCATTTAGGGTTTAGGGATGAGGGATTAGAGTTGAGGGATGATGGATGACGGATTAGGGTTGAGGGTTGAGGGATTAGGGTTTAGGGACAAGGTTTAGGGTTAGGGTTGAGGGATTAGGGTTTAAGGTATAGTGTTGAGGGTTTAGGGATAGGGTTTAGGGTTGAGGGATTAGAGTGAAGGGTTGAGGGATTAGAATTTGATGTTGAGGGTTGAGGGTCGAGGGATTAGAGTTAAGGGTTGAGGGATTAGGGTTTGACGTTGAGGGTTGCAGGTTGAGGTTCGAGGGTTAAGGGTTTAGGGATAGGGTTGAGGGTTGAGGAATTAGGGTTAAAGTAGAGTGTGGAGGGTATAAGGATTAGGGATAGGGTTGGAGGGTTTAGGGATAAGGGATTAGGGTTTAAGGTATAGTATCAAGTCGGTTGAGGGTGTAGGAATAGGGATAGCATTTAGGGTTTAGGGATGAGGGATGACGTATTAGGGTTGAGGATTGAGGGATTAGGGTTTAGGGATAAGGTTTAGGGTTGAGGGCTGATGGATTAGGGATTAGGTTTAAGGTATAGTGTTGAGGGTTTAGGGATAGGGTTTAGGGTTGAGGGATTAGAGTGAAGAGTTGAGGGATTAGGATTTGACGTTGAGGGTTGAGGGTTTAGGGTTTAGGGTTTAGGGTTAGGGTTGAGAGATGAGGGATCAGAGTTAAGGGTTGAGGGATTAGGGTTTGACGTCGAAGGTTGAGGGTTAAGGTTCGAGGGTCAAGGGTCAAGGGTTTAGGGATAGGGTTGAGGTTCAAGGGATTAGGGTTAAAGTAGAGTGTGGAGGGTGTAAGGATTAGGGATAGGGTTGGAGGGTTTAGGGATAAGGGATTAGAGTTTAAGGTATAGTATCGAGTCTGTTGAGGGTTTAGGAATAGGGATAGCATTTAGGGTTTAGGGATGAGGGATTAGAGTTGAGGGATGATGGATTAGGGTTGAGGGTTAAGGGATTAGGGTTTAGGGATAAGGTTTAGGGTTGAGGGTTGAGGGATTAGGGTTTAAGGTATAGTGTTGAGGGTTGAGGGTTTAGGATTAGGGTTTAGGGTTGACGGATTAGCATTTAATATCAAGGTTAGGGTTAGAGTGTCAAGGGTAGAGGGATTAGGGATAGGGTTTAGGGTTGAAGGTTTAAGGATTAAGAATTGAGGCTTCAGGGATGAGGGTTTAAGGTTTAAGATATAGTGTCAAGTGTTGAGGGTGTAGGGATAGGGTTTATGTTTTAAGGGTTAAGGGTTGAGGGATAGGGATTAGGGTTTAAGGTATAGTGTTGAGGGTTGATGGTTTAGGGATAGGGTTTAGGTTTGAGGGATTAGGGTTTAGGGTTGATGAATTAGGGTTTAATGTTGAGAGTTGAGGGTTGAGGGTTGAGGGTTGAGGGTTGGGGATTGAGGGTTGACGTTGAGGGATAGGGTTAATGGTCAAGGGATTAGGGTTAAATAAGTGTGTCGAGGGTAGAGGGATTAGGGTTTAAGGTATAGTATCGAGCCTGTTGAGGGTCTAGGAATAGGGATAGCATTTAGGGTTTAGGGATGAGGAATTAGAGTAGAGGGATGACAAATGACGGATTAGGGTTTAAGGTATAGTGTTGAGGGTTTAGGGATAGGGTTTAGGGTTAAGGGATTAGAGTGAAGGGTTGAGGGTTGAGGGTTGAGGGATCAGAGTTAAGGGTTGAGGGTTGAGGTTCGAGGGTCAAGGGTTTAGGGATAGGGTTGAGGGTCAAGGAATTAGGGTTAAAGTAGAGTGTGGATGGTATAAGGATTAGGGATAGGGTTGGAGGCTTTAGGGATAAGGGATTAGGGTTTAAGGTATAGTATTGATTTTGTTGAGGGTGTAGGAATAAGGATAGCATTTAGGGTTTAGGGATGAGGGATGACGGATTAGGGTTGAGGGTTGAGGGATTAGGGTTTACGGATAAGGTTTAGGGTTGAGGGTTGAGGGATTAGGGTTTAAGGTATAGTGTTGAGGGTTTAGGGATAGGGTTTAGGGTTGAGGGATTAGAGTGAAGGGTTGAGGGATTAGGATTTGACATTGAGAGTTAAGGGTTTAGGGTTCGGGTTGAGAGATGAGGGATCAGAGTTAAGGGTTGAGGGATTAGGGTTTGACGTTGAGGGTTGAGGTTTGAGGTTTGAGGGTCAAGGGTTTAGGGATAGGGTTGAGGTTCAAGGGATTAGGGTTAAAGTAGAGTGTGGAGGGTGTAAGGATTAGGGATAGGGTTGGAGGGTTTAGGGATAAGGGATTAGAGTTTAAGGTATAGAATCGATTCTATTGAGGGTTTAGGAATAGGGATAGCATTTAGGGTTTAGGGATGGGGGATTAGGGTTGAGGGATTAGAGTGAAGGGTTGGGTGAGTAGGATTTGATGTTGAGGGTTGAGGGTTTAGGGTTTAGGATTAGGGTTGAGAGATGAGGGATCAGAGTTAAGGGTTGAGGGATTAGGGTTTGACGTCGAGGGTTAAGGGTTGAGGTTTGAGGGTCAAGGTTTTAGGGATAGGGTTGAGGTTCAATGGATTAGGGTTAAAGTAGAGTGCAGACGGTGTAAGGATTAGGGATAGGGTTGGAGGCTTTAGGGATAAGGGATTAGAGTTTAAGGTATAGTATCAAGTCTATTGAGGGTTTAGGAATAGGGATAGCATTTAGGGTTTAGGGATGAGGGATTAAGGTTGAGGGATTAGAGTGAAGGGTTGAGGGATTAGGATTTGACATTAAGGGTTGAGGGTTTATGGATAGGGTTGAGGGTTGAGGGATTAGAGTGAAGGGTTGAGGGATTAGGATTTGACATTGAGGGTTGAGGGTTTAGGGATAGTGTTGAGGGTCGAGGGATCAGAGTTAAGGGTTGAGGGATTAGGGTTTGACATTGAGGGTTGAGGGTATTTTCTATCAAGAACTTGATTATAATTGCTTGCGCCTTCATTGTTATGCCTATCATATGGCGGAGCATCTGGTAAACTCTTGCAAGAAAGAGATGTGATCAATGCAAAGGATGTGATGAATCTATAGTAGGACAAAATGTGAGCACGTTATAGCGCTAGCATATTATAACACGCTCGCGTTTTGTCTTTCTATTGAAATGGTAAAAATGTGGTTACCCCCGTGATCTAGGCCCACATGCTCTGTTTTCTTACTGATTCTGCGCATGCTCTGACAAAAAAGAATTGCTAAAACCTTTCTATGTTAAGATAAATCACACACACACTACTTGTTGTTGTAGATTACATATTGAATTTTCTAACCATTTTGATGCTTATAGGTTTATATGTTTAGATATGCATACTAACAATGATTTGCAGGGTTGTGCCATATGTGCCCCACCAACATCTTCAAGAGACTTCATATCAATAATTTTATGTGAAAGAGAGGAAGGTCAAATATTCTACAAGAAATTATGCTTGGATGGCACATGTCATCGTTGCGGTGGCTTGCAACATTTGCCAATATGTGAACATATGGAAATAACACATGCAGTTGGAAACGAACTAGTAGAGTTTGGCAAGTATAAAACAGTGGCATACAATACAAAAGATGGTAAAGAAGCAAAGAGGTGTGAATTAGTTATTGTAAAGATTCCAGTGTATCAGTTTATGCCTATATTTCGTGACAGCATAGTGTATGAGTATGCAAGACATGCCCATAGAGCTTGATGGTTGGACTTGCAATTCAAGTTATGCAAGGACACATTTCCAGTTGGTAGCATTGTTTCAGTCATCGACTTTGCAAAGAACTACAGTCTACAGCCACAGCGTGAGGTGCAATCACAATATTACAACACACAGGTTTCTATATTTGTGCACATCGCATTCATTCATGTGAATGATAGTATAGAAGATGACAGAAAGATCATAAGGGAGTATAATTTCTATATTAGTTATGATCGCATGCATTCTACAGAGTTCGTGCAAGGTTTCTTTCAGGTGTTCTACAATGATTTGGCTAGAAGGGGCATATCATTCAGTCAACATATCATATGGTCAGATAACTGTGCGTCACAATTCAAGAACTCGCAGAATTTCTATTGGCTGAGTAGGAGGCATAATTTTACAGGTATTTAACATATGTGGAACTTTTGTGAGGCCGGGCATGGAAAGAGGGAGCATGTATCAAAAGAGCCATAGCATGAGAAGAGTTAAAGTATAAATACAATGCAAAGTTGACAGATGCAAAATTGATTGTCGAGTGGTGTAATGCTTCCATGGGTCCTAGTAATGAAGGTAAGTCTTTAGTTCGTAGATTTTTTTGGTTGATAGATGATACTAACATTGCACCATATGAGGATTGTTGTACACTGACAGGATCAAATGAGATGCACTCTTTCAGAAGCTCAATTGCAAGTTCATGGAGTATCCATACATGAAAGATGTCATGCTTTTGTTCTTCTTGTACAATTCAAGTCTAGGATGAGTGTGAGTCAAAGCAGTGGGTTGACGAATGGTAGTTAAGTTATCTTAGCCCACTTGACACGTATCGACCCCCGACGGCACTGGAACTAACATAGATGGAATTGTCAGTTGACTTTGACCACATATCAGATTTAGTTCAACCAGGTAATATAGGGCACATATATGCATCTAATTTCATCTATTCAACCAGGTAATGTCATCTTACTATGTAGTGTTTTTGTAATGTTGACTAATTTCATCTAATTTGCTACACATATCAATGTAGGGCACGTATATGCAGTTATTGCAGATGAAGATAATGAAGAGGGAACAGATTATTACTTATGTCATTGTGTTGAGGCCAAAAAGAAATTGGAGGCCCCTGTTACAGATGGAGAAAACATCGAATACCCTACAGGCTCAATGGTTATTACTGGAACATGGCTTAGAAGGTACCCACATAAGAGTGTTAATATTTGGCTATTTTAGGACTTTGACACGCATCGAAAGATTCTTCATTACTCGAACCTTGTTGTGGCATCCAATGTTCATTTGATAAAGTATCGGGGTAGACCTTTGAACAAAATATTGTGGAAGGTGCGTGAGTCTGACCATGAAGCAATACTTGACACAATAAAGAGCAGAGCAGACCCGGATGGTTCACTAGATTAATTTGTAAGTATTCACATTGATTTTGTAAAGTTATGTTACATTGAGTTGTAAGTATACACATTAATTTGTAAGGTTTGTCTTTTTTTTATTTCCTCCTGCATTTTTACACATGTACACATTTTTACATCATCATGTTATGCATTTTTGGTGTCCTGCTCCTGATGCGACCAAACTCATAACTCACCCTACTTCCTCTAGACACCATTTGATGATCTCTCCAACACTCTGGATCCAGGGCACCCAATCATGATGATGACCTGTATACCATTCTCCCAAGGTGCTCATAGTGAATGAAAAGAAGACCAAGGGCATCCAAGCTTAATAGACTTATTTCTTTCAATTTTGATGATCCAAACTCTTGCAATATGACATCCACTTTCATGCCTTTAGATCTTCCTTCACATACAGGGCGCCAAATCAAGTTGAAAAATCTACATAACAGTGCCAAACTAGATGAAAGGAGACATGAAATGTGCCTTAGGACTCCATGCTAAGGTTTGAGCCATTAAAGTCTCTTGATATTAGGCGCTCATGATGATGAAACTTAGAGCTTTTTCCTTTCCTATGCACTCATCTAAGATGTTTGAATGATAAGAAGCACCTTGACCTCTATAATGTACATTGGGCACCAAAATCAAGGTGATTTTAAGTCACTTTGAGTCATTTGGGGTTAGTTTGAGTCTTTGAGTTATGTTGCAAAAAAGTATCAATGTTGTCAAGTTGCACAAAGTAACTTTTGTATTTTTGGTGTCCTGCTCATGATGTGACCAAACTGACTATTCCAATGTGTCCGAATGCATACATTTATGCTAGGCATGGTCCTGTTTTTCACCCAAACATGTCAAAACAGTCTGAGCTACATTGTACTGACGATATCCCTAAAGAGTCCAAAGTGCAAAAAGGTAGAAATCTTTGATGAGATGTTACTCAAAAACTATGTCACTTAGAAATATTCTGTCTGAGGTAACGCGATCATGTAAAGTGCCTCTACAATAACCTCTCTCAATTTTTTATATCTCTGAGACATTTGCCCGTAGTGAAAGGCTTTCTGCTGCCCCAAAAATCATCAGAAGGAGGCAGTGTAAAGTTGCAAAGGGGTGTAACTTTTGTCCTGCTCCTAATGTGACCAAACTAACTATTCCAATGCATCTGGATGGGTACATTTACGCTAGGTATGGTCCTATTTTTCACCCAAACATATCGAAACAGTTTGAGCTACATTGTACCGACAATATCCCTGAAGAGTCTAAAGTGCAAAAAGGTAGCAATCTTTGATGAGATGTTACTCAAAAACTGTGTCACTTAGAAACATTCTATCTGAGGCAACGTGATCATGTAAAGTGCCTCTACAATAACCTCTCTCAGTATTTATATCTTTGAGGCATTTGCTTGTGGTGAAAAGTTTTCTACTGCACCAAAAATCGTCAAAAGGAGGCAGTGTAAAGTTGCAAAGGGGTGTAACTTTTGTCTTGCTCCTGATGTGACCAAACTGACTATTCCAACGTGTCCGAATGGGTACATTTACACTAGGCATTGTCCTTTTTTTCACCCAAACATGTCGAAACAGTCCGAGCTACATTGTACCCACGATATCCCTAAAGAGTCCAAAGTGTAAAAAGATAGCAATCTTTGATAAGATGTTACTCGAAAACTGTGTCACTTAGAAACATTCCATCTAAGGCAACGCGATCACGTAAAGTGCCTCTACAATAACCTCTCTCAGTTTTTTATATCTCTAAGGCATTTGCCTGTGGTGAAAGGTTTTCTGTTGCCCCAAAAATCGTTAGACGGAGGCAGTGTAAAGTTGCAAAGGGGTGTAACTTTTGTCCTACTCCTGATGCGACCAAACTGACTATTCCAACATGTCTAGATGGGTACATTTACGCTAGGCGTTGTCCTTTTTTCACTCAAACATGTCGAAATAGTCCAAGCTACATTGTACCCACGATATCCCTAAAGAGTCCAAAGTGCAAAAAGGTAGCAATCTTTGATGAGATGTTACTCAAAAACCGTATCACTTAGAAACATTCTGTCTGAGGCAACGCGATCATGTAAAGTGCCTCTACAATAACCTCTCTCAGTTTTTTATATCTCTAAGGCATTTGCCTGTGCTAAAATATTTTTTGCTGCCCCAAAAATCGTCAGAAGGAGGCAGTGTAAAGTTGCAAAGGGGTGTAACTTTCCTCCTACTCTTGATGTGACCAAACTAACTATTCCAACGCATCTGGATGGGTACATTTATGCTAGGCAATGTCTTTTTTTTCACCCAAACATGTTCAAACAATCCAAGCTACATTGTACCCACGATATCCCTGAAGAGTCCAAAGTGTAAAAAGGCGGCAATCTTTGACAAGATGTTACTCAAAAACTGTGTCACTTACAAACATTCCATCTAAGGCAACGCGATCATGTAGAGTGCCTCTACAATAACCTCTCTCAGTTTTTTATATCTTTGAGACATTTGCCAATGGTGAGAGGTTTTCTGCTACCTCAAAAATCGTCAGAAGGAGGCAGTGTAAAGTTACAAAGGGGTGTAACTTTCATCCTACTCCTGATGCGACCAAACTGACTATTCCAACGCATCCAGATGGGTACATTTACGCTAGACATTGTCCTTTTTTCACCCAAACATGTCGAAACAATCTGAGCTACATTGTACCCACGATATCCCTGAAGAGTCCAAAGTGCAAAAAGGTAGCAATCTTTGACGAGATGTTACTTAAAAACTATGTCACTTACAAACATTCTGTCTAAGGCAACGCGATCATGTAGAGTGCTTCTACAATAACCTCTCTTAGTTTTTATATCTCTGAAACATTTGCCCGTGGTGAAAGGTTTTCTGCTGCCCCAAAAATCATCAGAAGGAGGCAGTGTATTAAGTCAGGATGAAAGCCTATTCACTTTAGGCACCTGTTGTGACCAAATCACACATGTGCCTTGAACGAGTGATGCTACAAGTGGTGAACAAAATGGGTGCCTTGAAGAATTGAGCCCTCCAAGACATCTTGCAATTGCCTAAAAGTCTAAAATTTACATAAGTGAGTTAAGGTGCCATTTTCCATCTCCAGAGCCTCCTTTGAGCACCTTAACATGGAGTGAATGTTTTAGTCTATGAAAGATTGTGCCTAAAGAATATAACAACCCCTTGAGTCACTAGGATGAACTAAGTTAGCAAAATGAACTTCATTGAGGGAGGCGCACTTGTGCATCTAGACAACTCCAGTTTAGCACTTGAGAAAAAGCATGTTTAGAGACACCTGTCGAATGAACCCTCTAGAACCAATAACCATAGCTCAAGATCCATAACCATGAGAAGATAAAGCATTAAAAAAAGTCATCTAAAGGATGGGAAATACCTCTTAGATGATAGTCTGCCGAGTAGACCAAGAGTGGGGAATGAGAATGCTCCTCAAAGATACACCAAGCCACAATGACTCTCTCCAATAAGAATCTTCTCTAGGTCCATAATTAACTCACACCCATATCCAAGTGAAAGTCTCCTTGGTCTTCCTGCTAAAACCTCTAAAGGGTAACCATCTCAACAAGTGTCTCTAATCCCAAGAGAACTCTAGCCTCACCCAAGTCTTGAAGTATGTATGAGAACCTACAACCAATCAATCCATGTTAAGCTCCAAATGCAACACCACATTATCATGAAGCTCCCAAGCACATGACCAATGTACTCAATACCAAGAGAACCAACAAGACCACTATCAAAACTCCAACTATAAAATTAGGTATCCAAACATGACATCATGATCTAACATCTTCTCCTAGAAGATCACATGCACCAATATAGACATCCTAGTCTCAAGAGAACTTGTATCATGCTAATACTCTAATCTAGAATCAAGAGTCCACCAAGACACACTACCAAACATCTCTAAACCAAGGATCAACATCTACAACCACATGAAGATAACCATCTCCTAAAAATAGTATCCAAGATGTCAAAGCACTCTCACTACAAATAATAATCATAATCCAAGAGTTTGTCCATTACACCCAACCACTATATAAGATCATCAATCACTAGGTGACGAATACACATCACTATCAAAGCTCCCACTGAACCATGATATGAACTACGCATGGCATTGTGATAACCATCTCCTAAATAAAGATCACCATGGTCCACACACACTCAACTATAATACTAATAACTCCAAACTAGAACCAAGATCTCCAATCTAAGAAGATAAACCATCATTACTGTCAAAAGCTCACACTAAACTATGCAACTAAGATATCCATGACATCATGATAAACATGCTACAAGTCCCAATAACCAACTATCCAATCATTCTCATCATCCATCCTCTCATCCCAATGCAACATACTAATGCACAAATGAGCATAGACAAGGAAAAATAACAAAGTCTACATCAACACTGAATCAATCCCGTGGATATAGGCAATATGCATTCAAGTCATCCCACTACAATCAATGAGGTGTGCATCCCAAAAAAATGCATAACTTGTAGATCCCAACCATTGAAAACATGCAAAATCATCATCACATTAGTAACTTCCAAACTGAGATATCAAATAATATAACTTATAGACTTCACCAAATCAATCATAGATTCAACTTTCCAAACAAGTTTACAAATGAGTAACCATAGTCAAGGAACTAATCAAGCATCTAAGAGATAAGAACAATGTACTAAAAGTAATTCATATCTCCAATCCCAACCGCATGTGAGAACTGTTTATCCTATGTATCCTATTCAAATCCTCCATCTCATAATTCTTACATTCCAACTTATCCCATCAATCCAAACCCACTACATCCAAATCATCCTTTTTAGATTTCCTCCAAGGACTTCTAGTGGAGGAAAAATCTCAAACTAGAAATCACAAATTTAATTAGTGTACCTCTCCCAAGCCTATCCAAAAGTTACATAGTACCATGCCTATCCATCAAACACCACAATGCAATCAAAATCCTAACAACATGCCCATGATCCAAGATCAAGTGCAATCATGCAAAGATATTATCAATCACAAGCCTATTAAGAATGAACTAGAGTCTTCTAGTACCATACTTTTCCATCAAACATCATCATGTAATCCATGGCCTATCAAGCCTATCAAAGAAAATGCAAACATCCTATGTAATACAATCGGACTTTAAATATTTGAAGTAGCCATCTACAAATATCCATTCAAACGTGGATTTATAATGCAAGTATGGACGCCATCAATAAAAAAGATTTGTATTAACCAAATATCTATATAGGCATACATCAATATCTGTCGATATAAGTATAACATATATACAAAATAGCCATATAGGCTTACAAGAATGCCATATAGGCATACAATGTCAACTATGTACAATACAAAATATATGTCCACAAATGCCATATAGGCATACAACAAAGGAACACAATAAAAAGTCATTCCCCTCTGGCTAGTGAAGAGAATAAATCACAAGCAGCCTTTGATCTTCTAGGGGATGGAGACGTGCATGTGGGTGGTCTACTACGAACCCAAGGGCTACTCCTATTTAGGTCTTCCTGCATCTTTACCTGTTACAATAAAAAGTATAGACATTAATATATAGAAATTACATGTTATAAAAAATGAAACATTTAACAAAATAATCACTTACCGCTAACATATAATCTGTCTCCTCACTTGCCTCAGTAGCAAGAATAGGCCCTGGTGATGTCATGTCCTATAGAAACCATCCAGATAGAAATTAAACTTTAAATCAATAATCTTTTGATTTTTCAAAAATAGACAACTATAACAATGAATGTAAATTGAAATTTACTAATTTTCCTCATACCCCTGTCAATGCCATGGAGCTATGAATCGCATAGGCCACACCCTATTCCATTGCCCTTTGAACATGGGAAGGTGTCTCCGTAGCCTGCATCATCTGGAAATAAAACAACATTATTCAATTACGAAAACTATAATAGTGATGCAAATCATGGCTCCTAACATACACACACGTTCATCTAAACATGGAAGTACACACAATAAAGCATACAAATCACATACAAAAATTTAGTAAGTACAATTCATTCATTAAACTATTTATTTTATTACCTCCGTAAAGCTTTGAAGTCCACCACCACTGGCAGGTGTTGCCATGAAATCTACAGTATTAACCTATTCAACATCCAAAATCAGATATTAGAATACCATTCATATAACGATGCTATTCACATGTAATATATATAATTGTTTACTAGTTACATACCTCAACAGTAGATGATCTAGTGAAAAATGCAGGTGGAGAACCACTGAAAACTGCATCAACGCTATGACCCTGAAATTTCATTAAAATAATCAATTTAAATTAGTTAATCTTGTATTTCAAAAAATGATATTTAATAAATTAAATTCAATAAACTTCCTAATATTTACCTGAGTATCAAGGCCGAAAGCCTCACTCAGGAGGGTATCTATCATCACCGTCTACTCAGCTGCAGATGTAGCCTATGCACCTGCATCCTGACTGTCCATGGGGTCATAACCACAGGATAACCCACAAGCCTGGCAAGTATGGGGTGGGACCCTACTCCTCGCACTATCTCCCAACCCACTCTGTGTTGCAGGACCGGCATGCTCTATGATGCTCTGGGTCAGGGCACTAATCGACTGAAGTGTATCGACCTCAACACTCTCCTTCACAATGGAAGGGATAGAAACATGCTCGTGGGTTGGTCTGCTGATTACTTGTCTCACTACCCACTATGGGTCAAGACGTGCCCTTGGTCTATCTTGTGTTGACCCCCCACCTCTACCCTGGAAGTCCCGCATATCAAAATAGTTTGGCACTTTATTGAGGACAAACTCGCAGTAGAGTTTCCTCAAAAAGTATTGCGGGACCTAATTATTATTACATGGAGGATGGTCAAAAACCATCCACCACCTCTGCCTGAAATTGTCCCTTATCACTTGGTTGTTGCACCAATGGATAGGGAACCTCTTGCATGTAATGGGTGGAGGTTGATTTGTTTATGGGTTTGTGAAAATTGGACACAAGTCTAATTTTGTAATTTGTAATTTTTTCACATCTTGGTATGACAACTTGTCTACATAGTAATCTCTAAACTCTCTCTTTTTATCCATCCAACTAGTTATTTGCTTGCTAATTGAATCTACATTTGATAACATAGACTCAAGAGATTCAGCAAGCATGGACCTATGCAAGGTTGAAGTGGAAGGATCTTTCAACCTTGCAATTATATCTTCAATTTCCTTTTTGTTGTTTTCAATTTGCCCCATTATATTTTCTTGTGTTCCAGGGGCATGTCGAGGAATGAATGGAGGAGGTTGTTGTTCTGCAGGTATTTCCTCCTCAAGATTTTGTGGATTTTGAGGAGGAGGAGGAGGAGATGCATTAACATTTCCTGACAATTAATGAAATATACATCAAAAATCAACAAAAACATACCTATTTAGAAACAAATTCAAACAAAAAAACAAATATAACTCACCCCTTTGGCGTGCTTGATGTCGCGGCGGCATTTTGGCGACGAATCAATAAGCTTTTTGTGTTGAATGGTGTTTTGCAAAACGTGAGCGTGCTTTCAAGGGTTTGCAAGCCGCGGGTAGAAAGGAGAAAATAGAAAGAAATGAAATTGGAAACCCTTTTTTTTAATTTATAGGAAGTCATAATGCGCTCGCGTTATGGCTTAATTTTTTTTGAAATTAATTTGGCCACTTTTTGGCCCCCCATCTTCTTGCACTTACCCTACAATAAATAAAAATTAAATATTAATATGAATATTACACAATAAAATATATTAATATTTAGATCAGTATAATATTTTAATATTTAATATTTATACACAAATATATATTAATAGTTCATTTTACTATAATATAACATAAATATAAATATAATGATAATCCTACTAATTTGTATAATCAATAATTTAATATACATTCTATTATTAATATATAATTAGTTATATAGTTTCACTAATATTTAAAAGATCAAATGTATAAATAATATATACAATCAATCAAAATTAAATAGTATTGCCAGCTACTTCCCTCCCACCATATTTTTGTGTGCTTGTTTTACTCAAAATAGTATTTCCAAGATGCAATTTTGAGCCAATCACAACACAAATAAATGGTTTTCTGAATATTTTTTGTTAAAATTTTCTCATATAGACTTAAAGGAAAAATGAATATTTGATTAAGCCATGTTCTAAAAAGCAATTAGAAAATAGTTTTTATTTATGTAAAAAAAATCAATTATCTCTTAAATTTTAATATAACAGTAATTTTATTGATATTAATCATTTATAAGAAATATAATTTGTGAGAAGAATATTAACACTGAGAGGCGAAGCCTAGAGGTGTCAAACAACCACAACACGATTGGAACTTTTATTTTTTTGATTTAAATTAACGTTTAGGGGGTTGTCAAATGGATTAACGTTAAATAGAATAACGTTAAATATTTTAATATATAGTAATAGTTTTATTTTACATTACAATCAAAAAATTATGGCAGAATAGTTTACTAATTTAGTTTAATACATCCCATATTCCAGGAGAGAATATGGGCATGATCACATTTCCCTCCAGAGAGAATATGGGCATCGTGGGTAGTTAGAAAACTGGCTGGCTATAATTTTATTCTAACTTTATCCATTCAAGGGGAGGTCACAGTTGGACTGCCATTTAAGAATTTGTAGCTATATAAAACCCTAATGTTCTTGCCAGAAGGTGATTGTTTCTTAAACCTTTCATCTCTTTCATCTGTAATCAATGTTATAATTAGTTTGCCCTTTATAGTGTGTAAATTAAGGGGAAAAAAAGAACACAAGATGGCAGTGTTTGTAAGGCCTCTAATGGTAGCCACAATAACTACAACTATGGCCATGGGAGCCTACTACCACTTCCATCCTCCTATAATACCCTGGTTATTGTTTTCATTATTTTCTTTTTCACTTTGATTTTTCTTATGTTTTCTGATGGAATTATACTTTTGTTTGTAGAGTTTGGATACTCGACATGGTTATAAGGGAGAAGTAAAGGAATTGGTGGCAGATGAGAAGAGGGTGTCAAGAAAGAGTAGCAGAAGAGTAGTGTTTGCTTCAGAATTTGACAGAATATGGGGAGAATAGTGGCATGGTTATACCAGTATTTCAATAATCTTAAATAAAATTAATAATCAATCTCATAACAATAAATTTCCACATTTAGGAGGTGAAAAGTGCATGTGCAAGAGTCAGTGCAGTGAATAGGTGCAAGTAACCACCGATTTGGATGGTTGGGCAATTTAGGGTTTTTAGTGTGTTGATAAATTTACATACTGTCAGTCCCTGCATGCAGAGATGTGGATAGACTATATATGGATAGGTGTTGTTGGACATGCAAGGCATTAGATGTCAAAAGTTAATGGCATTTTGGTATACTTGTTAAAATTTAGTGGATAGATATCATTTGTAGGGGTTTAAACAAAATTTTATCTAAGGTATTGAAATCCATTCAGGATAGATAATTATCCCATCTTAAAGTTGCATTTGTTAGATTTATTGAAATTTATAGTACATTTTCCTTTCTGCATCAAGGGTTTTTATATGATTTTGTTTATTAACAACCTTATTTAATTTAGTCCATGTCTTTTCATTTTTAGGTTTTAAAAGAATTGGGTACAAGTAAAGCTACAATGGAATGCACCGATGATAGTGGTGGACTATAGTTTAATTGTTTTGGATAGTTAGGGTTTACATTGGACATGAATCCTCGTTAATATGACCATTTTGTTTCAAGACTTCTCTCGCCAATTATAATTTTTTGTTCAAGGTCACCCACCTTACAATCTCCAGGTGTTTTGCTAAGGTCAATGCAAATTTTCACAGATATAAGTTAATTATAGATAGGGAAATCCAACCCTAGATTGGATCTACTAGGTATCGTGGTTTAACAATCTAATAAATTAAAATCAAAACACCCTTTTAGTTATTTCATTGGATGGTAAATTATGTGCTAGACTCTATGTTTTTTAATAGATCTTTAATTGCGATAAAATATAAACATTTGTTGGTCTCCATTTTATTACAAGAATTCCTTACTGCAGGATGATTGGTTTAACAATGTTAGATGATAGAAGCCATGGTTGTCCAAGAGACTATAGAGTGGAATAAAAATTTGACCACAAATAGGGTTTTATATAGCTAGATTCATATTTACAAATCTGTATGTTGCTAGATTACTCTATTCGATAATCACTGCCAGAGGGTAGGCATGTTTCTCTCAATTTGGGTATGATTTGTCTATCTCACTATTTTGCTTCTTCTAATCATATACTTGATACTATTGTGTTCCAAAAATTAGAATCAGGTATTTAGAAATTCAAAAATGCCTATATAAAAAATCAGGATGGCAAAGTCAGTAAATGGCAAGAAATGTGGGTTAGATTTAATAAGGAAACATTAGTAATAAAGATACGGGATGAAAATGGTAGAAAGGTCATGGAAATATTGGAAACAATACAAGAAAATATAAGAGATTCTTAGAAACAATATTGGAGAGTTAAAAAATTATTTGCCAAAAACTTAAAGCTTCTGGAAATGTTTTCAAAACTGCCAGAAATATTTCTTTCCAGACCCTGTATGACTTTTTGGAAAACCCAAAAATGTGCTAGGTTTCTAGGTTTATAACCTACGAGAAATAATTTCTACAAATGAGAGGTCAGATTTAGACTCCCTAAAAGAATCATTGATTGTAATAAAAAAATTTAAAAATATTTTTTGAAAAAAGAAAAAAAAATTACCTCAGTATAGCTATCAGAGTTTTAATATTGTGTATCCATGCGGGGCATAGTCTAAAAATTATTTACATTTAGGTTAATGACAAGTGAAGATTGTCTTGGTTAAATCAAATTGAAGCTAAACTTCACAACATTGAGAGCAATTTTAAGATAAGTTTCACATCAATGAAAACAGTTTTAGCTTGATTTACATCACATAAGAAAATTTACACTAATTTTTTCAGCATATGAAAGCAAATTTTGGCTGAATTTATCACTACATGAAAGCAAATTTCACAATGGTATACATGTTTTCAGCTAGATTTCATGACACTAGACACAAGTTTTAGTTAAGATTTATGACATTGAAAAAAACTTACAATTTTACTAGAAATGTAGATAGATGACTGAGTGTGATGTGAAATGCAAATATTCACAAGGTCATTGGCCTCCAAAATCACCATTCCGCAGTGATTGAGGCTACTAGAATCAAATTTTTGTTCGTTCTTTTTTAATTGTGGTATTTTTTCAATTTTTTTATGGCCTGATATAAGAACAATTGTTTAGGTTTAGAAAATTGCCCTATTTCAAATGCTAGAACATGCCTTTATTTATTTTTTGTTTTACTCTTAACAATTCATGAGCTGAGATCTCTATGTTTGGTGGAGATAGTGCATGATTTCATGAAAAATGAGAAGAAAAATCTAGAATGTGCACTTTGCTACAATTGCTCAAATGGGCATTGCAATGTTGGTTGGAATGTAGACAGAGCGAATGATCACAAATCAGCCATTGGATCAGGTGAAGTTAGTTAAACTCTCAAGGTAAAATACCCATTTCAAATTTTAGCAATGTCGTTGAATTTAATGAAAATTTTTACAGATTTCAATTGGTGTAAGATTGGTGAAATAGGGATCCTTTTGAGATTGATATGCTAATTTTTTTCAGCCACTTGAACCTAATTATTTACCAAATTCATCATTGAATCATGTCTTCAAGGTATTTGAACCTAGGGTTCTGATATTACTTGTTGCAAATCACCAACATTTTTTTTAATAAAGTCTTTATTACTTTTTGACTTCTAATGTCAGGAAAGAGGCCGATTTTGGTTGACATGGCTTTGAGTTTCAAACATTGCATCAGGTTTTAATGATTTATTTTCTCAAGATATTGCTTCTATTTTACATGCTTCCTCTTGTGCTCAGAATTAAAGACAAAATTTTAGATATTTCATTTGGGGTCTAAAAATTGGTGAAAAAGGAATTTTTTTTGTTAAAAATTTCATTTCAACATTTTCTATTATCAACTTCTGCATTGTATGTTTCAGAAGTAGTTACTTAACATGGATTTGGGTATTTTATGTTTCTGATGTTTGACCTTTGTCACTGTTTTATGTTTCTAATGTTGGAGATTTTTCTTGACATACATAGGCACTAGTAATAGCCTCAATACCCAATATCCTAGGGTGGATAGCCATTTGTTTGGCAAAGGCAAGTCATAGTTCTTCCATTAATGCAATCTGTGTCATATAGGAATGACCTACAAAAATAGTCCTACAATTATGACATGCATGTTTCTAAGTTCAATATCAGAACTTCTATAACTCACATATGAAAAGAATATACTTTATTATTTTAATTTCATTAAATTGCTATCTGGGTGTAGGATTCTTCATTTTTGTATATAGGTAGGTTATTAATAGGCTTGGGAGTACTAATCATATCATTCACTTTAAGTTCATTGATTTACCACTATCCTTTACAATAAATTCAAGGTTTTTGTTATTAATTGCTTTTTCCCTCCTTGATCTCTTTCTTGGGTAGTGACAATGACAATAAACTTATTCTCAGAGTGGAGCAAAATAGGTAACTCTATGACCAGACCATCAACTCCAGTTTGGGAACCTAAAGTGGATTTCTTTTTAAATATTTCTGGGATCATTGTTACAAGATCACAAACAAAAATTAAGGTATGTTCCTTGAAGGAACATTCATGCTTTGTTCCATGTTTAGTGCTCTTACCTTAACCTTTGTAGTATTGTTTGTGCCTGAAACTAAAGGAAAAACTCTGGAAGAAATTGAGGCAACACACAGATAAGTTTGGGAGGTCAGGAATCGACAATAGTACTCTTGGATGATGCATTGCTTTATAAGCATAGGGTTCTTGTAGCAGATGTGGTTTATATATGGAATAAAATTTATTGGCCATGAAATTGAAAGATGATAAACCATACATTGGGAATTATATTTTTTCCTAAAAAAATTAGGTTGGCAAGTCCTCAATATACCAAATTAGATGACATATACACAGCTACCCATATTGGGGAATCCATGGCCTATTTTGATAAAGAAACCTTGACACAAGGATCATATAATGAACTTCTGGAGTATTTGAATAGTATTGTACATTTGGTATTGAATAGTTCTATATTGTTCTTTAAGCTCTTTAGTTAGTTGAAAAATATTGATCATATGATCTATAAGAATTGTACTCTAATTTTTCTTTGGTGCAGTTGAATCATGGACTTTGTACAAGGATAAAACATAAAATTTGGTATTGAGAAGAAATTCTCCTTCAAATTTGACTACTGAAAGAAATTTGAAACTATTTAATGTGATTTCCCAATTTATGGGAAAAACCATGACTTACAAATCAAGACTACCTTGAAGGTGTAATTTGACTTATAGAGAAACAATATTTACTAACATAAAATAAAATAGATTACATTAAGAATAGTTCACACTTGAGATTTGTATCATTTCATTTTTTTTCTTTTATTTGACAAAAATCAGATTCTAATATATTAAAAAGTTTACAAATGTCAAAATGCAACAAGGTGGTAGTAAAGTGAGCTGAATCCCTGTAGAGCCAAATAAAATCTGATTGTTTTTGTTAGATCTATTAATTTAATTTAATATATTCTCAAAAAAAATATTCAAAAATAAATATAAAGTTATTGATAGTTAATTATTATTATTGTATTTATTTTATATGACCACTATTAAAGAGAAAATATAGTATAAATCTTGCACAACAAAAACATGATAATGTAAATGAACTTGAATTGTAAATGATCATTAGGGGGAGCTCATTGGATTTTATTCCTTTTATCCATTTTTAAATCATTAACTAATTTTTTTTTTTTAATCATTAAATTAAATAAAATACGGGTTATAATTAGTACATAATCAAGTTTATAGTTTAATAGAATACAAGGTTAATAATAAAAAATAGATAACTATCCATTGTTTTGTAGATAATGGATAATAAAATTATTATTTCAAATAAATTACACTTTATATTTATTTAGAATTAGTTAGGATTATGTGCACAAGCAAAACATGATAATGTAATTTATGAACTTGGATTATGAAGGAAATATATCTACCCACATATGTATACCACTATGGGGATAGCCATGAGTTTGAATAGGTTGAGGATCAAGATTACATTAAAGTGTTAGAAAGAGGGGAACAAAAAAGTGGAGAGATAGAGACAAGGTATAGAGGGAAAGAGAGATAAAAAGAGAGGAAGAGAGAGACATAGATAGAGAGGGGAAGAGAGAGACAAATACAAATACAAAGAAAGGAAGAGAGACAAAGACAAAGACAAAGAGACAAAGAGAGAGGGAGAGAGGGAGAAAGCATGAGAGATATAGACAGTGCAAAAGATAGAGATATAGATAGGAGAGAAAGAGACAAAGAGAGATATAATTAAAACAAATATATATAACCAAAAAAACATATGGTTAAGATTAGGGTTACAATTACAATTAGGGTTAGGGTCAGGGATAGAATTAGGGTTAGGGATAGAATTAGAGTTAGGGTTACAATTAGGGAAATATTTATAACAAAAAAATTGTTAGGATTAGAGTTGGAATTATAGCTAAGGTTAGGGATAAAATTATGATTAGAGATAGAATTAGAGTCAGGGGGAAATTAGGGTTACAATTAGAATTATGGCTAGTGTTATAATAATTTTTATGGTTAGCATGAAGGTTACAATTAGGGTAATGGTTATAATTAGAGTTATAGTTAGGGTTAAAATTAGGATTAAAATAAATATTAGAATTATGGTTAGGGTTATAACTAGGGTTACGGTTATGGTTATAATTTGTGTTATGGTTAAGGTTAGTATTAGGGTTAGGATACGAGTTAAGGATAGAGTTAGGGTTAGTATTAGGGTAACAATTAGATTTGAAAGTTACTATTAGGGTTAGGATAAGAATTAGGGATAGAGTTAGGCTTAGTATTAGGGTAAGAATTAGATTTGAAATTAGAATTGTGGTTACGAATAGAATTTGGCTTAAAATTTAAATTAGGGCTACGGTTAAAATTAAAATAGGTTTAGAATATTTTATTAGGTTAACAATAAATATAAATAAAAAATTATTACAAAATAAAATAATATAAAAAGATTATAATAATTAAAAATAAATATCAAATAATTTTTAAAAATAATGTAAAATTGTGAAGTATGATCGATATCAGCATAATTTTCTATATATAAATAGGGGGATACATATAGGCACCTTTTAATCAATTTCTCCAATAAAAAGTGTAATATAGGTGTATTTTATATATATTATTCCACATAGGTAGAATAGGGCCTTGAGAAGATCCTTCTTGACATACTTTAGATGCATTTTTTTTAAATATAGCTATACTAGTTAATTATATTTTATATCATTAAAAAGTATATATATATATCAACTACACAATATTTCAATAATTATATTTAAATATAAAATATGACATCACTACATTTTTTAACTATCAAAAAATTAAATTTGGATATGAATATTATATTAATATCAATATTACACAATATAATATATTAATATTTAGATCAGTATAATATTTCAATATATAATATTTATACACAAATATATATTAATATTTCATTTTACTATCATACAACATAAATATAAATATAATGACAATTATACGATAATCAATAATTTAATATATATTCTGTTATTAATATATATAAATAATATATACAATGAATAAAAATTAAATAATCACATTAGATTTTTTGTTATAATATTTGCAGAGATAAAGAAAAAAAAATTATTTTTTTAACATTAAAAAAAATTGTTTAATAATGAAATTCCTGGCAAGAATTTAGCCGCTCATAAATGAATTAACAAGTTAATCAATTAGTATTGCCACTACTTCCCTCCCACCATATTTTTCTCGTTGATTTTAGTGTGTTTGTTTTACTCAAAATAGTATTTCCGCACAATCTGTCCTTAAGAGCTCAAATTTTGAGCCAATCACAACATAGATAAATGGTTTTCCAGTTACTTTTTGTTAAAATTTTCTCATGTAGACTTAGAAAAAATTAAACATTGTTTAACATGAAAAATAATACTCTTTTTTTATTGTTTAACTTTAGATAGGTTAATCATTAGATTAAAAAACTCATTGTAATAGTACTACCTTTGGCATGTACTAATAAACCCCTATGAAGCTATTTGAGTGAAAAAATTATGTTCAGCTAGTGGGATGATTATTTAGATTCTATGATGGAAGAAACTAAGTGGATTTCTACTTGGTACATACCAAATTTGAAAGAATATAGAGAAAATTGAAAAGAGAGTTCAGGTTCTCATGAATTACATTGCAAGCACTATTGACATTAGATGAACTTCTTTCAAAAAATTGATTGTCCATCAATGTTCAATAATCTTTTGGGATTGACCTTTAGATTATGAGGTGAAACTATAACCTTCAAGGTTTGAAATATCTTAATCAAAATATAATATTTATAGTATAAAAACTCACACAAGAAAACATTTTACTAAGATTTAATCCTATAATTGTATTTAAATCTAAATTCCAACTTTTTGTTTTCAAGGCCAAGGAAAATTGTGGAGAAGTCACTTCATCCATAACATGTTATATAAGAGATCATCCATAATCTAGTGAGAAAGATGCATTGGATTATCTCAATTTCATGTTGGATGAACATTTGAAAGAATTAAACTAGGAGTATTTGAAGCATGATGATGTTCCAACTTGCATCAAGGATTTTTCTTACTACATGTCAAGGTGTTATAAAATTTTCTACAAAGGGAGAGATGAATTAAACTAAGAGTATTTGAAGCATGATGATGTTCCAACTTACATCAATGATTTTTCTTATTACATATGAATGCATTTCCAAGTTTTCTACAAAGAGAGAAATGGCTTTAGCATTTCTAGAAAATATATGAAGAATCATGTTGAGCAAATCCTTATTATACCTATTGAAATGTAATTAATTAATTTATAATTCCTTTATGATTATAAATTAAACATCCAAGTGTAATAGAGTAGTATATTTTGTATTGTTGAGCGATGAAAGACCACACCTCTAGGTAGTCATGGTGAATAGGTTCTTGTTATGTAATAGGTATGGTATTGTTTGTTACATTTGTTTATATAGGCACTAATATATGAATGTTTTTTTTTTTTTGTTTCATGGTAGTGTTATAGACTTCACCCTAATCTAGATTTCTATGTTTTGGTTTCAATATATGGTTTATTGTAGTTGTTATATGTAGTGCATGTTGTACTCGTAGGGTGATAGTTTAATGATGATTCCTATAATGTTCTTGTTTAATAGTGAAATGGGGAAGGGAGATGATGAATGCATGTATGTAAGTACACTAGATCAAACCCTACTTTCACTACAACATTCAAGGACAAAATCAAGCTTAAGTCACTACAAGATGGAAGAGGACTCAAGTACTAATTTTCTGCTCTTGTTCATCAAGGAAAGATGATATTCAACAAAGAATTTTATCCAACCCTAGGTTAAGTATGAGTGAAACTCTAGTTATGAGATAATAATATTGAAATAGATGACTAACAATAGAAATCTAGAAAGTTAAAGTACGTAAATGATTAGTAAGATGTCGGAACATGTTTCCTAAAAGCAGAGGTGTTAGAGGACAAATTTGGTAACTTCCCAAGTTTAGAAGTGAAATTTTGTTGGAGGTCAAAACTAAGAATATGTTGTAAATGATGATCGGAAACTAGATCTAGAACCTAGAAGCCCTATACAGAATAGGGCGCCAACTACCCAAGTCTTTTCAGAGAGATAATCTGGAACTATTTTCGAATCCCAAAACTCTAATTCCTACACTACCTTCCTATAGCTCCACTTTTCCCGAAACCTGTACTTGTAACATGCACACAAAGCAAAAAGAGAGGGGTTTGGGGGTTGTGGTGTTTAGGTATTTGCCTCAGTCAAATCCTAGGTTAGCATTCAAGCTTTTCCAACACCATTGTTAGAGAGAGTGTGGGCCCTTGTAGGGAAGAGGCTAAAGATAATCCAAATGATGAAATGATTCAAATAGAAATGATGTCACCTCAGAGGTAAAGTCCTTAGGAGGATGAAATCTCTTCAACTCATAAGGAGATGGATGATGATGCCAAATTTGTAACAAACACACAAATACAAATACAAATTTGCAACAATAACACAATAGATACCTTCAATGCTCTTTGCTCCACTATCATAAGTTTGCAATATCAATCTAGCTTTAAAATGAAGTCATAAACTTGATTATATATGCCTTCTTGCTAACATTGATGAAATTAAATCACAAAAGCTGACAAGGAGGAACATTTTTAAAGGTCCCAGGTTGACATTCCATTTATTAGCCCTGACCAATCAAGGGAGACTTTGGTGGTTGCCACCCAAGTCTAGGGGACCAAATTAGGTCAAGGGTAAGCTAAATGAAGGGCCCAAGGTCCCAAATTCACATGGGTGTCAAGCTCTTTTCTTTGGGATGCTCAATTAGAATGCATAATGAAGCAAATTAGACCTAGGAGGTAAACTAGGAGGTAAAAAGGCATGTATCCACTTTTTAGTCCATAACATTTAGCCCCACTTCAATGTGCATATGATCTTATGATCCATACATGCATTAAAGTATGGTCAAAGCACATCAAACACACTGTACATTTGAAGACTATTGCTAGCCCCTAAACTCAGGCAAATATAAGAAAACACTTAGCAATCACCTATAAAACATAATGAATACAGTAAAGAAGCATGCAATACATGATGAAGACAATGAAAGCACATGATACACAGAGAAGACATGAACACAATCATGCAATACATGGAGTATCTAAAGACAGAAGACATGATTAAGCAATTACATATGTATATATAAAATGCTAACTAAAGTAAACAAAACACACATGTAAAGACACATAAAACACATACAACATGGGGGGCTCATGGCCACACGTCTTTAGACCATGCCACAAACACACAAACACAAAGAACACATGTAAAAAATGTGGAAGACACATAGAATACACAAGCATCACATTGTAATGCCCCTCATTTTGGCTTGTGATAGTTGGTAGTTTTATATTGCATTTCGATAGTTTGAGATATTTGATTTATTAGACTATGGTTTATGCTTATTATGATCATGATGGACTATGTTTGACTAATGTGGTTTTGACATGTGTTATGAGTTTTTATGATGACATTATTGATATTCCAATTTATGATGTATTATGACATGTTTAGTTGATGGATTATTGTTTATGTAGAATATTGTTATTATGCTTTATGGATTAATGTTATTTGAAGGTTAATTAGAGATGTTTGTGTTTATTGTTATGCTTGAGAGTAGGGACGGTGTAGTATTACTTGTTTCGAGCACCCTACTACGCTGCAATTCCCTGACTCTGTGTGTTTGATATATATGCATATGTTTGTATACAACCTATCATTTTGATGCAGGTTGCAGGTACCAGGCATCGACTCCACCTGACTTAGTAGGTCTGAGCATTCCCTTGCACCAATGGATAACGCTGATGGGAGATAACATGGGGTTTGCCCTAGGTCAGTTTTAGTCTTCAGTTGTGGTCGTGAGTCGAGATGTTACTCTTTGATCCTCGCTTCTGGTAGTCAGTCGTCATGTGGTATGTGGAGTTATTGTCGAGTTTTGTTTAGTTAAGCCTATGTGTATTTTGGCAATACATTAATGATTAATATAATAGTAATAATAGGCTTGATATAATGATATTTATGTAAATATTAATTAATATTGTAAATTGGGAAATAATGAAAAATATTTTAATCAAGAATTAAAGTAATAGCTTTAATAATTAAATCCTATTGACATTTGTCGTAAGTGAATGATATTATTTTATTGTTGAAATTGTATTTGGTTTTATGGGAAAGATTTAATTAGTTAATAAATTATGTTTTGTGAGTTGTGGAATCTCTCTTTGGGAAGTAAAATTAATAGCTTTCATAGTAGTGGGAAATTATGAGTCTTAGCTATTTTTGTTCTGGCGGAAGTTACTTTGAGGGGGTGAATTGTCAGAGGGGGAGATGGGAAAATTGGGAAAGAAATTGCTAGGGGTAACAGAAAAAGAAGAGGAGGAAGCTGAGGAGAGTGAATCCTGGGGTCGATAGTCTGGGTATGTTTCTTGTAATTCTGCTCAAATTTGATAAAACCAGATATGTCTTTGTTGAAATTCATGTGTAGATTTTGAATATGCCTCCTTAATCCATTGGGTTTTCTTGGTCAACCTGATTTGTGATCATTGCAGATGATTATCTAGTTCTGACTTGTACTTGCATCCTCAAGAGCTATATTATAATTTCAAAATTGTATAATTTTGTAGTATCTTGTAAACCGATGTAATCGGTCATGAATCTTATAATCATGAAATATTTTATTTGAACCTTTGTAATTATTTATCTCTACAAATGAATGATATAAATTATTTTCTGCTGTATTATAATGTATATCACTTGTGTTGTTATGATTTTATGTTTATCTGATGCAGTTATGTTTCCCTAGAGGTGTTAGTTGATCATTTTGTGTAAAAGTCATACATAGTATAATGTTATCTAATGTTAATGCATTTACTTGCTTCAAAAAAAATACTTCTGTAAATTTTGCACTTGTTAGTCTAACACTCTAGGGTTGCATGATAGGGCCTCACATTTGGTATCAGAGCCAGGTTTAAACACTGGGTACTCTAGTTATAACTAAGCCCATTATGTGACCTAGTGCTTAAACTCTGCATATTAACTTTCATCCCTGTTGTTCCCTCTCTCTATGTAATAAATTATTCTTTGGTGTTGTAGGTAGATGCCTAGAGGTAGAGGTCGATGTTGTGGCAGAGGTAGGGATCATGGGAGAGGTGGTGGTGGTACACCTCCTCCTAGTTCTCCTCATGAGAGTGCCCATGAAGGCGGGGGTTAGAATATGGAAGGTCAGGGTCAGCCTGAGGAAGCCCAGTTGCGATAATTACCTAAGGAGGCCCTTGCCCATTTAGGTCCTAGACAGGAGGTAGATCATGTAGAAGCTAGGGAAAGAGAGAGATCACCTAGGCAGAGAGAGTTGACAGCTAACCAGGAGGCCACTTTAGCCAGTCATATGAGAGACCTTCTAAGGGCATGCCCTCCCACCTTTGATGGAGCTAGTAGTGGTCTTAAGGTAGAGACTTGGTTACTGGATATAGGCAGGTGTTTCATCATGCATCCATATGGCAGCAACACCAAAGCTAGATGTGTTATTCTGCATCTCAGAGGTTTTGCTTCGACTTGGTGGCATTTAGAGGAGTAGAAGCTACACTTGGATATTAGCACTGTTTCTTGGGAGTTGTTCTTAGAGAGATTTAGAACCCATTTCCTATCTGATCATTGGTGATAGCGTCGCGTAGATGAGTTTCACAAGATGAGGCAGATGGCCATGTCAGTTGAGCAGTACGAGCACAGATTCTATGAGCTCAAACAATATACGAGTATCGGAGATGATGAGACTATGTTAGTGTAGCATTTTATTAGGGGCTTAAATGCCTAGATCAGTGGAGGGGTTCATGTTTTCAAACCTAAGACTATGGAGGTAGCAGTGGAGAAAGCCCAGTTAGTGGAGGAGAATTTGACTATGGCACTCGGTGGGTATATTGGTAGTGCACCTTCTCCAGGATTTGGTTCTCGTGGTGGGCATACTCATGCATCAGGATCTCATGCACCCTCAAAGGGTGGACAGCAATAGCAACAGCACTTTCAGGCCAAATTGAAGAATTCTCAAACTTAGCAGGGTGTCAGATTTCAAAATAAGAAGAATAAGAATTGGTAGCGTTCTAGACAAGATTGTGTTGATTAACCCGCTCAAAGCACACAGTCTGCAGTGAGAAGGGGTAGTTTCCAATAGTCTAGTGCCATTCAAGGTGGCAGTGGTTTTAGTAGAGGCATAGGGTGCTTCTCTTGTGGCCAACAGGGCCATATTGCTAGACAGTGTCCTCAGAGGACTACTTTAGGTTTTGGTCATAGGCCGGTGGCTTTAGAGCCAATGGTTGGTGATGCAGGTAGATCACATAGAGTCTTTGCAGCAGTTGATAACTGCTAGGTAGAGCATCAGGGCACAATGGTGGAGACTTTTGGTTTCATGTGAGGTATTGGTTTTTTTGTTCTCTTTGATTCTGGTGCATCTGATTCATTCATTTCTCCTTCTCTTATAGAGCGTTGTGGTTTAGTGGCAACAAAGCACGATGATAGGTGGAAGGTTGAATTAGTTTCTAGGGCTAAGGTCGCAGTTGAGTCTCTAGTGCTCGGTTGTGAGTTGAGGATTGGCTCTCTAGCTACTACAGTAGACCTTCACATCTACCCCTTGGTTTATATGATATAGTTTTGGGTATGGATTGGCTAGAGGCCCATCGGGCAGTAATTGATTGTTGGATTAAGTCTGTCAGATGTGTCGATGATTCTGGTAGTGAAGTAGAGGTTCTTGGTGTCCAAAGACCTATTTCCCTACATATGATCTCTGCTATGCAGCTTAAGAGATGTATATGTCAGGGATGTCAGCTTTATGTAGTGTCAGTTAATGACTTGGAGATGGAGGAGAGCCGAGAGACATCTCTTGACGATCACCCACTTTTGAGAGAATATGCTAATGTTTTTCCTTCAGAGATTCTGGGGATGCAACCTAAGTGTGACATCAACTTCAGGATTGATTTGGTTCCTCGCGTAGAGCCTATTTCATGAGCTCCATATAGGATGACCACTCAGGAGCTTAAGGAGCTTCGATTGTAGTTGGAGGAGTTGTTAGCCAATGGATTCATTCAACCTAGTGTTTCTCGATGGGGAGCACCTATGATCTTTGTGAAGAAGAAGGATGGATCTCTGCGGCTATGTATCGACTATCGACAGCTCAATTAGGTGACAGTGAAAAATAGGTATCCCTTGCCTCGGATTAATGATTTATTTGATCAGATTAAGGGAGCCAAGGTGTTTTCTGAAATTGACCTTAAGTTAGGATATCATCAGTTGTGGATATTTGAGGCAGATATTCATAAAATAGCTTTTCACACCCGTTATGGACATTATGAGTTTACAGTTGTACCATTCGAGTTGATGAATGCACCTTCAGTTTTCATGAGCCTGATGAATGGTGTTTTTCTCACTTATCTCGATAGATTTGTCCTTGTATTTCTGGATGATATATTGATCTACTTGAGGACTATGGAGGAGAATGAGGATCATTTGCGTCAAGTGTTGTAGTGTCTAAGAGAAAATCAGCTTTACGCTAATTTGTCGAAGTGTGAATTCTTTTAGACAAAGGTGAAGTATTTGGGTCATGTCATATCTAGAGAGGGTATTGTAGTGGATCCTTTGAAGATCCAAGCTATTATGGATTGGCCTACACCTACTAATGTTTCTGAGGTCTACAGTTTTATGGGATTGGCAGGCTACTATCACCATTTTGTCATGGAGTTTTCAAGGATTGCCCATCATATTACTTCTCTTCAGAGGAAAGGGAAGAAGTTTGTTTGGTCAGAGCAATGTCAAAAATCTTTTTAGACCCTTAATGAGAAGTTAACTAGTGCACCTATTCTGGCAGTTCCTGATACTACCAGGGACTTTGTTGTGTGTACAGATGCTTCTTTGGAGGGTTTAGGAGTAGTTCTGATGTAGGATGGTCGCGTGATTGCCTATGAGTCTTGCAAACTCAAGGATCATGAATTGAACTATCCCACTAATGATCTAGAGTTAGCTGGAGTTGTGCTTGCCTTGGTGAGGTGGAGGCATTTTCTTTTAGGGTATCATTTTGAGCTGCACAGTGATCATCGTAGTTTGCAGTATATTTTCACGTAGACAAACTTGAATGCAAGGTAGAGGAAATGGATGGAGTTCTTGTGCGAGTATGACTTTGAGGTCAAGTATATTCAGGGTAAAGAGAATGTGGTAGTGGATGCTCTTAGTCATTGGAGACATGAGTCGTCAGAGACATGAGATCTCAGCAATCACTCTTTCGGTTGATTTGAGAGGTCAGATTCTTCCAGCACTTCCTACCGATAGTTGGTATCAAGAGGTGAAGTCTGAGGTTGAGTTAGGTAGACCTTTGGAGGGTACATTTACTGGTTACTCTCTTGAGTCAGATGGACTTTTGTGACATTTGGGTTGTATTTATGTTCTTTGTTCTAAGGGTTTTCGTACCCTAGTTATGTCAAAGGCGCATCGAGCACCCTATTTGGCTCATCTGGGTGTCAAGAAGATGCATGCGGATCTTCGTTAGCTATACTTTTGGAGTGGTATGAAGTGGGATATTGCTAATTTTGTGTCGAGATGTCTGGAGTGTCAGAGGGTGAAGGCAGAGCATCAGCACCCTACAGGTCTTTTGCAGCCTCATTTGGTCCTAGAATGGAAATGGGACATCATTTCGATAGACTTCATTGTTGGGTTTCCTATATACTCCTATCGACACGATGCTATTATGGTCACTGTGGATAGGTTGATGAAGGTAGCTCACTTCTCTCCTGTCTATTCTTCTTATAATGCTTTTACGGTGGCCAGAGTATTCATGGAGGACATAGTCAGACTTCATGGGATTCCTCGTAGGATCATCTCTGATAAGGATCCAGTGTTTACCTCTGCCCTTCGGACTTCTCTATAGCATGCCTTGGGGACACAGCTGAACTTTAGTTTAGCATACCATCTAGAGATTGATGTTCAGACCGAGAGGGTTTACTAGGTCCTCAAAGATATGCTTAGGATGTATGTGATGGATTAACAGAGCCATTGGGAGGACTACTTGTATCTGGTGGAGTTTACATATAATAATGGATATCACAGTTCTATCGGCATGTCTCCATTTAAGGCTTTGTATGGTCATCCTTGTCGGACCCCACTAAGTTGGGACCGTCTGGAGGATAGATTTATTTTAGGACCAGATATGCTTAGAGATATGGAGCAATAAGTTGAGTGGATTAGAGAGCATCTTGTGGTAGCGCAGGACAGATAGAAGAAGTATGCACATGCTCATAGAGTCAATCGACAGTTTTTAGTTGGGGATTGATTGTTCTTGCATGTGCGATGGCAAAAGAGTCCAATCCATTATGGAAAAGGCTCTAAGCTAGCACCATGCTTTGTTAGACCTTTTGATGTGTTGGAGAGGATCAGTCCTATCTTTTATCATCTTGCTTTGTTACCAAGCCTTTCACGCATCCATGATGTGTTTCATGTTTCTATACTTAGACCTTACTATCCAAATATTGCTCATGTTCTTAATTAGATTGCTCTATAGGTAGAAGACAGGTAGCTAGCTTTGGAGCCTGTAGGCATTCTATAGCACAGGAGACTTGCTCTCAGGGGCAGAGATGTGGAGTAGGTCAGGGTCCAGTGGGATCTTAATGATGAGACTTCTACTACCTGGGTGGATGCTTCCAGAATGAGAGAGTTATACCCTTACTTATTTGTAGGCTTCCAAGAGTAAGCTTGATTATGGGGGGGAGGATGTAATGCCCCTCATTTTGGCTTGTGATAATTGTTAGTTTTATATTGCATTTTGACAGTTTGAGACATTTGAGTTATTAGACTATGGTTTATGTTTATTGTGATCATGATGGATTATGTTTGATTGATGTAGTTTTGACATGTGTTATGAGTTTTTATGATGACATTATTGATATCCCAGTTTATGATGTATTATGACATGTTTAGTTGATGGATTATTGTTTATGTAGAATATTGTTATTATGCTTTATGGATTAATGTTATCTGAAGGTTAATTAGAGATGTTTGTGTTTATTGTTATGCTTGAGAGCAGGGACGGTGTAGTATTACTTGTTTCAAGCACCCTACTATGCTGCGATTCCCTAACTCTGTGTGTTTGATATATATGCATATGTTTGTATACAACCTATCGTTTTGATGCAGGTTGTAGGTACCGGGCATTGACTCGACCTGACTTAGTAGGTCTGAGTGTGCCCTTCCACCAATGGATAACATTGATGGGAGATAACATGGAGTTTGCCCTAGGTCAATTTTAGTCTTTAGTTGTGGTCATGAGTCAAGATGTTACTCTTTGGTCCTCGCTTCTGGTTGTTGGTTATGATGTGATATGTGGAGTTATTGTCGAGTTCTGTTTAGTTAAGCCTATGTGTATTTTGGTAATGCATTATTGATTAATATAATAGTAATAATAGGCTTGATATAATGATATTTATGTAAATATTAATTAATATTGTAAATTGGGAAATAATGAAAAATATTTTAATTAAGAATTAAAGTAATAACTTTAATAATTAAATCCTATTGACATTTGTCATAAGTGAATGATATTATTTTATTGTTGAAATTGTATTTGGTTTTACGAGAAAGATTTTATTAGTTAATAAATTATGTTTTGTGAGTTGTGGAATCTCTCTCTGGGAAATAAAATTAATAGCTTTCAGGGTAGTGGGAAATTATGAGTCCTAGCTATTTTTGTTCTAGGGGAAGTTACTTTGAGGGTGTGAATTGTTGGAGGGGGAGATGGTAAAATTGGGAAAGAAATTGCTATGGGTAATAGAAGAATAAGAGGAGGAAGATGAGGAGGGTGAAGCCTAGGGTTGATAGTCCGGGTATGTTTCTTATAATTCTGCTCAAATTTGATAAAACTAGATATGTCTCTGTTGAAATTCATGTGTAGATTTTGAATATGCCTCCTTAATCCTTTGGTTTTTCTTGGTCAACCTGATTCGTGATCATTGCAGATGATTCTCCAGTTCCAGACTTGTACTTGGATCCTCAAGAGCAATATTATAATTTCAGAATTGTATAATTTTGTAGTATCTTTTAAACCGATGTAATCGGTCATGAATCTTATAATCATGAAATATTGTATTTGTACCTTTGTAATTATTCATCTCTGCAAATGAATGATGTAAATTCTTTTTTGTTGTATTATAATGTATATCACTTGTGTTGTTATGATTTCATGTTTATTTGATGCAGTTATGTTTCCCTAGAGGTGTTAGTTGATCATTTTGTGTAAAAGTCATAGATAGTATAATGTTATCTAATGCTAATGCATTTACTTACTTAAAAAAAAATACTTCTGTAAACTTTGCACTTGTTATTCTAACACTCTAGGGTTGCATGATGGGGCATCACATGCATAGTATGCCATAGACACACTATACATCTTATACATGGAAATCATGGGCGATAGGATGGAGCTCATCACTACTCCACTATCTAAAACCATCCAAACACACCTAACAGTTGAGCTATGCTACTACAACTAGAAAAGACAACTTAAGGGGTTAATGACTCAAGATCCAACCTCACCTCGCAATGAGGACTTTGTATAAAAGGATGTGCACTAGCTCAAGAGATACACCATTCTACCTCGTGATGAGGGATTTATATAAAAGGAAATGCACTAGCTCAAGAGATGTGCCATCCCACCTCACAATGATGGATTTTTGCTTTAAAACTTGGATGTCCACTAGCTCAAGAGATACACTATCCTGCCTCATGATGAGGGATTTCTGTTTAAATAGGATATGCACTGGCCCAAGAGATACACCATCCTACCTTGTGATGAGGGATTTCAAACACGCTTTGTTAGTATCAAAAGTAATCAAGCAGATACCATTATATATGCCCCCACCTTAAGGTGGTTGATCCCACTTTCCAATATCAACCACATTAAGGTAGAGTGAAAGCACACAACGGAACAAGAGCTTTCACAAATCCCATGCCCCAAAAGAGACATGTGCCATGATCAATGAATGTTCCCACAAACACATCGATATGATTTGCTAAGATAATCAACAAGATATAAGCTTTGGTTAGAAAAGCTTACTCTAAGATAACAACCAAATCAATTCATTAAAAGCTATACAAAAACATATCACATGATAGATCAAGGCTACATTTGTGGGTTTGGAATAGAGTATATCCATTAGGTTATACTGCAGGTACCTCAAAACTGAGTGCAGCAACAAGGTGAGATACAAAACAATCCAAAGTGCATAGAACCACATTTAGAACTTATTGCAAAGGTTTGTTACAACGAAATTTTACAATACGAATCACAACACAGAGTGATTCTACTAGTCAAGCATTGGATATATAAATCAACCCATCTTTATATATGGACTTAGAGGTCCATTTTTGCTTTCTTTCTGAAGGGAGGCACGATCCTTATCAATATTTGTTTGTTTCATCATCCACCAGCTAGTAGTCATTGAAGAAGTTAAAAAACAAAACGAGAGAGAGGAGCAAAAGTGACTTGGGTTTACAACATGGTAAGATGCCCCCAATTCATCCTCCATGATGTTATGCATCCAAGGCACAATAGACAACAATAAAATAGAGGAGAGGGAAAATAGAAAAATAGAGAAACATATAGAAGAATGGTCACAACAGAGGCAGTCTCCTTGTATCCTTGACCTTAAAAGAGTATCAAGGTTTATCCAAAGAGACCTAAATGACATTTCACACAACACGGGGAAACAAAACACTTGAGAGGAGGCCACATAAGTGAGAAACTTAAAGAGGTGCTACATCAAATGTGGCTAAAAAAGATTAGAAATACTTACCTATTACATAACTGAGCTAGTCATTGTCATCGAGAAAATCATCTTCCTCCCAATCTTGAATGCAAGAGGAAATAGGTACATAAGGTACAATTAACCAACTTGAATCATTGTCCTTAATCTCTTCAACCTTTAGCTCTTCCTTGTTTGGTTTTATACTAGTTGGTGGAATGTTTTCTTGTTGAGGTGTTGCTTGTTGAGCTAAGGCTTGTCTCTTCCTCCTTCTTTCTCTTGCTTGCCTATTCCTTAGTGTTTTATTAGTGATGTTTAGAAAATTATTTTCATGATTTTCCACAATCTTTCACATGTGAGAGGAGGAAGATGGTACAAAATTGATCTTTTTGGATAAACTACTTTGTTCTTTATGGGTATCTTTCGATCCATGTATGGATGGCAGAGGAGGAACCTCTCCAAAGACTCCCTTACATCATGGTTGAGGGGGTTCTTTCAATTTGGAATGTTCTTCACTTTCCACTTGTTCAATAGGAGGTCTAGCTAATTGATCTTCTCTTGGTTGAGGCGGCTCAATATGTTGTCGCCAAAAGTAGTCTAGGCTAAATTTTCCATGAGTAACCATAGGCTTCCATCTACTATGGTGGACAACATACACTCTCCCTTGGTGAGGAAATTTTAGACACTTATGAATTGTAGAGGGGAGCACTTTCATGGACTTGACCCATGGATGGCCTAGTTTCACATTAAATAGGTCAGAAGTAGGAATGATGTCAAATGATTGCTCCAGGGATTTTTCCGCTACTTTAATCAATAATGTATCTTCCCTATAGCCAGGAGGAAAGCTCTGGTATGTGTCTTAATCATCATATGTGTGGGCTCATAAGATTCTTGTATCAAATTATGCACATAGAGGAACTCTTCATGTGAATCAGGATCGATAAGGACCCCTCCTGTAGGATTTTGACTTATACGTGCAGTGATGTAAAGAGGTCCCTTAATGTCTCCAATTATTCTATCATGTGGTGTAAATATTATTTTAGGTTTAGGAGTCTTTCTCTTCCTATAAACTTGAGGAGGGACCATAGCATTATTGTTGTGACAAGAAGCCATGTATGTGAGACTGTTTCACACCAAAGCACTTGTTTGAGGAAATTGGGTTTTTAAAGAGTAAAAAACATGGATTTTATGAAAAAAAAAGTAAATATGATGGGAATAGTGCTACGCAACAAGCCAAGATGAACGATTTAGAATTTTTCTTAAATAAATGTGAAGAAAGTGTGTAAAACCCTTAATGTTGAAATACACATTGTGTAATTGCAAAATTTGAATTTTGAATGCAAGAATGCACAATGAAGAAACACTAAAACCCAAAATTAGATTTGAATGAGTGTCAAGAGGAGCAAAAAAATCTGAAACAAGATTTTGACTACCAACCCTAGGTTTTGCAAAAACCAGGTTATATGAAAAATGCAAAATTTCAACAAAACCATTACAAATGAGATATGCAAATGCAAGGTGTGAGATCATGAAATGATTAACTCTTGTAATTTGTCTCATATTTAATGAAAAATCAAAAAATCAAATTTTTCCAATGATATGCAATGAAAATAATGCAAAACTATGCCTTTATGCAAGCTTAGAATGCTTATTTTTTACAAAATTTTCAAAAAATTTCAAGATTTTCTAATGAAGAATGATAAATATGATATGAATTAATGCAAAGAATGATTTCAACAATCACAAAGATGTAAATGTTAATTGCTACTGGTTCACCAAAATGTTTAATAGTGAAATGGGGAAGGGAGATGATGAATGCATATATGCAAGTATACTAGATCAAACCTTCCTTTCACTACAACATTCAAGGACAAAACTGAGATTAAGTCACTAAAAGATGGAAGAGGACTCAACTACTAATTCTTTGCTCTTGTTTGTCAAGGAAAGATGAGATTCAACCAAGCCTTTTATCCAACCCTGGGTTAAGTATGAGTGAAACCCTAGTTATGAGATAATAAGCTTGAAATAGATGACCAACAACATAAATCTAGAAACTAAAAGTACAGAGATAATCAGTAAGATGTCAGAACCTGTCTCCTAAAAGTAGAGGTGTTAGAGGACAAATTCAGTAACCACCAAAGTCCAAAATTGAAACTCTCCCAGAGGTCAAAATTGAGAATATGCTACAAATGATGCTCAGAAACCAGATCCAGAACCTAGAAGCCCTATAGACTAGGGTGCCAACTATCCAAGTCTTTTTGAAGAGATAATCTGAAACTATTTTTGTATCCTGAAATTCTTTCCTTCACTACCTTCTTGTAGTTCCACTTTTACTAAAACATGTACCTATAACCTACACATAAGATGACAAGAGAGGGGTTTGGGGGTTGTGGTGTTTATGGATTTGCCTCAATCAAATCCTGGGTTAGCATTCAAGCTTTCCCAACACTATTGTTAGAGAGAGAGCATTGCCTTGCAGGGAAGAGGCTAAAGATAATCCAAATGATGAAATGATTCAAATGATTCAAATAGCAATGATGACACCTCAAAGATGAAGTCCTAAGGAGGATAAAATCTCTTCAACTCATAAGGAGATGGATGATGATGCCAAATCTACAACAAACACACAAATACAAACACAAATCTGCAACAATAACATAATGAATGCTTTGAATGCTCTTTGTTCCAATATCATAAGTTTGCAATATCCATCTAGCTTTAAAATGAAGTCATAAACACACTTATATATGCTTTCCTACTAACATTTATGAAATTGAATCACAAAATCTGACAAGGAGGAACATTTTTAAAGGTCCCAGGCTGATATACCATTTATTATCCCTAACCAATCGAGGGAGACATGGGTGGTTGGTGCCCAAGTCCAAGGCCCCAAATTAGGTAAGGAGTAAGATAAATGAAGGGCCAAAGGTCCCAAATTCACATGGGTGTCGGGCTCTTTTTTCAGGATGTGAATGCATAATGAAGCAAATAGGACCTAGGAGCTAAACTAGGAGGTAAAAAGGCTTGTGTCCACCTTTTACTCCATAATAGTTTTTAAGGTGGTTATATTGTTATCTTATATGTATGTTGTTAAGTTCTATTTGGGTTGAGGCCCATAATAGATCCTCAATAATATATTCATAAAATAGAGAAATATATTTCATAATTTACCATCTAGTTCATATTAATAAATGAATTGTTTAAAATATGTTCATGAGTTGAAAAAAACTGGGGTTTTAAATATAAATGTGGTTTCTAAACAAAGAATTCTAATATATTCATGATTATTATCAATGATATATCGGCAAATAACTAGTATGCTTATGGTTGATGATAGACCTAAATGCTTTAATTTTTTTGCTAAAGATAAAAAGACATGCAATGGTGAATAATGGTCATGAAGGCATATGAGAATTCAAGATTAAAAGAAACAATTGGAATCATAACCACACAAAAAAGAGCATTGATTTCCTAGAATCAAAATGGGATTCAATTTATCATTTTCAATAGTGAATGATGAGGTAAAGTAACAAATAATAAAGCATAATTACCTCTTCACCATCATCTCACTCCTTTTTTCTTCTAAATTTTTGCATGGACCTTCATTCTCCAATAAATCAACTCACGTAAGAGTAGCAACAAGCACCCAATAATAAGCAATAACTAAGAAACAACAAACCCTTCCATTCACCAAATTCATCAATTTTAATAGTTTGATGATAAAAAATGGCCTCTATGATATAAGGAATGAAGATTTCCAAACACAAGTAAAATATCCAAGGCATCACTAGACACATGTCCTATTAAACGTTAAATAAAAATGTTAGCCATGTATAATAATTGAAAATCTAAAAAATTAACTAAGTTTAAAATGAAAATATAATATTGTGTCCCACCTTCCAATGTTGTTGGTCCATAAAAATCAACATTTTTTAACACTCAAAACAATCTATCAACTATACTAAACAAACTATAATGAATTTAGAGAAAATGTAAACTACTCATTTGTGTCCCTTTTCTATAGATTCACTTTATTTAATTTTTGAATTTTTAACAAAATTATTTCTACCATTTTTATTAGTTTTTAATATCTTCTTTATTATTTTTATATTATTTATATTGAGTGACATTTTAATATATGCATAACATTTACTATAAATAAAATCTTGTCAGGATTTCTTGGAATTAGATCACTAACTACAATATCTAGTGTGTGGTTACTTTTCGGTAATTTCTTTTATACACTTATTTATTTATTATGAATATTATTAGTGATATTAATATAAATTTTTACATACATTTTATCATGACACATCCTTTTCCTATTTATCAAAATTGATTATTTTGTTGAAATAATGAGATCAATGCAAAGTGTAGTGCAAAATTTTGAATTTTTTACCTAGTTTTCTATTTTCCTAGGATTTGGAATAGATATCTTTATTTTTATAATGGACCTATATTTCATATAGAATAAATAAAATTTTTATATTAAAATATATTATATATTATATATTATGATTTTCACAAAGCTAATTGTAAGGGATACATACTTACAAAAGCTCATCTCATGGTGACTTCATTTGATCCCAACATGCACAACATAAAGTGGTGACCTATTCTATCCTCTAAGATTGCAACATATGAATAGGAGTGTAAAAAGCTACCATGGGGAAACCACATAAGTGTCACATAGAAAATATGTTTTCTTTATTGTAGTTAATTGCATTAAATAGAAACGTTTTTAAAGTGTATTAGAACATCCTATTTAAAAATAACTCAAACACACTTGTACCTAGGACTAATAAATGGACAAGACTAGATAGGAAAAAAAGTAGAGATTTGAAAACACATGACTAAGAGAGAAAATAATATAAAAGTGGGTTAAGATCAACTTGGGTAGAGAGTTGTCCATACAATAAAATGCTTAAAATGATATCAAGAAGTCAACTATTAGTTTCTAGGTTTTTTTATCAAGGTGAAATTATTTCTACATGTAGGGACACCCTGGGTTATGGCTTGGTCTTGTCCTTACATTTGTGTTGATAGATTGGTCCTCTCTTAGTGTGTTAGTCCATATTTTTAAAATGGGTTAACAATATACAAAGAGGTACCTTAGATGATTTTGATCACTTTTCCCTTCTAACACATGTCATGGAAATGAATAGAATATGAAGTAAAATGACAAAATACATTGTGACTAGACTTAGAAATGCAGGAGAAAATGAGAAGGATTAGAAGTTTTTCACCTAATATTTTATGATTAGGAAATAAACTGCATATGATGTAAACATGTGTAGGAGACCCCTTATAAAAAAGAGATAAAATGAGCATGAAAATCACAAAAAAATGGAAGAAACAACAGTCCAGATGACTTAAATAAGAAGGTGATACTTACAAAAAAAGGTTTAGGATGAAGTGAGGGGCATATACGACCCCTTTTATTGAATGCAAATTGATTTATTGTGATCCCTTGAGGGAAACATTATATAAATCATGACATGTGTATATTAAAATGTCAACCCCTAGCAAAACCATTTCATGTACCACTTAATCACATTAACAATTGAGTACAAAATATATTAACAAATATTGGATCCTTTATCTCCCATCAACGAGAGGAAAGGATGCCCATGATGGCTTTCTAAAGGGTTGTAATGGTAATGGACTCAGAATCAGAAAAATCAATGTACCCTAGGTTTCCTTAAAGGAAGTTCTTTTCTAGTTTGAGATCTATAAAGAAAGTAACCAACCTATCCTTTCTATCATGTGTATAATCCTCTAGATGTACAAGTCTATATACTATAATTGGGACATCGATCAATCTATATACATTAAAAAGAATCACCACCCACTCTCTATCAACATGAGGGAATTGGAAATTGCTCCATTATATCCCAATAAGTGAGTGTATCATATAATGTGATAATTGAAGGGGAAATTTAGGGTGTCCAAGATACCTAACTCATCCTTGGTAAATCAAGAATAACCCATTATGTAGGCATCAATTATGCAAGAATGCAAGAGAGCCGCTCAATCCTCCTCACTTAACTCCAGCAAATATAACTTCCTTCCAAGGAAAGAAAATAGAATCATGATAATCCTAAATCTCATAAAAATGTGAAAACTCAAGCATTTATAGTTAAATTAAGTGCAAAATCAATGGATTTCCTTGGCATGTCCATTTGTTGAGGATTTCCTATCTCTTAGTTTTGTGGGCTTCATCTCTTCTTGTTAGAGGTCACAGATATGTTATTTTCTTTTCTTTTTTGCTATTTTATTTGTAGAATATTTTATAGTGTTCCTTGGCATTCTTGAGTTGTTTTGTCTATTCACGCACATGCCCACTAGTTTTCTCTACTTTGTAGACCTAAGGGTAGCATTCTTTGTTTTATTGTCACTACTTTTAGTTCATATTGTCACTACTTTTAGTTCATATAGTCACATTTAGGCTAGAGCACATATATACATCATTATCTTGGTTTCTTGTGGAGGTCAAAACATCAAGATAGGGGATTGACCATTAATCACAATCTCCTCTAAAGCCTAAATATTTTCTATATTTTTAGTTATAGGTTTTGTTGAGATGTATTCGACTACCTAAAGGTTTCCAAATACCTCTCTCTTGATGTCATTTTCATCTCTTTTCTAAAATATTTAGATTAAGTCATTTCCTTTCATTTTTGTTGTCACCTAGATTGCTCCTCTTTCATCCTTGTTTCTTTATGTGAACTAGCCATGAGGTTTGAAGAAATACACATTTTTGTAGAGTTTATGTTGTTGTAGCCATATAGATGACAATGCACCATAGAGACATATATGCATCACAATTGCACATCATCACTATAGACCTCTAGATTTCAATATCAAGTTTCTCTATGCTTTTTATGTTCAATTATGTGTTTGTTTCTATCAAATTTACTTTCTCTAATCTATAAATCTACATCTTTTAATTATGATTAGTGATTTAGCTTGTTAAAGAACTTTATTTTACAAGGTTAAAACATATTAGGATCTACTAGTTTAATTTTTTCTTTCTATTTATAGTAGAAGATAATTAATTTCTTCCAAAAGAGATAGTTGCTCCTAGTGTAGTGTTTAAGAGAACATTTAGCTAAGCAAAAAAGTCTTTTATTAATTGAATCATTTTTGTACACTACACTCCTAAGGAATTGTATTGCTTCTAGGGTCCCTCATAGATGAAAATCCTTGCATGGTTTGGATATTCACACTATCCTCATCATGGGGGGATCTATGCAAATTCAAGGGACCTTTTTGCTATAAGCATATGGCATGCCTAGGAATCGATCAAGTTGTGTCTTGTCTACAAAAAAATGACTTTAGGACTAGAATTTCTATCAATGAACAATCACTTTTGTGGTCTCTTGTTATTACTAGCCAAGATGGATCCCTTGCCAAAGATCCTTGGTTTATGCTTTAAGGCTAAACAAATATAGTATTTGCACTATTTTAGACCTTTTTTTCTAGAGCAATTGAGATGTTTTCTTTCTTGGCAAGAATTCAAGGACAAATAAAAGCTTGGAACCTACACTTTGTGTCCTACAAAAATATTTTATAATTGGTGAACCTTCTAACATGATTCAAAAGGTCAAAATCCATCACACCAAACCCTAGTGGAAGTTAGAAAATAGTATCTAGATACCCCTTTTAGGACTTACAAATACTTTAAGGGGTATTCTTACCTTTCTCATTATTTGTTGATGGTTCTAAAACTCAATGCTAGTTTGATCCTCTAGTCCACTATTCTTGAATGGAAACATAGGTTATAAATAGTTTAGGTCCCTCTTGTGGAGCCCAAGATGGTTCATTTTTCATAGTGTCTCTTTTAGCAAGGTCTCCCCATTAGATCTTGTCTTATCCATTTGGGTGTTTCTATTCCCCTATATCCATTTTATGGACATATGGAAACTATCAATAGTTTTATTTGGTTATGCCAATGGGTTCAAGTTGCATGGAGCTAGATTCATGATTTTTTCAATCCTTCTCATCTAGAGCCCTTTTCCTAGCACGTGATTATTTAGGGATACTAACCTAAAATGCTATTAAAATGTACTCATATTTTGAATGCTTTTATATTGGAGATTCTATTTATCATATGGAAAAATAAAAATTCTAATTTCTATTCAAGATCTATTGTGGACACTAATTTTTTGTTTATATTAAATAAATTATATGATCTAACATTATGTTATAGATATAGGTCCAAGAAAATAAAGTAGCGAGCTAGAAGTTACCCATTTGAAGACACTCATAGATCCTTGGGCTAATGCCCCTTGTATGGTTGCTTATGTGCTACTTCTCCAACTATCCAAGATGCCTCTCTGTCATGTGGACATCATCATTGCTATAGATATCTCCAAAAACAGCCCTCATGGTTCACAAGACTCTCCTCATCGTTGATGTCATGCATGGTCTCCCCCACTAGTGGTCATTCCTTTAACTCTTAGCATGGTCATTTGGTTGGCCTAACAATGGGAAGTTTCATCACTTAGACCTTGCTTTTTCTCTTGTGCATGCAAATCCTACTCAAGAAGAAGAAAATATAAAGATGATACCATTATGGATTTGGAGACAATTTCAAATAGCCAAGATCTCTCATATGGTTAGGGCATTTCCACTAATAAGTATTCCCCTCCTATTCACATAACCATGTCTACTTAGTGGTGTGACAGCTTCTTCTTTTTTAACTTTGTGATATTGGCATAGAATTACCACTCCACCCACCTTTTATGTGATAAGTGTATTTTATTTTTATTTTATTAATATAAAATTATTGCATTATTAATCATAAGAAATAATGACCCACTCATAAGTTTCCATCTAAATTTAAATTTTGATTATAGCGACCCATATCATGTGACTTTTTGCTAGTAATTAAATCATCAAATGGAACTTTTCATTTGCCTTTTGATCTATAGGAAGAATGTAATGAACCACCATTACTATCAATAGGGGAATAAAAAGGCTCTTCTCCGTTTTGACAACAATGCCATCATTAGCATTTTCACCCCTTAGTAATCCTAGCAAAAGTTGTTCACACTCATTCATTCTAGGAAGAGACTAAGATTGGGTGGTACAATTTACAATGTTGAATTACATCATTTATATGCAAAAGAGGGTGATTATTATTTTGAACAATAAAATGTTGGTCAAGACCAACACAAATACCACTAGAAAAATTCAACATCAATCTAGATAGATTTGCATTCTTTCATCTAGAATTTATTGGATTTGGGAAAATCTATTGCAATGAATACTAGAGAGGGTCATTGTCATATGCTTTCTTTTTAACTTCTTCACTTCATTATTTGGCTAAAATTTCAAACAACCTTCTTCTTCAAATCTATGTGGAGGGGGAATGCCACCGATGCATTATGAAGGAACTATTGATGCAGTTGTTAGTCACACAAACATAAATAAAAGTTTACAACAAACCTTTATTTATATTGAAAGATAAGATGAACTCAAGGTGAATTCATGATCCCAAGTCTTTGTGAGTCAGGTCTTTACCATCTGATCATTACTCAGGGTTGATGTGTATTGTTGTTTTCCATGTATGGGGCCTTACGTGCTTTGATTCATGATTTCTACAAATTTTGTCAATATTCACTAGTATCACATCTATTTTATCTAATCTGCATATATTCCTAGCCAATTTTGTTAAATCTTGCAATATTAAGTTAGGATTTATGGAAATGGATGTAAATTTGATCCTAAATTTAAGTAATTCACTTGAATCTATCCCTGATTTAGACTAATTATGTAAACATTTCCATCTTTGATTAATTCTTCCACAATTATCCCTATCTGAACTAATCTTTGCTTCTGGACCTTAAATTCACTCAAAGAATGTGCTTAAAAGCATGTATTTAACTGATATTTGTCATTATTTGTATGAAATGCATCAATATTCACACTTATTTATTGTATATGCTTAGGATAAGTCATTATTCAGCATATATTTACTAAATTTTTTTATGCTTCATCATTATTTGCAATTATTTTGGATTGTTTCTGAAATTGAAGGTAAAACTCAAAGGTTTAGAAATTGAAATCCTAAAATTTACTAAATTTTGGCCAATGATCCACATACATATTTTGATACTATAATGAAAAGAAGTAAACTAAACCATACTTCACCACAATGTTCCACAACTACATAAGATCAACACAAATCTTCAAAGGATAATTGATAACAATATGCAATTACTTGAAAGCACTCCAAGAGGACACGACAATTCACAGTCACATATCTCCAAAAATCAACTAGAAGATTACACAGGATTTATGATTAGGAAGTAATCTATGGCTTCACTTTCATTAAGTATATAAAGAATATCTACATTTACATTGATCTTGAAAGAGAACCTTGAGAGAGAATTCACAAAGTTGCAGAAAATCACAAACTTAGTGCTCAGAGTTGGAGTAATTTAGTCTCCCCTAGTTTCAACAATTTAATCTCCCCTCAAAAGATAGGTCATGGTCCTTTTATAGAGCAAGGTCCATAAAATAGTTACAATGATCCAGTGGTCAAGAATCACTCATAATAATCAATGGTCAGGATTTGTGGCATGTGATTGCTAGTTGGAAATCATTCTATGGAATATAATTGGCAAAACAATATTCCCAACATCTTTGACTCAACATTCCTTACAGCTAGCAAACAACATATTCACTGGTATCTTTGCCTTAGCACACTTGAAAACATTCTGCTCTTCCTTCAGTGATAAATCTTCTTCTGCCTCTGATGAATTATTTTGTCTCGCCAACACTCAAGAAGTCTTTCCCCTTTACAGGGTTTGCATGTTTACTTGCAATCACAAACATCCATAGTTTAATCATTTGTATTAATGTTTAAAATTTACCCTTTTACCCGTGAAAATATCGTGCTTGCAATCTACCTTAGACAACCTCGAGCTCCCTACAATGTTAGCTTAAAATCATTTGCCATTTAATAAGAATTAATGTATGAAATCAAATGCAAGAGAAAGCTTAGCTACAAATGTCCAACATGTTAATATTGGGTTTTTCTATCAAGCTCCAAATAGCATTTGAAATTAGCACATGAAAATCCATGTCGAAAACATCCCTTCACAAAAAATCCACATTGAAAAAGTCCACGAATTGGACACATGGGATGCAGTCATTGGATATTCAAAATCACAAAATATCCACATCACAGGTGCAAAAATACCAAAGTGACAACTTTGCACTTATTGCTAAAAGTTTGATGTTCAAACGAACATTTTCTGCCATTCTGCGGAGGTAGACCACAAAGATAAAAGCATTCCTATGGAACTCCAAAATGCTACCACGTAGCATGGTCTTCTACCCATGTGGGTGATGTCAAACCCTCAGTCACTTACATGGCAACCTCCCAAGCTTTCCACCGTTCTGGGGATCAAATAAGGGCCAGGGAAACTCTTCCACAGTACTGTCAAAAGAGCTCCACACAATATCTATGGCATTTTGCCATTCCATGGAGTGAATTACAAGTGGAGCAAACCCTTCCGTGAAACCGCAAAAAGGGTACCGCATGGCCATCCTTGGTCTTAGGGTACTCTATGTTGGGCCCCGCCACATCTTTTAAATTGTGCTCGACTTATTGAGACCGTTGGCCTACACATGGCCTCTTCGGAGTGGCTTCCACCATTACTAGGAATGAAATACAACAATTCAAATGCTTCCAGCAGAACCATGGAAAGAGTGAACAAGAGGTTAATTATGCTACGTGGCACATTTATGTGCTTTCCACCATTCCGCCAAACTTCTACGGACGTTGATCTATTACCTGACCTGGTGCTTGCGGAAGCGCGGAATCAAGGTATATGGCTCGGAGCTTCATGGTTTTCTTTTCACCCTCTATTTTGGAATGAATCAAAGAGAAACTTCACTCTCTGATCTCTATGAACTTAGACTAAATCAAACTTTGCTCGTCGAGATTCCTCCTTTCGTCTTCTATTCTGGAACGAATAAAGGAGAAACTCTAAACAATGATTCTCCAATTCCTTAGACTTAATCAGAGTTTTGCAATCGGGAGTTCTTCATTAGGCCTTCCTTCTTTCCTCGACAAGGAGAAGGAGTAAGGCCGAAACTCTGAGCTCCAAGTTTGACCTAAACTTTGACCATAAATAACTCTCTTTTTTTCTTCAAATTTCAACATGGTTCAAAAGCCAAAGTTGCTTAAAATTTCATCCTCTATCCATTGGTGACCTTTGCATAGGAAGATTCAGACCTTGGATTTTGAAGGCATCGAGACATGACATTTTACCATATCGCCCAAAGGGGAGAAGCACACAAGTAGAGCCAGACAAAAGTGTTTGGTCCCCGTTTTTCTAAGGAAAAATAGGGTGTGTTGTGAAGCTGGACACAACACGAACAAGGTTCTTCTCTTAATACTACTAATGCTAACCTTGTCGCTCTTTAAGAAACCCAAGATATTATGCTCTGCTTGGTTCAATATTTTTGAAGACATCCTTGTTAGATCCATGTGAGATTGATTCATGTCAGTAATTGTTCTAGGGTCCTTGACCTTCCTCCTACTGTGAACCCAAATCATGAATTTGACAAGCATCACTAGATCTTAGTTTTTCTAGTTTTGTCTCTTTCTCTTTTCTTTTGGCTTCTAGGTCTTTTGTATTAATGGCCTCTCTAGATTTATATAAATAATTTTTTTTTTCTATAAAAAAAACATTACCTGTTCGTGCAAACATGAATAAATTTTATGCAAGCACTTACAAAAAGAGATTTGATTTTTGTAAAATTGACTTCATGAACTTTAAACAAATAAACATGCTCTATGCATCTGTACTCAGACATGGAAAATATACATAGCAATAGACATACATAGGAGGCTAGAGAGAATCTTTGTTGACTTTTTCGCAATAGGTAGCCTTTGAATATGATAGAATATAAATCATGGTGGAATCGTGACACTGGATAAGTCTAATGTATTATGGACATGCATATGGATATATGCTATTGGTGCATCTAGTACATGTTGGATAGTTGTTGCCTCTAAATGAGGTCAAATGATAGAAAACCATCATTTTTTCATTGGCAATTCTTTGTTACTCATGAGTCATGTCCCTTTTTCCTCTGGGCATGCCCACGACAATCCAAATGCTTGGTTATGTTATATTGATGAATACTAAAATAGTGGTCCCATGGAAGGGGCTTCTTGATATATTTTTAGGGAGTGAGAGGTCCCATGCAAAGAGAAAAAATCTATTATACAATAAATTGGAATCTTATCCACGAAAATAAGAGCCCCTACTTTCTAGTTCCTAGATTTCTAGTGGATGCCTTTAGGGTAGGGCTGGAATTTCGCCCCTAGGAGATTTTTTTGCCACATGTTATGCATCTACATTTTTTAGCTTTAGGTGTTGTTAAAAGAAAAAATCAGTTAATTTTTTTTAGCATTAGTTGTTGCAAAAATAATCATGAGACCACGAGCTTCCTAAAATTTCCAAGCTTAAAATTTTAAACTTGCCCACTATAAAATCCATAGAACCACCTACTTGTAAAATGCTCCTAAAACTTTTCAGCACCAGCTGAAATATCATAAGAAGGCCCCAATGGAACAGCTACCCAAGAGAGTTTCACTTGATATAATATAGAACTATCATTTTCTAAAAATGAAGTGGAGGTGACAAATAAAATTGAATTTTCTTGTTTTTAATTAAAATAATAAAAAATCTTGTTTGGAAAACCCACACCAAGCTCATGGAGAGATATAAAAGAAAAAATATCCGTTTGCAATGGTGAAATTTGCAGCATTTAAATTGCACACGTTGAAATTTATTAAATATAACGGAACTGTTGTTAGTTGATGGACAATGTACAACTTTACGCATAACTACAGTTTCCCAAAATAAAAATCCGATGATTTTTATTATTGAATATTATTGGATCGTATCACACAGATATTATCATATCTATATATAAAGAACATAAAATATTTATTAGTAATGTCATCAGGAAAGGCGGTGTAAAATCTAGACTCTGTCGCCGCAATAATCACATGGATTGCTCTCAAAAAGTCTTCACTACTCAAATCAATCCCTTTTTATGTTTCCCACTGACGTCAAAAAATTCATCATTTTTTGATTCTGGTTTTTTAATTCATCAATAACTATATTCTCCTCATATCTTAGGCTGTTTTAAACATGCGGTCCTGTACAACTGTCTGCTAATTTGTAAATGCTTCAGGTTTAATCTAATATAAAAAATAAAATTCATTAATTTTGATATAAAAGGCCGGGAAATACATAGCTTGTCCTCTGTAGACAATGTTATTAAACACCTTGAAAAAAGGAAATAGCAGAAGCACTTGATTACGTTTACAGTTATATTTCACCAAAGCTAAAACTAAGATTAAGATTGGCATGTTATATGGATGATTAGTAACTGAAAGTAAAGATTTGGGACTTCGAATCCTTCACCATACTTCGACGTCAGAATAAATAGTGGAAGTTCTGTAAATATCACGGCTACCTAGTACCGGGGTTGGCCTACATTTAAAAAGAGATTTATATTAAAAAAATCACTAATCATGTGCATTTGTTTTTTGAGTTTAGTAATGGAAAAGATACCCTTGGGATTGGAAGTGGACAGGAATTTAATTTTAAAAAAGAAAAAAAAACTATATGAAAATTGGCCTACATTTAAAATTTAGAATAAAGAGGAGGTTTTGTGAACTTTATCATTATTAGTACATGTCTTAGCTAGTACTATTGCAATGAGTTTTTTAGTTTCTGCCAAGTAAACTATAGGCGAGGCATGTTGTTAACTAGTTATTAATAATTCTTTTTGCAACCAATGAGAATTGAAATAGTTTTTCTATTTAAAAAATATTTAGCTATTGCTATTGTATAGATGCAAATATTTTAACAAAACATAATTGAAAAATTATTTTTCTTCAATCTAATTGGCACAAAACTTTCACCCGATAAGGGCGATTATTGCGGATCATCAAGGTTTATATTATAAAGTTTTGTATGAATACTGGAAATAAATTCATTAAATTATAAAGTTTTTTATGAATACTGGAAATAAATTTTTCATGCATTGCTTTCATTTTTTCAAAAATTGTTCGTAACCTCCATCGAGAGTTTTAAGGGAGTGGAGGAAGGAGCTGCACCCACACACCCAAATTTAGGCATGTCTAGTAGTTGGGTAGAATTTATGCATTTCACTCTCTTTAGGCAACCATTCTTCATGTGTTTTTTATGTTCTTGATGTCCAAACATTGTAGAATCTCTCATGCCATGACTATTTTCTGGGCATGCAAAATGAATTTGTTTTGTTTATAGACTACTATTCCATTCTACATTTTCAAAGCCATTCACTATTTTCCCACACCATGTAATGAATAGGGACGCCTTTGGTCTATCCTCTATGTTGTCCATTTCATCACGCCATAGCAAACAATGACATTCCCCTTTTCTATTGCTTCATCAAGCACTTGATAGGCTTATCTCTATGAGCAAAGTAGTTAATTTGTCGAACTCACAATTCAAAGAATCTGGTAACATTACTTTCTGTTGTTCATTATATAGAAAGCTACATTACACATGTTTCTTTTGGTTAATCTGCATTGTTCTGAATCTGGTGGCGCTAAGGCACAGTTTGGGTTTATGACACTTCAATTTTGTTCAGCATCTGCTAATTTTGAATTTATCCAAACTTGATTTTGTTGCTTTCTTCACAACATTTTGAGATCCTGCATTTCTTGGATCGTAGATCTCTTTTTTTTGGGGTCAGGATTTTTCATTTGCTATGGACTTTGACACCACATGCACATTAAAAAAACCATTGGTAGTAGACTGGTCAAACTCCCAAAAGCATTTTTAAGGGTCATTTGAGCATCTTTCTGATTTTGCGTATGAATCCTTTTGATTTTTTCATCGCTGTGACTTTCTTTGATTGTGATATGCATCCTCCAGATCTGCGATGAAGTTCCTCAGTAGTGGCCTTTTGTTGACTGGAACATCAATTTCTACAAACCCACGATCTCTCAACTTGGCGGCTGCAAAAACCTTAAGCCTTTCTTCACAAGATCCACCTGAAAATCATTGCTCTTAATTTTTTTAGTTGTCATTAGCTAGAATGCCAAATAGATGTCATTGGGTACAATTACAATCAGTTATAATTGGGTTTTATTTGTTCTATAATAGTCTTCCTAAATAATAGCCAAAATACTCAAAATACCCAAAAGTTTTAGGACTGCTAAATTTGTTATGTATTAAAACCAAAAAACTTATTGATGTGGAATTTAGATTATGTTGAGAGGGACTTTGCTGAATCCTTATCCCACTATTTAATACGAATGAGATTTGTTTGCTGCAGTAAATTGACAAGGAGAGTGACTGTCAAAGAAAATAGCCTTTAATGGAATTTGTACTTGATTTTAAGCTGCTCAGGATGATGGTTATTCTTCTTCTTTTAAGCTTGTTGAGTTTAGAAGGCATTGAAGATTATGAATGTCTGATTATTGGTATTAAGGTGCTATTATATATTGGGTATTCTTCTCTTTGCAATACTGTTTGGTGGAGAGTTGATACAGATGAGTATTCTGATTATGCAGATGTTGAGGCAAGACATTTGAAATTTTATGAGCACACAGTTTTTCTTGGTAAATGTATCATATAAATCTATTTACAACTTTTCTCCCTTAGTTGGCGATATAAAAGCTTCATAAATTTAGTCTGACAGAAACTATTGAATTGTGTTGGACTTTTCAGCAGAAGAAATCTGTGAAGGGTGTGAAAGATAAGAGGACACAGAAACTATTGGGATCAAGGCCACCTATTTGTACAAATAGATGCTGTGGGTGCAATCCGTGCACACCCATATTAGTTATAGTTATCCCTCAAAAAAGAATTTTTCAAGAAGATAGCAATGCAGTTAATAACAGTCTAGACTCTGATTATTATCCTCAGCAATTGATGTGTAGTTGTGGCACCCAGATATACCCACCAAGAAAGTAATGCAAGTATGCCCTTATAGATTCAAAATATTTTTTTGATTCACACTGTAACTGCACATGTAAATCTAAATGTTCACCCATGATAATGAAGGTAATATTAGTTTTTTTCTTAAAATGACTGCATTCCTGAACTTTTCTTCCATGTTCACTTGCAAAAGATTGCCATTGAAGTAGACTAATATGCATTAATGATAAGCTTTTTTATTTTTGGGAGGTCTTAACTTAGATTTTATTGGGAGTGGTCCCTAACTAGTTTAGATATCTTACATCCATAGATTTTAGAGTTATTTCATTTTATATGCTATAAACTAATTCAAAAATAGGAATCTCCACAAGGATATCTCTGGCCTATTTGAGATATATTTTTCTAAATATAGGAATGCTAGTTTTATTACATAAAAATAGTGATTATATATATATATTCTTAATTAAAAATAATAATTATAAAATAACTCTTCAAATACAATATAAATAATAATTATAGTTGTTTTATTTTATTTAAGTAACAATTATTTTAAAAGTTATTGGCCCTTTTTAGTTTAGTTTTTATGTGCATGGTCATTTGGAGCTATTTTATTTACTAAATAGTTATTTTATTTAAATATTTAAAAGAGTTATTTTATTTACTTAAAAGTTATTTTATTTTACTTTAGAACTATTTTATTTACTTAAGAGCTATTTTTTTAATCTAAATAGTTTTTCTTAACATGGACATGACATGATGGTCCTTGATGCTACTATAGAATGTGTCAAGAGGAATATTATATTTAATTTTTTTAGTATTTTAGTTTAACTAGTTATTTAACTCATAAATTAGTTATTTCTTGGAAAAATAATTTGTTCAATTAAATATAAATACTACATAACAAATATTTAAATATGAATCATTACTTCTAAAACTAAACAAACACAACAAATTAAAACACCACTATTCATGAACATTTTGGCAGAAACTTTGCTGCTCTATAGCTCTTGTTTTAATCTAGTGATTAATCTCGTAAATCAATCAAAATAGAGTATTATTTTGCAAGTTGAATAAATTATAATTTTTACCAAGTCTACATGAGAAAATTTTAACAAAAATTATTCCAAAATCAGGGAAGTATGGAATGGAGTGAAATTTGACAATTGTTTAATTAAATTTTGAGTGGAGTGGCTAAATTTTTGGGGGAACTAGGTTATTAAACAATTAATATTTTTTTCTTTAATTCTATGCAAATATTATAACAAAAGTTATAATATTAAAAATTCCCACACTTCAGAACAAAAAAAAATCATGTTAATGTGATTATTTAATTTTGATTCATTGTATATATTATTTATAAATATGATATTTTAAATATTAATAAAGTAATATAATTAATTATATATTAATAATAGAATGCATATTAAATTATTAATTATATAAATTTGGTAGAATTATCATTATAATGTATTTAAATTTATGTTATATTATAGTAAAATGAAATATTTTTTGTTATATATACCCTAGTAAGGGACCAATCAGGGCTTAGCCCTCAAGACTGTTTTGAAATTGTCTCAGAATCTATCAAAGACCATAATAGACATATACATATATCCAGAGGAGGGGGCCAAATTACACGGCCCGCCCTCATAACACAGACTTAAGAACTAACAAAAAGTTGAATAAAACTAACCAGAACCTCCTACTCATCTCCTTGGCCTATGAGGTCCACCATGTCTGCTTCCTTGTCCAATCCACATTTGTAGTCTGCTCGGTCTTTGTCATCCACCTTGACACCTATCCACTTAGCCAACCTCTCCAGGGTCTTCTTCGTCCGCACCTGTCCGATCATCAAATCATGAATGTCACCCATTAGAATTGCATGGTTTGTCTCGACCTCTTTGGAAATATCGGCCAAATCCTTGTGGACCAGAATGGAGGCAACCTCAATAGAAGACATTGTTGTGAGTTTGAGTGACTATGCAGCGCTAAAAATGTTTCACCACCCTCTTGTCATCCCTAGATCAAGTAGGAAATTAGACATCACCTCCCTGAGTTTGCCACTATCCTGCCCATCTACCACCTTCGCCATTGAGAGAATCTTACCTACCCACTTCCTAGAAGAGGGTTTTTAATCTCTGCATCAACAATTGCCACAAAATTTTCCAGAGCTTCATCCCATGTGATTTTGGCCTTCCTCTTGCGAGGGATATTCGGCCTCCTTTTCACACCACCCACTGAACTGCTAACTACCTTCCTCTAGATTTGCCTGCAGTAGGGGGAATGAAAGAGGGCCTTCTCCTTTCCTTTAGCATTGCCTTCTCCATTCATCGCACTACTCCCAACCACACTACCTAGTCTTATGTCAAGGACACTAGAAGACACTAGAAGCTTGAAAACCTCACCTGCATTGACTTGCGGACACCAAAGAGGCTTAAAAATCCATTCCTTGCACATGCCATATCAAAACATGATGTGCCAGTCTGTCCACTGACACCTCCCACACTCGATTCCTTGTGAATCTTAATAACTGACTGTTTAATGAACTTGCCTTTCATCAGGCAATAGTAAAATGACATATTAATATGTATTTGTGTATAAATGTTAAATATTGAAATATTATACTGATTAAATATTAATATATTATATTGTGTAATATTCATATTAATGTTTAATTTTTACTCATTGTATAGATTAAATATAAAATTCTTATTTTAAATATCAATAGAATATTATAGTAAATGTAATTATCATTATAATGTATTTATATATATGTTATATTATAGTAAAATGAAATATCCATATGTATATGTGTATAAGTATTAAATATGAATATCATATATTGTGTAATATTCATATAAATATAATATTCTGCTTTATGAAAATTATTTAATTTTTATTTTATATATGTGTGTGTGTGTGTGTGTGTGTGTGTGTATTGATTATAGAAATTTATAATGTATTTATGTTTATGTTATATTATAGTAAAAAATGTTAATAAAATATTTGTATTCCCAAATGAGATCTATGGAACACATAATCATTTAATTTTAACATTACTTTGGTATTGTTATATTGTACTAGTAATATAAATTGCTAACTTAGTATAAAAATTGAAAGAAAACAATCCAAAAACCAAGGAGTGGATTGGATAAACAAGACAAAGTAGTTTGGTATTTTTTTAAGCTATGTTTAAGAGTAAGAACAAAATGATTTAATTAGTTATCTTTTTGACATTATGATATTACTTAAAACAAACTAATATGAACGAGAGCTAAGAATTAGTGTAGAAGTAAGACACATTTTGTGAGCTCTTTAAACTTGTTTATTGGTTCTGTTTAACTTCTTTGTTTAGTGATACTATTTAACTTCTTGTTTAATATTTACTTTATTTCAAAGATTTTATCCTTTTTCTCTTCTTAATGTTTACTTTTAAACATTTATCATGTCAAATTATATTTGTATAAAATAATTTTTAATCCAAAAAATAATCTTATTTTCAACTTACTCATAGATATTATGGGATAGATCTATACTATTTTTTGGCCTAAATCTAAGTGATATAAATAATAAATAACTAAGTTATATTAATATTAATAATTAATTTATTATTATACATATTTATTAATTATTATCATATTAATATTAATATTAATATTATTATCATAATATCCTTCCCATTTATATTATTAATATAAATATGTTATTAATATTATTATAATTAATGATAGTAATCTCCTGATGAAGGGAGAGATCATTAGACAAACTTTAGACTTTCCTGAGTGTAGAATCATTGTGAGGAGTTGGAGGCTAGGCTAGCCACTCATTAACTAACGTGGTGTGTGGCAGAAATGAAGGATATTTCTATATTTACGCTAAGTGTTTTGTGAGTCTGGCATTTCATGTTTTTGTTTCTATTATGGCAAAGAATAGGGGTTTTTCAGGCCTGGGTGGAGAGATGGGGAGTGGCAGTGGCTAAGCCCATGACAAAGGGAAAGAGAAGGGGGGCTTTCATTCCTCGGTGTCACCAAATTAAGAAAAAGGTGTCAAGAAACTTGATTGGTGGTAGGATGAAGTGAGCTTACACCCCTCATTGGTAGTTGAACAAACTCTCAAGAGAGGAGGTGATGGCTAATTTCATGGTGATAGTAGACTCTGAGGTGAAAAATCCTATTCTAAGGAATTGGTTGTGCATAATGTTTACCCTTGCAAAAGATGTGGATGGGTAGAATGGCGGGAAGGTTTGGGAGGTGATGGCAAACCCACTTCCTGACCTTAGCACATTGCATGGTCACTGGAATGTGTTCGGGGCTACACAATCCTTAACCATGGCAACACTAACATCCATAGCAGCAGCATCTATGCTTATGCATGAAGATATAGTGGAGGTGTCTAAGGCAGCGGAGGAAAACCATGAAGTGATTCTTGGTCACATCCATGACGTAATGTTGGGTGTGGTTGAGACTCGTAAGACTGTGGTGTAACTGGTATTAAAATTTGGAGTACCTGTGGAGGAGCATCCTTGGCCAGAGTACAAGTGTGCCTACGATGAGGAGGGAGATGTGGTGGACCTAACTGGGAAGCTAGCTTAGTAATGCTATTCAGTCTGTTGTTATGTTTTTCTATTTAGAATGTAGTTAGGTGGTGGGGAGACGGCCTTGTAATTTGCCCTCACCCTATTTATTTCCATGTATCCTATTAAGATAGCTTATGTTTAGACTCAAGGGCTATGCCCTTCTTTTAATGGGTCCTTGGTCCCAAACCAGGGTTTTTACAACAAAAAAAAATTAATAATAGTAATATTATATTCTTATAATTATAATAATATAATAAAATATAATAGTTACTATAATGACTTAATATATAATTATAATAATTTCATTTTCTAAATATAAAGACATTAACAAGTGTTAGTAGATTGTGATTAATTTAGTTTGTACAAATACGTTTATTTATTAGTATTTTGTTAAAAAATATATATTATCATGTTGGATAATGTTGAGGATTGACAAGTTTAATTTGAAAAGAGCAATCCTACTTGTTAATTTCTAACTATTTAGAACTATATTATATATTATGCTATTATATTAACTATTATGTTATATTATATTATTGCAATTATAATAATTTAAAATTATTATTATTAATTATTATGATATTAATAATGTGTATATATTAACAATAAATAGTTCATAATTATAATACATTAAACTTGCAAGAATATATTCATCTCAAACTTCTTTTTGTCTCCTCTCTAAACTGTTATGCCATACCTTATCTATCAACTACAAACACATACTACTATTATGACACTACAAAGGTAGCTTACTCACCACTAAGCAACACTTGTTTATTTTTAAATTATAGTAAATAAAATAGCTAATCATAATATATCTTTCTTAATATGATAAAGATGCATTTTCTTTTTATTGATATAATCGAATTGTATATAGATATTGATTTTTTTTAATTCTAAGCATATCACATTATAATGAACAAGAGAATCAACCAACCAAAGTTACTTAGAGGTCAAAGCTACTATTATGGAAGCGCCTTGTGTTCAATAAGACTTGATCTTTTATGGGCTAATTCTAAACCATTCAACTTTCCAAGCAAACCAAAGAACCTTTGAGATGTATTTGTATTTTGAGTTTAGCATGAAAATCATTTCTAATATATCTTTCTTAGTATCCAAAGAATTCAATCATTTTTCAAGTTTAGTAATAGAAAAAATACCCCCTGTGCTTAACCAATATATAGTTTATAATTAGAAAGTGGTAAAAATTCTTATTGCCACTTAAACCTAAAACCTTCTACACCCTAGAACTATGTTTTCCTATTCTTTTATCACATCACACATGCATAATTATAACTACTTTTCATCCTATTTTTAACTAGAAAAAAATGAAAAGTGAATGTTTGTTAAACACAACCATATTGTTGCTCATGTAATTTAGTTACTATAAGCACTATAATGTCCATTGGCCTACATGGTAATCTGATGATGAGCTATAGTCCTAATCACGTACATGTAAGAATGAATATATACATACTTCTCAGCAAGATTCTTCTTAGAAACACGTGGATTGAAATTTTTTACTTTCTTTGTGCTTTTCTAAGCTCCAAACTAACCTTCCAAAGTCCTACACATTGTCTTCCTAGTGACCTAACCCATCTTTAACAAAACCACTGATATGTCTTTCGAGCCTTGATGACATGACTAATCCACTTAACAAGAAGGGAAATCCATCTTCCATAGTAGCTCTCCCATCCATTCTTCCTTCCCCATCCATCGAACTCAATTTCCAATTGCCTATCGAATCTTTTAGGGCATAAGAGACTGAGATGATACCCTAAGCAAAAATGATATCAACATATTATTAGTGTAGGTTTTCATTTCTTTTACTAAGGTTTTTCCTACACATATTATTAATCTTTCTTAGGTTAATAAAGTGACTTTAATTAGGTGAGTGGGAAATTTTAGGTGTCACAATCCTACAAGGGAGGTACATTTGCTGTCTTTAGACCACTTGGTGGTCACTCCCTATTGGCCAGTTTTTCCACCTCCATTCTCTCCCTGGTCTACATAAACTCACTACCTAGCTTGTATTTTGTAATTTGGTTGTAATATTTCAATGCATATTTTGTTGCAACTTCACTTCTGATCTATTTTGCATCATTCATTTTGATCTTCTCTTTGTGCTTGCCTTTAGCTTTCTAGATTTTGGGTTGTTATTAGAGAGAGCGAATGCCTAAGTCTAGTTAATTAGAAGATCTAGGATGTGAGATCAAGGTTCCTCTTGAAAGTTGAGTGTGATCTTCTCTTGCATCCGATGATGACCTAGAGAATCAGAAAAACTTGATAGAAATATGAGTTTCTGAGAGGATTTTGTATGTGGCTGTGTTGTGGGTAGCTTCAGGAGATTATTGGAGAAAATATAAGCTCACCCTTGAGTTTATAGCTACCAAAAAATTTAGAATAGCCCTTTATTTGGTCTAGATCAGACACAGGAGGCTAGATCTACGAGGGTTTGAAGCCAGAAGTGCATGCCAGATCTGGCAAGTACTTGATCTTTGTAAGCATTTTGGGTCAAATCTAACCCTACCATTGTGCTTAGAGGGCTCAAAAACCCCAAGATCAATTATCAAATCATTGAAATCAAAGCAATTGTCTGAAAAAGCAATTTGTTTTGCCAAGGGAGTCGTATGTCCAACATGAACAGTCCCTATGGTATTTTTTTCAGAAAAAAAACTTTATTTTTCCATGAAATTTTTTAAAACATGTAAAAAAGTAAAGTTCTCAATTTTTTAAATTTATTGTAAAATTTTATATCAAAAAAAAAATACATTATGGGGATTTACCGCTATGCATGCCTGTATAGGGTACCTGTGTGGTGCAGTCATGGTTAGGAGGGTCCACAAAGTGAACTATCTAGGTTGTGCAGCTAGAGTAAACACAATAGAAAAAACTCAAAGATATAAAGCAAATGCAGATTCAATCATTCAGTATATCATAGAATTCAAATACAAATTGGCCGGCAACATGCAGGCTTATAATTAGGGCTCACAAGCCTGATTTCATAGTTACATAATATGCACAAGATATGGCTTTGAGGCTCCTTCACAAGAAATTCAAACTATCAACTATTACTCTATGATTCACTACTTTCCTAGGCATCTATTACATCAATATATATCATCTCTGGAACATAAGGTTCCTCTGAGTCAGCCAAGGAAGATCACAAACTCCAATGAGGAGTTGTGACATGTGTACATGGATAGGTCAAACCTAATCATATATAACTCCTCTGCAAATGAATGGTATGGCATAGAGATCTCAGGGAAGGTCGGCCATGATCCAACCAACAATGAATGATATGTCATTTGGCTCCACAAGTCTTCTCTTTTAGCTGATTATCTGAGACTGTGAGGATGTTTTGTTCTGAGAAAATAGTTGATCTTCTAATAGCGATAACTTTCTGGTAACTGATCCAAATGATCTGATATTTGATATGATGTGCATGAATGTGTCTATATGCTAAGTCCAACTCCACAAGGTCTAAAATACAACTGCGGTAGAATACGGACCAAAATACTGAAATTGCTACTAGCTGAACTAACTAAACTAAACTAGAAAATGAAAAGAAACAAACTAAAATGTAAATGTTTTTGGTTGATGCAAGATTGCTCTTGAACTAGGGATGCTCGTGCATCAAACATCTATGGTTATTGAAAAAGTGATTCCTTCACTTTTCTGGGGCTAGGGGAAAACCATGATGGTCCACCTCAACCTGAGAAATCCATGATGAATCTTCTTCTGGTCTACCTTTCGACTTCACAAGATATTCTTTGTACTATCTTCTTGTGGTGTTGTGTCCAACTCTGCTACCTAAGATGTATTCAATCTACTCCAGTACTCATTGTGGTAACTACTTCTTCAAGTCTTCTTCCATGTTGTTAATAAACTCCACTTCATGATACTGATATAGGTCTATAATATTGAAAATAGGTGATATGCCCATTAATGTCTCTGATAACTCTACTCCATATGCATGTCCTGAATCAAACTTTTTGAGTATCCTACATGGTTAAAACTTCTTCATCTTCAACTTGTTATAGGTACCAACTGGAAATCTTTCTTTTCTCAAGTATACCATCACTTCATCTCCCACTTAAAATTTGTTGTGTCTTCTCTTCTCATCTACTTGCTCTTTGTACTTACTATTCATCTCCACTAAATGCTTCTTAACTTGATTATGCACTGTCTCCATGTGTCCTACAAATTCTTCTGCTTCTGCTCTACTCTTCTCTTCCATACTGATGTCTATCAATTCTGGTACTACTCTAGGGTTAGTTCCTACCACAATCTCAAATGGTGTTCTTCTGGTACTCCTATTCATTGAATTATTATATGCAAACTCTACTTGTGATAAAATCAAATCCCAATTTCCTACCTTCTCTCCAACCAAACACCTCAACAAGTTTCCTAAACTCCTATTCATTACTTCTATCTGTCCATCAATTTCTAGATGAAATGTTGAACTAAACTTTAAATTCATCTTCATCTTCTTTCAAAGTGTCTACCAAAAGTATCCAAGAAATATTGTATCTCTGTCTGAAATTATGCTTTTAGGTAATCCATGCAATCTCACCTCATTGAAAAATAGGTCAGCCACATGAACTACATCAGTTGTCTTCTTACAAGATATGAAATGTGTCATATTTGAATATCTATCCACCACTACAAATATTGAATCATGTCCTCACTGTGTCTTCGGAAATCACATTATGAAATCCATACTGATGTCTTCCCAAGGTCTCTCTGGCACTCTCAAAGATTTGTACAAACTAGTATTCTGACTACTTCCTTTTGCAACTTGACAAACTCAATAGCTCTGCATAAATTTCCTAACATCCTTATGTATCTAAGGCCAAAAGTAATTTTCACTTACCAAAGCCATTGTCTTATCAATGGAAAAATGCCCTGCCAATCCACCATTGTGTTTCTCTTTGATCAAATTGTCTCTCATTGAACTCCTAGGAATGCATAACCGATTTCCTCTAAACAACATATCTTCTTGAATGAAATAATCCAACTGGACTTACTCCTAACTATCACAATAGGTCCTTTACATGCTTTCCAAGGTTCTACAAAATCAAGATCTTCCTCATACATGTTCTTCAATTCTTCAAATCCCAACACTTTAACTCTCATCTCTGTTAGCAAGTTCCTCCTTCTACTCAATGCATCTACAACATTGTTTATTTTCTACTCCTATGCTTCAATACAAAAGTATAACTCTGTATGAACTCTATCCATATCATATGTCTCTGATCCAACTTTCCTTAACTGTTCAAATATTATAAATCGTGATGATCTATGTACAACACAAACTCCGTAGGTAACAAGTAATGTCTCCACTTCTTCAAGGCTTGAATTATGGCATAGAACTCCTGATCATAAACTGAATATCTTCTCCTTGCATCATTCAACTTCTCACTAAAATATTCTGCAGGTCTACCTTCTTGACTTAACATTGTTCCTATTACATTTCCACTTGCATCTGCCAACACATGTTACTCTGTTACTTTCTACTTCAACAATTCAAAATGGGTATCTGCTCCTGATGTCTACTTAAATTCCTTTGTCATCTCTCATTGTTTCAGTCATAGGGTTACATACTAAACTAAAATTTCTAATGAACTTCCAGTAGAAACTAGATAATCCATGAAATGATCTAACTTCTCCAATGCTCTCTGGTGTAGGCCATTCTAGAATTGCTCTTACTTTCTTAGGGTCCATCTTCAATCCTTCCATAGAAATCACAAATCCCAAGTATACCAATTCTTCCTTCGTGAAACTACATTTCTTGATGTTTATCAACAATTTCTCTTCTCTCACTTTTTGTTAAACTTGTCTTAGGTACCAGAAATTTTCTTATTTTGTCTTATTGAAAATTAGAATATCATCCAAATATACAATAACAAACTTACCCAAGAATTTCTTCAAGACTTCATTCATCAATCTCATAAAAGTACTCAGTGCATTTGTCAATCCAAAATGCATCAGTAATGATTCATACAATCCTTCATTTGTCTTAAAAGCAGTCTTCCATTCATCTCCTTCTCTGATTTTGATCAGATGGTATCCACTCTTCAAGTCTATCTTTGTAAAATATTTTGCTACACTCAAACACTCCATGATATCATCCATCTTAGGTAAAGGAAATCTCTACTTAACTACGATCTTGTTTATTGCTCTAGATTCTGTACACATTTTCTATTCTCCATCTTTCTTCAGTGCTAACACTATAGGTATTGCACAAGGACTCAAAATTTCTCTAATCAAACCTTTCCTCAACAACTCATGTATCTGCCTATTCAATTCTTCATTCTCTTTCGGTGTCATTTTGTTTGTTGCTTTGTTAGGTGAACCAACTCTAGGCATAAGATCCAAGTGATGACTGATACTCCTAATGGGTGGAAATCCTTCAGGTACATTATCTGATATGATGTCTTCATACTTTGTCAACAACTCAGTTATCTCCTCTGGTTGTGATTCTTTAGTCTTTAGATTTTTGGGCTTCTTAGGAATCAAAGCATAACACATATTCTCATTTCTCAAACCATCTAGAAATTTCCTTCCATATACCAAATAGATTCTAGAATTCCCACATACTTCACTCTTAGGATCATCTTTCAAAGGGATCAAAGTAATTCTCTTTCCATTTGATGTTATAGTATATGTATTCTTTTTCCCATCATGTATATCTTTCCTATCATACTGCCATGGTCTACCCAACAAAATATGACATACATCCATAGGCAAAATATCACACAATACTTCATCACAATAAGATCCACTATGAAATTTCACCAAACATTGTTCACTCACTAGTTCCTTATGATCATCGTGAATCCATGCTATCTGGTAGGGCTTAGAGTGTTCCAATCTTTCCAACTTCAGCTTAGTCACCATCTCCTCTAAAACTAAATCATCTAAACTACCACTATCAATTACAATCTTACAACATTTACCTCATAATTTGCATCTGGTTCTTAACAAACTTTTCCTCTATGGTGGTTCTTCATTTGTCTCTACTTGAAATAATGCTCTCCTCATGACAAGTGAATATCCTTTCTCAGGTTTACCAATTGAACTCAATGATCCAACAAGTTCTTCTTCCACATAGGCTACTCTTCCAATGTTCTCTATCTTCTTTCTTGTACTCCCTTGATTACATTCAAATACTCTATTTCATTCTCGTCCACATTTAAAATAGGTTCCTTTGAATGTTCTCCTTTTAGGTCCTCTTCCTTCTCTTCTATATCCTTCACTCTAGTCTGTACTAGAGTTTCCTCTGTGGTAGAAAGTTTTGTCATCTCTCTGGTATGTATTGTTGTCTCTGTCCTCCTTCTTGAATGTGTTTTCTTGCATGCTATGCTCCGCATATGATCTTTCTCCTCTAGAAAATGTTCTACCTCTCTGAAATTTACCTCCTCTACCTCTCTATCTTTGATCATACTTCTTGTTCAACTTTTCATCCACTTCCAGGGAAAACTGATATGCTTCTTCCAATGTTGTCATTCTCACCAAACTTAGTTCTTCTTGAATGTTTAATCTCAGTCCATTGATGTATCTAGCAACTTTCTCCTTGATTTCTTCACTATGTCCTATCCTTATGATCATCTTATGAAATTCTTCAATATACTCCACAGATTTCTCCTTTGGTCCTAGATTTTGCAAGATCTTCAACAGTTCTAACTCATAGTCAGCAAGTATAAACTGATTCTTGAACTTTGTCGCCATTCTATCCCACTTTGTAATCTTCTCTTTTTCTCTTCAATTCCTATCCAACTAAACTTCTTTCCACCATATAGTAGCATGTCCTTTCAACTTTGTCTTTGCAAATTTCACCTTCTCCAGATCATCAATTTCTTCATACTCAAAGTATTCTTCTAGGTCATTTATCTAATCAATCAACTCTTAAGGATTCAAATTTCTAGTATAGTTTGGTACATCAACTCTAGGTCTTTTACCAATCTTTGAAATAGCTCACAACATCTTGACTTGATATGATTCTTCTTCTCCTTCATCTCATAGGGTTTCGCCATTTTGATCAATGAATTGAAATTCTTCATCATCATCACTTTCAACATTAGGTCAAGGTGTAAGTCCTCTTCTCCGATATTCTTTGACAACATCCAAGTAAAATTGCATGGTTTTCATCATCTCCATCATCTCATCCATTCTTCCCACCATAGTACCAACAACAAGGATTCTTCTCAGTGCTATTTTTCCTTGGATCAAGTGTAATTGCCTCAAATTTGGTGATCAGGCTACAAAGTGACAACTGCCTCACAATCAACGATCGGTTGCAACACAAGTAACCTACCTCAGATTCGACGATCTATTCATTGAAAGATCTTATAGAATTCCTTCACCAACTTCGCTCAATTCTCTGTAATGCCCCGCCATGAAACTTTAGAGAACAACACATTTATGCTATATGCAACAGGATAATTTTTTATTTTTTTAATAGAGATAGTGAAGTAACAGTTAATATCTATACTAAGTAATGTTCTCCCAGGGTTCCACGGCTACATTACTGACAAAACTACTATCATGATTTCTCATACATCATGTATCAGCAATAATTCATTCTGAATCTATTGCAATTAAATGAATAACCATATACATTTCCATGACATCAAATAAATAATCATCTAGAACAAGTACAACTACAATTTTTCCATACACATGAGGATACAACATAATATTGTTTACATCATCAACTTTCGATTACATTTGATTACAAACATTATGTATAATCTGATACATAAGATAGTACTTGAGCATAAATAACTGTCTTTATAAACTGGTACAAGATCTGAATCTGCTACAGGAGTTACCACCTTCTTGCACACGAACAAAGGCAAGGAGAAACCAATGGAGATAAAGCACATCCACCTGACCATATGGAACCCTAATGTCCACCCCCCATGCTAGGAGATAACATAAGGTCCCAAAACGTCATACAGTCAGGTAGATAATTGCCTAATAGGAACAAGGACTAAACATGACTCCATCACAACACATGACAACACCACAAGCAACTCAGTAACATGTCCAGAGGCAACACATGACAAATGGGGAGAGTACAACTAGGGAATGCTAGGCTGCAGTAGGAAGAGTGTCATCGCATGGTCCTAACATGGGTTATCCTAACAGCCTCTCACTAGGCACCGGCCCCCATCTATGGTTATCCTGGCAGCCTCTCACTAGGCGCTGGCCCCATAGGGTGACACATGTGGAATCAACCTTCCTTTCGTGAGGACAAGGAAGTTGATCTTGCCAACCAAGCCTTCTCTACCCATCCTTAGTCTAAACGAGCACTACAGGCATGGGAGAGGAAATCCAACTATCTTGTTAATGTGTAATTTACCCTTTTCCCCCAGTTCATTTTTTAGGTTTTCACTTAATTAACAACTTTCAATGGGTTATCCTGACAGCCACTTTGGGTGCCGGCCCCACACTGAAAGCCACTCTCCTACCTACATCTAGAAACCCTAACCATCAAGCAAGACAATCACTATCATACTGATAAATATATATAAACAATGTAAGGCATTTACCTTCTTGCATACAAAACATAATCACAATGACCAACCATTACTTCCTTGTCCCCAAAACTTTCAGTTAATCAATCGCAATAACCATAACAACACATATCCAGAGCAAGGTATGGGTCATCTTGCTCCCAAATCTCAACCGTGAACAAAATAGTTTCTCATTATGATTTCCAAGGTCTCCCCATTACAATACTACACACAATCTCGATATCAACACATACGTGAAAGAGATTTAAACCCATCCTAATATATTCACAACACAGTATGTACAACATCTCACATTATTGTTTACCAAGACCCACATACGTAGACAAGAGAAATCATGTTCTTACAACATCTTCATCTCAAGACAACTATGAACAGAATACATACAACCAAATCATATTACCTTATGCCTCTGGAACCTAAACTTGACAATTTACACATAGACCAACTCACATGAAAACTTTGCTTGCAATAAGCAATTTCAACTAATCAACTCATTGACAACATAAATTCTTCTTACTAGAGCAATTCTATTTAATCAAATTAGTAACTAGATTCAAGTTATATCTCCACCAAGAATTTCATAAAACCTAGGTCTATTTTAATTAATATTAATTCTATCATCAATTATATATAAATATAACCGTCAAGCTAATGCATAGGTAAGATCAATTACAAATGCTTATAGATCAAATACTAATTACAACATAAATAAATCCAAACCTGTTCATCAAATTCCTAAAACCATTATAATAAAATTAATGCCATATTACAGCAAATATATGATCAAAACACATTGTATTAATCTATAACACTATATTTCTTTTATTTTGTAATTAAATAATCCAAGCATATATTTATATATATATATGATATACAGATGTATTTATATGTGTGTTTATATGTTATTCTTAATCTCCAGGTAAAATTTGGTCAATAAAAATAATAGAACATTTATTTACCACTTTTGTTGAAGATGAGGCGTGAGATTGCTATTGATTGTTTGACCATTAAAATGGATGATATTTAAATAGAATGATATGCCACACCCTAAAATTGGCGGTGGCTTCTTAAATTTAGTTTTCAGTATTTGTTACTTAACTACATAAGTTTTTCAGTCTTTCTACTCAGAGAGACTGAGTTGTGTGGAGAAAGATGGGATGAATTGGTATTAAAAGAGGATCGAGATTTGGTTGTTTTGGTAATGGATAGTTTGCCAATATCATTTGATCCCTTGTTGTGTTCCTACACTTGATTGCAGAGATTTGAGAACTTGTTTTTGAGAAGTTGACAACTCTTCTTTGCAAAAGGAACAGAGGCAAAAACAATTAGAAGTAACAACTTCAAACACCGGAGAGAGTGCCTTCAATTTATGAAGGAAGAGTAAAGGTAAACAAAATAAAACAATTAACTCATGAGGTGAATCTTCAAAAAGCAGTAATTCATCACACAGATCCAAATAGAAATGTTTCTATTGTAATGAGTGAGGACACTTGAAGAATGATTCTCGGAAGAGACAACAAGATCTTCCAAGCGGTCAGAGGAGGACAAGCAGGGAACATAAGTGATTTTGCATTTGTTTCACCACCAAAATCAATTCCACACCTTCTGCCAGTGCCAAAGGTCATTTTAGAACAGCGAATGGCATCCATCGATACGTAAAGGAAAAGGAATGTTTTTGAGATATTATAGTTGGAAAAGCTCAAAATAACATGTACGTAAAATGTAGAATCGAAGACAAGGTTATGTACTACTTAGCTGATTTAATGTGAATCATTTCATAGAATCTCTCATGGAGTCTTCTCTTGGAATGAAATGATCGCAGAATATGCACATAAAGGGATTTTGAACAACATAAGATGCTTTTATGACAAAATGCAAAATGCAAACATGGAAGCACAAATAATGCGCTACAAGCATTAATAGAACGCTTCGATGATGCCAACTCATGGAAAGCAATGGTTGTAGGATATGCAGTATTATAAAACCTTTGCCATCGTGCTGCCCTGAACAGCTTCCAATCACCAGGTATATGGAAAAATATACAAAATGGGTTAGCTGGGGTAAAGATTAGCACTGTGGCCTTTGCCAGTAAACTGTCTTAGAAAGATATTATCTCATGGAAATGTAGCAATCGAAGTATGAGTCAAATGAAAGGTGAGAAACCAAGGAAAGTCATAAGAATCAGCGTGCAAGCTATGAGAAGTAAAACACAACCAAATAGATAAATCTGTTGATTGTTAATGGAGAACTGGGATGTGCAAAGTATGTGCACCGTTTGACATAATGTCTCAAAGGGACGACATCTCCTGAAAAGCAATGGTTAATAGAAACACCATTTCCATTTCTTCAAGCAATGACTTTATAGACCACCACACCTAGTTTGAAACACCTTTGTTATACATGGCTAGAGTCTCACCTAGAGGATGGAGTTTGACAAACTTAAGGAGTATGCACACCATATTAAATGGGTTATCTAGATTTGGATTATGGTCGATCAAGAATACTGTGAAGATTTGAACAACCAAAGAACAAGACACCCAAAATATAAATTGACTAAATGAAGATCTAATAAGATGTTTAATACAATCTACTATAAGAATTGGATCCTGAAGAATCTATGCAAAAGTGGGCATTTTTATATGATCCAAAGTCCATATTTATATGAGACCTTAATGTACATAAGAAAAACATTTCCATCTAGATCTAATAGAAGGCAGAAGTAAGGAATACTCTAATGGACAAGGTACTTGAACTGTTTGACAAGGTTCAAAGATACTTACGTACACAAAGAACATCATTAGTTTATCTATTAGAGGATATGAACAAACTAATAGATCCTTAGCAAGATGACTTCATAACCCCTTTTAAAAATAGATAAAAACCATCGTTTCTAAGATCCAACACCAACATTTAGCAATTATAAGATTATATAGAAATCTTAATACTAATATATAGATAACATATGATTATATGCAAACCTTAATGCCAATATATATGGTGATTACTATCTTATAATTATAGGAAGATCTAATGTAAAAATCAAAATATAATTCATGCTATTATGATCTAGGTTTATGACATGCAAATAAGGCAACAAATATGCTTCTTTCACGATTTACATTGAAATGTTTGCTTTTCCAATTTCACAAGCAACAACCCTTAGAAAAACAACCTTTACATTTAATAAATAAATGATACATATAATATTTAGAACATACAATATTTACATTTAACCAATAAAGAAAAACATATAATATTTATATTTAATTAATAAAGAAAACATGATACCTCAATCGCAATATCCCACTAATGGTAGAATCCTTGAATGAAAATCATAAAATGAGCAAATCACCCCCACTCCATGAAGAGTTTATAAAGAGAAGGAAAGAGTAACTTCCTACCCAAAACTAACTCAACCACCCAACTAATTCAACCAACCACCTTCCCATTTTCGTCACTTTTGTAAGTGGAGCTTAAAGGAGGGTCTAAAAACCTTTTAAAATATTATAAATGATAAAAATAAACTTCTTACCTATGTACCTTGGACATAAGACAATTTTCCAAACATAAAATACAACTTAGACCTCTTAAAAACACTTAAAAATCATTTTAAAAGTTACAAGGTTAGATCCCACACAAGAACATAATCATTTTATCACATAAAACTAAAAAAAATATTTCTTAACATCATGGCCAATAGACCTTAAGGCCCCATGCCTAGGTCAGACATCACATAGAAAGACATAAAGTGGCTAAATGGCCACCATCATCCATTGACATAATAATTCTACATGTACACTCAACAAGAAGTGTTAGTACAATATATAGCCAAAATATATCCATCATAAATAACATATTATCACAAATCCATTAGTAACCATAGTGTAACGCTGAATCAATACACTCTTGATCCAATTGTTAGCCTTCGTTGATTGGATGATAGGACTGTCTCCTCTCTACTCTAGGGTCTGGTTAGTGCGTTAACTAGTGTTCAGCGACCTTCCCTTAATTAAATCAATTTAATAGTAGTAATAAAATAATTCATATTCAAACAACTTTAAATAATTATTTGAACTAGGTAATTATCAATTACCAATTTAATCTTATTAAATATTAATAATAATAATAATAATAATAATAATATATGACCTTATTAAATATTAAAGTGGGTCAAATATTAGTATGACTATATAATGAAATATAGGCATACAACATAACCCACTGAGTAGGACAGTCGTTAAAAGCCAAATCAAACATGTTCACAAGCCATGGCCAAACACGCACTTAACCAATAGGCTCCATCAAATATCAATCAGTTGCAAGACCTGACATACTGACAGAACTGACAGGTTGAACTAGACATGTCATGCATCCTGATCAAGGATGATGACTTGAGATGTGGGACCTTAAGTTATCTCCGGAACAACTTATCCTTTGGGTTTAGGGCACGCTCAGACCTGTTAATTCAGGTGGAGTCGATGCCTGATACCTGCATCCTACAACAAATGACACAGTCAAGCATATATAGACACACAAAAGCTGACACTAGGTGAAAAAGGAATCACAATATCGCAGGGCACTCGCAAGCGAGTGATACGACATCTTCCTTTTCACATCATATCAATCTAGATTAGATAACACATAACCGTAACCAAATCAAATCTACCTCATTATCTGAACAGAGCATACATTGAACATATAGGTGCATGAAATTGAATCAGTCTTAGAAGTACCATCATAACAAATAAATCTAATAGAATCAGTCCATGAGATCCATTCTAACATATAGCAATTGTAGTAAGATCGACATCTTAATCATAGGAATGCAAAACAATGTCAAAGCCTTACCTTAATTATTCCCGTTATTTTACCTTCATATTCATGCGCCTTGATCAGTTCACTTGTACATCCAAGGTGGGAATGGAGGGGCACTACATTCTCTCCCAAAGATTCAAACTTTTGCTTCAATAACACTTGGTACAGTCACGGTTAGGAGGGTCCACAAAGTGAACTATCCATGCAATGCAATTAGAGTAAACATAGTGAAAATAACTCAAATATATAAAGAAAATGCATATTCAATCATTTAGTATATCATAGAATTCAAATACAAATTTTTCGACAACATGCGTGCTTATCATTTGGGCTCACAAGCCTGATTTCATAGATACAGAATATGCACAAGATATAGTTTTGAAGCTCCTTCATGAGAAATTCAAACTATCAACTATACTCTATCATTTACTAATTTCCTAGGCATCTATTACATCAATATATATCATCTTCGAAACATAAGATTCCTCCGTGTCAACTAAGAAAGATCACAAACTCCAATGAGGAGTTGTAACATGTGTACACAGATAGGTTGGACCTAATCATATAGAACTCCTCTCCAAATGAATGGAATGGCATGCGGCTCTTAGGGAAGGTCAGCCATTATCCAAACAACATTAAATGATGTGTCATTTAGCTCTGCAAGTCATGAAATGCTCTGCAAGTCCTCTCCTCTAGCTGATTATCTGAGACTATTAGGTTGCTCTGTTCTGAGAAAATAGTTGATCTTCTAATAGCGATAATTTTTTGGTAACTGATCCAAATGATCTAAGATTTGGATATGATGTGTATGAATGTGTCTAGATGCTAAGTCTAGATCTGCAAGGTCTGAAGTGCAATTGTGGTAGAATCTGCACCAAAATACTAAAACTGCTACTAGTTGAACTAACTGAACTGAATTGGAAAATGAAAAGAAACAAACTGAAATACAAATGTTTTTGGTTGATGCAAGATTTCTCTTGAACTAGGGATGCTCCTACATCACTGTGGAAGATACCCTTGTGCATAGGCCTTTGGCCGTGCTCTCTTTAATAAGGAAGCAACTCCCTTAAAGAGTTTGTAGCCTCTTTTAAGAGGGTCATGAGCTCTTAAGAGGCCCTCCCCTCTTTTGGGACATGGGTGTTACTTCAGTCCTCACATTAACACCTTTTCTTCAATTTTCTTCAGTCTTTGAGCTAGCCCACTTGTAGTTTGACCTTTTGGCCTTGATACTTTATTTTCACCATTTTGGTTCCTACCAACAACATTCTCCAAATTGGCACCTCTATCAAATATAGAAAATACCTCTTTTTTAAGTACCCCCACTTTTGGGTCTACACTTGGTAGTTGCTTTAACGATTTTTCTAGTTATAGCTAGAGATTTCTATATTCAATTATTCCTCCAAAGTTAGTAGTGATTTCACCAAATTTGTTAGTAGGAGACTTTTGAAATGTTGATCCCCTCACCATTGTTGATTTTTTTTTTACACCTGAACTTCAGGAGGCTCATTCTCAGCCATATAAAGGTCCTTTTTAGTGCAATTTTCTTAAGATGGAGTAAAATTTTGTTCAAGTGATAATTTTTTTATAAAATCATTTTTCTCATCTGATATGACATGGATTTTTAGTTTTTGTAACTTCAAATGGCTATAACTTTAGGGGTGACCTTCTTGTGTTTTAAAACATGAGTTTTTCTTCTAGTTCGGGTCCAAATTTTCTCCAAATTGAGCCCTAATTGCATGAGTCACCTTCCCTAACTGATCATCAACTTTTCCTAAGTAATTGAAGGCTCCCAATTACTCTATTTTACCTAACAAATCAATTCTTTTCTTCTCTCAATCAATCTCATCTTGAGCCCATTCCTCTATGAGTGATAAGATATCAAGCCCAATTCACTCCCCAATCAGGCTCATTCACTCCCAAGTCAATGTACTTCACTATACAATCAAGCCTATTAACTCTCCAATCAAATGAGTTAACTCTTCAATTAGCTCCACCCATTTTTAATCCTCTCCAACCTATAAATACCACTCAACTCTTCATTATTTTTCAACTCTGAGAATGCTCTTCTCATTTTCACAAGCTTTTTCAAGCTTCTTCACAAGCCTTTGAGCTCTTAGTTCATTTCTTTAGTTTTCATTTTTGTAAAGATTCAAAACTTTTCCTTAGGAGGTAAATTCATTATTGCAGACTTGTGCCTAGCTTTCTTTTTGTTCTCCATAGCATCTCCATGCTCTCCACAGGATGTATGAGCCTTTTTCTTTCATAGTAGAGTTCCCAAGATTTCAAAATATTTTTCCACTTGGTGGAAACCTTCTTCCACCTCTAGTTGAGCATTGAAGTCAACTTTTGAGTCGACTCAAACTCTTCTTGTATATGTACAATACATTTTTCCATAATCTAAACTCCAATTTGATGCTAGAATTCATCTCAGTCGATCCTAGTTCTAATACAAATGACTATCTTTTAATTTAAATAAATACATACTATAGATTTTAATGATTATAGTAACTAACAATATATTATATAATGCAATTTGATACCCCTCATCCTTGCATTCTTCTTACATTTATGTATAAATATAATTATATGTTCTTTTAAAAAGTTTAAGTTTTCTATTTTCTATAGGTGATAAAAATTTAAAAAATTATAGTTTTTTAACATCATTTATTATTAAAATAGACTTTACAAAAATTATTTTTAAAAAATAGTTACCATGTCTTTAATTTCTAAGTTTACATTTCCATTTGTTTTGGACTCATTTTTAGTATTGTTGCCAAGTTTCAACATTGTATAAATGGCTCCTAATGGCTCTTGAATGGTTCTCTGCAATGGTTCCTCCAACGACTCCTTTGAACTTTTGAACACCACCTCAATGCACTACAATAGCTTCAACACACTCTCCGTCAACCCCTCGGTGTTCCAAAATGACTCTTCTTTGCCTTGGAACATCCCTTCCACAACCAACAACAATTTTCCATGTGCCCTACAATAGTTCAGTGACACTATTAAATGACCTTCTCTTCATTGAAAGTTAACAAAAAATGAACCTTCAGCATTAGAGTATAGAAACAAAATTAATCCTACTAGTTTTAAAGAGTCGACCCTTTAAGGAAATGATGTGGAGGTATGTTGAGTTCACACTAGTACTTCCCAACTCTCTCTGGGGCTTCAAAAGTTGCTTCTTTAGTAGCTATATTTTCCAAGGCTCTTACAAAGTCATGGTATGGTGCCTATAGCATACAAATTTTTCCCACTTTGTCTGTATCTAGAAATAACAATGGTTGCATTTCAAATGGAAGTATTTATGATGTGAGTTGCCTTATCTCTCCATGCAAAGACAAATTTAAGGTAGGTGAGGTTTCAAATGATTCAATTGTTGCATCTGTGACAGTTGAGGGTACGAACAAATCAAAGGTTGGTGTCAAATTACCTATGAATCCTATAATTTCTAGTGATGGCATGCCTAGAAATGGCTTGTCTAGTAATACACTTGTTCCTAAGATTAGACATGAGTAGGGCCTTGAGGGATCACAAGTCTCAAAAGGAACAACACCTCTTAAATGTAAGAAGAACTCCCTTATTTTGGAATTTGGGGATGAAGCAATAGAAGAAGAGAAATATTTTCTTACACTAGCTTTTATTTGTCACTTCAATTGATATTGGCCAATCCTTCCAAATTTGAACAATTGGATAAAGGAAAAATGACAACTCATGAGAGATGATATGGAAATATACCTATGTGCATAGGGTTTTTTTATTGTAGCCTTTAATTCTATCAAAGATAGAGACTCAATTCATTTTTATCATTTATAGGTTTGCAGTCAACACCCCCTCTTTCTTAAACCTTGGTATCTGACTTTCAATCCTTCTTCTGAATCTTTTAGTATCATATTGATTTGGGTTCGTCTCCCAAATCCTCTGCTCCATTTTTTTATCAAATCCTACTTTAAAGCCATTGGGAACTCTTTAGATGTCTTTCTTGCTATAGATAAGCATACTACAAATTTTTATCATACCACTTATCCTTTAATCTTAGTGGAAATGGATATCTCCAAGATTTGTTTTATAGAAATCATTCTAAAAGTTGTTGGTTGGTCTCGGACCCAACTATTGGACTATGAAGGACTTCCATTCCATTGTAGAAGATGTTATGAAATAGGTCATGTTGTTGAAACTTGTCCCAAATTCAAAAATGAATTAGTTAACCAGGTGCCATGGTGGAAAGATGCAAATCCAAATCATCTCTTAGTCCAAACTAGAAATATTAACTCAAGCCCTCTTATGAATCTACCTGAAGGTGAGAAGGAGAAAACAACTACAACACCTTCAGTGCAAACATCTACAACACCTTCAGTGGCAACATCCTTTGTAGAAAAATCTCATAAGAATAATTAAATTTATCCTTAGGAATAGAAAGAGAAAATATCTACAAATCCATTGGAGACTTATCCGCCAAGGCCAAATCTCCTAAGAAGATTAATTCTGATGTTATTTTTTGTGAGGTAGGAAATGAAGAAGAAATATGGACTCTTGTTTAGAAGTGTAAGAGAGCTCTAAGCAATGTGGATTCAAGCCCACACTAATACTTCTCTATTCCAAAACTCCATTTAGGGAGGGGAAGAATCATGATTAATTTTATCTTTTTGGCATCTTTGTTAGCATGATGCTAGTAGCTTATGCCTGGCTCTTAACTTTGTAGTAGTTTTTTATTTCATAAATAAATTTATAGGTGGTTTACAAAATTTTATTAAAAAAATAGTTTACATTTCCATTTTGTATTTCTTTCATTCATCTAATTATAGTACTAAATCTTTTCTTTTTTTCTTTTACATAAATTTTTATGCACATTTCTTATTCCAATTAAATGTAAAAATAAGCATACTACTTGTCTTAATGCTAATTATTAATACTTCTAGTTTTAAGAATTATATAAAGAAACCTACTTATATATACAATGAGGTATGGTAAAACCCTTTTTTATATTTCCATGTTTTAATTCAAGTTATATTTTTCAAAATTCACAACCAAGCAATTTTTAAGGCTCATATGTTCTTATTTGGTTAAATTTTATAATTATTTTTTTAGGTTCAATAATTTAATTACTTTATATGTTATTTGTTTACCTATATCTAATGGATTTGTGTGATTTGAACACAAAATTGTTTCATCTTTAGAATTTTAATTATTTAAGATAAACACATATCAGATGATTATTTATAATATTTTGGTCCCTATTCACCCTAATTTGTTATGGTACCTTTTATTTTCTATACTCACTCCTATTTTCACATATTTATTTAAAATGTATAATTGACAAGAAATTCAAACCTTGAAACACCACACACACACACACACACACATTATAAAATATAAAATATTTTGAACATGGTTTTTTTGTTGACTATAAAATTTGACCTCCATTGTAAAAAGGTTGTCTAGGATATTTAGCTTCTCTCTAGTGGATTCAACAATGTATTTGTAGAGGAGAAAATCAACTTCTCCTTCAAGTTTGATACCATGTGGACTAAGCATCCTAATTTGTACTAGTTGATCTCCAATTGGTGGAACCAGAGAGTAGATGGTTCAGGCATGTTTAGAGTTGTTTTGAAACTTAAGTAGGTCAAGTAACAACTCAAAGGCTAGAATAACAACATGTTTGGAAATGTTTTCAAGTGGAAATAGAAGGTCAAATCCAAATTGTTGAAGATACAGGGCGACGTGGATGCCCATATCTTCACCCAAGATGATAGTGTGACTCAAAAGGATTTGCTTAGCGAATTACACAATATTGTGGAAAGTGAAGAGATATATTAGAAGCAGAGATCTATAATTCAATGGTTAAAGGAAGGTCACAAAATCACCAAGTTCTTCCCCCTGTCGCCTCTGAAACATAGGAAAAGAAACAAGTTTTCTGAAATAATTCTTGAAGATGGGAGTATCATAAATGATGAAAGTTAGATTAGAGTTGAAGGGGCCAACTATTTCAAGAAAATTCTAAATGGGGTTGGGTCGAAACTTGCATAAGGGGACATAGTGCTGACACAAATGTTGGAGGTTATACCCAACACCCTGTCTAGAGAAGAAAATCTTAATCTAGAGAAGGAGGCTTCAGAGGAGGAGGTGAAAGGTGTGGTCTTCTCTCTGGACCCTTACAAGGCCTTGCAACTAGATGGGTACCCCCTGATTTTTTCCTGACCTAATGGGAGATCATAGATAAAGATATCACAGCGGCTACCAAGGAGTTCTTCAAAAGAGGAAGAGTGTTGAAGGAAATAAATAACACATTTATTGTTCTTATACCTAAGTGGGAAGAAGAAAACAAAATGTCTAATTTTAGGCCCATAATCTTATGCAATACTCTCTACAAGATAATCACCAAGTTGCTTGTGATGAGAATCCAACCTTTTCTTAATAAAATCATTCATTTGAATCAGAAGGGATTTGTATCGGGCATGAAAATCACCGATGTCATCATCATCATGCATGAGAACATCTAATCTATGGTGAAAAGAAAAAAAAAAGTATGATACTAAAATTAGATATATCAAAATCTTATAATATGGTCTCTTGGCAATTCCTTGAAAAACTACTATACTGGTTTGGATTCTAGGAGAAAGTTGTTAATATGATGAAAAACTGCTACTCCAATCCTACTTACTCTTTGTTGATGAATGGTTCCCCCAAAGGTCACTTCAAGGCTAAAAAAGGCCTAAGATAGGGGGACGCTCTTCCCCTTACTTGTCAATTATTATGGCTAATGTCCTGGGAAGAATTATTGAAAATAAAATCTGGTTGGGCAAGCTGAAAGGGTTCAAACCCACTTTTGATTTGCATCCTTCTTCCCACTAGCAGTTTGTGGATGATACTATTCTCTTGGGGTAAGCCACCCTCAAGGAAGCTGGTGAATGGAAGTACACACTCAACAATTTTGCCTTGGGTTATAGACAATAGATCAACTTTGAAAAAGTGGCATTTTTTTGTTCAATACTACCCCGAAGTTGAAGAAGAAAATTGCAAATGTCCTGAGTTGAAAGATAAAGGAAATTCATGAGACTTACTTGGCAATGCCCCTAGCTTCATTAAAGCTTCCTAAACTCTATTGGAACACCTTGATAGAGAAAGTGCAAAGAAAACTTGTTGCTTGGAAAGGCTCACTTCTAAGTCATGCGAGCAAACTACAACTTCTCTAGGCCTCGTTGCAAAGCACCGCGGTCTATCTTCTATCCCTCTTCGAACTTCTTAGATTGATTTCTGATAGAATCGAGAAAAATTAAAGAAGATTCTCTTGGAGCAGAACAGAGGATAATGAAAGACCCTCTTTGGTTCCTTGGGATGTGGTCTACACTCCCAAAATAAGAGGACTAGGGATCTGAAAGCTATCAATTCTCAACAAGTCCTTATTGGCTAAGGTTTGTCAGAGATTATTGTCAGATGACAATGATTGGACTAAAATTGTGAAGGCTAAATATCTTAACAATGTTGGAGGAGTCACCCTTATGCACTCTCAAATCCTCCTGCAGGGGTCCTCCATATGGAACAATATAGTAAAGGCTTTAAAAGTATGCTCTCTGCTGGTCTTTCTTGGAATGTAGGCAAAGGAAATAGAATGAGATTTTGGGAGGGTCCTTGGATAGACTCCCCCCTTATAGACTTTCATCCCATTTGCTTGGCTATCAAAAACACCCTTATTAAGAAAATGGGAGAGAGAGTCTATAATTATTGGAGTTTGAAAGATGGCAAGGAGACATTGAACTTTAACAGGGTTGAGTTTGAGCACCCATTGAACATATCAGCTGAAACTTTGTTAAATATCCTAAAGAACCATAGATTTCACAAGAAATTCTTGGAGGACCAACTAATATGGAAAGAATACAAATCAGGGAAATACACAGTCAAGTCCAGGTATAACAACTTAAACAAAATCGCTTGGGAGGGATTTAACTAAAAACAAATAGGGACAACAATTCTATTCCCAAGGTTAAATTTTTCTAGTGGACAACTAATCACTATAGAATTATAATTGTGGATAATCTCTAGAAGTGTGGCTTCCAAATGGCCAACGAATGTGTGCTCTGTGAAGAGGCTGAGGAAAGTGTTGACCATATTCTTTTCCACTATGGTTACGCATGGAAAATTAGACAAGAAATATTAAGAAATTTCCTCCTCAATTGTTCCTGGTAGAGTAATATCAAGAAGATAACTGAAAGCTGGGTCTCACCTTACAAACACCCCCTAATCAAGGAACTCTGGTGGCAGTCTGTTCTTTATATCAGGTGGGGAATATGGGAGAAATGAATAGTAGGATTTTCAGAGAGGAAAAGAGGAAGTGGAAAGTTACAGCAGAGATCATCAAACAAAGAATCACTAAAAATGTCAAACTTTCAAATCTTAAAGCTCCCAACAAAAATCCCACTATGTTGGAAAGCATAATAGCTAAGAATTGGGGGCTGAGTGAGAAGCTAATTTAGGCTAACCAAAGCAAGAAAATCAGAAGAAAGAATACCAAATGGCCCCCCTGACCCTGGATGGATCAAACTCAACTTCGATAGCACTTCTAAGGGGAACCCATGTCAGGCAGGAAGGGGTGGTCTTCTAAGAGATAGTAGTGGAAGGATTTTGGGAGCTTATGCAGGGTACTTGGGAGTTCAGTCTAATAACTTTACATAGGCTTACACATCTTTCCAAGGCATCTATATGGCAAAGGAACTTGGAATAAGGAAGTTGGTCATGGAAGGGGAAACTAAGAATGTTTTAGACATGCTCCACTCTAAGGTTAACCCCAATTGGTTAGTTAAGGACCTTATTGAAATATGCAAAATAAAATTGAACTTCATGGAGAATGTTGATTATAAACACATATTTAGAGAAGGAAATACTAAAGCTGACACTTTAGCCAACATTGGATGCAAGATTAATGATGTTCTTAAGTAGAACTCAGGTGATGACTTCCCCGAGCAGTTTCAAGGCTTAATTTGCAATGATGAAACCAATTCAAATTAATGTAATGAAGGCTTCTATAGAGAATGGGTCTTGTCACACGTAGCAAAACAACAACTAGACAACTAGTAGTCATGGCTTGATATGCCTCAAGCCCTAAGCTTTTCGTATCTGATGTATCTACATCTAGATCATTCTTAACCTTGCTAATTTCAAAGTGAGCTATAGTATCAACAATTCTGAGGACTGTAAGATGGGTTGTGAGCTCCTTCTAACAGAACCCACTGGTTATGAAAGTATTAAGGAAGATTAGTATCTTGTGGAGATTCTACAGAAAGGAAATTTCACCTAATACATTGAGGCTACATGAATGGTTATGACACTATACTTCATGGAAGGCCAGGGTGGTGTACATTAGAGGGATTTCCTTCAAGTTCAAGGAGGAGTTGATTGTCGAGGTCATGAGGCTCTGCATGGAAGGCACTAGAATTAGTAAAAAAGTGAAGGGGAATTATAATGAAGATATGAAGATTTTCCTTCAGAATGACGAGAAGGTCAATAGGCTATAGAACGAGTTCAACAAAGAAGACTTTCCAGAAGTTTGGAAGAGGGTGGCGGAAGTTTTAATGAGGTATGTAACCCTCGAGCGTAGATTTAAGAGATTTCTATTGGAATTAGTCCGGACAACTGAGAGGGGCGAGGGGTGAATCAGTTGTGCCTAAACTTTAACCTTTTCTACACTCTTAATCTTCTTTCTTAATTTACAAATAGATTAATGATGTAAACATTTAAGCATGAATCAACACCTGAGTAGAAACAACATGAACACACAACACCAGAATTTTTGACTTGGAAAACCCAGTTAAAGGAAAAACCACGGTGGGGGTTAACCCACAAAATGTGTACCATGTTAAAAGTACTTAAGAAAATAGAAGGCACATGCCTTCGAACACACTGCCTAGAGCTCACTACTCAAGAAGAGGCTCACTACCTATAAGAAATTATGATTTACACAGAGATAATGAACTAAGAAATAGCATCTACATTCATGCCTGATTCAGTCATTTTGAAGGCTCACAAAAACTTATGCTTCTATCTTCAAATTCTTCTTCACTGACTCTTCACTCTATACTTCTTTCACTCCTCTTCTTCTCTACTCTTCTTTAGATCCTTTCTTCGAATTTAATTCATTTTGTACAAGGATGATTTTCCACAGCTCTTCAACAAGTATTTATACACTTCATCAACCCTGGAATGATCAACAAGGTCAGCTAAACTTAACATAGATCTTTACATTGTCGGCCAAACATAGCTGAGACTTGAAACTTCCTCTATTAACACGCCACACTTCATAAAATACTCTTTAGATCATCTACAACATGCTAGGAACATCTAGTCAGCCAAGACCGGGAAGAACATCAACCTCAAAGAAGAAATCTTCAACAACAAGCTCAAACTTCAATGTGAACCTCCAACATAGTAGCCACACGATCTAGAGACCTCCACAAGCACATTGAATTCACGAATAACATCCACTCTAAATCAAATTACCAGAATCATTTGTATCTTCCTCTAGAACCTCAAGAACACTATCTTCCATGACTATCAAACTAGAAAAATATCTTGTGGACCTCCAAACCATGAACCACTGGAGTTGATGATACACACTAACTTCCCAAACATGCCTTCAGATCCGCAGACCATAATATTTCATTATGGAACAATCCGGACCAACTTACTGTCACTCTGTCTTTTCAGAATACTACAAAATCTGGTTCTACTCAGATGGCCATAACTTCTTCAAATCTTCATGTGGACTTCTCAATTCTTAACTGGAGCAACCTCTAACAATCATCTACACAGCCATATGGTTCGTATACATTAATTGTCATTAATTTTTGAGTTGACACCAATGGCAACAAGGATATGTTGACATCAATGACAACACCACTTAGGCACATATTTACAACAATTTCATGCATATCTTTTTCCTCTACTTAATCATTTTTGCCATGGCTTAATGATTAACTTCCCTTACTAGTTATTTAGGTCCTTAGAGGACTCGGTACAAAACATTATGTTGGGTGAAAAGCCCCTTCCCCTACACCAAAGTCTTCCTTATACTCTGTATAAATTTGAACTATCTTTAACCACTTCTCTTGCCTTCAAACCGAGAATTTATAACCCTCAATTGGTTGAGAATATCCCTAGGGTTACTGGGAAATATCTAGGTGGTAGCAAGCATGCCATAAGGGGGTAAACCCTTATCAAGGATGAGGGTTGTTTACAGACCAAAAATCATGAAGCGTCGACCTCTAGAGCCCATAACAAGAACACAGAGAAAACTAAAATGGTTTCTATACAAAGAGCTGGTAAGGACACCGGTGAAAACTCTAGTAAACACAACATATAGCCCAGTAAGGAACCCCTACCAAGGGTGATAGGATTAGGGGTAAGGGTATGGCCAAGGCTAAATCCCCTACTAAGGGTAAAAGGAAAGTCACCTTGTCCCCTATGAGAAGCATGGAACCTAGATGTTAGGCAAGAGGAAGTATGCTGACACTCTGACTGAGAATCATATTGAGATGGTTGGTGAAAACCTCCTAGCAAACCTAACCTCAGGAGTAGAAATGATTCTATTGTCAAGGGGAATCTGCAAAGAGGTATTAGTGAGACTGATAAGATAACTCCCACCCAGCCTGGTAGCATCAAAGGAAAGGACAAAATGGATGAGCACAAAGGTAAGGATAATAGCAAAGTTGGCACCATAATAGGGGAAGGTAGCATTCAAAACATGGGTAGAAGAAAGACTATGGAAGAGACTAAAAAATAGAGTGTAAAACCTAAGGGTCTAGATCCCCCACTGAAAAAGCTTCAGGTTACCCCTTCCCAACATAACCTAGGGGGCACCAAAATTATCTGCGATTCTTGTAACTAGTTAGTAGAGAGGGTTTCCACTCTTTATCAGGCTTTGGATCTATAAAATCGAGTGCTAAAATGGCAACTAGCTCAACTTCACCTTGCCAAGAGAAAGATATAGCATCTTGAAGTGATCACCCAACTTGAGACTATATAATGGCCTAAGGACAACAAGTATGAGTTGTGGGGTGAAGTTGAGAATTTGGCAAGAAAGTATGAAAAGTAGGAGACTATGGAGGATGAGATTCTCAAGATTAAAGATAAATAGGAACATCTTAAGAAAAACCTGGTAGAGTTAGTGGAGTTCAGTAGGGAAATTGTGAATAACACTACCACTACCCTCTATGTTTTTAAGGAGGAATGGAAAAAATGAGGGCCATTAGGGAAGCCACGATAGGAATCATGGCTCATGTCAGGCAGAACCAACCCACTAATGGCCTGTCTAACAGAAGTAGGGCATGGTGCAAGAATTCCAAGGGCAAGTAAATTAGCAGGGAGACCCAAGATGAAAAGGATAGGGAAATTGTGACCTAGGAAGAAGATGTAGTGCCCCTCCATTCTCACTATGGATGTGTAGGTAGTTGGCTTTGGAACTTGGAGATGAAGGTAAAATAATAGGGATATTTAAAGGTATGTGCTAATGATGTTAAGCAGTTGATGTTTAAAATTGACAACTACAATATTGTTGTGCAACATGGACGGATGATATTTAGAGTAGATAGTTAAAATGGACTTCTAGGAGGAAGCCTAATCCTAGGGGGGAGTGTAAGACCCCGTCCCTTGTGACCTTATTGATCATGCTAGTCATCGAAGGTTTATGTCCTATATTTTATGATCTTTTATGTTAAACAATATACATTAGTGATTATTGTTCCTATAAATCAAGTTGCTTATACTTTGATTGTTAACTAACTAATTGGAGGTTGTTGTGATTTCGTGTGATAGCCAGATGAATTATATTCCTTATCTACGTAAGTATGCAATGATCAAGAAGTTTCGTTGTTGGTAATATTATTATGTATATCAAATAGATTGCATCATGTTAGGTGATTTTATATTATGAGTGTGAGTAAGTGTGAATATAAAGGTAATGATTGATATTAAATATTCGCCTGTAGTAGTATTTGCTACATGTTAATTAGATTATTGATAAGTGGTAATATTTTGATATTAAATAGTATGATCAATCATTGCTTGAATCTAAAAGATATTATGCAAGTAGGGAGAGTTAAATTATACTTGTGTAGATTTAATCCTCTATTTGATTATCATTCTTAGAAGGTTATTTTCATATGCCATTTGTTTCAATTACTATTAATTATGAGAAGTACTAACACTTTTGGTTGAGTATACAAGTTAAAAAAAAATGGCTAATGTTGATGAAGGGTTCACATAGCTACTTCCCTTATGTTATTCTTGTGAAAGTGCTTTAACCTTGTTTTGTAAGAGTTGTGAATGTGTGGGAGGTTGTTTTATTAGACCCTTGAGTCACCTTTTTAAATGTGATTACTTATTGTATGTTTCATGAAGTCTTTATGTGGTTTTAATTGTATAAAAAGTTTTCTAGGTGGTAGGTCTATGGGTTAGGGGTCATTTTATTCTATAAAATCCATTAAATAAAGTCTAAAATCCACTCTAATTACCCACTTATGAAAAGTGGCGAAAATTAGAGTTGGTTGGGTGGTTGGGAAGTTATGGGGAGTTGGTTTTATTTTTCCTTCTATATATATTCCTTCTCTTTGAAAGGAGAGGGAGCTTCCCTCTTTTATCTTGGCTTCTCTCACTTGCTATTGGTTGTTCTTGTTTTTCCTCATTTGGGAGGAGATTTCTTGATGGAAAGAAAAGGAAAGGATGGGTGAGGAAGAATGGAGGAAAAGGCTTGGAGAAAGTGAGGGTTTCTATGATATTTGGGTGACCAATTCTCTTGGTAAGGTCTACCCTTTTGGATTTGAGTTTTGTTGATATGAAAATGAATAATTGGAGTTTTCATTGGTCTCTGTATATCTTTGTTGATCCTTGTTTAAATGGGTATTTGTGATTGAAATCTATGTAAAGAGTTAATGTTGGTTTCCTTGTGAGGATGCTATGTGTGTCAGGGTTTGTGTGGGTAGGAGTTCCATCTTGCTGAGTTGAACATGAATATCCATTTTGTGTGTTGAAGTTAAGCTTGAGTTATGTTAATGAATGATTGATTGTGTCATGTTTGGAAATGTAAGCCATGTAAGCTTGGAAGAGCTATGTGACCCTTAGAGCTTAAGGGTGAATTGAGCATCAATCTTATGGTTGGGAGGAAAGCTTGTGGCCATATTTTTGTTGTCCTCTTCTTTCAGGAGATTACTAATGACATTAATATTACATTTTCTATATTAGGTTCTTTTCTATATGCTTTGGGATAATATGTCATTTGCAAATTAAATTAATGTAGTTCAACTATAATACTTTGATGATGAAAAGAAAGGACTTAAACAACACTAACTTGACATAGTCCAAATAGGGTTTCAATACAAATGATGCAAATATGTATTCTTGTTCACTCTTGGCAACTCGCTCTTAAAGCCTAAACATAGGTGCAGCAATTTGGATCTTTTGGTCATAACTTTATGTAAAGACCTAATCTTCAGAATCTAAGACCTGTTTGGAATACCCTTTTGGACCTTATTAAACATATGTCAAAATGGGCTAGGTTTGTTTTGTATGGAATAGGGCAAGACAAGGTTGTTCAAAAATAGGAACCTTAGGCAGGGTTCAGACCTACTGTTAGTAAAAATGCCATAACTCATCCAAAACCTAATGAAATAACATGCAACCAAATGAATTGTAAACTAGAAACAAATATATTTCCGTACATCTATTACATTCCATGATATGAGGCCATACGAGGCCGTATCATGCATGTTTTCATATTGCATTTTAAGAAAATTGAACTTTACAGACCTACCCTCAATACAAATGCCATAACTTATTCAAATCTCTATGAAATTAGATGCAACAAAAAGAAATGGAAGGTAGATTCAATGGAAGTTCATACCCAATTGGTTCTAGGGAAGTACAAGGTCATATAGGTCTGTACCATGCACAGGAACAATAGAAAATGTTTGGAAACCATAGAAAATTCAAGTCTTCATTCAAGGATTCTTGTTCAACATACACACCAACCCTCCATTCGACTTGGAAGCTCATATTTATTCTTATACAATCAAGTTATGCCCCACAACCAACCTACAACTACCATTTAACAACTTTTAACAAAAGTTTTAAATAATTGGGATTTCATGGAAATTAGTTCAATAGAGACGGTGGTTTTATTTATTTTTAAATATAATTACTTGTAGTGAATAATGCTTTATTAAGGGAATGATTTCATGGTTATAATGTAATGATTAATTTTTGTATTAAATAATGTGTCTTGATTATTAGGTTGTTGAAAGTTGGGTGTCATCTGTGTAAAGATTGTGTAAGGCTTTGTACCTTTGAGAGATGTGCTAGTATGTTGGTTTCACGTGTGTCACCCTATGGGGTCGGAACCTAGTGAGAGGTTACCAGGACAACCATAGATGGGGGCTGGGGTCTAGTGATAGACTGTCAGGACAACTCATACTAGGATCATCTGATGACACTCCTCCCTATTGTAGTCTAGCAATCCCTAGTTGCATTTCCTCTTGATGTATGAGTGCCTCTATTAGTGAAGAGAGTGTTGTATGTGTTGTTGGTGTTGTTATAGGTGTTCTGTTGGATTCATGTATAACACGTAAGTATGTCAGCCAATTCTTTTCTAACTATCTATTGGATGTGGGACCTTGTGTTATCTCCTGGCATGGGAGGTGGACCTCAAGGTTCCACTTGGTCGAGAGGTTGGTGTTTTTCTCCATTGGGGATTCTTGCTACATGTTCATGTTGGAAACAATCCAGACAACTGAGAGGGGGGGTGAATCAGTTGTCCCTAAACTTTAACTTTTAAGATCTCTTTTACAATCAGATTAATGATGTTAACATTAAAGCATTAATCAACACATGAGTAGAAACAATAAGAACACATAACGCCAAAATTTTGACGTGGAAAACCTGGTTAAGGGAAAAACCACGGTGGGGGTTAACCCACAACAATACATACCCTGTTAAAAGTACTTAATAAAATAGAAGGCACATGCCTTTGGACACACTGCCTAGAGCTCACTGCTCAAGAGAAGGCTCACTTCCTACAATAAATTATGATTTACACATAGATAATAAACTAAGAAATAGCATCTATGTTTATGCCTAAATCAGTCTCTTTGAAAGCTCAAAAACTTCTACTCCTATCTTCAAATTCTTCTTCACTGATTCTTCACTCTATTCTTGCTTTACTCCTCTTTTGTTCTGGTTTGCTTTGATCCTTTCTTTTGATTTAATTGATTTGTTCAAGGATAACTTTCCACCACTCTTCAACAAGTATATATACCCTTCATCAACCTTGGAATGATCAACAAGGTTGGCTAGGCTCAACGTGGATCTTCACACTATCATCCAAATACAACTGAGACTTGAATCAACATGCCACACTTTAGAGAATTGCTTTTAGAACATCCGCAACACACTTGAATCATCCAGTCGGCCAGGACTGGGAAGAATAGTGACACCAAGAAAGAAATCTTTTCCAACAAGCTCAAACTTCAATGCCGACCTCCAACGCAGTAACTACATGATCTAGAGACCTCTACAAGCACAATGAATTCAACAGAAACATCTGCACTCCTCCATATTACCAGAATCTCTTAAACCTTCATCGGGAACCTCAAGAACACTATCTGTCATAACTGTCAAACTAGAAAAATTGCTTGCGGACCTCTAAACCACGAACCACTCGAGCTAAGGGAATATACCAACATCCCAGACATGCCTCTAGATCTGCAGATCATAGAGTGCTAATACCAGACCAATCTGAACCTGCTTCTTGCCACTTTGTTGATATTGAACAACTGCAAAAGCTTGTTCTACTCAGAAGCCCATAACTTCTCCAAATCTTCATGCAGAACTCTCAAGTCTCAACTAGAGCAACCTCTGACAATCCTTTACATAGCTATATGGTCCACATGTGTTGATTGTCTATAATTTTCTCAATATCTTCAACAATCCAAACTTCTGTATAGACAGCAGTAAGATATAGTTGATAGTAATGACAACAAAGATATGTTGACATCAATGACAACACCACTTAAGCACATATTTACAACAATCTCACCCTTTGTCATTGATGGCAACATATGATGTGAAAAACTGAATTCAACCATCAAGACAAAAACTTCTCCCCCTTTCTCTTATCACACCTGCAACCATTTTCTTTACTACTCCCCCTTTCACTAGCAACTATTCACTTCCAAGTTTTTCACATGACTTCTCTTCCCCTTTGACATCAATGGCAAAGGGCACATATTTGCTATCTTTTCTCCCTTTTTATTTCAGACTTATCCCAAAATTTGTATATTGATTACTCCCCCTTTGAGGAGTACCTTCTTAACATGAATCTAGATCACAAGATATGAATGTGAATTCCACCAGACTGATGCACTTTAGTGCATCTTAGTTCTTATCAAGAGGGGTAATAACCCCTAACTTCTCTCTGAAATACTCAAAAGTATCCTTGGGAAGAGGCTTAGTGAAAATACCTACAATCTGATCCTTTGAAGACACAAACTCCTACTTGACTTCATTTTCATTTACCTTCTCTCTCAAGAAATGAAAATTTATGGATATATGCTTTGTCTTTGAATGCAACACTAGATTCTTTGAGATACTTATAGCACTTGAATTGTCACAGAAAATTGTGACTGGCTCCTCAAACACAATTCTAATGTCCTTCAGCATTTGCTTCATCCATAGAACTTGAGAGTAATTATTTGTTGCTACTATGTACTCTGCCCCTGCAGTGGACAGAGAAATTGTCTCTTGCTTTTTACTCATCCAAGATACCAATCTTCTTCCCAAGAAGAATGTACCACCACTAGTACTTTTCATGTCATCAAGATCTCCTGCCCAATTAGCATCTGTATATTCATGAAGAGTGAAGTCATTGTCCTTTAGATACCACAATCCATAATCAATTGTCCCCTTGAGATATCTAAAAATTATTTTGACTGCCACAACATGGGATTCTTTTGGATCAGCTTGAAATATGGCAACAAGTCCAACTGCATTCATGATGTCAGGTCTGGTCTGAGTCAGATAAAGCAATCCTCCAATCATTGATTTGTACCTTTTCTGATTTGCCTTGGGGGAGTCATCATCTTTGCCTTGGGGGAGTCATCATCTTTGCTTTGAGTCTTCCATTCCAAACTTCTTCAACAATTCTTTCACATACTTGGACTGAGATATGAAGACACCTTTATTTGTTTGAACAATTTGTAGACCTAGGAAGAAATTCATCTCACCAAACATTGACATGTCAAACTCACTTTTCATCTAATCAGCAAATGTTTTGCACTTGTAATCATTTCCACCAAAAATGATATCATCAACAAAGACCTCAACAATCAGAATATCCTCATGATGAATCTTGAAGTATAGATTACTATTAGCGGTTCATTTACTAAATCCTAGCTTAAGAAAATGTTTATCCAATCTGGCATACCAAGCTCTTGGAGCTTGCTTGAGTCCATACAAGGCTTTTCTCAATCTACAAACCATATCCCCCTAATCAGACAACTAAAACCCTTCCCGTTGCTCAATGTAGACTTCTTCCTCCAAATCTCCATTTAGAAATGCTGATTTGACATCCATTTGATAAAATTTAAAATCTTTGAAAGCAGTAAAAGCAAGAAATAATCTGACCACCTCTATCCTTGCCACCGGAGCAAAAGTTTCTTTAAAATCAATTCCTTCCACTTGAGAATATCCTTTACATACCAACCTTGCCTTGTTTCTTACAACCTCACCATCTTCATTTAGTTTATTCAGGAAAACCCATTTGGTTACAATCACATTTTTGTCCTCAAGTCTAGGAACAAGATCCCAAGTGTGATTCTTTTCAATTTGCATCAATTCTTCTTCCATTGCCTTAACCTAGTTTTCATCATTGCAAGCTTCATTTACTGATTTAGGTTCAATCTTTGAAATCAAACAAATCTCTTCTTGATTTTTAGCAACTCTTCTTCTAGTTCAAACACCTCTATTTTTATCTCTTATAATTTGATCTTTAGAATTATTCATTCTTACATACCTGGGAGTTTTGGGAATTGTTTGAACTTCTATTTCTTGAACTTGTTCCTCATCTTCTGCACTAATCTCCTGAGTTACTAGTGTTACAGGATCAATCTAAATCTAGGTCTAGATTTGAACTTGTCTCCCTTGATTTTGACTTTCATCTTGATCATCTAAATCATATCCATAATACCTGGAGTGTCCCTTTTTGCTTTCATCAACTTTGACATTAGCACTTTCAACAATCCTTTTCAATCTTTTGTTGAAGCACCGATAAGCCTTACTTTGAGTTGAGATCCCAAAAATATTCCTTCATCACTTCTTGTTTCAAACTTAAGTCTGCATCTCTTTTGATATAGCACTTACTACCAAAAACTCTAAGATCATAGTGGGAGGATGACCAAACCATAGTTTATAAGGAGTCTTACCAGTATTTCCTTTGATCTGTAGCTGGTTAAAAGTGTAGACAACAGTACTCACAGCTTCCCTTCAATAAACTTGAGAAACATTTGATTCCATCATCATGGTCATGGCTGCTTCTTGAATGGTTTGATTCTTCCTTTCCACAACTCCATTTTGCTGAGGGTTCTAGGAGTAGATAACTATCTTTTTATTCCATGCTTTTCACAAAAAGCATCAAACTCTCCAGAAGTGAATTCTCCACCTCTGTCAGATCTCAGACACTTCAATTTAGCACCAATCTCATTCTCAGCCATCATCTTGAACACCTTAAACTTATCAAGAGCTTCTGATTTCTCTTTTAAGAAGGTTACCCACATCATCCGGGAGTAGTCATCAATCAGCAGCATGAAGTATCTGTCTCCTTGTACACTCCTAATTCTAGCAGGACCATAGAGATCAGTATGTACCAGTTCCAATCTCTCACTTGAACTTTGTTCCTTGCTTTTGAATGAGATTTTTGTTCTTTTTACCCAATTAACATTCTCTACAAGCACTATTCAGTTTTACAAGTCTTGGAAGATCTCTTACAGCTTGAGTGAAACTAAATTTGACAATGTTATCAAAATTCACATGACACATCCTCCTATGCCATAACCAGCTTTGATCTACTTGAGCAATCAAACAACTTTTGCCTAAACTACTTAAGTGAAAGATGTTACCTCTAGTTTGAGTACCGGATGCAATTTCAGTTCCAAAACTTTTCAAGATTCTGCATTTTCCATCCTTAAACTAGAGATCATAACCCTTGTCGACCAACTGTCCAATACTGAGAAGATTGTGTTTCAGTCCTTCCACATATAGAACATCATTAGTGATGTTTTTACCATCAAAAGAGATGGATCCTCTGCCACGAATTCTACCAACTGAGTTGTCTCCAAATTTCACAAGTCCTCCTTCATAATTTTCAAGACTCACAAACTTACTCTTGTCACTAGTCATATGATGAGAGCATCCACTATCAATCACCCATTCATCCTTTTCAACAACATGAGAAGCCAAGGCACTTTCCGCATTTGTGCAACTAGCAGATTTAGTAGATATTGGATCTTCTTCTTTAATAGCAATGAACACCCAATCACTTTCAGCATGATCAAATTTATCATCTGTGACTCCTTCTCCAGCTTCTTGGACATAATAGCAGTTCTTCTGATTTCTGTATCTATTAGGGTTTGGTTTTGAAAACCTCTCTAGACACCTTGAAGCAAAATGACCAATCTTATTACAAGCAAAATATTTGAGTGGCAACTTTCATTCATACTTACCAGATCCTCTTGCATTCATTCGGCAATGAGAGCTTCAAGATCTGCAGTCTCATTTTCATCATCCTCAAGATCCTTCCTTGTTTTGATAAATCTGCTTGATTTTCCTAAATAACCTTCACCCAAATCATATATTTGCTTTCCATGCACACTGGCCTCGAATATCGATTTAGACTTAGGAAGAGAATCACCAAATTCACTTAATTCAAAAGCTAAAAATTTTCCAACTAGGTGATCTCTTGTAACATCTGAGACAGTCCTGATCTCCTCTATGGCAGCAACCTTATGTTTATATGAATTAGGCAGAGATTTGAGCACTTTTGACACAATCTTTGATTCTTCCAAAACTCTGCCAACACTCCTGATCCCACACACACGTTCATTTATCTTTTGCATGTAGATTGTGATGTTTTCATCTTCACTAATCCTTAGATTTTCAAGCCTTCCTCTTAGACTTTGTAGTTTAGCACATTTGACATATTTATCTCCTTCATACAGATTCTCCATTTTTTTCTAAATTTCATGAGCTGTTTTCAGTTCAAAAATATTTGTCATTTCTGAATCAATCAGGCCACTCAACAAGGCTTCTTTGGCCTAAAGGTTGTTTTCAGCATCCTTGAGTTCATCTGGAGTTATGGGGCCTTTCTGTGGAGGTTCATACTTATCTTTGGTTATTAACCAGTAAGCATCACCCATGCATTGCAAATGGCATTCCATGCGACTCTTCCAAATAGAGTAATTTGTTCCATCGAATCTTGGACTATCCTTTTTGTAAGTCAACATTCTGGATCTCCTCGAGTAGTTAAGCTCCCTTTAGAGGAACTTGGCTCTAATACCAATTGTTGGAAACAGTCCAGACAACTGAGAGGGGGGCTGAATCAATTGTCCCTAAACTTTAACTTTTAATATCTCTTTTACAATCAGATTAATGATGTTAACATTAAAGCATTAATCAACACATGAGTAGAAATAATAAGAATACATAACACCAGAATTTTGACATGGAAAACCTTGTTAAGGGAAAAACCACGGTGGGGGTTAACCCACAACAATGCGTACCCTGTTAAAAGTACTTAAGAAAATAGAAGGCACATGCCTTCGGACACAATGCCCAAAGCTCACTACTCAAGAGAAGGCTCACTGCCTACAAGAAATTATGATTTACACACAGATTATGAACTGAGAAATAACATCTATGTTCATGCTTGAATCAGTCCCTTTGAAGGCTCAAAAACTTCTGCTCCTATCTTCAAATTCTTCTTCACTGATTCTTTACTCTATTCTTCCTTTGCTCCTCTTTTGCTCTGCTCTACTTTGATCCTTTCTTTTGATTTAACTAATTTGTTCAAGGATAATTTTCCACCACTCTTCAACAAGTATATATACCCTTCATCAACCTTGGAATGATCAACAAGGTCGGCTAGGCTCAACGCGGATCTTCACACTGTCGGCCAAATACAACTGAGACTTGAATTAACATGCCACACTCCAGAGAATTGCTTTTAGAACATCCCAACATGCTTGAATCATTTGGTCGACCAGGACTGGGAAGAACAGTGACAGCAAGAAAGAAATTTTTTCCAACAAGCTCAAACTTCAATGCGGACCTCCAATGCAACAGCTACACAATCCAGAGACCTCCACAAGCACAATGAATTCAACAAAAACATCTGCACTCCTCCACATTACCAGAATCTCTTAAACCTTCATCGGGAACCTCATGAACACTATCTGTTATAACAGTCAAACCAGAAAAATTGCTTGCGGACCCCTAAACTACGAACCACTCGTGCTGAGGGAATACACCAACATCCCAGACATGCCTCTAGATCTGCAGAACATAGAGTGATAATATCAGACCAATCCAGACTTGCTTCTTGCTACTCTGTCGATACTGAACAACTGCAAAAACTTGTTCTACTCAAAATTCCATAACTTCTCCAAATCTTCATGCGGAACTCTCAAGTCTCAACTGGAGCAACTTCTAACAATCCTTTACACAGCTGTATGGTCCACATGTGTTGATTGTCTATAATTTTCTCAATATCCTCAACAATCCAAACTTCTGTATAGACAACAATAAGATATAGTTGACACTAATGACAATAAAGATATGTTGACATCAATGACAACACCACTTAGGCACATATTTGCAACAGTTCATGTGCATAGAGATTGTTCATTGCATTGAAGACTCTAGTTCCTGTTGCAGTTGTGGAGTCATCCATTCATGTATTTGTTAGTGTAGGTTTATTAATATTTATTTTTCCAACACATTATTAAGCATACTTAGGTTACATGAGACATGGTTTATGTGAGGACACGTGGCATAATCCATCGATTACATGTGTCGCTTTCACCCACACATGGGTGGTTAAGTCTCACACCCACTTTTGGCATTTTATGCCACCTCACATAACCATTGTTCCATCTCTTTCTGAGTAGGTTATGCCACATGTTTGGCATTTTTCAGGAAGGTATAACTCCCACCTAATTTGGTTATTTGGGAGTTATTACCCCTCTTGGAATTACATGCCCATATTATGCTAAATAATCAGCACTCACCTCTCCCTCCTAGCTAGTTCAGATGAGCTCATATTAGCTCAGTTAGTTCAAGGGAGTGTTGTTGCATATTGTATCATTTTGTGTGTGATAATATCATTATTTTGTTATTGCACCATATTCCAGCATTTCATCCTCTTGTTGCTCTCGTGTAGAAGGCTTATCTTGGTTTTGCAGGTAATCCTGGATGCTTGAGTTGATCAGTAACTCTTACATGGTATCAGAGCTTTCAGATCTACAAGCACCTTCTCTAATTTGGAGAAATTTTGCATTGAGCTTTTACTCAGTGCATTTTCATCCAAAAAGGACATCACCATTGAGCTCGAAACGCTGAACAGACGAATTTTGATATAAAATACTCTATATTTTGGCTCCAGAAAATTTGACCATTTCTAGTAGGCTTGAAGAATCTTTGGAGAATATTCCAAACGGATAGTTTGGCCTCCACCTGCACAATATGGTACGGAATAAAAATATTATTATTATTATTGTTCAAAAAAAAGGTGAAAACAATTCTTTATTATTATTGAAAAGTTTGAAAAAAAAAAAATTATAAATTATAAAAGTTTTAAGTCAATTCCTCCATATCCGTATTAGGAGGTACGTAGGAATTAATCCCTACTCCCCCCATTTTTAAAGGTACGTGGGGTGGTTTATGTCCCCCACTTTATTAAAGTGTTTGAAAATAAGTAAAAGATACTTCAAACAAATATTTAAATCAATTCAAAATCTTTTAAAAATTGGAAACCTTTGCTGCATGCCCCTCCTCGATCTGCGTGTAATCAGTACTTCGGCCTCTATTGTACCTGATCACTTCAGGTTTCATGCCAGGAAATTGATGCCTCCGCTAAATTTAGAGGTTTATTTAGTGGTTTTCCTAAATTTGGTGAAGATCTATTTTTATCTGGAGATTTTTGAAATTTGGTAAAAAGTCAAATTTGGTTGTTCAACCAATTTTGGTGGTACTCCAGATTTAGCAGCAGCTTAGCCAAATTTGGTGGCATGTGAATTTTGGAATTTTTTTGCCTCCTCACCATTGTTTTTTTCCATTTTTGCTCAAGTGATCCATATTTTCTAGAAAATCAGTTTTCTCAGAAAATTTGAAGGATAGTTCTCATTTTGTAAACTTCAAATGGTTGTAACTTTCACATTCGACCTCGGATCGAGGTGATTATTGTTTTGAAAGTGAATATTTTTCTAAGTACTACACATTGGTGCTATTTTGAGGTTTCCATCCTGAGATTTTATTATACTTTCATTATTTGGGTCCAATTTTAGACATTTGTAAAACTCTAGGAAACAACTCCAGAATTGTAAATGCACTAATTATAAAGTGCCACCATCATATTTTTCTAGGGGGGATCATTAATTGAGTGAATTTGGAGGGGGTGATATTGTGGTGATTGATTGCATTCTTTTCTTTGTTGTGTGTTCTTACAATGGGGAAACATAACATTGAACTCCTAACTCCATACAATTATGCATCATGGAAACAATCACTATGGAATAATCTAAGAGGAAAAGGTTGCATAGGATATGTAAAAGAATCTATTCCTGAACTACTGATGCTGGTGCAAAAGCTTTATGGGAGATCAATCGTGAGAAAACTCTTGGGTACATTTGTTCATTAGTCTCTATTGATTTACAATTTCATGTTGAATCATGCAAGACATCTAAGGAGGCATGGTAAAACTGACAAGATTAGGGCTTATCAGATTGTTAATTATCTGATGAATCTTGATCCTAAAAGTTTCAAACACATCCAAGACTATATCTCCAAGATTAAGCAACTTAGAACACAGTTAAAGGATTGCAAAATTGAGAAGGATGATTTACAATTGATTCTGAATGTGTTATCAAAGCTTGGTACTGAGTATTCAGAATTTGTTTCTAACTTTCACACCAATCAGCTCTCTATGGGAGCTGCATATGTTCAACATACTTTTGATGATTTTTCAAATCTTCTAATCCAAGAGGAAGCGAAGCTGATTCAAATGGGTCTCATCAAGACTTCTAAGTCATAAGCATTGGTGGCTAGTGAGCCTAAGGTACAAAAAGGATCAGGGAATCCTGATCAGAAACAAAAGAAGAAAAAGAACAAGCCACATAAAGAATTTGAATCTTCTTCCTTGAAAGGGAAATCATCTAAGAAGGAGAAGCCCACATGTGCATACTTTAAGAAATCAGGGCATGATGAACATCAATGTTATTTAAAGCAAATTGATGAGTTGAAGCATCTTTTAACAAAGAAGAAAATCAATTTACCTTCAACTATGTCAAAAGATTCATTATCTTCTCCTAATCCAAAGTCAGAGAAACAAAAGGGCACTTGTTGCAGTTGTAGATTCTGATTCAGGGAGATGGATCATTGATTCTAGAGCTTCACATCATATGGCTTCATCACAGAGTATGTTCTCTTCATTTGAAACTTGTTCGTCACCAAACATCCTCATGGCCAACAACACATATATGCATGTTTGTGGGAAAGGATCTATTGACATAGACGAAGGATCATTCAATGATGTCCTTTGTGTTCCTTCATTGTCAACAAATATCCTTTCTATCTATTAGATCACACATGGTGGGGAAGGAAAGAGTGTTGAGTTCACACCGGATTCTATGATTATTCAGGATTTACATAGCAGAGATATTGTTGCAATTGGGGAGACAGATCATCAATCTCGAGTGTACACTTTCTCCCATTTTTCTCCTATGGTTCCTTCTATTGATGTACACACTCAGGCATCTAGTGTGGACACTTTTGAGGAGATTCAATATGGTTACGTGAATCTTGGTATTCTTTCAATTGAGGTTCTAGATACATGTGTTGATATTCCATCTCCTACATTGACTGTTGTTCCTGATGATACTGGTATTGCGACATCCATGGCTCATATTGATTCATAGCAGTAGGACATTCATTATCTTCCAGACATAGCTACTTGGGATGAGTACTTGACAAACATTACAGGTTTGTTTTGCAAGTCCTATCTTGCAAACTTGGAGGACACAATTGAGTGCATACATCTTCTCTTTGATGAAGTTGCTTCATCTTCTTCAGATGTTGAGGGGAAACCCTTTGACCCTCTTATTCTTTACCCACACAATCATTCCTCATAGTTTGACATGAATGTGGCTACTATTGAGCAACATTTGGAGGAGACACCTTTGTCTTTAGAGGAGATATCTTTCTCTTCGGATTTTGTTCTACATCCATCTCCACTGGGTTCTTGGATTGTCATCTTCTGCAGTGTGGCCTAGAACACCTAATTTGATGGTGATAGTTTTCGTTATTGACATGGGGACACCTAAGAAAAATTTAGAGACATCATACATTTTCATCATTCTTCCTACATATTTCTTTCAAGAATGGGAAGATATCCTGCATATATTTTTGGTCTTGTTTCTTCCTAAAGGGAGGAATATTGTTCGGCGATCATGGATCATGTTCAGCATTCATTGTCGGGCATCTACCATTAGTGCAAGAGACTTTATTCTTGGGGGGTTGCATAGTCTCTCTTTTCCTCTCTTGGGGGGAGTTTTTTTCCTACGGGTTTTGTCTTTCTCATCTTTTGAGAGGTTTCATCATTGTACATGGGTACGTAACATGGCCATGTAGCCAGGATCCATCTTTGCATAGTATCATCCTTTCACCCACCTAAGCTATATTTAAGGGGGTGTTAGTGTAGGTTTTTTAATATTTATTTTTCCTACACATTATTAAGCATACTTAGGTTATATGAGACATAGTTTATGTGAGGACACGTGGCATAATCCATTGATTACATGTGTCACTTTCACCCACACATGGGTGGTTAAGTCTCACACCCACTTTTGGCATTTCATGCCACCTCACATAACCACTATTCTATCTCTTTCTGAGTAGGTTATTCCACATGTTTGGCATTTTCTAAGAAGGTATAACTCCCACCTAATTTGGTTATTTGGGAGTTATTACCCCTCTTGGAATTATATGCCCATATTATGCTATATAATCAACACTCACCTCTCCCTCCTAGCTAGTTCAGATGAGCTCATATTAGCTCAGTCAGTTCAAGGGAGTGTTGTTGCATATTGTATCATTTTGTGTGTGATAATATCATTATTCTATTATTGTACCATATTCCAACATTTCATCCTCTTGCTGTTCTCGTGTAGAAGGCTTATCTTGGTTTTGTAGGTGATCCTGGATGCTTGAGTTCATCAGTAACTCTTACAGTATTTGTATATTGGATTTTATCTCATTTAGTATAGATCTTGATGTAATATGATGTGATCTTCCCACATGTTCTAAGGGAATCATCATTGTAAGTATTGTAAGATGTAACAACTATTGATGATCTCTTCTTGTAAAAAAAAATGTTCCATTAATTTGACCTAGTTTTGTGTTGTCCTCTAGGGTTCCTTGGAGGGCGCATTACACCTGGTATCAGAGCCCATGTTCACACACTGGGAGCTCTGGCATTCATGAGCCTTCTATGTTTCCTTATGTTTGGTGTGTGTGGCGTGAGCTTGTTATATTGGTTTTATAGTCTTGATTGCTTTCATGCCTTGGCATGGCATTAGTGGGTTAAATTACAACCCCATGCTTAGAAATTGTGGAGGAAATAGCCTCCTTGGCCTTGCCTTACTCAATGGGACTAGAGTTTTGACTTTGGTTGAGAGTCTCCGATGGTTAAGAGTGATCACTCTCCCATGTTATAAGATGGGGGTAGGAATGTTCTGCCTTATGTGTTTGTGGGTTGAAGGTAAATTGGGTTGCCTAATTACCCTTGCTTGGACATGCTTTTCTTGTGTCTTCCTTTATGTTTCTAGTAAATGAGATGACCCTAATTGGTCATAAATTACTCTTATAATTCTTTCTTGTATTATAGATGTAAATGATGAAAGTGTGTAGATGTTGCGGATGTAGATAGATTAGAATGAATGTAGCATGCTTTCTTGTAAGTGATGTATGGTTGCTGAAATTGGTGTGATATGACAAAATTTTGCTTGTAACCTCTTGATGTGCTAGATTACTACATTTATCATTCTTTAGTTACAAATTGAAGTAATCGGTGCATTAATGGTGCCTTAAACTTCCCCTTAGTTGAATTTGCATGTTTGTATGATGAATATTGGATGGCATGTAATGTCTTCACTAGAGATGAAATCTATCTTCTCTCCTCTTTTTGGTTGTCAATAGTTGACAAGATATTAGATTAATGGCATATGGATTTAATTAGTATGTTAAAATTCCAATACGTAAAAGAGTTATAAAATAGGAGTGAAGAAGACCTTATGCTTGTTATGGTTATTTGTTGAAGGTGATTGTATGTTAATTAGTGCCTTCTTGTTTAATGAGCTTGAATGAGGATGATAATTTCTTAGTGGATATATCTTGCTGATGAGATTTGATCTCCTCTATTGCATTGTGATTTTAATGAGATCATATAGGTGAACACTTATACTTTAATGCAAACTGAAAATAGTGAATGCTAAAGTAATAAGAATCTTGCATATCTTGCTTTGAGTGAGCAACTGAATGCCATTGACATAGCCAAGGTTACTTATGCTTATATGTATGGATATGAATGTTTAGACATGACTAGGGGTCCTAAACCAAACTCATCTAATTGTGTTGCTAGTTCTCATTTTCTTGTGAATGAATGGTATTATTGTTGGAATTAGCTTGGACAACTGAGAGGGGGGGGGGTGAATCAGTTATCCCCAAAATTAATCTTTTCTTTTCTTTTAATCTTCTTTCACAATTGATTAATGATGCAAACATTAAAGCATATAACATCAACACATAGGTAGAGACATAATCAACACATTTGACACCAAGATTTTTGATGTGGAAACATGGTTAAGGGAAAAACCATGGTGGGTGTTACCCCACAAGATTCGTAACATGTTAAAAGTACTTAAAAGAATGGGAAGGCACTTGCCTTCGGGCTCATTGCCTAGAGCTCACTACTCAAAAGAGAGTCTCACTGCCTACAAGAAATTTAAGTTTAACACAGAAAGAACTAATTGATAATTAGCATCTTTTCATACCTGGTTCAGTTTCATTAATGCTCACAAAAACCTCTACTTCTATCTCCAAATTCTTCTTCTCTGACTCTTCACTCTAGACTGCTTTCGCTCCTCTTCTTCTCTGCTTTGCTTCTGATCCTTTCTTTGGATTTAATTTATTTCACACAAGGATGATTTTCAACAACTCTTCAACAAGTATTTGTACACTTCATCAACCTTAGAATGATCAACAAGGTAGGCTAAACTTGATGCAGATAATTACACTATCAGCCAAACATAACTGAGACTTGAATCTTTCTCTACAAACATGCTATGCTTAAAAAAAATGCTCTTAGATCATCCGTAGCATGCTAGGATCATTTGGTCAGCCAAGACTGGGAAGAACATCAACAACAAAAAGGAAAATCTTCAAAAATGAGCTCAAACTTTAATATGGACCTCCAACACAGTAGCTACACGATCCAGAGATCTCCACAAGTAAATTGAATTCAACAGAAACATCCACACTCCTCCAACTCATCAGAATCACTTGCATCTTTATTTGAAACATCAAGAACACTATTTGGCATGACTGTCAAACTAGAAGGATTGCTTGTGAACCTCCAAACCACAAACCACTTGTATTGATGATACACACTAACCTCCCAAACATGCCTCAATATCTGTAGATCATCATTTTACGTTACTAGAGCAATCCAGACCTCTTTCCTATCACTCTATCTCTTCTGAGTATTTCAGGAACCGGTTCTACTCGGATGGTCATAACTTTCTCAGATCTTAATGCGAACTTCTCAAATCATAACTAGAGCTTCTTCAGGCAAACCTCTACACATCCATATGGTCCACATACATTGATCATCATTAATTTTCTCAATATCCTCAACAATCCGATCTTCTATACAGACAGTAAAATAGGATACAGTTGACACCAATGGCAACAAGGATATGTTGACATCAATGACAACACTGCTTAGGCACATATTTGCAACAATCTCCCCCTTTGTCATTGATAGCAACATATGATGTGAAAAACTAAATTCAACCATCAAGACAAGAACTTCTCCCCCTTTCTCTTCTCACTTATGAAATTACTTTATTTATTGTTCCCCCTTACATCAGCAACTAGTTTTTCACATGACTTCTCTCCCCCTTTGATATCAATGGAAAAGGGTACATATTTGGTATCTTTTCTCCCTTTTTGCTTCAGACTGATCCCAAAATTTGCATACTGACTACTCCCCCTTGAGTAATAACTTCTTAACATCAATTCAGATCACAAGATATGAATGTGAATTCCACTGGACTGATGCACCTTGGTGCATCTTAGATTTGATCAGGAGGGATAATCACCCCTAACTTTTCTCTGAGATACTCATAAGTATCCTTGGGAAGAGGCTTAGTGAAGATATTCACAATCTGATCTTTGGAAGACAAAAACTCCAACTTGACTTCATTCTCATTTACTTTCTCTCTCAAGAAATGAAACTTGATAGATATATGCTTTGTCTTTGAGTTCAATACCGGATCCTTTGAAATGCTTATAGCACTTGAATTATCATGTAGAAAATTGTGACTGGCTTCTCAAACACAATTCTGATGTCCTTTAGCATTTGCTTCATCCACATAACTTGAGAACAATTATTTGTTGCTACTATATACTCTACCTTTGCAGTAGACAAAGATATTGCCTCTTGCATTTTGCCCATCCAAGAGACCAATCTTCATCCCAAGAAGAATGCACCACCACTGGTACTTTTTTTGTCATCCACATCTCTTGCCCAATCAACATCTATATATGCATGAAGAGTAAAGTCATTGTCCTTTGGATACCACAGTCCATAATCAATTGTCCCCTTGAGATATCTGAAAATTCTTTTAACTACCACAACATGGGATTCTTTTGGATCAGCTTGAAATCTGGCAACAAATCCAATTGCATTCATGATGTCAGGTCTGGTCTGAGTCAAATTGAGCAATCCTCTAGTCATTGATCTATACCTTTTTTGATTTGCCTTGGGGGAGTCATCATCTTTGCTTAGCTCGCATCCGGTTACCATAGGTGTACCTACTGGCTTTGAATCTTCCATTCCAAACTTCTTCAACAATTCTTTCACATACTTGGACTGAGATATGAAGATACCTTTAGCTGACTGAACAATTTGTAGACCTAGGAAGAAATTCATCTCACCAAAAATTGACATCTCAAACTCACTTTTCATTTGATCAGCAAATGCTTTGCACATACATTCATTTCCACCAAAAATGATATCATCAACAAAGAATTCAACAATTAGAATGTCCTCATGATTAATCTTGAAGTACATATTACTATTAGCGGTGATGCGATATGCGATGGGATGTTTAGTGCTTTGGAAACAAGACGCAAGCCCATTATTTGTTAGAGAAGGATAGGTGGTAGATGGAAGTTGTTCACCTCCTATGAGGGAGTCGCCGTGGATGATGGATTTGGGATGGGATTGGTAGATATAGGTAAAGGATTAATGGGGGATTCTAAAGGGGTGGTAGAAGATGGTGTGGGATCAATAAGTTGATCAATAGATGGGAGGCGATCGGGGATGGGATTAGATGGGATGGTTAGATCTTGATTAGGAGAAGGGGTTGATGTTTCAACATGCCTTAGATTTGATTCTTGACATAGCTTATGTGTTTGGATAGAAGTGGAAGTGACTTGGATGGTGATGCTAGGTTCTTGGATGAATATGATAGGTGCTTGACTTATGGTAGGAAATTGTTCAAGAGGTTTGGTGGGTGTTGGATTGCATGAGGGTGTCTGATTCCTTGCTAATAACCAATGGATGGTATCCTTCATGAGTGTATGGGTTGAAGAACAATGTAATGGATGGATAATGATGGTGGATGGTGTAGGATTAGGATTGGGATTGGATAGGTGGGTGATAGGATTAGGTAATGATGGTTCTTGGATGGGTTCAAGGATAGGTGTGGGATTAGATGGTGGTGTTGGAGGGGTGGGGGAGGTGAAGGACTCTATAGCTTTGCTTTCATTTTTTGATGTTCTTTGGAGGAAATCCCACAAGGATTCTTTGGATGTTGTGGGCTTAGGATTTGGAAGATTTAATGGTGGATTAGATAGTGTATGTGTGATAGGGGTTGATGGATTGGGAGATATGTAAGATGATGGATAAAGGTTGATAGGATTAGAGGGATATTGTGGTGGGGGGATAGCGATTGGTGGATTGTAAGGTAGGTATGGTGATCAATTAAGGTTGATAGGATTAGAAGGATTTTGTGATGGAGGGATTGGAGGATGGGGATTAGAAGATGGGGGATTTGCATGGGGAAATGTTTGTTGGTGTAAGATTTGAATGTCGGCCATGAGGTGTGCTAGATTGGTGTTCCCTTGATCAAAGTTAGCATGACAAAGGTTGGGGGAGGGATAAGTTGGAGGTATTGATTGGTGGGGTAGGTATGATGGCATGGATGTATAAGGGGATGAAGATTGATATGAGGGTAAAGGTTGAAATGATGAAGGTTGATATGATGTGGATGGGGGTGAAATGTAAGATGTTTGTTGATATGATGGAGGTGGGGTAGGGGCTTGGGGTTCTCTAATGATGAGGTGTGCTACGGGGATATCTTTAATGTAATTTTTGCATTTTTACTTAGCATTAGGATTCATGTTCTCATAAATTTTTCTAAGTCTTTTTAATTGTTGCATTGCTACATAAGGATCCATGTTGTTGGAGATGTATGGGATGAAATGGGTGATTGCGATGTTGGGGATCAAAATTCAAGACCTTAGGATGATTTGATTTTATTCAAAGGATGGATGATTCTCTATACTTAAGGTGGACTAATGACACTTAAGTAATAGAGTTGATTAGGGTTGATTGGATTGGATGATAAATTAAGGTCTTGATTTTTGGTTGGGTTGATTTGGATTTGGAGTTTGATAATGATGTTGGGGGATTTAGATAATGATTGGGATCAATGTTGATTTTGGATTGGATTTGGACTATGGTTTGGAAGATTATGGATTGATGTTGGTTGGGTTTTGGATGTGATTTGGATGAGATTGGTCAAGTGGATGAGGGAAATGGTATTTAAAATGAAGGTGATGAATTAGATTAAGGATGATGAGGGTGATTGAGATAAGATTGAATTGAATGGTTTGGATGATGATATGGATAAGATAGGTGGTTAGGATGATTAGGATAGATGGGTGATTGGATTAAGATGAAGTGGATAAGAATGATAAGGATGATGAAGATAGATTATGACTAGAGAGGAAGTGGATTATGATGAATTTTTATTAAGCTCAAATAAAGGGATTGGATAGGCTCAATTGATTGGATTCTTGACAAGCATGCAAACACTTCACACAAGAGAATATAATGGCCAAAGGTTTGATTTATGAAAATGTGATAATCAAGCATGTACAACCTAAGGGGAACCAAGGACAATACTTGTGGAACAAGTAGAGGGATTTGGCCCACTAAAAAAAAGGTTCGTATTGGGGGAACATCTGGGGATCGGTACCTTACGAGCATCTGATAAACCACTTAAGGTTTTGACTAGCTCTACTAGGGGTTTCATATACACAAGGTACTACTCCCTTTCAAGCTAGCATTGAATGGTAAGCACTCATACTAATTCAGACTTGGCTTTCACCTTATCTTTTTTTGTATAGTGGACCAGATGAAAGTACTGCTTGGGGTTGCCAATGAGTTCTCTGAATGGATGTGTCTTAAGGGAAGGCCCACATCCTAAAAAGAAAAATAGAATAGAACCATTTCTCTTCACCCAAGATCCCTTTGAAGGCAAGGGGAGAGGATACTTTTATTTTTCCCTATGGGATAACACACACATACAAGTGCACAAGACACGACAAACAAAAGCTAATGTTCATTTTAAGGCCAAATCGAAAATGTGCCTAAAGTTGTTTGTTGCAAGCAATGATTAATTTTAGTTGCACCAAACTTAAATGTTCTTTACACTAAGGCACACAAAGATTATTTTTAGGTGCACCAAGATGAAATGTTTGATTGTAGATTGTTTTGCAAGCAATATTGATTTTATGCACCAAATTTAAGTGTTTTCTAAGCTAAGCACACAAAGGTTCTTTTTAGGTGCACCAAGATAAAGTGTTCTCTATGCTAAGAAATCCCTACAAAAGATGTTAGTAGCTTCTAGATTGTGCCCCAGGATGATTTGAAATATCCTATAGAAAAGGGGCCCAACCTTGCACAGATCCCTAAGCTAGTACAGAAAAATAGCGCCAATCCAGAGGCAAGATAGTGGTAATATACAAGATAGCACCAATACAGAGGTAAGATAGCACCAATATGCAAGATAGCACTAATACATATACAAGATAGCACCAATATACAAGATAACACTGATATACAAGATAGCACCAATACACAAGATAGCGCCAATATACAAGATAGCACCAATACAGATACAAGATAGCACCAAACTATGTTTTTGCCTTAGTTTAACTTCTGTAGTGTGAAAGATAGTGCCAAACTAGGTGAGTTTAGTGCCAAAATGATGCAGTGATGGTCAAGGGTTTGATTTTAGGAAAATTTTGACATAGTCTCCTCCTGTCCCTGCATAAAATCCTGCAAAAATAGAGAGCAAAAGACACAAAAGATGCTGAAAAGGTGAAAAACACAAAATATGTGAGTCCAAATGATCAAGCAAAAGGTCGTGTGAACAAGGCACTAATACAATAAAAAAATGGCGTCGGAATGATGGTAAAATGGCGCTACTGCGTAGGAAGATGGCACCAATTTACAAAAAACATGTCTAAACAAAAAAAAAACTCACAAGATTGTTAGATTGAGACCTTGTGAGTCCCACCGGGTCTGCCAATGTGATCTATGAAGTTAAAATAAAAGCCAAAAATACCAATCAAATGCAAAAACAAATGATATACCTTCACATGTGACCCACAAATCCAAGATAGGGTGGAAGGAGTTGCACCCAAACTCCTTAGATTTACCCAAGTAGATGAAGAATGTGGATTGCTCCTTGCTTTCTCAACACAATAGGATGAGAAATAATGGATTTAGATAGAGATTGGGATGGAGTTGAGGATTGGAGATGGAGAAGATAGAAATTTTGGCATAGTTTTGATGCAAGAAGAAGTTGTTAAAAATGGCTTAGGTGAGGGTTTCATTTATAGATTTTTGAAAAAAGGATGGAGGGTGAGGATCAAAAGTTGAGATCAAGGGCTAGAAATGATTGAGAGTTAGGATTGAAGTCATAGCCTTGTGACAAGTGTCACAAGAGGAGTGGATGAAGGAGATCAATGGTTGAGGTTTAGTCAATGGGATTGGAGGGCTCTCATTATTTGTGAATTAAAAATTCACATGGGGAAAGGTGTTGAAGATAAAAATGAATTAAAAAATTTATTTTTGGGAAGAGTGGATATGACAAGTGAATTAAAAATTCAACTCATGGGGGAGTGTGAATTAAAAATTCACTTTTATGTGGAGATGTGAAGGTTGAAGGACACATGTACACTTACATGTGTAAGAGGGTGATAAATGAGTTGTAAGGGAGATTTGACCCTTTGAATAAAAAATTGATTTAGGTAGGCTAGGGTAGCTAATTAAATAATGGCTATTTAATCAACTAGGTTAGGTTTAGGTTGATTAGTAGGGTAGATTAATTAGATAAGCATTATTTATCTAATCAAATGAGGATTAGGGAAATGGACAAATTAGCTAAATAAATATTAAGAATATTTAATTAATGAGGATCTAGTTATAAGGTATAGTGATAAATTAAGTGAATTAATTGATCACAAAGGATAGATTATAGATGGTTAGGGATAAAATAAATAAATAAAATGAATTTAATTAGTTAATAGGAGGGATAATTGGTGTAGAGATATGGGAAATTGGTTTGCAAAGCAAGTCAACTTTAGGTGTTTACACCTTCTATTCAACACATTCATCAATTTTACTAGTTTCATGATTGAAAAATGGCCTCTATGACCTAAGGAATGAAGATTGGCAAACATAAGTAAAATCTCAAGGGCATGACTAGACATGTCCTATTAAACATTAAACAAAAATGTTAGCCATGTATAATAATTGAAAATCTAACCAATTAACTAAGTTTAAAATGAAAGTATAATATTGTGTCCCACTTTCCAATGTTATTGGTCCGTAAAAATAAAAAAAAATTAACACTCAACACACTCTATCAGCTATACTGAACAAACTGTACATAATTTAAAGAAAATGTAAACTACTCATTTGTGTCACTTTCTCTATAGATTCACTTTATTTATTTTTTGAATTTTTAAGAAAATTATTTCTACCATTTTTATTAGTTTTTAATAACTTCTTTATTATTTTTCTATTATTTATATTGACATTTTATTATATGTATAACATTTACTACAAATAAAGTCTTGTCAGGATTTCTTGGAACTAGATCATTAACTACATATATCTAGTGTGTGGTTACTTTTCAGTAATCATTTATACACTTCTTTTATTTATAACTAATATTTTTATTGATACTAACTTAAATTTTGACATACATTTTATCATGACACATCCTTTTCCTGTTTATCAAAATTTATTATTTTTGTTGAAACAATGAGATCAATGCAAAGTGTAGTGTAAAATTTTGAATTTTTTTTACCTAGTTTTCCATTTTCCTAGGATTTGGAATAGATATCTTTATTTTTATAATGGACCTATATTTCAGATAAAATAAATATAAATGTTATATTAAAAAATATTATATATATATATATATATTATAATTTTCACAAAGCTAATTGTAAGGGATACATACTTAGAAAAACTCATCTCATGGTGATTTCATTTGATCCCAGCATGCACAACATCAAGTGGTGACCTATTCTATCCTCCAAGATTGAAACATATGAATAGGAGGGTAAAAGGCTACCTTGGGAACACCACATAAGTGTAATAGAAAATATATATTATTTATTCAAGAATGTGTAGTTAACTACATTAAATAGGAACATTTCAAGTGTATTATAACATCCTAATTAGACATAATTCAAACACACTTGCACCTAGGACTAAAAAATGGAGAAGACTAGATAGGAAAAAATGTAGAGATTTGAAAACACACGACTAAGAGAGAAAATAAAAGAAAGTGGGTTAAGATCAACTTGGATAGAGGGTTGTCCATACAATAAAATGTTTAAAATGATATCAAGAAGTTGTCTATAAGATTCTAGGTTTTCTGATCATGGTGAAATTATTGCTACATGTAGGGATACCCTAGGTGATGGCTTGGTCTTGTACTTAGATTTGTGTTCATAGCTTGGTCCTCTCTTAGTACCTTAGCCCATAGTGTTAAAATGGGTTGATAATCGACAATGAGGTACCTTAGACAATGTTGATCACTTTTTCCTTCTAACACATGTCATGGAAATTGATAGAATATGAAGTAAAATGATAAAATATGTTGTAACTAGCCTTAGGAATGTAGGAGAAAATGAGAAGGATTAGAAGTTTTTCACCTAATATTTTATTTATTAGAAATAAACTGCATATGATGTAAACATGCGTAGGATATCCATTATAGACAAGAGACAAAATGAGCATGAAAAATCACAAAAAAATGAAAGAAACAACGGTCCAAATGACTTAAATAAGAAGGTGATAGTTAAAAAAAATGTCTAGGAGTGAGGGACCTATTATGACCCATTTTATCAAATTCAAATTTATTTCATGTGAGCCCTTGAGGGAAACTTTATATAGATCATGATATGTGCAGATTAAAATGTCAACCCCTAGCAAAACCATTACATGTACCACTCAATCATATTAACAATTGAGTATGAAATATATTAACATTTGTTGGATCTTGTCTCTCATAAATTAGAGGATAGGATCCCCATGATAGCCATCTAAAGGGTCATAATTGGTAATGGCCTCAATAATTGAAATCAAAGTACACCAAGTTTCCTTAAAGGAAGTTCTTGTCTAGGTTGGTCTATAAAGAAAGTAACCAACCTATTAGGTTCCTATCTTGTGTATAAGCCTCTATAAGTACAAGTCTATGTCCTATAATTGGGACATCAATCAATTTATATACATCAAGAAGAATCACCATCCACTTCTATCAACATGAGAGAATTGGAAATTATTCCAGTATATCCCAGTAAGTGAGTATATCACATAATGCAATAATTGAAGGGAAATTTGTGGGTGTCCAAGACATCCAACTCATCCTTGTTGAATCAAGAGTAACCCATTATGTAGGCATCAATTGTCCAAGAATGTTATAGTTCCACTCAATCCCCCTCACTTAGCTCCAACAATTATAACTTCCTTCCAAGGAAAGAAAATAGATTCATCATAATCCTAAATCTCATAAAACATGTGAAAAAACAAGCATTTGTAGTTAAATTAAGTGCAAAATTAATGGATTTCTTTGTCATCTCCATTTGTTGAGGATTTCTTGGCTCTTGGTTTTGAACAATTCATCTCTTCTTGTTGGAGGTGATAGTGTTGTTATTTTCTTTTCTTTTCTACTATTTTATTTGTAGAATCTTTTATAGTGTTCCTTGGCATTATGGGTTTCTCACATTCTTTTGTCTATTCACTCACATGCACACTAGTTTGCTCCACATTGTAGACCTAAGGGTAACATTCATTGATTTAGGCTAAGAGCACACACTTCTACATCAATTTCTTGGTTTATCATGGAGGTCAAAAGATCAAAATAGGGGATTGACCATTCATCACAACCTCCTCTATAGCCAAAATATTTTTTCCTTTATTTTTAGCTATAGGTTTTGTTGAGAGGTATTCGAATACACAAAGGTTTGCAAGTAGCTCTCTCTTGTTGTCATTTTCATCTCCTTTCTCAAAATATTTAGATTAAATCAGTTGCTTTCATTTTTGTTTATGATTAGGATAAGCAACTTAAATGGGGCTGAACCCTTTACAAAGCAGCCCTCTAGGGTAGAAGAAAACAAGACAGATAAAATAGATCAATAGAAGCCAAGTTGCAAGAAACAAACAACTCAAAGGGCAACACAAACAATGCATAGGACACACACTGATAGAAAGAAAACAAAAGAAGGTTGCAAAACATCAGACAACCTGAAGAACATACAAAACAGAGGATCTAAACAATAGCAGATCCTGAACAAGCAGACCTAACTCGCTTGGCCCTAGGGCACAAATCCATGATAGATTTGGGGAATGCCTTTTTTCTATTCTAGACTATAGTCCATGAAACCTATGATTCAAAGTCCTTAGAGTGTGGCGAGAGGAGGGGTCCTCCCTAGATGCTACAGTCAAAGAAGCCACACACAAAGAGACTAAACTAGAAGAAGGCATAATTGAAAGATTAGTTAGAATAGCCGAAGAAGTAGCTTAGCCATAAATAGGAGCTAAAGAAGGATCTGATGTAGGGGCCAGAACATAATTGAATGAAAAAATAGCCATATCCACTGCCACACCCTCAAGTACCGCAAGGGGAGTAGGCCTAGCATCCTAGGAAGAGTCATCTCCCTGGGAGGAGCCATCATTTAGAAAATCACTAATAGTTAGGTGATCCATGAGTGCATTATTCCACCAAGTTGTCACACTCTTGTAGTGTGAGTGAGGACAACCTAAGTCCAAGTGACCAATATAAAAACATATTCTACACCGAAAAGGAAGGCCCTCATAGTAAAGCTATTACGTCCAAGCCCTATCCCCAACCATCAGTACAAAATCTCCATGGAGTGGCTTGGAGATGTAAATGTCTACAAAGATTTGAGCAACTGTAGTATGCCCCATATATGAGGTAGTAGAATCTACCTTCAAGAAGTGACCAATAGCATTGCCAATGGCCTCATAATAAGAATCCTCCCAAAACTGAATAGGGAGATTTGGAAGTTGAACCCATATTGGTCTGATGTTAAGTGGCTTGGTAAGAGGGTTAAAGTACTGAGGCCAAGGTTTCATGGAGAGAGAAAGCTCACCCCATGCAACCAAACTCTACCATCCAACACTAAGTCCCGCTCATTAGAGGAGGCAAATGATGCAATGAAAAAACATCTAGTATAGGGATTGAGCTCAATCTTACCCTCCACCAAGGGTTTCCACAAATCCCTGACCCAAGAATGAATATCACGAATAGAAGGAAAAAGCCCGTTAAACCTTCTAATCACTCCATGACTTAGGTAGAACACATTCTCTAAAACCTCAGGGCCACACAATAACAGGGCTAGAGTGGGTAGCTAATAATGGCCTAACTCTTGCCTGTGATGAATGGGCCTAAATACTAGAGCCATTAACAACCTCAATAAATGATTTCTGGAGGTAGCCAAAAGTCCTAAACCTGGCCCCACCAGAAGCAAGCCTTGGAGAAAGACCAGTGGTCGATCCAACCGCAGCGTACCCAGTCAAGTTAGGAAAACTACCAGCACCGAGACCGATCTCCTTACCCTTAGTGCCCACTCCTTATGTTCCCTCATACCCAGGTGCATCCACATTCATAGTAGAATCTATGCTATGCAAGTGCACATGACCCTGCAGACCCATAGAACCATCAACTTTTGTGTTTTCTATTTGGCCTTTTGCGCTCAACATTTTCAAAAGTTTACTCACTTATTTCTTTTAAAATGTTCCTTCACTACTCCTAAAGGTATTTTTTTGATTGAAACTTGGAAGCAATTTTCAAAAGTTAACTCCCTTCTTTCTCTTAAAATGTTCCTTTATTTTTTGTTGTCACCTAGATTTCCACTCTTTCATCCTTGTTTCCTTATGTAAACTATGTAACATCCCGCCATTGTTAGAAAAAATAATATTTACTTGGTACTTAGGTAAAGATTATATTTATTTCTTATTAAATACTTGTATTTTATAAATACAAAGTATTTTTTGTTTTGTGTGAGTATCCTCTCACATGTGTGAGGATAACTCACATCAATATTCCTCTTGAAGGAATATTTGATTTGTTTAGTTACCTCTTTATGAGGTTTACACATGGCACTCACCCACATGAAAGGTGGCATATGGGAGTTGATTGCAACTCCCCTCTCACCTCTATTTATGAGGTTCCCTCTCCTCTTCATTCACTCAATTCCTCTCTTATTTTCTCTTCTCATTCATTTCTTAAGGAGCTCCTTCCTCTTTCTTTGTAGTATTTTAATTCATTGCTTCATGCCATCTTTCATAATTTATGGGGGTTTTTTCTTTGTTTTTTCCCCCTTCAAAATCTCTTGTCTCCATTGTTGTGCATGCTTGTAATTTATTTATTGTGTATTTCATTCACATGTTTTATTAGTAGTTTGATTTGATCATTTATTATTTCTATTAGCCACGTAACCCCGAAGGGTAAGAGACAAAAGAGGGAAAGAATATATATAGTTTTAAATATAAAGTAATAACATACACATAATACGGTTGCCCACTCGATAGATCAGCAACATTCATGGCCAAGTATGACCAAATGTAAAACCCAAAGGAGAGGCCTAAATCACCCTCCTTGCAATCATCACTAAAACTACATTCATTTTAAACACCAAATTCAAATGTTCCTAATACCCCATTTCCACTTATAAACATAAAGCCATAATGATCATCATAGTACTAGCGGGTTTGATACCAACACCAGAAAACTGTAAGCCAAATATAAGCAACATTTCATTTCTTCTCATTAATATAATTTATATCATCTCTCTGAAGAGAGTACAAAATTAGATAAAAAAATATACATAAGTACAATGGCAAAGCCATGGATAAGATACAATAACATATAATAATAAGTACAAGAGAAAACATCTCCAACTAGTGCTCCAATAACCTATACATCAGTCCCTAATGGCAGTGGCAATGCCTCCCAACCATGTGGACTCATAAGCGACCACCCAACCATGCTCGAAGGTAGTCACAAGGCCCAAACAGAAGAATATAGGCAAGGAATACAATGGCCAACATTCACATCAGTCATAGAGCAGACACGACACACAATGTATAAAGCTAATGTCATAACATAGAGATGCTCATCCAATATAATGTTGGGTACTACTCACAACTACTAAGGTATTAGATACTAGAGTGCAGATCGGATGGAGTGTCATCATGTGTGCTTGAAGGGATGGCACCACACGAAATCAAGTACACTTCTAATACAGACGAGGATCTACTCAACCATGCCCGAATCAATGCCCCGCAGATGGATAGGCCTTCTTGTATGAATCCTTAGCCCTTACAAGTGCTCAAGGCCATGCACAAGGACTCATTATCCTAGACTTAAGCTCATCTCGTTTAACCAAATGAGGTATACAAACCAAATTAAAACAATTCAATAACTGGTCACAATCCATGATAACATCATTTAAATCCTTCAAGTAAAAACCGCTATTTAAATATTCAAATCAGCCAAGCAAGAACAAATTCCATCTTATAATAATAATTAAAACAATCTATATTTCATAATTAAATTTCATTAAAACTACTCCATTGCTGTAACAAGAGATTCATCCTCTTGTTGCTGCCTACAAGGCACTAAAACATCACACAAGCATATAAATGATAGCTCTTAATAAATAATAGTGCTAATGGCAGCATAAACATGCTCAAAATAAAAAGTGCCCAGATCTGAAATTGGACCACAAAATAGTTCATATTTTGGTGTTTCTCGCTGAATACCACTTTTAAAATTAAGTTTAAGACATGGGTTTTTAAGCTGTTAAGGAAATGCTCTGTTTTGCCCTAAATTACAAATGAATTTTACTAGGCTGAATACAGGAACCCAAAACTAAATTGGAGATAAAGAGAGTGCAATTAAATAACTTCTAAACTGATTTCGACCACTAGCAATATAGATTTATGGAGACAGCCAAATGTCCTAGACCTAGGCCCACCAGAAGCAAGCCTTGGAGAAAGACCAGAGGTCGATCCAACCATAGCGCACCCAGTCAAGTCAGGAAAACCACTGGCACCGAGACCGATCCCCTTACCCTTAGCACCCCCTCCTTATGTGCCCTCACACCCAAGTACATCCACATTCATAGTAGAATCTATGTTATGAGAGTGCACAAGACCTTGTAGGCTTGTAGAACCATCAACTTCTGTGTTTTCCATTTGGCCTCCTACACTCAACATTTCAAAAGTTTACTCCCTTCTTGCTTTTAAAATATTCCTTCACTACTCTTAAATGTATTTTTTTATTGAAACTTGGGAGCAATTTTCAAAAGTTAACTCCCTTCTTTCTCTTAAAATGTTCCTTTCTTTTTTGTTGTCACCTAGATTGCCACTCTATCATCCTTGTTTCCTTATGTGAACTATGTAACATCCTACCACGTAACCCTGAAGGATAAGAGCCAAAAGAGGGCAAGAATATATATTTTTTAAATATAAAGTGATAACATAAACATAATATAGTTGCCGACTCGATAGATTGGCAACATTCATGGCCAAGTATGGTCGAATGTAAAACCCAAAGGAGAGGACTAAATCACCCTCCTTGCAATCATTGCTAAAACTACATTCATTTTAAACACCAAATTCAAATATTCCTAATATCCCATTTCCACTTATAAACATAAAGCCATAATGATCATCATAGTACAAGCGGGTCCAATACCAACACCAGAAAACCATAAGCTAAATATATAAACACCTCATTTCTTCTCATTAATATAATTTACATCATCTCTCTTAAGAGAGTACAAAATTAGATAAAAGAATATATATAAGTATAATGGCAAAGCCATGGATAATATACAATAACAAATAAAAATAAGTACAAGAGAGAGCATCTCCAACTGGTACTCTAATAACCTATACATCAATCCCCAATGGCGGTGTCAACACCTCCCGACCATGTGGACTCATAAGAGACCACCCCACCATGCTCGGAGGTAGTCACAAGGCCCAAATAGAAGAATATATGTAAGGAATACAATGACCAACACTCACATCAGTCATGGAGCAAACACAACACACAAAGCATAAAGCTAATGTCACAACATAGAGATGCTCATCCAATATAGTGTTAGGTACTACTCACGACTACTAAGGTATTAGATACTAGAGTGTAGATCAGATGGAGTGTTATCATGCATGCTCTAAGGGATGGCACCACACGAGATCAAGTACACTTCTCATATAGACAAGGATCTACTCAACCATGCCTGAATCAACACCTCGCAATCGCAAATGGATAGGCCTTCTCATATGCATCCTTAGCCTTTGCAAGTGCTTAAGGCCATGTACAAGGACTCATTATCCTAGACCTAAGCTCATCTCATTTAACCAAATGAGGTATACAAACCACATTAAAACAATTCAATAACCGATCACAATCCATGATAACATCAATTGAATCTGTCAAGTAAAATCTGCTATTTAAATATTCAAATCAGCCAAGTAAGAACAAATTCCATCTTATAATAATTGTAAGGCCTACACTTTTTCATTTCCGCACATGTGACTATTTAGCTTACTACTATTGGTATTTTTATATTTATGGGACTGTTGTTCCTGGATTTTCAAACTATTAAACCTTATTATGTTAAAGAAAAACTAATTAGGTGATGTTAGTTAGATGTTTGCTTTAAGAGAAAACAAATTGGGTGATGTTATATAGATGTTTATTCTATTAGGAAAATTAATTGAGTGATGTCTGATTAATGTTTACATTACAAGAAAACTAATTGGGTGAGGTTAGATAGAAAATTGTCATGTGATTTCATTATGTTTATAAGCACTGTGGTATGCTTTAGAAATGCATGTATTAAATTTGCTTCAGCTATGATATGTATATGTGGAATTAACTTTGAGATTGAGTGTGCAGGTATTTCTAACAAAACCACAGATACAGGAGATTATTCCACACCTTATGTCGTAATCCCTTGTGAAGCCGATCTAGTTCCACGAGAAACCAAGATCAATTCTGTGTTTGGTGCAATGCTGTAATGTTGTAATATTGTCTTGCATGAGGTTGAATGGGTTAGGTCTACCCTTTTGTAAAATTGAATTATGATTTGTGTTGTAAGAATTGTATTTGAATTTTATTTTTTTTAATTTAAATTTTTGAGACCCTTTTCTTGTGTCTTAACTTGACCCTGAGTGTCCTAACTAAGTTTAAATTGACCCTGGGTTATACCCCATGGGTCTAGGGTCACTTTTGACTTGGGTAACCCTTAGTTAACCTCTGTATGGTCACCTTAACTTCACAGTGAAGTTAAGTGACGAATTTGGAGGCATGGGAAGGATAGGATGAGTGTGATCAACACTCAAGCCCATCCTTTCTCCATTTCCAAGGCTTGAAATGACTCCATGGTCCACCAATAATGGAGGGGTTTATCTTCTTGTTCCCTCACTTTTGGTAAAAGTCCCCATGAAGTGGTGTGGTCTTTCATGGGTGGGGATATTTTTTAATTCCACTTGAGATAGTGGGGATATTTTTTTAATTCCACTTGGGATAGTGGAAAAAGGAGTGGGGTTATTTAAATATTACAATCTTTAATTCATTTTTGTCCTCACATGTGAATTTAAAATTCACAAATAATGTGAGCCCTTGATGTCATAATCCACTCTTCCCAAAAAAATAAATTTTTAATTCATCCACTATGAATTTAAAATTCACAAATAATGTGAGCCCTTGATGTCATAATCCACTCTTCCCAAAAAATAAATTTTTAATTCATCCACTATGAATTTAAAATTCTCAAATAATGTGAGCCCTTGATCTCAACTCTTGATCTTCACCTTCCATTCCTTTTTCAGAAAATCTATAAATAAGACCCTTCTCTAAGCAATTAAGAAAAGACTAGATTTTTGTAGGGGAACTTGATTCTTGTAGGGGAACTTCATTCTTGCAGGGGGACTTCATTCTTGCATTCTTATCATGCCTAATTTTCTTTAGGAAATCTTCTTCTGGCATCCTCATAATGCCCAATTCCTTCTCTATTCTCCTCTTCATAGCCTCATAATGCGGAAATTATTCTAGCCATCCTATATCCTTCATTCATTATCCCTTGCTTGTGATCATAGAGAGATTATTTTTTTTTTGAGAAGGAGAGATTGGGAGAAGAGACTAAGTGTGGAGCTCTTCATCAACTTCATCCATTAAAGGGCTTTTTAAGGTTGGATTTCATGGCTTTTCCTTTGTATTTCTATTTGTTGCATGAAGGATGTGTGAAAATTATTTATTTTGCTTGTGTTGTAAATTTTGTTATTGTGAGAAATTTTATTGGGATGTTGACAGAGCTTCTTCCACTTGGGAGAAATGCTCATCAACTATGGGGTGTTGACAGAGCATCTTCTACTTGGGAGAAATGCTCATCAAGTGTGGGGTAAGGGAGGAGTGATCCTTCTCGAGTGCATGCCTTATTTCTTTTGAGATGTTGAAAGCCTTGAGGGCATTTGTGTGAATTTGAGAAAATTGGTTATATGGCTTGAGAGCCAAATATGATATTCCTTGAAATCTGATGATCTTGTTTGGCTTGAGGCCATGAGAAAAAAAATTGTGTTGAATTATTGTGAAGGGTTGTACTCTAGAGTTGAGTGTGTCCACTCTCTTACCCCTCTGTAAACTCATCTTTGTTGAGTTTTTGTGTTGTGTAAATATCCATGGGTGTATGTGTTTCGATGTATTGTTTTTACCTATTGTGAAGTGGATTTAGATTCCCTAGGTGTGTGGATGATCTCCCTAACTCAGGGGTGACCCTCTTGTGGGTCTATGGTAGGGAGGAGAGCAGCTTGTGTGGTGTTTCTTCCCTTGTGTGTTATGCAGGTATTCTTGGAGCTATTTGTGAAGTTTGGAGAAGTTTCTTGTGTTGGAAAAATATTTTATTTTCCTTTACTCTTAAGGCTCTATAAGAGAGCCTGGTTGTATTAGTGACTGCATCCTGGTTGATTCGTGAAAAGGAGAAAGTTATCTCCCTATTGTTGTATAAATTGGTATTTTGAAGTTGGGAAGAAATCCTCTGTTTTTGGGTTGATGTTTGTATTTCTATTGTTCATTAAGTGTTACCATTTTGTAATGAGGAAAGGAAGAGAAAATTTGTTTTTAAAAGGATATTAGACTTGTCTAGTTCCTTCTTCTTCTACTTGCAAAGTTGTGAGTTAGTTGATGTTTTAATTAAGTTTGTAAAAGTATTATTTCTATGCGAGCTTAGTAGAAATATTAGTTTTAAATTTTGTTATAAGTCAAGTTGTAATTTTGCTACCATTAGAGAAATGAAATTTGGGCCGCAGTATTGCTTTTGAAATTATCGCCACCTTGAGGGTCTCTTCCTTGGATGGGGACCATTTTACTATTCACTTTTCACTATTTACTATTCACTATTCATTTTTACTATTCACTATTTCCTTTTACTATTCACTTTTCACTATTCATTGAAGGCAAACTATATGTAGTTTAAAACATTTGACTTGAAATAGAAATTTTAATTAAGGAAAGTGGGATTTATTTATGCATAATATATAATACGAATTGAATAGATGTTTAAACTCAGAGTTGCAATTCAGAAATACATTATTTATACAATTACAATTTAACAAGAGCATAGGTAAATATATTTTAATTTTAAGGAAGAGTTTCTCAGAAGTTTTAACAATTATCCTAAATTAAATGATAGGAAAATGAAGAGGAAAGTATGATCCCTTCATTTACAAAGGACACTGAAAATAAATGTAAATATACAAAATAGTGTATACCCTTTGATTCTATTAGATAGGGCGCTCGGAAAAGTTTGGAATAGTTAAATAGGAGGATCACTATGACTATAGCCCTTGGAAAGTCTTCCAAAGAGGAAAAAACTTTATTTGATATTATGGATGATTGGCTACGCAGAGACCATTTTATTTTTGTGGGTTGGTCTGGTCTATTACTTTTTCCTTGTGCTTATTTTGCACTAGGTGGATGGTTCACGGGTACAACCTTTGTGACTTTGTGGTATACTCATGGATTGGCCAGTTCCTATTTGGAAGGTTGTATTTTTTTAGCTGCCGTAGTTTCTACACCTGCTAATAGTTTAGCACATTCTTTGCTGCTATTATGGGGTCCTGAAGCACAAGGAGATTTTACTCTTTGGTGTCAATTAGGTGGTCTATGGACTTTCATTGCTCTTCATGGTGCTTTTGGTCTAATCGGCTTCATGTTATGCCTACCTAATTGGTTCCGGTCTAGTGGGATTGGCAATAAACTAGGAAAGAACAATCGCCCCTACTATTCTATTGTTGGGGTGAAGGTTGGCCGATTTTAGCTAAACGAGGGAGCCGAACAATCAAGATTCTTTCTGGGCAACCACCTACCTTATGGTAAGATTTATCTTGGCTTGCCTAACTCACTTTCTATTATCCCTCTTGGGGAAAGGGCGGTAAAACAAACCATCTTGGGGGTGAGGACAGGACCTTCGGTTGGCCTAAAGAGTGAGAACTCCAACTATCATCCACCCACCCACCCTGGCTTCCTAATTTGACTTTCTTAAACTCCCCAGCCAATCCAACTTCTCAAGGGGAAATCCAGAATCTGAATGAAGATTCCAGTTACGATATTCCCTGATGGAGGGATGAACAATAATAGAACTATCCATTAGGGGCATCGAGTTCTTTGACGGTCTCTCCCTTTGTCCTCTCACACCGTGGGCCACCAGGGGTGATGGCAGGTGGCACCCCCAGGGAGCTTTCTTTCTTTTACCCCCAGCTCACTTTCTTTCTCCTTGTCCTCAGGGTGAAGGCATGGAGGTTGAACAATCCTTCGAGAAAGAGGGAGTTCCATCCATCCAACTATCAGCGATTTTGAGATGCTTTCATTTGTCTTGCCTCCACTTTTGAACCCTCCCATCAAGTAAGGTTACTCCATCGAGGGACCCTGGCCATCCTCTTCACCCCATGTAGGGTGGGCGGGTTGGGCGGGAATTCTAGTCGGTATATTATCGCAATACACTGGGAAAGAAAGAAAGAAACTCCCTTCCGAGCCCAACAAACAAATAGGCTATAACTGCTCCTCCCACCCTAGGGAATCAACGAGGGTGGAACTATAGTTGCTGGAATTTGAGTTCCCACCATCCCTCACCCTCTATCTGGAATATAGATTAGCTAGGGCCCCTAACATTACCTATCCTCAGGATGGGGCTGGCTATCACTAACTATATCCTCCCACCCACCTCGAAGCCTTACCTTCCCACACCGGGGGTGAAGGCTGGAGAGTTGAGTGAAGGAGCATGAGTTATCCATCCTCGGGTTCAAAGGCAAGAAATAAATAAAATGAATCAGGTAGGCCTTCCGGCAGGTAGGCTCCTCAACTAATTTGGATCAACCAGTTGCCCTTTACTTTATAGTTGTTGAATTCTGGATGAGTTCTGGCAACAACTAATACACCCTCGGGCGGAAGGGAAGCTTGTCCTCTAGATGGCGATAGTTGAACTCAAGTTATCCTTGCCCTCGAAAAGAAACCAAAAACTGGATGCTCTCTCAGACCAGAATGTGCTGCATGCTCAACACACCCCCTGAACAGTTATAGCTTACCTTCACTGAACCCGCTAGCCTAACTTTCTTTCCGGGTCCTCACCCTCGCACCTCCAGGGCCAACAATGCTTCGGCTATCCAGGCCAACAACTATAATGAGTTGAGGATGGTAACCTATGGGTGAATGGATGGTAGCTCCGACCTTAGCTCCAGCATCTTATTTTCCTACCAGCCTTAGCTCCAGTAGTTAGTTCTACCCCCAGGATGGATAACTCAAGTTCTCCTTGCTAGATAGGCCAGCCAGAAAATAGCATTTGTTTAGCTGGCAAGGATGGATGGTACAGATGGTCCAGCTGAACAATTATGTTGTTCTATGGAAGGGGAATTCTAACATTACCGTTGGGAGGCTCGGCAAGAGTAGCTCCTCATTGAGTTCCATCCAACTATCAGTGATTTCGAGCATGCGACACATTAGCCGGGTAACCTTCCTTTATACCAGTTGAACGAACAATCCAACTTCAGGAGGCAGGCGACTTACACTTCAATTCATTATCCCCGCACCACCAGTTGAACTCCAACAAGGTTTTTAGTCTAATAGGCTTCATGTTACGCCAATATATCTCATTTCTGTAAGCAGCGACAATCACATAGGGCTCAAGCCAGTTAGGTTCAAACTTGCCTTTCTTTTCTCTGTCTTATTGATTGCAAGGATTTTCTCTAAGGACAAGATCCCCAATCTTAAAGATTCTTGGGTGAACTCTGTGGTTATAGCTTCTTAACATCATCTGTTGATATGCTTTGAGATGGTCAAAGGCTTTCTGTTGCCTTTCTTCTAGCAGCTCTAGTTCTTGCAACCTAGAGACTCTATATTCTTCATTTGATATGAGACCTTTCAATGACACCCTGAGAGATGGTAGTTTGACCTCAATGGGGAGGATAGCTTCTGAGCCATAGACAAGGGCGTATAGTGTAGCACCTATGGGAGTGCGTATACTAGTTCTGTAGGCCCACAGAGCGGGATTGAGTTGGACATGCAAATCATGGCCAGCATCATTGACTGTCTTCTTGAGAAGTTTCAAGATGGTCTTGTTAGATGCTTCAGCTTGACCGTTACCTTGGAGGTAGTATGGAGTGGAGAAACGGTGTTGGATTTTGAAATGTTCACAGAGTTCGTGGACATCCTAATTTTTGAATGGTCTTTCGTTATCGGTGATAATAGATGAAGGAATGCCATATCTGCAGATAATGTAATTCAAGATGAATGAGGAAATTTGCTTACCTATGACGGTGGTGAGGGGAACAACTTCTATCCACTTTGTGAAATATTCAGTGGCAGTTATGATGAATTTATGGCCATTGGACGAGGGTGGATGAATCTTTCCCACAAGGTCAAGTCCCCACTGGCAAAAGGGCCAGGGTGTCGTTAAAGGTCTCAACTCCTGAGCTGGTGCATGGATCAGGTTCCCGTGTATTTGGCACTGTTTGCACTTTTTGACAAATTGATATGAATCCATTTCCATGTTCGGCCAGTAATAACCCAAATGCATGAGTTTCTTGGCTAAGGAAGGACTACTAGAGTGTGTTCCGCAGATCCCCTCGTGTACGTCCTGCAAGGCAGTTATGGATTCTTCTTGTTCTAAACAATGGAGCAAAGTACCATCGAGACCATGTCAGTATAGGGTATCGGCTATGATGGTGTAGCGAGAGGTTTGTCGTATGAAAGTTTGTCTCTAGTTAGAAGAGAGGTCAGGTGAGAGAATGTTGTCCTCGAGGTAAGCGTATCTCTTACCGTACCAAGGTGAATCAGATCCAATGAGAAGGCATATGGAATGGTTCTCAGGAAGATCATAAGCTAGTTGTCGGATAGTTTCCACTAAGAAGTCGTACCGTGACTCATTTTCAGTTATTTCTAGAAGGGAGGCAATGGTGGCCATTGCATTTGCTGCTTTATTCTCAATCCTAGGTATTTGCTCGAAGGAGATGGTATCAAAGTGTTCTTTGAAGTTGTCGACCATCCTTTTGTATGGGATGAGCTTTTCATCTTTAGTTTGGTACTCATCATTGACTTGATTGATTATAAGCTGAGAATCACCATAGACATGCAGTTCTTGGATTTTCCATTCATTTGCCATTTTGAGACCAATTACTAAGGCTTCATATTCCGCTATGTTGTTTGTGCATGGAAATAACAACCGGTAAGACTTCAGGATTGTGTCGCCTTGAGGAGTTATGAACAGGATGCCTGCCCCCGATCCATGGTGTGTGTAAGATCCGTCGAAGTATAGTTTCCAGGAAGATGTTGACACATTGAATAGGGATTCATCTGGGAACTCAAACAAACGTAAACAAGCCATCATAGGCATTCCATGAGTGGCCATTTTAAACTCAACTGTAGATTTAGAGAATAAATGACCAATTTAAAAAAAGAGAGAGAGAAAGAGAAAGAACAGCTAACCTTGGAAAACAAAGAGGAGAAAATGCACGACATTTCTGAATAGGGCTAAGAGAACTAAGTAAGTTTAACCTACCGTTAATCCTGTTTAAGAACAGGTTGATTATTAAAATTAATTCAAATGTTGAACTAAAACCTAGAATGGAACCCTAGGGGGACTGAGTCAAGTGAAGTTAACCAACCCTATGTAAGTGATCTGGTTTACCAAGAAATTAGGAATAATGTAAAGGATGTAGTATTATTGCTGTTCGATAAAGAACGTGAAGAAAAAAAATAGGATAACATAAGAAGATCTTGCACAACGGGAAGGGAAATGAGATAGAAATACAATCAAAATTAAATTTCAGAAAAATGGTAAAATGAACGTGATAGAAATACAATCAAAACTAAATTCTAAGAAAAGGAAGAGAGGGCAAATGAACGGGCTTGGTTGAAAATACTAAGTCTGAAGGAGGAGAAATTAATATTAAATTCCAGAAAATGGAAAGAAGAATCAGATGATCGTGCTTTGCTGAAAAATGATCTATCACCTAAAACAACTGTTGTTCAAATATAATTTGTGAGATTAACCTAAGTCAGGAAACCACGCATTTCCTTATGTAGGGTGTGCACACATGTATTTGGTATGCTGTCGATAACTGGTATTATTTTTGCCTTAAGCGTACGCCGCCGAGCATGCCTATGCGTGCGAGGGGATTTCTAGGGAAGAGCGGGAAATTTTTTTGTATTTCATGTCATGACCACATGGCACATGTGGACATGACACGTGTGATGCGTGTTGTGACCGCATGGGAAATGTGGGCATGGCATTTGGTATCAAAACCAAGTTTAAACACTAGGCATAATTGGGCACATTATTATTCTGCAACGTTGATTAATTAGAGTCTACCATGTTTTGTAGGATGCCTCCCCGGCATGCTCGACGAGCGCGATCATGCAACACGACATCTGTTGAGGTGTATAGTGATTCCTCAGCTGAGGGACAAGGACCCGTAGTTATAGTAGATCCACCCGTACCACAAGAACCACCTGTACCACAGGCACCACCTGAACCACAGGCATCACCAGTAATTGACCTAGGCCCATAGATTCTTCAAACACTGGAGGTTTTGTTAAAGTGGTTACCACCAACTATTCTAAAGCCACGTAATGAGCCTCGTGTTGATCCACGAGAAGAGCCATGTATTACATGTTGAGCCATATGTAGAACCCCGCATAGATCCGTTAGAGGTGCCACGCATGGAGCCTTTCATTGAGATTCCTGACACTACAGTAGAAGAGGTAGGGTCAGCCTACCGTGCATGGAGTAGGAGTCCTCTGAGACACTCGAGACGAGATGAGACTAGGAGGGTAGGACAGGTATACCATGGACTGTATGAGTATGGATTAGATGAGCCAGTTATAGGGCTCAGAGACAGAGGAGATCCCATTAGAGATCTGCTTAGGCTCAACCCACCTACTTTCGCAGGAGCTACCGAGGGAGCTGTAGCCGAGGCTTGGTTGATTAGTCTGGACAGGTGTTTCATGTTGCGACTTTATGAGAGCAACACGAAAGCACGAGTGGTAGTGCATCTCCTGAGAGATACAACAGCTACCTGGTGGCGCACTGAGGAGTGCAAGCACCGACTATCCCTAGATATACTCACTTGGGATATCTTCATAGAGCGCTTTAATGCGCAATATTTGTCATAGCATTATAGACAGCACAGTATTGATGAGTTCCATGAGTTACAGCAGAGAGGACTCACTATTGCTTAATATGAGAGCCTGTTCATCGAGCTTTCTCGTTACGCGGAGTACCTCCAGGATGAGAAACTCTTGGTACACAAATTCATCAGAGCCCTGAATCACAGGATAGCAGGACCAGTATGTATGGTAGATCCCCAGACCATGAGCGAGACTATTGAAAAGGCTCTTATTGCAGAGGAAATTCAGGGACGAGGGTAGAATTCACGCCTGCAGAATCAAGATCGTAATCCCCAACAACAACAGAATTTTTGTAGACCGCAATTTACATCACAAATAGGAGGGTTTAATTCTTCATCATTACCTCCTAGGCCTCCACAATAGCATCAGCAAAAATCTAGGCCCCAACAAAGGGTTCAGGGGGGATAGAACCGTGGATGGCAACAACGGGGCCAGCGTAGAGACCAGGGACAGCAAGGATCTTCTGCGAAACTTGCAAGGTCTCAGCAATCAAACAGAGGTTCACAAGGGTCCACTAGGTAGATTGGACAGTAGCAGTCAGGTAGGACTCAATCTGTATAGTTACAGGCTAGGGGCCCGTGCTATGTATGTGGTGGGGCAGGGCATTTAGCCAGGGAGTGTCCACAAGGGTTTACAGCAGGAGGATAGCCCTGTGCAGGAGGATCTGAGCAGACTGTAGGTGATGTGGGTAGATCCCATCGCATGTTTACAATGGTTGACAACCACCAGGCTAATTTCCAGGCTTCAATCATTGAGATAGCAGGTACGATTGGGGATTTCCCTATCTCTATTCTTTTTTACTCTGGAGCTACCAATTCTTTTTTGTTTACATCGTTAGTGGAACGTTGCAGGCTGGTGGCTTATAGGCAGGACATTAGGTGGGAGGTTGAGTTGGCCTCTAGGGTTAGGATGTCGGTAGATACCGTAGTTAGAGATTGTGAGATCTCCTTAGGTTCCTTCACTACAACATGTGACCTTAGGGTTATGCCATTAGGATCCTACGAAGTAGTTCTGGGTATGGACTGGCTTATGGCTGATAGAGCTAAACTAGATTATCGCCAGAGGATGATTAGTTGCTTAGATGATCATGGCACACTGGTCGAGCTAGTGGGCATTCAGAAGCCCACGATGGTTCGTATGATATCCGCTCAGCCGCTTAAGCGCTGCATGCAGAAGGGTTGTCAGATGTTTGCTATTACAGTCAGTGACAGATCAAAGGATGAGCCTGAGGCTACCTTAGATGATCACCCTATCTTGAGAGACTTTGCCGACGTATTCCCACCGAAGTTACCAGGTATGCCTCCACGCAGAGAGGTCGATTTCCACATCGACTTAGTGCCAGGTGCAAAACCTGTGTCTCATGCACCCTACAGAATGACTACACATGAGCTTAGAGAACTTAAACTACAGTTAGAGGAGTTACTTGAAAAGGGGCACATCTGACCTAGCGTTTCACCCTGGGGTGCACCGTTCACCTTTGTGAAGAAGAAGGATGGGTCTCTTCGACTATGCATGGATTACAAGCAGTTGAACAAGGTGACGGTGAAGAACCGTTATCCTCTACCTAGGATTGATGACCTCTTTGATCAGATGCAGGGAGCCAGAGTGTTCTCGAAATTGATTTAAAATCTAGGTATCACCAATTGTGCATCACAGAGGCAGACATTCATAAGACTACTTTTCGAACCAGATATGGCCATTATGAGTTCACCGTGGTACCCTTCAATTTGACGAATGCCCCTGCAGTATTTATGAGTCTCATGAACAGGGTGTTCCATACTTACTTGGATTGGTTTGTGATCATCTTTCTTGATGATATTTTGATTTATTCACGAACCGAGGAGGAACATGTGGATCATTTGCGTCAAGTTTTGCAGCGCTTTATAGTAACTTGGCGAAGTGTGCCTTCTTTAGGACAGAGGTGCAATACTTGGGGCACATCTTATCAGGTGATGGCATCTCCGTAGATCCATCAAAGATCAGAGCAATTTAGGACTGGCCAACACCCACCAGTGTGACAGAAGTCAGGAGCTTTATGGGATTAGCTAGTTATTACCGTAGATTTATCGAGGGCTTTTCTAGGATAGCACATCCCATCACTTCCCTTCAGCGAAAAGGGAAAAGTTTCACTTGGACTGAGCAGTGTGAGAAGGCCTTTGGGATCCTTAAGGAGCATCTTACCAGTGCTCCCATTTTAGCGGTTCCAGATCCTGCAGAGGATTTTGTTGTTTGCACAGATGCATCATTAGAGGCTTTGAGAGCTGTGCTTATGCAGGGAGGTAGAGCGATTGCATATAAATCATGCAAACTTAAGGCACATGAACTAAACTACCCTACTCACGATTTAGAGCTCGCAACAGTTATTCATGCTCTTGTTCGTTGGAGACATTTTCTCTTAGGTCGATGCTTTGAGCTCCATTCAGATCACCATAGATTACAGTACATTTTTACACAGCCAAATCTGAATGCTCACCAGCGGCGTTGGATGGAGTTCTTATGCGAGTATGACTTTGATGTCCACTACATCAAAGGGAAGGAGAATGTGGTTGCTGACGCTTTAAGTCAGAGGTGCCACAAGATCCTGACCTTGACATTAAAGGTGAACTTAAGGGACCACATCTTACAGCATCTGCTAGAGGATGAATGGTTTCTTGAGGTGCAGCAAGAAATTTAGAATCAGGGGGCCCATAAGGGTAAATTCACAGGATATTCTCTTGAGTCTAATGGTTTGCTTAGACATTGGCAGTGTATCTATGTACCCCGTGCAAGTGACCTGCGTACAGTGATTCTTTCAAAGGCTCATAGAGCACCTTATGCAGCACATCCAAGAGTGAAGAAGATGCATGCCAATTTGCGATAGTTATATCATTGGGCTAGGATGAGATGAGACATTGCAGAATATGTTGCTAATTACCTTAAGTGTCAGAGGGTCAAGGCCGAGCATCAACATCCAGCAGGACTGTTGTACCCTCACGAGATACCTGAGTGGAAATGGGACACCATTTCCATGGACTTTATCGTTGGTCTACCTATGTCATCATGTCGTCATGATGCTATCATGGTGACAGTTGACAAGTTGACCAAGGTGGCGCATTTCTCACCTATACGCACGACGTACAATGCACCATCAGTAGCGAGAGTGTTCTTAGATCAGATTGTTAGACTTCATGGAGTACCTCGCCGCATCATTTCTGATAGAGACTTTGTATTCACTTCATTATTATAGAGAGCCTTACATCAGGCGTTGGGCACACAACTCAACTTCAGTTCAGCATACCATCTGGAGACCGACGGACAGACAGACAGAGTTAATCAGGTGTTTGAAGATATGCTTCGTATGTATGTTATGGACCATCAGTCTAGATGGGAGGAGTATCTGTATCTAGTTGAGTTTGCCTACAATAATGGGCATCACAGCTCGTTGGGTATGCCTCCTTTCCAGGCTTTATACGACAGACCGTGCAGGACACCATTGAGTTGGGATCGGATAGAGGACAGGGTCGCCATTGGTCCAGAACTAGTTTAGGACATGGAGTAGCAGATTGCACTGATTAGACAAAGACTTTAGGAGGCACAGGATAGACAGAAGAAGTATGCCGATGCAAAGAGAACTGATCGGAGCTTCTCACTAGGTGACAGGGTATTTTTGAGAGTACGACCGCATAAGAGTACAATCCATTATGGAAAAAGGGCTCTAAACTCGCACCTCGATTTGTAGGACCTTTTGAGATTTTGGAGCGGATAGGACCTATAGCCTATCGTCTCACCTTGCCACCTAGCCTGTCACGTATCCACGATATTTTTCATGTTTCAGTTTTACGTCGTTATATCTTTGACTTATCTCACGTATTGGATTGTAGTGCTCTTCAAGTAGAGGCAGATGGGCAACTAGCATTGGAGCCAATTCACATATTGGCTCATCAGATGCTAGGCCTTCGAGGTCGAGAGCTGGACCAGGTTAAGGTCCAGTGGGACATGTATGACAAGGTCACTGCAACATGGGAGGATGCAGCGAGACTGAGGACTCGGTATCCTCACCTCTTTGATGACTTCTAGGAGGAAGTACAGTCTTAGGGGGGAGGATGTGAGGCCTACACTTTTTTATTTCCGTACATGTGACTATTTAACTTACTGTTGTTGGTATTTTTATATTTATGGGACTGTTGTTCCTAGATTTTCAAACTATTAGACCTTATTATGTTAAAGAAAAACTAATTGGGTGATGTTAGTTAGATGTTTGCTTTAAGAGAAAACAAATTAGGTGATGTTATATAGATGTTTATTCTATTAGGAAAACTAATTGGGTGAGGTTAGATAGAAAATTGTCATATGATTTCATTATGTTTATAAGAACTGTGGTATGCTTTAGAAATGCATGTATTAAATTTGCTTCGGCTATGATATGTATATGTGGAATTAACTTTGAGATTGAGTGTGTAGGTATTTCTAACAAAACCATAGATACAGGAGATTATTCCACACCTTATGTCGTAATCCCTTGTGAAGCTGATCTAGTTCCACGAGGAACCAAGATCAACTCTGTGTTTGGTGCAATGTTGTAATGTTGTAATATTGTCTTGCATGAGGTTGAATGGGTTAGGTCTACCCTTTTGTAAAATTGAATTATGATTTGTGTTATAAGAATTGTATTTGAATTTTATTTTTCTTAATTTAAATTTTTGAGACCCTTTTCTTATGTCTTAACTTGACCTTGGGTGTCCTAACTAAGTTTAAATTGACCCTGGGTTATACCCCATGGGTCTAGGGTCACTTTTGACTTGGGTAACCCTTAGTTAACCTCTGTATGGTCACCTTAACTTCATAGTGAAGTTAAGTGACGAATTTGGAGGCATGGGAAGGATTGGATGAGTGGGATCAACACTCAAGCCCATCCTTTCCTTTCTCCATTTCCAAGGCTTGAAATGACTCCATGGTCCACCAATAATAGAGGGGCTTATCTTCTTGTTCCCTCACTTTTAGTGAGAGTCCCCATGAAGTGGTGTGGTCTTTCATGGGTGGGGATATTTTTTAATTCCACTTGGGGTAGTGGGGACACTTTTTTAATTCCACTTGGGATAGTGGAAAAAGGAGTGGGGTTATTTAAATATTACAATCTTAAAAAAATTTATAAATATTACAATCTTTAATTCATTTTTGTCCTCACATGTGAATTTAAAATTCACAAATAATGTGAGCCCTTGATGTCATAATCCACTCTTCCCAAAAAATAAATTTTTAATTCATCCACTATGAATTTAAAATTCACAATTAATGTGAGCCCTTGATGTCATAATCCACTCTTTCCAAAAAAATAAATTTTTAATTCATCCCCTATGAATTTAAAATTCTCAAATAATGTGAGCCCTTGATCTCAACTCTTGATCTTCACCTTCCATTCCCTTTTCAGAAAATCTATAAATAAGACCCTTCTTTAAGTAATTAGGAAAAGACTGGATTTTTGCAGGGGAACTTGATTCTTGTAGGGGAACTTCATTCTTGTAGGGGGACTTTATTCTTGCATTCTTATCATGCCTAATTTTCCTCTAGGAAATCTTCTTCTGGCATCCTCATAATGCCCAATTCCTTCTCTATTCTCCTCTTCATAACCTCATAATGCGGAAATTATTCTAGCCATCCTATATCCTTCATTCATTATCCCTTGCTTGTGATCATAGAGAGATTGTTTTTTTTTTAGAATGAGAGATTGGGAGAAGAGACTAAGTGTGGAGCTCTTCATCAACTTCATCCATTAAAGGGATTTTTAAGGTTGGATTTCATAACTTTTCCTTTGTATTTCTATTTGTTGCATGAAGGATGTGTGAAAATTATTTATTTTGCTTGTGTTGTAAATTTTGTTATTGTGAGAAATTTTATTGGGATGTTGACAGAGCTTCTTCCACTTGGGAGAAATGCTCATCAACTATGGGGTGTTGACAGAGTGTCTTCCATTTGGGAGAAATGCTCATCAAGTGTGGGGTAAGGGAGGAGTGATCCTTCTCGAGTGCAAGCCTTGTTTCTTTTGAGATGCTGAAAGCCTTGAGGGCATTTGTGTGAATTTAAAAAAATTGGTTATATGGCTTGAGAGCTAAATATGATATTCCTTGAAATCTGATGATCTTGTTTGGCTTGAGGCCATGAGAAAAAAAATTGTGTTGAATTATTGTGAAGGGTGGTACTCTAGAGTTGAGTGTGTCCACTCTCTTACCCCTCTGTAAACTCACCTTTGTTGAGTTTTTGTGTTGTGTAAATATCCATGGGTGTATGTGTATTTCAATGTGTTATTTTTACCTGTTGTGAAGTGGATTTGGATTCCCTAGGTTTGTGGATGATCTCCCTAGCTCGAGGGTGACCCTCTTGCGGGTCTATGGTAGGGAGGAGAGTAGCTTGTGTGGTATTTCTTCCCTTGTGTGTTATGCAGGTATTCTTGGAGCTATTTGTGAAGTTTGGAGAAGTTTCTTGTGTTGGGAAAATATTTTATTTTCCTTTACTTTTAAGGCTCTATAAGAGAGCCTGGTCGTATTAGTGACTGCATCTTGGTTGATTCGTCAAAAAGAGAAAGTTATCTTCCTATTGTTGTATAAATTAGTATTTTGAAGTTGGGAAGAAATCCTCTGTTTTTGGGTTGATGTTTGTATTTCTATTGTTCATTAAGTGTTACTATTTTGTAATGAGGAAAGGAAGAGAAAATTTGTTTTTAAAAGGATATTAGACTTGTCTAGTTCCTTCTTCTTCTACTTGCAAAGGTGTGAGTTAGTTGATGTTTTAATTAAGTTTGTAAAAGTATTATTTCTATGCAAGCTTAGTAGAAATATTAGTTTTAAATTTTGTTATAAGTCAAGTTGTAATTTTGCTACCATTAAAGAAATGAAATTTGGGCTGCAGTATTGCTTTTGAAATTATCGCCACCTTGAGTGTCTCTTCCTAGGATGGGGACCATTTTACTATTCACTTTTCACTATTTACTATTCACTTTCTACTATTCACTATTCATTTTTACTATTCACTATTTACTTTTACTATTCACTTTTCACTATTCATTGAAGGCAAACTATATGTAGTTTAAAACATTTGACTTGAAATAGAAATTTTAATCGAGGAAAGTAGGATTTATTTATGCATAATGTATAATACGAATTGAATAGATGTTTAAACTCAGAGTTGCAATTCAGAAATACATTATTTATACAATTACAATTTAAAAAGAGCATAGGTAAATATATTTTAATTTAAGGAAGAGTTTCTCAGAAGTTTTAACAATTATCCTAAATTAAATGACAGGAAAATGAAGAGGAAAGTATGATCCCTTCATTTACAAAGGACATTGAAAATAAACGTAAACAAGCCATCACAGGCATTCCATGAGTGGCCATTTTAAACTCAACTGTAGATTTAGAGAATAAACGAGCAATTAAAAAAAAAGAGAAAGAGAAAGAACAGCTAACCTTGGAAAATAAAGAGGAGAAAATGCACGACATTTCCGAACAAGGCTAAGAGGACTAAGTAAGTTTAACCTACAGTTAATCCTGTTTAGGAATAGGTTGATTATTAAAATTAATTCAAACGTTGAACTAAAACCTAGAATGGAACCCTAGGGGGACTGAGTCAAGTGAAGTTAACCAACCCTGTGTAAGTGATCTGGTTTACCAAGAAATTAGGAATAATGTAAATGATGTAGTATTATTGCTATTCGATAAAGAATGTGAAGAAAAAAAATAGGATAACATAAGAAGCTCTTGCACAACGTGAAGGGAAATGAGATAGAAATACAATCAAAATTAAATTTCAGAGAAACGGTAAAATGAACGTGATAGAAATACAATCAAAACTAAATTCTAAGAAAAGGAAGAGAGGGCAAATGAACAGGCTTGGTTGAAAATGGTAAGTCTGAAGGAGGAGAAATTAATATTAAATTCTAGAAAATGGAAAGAAGAATCAGATGATTGTGCTTTGCTGAAAAATGATCTATCACCTAAAACAATTGTTGTTTAAATATAATTTGTGAGATTAACCTAAGTCAGGAAACCACGTGTTTCCTTGCGTAGGGTGTGCGCACATGTATTTGGTATGCCACCGAGAACTGGTATTATTTTTGCCTTAAGCATATGCCTCCAAGCACGCCTACGCGTGCGAGGGGATTTCTAGGGAAGAGTGGATTTTTTTTTGGTATTTCATGTCATGACCACATGGCGCATGTGGACATGACACATGTGATGCGTGTTGTGACCGCATGGAAAATGTGGGCATGACAATAATAATTAAAACAATCTATATTTCATCATTAAAATTTATTAAAACTACTCTATTACTATAATAAGAGATTCATCCTCTTGTCGCTACCTACAAGGCACTAAAATAGCACACAAGCATATAAATGACAGCTCTTAATAAATAATAGTGTTGATGACAGGGTTTCGGCAGCATAAACATGCTCTAAATAAAAAGTGCCCAGATCTGAAATTGGACCACAACCTAGTTCATATTTTGGCATTTCTCACTGAATACTACTTTTAAAATTAAGTTTAAGACATGGGTTTTCAAGCTGGTAAGGAAATGCTCTATTTTGCCCCAAATTACATATGAATTTTACCAAGCTGAACAAAGGAACCCAAAACCAAATTGGAGATAAAGAGAGTACAATTGAATAACTTAAAAATTGATTTCAACCACTAGCAAGATAGATTTCTTAAGAAATTCAAGAAATAAAATAAGGAAAAGAGATTATATGCGGCGATAGGGTACCCACTGGGCAGAATTTCCCTAAAAATCAAATTGTGCAGAATTGAATCCTGACTTTGACCCAATTGAGATATGAGCATTTCTACATGGAATCCACCTTTAGTTTGCATTTGTGATAGGTGCTCAAGGTGCTGGATAAAAAAATATGTTTTACTAGGCTAACACACATTTTGACCAAAAATGAAAGTGTCCGAAATTCATTTTTGGCTCCAACCCAATTGAGATTTTAGTGTTTCTAGTTGAATTTCATATTTTTTTTCATGTTTATGATAGGAGCTTGAGTTCTGGGTTTAAAAACATTTTTTAGCCCCCAAATTAACAATTGGAAAAAGCAAACTATGAGAGCTACTTTTAAACTAAGTTTGTCATGACAACACCCAAAACATTTAAACACACACATACATTTCTAACTCAGAAATTCAAGGAATACATAAAGAAATACCTTTAATTCTACCCAAATTTGAAATGAAGGAATGCTTTGTTTTGCAAGGCACGACTAGATTCCAAGGTAGAGCAACAAGACCACAATGCAATGTGTGACATAATGATATCATAAATGGATCCTACAACTAAGCGGCCAGCTCTTATTTTTCCTTGCATGTTGGCATTTACTCCTCTAAATACTTTCCTTAAGAAGTGAGATTCCCAATAGGGTCATAATCCTCATCAAACATGTTCCCCAATAGGTTGTGTTAACTCCTTAAAGGGACAAGTTGTGGCTATGAACTAGACTAGAGCTATCTTCTTTGGTTGCGATCACCCAAGGGTCTTCAATCGCCCACCTTGCATACATAACTCAACCCATTTTCTTTAGGGCAGCCAGCCAAAATACCAAGCTACCCCCATGTATGAACCCTATCTTCACAAGGTAATGTCTCACCCCTAAGACCAACGGTTAGGGTTAGGTTTTTGGAATCATATTTTGCTTCTTTATTAAAGGTTGCCCCCCTTTCCAAACCCTTCACTTTTTTCTTATAATGCTGCAACCTAGTTGCTTAGTGAACAAACTGCCCCAAACTCTGATTAAAAATGGAACTTTAAATTAAAATAAACAATTATCAAAGCTCACATAAATGATTTATTAAAATCTCTAACGTAAAACCAATTAGCAAAAATACTTAAAATGCCAATAATCTAATTAATTTAATAGGGTTCTTGAACTGATTTATTTAAAAATCACCTAAAACCGCATTCAGAAAACCACGTCAATATCATCACTTAAATCACTGATATGACATACCAAAATAAACCACATAATTAATTAATGCAAAACCATAATAAAATATCGACAACCCATAACGAGATACCTCAACAACCAATACTGGCAAACCACATAAGACCAGATGGGCAATCTGGATGTTACCATAGGGTAACAAGAAGGTAAACACATATCACAGAATCACTGCACTAACAAGGTACAACATGCTAGGCTAGGGAACATTTGTCATGTGACTATCTCCAGTAACCACCATCAGGAAATAAGAGTACACTCAGGCCTGTGAATCCAGGTGGAGTTGATACCTAGTATCTGCATATATATCATATAATAGCCTAAGCATCAATGGACATCAGAAAGAGGGTCATGACATCATAAGCCTCTTGGATACAAGTGTTACGACATCATCCCTTTCTTATCCATAATCATACAAAAGCGATGATAATAGTATATAAACATATAAACATGTAATCCAACATAATAACTAATCATGTCAATATCATAATAGTATCAGAATCCATCAAGGAAAAGCAACAACCAAAAATGCAAACATGGGCATTGTTACAAACTAGCCATGAGCTTTGAAGAAATACACAGTTTTGTAGATTTTATGTTGTTGTAACCATATAGATGACAACGCACCATAGAGACATCTATGCATCACAAATGCATCCTCAATATAGACCTCTAAATTTCAACACGAGGTTCTTCTATGCTTGTTATTTTTAGTTATGTGTTTGTTTCTATCAAATTTAGTTTCTATAATCTATAAATATGTATCTTTTAATTATCATTTTTGTTTTATCTTGTTAAGGAATTTTATTTTGCAAGGTTATAACATATTAGGATCTACTATTTTATTTTTTTCTTTCTATTTATAGTAGAATAAAACTAATTTCTTCCAAAAGAGATAGTTGTTCCTAGTGTAGTAATTAAGAGAACATTTAGCTTAGCAAAAAATAATTTTCTTAATTGAATCATTTTTCCTACACTACACTTCTAAGGAGTCGTATTATTTCTGGGGTCCCTCATAGATGAAAATCCTTGCATGGTTTGGATATTCACACCATCCATATCATGAGGGAATCTATGCAAATTCAAGGGACTTTTTTTCTATAAGCATATGGCGTGCCTAGGAATCCATCAACTTGTGGCTTATCTATAATGGTAATGACTTTAGGACTAGGATTTCTATCAATGAACAATTTCACTTTCATGATCTCTTTTTGTTACTATCCAAGATAGATCCCTTGCCAAATATCCTTAGATTTATGCTTTAAGGATATACAAATATAGTATTTGCACTATTTTAAGTGTTTTTTCTAGAGCCATTTAAATGTATTCTTTCTTGGCAAGAATTCAAGGGCAAATAAAAGCTTGGCAACCTACATTTTGTGTCCTACGAAAATATTTTAGAATTGGTTCCTTCTAACATGATTCAAAAGGTCAGAATCCATTGCACCAAGCCCTAGTGGTGTCATAGCCCAAATTTTGGCTATGTTTTAATTTTTACTTGTATGTAATTAGTATATAATTTTGTAGGGATTAATGATTTTATGTTTGTAGAAATATCAAGATAAATCAATGATTTCATGAGTTTATGTTTATATGATTAGAATTAAGACATGTGATTATATGATGTCAATAAATTATGATTTCATAAGGTTTATGGATTGACTAACGATACACTAATCCCATTTTGGTGATTGCAAGCTGTTATTAAGAAACAGGTTTTTCCCACCCTCCGAGAAAGAGAGAGAGCATCATCAAAGAGAAGTGATCAGACATAAGGATAAGAATGGATTGTTTCCATCTAATTATCATGTTACACAGTTTAGTGAACCCTTGTCAAGTTTGGTGAGTTGTGCTTGACATTTTTGTCTAAGTTATTTTCGACTCAACAATTGTTGATTTGTTGACAAGATGCATTAGGCATATTTTTGTTAAGAAAAACATGGTCAAGTTGGTATGTCACTATCGATGAGAAATGGTCAGTAGTTGATATATTTTTATTATAAAAAATTCCTGATAAGGGATTTTATCTTATTATTTTGTCTTTGTTAGCATTTTGGGAAGATGGAGAGGGGGAGAGTACCTCGATCCCATTCTCATATTTTGTTAAATGATAGAAACAATGCGAGTTTACATTATACACATAAATAATATGTTTATATATATATATATATATATCTTTTATTTATTTAAGAATGGTTTATAAGTTTTGATTCATACTATGCATTCAGTTTAAAGGAATGCATGGTAGTGATTTCAATTTATTTTAAACCGCTTACTTGGTTGTGTTGGCTTGGCTCATTTAGCTCCTTAGATAACTTGGAGATTTTGGAGGAGCTCTAAAGTCTGATGTGGAGTGGTCTTTATGACTATTATCTCCACTAGATTTGCATGTCTTTGATGGATTTTTAATAGGTTGTGTTTGAGGAGAACTGTTGGATGCTTATAGAGTGAGTGGACTCTATTAATCATATGGCACATTCACTAAAAAAGACACACAACAGTGGAAAAGAGACATGAGTCTTTGTGCCTTCAAATGTTCTACATCAGTAGCTCTTGAAGAATTCTTGAAAGAATGTATAGTTTGATAGTGAGGATGTATTTCTCAAGAAAGGAACTGGAGAATGAGAAGTTCTACAAGACATAGAAGAGTTATCAGGTACGATAGCTATGGTCACTATGTTCTATACTATTAGATATTTTTTTTATACTTTACTAAGTTGAATACTTGAGCTAACCTTATTTGTATACTTAGCTATTATCATTGAACATGATTACTTGTATATAGAATTTCTTCTTGATCATATCTATTTGATATATTTTATTATGACTTAGCATTAGTTTTATTTGAGGCTGGTATGTATTATGTGTCTCAATGTTTATTGAGGTTGAAATGTATTATTTTCCTCTGTGGTTATTGAGGCCGATATGTATTATGTGCCTCTATGTTTACTTGAGGCCAATATAAGCCTCTTTGTTCTCTATGAGGACATTATGTATTCTAAGCCTCTGTGGTTACTATGTGACCAATATATATTATAAACTCTATGTTTATTATGCGACTATTTTTGATATAATAAGGTGGAAAAAACCAAGGGCCGAAACCTTACAACAAAAGCCCAAAAAGGAACAAGAAAGGCTCACGAACAAAAGGGATCCACCAATCACAACTACAACATTAACATCATTAACAAATGATAAATAACAGATAGTAAAAAGTAGTAGTCTGACAATAGATAAATAGAAAGAAAATAAACAAAGATAGGGGGAAATATCCTCCTAGCCTTTAGACAAAAATTCATAAATTTTATCAAACTCTTTAACTTTCTCTTCATCCGTGCCATGGGCAAGGGTATCATGCTCCTGCAACAGAGTCAAATTGAGCATAGCTGAGTGACAAAGCATACTACTTATAAAACCTCCAATGGATCGAACCTTCTACTCCAGGGATTCCACATAGGCTCTGAGAATAGTAATTTCATCCTCCTGACCATCGCCTTCCTCCTTAGCAACCTCTTCAGCCTCCTCCACAGTCATCCCCTCCCCCTATTGAGCATTATCATCAGGTTCAAAATCCCCTCCATTAGTATCCTCAACTTGCATCTCCTTTTCCTCCACCCCTTTAGTCTCCTCTAAGATCTATTGTACCTCAATGTATTCACCTTTAGACTACTCATCTCCCTAAGTAGAATACCCAGAGTCACTTTCAAAGTAATTAATCAATTTTGCCTAAGGAGCCAATTTGCCAGCAATTCTGCTAGACCTTCTGACACCTAAAGAGTAACCCTCATTCTTAGCTTTGGCCACTATTTTAGTTTTGGCCTTTTTCAGTGGTACCTCACTTTCACTGTTTTGATTCTTATTGGTCCCCATTTTATCCTCTGATTTGGTAACCTCCATAGTAGAAACCATCTCCTTAAATTTTTTTTTCCTCCCTTTCACACTTCCTTTGGAGGTAGGAGTATGAATGTCCTTCACAGTCTTCTCTTCCAGGGATTCAGAAAAGGAAACCCCTTTCAGTTTCTAAGTGTTAGGGGTAGAATGACAGGGTTCCTCAGAAGATATAGCAGTAATGGGGGGAATATCCACAGGGATTTCAACAGTTGTGGGTTGAATTAGTTTTGGCGGGTCTAAGGTGAGATGAAACTTATACAGATGATGGATAAGGCCTTGGTGAAGGGGAACAGGTCACTTTTAGGGTTTCTTATCCAACTTAGCTTTCACATCGTGAACAGAGTGTTCCAATGAAGACATTAGAAAAAAAGGAAATCTAATAAGAGCATTTCATCTAAAATGGTTAAGAAGGGGAAGGTGATAATTATAGAACCTAGTAAAATGTCCTTCCAAGGTGAAATATTTCATCAGAAGGTAGCACATCTCATCCCATGGCTCTGGGAGCTTGGTACAATCAAACCCTCCTTGATATGGGACAAGTTCCTCCCCCTCACCCAGAAAAAGCTTCTGATTGTGGTGGTCAGCAACCTTAGCCTTTCTCTTCAGTTTCATGCCTTTCATGGAAAGGCCAGTAGCCATCGTGATGATTTCCTCTAAAATTTTGAACCCAATCTTATCAATTTTAACTCTGCAATTATCCTACGAAAGGGCACACTGTACAGAAAGGTTTTCTTCATGACCATTGAGGCATTCAAGGAAAAGAATAATGCATCCTTTACAATAGTGTCATGCAACTGCATTATCCTTGAATTCACTGCAAGAGATGGGTTCAGTGTGAATTCTATCCCCTCATGATCACATTTCCTTCAAAACCACAGAGTAGAAGAGAATAACACTTGGGAAATTGCTGCGTCTTTCACTTTATTCAAAGTGCCCTCAAGTATTAACTCCACTAGCGTTAAGAAGCATAAATATGAAATAAATGAGGAAATTATTCGGCATCCTTAATTCATCATTACTCAGACACACCTCATTCTCCAATTGCTGTGAGTCCTTCCCATGCTCCAAAATCATACATTTAAAATTTCTATCAACATCAAACAACCACCTCAACTTATCATAGGAGATCATTAGTGTCAAAATTGCATCTATCAGAAAAGTACGCTGCAACATAATTACAATGTCCTTAATCAGCCATCTCATCTTACCACAAGAGATCGGCTGTGCCAAGTTGGCATTCACAATGTGATGTGGCATCATTGGAAAGTCATCTCTTTTTTAATTAACTCCCCTATAGTATGGGGGATATTATTGTATTGGCACCAACATCACTAATTTTCAAACTGCTGACCATGATTGGCAAGAGCATCAACAACTTCATTCCCCTCTCTATAGATGTGAGAGAAATCCACCTTGGTAATATTCTGAATATGAATTTGTATATCAGAAATGATATCCTTAAGTCACCACCCACACACTGAAACCTTGGTAACAACATCAATTACAAGTTTAGAGTCTCCCTCTATATGCAAATTTTGAATACCCAACATGATTGCTAGTTTAATACCCCATAAAAGTACTGAGGCCTCAGCAAAATTATTACTTTGGAGACCTAATCCTCCAGCATAGGCAACAACAAGCTCCCCTCTATCATTCCTGATAACCCCACCACCACTAGCCTTACCATCAAATTTTGAAGCCCCATCAAAATTTAATTTGAGCCAACTAGACTTTAGGGGGGTCCACCTAGTATTTAACCTTAGGAGCTGCTTTGAGTTGTCAAAGGTAGGGATTTGATTAAGTATCCCCCAATTAGCAGCCATACTTTCCTCTTGTTGGGTGAGAGGTTTTTCAGTAGTTTTGACATGAGAATTGGTAACACTTTCAATAAGGATCTTAGAGAAAGACTGGTAAACTTGAGAACAATCTTTGACATCTTCTCTAAAAATTATGTTATTCCTCTCCTTCCACAAGGTCCAACCAATAAAGGGAAGGGTTTGGTTCCAAAGCTCCACTAGCCAGGGTTGAGAGAATGTAGGAATCTAGTTAGTAATGACCTCCTTAATATCTTTATTACAGACCCACTGCAATCCAAAGTTCAGAAGCACTCTACTCCATATTTCTCTAGAAAACTCACAATGAAGAATCAAATGAGGAACAATTAAGTAAATATGAATCATCGTGTTTATCATGTAGCCAATATGTAATATAAACTGTTGAGATCATTATGTTTCCAACTTATAATATAGATCTTTGTGATCATTATGTATTCAAAAAGTAATGTATATCTCTATGATCATTAAGTGGCTAACATGAAATATAAACCTCTATGATCATTATGCAGTCTTTTTGTAATATAGAACTCTTTGGTCATTATCTGGCCGATATGTAATATAAACCCATGTGTTTATCATGTGGTTGATAGGTATTACTAACCTTTGTATTTTTTATAAGATCATTATGTTCACAAGCATCTATTTATTAGAAGGCCGACATGGCAGTATGAAGGCCAAATAAATGCAAGAGATGTTATCTTTGCATAAGGTCAAATAAGGAAGAGTTATATAGGAGTGTAATCTTTTATCAACTTCTAGTTGTTTATTTATATCATGTTGAGATACAAGTCTATGTAGATAAACCTTATTGTGATCATTGAAGATGATTTACACAAGTTTAAAACATAACCCTTTTAGAGAGTTGGTAGACTCTAGAAGACAAAGAGATCATTTTTGTTATGTTGTAGAATTAAATTTTCTCAGTTGGAAATTTTAACTTAGTCAAGAGATAATTATGGAAATTATAGTATTGATATCAAAAGGTTATACCTCGCATGCTATATTCTTATTTGAATAAGTTATATAAATTCTAACAATGCCTAAATAGTCGAGAGAAGAATAGAGGTTTTGTTATGAAGCTATAAATTATTTTATACCTTTACTTTTGGGAAAACAAGAGTATTTGAGATATGAGTGTGGAATGGGAAAGTTAAACCATATAACTTAACGCAAGAAGGTTTAAGATGCATAAACTTTCTACTCGGTTATGACTTTTATGAGTTCATTGTATTTTTATGGTGAACAACAAATAGTCGAGAACCATTGATCTAGAGAGTACAAATTAGAAAAGAGTCTAAATAGTACTTTGATAAATTTATATTATTCTTGTTAAGTGCCAAAACTTGTTTTATAACACTAGAGTGTTTAAATTGTTTTGAGTTAGAGTAGATTGACAGGAGGTCATAGACCCTAGAATTTGCAAGTACACAAGAGGGACTCTTTGAAAGGTTAAAATTACCTAAACCTATATATTGCATGTATATCCTAGTTTGGGGATTAAATTCTAAATTAGATTGACTGGGACTTGAAATAGTAAGGAAAAAGTATGTCGAGAGATACTAGTCAAATAAGTCAGACTGCAGGGTGAGACAATTTCCATGTCAAGTTAGAGCTGTGTGAACTTATGACTACATTTATTGCAAACATTTATCTATATATAGAAACTTTGGTCAAAGAGGTGCATTTGTCTCTGCATGCATTAGTCGATTCATAGTGTCTAGATGGCATAACCTGCAAGTAGGATAATACTTAGCTAGAAGATTATCTAGTTATATGGTCGATTGTGTTACGTAGGATACAACACTAAGACTTAGATGAGAAACTTGTTGGTTCCTTATTTCTATACTCTTCGTGAAGGGTAGGGCCACTTCCAGGAAGGAAGGTGTGTGGGGGACTATTGGTCTGTGGTTGGAGGTAAAGCACTCGGATGATGCTCTCCCTCTATAGTAGAAGACTCACCAAGACTTGAGTGATACATATCAAGATTCTAGATGCAGAAATCCTTATGTTATGATGTAAAATTATTCTTATTTTGAAGTGCAACATATATATTGTAAATGTAAAGTGAAATGTTTCTCACTATGATTTATCTTGGAATATATTGAATTTCAAGGTTGAAAATATTCAGAAAAGATGTGTATTTATTTCCTTGTAATTATGCATGATAAAAAAAATCTTTCATGTTTACCATGTTCATTTACTTTCCTAGTAAATTGTTGTGTATTTCCGAGTAATATGACAAGGTATGTTACATATGGTATCAGAGCAAATTGGGTTCAACACATAGACCTAGGAGCTCACTACGAGAAAATGTTTCAACATTTAGAAGATTAGCTAATGTTTGAAATTGGTTTTATGCCAGAATGGCATGGAGAAGAACCAAGAAAACCACCAGAAAGTCTATCCCCCAACATTTTCCCAAAATAGAGGTTAAGAAAGAACCTTTCAAAGAAGTTAAACTGAAAGAGTACATTAACTATGATGAGGGTTCCTGGTTGGAGTATTTTGAGACTTTGGCTAATGCTCTTAAGTGTTTAAGGCTAGAAAGGAAACAATGAAACAAATTGGCCAAGAATCCTATTGTCCCTACTTGTGTAGGTAAACTAGGTAAACCATTTTCTATACATGACATGCCATTTGGGTGTGGTCGTGATGCCCGTGTTTTAGGAAAAGAGATGATAGAGGAGTACGTGTGTGTATATCCACCCATTAAGTTTGTTTTACTAGATTCTGATGGGGAAGTGGAACCTGAGGAATATTCTTTGACCAATAGTGACATGTAGTCTTGTTGTGTTATCTGTTTAAATAAGGATGTATTTATACCTAGAATAAACTATAATAAAGATGAGATTTTTTTGGTACAAATTTGAGTTTTGTGAATGAGTTTTGAATTAATGAGATGCATTATTTCTGAATTCTAATTTATAACTTGATACAAATATCATGTGTGATATAGAATATCATTATGGTTCAAACTTGGATAAATCTTGAAGATAGTTAAGGGGAGTTGAATCCTTATGAAAATCCAATAGTTAAGCTAGATCAGATATTGATCATGCTAAATGAAACCAAGGAAAGGCTTGGTAACTTGGAGTAGGAAGTGAGGGGTCAGGGTAGATCCAAAGGAGAAAATTAGGAATCACATCAAGGAGATGAAGAAAATGTCCATGAAACTAGTATTCATGATGATCAAAGGGAAAATGTTGATAGGACTAAGTAGGTAATCCCACAATAATTACTCCCATGTTTTTGCCAAGATGGACATTGATATCAACATTTTTAACTAAATCTTCACTTTTGTAGACCTATAGAAGCTAAACCATTAAGAATTTGGAGATGATGAAAACTAGTGATTTGTGGTGATTTGTGTGTAGATTCTAAATACATTTTTAAATTTTTTTTTGAAATAAATCATGAATCTTTCAACATCTCCTTTAACAACTAGTTTTTAATAGTAAACAACATTTTTAGAAAGTAACGTTTATGTCATCCAGCATAACTTTTTTTTAGAAAGGATAAAATTATAATTTTTAAAATATATATTTTTAACATAAATATCTAGTGCATGGATATTTTTTCATAATTTTTTGTTACATATTTTTTTAATTAATTTTTGAAATTAGGGTAGCTATAATTTGGACATAGGTGTATGTCATCAAGAATAACATGTGTATATATCGAAATACAATTTTTTTTGCTAAAACAAAGACATCAATACCTAGTGCACAAATATTTTTTAGAATTTTTTCTCTATTTTTTAATTTTTCCATGTATGTGGAACAACGACATTGATGTTCGGTGAAAAAACATACGTTCACTAGAAAATAGAAAATAAATATAAGCTCAAATGAAACATATTCAAAATCATACTTTTTGGAAAGCTTTTACTAAGGGCTACATATTTACAAAATAGAATTTCTAAATGACTTTATTTGATCCCCCAAAAGGTGAAGCAAAATTTGTTTTTGTCAGCATTTTGATAGGTGTAGAGGAGACTCCATCGAGGGTTTGATTTAAGACTAGGGGGTTCTTTCCAAGGGGATTTGATCTAATGGGGTTTTATTGAACCCTTTAATTAAATCCCTTTAGATGGAACCCCTGAAGGCTTAAATCATTAATTTTTCTAAAAAATATGTGATTTTAGACAAATTTAAGATATTCTATAAGTGGGACACACTATTGTGATAACACCCATGTCTCAAGATGAGAAGAGATGTAGACTTGCCTTTGAGCTATCAAGAGATGTGAAGAAAGTCATGCCACCCAAGTTTGATGGAACAAAAAGTGGTGCTATTATAGAAGCTTGGTTGACAAAGATGGAAAAGTATTTTGAGATCTGAAATTACTCTAAGATAACCGAGGCAGTATGGCGTGACTTTCTTTTGGTAGGAGAAGCATCCATGTGGTGGATAAACAAGAAAAATGGAACTGGAATTAAGTTCTCTAAGCTTAACCTAGGATCAATTTGTGGTCTCATTTCGCCAAAGGTGGTTACCACATCTTTTCTTTGACCAAAAGCTAATAGATTTTCAATGTCTATGGCAAGGAGATATGTCAGTGGTTGAATATTAGGAAAAATTCAGCCACCTCCTAAAATATATTCCTCAATATTAGAAAGATGAAAGGTTTAGAATTAGGAAATTATCATGGGTCTGAATGCCAAGATAGGTGGAGAAGTGGATGTGCATGGTCTTACCACCATGGACCAAGTTTTAGAGAAGGCAATCAAGCAAGAGCAAACATTGAAGTCAATTTTTTCATACCACGAGAAGAATTGCAAGAGGTTTAATAATATACCAACTTCTTAGCCTTTCAAGAAAAGAAATGTAAAATAGGATGTGACTAAGAAAAATGACAAGGGCTCAAAAAATAATAGGAATGGACCTAGAAATAAGAAGAAGAACAATGGAAATGTTTGAAGGAATGAGAATGATTCTGGTAAACCTGCTGAGAAGTGAGGACCTCCTGGAGAATGTTTCACCTATGGTGGAGATTACTATGCAAATCAATGCCCAACCAAGAATTGCGAAGTTTAGCAATGTGGTAATGCTTTACCCACCTAGCAAGTAGCTTTTCAATAAAGTATCCATTCAACTTTGGATAATCGTTAGCTAGAGTACTATATTACTTCTATTGAGACAACATGTACTTTGTTTGGAGTTCCTATTTTTGTTTTGATTGATACTGGAGAAACTGAAAGTTTTGTTTCTTGAAGAGTATTAAGTAAATTTTATAGAAGAGATATATATGGCTAAACCCTTGCCAATAGCATATGCTAACCAGACCAAAGATTAGGTAGAACAAGGCATGTTTGAAGCTAAGATTGAACTTCCTAGTTTTTCAACTGAGGTGAATTTGTTTGTAGCCCCCCTAGGTTCCAATGATGCTATCTTAGGAATAAATTGGCTATGGAGGCATAGAGCCAATGCCAACTATTTAAAAAAATTAGTTGAGTGTCTAGACGATGAAGGAATCAATGTCTTTTTGCAAGGCACTCAAAGAGAAGTCAAGATAAGACCAATCTCTGTTATGCAATTGAAGAAGGGTAGGTAAAAAGGATATTAACATTTTGTAGTAAAAATAGAGCAAGTAGAAGAGGATCCTAGTAATCAAAGTGTATCTTTGGAGAACTATTCTTTTCTTCAAGATTTTTAGGATGTTTTCCCAAATGAACTTCTGGGATTACCTCCGAAGAGAGATTTTGATTTCTTAATTGATATAATACCTAGATCTGAGCCAATTTCAAAGGTGACATACCATATGACTACTATAGAGTTGATAGAATTGAAAGCATAGCTTCAAAGGTTGTTGGCTTTAAAGGATTGATTAAACCCATTGTATCTCCTTGGGGAGCAACTATGATCATTGTTAATAAGAAGGATGGAACCTTGTGTATATGTATATACTATTGTATGCTTAACAAAGCACTGATAAAGAATAAGTATACTCTACCACACATTGATGATCTTTTTTATCAGATGCATGGCACATCAATGTTCTCTAAGATTGATTTGAGATCTGGATATTATCATCTATGGATAAAAGATGAGGATATTCATAAGACAACTTTAAGAACAAGGTATCGACATTATGAGTTCACAGTTTTACCTTTTGGATTGATGAATGCCCCTGCAACATTCATGAATTTGATGAATAGTGTTTTTTGAGATTACTTGGATAAATTTGTTCTAGTGTTTCTAGATGACATTCTCATTTATTTGAAGAATGAGGAGGAGCACTTACAATATCTGCGGTTAGTTCAATAGTGGCTGAGAGAACATAATTTGTGTTGAAAATAGGGCAGACAACTGAGAGGGGGGGTGAATCAATTGTCACCAAAACTTTTATCCTTTTCTATAACTAAACTTATTTACAACTTAATAATAGATGAATGATGTAACCATGAAAGCATGAATCAACAACACATGAATAGAAACAAAATCAACACACATAACACCAAGATTTTTATGTGGAAACCTGGTTAAGGGAAAAACCAAAGTGGGGGTTAACCCACAAGATTTATTCTCTGTTAAAAGAATAGAAAATGGGGAAGGCACATGCCTTTAGGGTGTACTGCCCAGAGGTCACTGCTCCAAGAGACTCACTACCTATAGAAATATTTATAAGTTTCACAGAAAGATTAAACTGGAAAACATCTTCTTCATGCAAGGTTCAGTTCCATTGAAGCACACTATACTTCTGCTCTGCCCTCAAACACTTCTTTGCTATCTCCTCATATTTTATTGCTCTTCCTCTCTGCTCTTCTTCTTCTCTACTCTACCTTTCCTCCTTTCTTAAATTCTTATCATTTTAGTACAAGGATACATTTCCACAAACCAACCACACATATTTATATGCTTCATCAACCTTGGAATAAACATCAAGGTTGGCACTGTGAATCACTATACTATCGACCAAACATAGTTGGGACCCAAATCTTCCTTGAACAATACGCCATACTTCATAGAACCTCTCTTAGATCAACCGCAACATGCACAAAGCATTCAGTCGGCCATGATTGGAAAGAATAGCAACACCCAAGGACAAATCTTCAACCATGAGCTCATTCCTTAATGTAGACCACCAACACAATAGGCACATGATCTAGAGACCACCACAAGTATAATGAAATCAACAGGAATAACTGCACCATCTCAGATCACCAGAAACACTTGCACCTTCATCCAGAACCTCAAGAACACTAACTACCATGACTGTCATACTAGAAAGATTGCTTGCGGACCTCCAAACCATGAACCACTTGAGTTGAGGATACACACTAACATCCCAAACACACCTCTAGATCTGCAAATCATAATATTCCAATGCAAATCAATCCGGACCATATTTCTGTCACTCTGTCTCCTCTGAATAGCTACAAAACCTGGTTCTACTCAAATTGCCATAACTTCATTAATCCTTCATGCGGACCTCTCAAATTATAATTCGAGCACCTTTAGACAATCCTCTACAACATCTTTTGGTCCACATACTCTGAACTTCTTCTCACTGGGAATGCAAAGCAATCTTCTTCACTGAACTGCACTGTCTTCATTGTCTCTTACAGAGAGATATGTAACTCACTTGTCTCTTCCTAAGAGGCTAATTTTCTCAATATCCTCAACATACAGGTCTTCTAAACAGGTACAGTTGACATCAATGACAACACCTATTAGGCACATATTTGCAACAATCTCCCCCTTTGTCATTGATGGCAACATATGATGTGAAAAACTATTTCAAACATCAAGACAAGAACTTCTCCCCCTTTCTCTTATCACACCTACAACCATTTTCTTTACTCCTTCCCCTTGCACCAGCAACTACTCACTTCCATGTTTTTCACATGACTTCTCTCCCCCTTTGACATCAATGTCAAAGGGCACATATTTGCAATCATCTTCCCTCCTTTTTGTTTCAAAACTAAACTCCAAAAATAACATACTGACTACTCCCTAGGCTAAGTAGTATCCTCTTAACATCAATCTGGATCACAAGATATGACTGTGAATTCCACCAGATTGATGCACATTAGTGTACCTTAGTTCTAACCAGGAGGGGTAATAACCCCTAGCATCACTCTGAGATACTCAAAAGTATCCTTAGGTAGAGGCTTAGTGAAGATATCTATAATCTAATCTTTTGATGAAACAAACTCCAATATGACTTCATTCGCATTTACCTTCTCTCTCAAAAAGTGAAACTTGATTGATATATGCTTTGTCTTTGAATGCAACACCAGATTCTTTGAAATGTTTATTACACTTGAATTATCACAGAAGATTGTAACAGGCTCTTCAAACACAACTCTGATATCCTTCAACATTTGCTTCATCCACAAAACTTGAGTACAATTACTTGCTTCTACTATATACTCTACCTCTGCAGTAGACAGAGATATTGCCTCCTACTTTTTGCTTAGCCAAGAAACCAATCTCTTTCCCAAGAAAAATGTACCTCCACTAGTACTCTTTCTGTCATCCACATCTCTTGTCCAATCATCATCTGTATATGCATGAAGAGTGAAATCATCACCCTTAGGATACCATAGGCCATAATCAGATGTTCCCTTCAAATATGTAAAAATTCTAACTGCTACAACATGCGATTCTCTAGGATCATCTTGAAATCTAGCAATAAGGCCAACTGCATTCATAATATGAGGTCTGGTATGAGTGAGATAAACCAGTCCTCCAATCATTGATTTGTACCTTTTCTTATCTACCTTAGGGGAATCATTATGTTTACTCAACTTGCATCTGGTTACCATAGTAATACACACTGGTTTAGATTCCTCCATTCCAAACTTTTTCAACAACTCTTTCACATACTTGGACTGAGATATGAAGATGCCTTTTTCTGACTAGATGATTTGTAGACCTAAGAAGAAATTTATTTCACTGAGCATGTACATCTCAAATTCACTTTGTATCTGATCAACAAATTTTTAACACATGCTTTCATTTCCACCAAAGATAATATCATCAACAAATACCTCAACAATCAAGATGTTTTCATGATCAATTTTGAAATAAAGATTACTATTAGCAGTGCCTTTGCTAAAGCCTAACTTTAGCAGATGCTTATCTAATCTTGCATACTAGGCTCTTGGGGCTTGTTTAAGTCCATACAGTGCTTTCTTAAATCTACAAACCTTATCTCCTTGATCAGACATCTGGAATCCTTCTGGTTGCTTAATGTAGACTTCTTCTTCCAACTCTCCATTCTGGAATGCTAACTTGACATTCATCTAGTAAACTTTAAAATCTTTGTAAGTAGTAAAGGCAATAAATAATCTGACTACTTCAATTCTTGCCACTTGAAAAAAAGTTTCTTCAAAATCAATTCCCTCTACCCGAGAATATCCTTTGCACACCAATCTTGCATTATTTCTCACAACTTCACCATCTTCATTCAATTTATTCCAGAAGACCCATTTAGTTCCAATTACATTTTTGTTTTTAGGTCTTGGAACAAGATCCCAAGTATGATTCTTTTCAATTTGCATTAATTCTTCTTCCATGGCTTTTACCCAACTTTCATCATTACAAGCTTCATCCACTGATTTTGGTTCAATCTTTGAAATCAGCCAATACTCCTCTTGTTCTTCAGTAATTCTTCTTCTAGTTTGAACACCTTTATTTTTATCTCATATGATTTGATTTTTAGAATGATTCAATCTTACATACCTGGGAATTTTGGGATTTTCTTCAACTTTTGATTCTTGAACTTGTTCCTCAACATCTGTGTTAACTTGTTGAGTTATTGGATTCTCTGGAGCAAACTGAACTTGCTCTCCTTCATTTTGTTCATCTGATTCATATCCACAAAACCTTGAAGGTCTTTCCTTTCTTTCATCAACCTTGACATTAGCACTTTCAACAATCTTTTTCAATCTCTTGTTAAAGCACCAGTATGCCTTGCACTGATTAGAATAACCCATAAATATTCCTTCATCACATCTTGCGTCAAACTTGCCTAGATCTTCATCTCTTTTGATATAGCATTTACTACCAAAAACTCTGAAATATTTTATAGAAGGAGCATTACCAAACCACAGTTCATATGGTGTTTTACCAAAATTACCTTAGATCTACACTTGGTTGAGTGTAGACAACAATACTTACAACCTCTCTCCGATAGACATGTGGAACATTTCCTTCCATCATCATGGTTCTAGAAGCCTCTTGAATAGTCTAGTTCTTCCTTTCCACAACTCCAATCTACTGAGTAGTCCTAGGAGTAGCAATTGCCTTCTTATTCCATGCTTTTCACAAAATGCATTAAACTCACCAGAGGTAAATTCTCCACCTCTATCAGATCTCAGACACTTTATCTTCACACCAATCTCATTCTCCACCCTAGCCTTAAACACTTTGAATTGTTCAAGAACCTCTGATTTATCTCTCAAGAAGTGACCCACATCATCCAGGAGTGATCATCAATCAGCAACATAAAGTATCTATCTCCTTGCAAACTCCTAACCCTGGTAGGACCACAGAAATTAGTGTGCACAAGTTCCAACAATCCTCTTGAAGATTGTTCTTTACTCTTGAATGTAGTTCTACTCTGTTTGCCCAACTGACATTCCTTACACATGCTATTAGTAGGTTTCACAAGCTTTGGAAGATCTCTCACAACTTGAGTAGCACTTATCTTGACAATGTTGTCAAAGGTTACATGACACATTCTCCTATGCCATAGCCAACTCTAATCAATCTGAGCAATCAAATAACTTTTACCAGTATCACATAAATGAAAGATGTTACCTCTAGTCTATGTACTAGATGCAATTTTAGTTCTATAGCTTTCCAAAATTATGCATTTTCCATCCTTGAATCGAAGATCATATCCCTTGTCAACCAACTGTCCAATACTGAGAAGATTATGCTTCAATCCTTATGCATACAAAACATCATTAGTGTTATTCTTACCATCAAGAGAGATGGATCCTCTGTCATGGATTCTACCAGTTGAATTATCTCCAAACTTCACAATTCTACCTTCATACTTTTCAATACTTACAAACTTACTCTTATCACCTGTCATATGATGAGAGCATCCACTGTCAGTTACCCATTCATCCTTTTCTTCAACCTAACTAGCCAAGGCTCTTACCACATTCACACAGGTAATAGATTCAATAGGCACTGGGTCTTCTTCTTTGATGGCAATGAACACCCATTAATTTCCTGAGGTACTTCCCTTATCAGATTCATCTTTAGTGACTCCTTGTTTAGCAACTTCTTGGATAGTAGCATTTCTTCTAAACCCTAGGTCTATTCGGGTTTGCTTTGAAACCCTCTCAAGACATCTTGAGGCAAAATGACTAATCTTATTGCAAGCAAAACATTTGAAAGGTAATTTTCCTTCATACTTACTGGATCCTCTTGGTAATCTTTCGGCAAATAGAGCTTCAATTTCTTCAAACTCTGATTCATCTTCTTCAAGATCCTTCCTTGCCTTCTCATATTTGGTTAATCTTCTTGAAGAGCTTTCACCTAGATCAAATATTTGCTTTCTACAAATACTAGCCTTAAATGCATATTCAGATTTAGGAAGAGAATCACCAAACTCACTCATTTCAAAAGCTGAGAGCTTGCCAACTAACTGATCTCTTGTAACAGTTGTCACAATCTTGATTTCCTAAATAGCAACAACTATATGCTTGTATGAAGCGAGGATCTGAGCACCTTGCCAACAATCTCTGATTCTTCCAGTTTTCCACCAGCACACTAGATACCACTCACAAGTTCATTCACCTTCTTCATGTAGGAAGTAATGTTTTCATCTTCACTCATCCTCAAATTTTCATATCTACCCTTCAGGCTCTGCAACTTAGCACATTTGACATGTTCATCACCTTCATTTAGAGTTTCCAACTTCTTCTAGATTTCATGAGTAGTTTTCAATTCTAGGACATTTGTCATTTTTGTATTAGTTAGGGCACTCAACAAATCTCAGCATCTTTGAGTTCATCTAGAGTTGAAGGACCTTTCTCCGGGGGTTCATACTTATCCTTTGTTATCAACCAATAGGCAACACCCATGCAATGCAAATGGTACTCTATGCTACTCTTCCAAAGAAAGTAATTTGTTCCATCAAATCTCAGACTGTCCTTCTTGTAAGTCAACATCCTAGATCTCCTCAAGTAGTCAAGCTTCTTTTAGAGGATCCAACTTTGATACCAATTGTTGAAAATGAAAGGAAGCTAGGTGTGCAGAAATCACTTCCTACACTAATCTAATGAGGAGAGATGTATGCAAATTCAATTTAATTCTTACAACTACAACAACATAGAACATCTAACAGAGATATTGCAGCAATACACATACACACAGAAAGTAGACAGAAGAGAGAGAGACAAGATATACATGGGGAAAACCCTTACAGGTGAAAAACCTCACACTCCAAAACACAACTCAAATGTATTATAGTAAACAATAATAGATTACAATGCAATTTCAGAGCCAATGCTCTTTCATAAGTCTTCGAATGTCTAATCTAGAGATATTCTGACAGTATAACAATATTTGTACCAAAGTTATCTATCTCCCATCCAAGCACTTGTTTATATAGAGTTTACAAGGCAAAAATGGAACCTTCTAGAGATGGGCGTCCATCTTGGACTCATGCCCCAAATCCCACGCCTAAGGACACTTGTCCAACATCCCATCTCAAAGTGGGTTCCTGGTCTCAAGATAGGTTACGACAGATGCTCTTACACACCTTAAAGCTATCATAGAATTCGTCATACACTGACTAAAAATACCATATTCCTCTTACATGTCATAACTGCCCTTGAACGCCCAAAGATGCGTTGCCCCCAAACCCTCGTTAATTATTCAAGGGGGAAATCGTGGTTGCCAAAGTCACCAAAATTTACCCTGCTGCATATACACAAGGTGCTGACTATGCCAACTCAACATGGGATAAATAAATACAATATTATGAATTTGCAAAGGTTGAGACACCTTAATTCCCAATAGAAAATAGGGTAGACAACTGAGAGGGGAGGGTGAATCAGTTGTCACCAAAACTTTATCCTTTGCTATAATTAAACTTCTTTACCGCATAATAATAAATGAATGATGTAACCATGAAAGCATGAATCAACAACACATGAGCAGAAACAAAATCAACAGAAATAACACTAGGATTTTTATGTGGAAACCCGGTTAAGGGAAAAACCACGGTGGGGGTTAATCCACAAGATTTATTCTCTATTAAAAGAATAGAAAATAGGGAAGGCACATGCCTTTAGGGTGCATTGCCCAGAGCTCACTACTCCAAGAGGCTCACTGCCTACATGATTATTTATAAGTTTATCACAGAAAGATTGAACTGGAAAACAACATCTTCTTCATGCAAGGTTTAGTTCCATTGAAGTGCACTATACTTCTGCTATGCCCCCAAACACTTCTTTTCTATCTCCTCATACTTTATTGCTCTTCCTCTTGTACTCTTCTTCTTCTCTGCTTTGACTTTACTCCTTTTTTAGGATCTTGTCATTTTTGCACAAGGATACTTTTCTAGAACTCAACCACACATATTTTTATGATTCATCAACCTTGGAATAAACATCAAGGTCAGCACTGCGAATCACTATACTATCAGTCAAACATAGATGGGACCCAAATCTTCCTTGAACAATACTCCATACTTCATAGAACCTCTCTTAGATCATCTGCAACATGCACAAAGCATCCAGTCAGCCAAGACTGGAAAGAACAACACCCAAGGACAAATCCTCAACCATGAGTTCATTCCTCAATGTGGACCACCAACACAGTAGGCACATGATTTAGAGACTACCACAAGCACAATGAAATCAACAGGAACAAATACACCACCTCAGATCACCAAAAACACTTGCACTTTCATCCGGAACCTCAAGAACAGTAACTTCCATGACTGTCATACTAGAAATATTGCTTGCGGACCTCCAAACCATGAACCACTTGAGTTGAGGATACACATTAACATCCCAAGCACACCTCTAGATCCATAGATCATAACATTCCAATGCAGATCAATCTAGACCATATTTTTTTCACTCTATCTCCTTTGAATAGCTGCAAAACCTGATTCTACTCAGATGGCCATAAATTCATTAATCTTTCATGTGGACCTCTCAAATCATAACTGGAGCACCTTCAGACAATCATCTACAACACCCTTTCATCTGCAGACTCCGATCTTCTTCTCACTGGGAATGCAAAGCAATCTTCTTCACTGAACTGCATTGTCTTCACTGTTTCTTATAGAGAGGCTAATTTTCTCAATATCCTCAACATATAGGTCTTCTAAATAGGTACAATTGACACCAATGGCAACAAGGATATGTTGACATCAATGACAACACTAATTAGGCACATATTTGCAATGAAGTGAATTTTCTTTGGGAAAGAGATACAATATTTGGGACATATAATATCCGCTGAAGCAATTTCACTAGATCCTACAAAGATCAAAGTTATACTAGAGTTAAAATTGCATAGATAATAACTTAAAAAGAGAGAGGGAGAGGGAGGGGTGGGCACGAAGTGCTATAATCTAGTTAAGATAATTAACAAAATGAAGTTGAAAATAAGAAAAAGAAAATAAGAATAAATAAATGTACCTATATATCACTATATGAAGACAAATGTGAGCATAAATACAAAGAAAAGAGTAGATAAGGCCAAGAGGGGTCAAAAAGGAAACAAAGGAAGCAAAGGGTCAAAAATATAGATAAGAGAGTATTTAAAATACATGCAAATAACTATATAAATACAAGCATTATATATATATATATATATATATAATGCTTGACTAGTAGAACCACTCTGTGTGATGTATCATGTTGTCTTCTAACAAACCTTTGCAATACAGCTACTCCGTGCACTTTGGATTGTTTTGTATCTCACCTTGTTGTTACACTCTGTTCTAAGATACCTACAGTATAAGCCCAATGGCTATACTCATATCCGAACCTGTAAATGTAGCCTTGGTTTCTTGGATGTGATCTAATACATGCATAGCTTTCATGATTTGATGTGGTTATTATCTTAGAATAAGATGTTCTAACGTTAGATCTCTTATTGATTATCTCAGCATATCTTATCAATGTGTTTGTAGGAAGATTCCGCGATCATGGCACATGTCACCTTTGGGGGCATGGGATTTGTGAGAGTTCTTGTTCCCTTGCATATTTTCACTCTACTTTAATGTTCCTGATATCAATCAATGACATCAACCACCTTAAAATGGGGGCATATGTAGTGGTATATGTCTAATTATTTTACACTTACAAAGTGTATTTGTGTACATTGATCTATTGTGTATACCTCCTTTTCACTGTAAGGCATCTTCGTGATGCGGGTGGGGTTGTATACTTTGAGCATATGCTTCCTTTTCACTATAAGGCATCTCCATGACATGGGTGGGGTTGCATTTTGAAAGCCCTTCTACAAAAGGCAAGATTGTGTATCTCTTGAGCTAGTGCACATCCTTTTATACAAAGTCCTCTACGAAGGTGAGTTGGATCTTTAGTCATCTTCCCTTAAGCATGTCTTTGGTGGTTGTGGTAGTGTAGCTCAACTGTCAGGTGTGTTTGGCATGTTTAAGATGGTGGGACTTAGAAATAATCTCCTTCCATCACTCATGTTTTCCACATATAAGACGTATAGTGTGTCTATGGCATGCTATGCAACGCTCATCTATTTCATGTGTTTTCCTTGCATGTTTGCTATGTTTTCCCACTCCACATTTGGGTGTTTTTCTTGGCATGTTTTCCCTTGAGTGTGGTCTAAAGGCACATGGCAGTGAGCCCCCTCCACATTCAGGTCTTTGTTTGCATGTTTTTGGTGGTCTAAAGGCACATGGTGATGAGCCCCCTCCACCCTTTAGTTAGGATTTTATTTTATATATGAAATGTTATATCAATGTATTCATCATGTATTGCCTGGTTGCTCTAATGTCTTCATCGTGTATTATGTGCTTCCACTATATTCTCTATGTTTTGTGTGCTTCTCGCTGTCTTCATTCTATCTTGCATATCTTCAATGTGTTTTCTAGTGCTTACATGAGATTGGGGACTAGAAATAGTCCTCCAATCTTTGTGTATGCCTTAGCTTCTTGTGCCTGACATGTTTGATGTGTTTTTTACCATACTTTAATGCATATATGGATTGTAATATCATACATACATTAAAGTGGGGGCTAAATGTTAGGTCATAAAAAGTTTCCCTAAGACTTTTAACTTCCTAGTTTAGTCCATAGGTCCCATTAATTTCATTATGCATGTTTAAAACCTATCTCAGAGAAATTTCCCCCGAAACCCATGTCAAATGGGGCTTAAGGGTCCACATTTAATGTTAATCATGACCCAAATCATGCCTTGGAACTTGGGCACCTACACCCTAGTCTAGGTTGATTTGTCGGGACCCAAATTTGAGTTTATCAATATATGACCTTTAACAAAGTTTCCCTTATTGAATATCTAGACTATTGAGAAGGGTCATAAATATTGAGGTAACAATAGTATAAACTAACTATTAATTCACAAATTGATGTGCATAGCACCAAAATGCCTACCAGTTGGATCTTAAATGTCTCATACATCCATAACATTATCCTCAAATTTGTGTAACAAACCATTCATCTGCGGTGAAATGCAGAGTGTCTCAATATGTCACTATTATTGTCAATACACTATCAATATAGAGTGTGATACTCTATCAACTCTAAATTTCCTTTCAGAGGGTCTCAAGACCTGAAACTTTGTAATTACACTTCTTTAATATACATAAACTTTACATTACAAGCGCACAACAAAATTCTTCATTGTGGAAAACTGCAAACTAAAATACAATGACTCTGCCATAGGTTCTATACTATGAATTCCTTAGGAAAATCTTCAATAGGTTGTGTTTGACTGCAGGACACCAAAATAGAAAGACAACATGTTTAGACATATTTTCCTTCATTTAGAATTTAGTGGACTCTCTGAAACCACACTTAGATGTATTTCCTTTCATATCAAACTCATCTACTGACAATACTGTCAACTATATCCATTTTCTTTTTTGTCTCATCCCAAACCAACTACAATTTATCTTTACTCATTCTTTCCACTCTCTAGACCAACACAACTATCTCTTTATGTTGGGTTAATACTTTCGGGACCACTATGCCTTTACCCTTTGTTGTCACTATCTTTATCCTATGTTGCTATTCTCTAGACCACTGTATCTTTACCCTTTGTTGCCATCAATGACAACACTACTTATAGTTATACTCATTAGTCTTTTCATTATCCTGCATATGTTGCTAATAATCTCCTCCTTTGTCATTGATGGCAACTGTTGTCATGTGGAATTGCACCCTATTTGAAGCTTGTTCAAACACCTCAATGACAGAATGGGACTGATCTTAAGGTGCGGGACCTTGCAAATGAGATCAGACCTCTAGAGAAGGTTGGTTCCTCTTTTTGAGCTTAGGGATTAGAGAATTGAACTAAATCTAGTGCTAATGCTTGCAGGGGAAAAGGGTAAGGATTGTTGAATTAAAAAGAGGTGATGCACCAAATTAGGAATATTTAGTTACAACTGACTCAACATAGTAATAATCTCAAAACTGAAAAGGACTCACATAGATTTATATTAACTCTAACAGAGGTCAAAACAGGATAATGAAGAAATGAAAGGGATAGTTTTGCCTATAATACACATCTCACATTAATCAAAAGGTAGACATAGTGCAAGAATCATAAGAGAGACAAAAATATCTCTTTGTATTTATTATAGAGGCCAAATAGTCATTACAAAAGATGGAGAATGATTCAGAAGAATTAGACATAGAATAGTCAATTACACTCATAGTTGAACTATTAATTGGAGACATCAGAGGCTTAGCAAAAGAGTAGAGTCCATCAGATCCAATTGGTTCTTGTAATTACACTATAGAGGCCTAGTTACAAGGATTCTCCAACTTGCAATAGCCCAAAAGAATAGATAACATAAATACATTACATTCGGATGCATTTATAACATTTCATTTTACTTCTACTACAGTGGATGCTAGAACTAGTCAATTGACCCAAGATAGGCCCATGTTTCATTAAATTTCTGACTTTGAAGATCTGCTGAGAAACTTGCAAATTGGGATAAGACCATGCCTCTAACAATCCTACAGGCTTGCAAAATAGATTGCTTGCATGAATGGATGGTAAGAATATTAAATAGGGAAGTCATGGAGTCCTATTTTGTCCCTAAAAATCTATTTTGTAACTGTATTTGTACTCCAACATTGAAGAATTTTCATGTTCCAATCACCCTCATTTAGTCCTAGCCTCTAGAAATTTAATACTGGTACCTCTCCCTAAAAGAATGATGTGATTTAGGGAGAGGCAAGATTTTACAACACTTCAATGTGTTGTACTCTTTTTAGTGTATGGTTCCTCTGAATTACCATGGTGACTCCTTCAGAACCATCGGGCTTCATTTTCATGATTTTCTTCTATTCCACCTTCACAGACTGCTCTAGCTTTATTGACGAATTGTCACTTTCTTGAACCTCTCTTTTAGTCTTGCTTTTCATGTTTATTGACAAAAGTTCCTCCTGGTGAACCTCTCTTTTCTATCGACAAACTCTTGTTTTGTTGAACCCCTTTTTCTTTGACTTTTTTCATATCAGCAAAAGTGGTCATATCTGAACTATCCCCTTATTGTTGGCAAAAGTGGTTCTTGCCTAATTGTTTGCCTTTGCTTTTGTTTTTCGTTCTTGAATTAGGGCATGCCTTTGACTTTTATGACCTTCACCTTATTGGTGAATTTTTTCTGCCACGAACTTGCCTACCATTTTGCCTTATCAGAAAAATGTTCATTTCTAGAACCTTTATGCCTTTCTGTCCTATTTTTTCTTCTTTATTGTCTTATCGGCAAACTTGAAGCACTATGAACTTTTGAAAAATTCCATTTTTTACCGATTCGCCAATAAGGTGTCCTTCTTTCTTTTCCTTAGCTGATTTTATGTTCTCAATTTTTCCTTATCAGTAAAATCATCAAATCCTAAACCTTATTTTGTCGAACCACTTCCTTCAATGATGTCTTCACTCAATTTTTTGCCTTATTGGAAAAATTGCCTATCGACGAGCCTTCACACATCTGAACTAATTCATTAGTTTGCTCCCCCACCGATTTCCTGACAAATGGAAACATTTCCTTCCATGCCTTAGTCAATTTTGAGAAAACCTATTTCTCCTTGTCAACAAAATCTCCAAATCTCAAACCAACCCTCCTTTATTGGCAAAATGTCACTTTTCTAACCACTCTCTTTGCTGATGTATTGCTCTCATTTTGCCTTATCAGAAAATGCCATGTTGGCAAACCTAAAGAACACTGAACCATTCTAAAGTTTGGCTTTTTACCGGTTTGGTGATAGAGCCTTCTTCTCCTTCCTTTACTTAGCAAATTTTTGTGTTTCCTTCCTTTGCCTTCTCTTTATAAAGAAATCGCCTAGTCGTTGAACTCGAGAAATTTTAATTTTTTTTGTAAAGTTCGTGACTGCAGAAAATCACCAATAAAGGCATCATTTTCTTATTCATGCCTTAGACAAAATTTGATGAAGCTCGCCCTAGTTGCCTTGTCGGTGAATCGCTGAGTTAGCGAACCTGTGGAAAAGTGAACTCCTAAAAAGTTCATAAAATATGAAATTTGCTGACCAAAGGGAGAAAACACCCCTTCATGACTTAGTCAATTTTGTGCTTTTTTTGCAAGTTTAGGAACCTGAACTTTTGTTGATAAAGGTCAAAAGTAGATAAAAAACTAAGACATGCCTATATTTTTCTAGGTTTTCTTAGAGGATTCTCCACATGAAATTTTGGGAATTTTTGCAAGGGAATTCCCTGGACTTGAAGGGTTTTAAGTTTTTTCTCCTTTTATTTAGGCTCTCTCTAATCGAATCTTTCTGATAGAAGGAGGGATTTTGGAATATTTAGGCTAGGCAAAATATGACAAAATTTTGGTGACTTTCTAGGGGTTTTTTCCTCCTAAACACAGGGGTCCAGCTGCCTTATATAGTCCATTGGGCCTAGAGTCAAAAGAAAATAGCCTCATGACCAACACAAACTAAAAATGCCTCCCAAAAAGAAGAAAACACAAAACAAGGCAAGACAATCTCCTAATGAGAAGGCTACCTATGCAAAAGCACTTGGAAGGAGGGAAACCTAAAATAGAAAGCAAATCTAATCTAAACTAAATAACTAGAAATGACATTAAACAAAGCCAGTAACTAGATTTTCAAAATAACTATCGTTTCTCAATAATTTATAGTGTTTTTCATGCTTGTGGCTAGCTAAAAGGAGGTGGGGAAGGGTGGGCATACAACAAATTGATAAAACACTTCCCCAATAATGGGAACACATACACTTACCCACTTAGACTAATTGAAGATGTAGCTGCCTAGAAGTGGATAAGTGGGACAACCCCACTTATTTGGATGCTCAAATTCATGCTCAAGAGTGAGCATGACAAGTGGTTATTCTTCATGGTCTATATCCAGCTAGGCTAGATGCCTTATAGGGCATCCTCTTGAAATGACCTGCAAATCAATAGAGTTGATCTCATGCCCTTGCTCCAATTCTTTCTCTCTTTCCTAGTCTGAATGCTCTAGTTCCTGTGGCTTGATTAGAAATATGGTTGGAGATCTGGTTGGCTCCATCCTATGAACAAGATGCTCATGATTTTCTGAATTAGGCTCAAGAAATGAGCTCTACACATGATCGATGGAGAAATCTCCTTCATCAAGGAGCTAATATCCTTGCTGGATAATGAAGAACAAATATTTAATTTGTTCTTGCCCATGCTTGATCTCCACATCATTATCTTCAATAAAATTTGGGAGCTCTACAAATAGACCTACATCAACAACCTCTACACTTTTCAACATAGAGTAGCATGTTTGCTCCTTGTCATGAGATGGAACCTCACTGTCATGTTGGGCCTCAACCCGCAACAATTTGTCATCATTTTCATTGCTCTCTTGGTACTCTAGGACTACTATTAATATTGGCATCTGCATGCCTTCTTTATCTTTAATGTAGCTAGGTAGTTCATGAAACATGGAAGCATCATCCACTTGCCAATTCAAAAACACACATTCATCCTGCATCCTTTGTCTTTGTCTGACCATAGCCTACTAATTAGGTCCAATCCATTGGCTTGGAACTACTGTTGGATTTTGGGCCATTAAAACTTGGTTAAATTCTTCATTTTAGCATGTGCTTTGGACATGGGACTAGTTGCAAGGATGGTGTGACTCATAGCCTTGAGCCAAGATGTTTTGAATTGGAACACGCAAGCCTAATGTACTTGTAGTAGCCAAGTTTTTGGAGTTCAAGGGCCTAGCATGGATTGGCTGATCTTGTCTTTGATTGTTTCCTTAACAAAATTACCCGCTAGGCTAATAGGGCTTTAGGAGCTTGGTATGGCACATCGGCTACAGGAATTGGTGCCATAATTGGCTGAATAATAGGGACCTTTGGAAAAAAAAGGTATTACAGCTCTTGGAATGATCTCTCTAGCTAGAATTAGAGAGTTTTATGCCCTAATAGCTACCTCGTAGGCATCAGGTAACACATCCCCTCCTAGAGACTGGATCATGACAATGATATTACCAATTAGGGATCTCAAATAATATAAGAAGGCAACATTAGGGGAAGGTCTCACCAATGGTGGAATTCTGTACCAAGTTTTCTAAAATCTAAAATTAAAATCCACCATGAATTCATAGGGTACCCTTTTAATAGTGGCCATCTACTCTATCAAGGACAAATGATCACTACTATCTTCAAAATGTTGACAAAGCCTTGTTCCTAACCCATCCTAGTCATGAATTGAACTTGTTGGTAACCCCCTATACCACTGGAGAGCCTTTCCTTTAAAGGAAGAAGTGAGGAGCCTTACTGCCACATTGTCTTGGGTAACATTATGAATAGAGCATACACTGGCAAGGAGATAACCCTCAAAGTTGGAATAGGGATTTCATCATAATGTGCAAGATTGAGAGGGCTTCCACCATTATAGACCACAAAGTGTTTGTTTCTTGGTAGGGCCATGACGGTGGTGTGAATGTTATGATGGGCATATAGGAGCCTATTCTTGATGGGGAAAAATACCATGACTTCCATAATAGCTTGACATACTAGAGAATTGAAAAGTAGAGATGTATCAAAATATTATTTGAAAATAAGGGTAACATGTCTTCATTTGGAGACTAGAAACATACCAAAAGAGAGTCGCCAGGTGATTTGGGATGCTTCTAAAAGTTGGAAAAGACTAGAAGTATCACCAAACTTCAATCTTTGATGAGTCTTTAAGTGCTCAGACTAGCTGTACCAATAGATTTGTTTAGCAGAGTCACCATGGTGGTTGTTGAATGCTTTCATAGCTATACATCAACTAAGATCAACACCAAATAGTCTTAATTCAGCTCTTACTCAGAGTAGAGAGTCACACTGAGTGTGATAGAAACTATTGTCATGTGAAATTGCACATTATTTGAAGCTGGTTTAGACACCTCAATTACACAAGAAGACTGATCTCAAGGTGTGGGGCCTTGCAAATGAGATCAGACCTCTAGAGAAGGTTGGTTCCTCCTCTTGAGCTTAAGGCTCAAAGAATTGAACTAAATCTAGTGCTAATGCTTGTAGGGGAAAAGGGTAAGAAGGATTAATAAATTAAAAAGAGGTGATGCACCATATTAGGAATGTTCAACTGCAACTAACTCAACATAGTAATAATCTCAAAACTAAAAAGTACTCACACAGACTCATATTAACTCTAACAGAGGTTTGAACAAAATAATGGAGAAATGAAAGCGACCATTTTTCCTAGAATACACAACTCACATTAATCAAAAGGTAGACACAGTGTAAGAATCATGAGAGAGGTAGAAATATTAGTTTGTATTGATTATAGAGGCCAAATAGTCATTACAAAAGGAGAATGATGTAGAAGAAATAGACACAGAATAGTCAATTACACTCATAGTTGAATTATCAATTGGAGACATCAGAGGCTCAACATAAGAGCACAGTCCATCAAATCCAATTGGTTCTTGTAATTGCACTACAGAGGCTTGGTTACAAGAATTCCCCAACCTACAATAGCCTAGAAGAACAGCTAACAGAAATACATTGCATTTGGATGTATTTATAACATCTCATTTTACTTCTGCTACAGTGGGCACTGGAACTAGTCAATTGACCCAGGACAGGCCTACATTTAATTAAATTTTTTATTCTAAAGATCTACTAAAAGACCTATGAATTGGGACAAGGCCATGCCTTTGACAAGCCTATGGGCCTGCAAGATAGATCACTTGCATTAATGGATGGTAGGTATATTGAGGAGGGAAGGCCTAGAGTCATCTTTTGTCCCTAAAAATCTACTTTCTAATTGTATTTGTACTCCAGCATTGAAGAGTTTTCCTATTCCAACCACACTCATTTGGCCCTGGCCTGCAGAAACTTAATAGTGGTACCTCTCCATTAAAGAATGGCGTGATTTAGGGAGAGGTAAGCTTTTACAACACTGCAATGTGTTGTACTCTTTTTACTCTATGGTGGCTCTAAATTACCATGGCGACTCCTTCAGAACCATCGGGCTTCATTTTCATGATTTTCTTCTATTCTACCTTCATAGACTATGTTGGCTTTATCAACGAATTGCCACTTTCTTGAACCTTGCTTTTGGTCTTGCTTTTCACCCTTATCAGTAAAAGTTCCTCCTAGCAAAGCTCTCTTTTCTATTGGCAAATTCTTGTTTTGTTGAACTCCTTTTTCCTTCACTTTCACCATATCGGTAAAAGTGGCCAAATCCAAACTATCCCCTTATTATCAGGAAATGTGGCTCCTACTGAACTATTTTACTTTGCTTTCTTCTTTATCAACTTTTCACCCTATTGGTGAACTATAAGGAAACTAAACTTTTTCTTTGATCTCAACTTTTTTGATCTGCAAACTTCATCTTTCCTTAGCCAATTCCTGCTTTATCGGCAAATCTTTCCATTCTCGAATTGGGGCTTGCCTTTGACTTTTCTGACCTTTGCCTTATCAACAAATTTCTACTTCTATGAACTTGGCTGCCTTTTTGCCTTATCAACAAAATTTTCATTTCTAGAACCTTTATGCCTTTCTGCCTTGTTTTCTCTTCACTATCGGCTTATCGGCAAACTTGAAGCACTATGAACTTTTGAAAATTCCATTTTTTACCAATTCACCAATAAGGTGTCCTTCTTTCTTTTCCTTAGCTGATTTAATGTTCTCAATTTTGCCTTATCGGTAAAATCATCAAATCCCGAACCATTTCCTTCTTGTCGGTAAAACCTTGATTTGCCAAACTGCTTCCTTCGCTGATGTCTTCACTCTATTTTTCTCCTTATCGGAAAACCTTCACACATCCAAACTAATTCATTAGTTCAGGCCCCTACTGATTTCCCGAGAAAGGGAAACTTTCCTTCCATGCCTTTATCAATTTTGAGAAAACATATTTCACCTTGTCAAAAAAATCTCTGAATCTCGAACCAACCCTCCTTTATCAGCAAAATGTCACTTTTTTACCACTCTCTTTCCTGATGCATTACTCTCATTTTTCCTTACTAGAAAAATGGCCTTTCGGTGAGCCTGAAGAACATTGAACGATTCTTAAGTTTGACTTTTTACTGATTTACCGATAGAGCATTCTTCTCCTTCCTTTACTTAGCCAATTTTTGTGCTTCCTTCCTTTTCCTTCCCTTTATCAAGAAATCACCCAATCAGTAAAATTGAGAAATCTTAAACTTTTTGTAAAGTTCGTTACTAGGGAAAATCACCGATAAAGGAATCCTTTTCTTATTCATGCCTTGGACAAATTATGATGAAGCCCACCCTGCTTGCCTTGTCAGTGAATCGCTGAGTTGGAAAACATGTGAAAAAGAGAATTCTTGAAGAGTTCATAATGTATGAAATGTGCTAACCAAAGGGAGAAAACACCCCTTCATGCCTTAGTCAAATTTGTGGTTTTTCTACAAGTTCAAGAACCTGAACGTTTGCCGATAAAGGCCAAAAGTAGATAAAAAACTAAGGTAAAGCCCTAGATTTTTCTAGCTTTTCTAAGAGGATTCTCCACATTAAATTTTGGGGATTTTTGTAAGGGAATTCACTAGACTTGAAGGGTTTTAGGTTTTTTCTCCTTCTATTTAGGCTCTCTCTAATCGGATCTTTGTAATAGAAGGAGGGATTTTGGAATATTTTAGGTTGGGCAAAATATGACAACATTTTGGTGACTTTCTAGGGGTGTTTTCCTACTAAACATAGGGATCCAATCCCCTTATATAGTCCGTTGGGTACAGAGTCAAAAGAAAATAGATTCATGACCAACACAAACTTAAAATTCCTCCCAAAAACAAGAAAACACACAAGGCAAGACAATCTCCTAATAAGAAGGTTGCTTGTGCAAAAGCACTTGGAGGAAGGGAAAGCTAAAATAGAAAGCAAATCTACTCTAAACTAACCAACCAGAAATGACATTAAGCAAAGCCATTAACTAGTTTTTCAAAACAACTACCCTTTCTCAACAATTTAAAATGTTTTTCATGCCTATGGGCAGCTAAAACGAGGTGGGAAAGGAGTGGGCATACAAAAAATTGATAAAACACTTGCCCAAGAATGGGAACAAATACACTTACCCACTTGGACTCATTGAAGATGTAGCTTCTTGGAAGTGGATAAGTGGGATGACCCCACTTATTTGGATGCTCAACTTCATGCTCAGGAGTGAGCATGACAAGTGGTGACTCTTCATGGTCTTTATCTAGCTGGACTAGATGCCTTATAGGGCATCCCCTTGAAATGACCTACAAATCAACAAAGTTGATCTCATGCCTTGCTCTAATTCTTTCTCTTCTTGCTAGTCTGAATGCTCTGGTTCCTATGGCTTGACTAGAAATATGGTTGGTGATATGGCTACCTCTATCCTATGAATAAAATGCTCATGATTTTCTGAATTAGGCTCAAGAAATGAGCCTTGCACATGCTCGATGGAGAAATCTCCTTCATTAAGTAGCTGATATCCCTATTGGATAATCAAGAACAAATCTTTAATTTGTTCTTGCCCATGCTCAATCTTCACATCATTATCTTCAACAAAATCTAGGAGCTCCACAAATAGACCTGCATCAATAACCTCTGCACTTTTCAGCATAGATCAACATGTTTGCTCCTTGTCATGAGCTCAAACCTCATTGTCATGTTGGGCCTCATACTAGAACAATTTGTCATCATTTCCATTGCTCTCTTACTGCTCTAGGACTATTGTTAATATATGCATCTACATGCCTTCTTCATCTTCAATGTAGATGACCAGTTCATGCAACAAGGTGGCATCATGCACTTGCCAATTCAAAAACACACATTTACCCTACATCCTTGTTCTTTGTCCCACCATAGCCTGCTAATTAGGTCCAATCCGTTGCCTTAGAACTATTGATATATTCTGGGCCATTAAAACTTGGTTAAATTCTTCATTTTAGCATGTGCTTTGGACATGGGACTAGCTGCATGGATGGTGCCACTCATAGCCTTGAGCTGAGATATTTTGAATTGGAACAAGCATGCCTGATGTAATTGTAGCAACAAAGTTTTTGGAGTTTAGGGGCCTAGCATGGCTTAGCTGATCTTGTCTCTAATTGTTCCCCTGATAAAGTTGCCCACTATGCTAATAAGACTGATTGGGAGGTTGGTATGGCATATCAGCTATAGGAATTGGTGTCATAATTGGATGAATAATAGTGGCCTATGGAAAAAAAGGCATTGGATGTTTGAGAGTGATCTTTCTAGCTAGAATTAGACAGTTTTCTACCCTAATAGATACCTCATAGGCATCAGGTAACACATCCCCTCCTAAAGACTGGATCATGATAGTGATATCACCATTTAGTGATCTCAAATAATATAAGAAGGAAACATTAGGGGAAGATCTCACCAATGGTGGAATTCTGTACCAAGTTTTTTGAAATCTGAAATTAAAATCCACCATGAATTCATAAGGAGCCCTTTTAATAGTGGCAAGATGCTCTATCAAGGACAAATGATCAATGCTATCTTCAAATCATTGACAAAGCCATATTCCTAACTCATCCCAGTCATGAATTGAACTTGCAGGTAACCCCTATACCAATTGAGAGTCTTTTCTTTCAAGGAAGAAATGAGGAGCCTTACTACCACATTGTCTTGGGTAACATTGTGAACAGAGCATGCACTGGCAATGTCCTGGATGTGTTCAGCTGGTGTGGTGGAGTTTTCACCAGTGAAAAAGGGGATAACCCTCAAAGTTGGAACAAGGATTTCATCATAATGTGCAAGGTTGAGAGGGCCTTCACCATTAAAGGCCACAAAGGGTTTGTTTCTTGGTAGGGCCATGACAATGGTGTGAATATTATGATGGGTGTATGGAAGCCTATTCTTGATGGGGAAAAAAGACCATGACTTCCATAATAGCTTGACATACTAGAGCATTGAAAAGCAGAGATGTATCAAAATATTGTTTGAAAATAAGGGTATCAATCTACTTTTGGAGAGTGGAAACATACCAGAAGAGAGTCACTAGGTGATTTGGGATGCTTCTAAAAGTTGGAAAAGACTAGAAGTATCACCGAACTTCAATCTTTGATGAACCTTTAAGCGATTGAACTAGCTACACTAGTATATTTGTGTAGCAAAGTCGCCATGGTGCTTGCCGAATGCTTTCACAAATGCACGTGAAGTAAGATCAACATGAAATATTCTTAGTTTAGCTCTTACTCATTGCAGAGAGTCCCACTGGGTGTGCCATAAATTGTTGTCATGTGAAATTTCACCCTACTTGAAGCTGGTTAAAACACCTCAATGACACAATGGGACTGATCTCAAGGTGTGGGACCTTGCAAATGATATCAGACCTCTGGAGAAGGTTGGTTCCTCTTTTTGAGCTTAAGGCTCTGAGAATTGAACTAAATCTAGTACTAATTCTTGTAGTGGAAAAGGGCAAGAAGGATTACTCAATTAAAAAGAGGTGATGTGCCAAATTAGGAAAGTTCAGTTGTAATTGACTCAACACAGTAATAATCTCAAAACTGAAAAAGAATCACACAGACTCATATTAACTCTAACAGAGGTTAGAATAGAATAATGGAGAAATGAAAGGGACCATTTTGCCCATAATACACAGCTCACATTAAACAAAAGGTAGACATAGTGCAAGAATCATGAGAGAGTAAAAAATATTAGTTTGTATTGATTATAAAGGCCAAATAGTCATTACAAAAGAAGGAGAATAATGTAGAATAAATAGACACAGAATAGTCAATTACACTCATAGTTGAACTATCAATTGGAGACATGAGAGGCTCAATAGAAGAGCACAATCCATCAGATCTAATTGGTTTTTGTAATTGCAATACAGAGGCATGGTTACAAGAATTCTCCAACATGCAATAGCATAGAAGAACAACTAAAAGAAATACATTGCATTCAAATGTATTTATAACATTTCATTTTCCTTCTACTACAATGGACACTGGAACTGGTCAATCGACCTAGGAGAGGTCCATGTTTCATTAAATTTTTGACCCTAAAGATTTGCTGAAAAACCTATGAATTGGGACAAGGCCATCCCTCTAACAAGCCCGCAGGCCTGCAAAATAGATCACTTGTATGAATGTATGGCAGGAATATGAAAGAGGGAAGGCTTGGAGTCTTGTTTTGTCTCTAAAAATCTAATTTGTAACTGCATTTATACTCCAGCATTGAAGAGTTTTCCTATTCCAACAACCCTCATTTGGCCTTGGCCTGCAGAAATTTAATACTAGTAGCTCTCACTAAAAGTAATGTGGGATTTAGGGAGAGGCAAGCTTTTACAACACTTTAATGTGTTGTACTCTTTTTACTCTATGTCATGTCTAAATTACCATGGTGACTCCTTCAGAACCATTGAGCTTCATTTTCATGATTTTCTTTTATTCTGCCTTCACATACTACTTTGGCTTTATTGGTGAATTGCCACTTTCTTGAACCTCTATTTTGGTCTTGCTTTTCATCCTTATCAGTAAAAGTTCCTCTTGGTAAACCTCTCTTTTCTATTAGTAAACTCTTGTTTTGTTGAACCCCTTTTTCTTTCAATTTTACCATATCGACAAAAGTGGCCAAATCTGAACTATCCTCTTATTGTTGGCAAAAGTGGCTCCTACCAAACAATTTTCCTTTACTTTCTTCTTTATCAGCTTTTCCCCCTGTCAGCAAACTATAAGGAAATTGAACTTTTGCTTTGTTCTCAACTTTGTCGATTTGCTGACTTCATCTTTCCTTAGCCAATTTCTGCTTTACTGGCGAATCTTTCCATTCTCGAATTGGGGCCTGCCTTTGACTTTTCTGACCTTCACCTTATCGGCGAACTTCTACTTCCATGAACTTGGATGCCTTTTTGCCTTATTGGCAAAATGCTCATTTCCTTAACCTTTATGCCTTTCTACCTTGTTTTCTCTTCTTAATCAGTTTATCAACAAACTTTGAAGCACTACGAACTTGTTTTCTCTTCTTTTCCTTAGCCGATTTTATGTTCACAATTTTTCCTTACCAACAAAATCATCAAATCCTAAACCACTTCCTTCTTGTTGGCAAAACCTTATTTTGTCGAACTGCTTCCTTTGTTGATGTCTTCACTCTGTAATGGATGATAGGAGGGTAGAGGGGTTTATTGGTAGTTTGATTAGGTCCTCCTTTCACTCAATACATTAAAGGACATTTAACCAAGTTGAATCACAACTTCTACAAGAGGACTCAACTATAAGGTTTACCTTTGTGCTTGGAATGATAAGGAAATTTGGAATTTGTTGATTAAATTTTTAAACCCTAGCTCAATTAAGCCTAAAGCCCTAATTATGCAAAATCATAAGAAAATGGATGAAACATGACAATTGCTTACATAAAAAGATACTAAATATAGATCAGATACATACCAGATTTTGGATTTCAGAATGTGGAAACTTTGGGGTTGAAAGAATGGACGTCCAAGCCCAAGGTACTACTTTTTCTAAGGGCTCCGGGATGAAATCTTCTACAGGATGCAACCTACTCCAATATTTTTGGCACAACAAACCTAGAGGTAAAAAGAGTGGCCACCCTTGACCTTTTATTAATATTTTCTTGCTTTTTCTTCAGATATGGATTCCTTTTTCTCTACAATGATCCTCTGTAACTCCTCTCTAAAAGATCCGATACCTGTCACCTGCAATCACAAGAGGGGTTGGGGGTAGTGGTGTTTAGGAGCCTGCCTCAATCAATCCTTAAAATGGCATTCAAGCCTTCCAATAACATTGTTACATAAAGAGTGGGGTGTGTGCAAGAAGTTGAGTTTAGTTTTTTGCCAAAAAGTGGAAGTGTTTTCCCTTATTTTCAGAATTTGTCACATTTTACATAAAAATTTGAAGCACTTAAAGATTTTATCTTAGAAGAAATTTGTAATATGAAATGTAGTACTTAGAGTCTAGTTTCCAAATATGTAATTTATTTTAATACATAGATGATACAAATTGATTTTCAATAGGCATGTCTAAAAACCACTGTTTAAAAGTCACCTTTTTTACCATACCATGCATGTGTACGTCAACCATATTTTGACATAAATAATTGTATTTTTATGAATCCTTCTGGGAAAAGATCTGTAACACACTGAAAATTGTTGACGATATTTTTTTGTAATTTTTTTGAATATATATTTTTTAATTAATTTTTATTGGTCATAATTGTTGTTTTGAAAATCCCTCATGTACGTCATGCATAAGATGACCTAAACTTATCATTTTTTGATTTTTTATTCAAATTGAAAAGAATTGTCTGAATATTGTTAACATATAATTTGTTTTTCAAAAAATTATTTTAATAAAAAGTTATTAAAATAATAAGAAAACCTAATATTTCAACTTTATGGACCAGTTTCATCAAAAAATATTTGAAAAATAGAAAAAATAAAAAAAATTACATATTTGGAATCTACACAATCTGATCTATAATGGGTTTTAATTTCATCTAAAAGTTCTTAAAAAAAAGTCGTCAGCCCTATTGCCAAAGTCTATTTCTTCAAAAAAATTGAAGCTTTTTGTTTAAGAAATAAATAATAAATAAATAAATATGTTCAACACTTAAAAATTATATATTTTAAAACTAGACATTGTCATCTCAAATGGGTTTTAATTTCATCAAAAAATTATCATCCATATTGTCAAAATCCATCACTTCTAAAAATATTTTACCCCGAGGCTTCCACTAGAAGTGAACCCAACTTCTTGCACTTACCCAGTGCATGTCCTTGGTGGACAAAGGCAAAAGTAATGATAAAATAGATAGATTGAATCATAAATAGATATCACCTTAGAGGTGTAGCTCTCAAGGAGATGAAGAACTTTCACGCCATGAGAAGATGAAGCCAAATCTGTAATAACAAAAACACAACACAATTTTGCTTTGCAACACAATGAATGCCTTGAATGCTCTATGATAATAACTTTGCCTTAATCTTAAAATCATCTTCTACTTTACAAATGAAGTCCTAAACATGATTATATATGCATTCCCACTATAATTTCATAATTCAAACTTAAGATGCCAACAACGGAAACCTATTAAAGGTCACCAACTGACATTCAAATTTGGGGCCCCGATAAAATAGGGCAAGACAAGGAAGCAGGGGCCCTTGTCCAAGCAACTATTTAAGGCTAGATTAAGCTCACATATGTCCCCTAAGTCCCATTTGTCATGGGTTTCAGGGAGTTTTGTCCCGGGATTCATTTCTAAGATGTATTATTAAATTTAAGGGACCCGTGACCTACACTTAGGAGGTAAAAGTCACAGGGGAACATTTTACAACATAACATATTCTATTTTTTGCCTTGTTAGAAAAATCACCTATTGACGAACCTTCACACATCCAAACTAACTCATTAGTTTGGTCCCCCACCAATTTCCTGACAAAGGGAAACATTTCCTTCCATGCCAGTAGTCAATTTTGAGAAAACCTATTTCGCCTTGTCGGAAAAATCTACAAATCTCAAACCAACCCTCCTTTATTGGCAAAATGTAACTTTGCCAAACACTCTCTTTGCCGATGCATTGCTCTCATTTTGCCTTATCGACAAAATACCCCGTCAGCTAACTTGAAGACCATTGAACCATTCTTAAGTTCATCTTTTTACTAATTCACCGATAGAGCCTTCTTCTCCTTCCTTAGCCAATTCTTGTGCTTCCTTCCTTTGCCTTCCCTTTATCAGGAAATTATCCAGTCAGCAAACTTGAGAAATTTTGAACTTTTTAGAAAGTTCACAACTGGGGAAAGTTACTGATAAAGGCATCCTTTTCTTCTTCACACCTTAGACAAATTTTGATGAAGCTCACCCTGCTTGCCTTGTCGGCGAATCGCTGAGTTGACAAACCTATGGAAAAGTGAACTCCTGAAGAGTTCATAAAATATGAAATGTGTTGACCAAAGGGGGAAAACACCCCTTCATGTCTTAGTCAATTTTGTGGTTTTCTGACAAGTTTAGGAACTTGAACTTTTTTTGATAAAGGTCAAAAGTAGATAAAAAACTAAGACAAAGGCCTAGATTTTTTTCGGTTTTTCTAGGTTTTCTGAGAGGATTCTCCATATGAAATTTTGGGAATTTTTGCAAGGGAATTCACTAGACTTGAAGGGTTTTAGGTTTTTTCTCCTTCTATTTAGGCTCTCTCTGATAAGATCTTTCTAATAGAAGGAGGGATTCTAGAATATTTTAGGCTGGGCAAAATATGACAACAACAACATAGAAAAACTTCTCCCCCTTTATCATAAATGACAAAGGAACTACTTACAAGTCAAAAAATTCTCCAACTTTCTCTTACTGTATACTCCCCCTTATTATATTATTTCTATACACCAAAATATCAAAAATTGTTTCCCTCTAACCTTCTGCATATGTAAAAGAGATAAGAAAATAAGAGACTTACTAATTTGTGGGAAAGATATCTTTGTAGATATTCTTCAACTGAATTACTACATCTAATCCCAATTCATCTTGGCAGAGTTTAATGTTTATATATGTCTATTGATCTACAAGAGCAATTCTTCTGCATTCTCTACTACTACAAGAGCAGCTAACATCTTCCCAAATTTATCAACTTCCTTTAGCAAACCAATCAATGCAGCTATCTTAAAGTTGCCTATCTCTCTCAGTTGACCCATTTGATCTTTTATTGACTCTTTTTGGCTCTACAATTTCTTTATTATAGCATGAGTCTCTTCTACTTTGACTCTTCGATCTCCATTGTTATCCTTCAAGGGATCATAGGTTCTAGCCATCAATTTTATCTTTTATTTCCTTAGTAGATATGGGCCAAGATAAACAAAATTGGTATAATACATTGGAATCATTTAAAGCATTTTAAATACACTTTACACTATTGTTTAACAAAATGTGTGCCTTAGAGCACTTATCTGTCAGATTAACTAACTTCTTATTGTTTAGTTCTTCCTTTACCTTCTTATCAACTACTTTTTCAAAAGACTCAAAATGGTTGTTAACTAACTCCATTAGTTTATTCATTTGTAGCACAGGAGTCAGAGAGACATCCCTCTTAATTTTAGGTAACATATTTTCAAAAAATCCCATAGCCTCATCCAAAAGCTCATTACCTTCTACATGGGACTATAGAATTGCTTCCTGAGCAGTTGCTTGAAAAATTATTCCCAACTGAAGTTTCTACAATGGAGATATACTCGACAATATAATCTATCCATCCAAGGATTGTACCTGCAGTAGTTGTGGTGAAGACATGGTATGGATTTGTGTTTGCTTTTCTAAAAACTCTCTGATAGAGTCTATCAGAGAGACTCCAGAGCATTCACCAACATTATCCCTTTTCTCCTCTTCTGAGATAGATATCAAATGAGAATCAGAGGTTTCTAGAGGACAATTCCCATCATGTACTTATTCCTCTTCATCAATTCCTGGAATAGTGGCATTATCCACTGTGTTACCAACTTGGTTTGCAATGGCCTCACTCTATTCTTCCTTTCCTTCATTTGTCTTTTCTTCTAATGGCTCCCTCATCTCTTAAGTATTCTCTATATTCTACAGAGGGCTAACAACATTCAATCTTTTGCACTGGTGTCTATTGGTGGAGATGGTATATTTGGCTCAACCAACACATCCAATTTTTCACTAATTGCACATTTTTGCTCATTCTTATCAATATGGTCTTCATCCTTTTCATCTTCTTCAGAGTACCATTCTTCAATTGTGTCAATCTTTAGTTCCTTAAGGACATCTGTAGTTATTCTCAGAGTGTCCTTTTCCAACCTTTTTATTTCATTTTCATCATTAGACATTAAAATGTTTAGCCTTCTCGTTGTCATGAACTCCTTGGCTAACCTTTGTATAGCCGTATTCTTGTCTTGTTGAGAAATTGTAGGACAAATCTTCTTAAGAGCCCTACTCTTCATTTTAATGTCCTTATTCATGGCATCATCTCTTCTTTTGGTTAACACATCAGCAAGACTATCAAGCAATTTGTCAATTATGTCTATCAAAGCAACATTGAATGCATCTAAGTACATGATAATAGCTATCTCAATAATTGTTCTATCTTCTCCTAATATTTCATCATACAACTCAGCTACTTCTTTCAGGTTATCATACTTTGTTATTGTATTGACTATATCTTCAAGTTGCAGAGGGGGAAGACTAGATTTTTCTAACTCCTTTTGTTTTTCCTTTCCCTTAACTATAGTTTTACTTTCCTTTATTTTCTTTCCTTTTCCTTTTCATTTTGAGGATTGGCCTTCTTCACCTGATTTGTCTTCTCTTTTCTTGAAAATAAAACCTTTCTTTTCTATCTCAACATCTTCTTCTTCCTCTGTTACAATGTCAATTTTTGTTCTTTTAACTTGTGTCTCCCCTCTAGAGACAAGAGACTCTCTTTTTTTCTAGACCAGTTTGGGTCTTTCTTCTTCTTCCTCTTGTTCTTCACTAACATCGTGACTTTCATACTTCTTTCTGAATGTTTTTCCCTTTACCCTTCATTTATTTGCAGGTTGTTGTACAGAAGCACTAGCTGCTTCATTCTTCTCAAGGTTGGCTATAACCATGGCTTCGGAGATTGTAGGAGCAGCATCAGAGGAGGTAGAAGTACTTTATGACCTTCTAGTACCTGGTGATTCCTTTTTAGCTTCAGATTTCCCTTGGATGTCTCTATAAGGCCTTTTTGTTCCAACATCTCCTCAACTCTAGACTTCATCTCTTCAACATTCTTCTTAATTTCTCTCTCCTTGAGATTAAGATGCACTTCAATAGATTTTTCTTCATATGTTCCAAATCTTTCTTTAGAGGTATCTTTTAGCTTTCTCAACATTAGGTCTGCAAGACCTACAATGATATCTTCGAACACTTCATACCCATTTCTGGAATCTAGACTATCTTGGGTTCCACTACCTCCATGTAGCATTCATCTTTACTTACCATGAAGAGGATATCATCTTTGTATTTTTCTACTACCTTCTTAGGGATCCTTTCCCTAGCTTGCATTTTCTCCTAGAATATTTTGAAGAAATCCCAGAGTGTAGCATTTTGGGCTTCAATATTTCCAATTCTCTTCAAATGGTCTCTGATTTGAGTTGCTACTGGAATGTGTCCAAACCACATAATGTTTTGTGCATCTAGTACTTCCTTTCAGAAATAAAATAGTAAATAGATAACCAAAGTACCAAAATTAAAAGGATATTTTGAATCATTTATCTTCTGCAAGTTCGCAAGCAATTGTTGCCATAGCAACTCACACAGATCATAATCCATACCCTTTTTGACCATCTCATATGTAGTAGATATTCTAGTTATTGAGATAGAGTTTTCCCTATTTGTGAAATAGATTTTGTATCCTATCAACATATATGCCTATTTCACTGTCGGATCTTCAATATTGTTCATAGTCAAGGCTTTGTTATGAAATTTAGCTCCTGTGAGTTTCATCACAACATAATTTTTGATAGATTTAAGTGTCAAAATAGCTCCGGTGGAGCACAAACCTATTATAGCCCTAATGGCTTCCTTTCTTATCATATGTGGAGGGTCCAACCACATAAATTCATCATGAATGTGGCTCAGTACATACCTCACCCCATGCATCTTCATAACACAAAATCATAAAATCATTCCAAACATCCAACTTTTTCTCAGTTAGGGCACTGTATTCATCCTTCAGATCAATGTTGTCATCTATCAAATTATTTACGCACATCTGCCCCAGCTTTATATGGTTATATTCTTCAATATTTGTGTGGATAGACATTCTTATGTCCTCAGTATTTAGCACACCATACAGAACACTAGAGAATGTACCTTTCAAATCCTTTTCCATGGATTTGAAGGGGTGTTTCTTGAATTTGGAATGAGGATGGTCTATAAATTATATCACTTGTGGAGTAAACATCTTCAAGATACAGTAGAAAACTTTAGGGCAAGATTAGAGACTGTAAATACCTTTTAATCGCTTTTGGTTAGGGTTTGAATCACTATTCCTTGTTCTTGCAATGATCTGTCTTTCTTCAAGTTTGATTTCAAATGATCTTTTTGCTGAGCAAGAACACCTATAAACCTTTTTTACCAAGACCTAACTTTCATTTAATGCAATGTTGACAAATCTGTCAAAACTTTAGCTATGATATACAGTGACCTTCAATTGCTCCACAATCTTCCACAATGGGATGTTTTTCACTAGAGTCTTCTTTAGTAGGTCAAGAATATCAATCTATATCTCATATCCTTGTGTTGAAGCATCAACACCATTTCTCTAGCAGGGGAGGAAAGATTTCCTTTAAAGCTCCCCCTGAGCCAAAGCTCTCAACCTAGTTCCTGAAATAAGTTTCACCGTCAGAGACTGGCACAAACCCATCATTCCCCTTATTTTCTTCTTTCTTTTTCTAGACCTTGTCCATCTCTTTCTTTATCTCTACTGGATCCACATTCTTCATTGAATCACTCTTCTTTACTAAATCAACCTTCACATTCTTACTTCTACAAAATCTAGCAATATGACCTAATTTGTTGCATTCATAACATCTAACATTTTGAACAAGCTTACTTCCATTCATTTTGGATTTATATTGATTAGCATTATGCCCAAATCTATTGCATGTATATCAATGACCATTGAAAGATGAAGCTATCATAACCTTATTGTAATCATTCATCATCTAATTTATACATCCACTAGATCTATAGCTAATTCTTTGTCATGTAAAACACTTACTAAAAAATGGTTGAACATTTTGAATCATCCTTCTTCTCCATTCCACAGCCTTATGACCAAATTTATTGTGAGAATAGTAATAGCCAGAGTACCCTTGTGCACCTGGTTGTCAGATAGGTGGCTTCTTGAAGTTTTTCTTCTAATTCTAGACCTATTTGTTATTACTTTTCTTGTCAGCAACCTTCTTTTGGTTGTTCTTATTCTTTCTAGCATTGTTTGAAGTCTGATTCATCTTTGAACTTTCACCCTTTTCAAATCTTAATCCATCTTTGTCCTTAGGAGCCATTTGTTTTGCATTCATTTCCTCAAGCAATATGGAGCTCTTCTTGAATTTTTGCCTTTCCAAGTTTTGTCTTTAAGACCACTATTTCTTGTTCAAGCCTTGAGCATTCTTCATATTTGCCTCTTAGTTTTTCATTTAGGCATTCTTCAATTCTTTTTCCTTCCTCAATTTGTGTTTTTAGATTGATGATTGTCTCATTTGATTGATTAATCTATTCATTTACTTCTTTGTATCTTTCTTTGAATTTCTTATTTTGTTCCTTCAACTTTTTTATGCTTTCATCTACCTCCTTAACATTCTTTTCCAGATCTCTATTCTTACATTGAATTTTTTCAAGGTCTTCAAGAGCTAATTCAAGATCTCCATTCATGTCAACTATGCAGTCTTCTTCAGTAAATTCAACAACAGAGATTTCTTCTTGAGGAGTAGGATATCTCCTAGGAGCCACGTGTTCACACCTCAAGATCTTCCTCAAGCGATTAAGCTTCCTCCAAGGAACCAAGCTCTAATACCAATTGTTGAACACCCATAGTACTCAGAGAGGGGGGGTGAATCAGTATTATTTGAAAACCACTTAATCATTTAAACATTCATTTCACAAAGATTTTTTAACTTGCATTAAGAAAGAAAAGCATGAAATCGACCATTAAATCATATCACACATAAACACCATATTTTTACATGGAAAACCCAAAAAGGGAAAAACCACGGTGAGAATTAGCTCAAAATATATATTAATAAAGCATTTGGTTAAGGTTGATACAATTGGTGGACTCACTGTCCAAGAATGCTCACTGTAGGTGGCTCACTGCCAAAGGACTCACTGTCTTGAAGAGAAAGAGATAGAAGAAGGGGATGGCCCACTACCAAAATCAACTGGTAACAATGCATCTAACTAATGCTGAAGATGTAGTTCCACTAAACTCAGAATACTGACTTTACACACTTCATATTTATCACAAATTCAAGTTGTGTCTCCCTGCATTAGACTTTGCTTACCTCCACACACTATGTCTCTTCACAATTTTCACACATCCACACCTTTGTACAAGAATTCAATCTTGTATATATACTACATTAAGGAGAAACATCAATTAGGTCAGTAGAATACATGTATTGTATAGCTTTCTATCCTGTTGGTCCCAAAAATCAATCCAATATGCTTTGTAGAGAGAACCAAAACATGTAGCAAATCTGTATAGGTTGGTACAACCTATAAAAACTCCCATAATGTCACTTCATACATTTCATAGCTCTGTAGAACATTAACATCTCCAGGTCAGCTCCACTGGTGAGGGAACAATAAAATGAATTGTTAGTTCACAAATCGATGTGTGGACCACCAAAGTGCCTACCACTTGGATCACACATACTTCATACATCCATAATGTTATCCTAAAATCCATATAACAAACCATTCATCTGCGGTGATATGCGGAGTGTCTCAATGTGTCACTAGTACTGTTGATACACTGTCAATATAGAGTGTGATACTCTATTAGCTCTAACTTTCTTTAATATACATAAACTTCATATTACAACTACATAATAAAATTTTTCATGGCAAAGAAGTGCAGACTGAAATACAATGACTCTACCGTAGGTTCTATACTATGAATGCCTTAGGAAAATCATGAATAGGTTGTGTTTGACTGCGAGACACCAAAATGGAAAGACACTATGTTTAGATATATTTTCCTTCATTCCGCATTTAGTGGACTCTCCAGATCCACACTTAGATGTATTTTCTTTCATATCAAACTTATCTACTGTCAATACTATCAACTGTATCCATTCTCTTTTCAGTATGATTCCGGACCAACTCAACTATGTCTTTACTCATTCTTTCCACTCTCTAGACCAACACAACTATCTCTTTATGCTTGGTTACTACTTTTTGGACCACTATGCCATTACCCTTTATTGTTAGTGTCTTTATCCTATGTTTCTATTCTCTGGACCACTGTATCTTTAACCTTTGTTGGCATCAATGACAACACTACTTAGAGTTATACTCATTAGTCGTTTCATCATCTTGCATATGTTGCCAACATCACTCTGTCAGCCTTTTTAAAGTTGAATTGTGAATGTTAGTGGGAATGCATATATAAACATGTTTATGCCTTCATTTTACACCTAGATTGATAATGTGAACTTGTGATATTGAGCTAAGGGATTTTAAGGCATTCATTGTGTTGCAAAGCAATATTGTGTTGTTATTGTGTTTATTTGTTGGAAATTTTGCTTCATCAATCCATCTCCTCATGGTTTGAAAGATCATCATTCTCCCTGAGGGCTTCACCTCCAAGGTGACATCTATTTGTGATTTAATCAATCTATTTCATCATTTCATTTTTTCCTTTGTCCACCAAGGACACACACTCTATCTAAGAATGGTGTTGGAAGTCTTGAATGCCATTATGGGGCTTGATTGAGGCAAGCTCCTAAACACCACAACCCCCAAATCCCTCTCTTTGTGATTGTAGGTTACAGGTATGGGATTTGGTAAAGTGGAGTTGTAGAGGATCAAAGCAGAGGATAGAGATTCAGGATCTAAGAAGAAAGTGCAAAAAATCAACCTTACTGGACTAGGGCACCTGCCTCATAGTCTTCCTAACTGGCATCTTTAGAAACTCTAAATCAAGTTGTAGTCTTACACATCTCATTGTTCCAAATCTATAGAAAAATTGCCCTATTGGTGGACTTGGGCGCATGCCCCGTTGTCCTCAAATTTTCTACCTTTGAAAATTCGAATCCTGGTATGATTCTAATCTATATTTAGTACCTTCCTGTGCGATCATTTGTCGTATTTCATTCATTTGTATTTGATCTCATTTAATTAGGGTTTAAGGTTTAATTGAACTAGGGTTTGACATATCTATCAATTTATCTCTTTCCATATCATTCCTAAGTGACATCAACCTATAGTTGAGTCCTCTCCATCTATAGTGACTCAGTTCGATTATTGTCCTTGAATGTTATTGTGAAAGGAGGGTTTCAATGAATCTACCTTAACCACATTTCAACCTATCTTCTTTTCATACATAACAACTTTTTAACTTCTTCACTTCATGACTTGGCTAAAAATTCAAATAAATGTTTTTTTCAAATCTATGTGGAGGGGGAATGCCACCGATGCATTGTGAAGGAACAAGGTTCTTCTCTTAATAGTACTAATGCTAACCTTATTTCTCTTCAAAAAACTCAAGATATTATGCTCTGCTTGGTTCAATATTTTTTAAGACATCCTTGTTAGATACGTGTGAGATTGTTTAATGTCGGTCATTGTTGTAGGGTCTTTGACTTTCCTCCTACTGTGAACCCAGATCACAAATTTGACAAGCATCACTAGATCTTAGTTTTTCTAGTTTTGTCCCTCTTCTCTTTTCTTTTGGCTTCCAGGTCTTTTGTATTATTGGCCTCTCTAGATTTATATAAATATTTTTTAAATTTTATTGAAAAAGCATGACCCGTTCATGCAAACATGAACAAATGTTATGTAAGCACTTAAGAAAAGAGATTTATTTTTTTGTAAAATTGACTTCATGAACTTTGAACAAATAAATATGTTCTATGTATCTGTACTTAGACATGAAAAATATACATAACAATAGACATACATAAGAGGTTAGAGAGAATCTTTGTAGAATTTTTCACAATAGGTTACCTTTGAATCTGCTAGAATACAAATCATGGTATAATGGTGAAATTGTAGAAGTCTAACATGTTATGGACATGCATATAGATATATGCTATAAGTGCATCTAGTATGTTGTATAGTTGCTGCCTCTAAATGAGGTCAATTGATAGAAAACCATCATTTTTTTGTTGGCAATTCTTTGTTACTCATAAGTCATGTCCCTTGTTCCTCTAGGCATGCCCATGACACTCCAAATTCTTGATTGTCTTATTGAGGAATACTAAAATAGTGGTCCCATGGAAGGGGCTTCTAGATCTATTTTTAGGGAGTGGGAGGTCCCATGCAATGAGGAAAAATCTGTTATAGGATAAATTAGAATTTTATCCTCAAAATTAGGAGCCCTTACTTTTTAGTTCCTAGATTCTAGTGGATGCCTTTAGGGTAGGACAGGAATTTCGCCCTGGTAGCTTAGGGGATTTTTTTGCCACAGGTTATACATTTATAGTTGTTAGCATTAGGTGTTAAAACAAAAAATCAGCTAATTTCTTTAGCATTAGTTGTTACAAAAAAAATCATGAGATCACGATCTTCCTAAAATTTCTAAGCTTGCCCACTACTAGAAAATCCATGGGACCACCTACTTGTAAAATGCTCCTAAACATTCTGAGCACCACTCGCTGAAATATCATAAGAAGCCTCCCTTCACAAAACCACAACGCAAAATCACTTAAAATATCAAGATAATATAGAGCTATCATTTTCTAAGACTGAAGTGGAAGTGACAATTAGAATTGAATTTTTTTTTTTTTGTTTTTAATTAAAATAATAAAAATTCTTGTTTGGAAAACCCACACCAAGCTCATGGAAAGATATAAAAGAAAAAATATCCGTTTACAATGGTGAAATTTGCAGCATTTAAATTGCACACGTTGAAATTTATTAAATATAACGGAACTGTTGTTAGTGGATAGATAATACAACTTTACACGTAACTACAGTTTCCAAAAATAAAAATCCTATGATTTTTATTATTCAATATCATTGCACCTTTATCACACAGATAGTATCATATCTATATATAAAGATAAAATATTTATTAGTAATGTCATCAAGAAAGGTGGTGTCAAATCTAGACCCCAATGAGCTGCCATCCCTTTTTTATGTTTTCCACTGACATTTCAATGTTCATCAATATTGTGATTCTCGTTTTTTAATTCTGGTGATTGTTTTAAACATGCGGTCTTGTACAGCTGTCTGCTAATTTGTAATGCTTCAGGTCTAATCTAATATACAAAATAAAATTCATTAGTTTTGTTATAAAAGACCAGGAAATACGCAGGGGGTGCTGTGAGTTCTTCTGCAGACAATGTTTTTAAACACCTTAAAAAAGGGAAATAGCAGAAGCACTTGATTATGTTTACAGGTATAGTTCACCAAAGCTAAAACTAAGATTAAGATTGGCATGTTATGTGGATGACTAGTAACTGAAAGAAAATGAATAGCAGTAAAGATTTGGGCCTTCGAATCCTTCACCACACTTCCACGTCAGAATAAATAGTGGAAGGTTTGTAAATATTACGGCTACCAACGTAGGCCTGCATTTAAAAAGAGATTTATATTATTAAAATTCACTAATCATGTGCATTTGTTTTTTGAGTTTAGTAATGGAAAAGCTACGCTTGGGATTGGAAAGGACAAGAATTTAATTTAAAAAAAAAAACTTTATGAAAATAGGTTTATATTTAAAATTTAGAAAAAATAGGAGGTTTTGTGAACTTCACCATTCTTTTTCTTTTTAAAAAGGTGCAAAGCACCTATATTAGAAAATATATTAAAATTGAAAACTGAAAGTACATAGGGGGGCTCAAAATAGGTAGAGGCACAACGACCAAATTGGCCAAAACACATTGGCATACGAGAAATGCCCAAGAAAACAACATTAAAGAAAGGTATCCGCGAAGGAGAAGAATTGAAAAGACATTACATGATGGGTGGTAAGCCATAAAATCTACTGCAGGGACAACCAAGAGACTCCCCAAAGTGACATGCTTTTAATTTATAAACATTAACATGTCATCGCCAAGACATCTATCAATTGACAAGGCAGGAAATAATGGCAAGATCTACACAGGATCTGCCTGTTGGGGTCAAAAAGGACACCAATCTATCATCCACATGACTATATGAGGAAGACATATACCTAAAACATAAATGCTAAGATTTGACAACCTTGACCTCTACCGGCACCACCAGCCGTCCCTTGAACAACTCTAGGACCACCACCCAGCTTGTTGCCACCACCAAGGACGCTTCCAACCCCTACTTGATGCCAATGCCACCACCGAAATCTCCCATAGCTCCATCACCAAGGACAGCAATAACACATTTGCCCAGCAACCCCACCATCTACACCTTAGATAGTGGCCTATCACCACCAATGTATCTGCAAAAACTTGGTAAGAGAGCTAACACACACTCCTTCCCTCCACGAAAAATAGGCCCAATGAGGGGAGATACACCATCCATGGCATAAAAACCAAGTGATATCAAGGCCTCAAGCTCCTCTACATATTAGGAGCCTATCAATGAGCCGACACCCCACTAACTCCACCAACCACACTACCTCCTATAGGTCTGACACCATCCTCCTACCCATCATTTCCTCTATTGCCAAATCATTTACACCGCCATGATCACTGCTAGATTTAGGTCCTCTAGCAATTCCTCTTTCTTTCAATTCGATTTCTCTCCATTCATGAAAGCAGGGAAAACAAGGGGAGAAACGTGCACCATTGCGAAGGATCAAAGATGAAACTTAGAGCGTCAAGCTCCTCAGAAGTCCCACCAACTCTATCAACCACATCGTCACATGCTCTGAGTCCAACACCACCCTCCTCTACAACACTTCCACCAGTGCCAACTCCTAGACACCACTAGGACTACTGCCATGTCTAGAACCTCCTGTAGGTCCCTCATTGCCATCTCTAAAACCGGAGCCACCACCTAATCCTCTTCTAGCTCCAGCACCCCAACCAAAAGGAGATAGTTCCTTCTCTGGTGCTTTCTTGTACTTTCACCACTGAGAGCCCATTGCCTCGAGCACCTCAAGCTCTATATCTTCTACAAGTACCATCATCCACCAGTGTCATTGCCCCACTAGTAATTCCTCTATGCTCCCCACCAGTCTACACCCACTCAATGCTATCATCCCAAAATAGAGTGTGCACTTAGCCACCAGGCTTTACCATACCACCAAGTCCTCCAAACCCAACACCTCCACCATCTCTAGCATTACCACCAGGGCTACCTTCTAATCACCTCTTGGATCTCTGCCTAGACAAGATCCACTCACCAAAGCCACAAAAGGGCCAGCGTCTTTAACTGCCAAAGGACTCCGATGTCTTCGGTGCACTCCTCCGCCCTCTTTTCTCTCATCACCATAGCTGGACAAAACATTTACAAGGACCGGACCCCAGAAGAACCACTAGCACCTCCTCCCCCACATCTATCCCACCAAGGTGTTCGCTACCCCGCTGCTTGGAACCAAGTTTTTTCACTTCTCTTCTTCAGCATCTACCCTTAGTACCTCCTTATTTCATCAAGATGGTTACCCATTCATCTGGGTCATCATCGCCATCTCTATCTCTGCCTTCGCCATCACCATCCCTAGCATTTGGCCCACTCTCGCTACTACTCATCACCATTTGTCAGATGAATTATTGCATGATTTCTTTGTCCTTAATTACTTGCCATGGTTTTCTATTCTCTAAGTTGTAAGAATTATGATGATTATATTTTTTGTTTCCTAAACACACAATCTTAACTTCACCATTCTTAAAGTAGGTGTCTATTTTTGTTTTTTAATCATAGTATATAAATTTGTTAAAAATAATAAATCTTTCTTGATAGGATAAAGATGCATTTTTTTATTTATAGATATAATTGAATTGTATATGGATATTGATTTTTTATTATTTTAAGTCGTTATGTCATAAATTATCGACACTGATGATTTACACTAGATTTAGCACCCTTGAATACTGATATGCAAACTCATGTTGAAAGAAGACTAGATTCTAAAGCAGAGACTAGTTCTAGGTGTTATCCTCTGACTTCAGGCCCTAAAAGAACATCAAACACCTAGACGTGCTGTTGGAATAAGGTGTCATTAACCTTGTAAATCTCAATATTGTATTTATTCCATTTTATTATTTGTAATTTGTAATTACCCATAAGGGAATGAGGTAGTTTCATTGGCAGTGGTATTCCGGATTCACCAAAGGTAATTAAGGAGTGATATTTATGGTTGGCAATTGTAAAACTCAATAATAAATGAGTGTAGGCGCCACCTTGGTAGAATCTGCTATATTTAGCATATATGATGCATGTCATAATGTTTGGTGGGTGCATGTAAAGAATCTATGACAGCTGCAAGTTTTCATAAGATTCTATGACACTATGACGCATATGACAGATATTTATTAGTTGTAAGTTGCTATGTTTAGCCCATGGTTCCCATCTTGGAAAGATACACTTCGGTGGAATCTATGATGGTTATGATGTGTCATAAGATGTTGTAAGAGGCTAGATTTAGTCTTGGGTGCCCAACCTTGCATGGCTATTTTTGGACAAGTGGAAGGTGCTTGTAAGATGGCATTTAATGTTTATAGGATGGAGATTCTTAGGAGAGTGAAAGTGAAAGTCTAGGAAGCTGTGAGAGCACTTCTATATGTATTTGCCATTGTATTTTTTGTTGTAATATAGGTTTTAGGTACTTGTGTTGCAGGAATGTTGTCAGATTGAAAACTGGTAGAGAGAGTTGTATAGTTATTGTATTGTACAATCATTTACAAATCAATGCAAGCTTGTGCCTCTTTCTTGGTGGAGTTTTTTAACTGCAAGGGTTTTCTCCATGTAAACACTATGCCATTGTGTTGAGTTCTTCATGTTTGATATTTTAGTTGTAGTGGGCTTTTTGTTTTGATGCAATCTCCATTGAAAATACACTGGTATAAGATTATTAAACATATTTGAACTAGATTTCCATTGAATTAGTTGTCCTTTCATTTCTAACTTTTGGTATCAGAGCTTGGCCATCTTTGAGTCTTGGGTGGTAGTGTGGAAGTTGTAGCTAAAGTGGGAGATTTGGTTGCATTTGTTTTGCACATTTTGAATTGATATTATGGCTGCATCCACCACTGCTTCAATGTCTCGATTGGACATTGAGAAGTTCAACAGAATAGGGTATAAGTTATGGAAGCTGAAAATAGAGGATTTGCCAGAAGAATGAAACAAGTGGTTGGCTGTCCTAAAAGAGAAGAAACCTGACAATGTCTCTCAAGATGAGTGGGATAGACTAGATAAGAAGGCAAGGGGAACAATCCACTTGTGTCTTGTAGATTCTGTCCTATTGAATGTCTCAAGGGAAGAGACCACACATAGCTTGTGGAAGCATTTGGGTGAGATCTACCAAGCCAAGAGTACGGTAAACAAATTTTACTTGAAGCATAAATTGTTTTCTATGGAAATGAAAGAGGGTGAATTTGTTGCAGATCATTTAAATGTTGGAAAGAGACATTGCTTTGATGAATGTTGAATGTTGTCATTGATGGCAACAAGGCAAAGGGTTTCTACCAGCAAGGCAAAGAGACCATACTCTGGAAGAATAAATGACTAAGGGTAGTGTACAATATACCAAGTAAGTAACAGTGTTTGAGATGGTATGCCTCCACAGTTAAAGACATTTGTATGCAGTTCATGTATGTTGTTCATAGCTCCCTAGTGATCACTTGTTCCATTGTTCAAGTCTTGACTTCCTCCGGAAGTTATATAGTGAAATAGGTAAGTCTGGGTGAACAGAGTTAAGTCAGGAACAGTGCACAGTACTAGAGAAAAAAGGTCTGCATTCCTCCACTGTGGCATATTTTGTCTTGCAGTTCTGAGATAGCAAAGATACACATCATGACTACCTGAATCCAAAGTTATACCTTCTAGAGTTCCTTTGATCACATTCTACAAGTTGTTCTTTATCAACTTCCAGTTTGATAGTATTTCACTATGACAGAGCAACAATGCTAAGATTTGCATTTTGTTATAAAGGACTATTATGTCTTATAGATCTGAAGGTATGTTAAAAGGTCAATGATGAATGTTGGATACAATTTCTAGAGTCTCATATGGTCCATAGTGGAAATCATGATGTGACAGTTCAATTGGTCAAGTATGTGCTTAAGGGATAGGTCGACAAGCAAGCTAGATCTATATGTGGAGAAGATGCATTGTTTGAATAATTAATTCAAGTAGTTGAATAATTGATGCCGACCTATATGAAGACTATTTTATGTTTGTTTGGGTCCACATTCCTGTTTGAGCACAAGATCAAGCTGAGAAGGTACAACACTTGTATACACATTTCATGTCTGGGTTGCTAACCTAATTGAGAGATGAATCTTATTGCAGATATATATATTTGATGGATTTCAGTGTTGGGAAGAGGGAGATGTGTGGAGAATGTGTGAATTTGATATGTGTATAATCTAAGGTAGTTTGTAGAATAGAAAATGATAATAAGGGCAGAAAATAGGAGTATATCTAAAGTAGAGTAGTAAAGTAGGGCAGATAGTATGAAGTCCTTTGAATCTGTATACTGATCATATTGGTACTACATTTCAGCATTTTGTAGATGCACCTGTAGCAGTCCTCTCTTGGTAGTGAGCCAATTCTTCTTCTATCTTTCTAGTAGTAATCCTTTTTGCAGTGAGCACTTCTTAGATAGTGACTCCTTGGGTAGTGATCCATAAGGCAGTAAGCCTTCATGTAATTCGGTATTGCTATCATAATATATTGTGAGATAAAACTCACTGTGATTTTTCTCTTTTTGAGTTTTCCACATAAAATCCTAGTGTCTGTGTTATGAATTTGTGGCTGCTCTTCTTTTCTTTCATGTTATTGAATTTGGTAAGTGGATTAATGAATGTGTAAATGAAAAGGTTTTAAGAATACTAATTTGTCCCCCCTCTTAGTATTCTTTGCATTCAACAATTGGTATTAGAGCAAGGTTCCTTGGAAGAAGCTTAACAGCTTAAGAAAGATCTGGGAAGGTGTACACATGGATGCTAGAAGATATTTGACTTCTCTTGAAGCCCCATATGAAAGCAGTGATGAATTACAAGTTGCTCTTAAAGATATTGAAAAATCTGAAGCACAAATTAGAGATCTAAAGAATAACATACACGAAGCTGATGAATGCATTCTAAAGCTAAAAGAACAAGTCAATAAGTTCAATAAAAAATACAAGGAGGTTAGTGAACAATTGATATTAGCCAATGAAACCTTGGATGATTTGAAAGTGGAAGTTGTTGAAAGAGCTAAAGCAGAAGAAGATCTAAATCTGTTGGTAAAAAGCAAGTTAGAAGAATGTGCTAAACTTGAAAAAGAAGTCGTGAGCCTGAAATCAAATTTAGAGAAGGCTAAGAGCTATGATGTAACGACCAAAAAAATACCACTTACTAAAAGAAACCAATGAAAAGCAATTTCAATCTATAATTAATTAACTACAGTTTTATTCTTATAAAATAGCGTGAAAAAGGAAAATAATTAACCTTCTTCTCACAAATATCACAACTTACAAATAATACTTGTATACAATCATCAAATGTGATTCAATACATCTATTAATAAGATAACTTAAATAAGAGGACTAAGCCTTACCATATTTAGCCATGTAGGCTCATATAAGAATATCATATCAACCATAGGTTAACTTTTGACTTGTAAACCTTACAATATCCTATATTTAATTAAAAAATATTCAATAACTTGATGCAAGCACATAATACTATGCTCTTAAAGCAAAAACAAATATAGTTGATTTCCCATATCATTAACCCTTAGAGGAAAGAGAATGTAGCTTATAGATCTAAGAAAATTTCAGCAGCATAACAATATGTAAATTAACATTTTAAGAACATGAAAGAATAAGAAAATAGCCAGAAGAGAAGAAACACCAATATACGTGGGGAAAACCCTTTCAGGTAAAAAACCCCACCCTCCAAAGCATCGAACCAATGTATTAATCTGCAACCACAAACATGTTACAATACACTTGCAGGCTCAAAGCCTTAACATGGAAATTTATATCTTGCTCCCTTGGAGGAAAAGCTCACAACATAACCCTGCATAAAACTCCCTTCCAAATAACTCCTCAAGCCTTCAATTTATAGGAGTTCCAATCAATAATCCACCAAAAAGAAAACTCAAAACCATGAGTTATAAAGCCTAGTCATAGAGAATCAAATCCATCGTAATATAGAAAGTTACTCAAATCATAACTGACTCTCCAAATATGGCACTCCATTTTGGCTTCAAAAATCATGCTTTCACAATCTCTTAAAATCTTGCCTAATTTCTTTCTTTGATGAAGATCTCAAACTTTCAATCCTTTGAAACGAACATTGCCAAAAATTATCACAATTGCTCATCGAAAATCCTCTCCTGGAATGCAATCAATATAATTAAACAAATAATGCTTAATGTAATTTATTTATTTTTTATCCTACCAAAATGTAAACTTACCTCCCTTTTCTCCTTCAAAATCCCTTCTTTTTCTCCTCTATTTATTTATATATAATGTTCCTTCTAAATTCACTATTGTTCCTAGGAAAAAATACACTCAAAGGAAATTTAGAAACTAATAGTAAATTCAATTAATGACAATTCATAAAAGACATTTCCCTAAAATGATATTCTTAAATTCTAAAAAAATTGAACTAGGATTTTTTTTAAATGATCTATAGGATAGATGGTTGCTCCTTGATTGATGATCTAGCATTGACTCAGGTGCTTGAAGACATGGTGGTTTTGGAGGAGGACTCCCTCCTCCACGTGGTTTGCATACAATTCTTCCTTATGATTTTCATTTAATGTTCTTCTTTACTCTGTGTCCTCCGTTTTAATTGTTTCCTCTGGCCGAGCATGCAAATTTTTGTTTGCCTTAATGGAGGTGGAAATGGATGGAGACCCTCAGTCTCATCCTTTGCCTACCTCTTCCCAACCCCCTCTGCAACCCAAAAAAACCTTTAGTGAAGCTGTGGGTAGGGTTTCATCGTCAATTGCCCAGGATGCTAGATTCATTGCCGTTGATGGAGATGGTGGAGCGAGTCCAGATGGTATGGACCTTGGCCTCGACTCCAACTCTATCTCCATTTCACCTAATGATTCTATGGCCAATGAAATTGCTATTGAAAAAAATAGGTTGAAAGACTGCAATTTTTTTTGCTTGTGGATGTTGATAAATGCCCTCCTTGAAAATTTATGGATGATTGGTTTCATAACTACTGGAATTTAAAATTAGGGTTTCGAATCTCCTTCTGTAGGCAAATTCAGAAAGGATTGTTCATTATTTTTTTTAATACTCATGAAATGCAGTTAGAGGTTCTTAAAAAATTATATTGGAATGTTGGTAAAACTTCGTTTTGTGCCCTAGGTTGGTCTCCTGAGGTGATTTTTGAAGAAATCTTGGTTCTGTCGTGCCCTAGGTGGGTAATTATCAAGAACATTCCTCCATTTTTGTGGAAATTTATCCCTCAAATTGTGCAACCCATCGGTAAATTCATCTGTATGGATGACTCTCCACGGCTCGTGCCCCATCTCGATGCTAGAGTGCTCATTTCCATTAAACCTGGGATTGATCTTCCTAATACTCTCAATCTCAATATTGAGGGAGTTATTTTCTCCTGCCCTCTGGAAATTTTAGGGGGTTTAAATGCGTGTTTCCTTTGTAAAAAAGATGGCCATGCTCGTAAAAATTGCCCTATTCTTAATATGAAATCCTGAAGTTTGAACTCACGGAGAACCCATATGGATAATTTGGATTCCGCCCCTAACCCTATGGCTCCATCCTCCCCTATGGTCCAGCCTGTCATGGGTAGCACCCCTGCTATTATTCCTAACCTACCCATATCAAATATGTGCCCTAAAAACTCTCAAACCAATACAGCTCCCCCCCGCTCCCCTATTGCAGATAACATAGAACAACTGGGTGGGGAACAACAAGATAGTTTTCAAATGGTTACAAACAAGTCTAAGAAGCACAGAAGGAACAATGCACAACAATTAGCCATTGGTAAGATTAGGTCTGATAATTTTGGTGTTAACCCTACTTAGAATAATGTCAATCTCACCCCACCCGCAGTTGATGCTAATTTCTCAAAAGTTAAGAGTATTATTAATAATTTTGAAATCCCCGGTAGATGCACTAGTGATTTCAATATGGGTGATGGCTCTGTGACTTCCCCGAGGGCTAATCGTATCTCTGATAACCTCAGCTTCATCGATCCCACCCCCTATATTGGTATCATTAGTGAATCTAGTGGGAGTTTGCCTCTGAAAGTCTTCAGAGAACTTGATGATGATGATGTGATTCAGGTCATCACTGCTGATACTAGTGTTGATAGAAATTCTACTTTTTTTTCCTCTAACCTGTCCTCCACACAAATGCCTTGGATGGCAGTGAATGATACCCCTGTCTAGGCTACTACCTACGTAGAACCTCCTTCTGGAAATGTCTCTCAAGGAGATGATGATTCTGGTGAAGACCATGATGATCAAATTGAGGGTTGTTCCAAACCCAATAGAAGAGGATGCCCCTTGGGCTCAAATAACAAGGCCCCCTCTGGCAAGAAAAAGAATGGCAAGGGTCTCCCTGCCTGTGATAGCAGCCTTCATGCTGCTAAGAGCTCGTAATTCCCCCTTGTTTACCATGAAGTACATCTCATAGAATGTGAGAGGTCTGAAAGCTCCAGATAGAAAGCAGATTGTTAAACATTTCTTGGACTCTCACAAAGACTTGGATTTTTTGATGCTTCAAGAGCTTAAAACTACTAATTTTACCTTGGATATTAACCTTAATTTCATCTGGAAAGACTCCATTAAAATTTTCTCCCATCACCTCAGGGGTAAAGGTGGTGTTGGACTGCTCATTAATCCTAGATGGTCAAACCATATTACTGACAAGGGTTGCTCCCCCTATAACAGAGTTGTATGGACCTCTATTAATGTTGACAACACCCTCATTGGGGTGTGCTCTATCTATGCATCCAATGACTATAAGGAAAGAATTGCCCTTTGGGATTGGATTGCATCCTTACCTGATATTCCCTAGATCCTTGGAGGAGACTTTAATATGATTGAGAATTGTGATGATAAAATGGGGGGTAAAGCTTTTGAATGGAAAGGCTCTGAAAAATCCCATTGGGATAGAATGAAATTTATGAAAAACTTGTTTGATCCTCTTCTCGGTAATAAGGCTGATACCAAGGGTCTCTAGAACACTTGGTGTAATTTCCAAAAAGGTTGTAATAGAATTTATTGCAGACTTGACCATTTTTATGCCAATAAAGATGTTTTTTCATTTATCCCTAGTAACCATGGCAATTCAGTTGTTGTTTGGCCTTTTACTCTCTTGGATTACCACCCTATTACTGCTCACATCAAACTTGCTAACTCCTTACCTGCTAATGTGGTGGGGCCTAAGAAGTTCATTCTTAACACTAATTTACTAAAAGATCTTGATGTTCTTGTTGCCATTAACCTCATCAGACTCCTAAATAAGGATAATAAGAAATTAGCTTCGCATATTGATAGGTGGAATTATAATGTTGTTTCCTAGCAAAAACTCTTGCAAAATATTGGTCAAAAAAGGGCCAAAGACTTCAGATTTGTGGAAAAGACTCTTAATCTTAATCTGCTTCACCTTGAAAATAAAATTCAGTTGACTCCTTCCCGCCCTGACCTTGCCAACCAAGTGGCAAAAGCTAGGGATGCCCTTAGATTGCATCAACAAGTTAAGATCAAGGGGGGCCGTGATTAGAGCCCGTAGCCATTGGTTCCAATTTGGTGATAAAAGCTCCAAGTTTTTCTTTAATCTACTTAAACATAAACAAAACTGGGAAAAGATTGATAGACTAATTGTTGATAATCAGGAAATTGTTGATTTGGATAACATTAAAGAGGCCTTTACCCTCTTCTACCAAAAACTTTTCACCTCTGAAGACTCTGAGTCTGCCAAGGCCCTTAGACTTAAATGCAAATCCATCATTCCCTGTAGGATCTCCGAGGGGGAATCTTGCCTCCTTAAGCAAAATTTCACAATTGATGAAATTCATAAAGCCGTCAACTCCCTCCACAATGACAAAGCTCTAGGGCCTGATGGGCTCCCAGTTAAGTTCTAAAAAGCTAACCTTAACTAGATTTGCTTTGATCTTCTTGATATCTACAATGAGGCTTTGGGTAAGGGTTCCCTTGGTGATGTTATCAATAAGGGCATTATTAAACTCATACCCAAGGATGGTGACAAGGCCATCGTTAAGAACTGGAGACCCATTACCCTTCTTAATGTGTCCTATAAGATCCTGGCTAAAATGTTGGCCATCTGACTAGAAAAGAGCCTACCCAAGTTCATCTTCCCCTCCCAAACCGGCTTCATTAAAGGTAGGTATATTCTGGAAAATCTCATCACAAGTTGGGAAATCATGGAATTGTCTAAAGTTTCTGGTCAAGACACTGCTATGTTTCTCCTTGACTTTGAGAAAGCCTATGATAGGGTGGAATGGGACTTTATTATTATGATGCTTGAAGCCTTTGGCTTCCGTAGTGAATTTTGTACTCATATCAAGGTCCTCCTTCAAGATGCCTCCGCTCAGATTGATGTTAATGGCTCCCTCTCCTCTTCCATTATGCTCTCTCAGTCCATTAGGTAGGGCTGCCCCTTGGCCCCTGCTCTCTTTGTTATTGCCTTTGACGCTTTATTCTACCTCCTTAGGGATAACTCCCTCTCCCCAAAGGTTCATGGGATTAGGCTCCCTGATGATAATGAATTGATGAATATTCAATTTGCCGATGACACGGCTCTTTTTCTTGAGCTCACCAAGCAAAACATGGATAACCTTAGCCTTAAAATCCAATGCTTTCGGTCAATTTTTGGAGCTCGGATCTCCCAGACCAAGTCTATCTTCCTTAGCTAGAAGGATCACTCCCTGACTAGTTTGGACACCTTGGCTACCAATGAGGTGGTCCTAACAAAATCGTTAGAAACCTTGGAGTTCCCTTCTCGGTGTCCCCTTCCCTCAAAGATATGTGGCTCTAGGTTAAGGAGAAAATTGATAAGAAACTTAGTAAATGGAACAATATATTCCTCTCCCTAGCTAGCAGGGTTCAAGTGTGCCAAAAAATCCTCTCCTCCTATAATATCTACTACTCCTCTGCTTGGATGTTTAGCAACTATCAGATCTTTGAAATTCAAAAGGTTGTTAGATGGTTCCTTTGGTCTGATGGCAAAGGTAATATAATAAATTACACACTGTTAACTAGAAGTGGTGCCATATTGAGAAATCTCTTGGTGGCCTTGGATTAAAATATCTTAGGATCCAAGGTATTGCCCTTGCGGCTAAATGAATCTTCCATTCTCTCGAAGGTCAGGAACCTTGGAAGGTTTTAATCAGACACAATATTGAGAGGGCTGTCCCTTAGAATGCTAAGTCTTGGAAGGGTTTACCACTCACCGACCTTGTGGCCGGTGGTTTTCCTATTTCTGTCCAGGGCACTTGTGTGTTCAAGTCTATTTGGAAAGCCTGAGAACATGTTAGGGGGTTTTTGGTCAACACTAGTGTCAACAATGGTGACCTAATTCATGGCGAGAGATCCTTATGGTGGAACCTCTTCCACGCTGGCAAACCCCTAGCCCTTACTTAGGGATGCATGGCTAGAGCCTGGGCCAGCAAAGGGATTAAATATCTTATTGACATTTTGGAACATGATACTCTTATCACGTCAGAAGATCTCAGCTCAAAATTTAACCTCCCCCCACTCAAAAAAGAACCTACAACATGATTAAGTAGGCTTGTATTGATTTTGGTCTTCCTAAAGATTGTGATGCTGATTCTCATAGATTTCTATCTTTTAATTGGGCTAATGGTACTCTTTTGGCTAAAATTAAGGTTCGTAACATTTACTCTGTCTTGACTTATAAGGCTTCCATTATTAATCATGTTAACATATTATGGTATTCTGATCTATCTATTATGCAGTGGTAGAAGACCTTCAATAGGCTCTGGAAAAGTCTGATCGAGCCAAAAATTAAGTGCTTTAAATGGCTTATGATACTCAATAGACTTCCTCTCAGGAGAAATTATGATAATAATGATTTGTGCTCTATTTGTAAACATCCTAAGACTAGCAGGCATATTTTCTTTGATTGCTCCATTACTAAGGAGATCTAGTTAATGTTTGGCTTTTCTATCCCTGATCTTGTGAATATTATGGAAATTATTTCTGAGCACATTCAAGGATTGAAAAAGGATGCTAATATCTTTTGGTTTACTTTAGCTGCTAATATTCTTTGGTATATATGGAAAATTAGGAATGCTGATAGGTTTAAAGGCCAAGCCAGGGGCCTTACTGAGTCTTTTCGAAGACTCACATTCTTCAAAATTGTTGTGTAGGTTGCCTCTACTATGAATGTTGAGAGGAACAAGCTCTTGAGGTTCCTCAAGGATGGACATGCCACCATGTTCATCTATGAGATGAAGGACATGGTTATGAGTGGAGGTGCAACATGGACAACCTATCCTCCTTTTAGGAGACTCTCAAGAAGCTGAACAACAAAATTAAAGACAACAGGGGGCCCTCCCACACCCAAGTTGAGATGCTGACACAGATTCAGAGCCAGAAGACCATTGTTTGGATGGAAGGACCTCAGGGATGGGTGGCATGGGTTAAAGCCCATGATGACATCCTCTCTTGATGCTTTTGTTGATGTTTTGTATATACTTTCTTCTCATGATGCAGTTAGTTTGTTAGTACTCTTTTGTGCGGATTATGCACCTTGTTGTAACTTTGGTTTTTGCTATCTTGTGGTAGTGACAGCTATGTTTTGCTGAGCCCTGGCCTCCTTGTACTGGATTCTCTCAATTTTTAATATAAAAAAAAAATTGAACTACATTTATTACTAATTTTAATTGGCACTTATTAATTTATTTATTACTAAATGCCTAATTAGTTTATCATTCTAAATAATATTCTATTTTAAATAAAATAAATATAAATAATTTTTTACTCACAAAAAGGCAAGTTCCTTAATCACCACATAAATTTACTAAAACTAAATTTAAATTACATTGGATAAGATTTAATAACTAAAATACAATTTAAAAATAATAATAATAAAAGTCAAGTTTTCATAGCAAGAACTAATTACAAACTTACTAATAATGTGAGTTTCACACACACAATTTAGAAATATCTAATAATGAAGAATTAGATTTTCTTATTTTCTAATATAAAATAGTCACCCTTTTTTTTTGTTGCTTTTATCTCATCAAAACTTTCTATTAAAATAATGAGTCAGATAAATATACTCCTAATATTTATTTCTTTCTAATTTAGTTATCTACTTTGTTTTTCATTATTTTATTTTCATTTTCTCTTAACATGGCTTTTTTCCTTGATTTTAGCTTCTAATTTTCTATTTTTGTTTTCTTTTTCTTTTTAAAGTTTTCTTTGTTTCTATCTTTTATTTTCTTTTCTAAGTTTTCTTTTCTTTTTCTATGAATTATTTCTATTGTTATAAAATAAAACATATAATCTAATTTTGAAAAAGGAATAAATTTAATAATTAAACATAATTTTATTAATTAATTTGCCACACAATTATTTATAAAAATAATAATTAATAAAATATAATTCTTTCCCTCACATACAATTTCAAATAAAATCAATATATATAAATATAATTTAAATTACTTTTATTTCTCCGAGAGAATTTTTAACTAACAATTAATTAGATAACAACTATAACATATTAAATGATTTTCTTTTCTAGTAAAATAAGAAGACAATATATCAATAAAATTAATTTATGCTATGACTATACAACTATATGACATGTAAGTGCTCGTGTGTGCAAATTTATTTCACCACAGTCACTATTAGTTGGCTAGATGCCCACTCCTTGATGATCTTCTATCTATCGAGAGTATATTCCTGTTACGCACATGATTCAAAGTTTGGTCAATGATCATTAAAATTGTAATATTAAATTAAAAATTAATTATTGAAAATAGGGGTTATGACATCCCTTTCCCCTTAAAAGAATCATTGTCCTGATGATCAACTTAATTGAAGATAAAATTTCATACCTCTTTAATTTTGTTTTACCTCAAAGTCAAAATCAACCTACCTAATAATGTGTCGTTGCTCCAAGCAACTGTTTGTTCATAACTACAAAAATTCCTCTATCTAACATTCATTCACTTGCACACATCATTAGCATGTCATTGTTCATCAAATAGACGAATAAAATCATGCAAGCTAAATCATTTCCTTCATAATATCTTATTCGTATTTCTAGACATTTACATTTAGAAAGAGGACAATTATGTTTATTTTGTCAACATGCCTACTCACATGAGACAATAGATCAATTCCCTTTATGATGAAAATCAAGCATCCCATACTACTTGTTATCATCATTAGCAAATCAAAAGTCTCAACAATAGAAATATCACATTTTTCAACAAGGTCTTTAATCCTAAAACATAAAAGATAAGATCACAGGTTTTCAACATATAAAAAGATTATTACATGATTATAAAGATCAAGGGTAATAAGTTCATCATGATTTTAATACTAATACAATCATTCACTAAATTTAGCAATGAAAAGTAAATCTCAATCTATGAGAAACTTTCTATTTACAAAGATATCCAGAATGTATAATCTTTACAACTTCTCAAGTAAAACCTTAGTTCACACAAAGAGAAGTTCAATTACATACCTTGTCATCAAAGATTCAATATATGATAAAATACATTTTCTGATTTACATAAAGAAATTCAAATGTACCATGGTTAAGGTGCTTTTTCCACCCAACCATGAAGCATAACACTTCCCCATTATTCTTCCTAATTTGAAGAATACTCGGCCCTGCATGAGGCACCTAGAAACCTAAAACAAATGGTAGGAAGGAAAATATCGATGCATGCCTGATGCCTATATGCACTCCTAACTTGAATGACATATATCTGGCATGCAGGATGTGGCAGAGACATATAACATAAAACTAGGCTTTTTATCACATCTATTTCAATGGTACATCTCACTTTGGCCAAAGCATTAAATAAAAAGTGGTAATTTAGAAAAAGTAAATTGCTGTCTCTATGAGCTCACATTTGGTATCCTGTCCCAGAAGGTAAGCTTTACCACATACGTTCAACAAGAATATTCTATTTCAATTTGCATAATTCGCACTAGTGCACATAAAATGAATAATAAGAAAGCATGAATCCTTTGTTGCATAACTCACATAGGATTCAAATACATAATTTACTTGCAGTGCCTCTCTCACACAAAATATGGTAAATGCATCACACACAATGAGCATTTCTTACTCAAATTTTTGTTCAATAAATATGGTAAGTGCATCTCTCACACAAGTACATTGCTCATACCAAATATGAAATATGCATAAATTGCATTAATATAGTTATAGTGATCATTACTCGATCCAAAATACAATGAGTATAAAAGGTGTATCTCACACACAAATTATGAATGCAATCATTACTCAAATGCTTTATCCACACAAAGGAATCAATAACTCATTCTAGTGCCTCACTCGCAAAAGGACAACAATAATATGACATATGCATCACTCACATTAGGATAAGTATAGTGAACATTTCTCGTTCAAGTATAAATATAATAAATATGATAAAATTGCATTAAGGAAACAATTTCATATAGATGCGTCATTTGCACAAAGCATTATAGGTGTATTACTACACAGTGCATTACTTGCACATGAAAAGTATCATTCTCCTATAGTACATATGTATAAGTACTCTCACTAATAACAATCAAGCATACATGATTCACCACATCAATCATTCTTACCTTGGCTATCCATATACCTTCCTCTATTGATCCAACAACTTGTAGCAATCATAGCTCACATAGAGCAACCATAGCTCACTCTGAGCAATCATAGTTAACACAAAGCAACTATAGCTCACACAGAGCAATCAACCAACATAATGATGCTTATACAAAAATTTCTTCATTACTTGTCATAGAAGCATCAATATAAATTACTGATAATCAAATTCATTGCAAAACATCACAAATATCAGTTTCATTCATTATATGGGTAAGTGCAAAAAGATGGGGAGCCAAAAAGTGGCCAAATGGTAAAAAAAAAAAATATACATAACGTGAGCGCATTATAATGCGCTCGTGTTATAACACTATAGCCTAAGGCTCGTCAAAACCAAACCATAACGTGCTTGCATTATAACGCAAGCGTGTTATGAAGTACTATAAAAAAAAGGTTTGCATCTCATTTTATTTCTTTTTCTCCACAATTCCCGCGGGCTGCAAACCCTAGAAAGCGCGCTCACGTTGTGGATTCCTCAATTCAACACAAAAATCTTATCGATTCGTTGCCAAAATACCACCACAATGTCAAGCATGCCAAAGGAGTGAGTTTATTTATTTATTTGTTTGAATTTGTTTCTAAATAGGTAGGTTTGAGTTGATTTTTTATGTATATTTCATTAATTGTTAGGAAATGTTAATGCACCTCCTCCTCCTCCTCCTCAAAATCCACAAAATCCTGAGGAGGAAATACCTGCGGAACAACAACCTCCTCCATCCATTCCTCAACATGCCCCTAGAACACAAGAAAATATAATGGGGTAAATTAAAAACAACAAAAAGGAAATTGAAGATATAGTTGCAAGGTTGAAAGATCCTTCCACTTCAACCTTGCATAGGTCCACGCTTGCCGAATCTCTTGAATCTATGTTATCAAATGTAGATTCAACTAGCAAGCAAATAACTAGTTGGACAGATAAGAAGAGAGAGTTTAGAGATTACTATGCAGACAAGTTGTCATACCAAGATGTGAAAAAATTACAAATTACAAAATTACACTTGTGTTCGATTTTCACAAACCCACAAACAAATCAACCTCCACCCATTACATGCAAGAGGTTCCCTATCCATTGGTACAACAACCAAGCGATAAGGGACAATTTTGGGTAGAGGTGGTGGATGGTTTTTGACCATCCTCCATGCAATAATAATGAGGTCCTACAATACTTTTTGAGGAAACTCTACTGCGAGTTTGTCCTTAGGGTAAGTGCAAAAAGATGGGGGGCCAAAAAGTGGCCACATTGTTTTGAAAAAAAAACAATACATAACACGAGCGCATTATAACGTGAGCACGTTATTACTTCCTATAAATAAAAAAAAGAGCAAAGCACTTCATTTCATTTCTTTTTCCTCCTATATACCTGCAGCCTGCAAACCCTAGGAAGCGCGCTCGCGTTTTGGAGATATCAATTCAACACAAAAATCTTTGCAATTCATTGCCAAAATGCCTCCAAGACATCGAGCATGCCAAAGGAGTGAGTTGTATTTGTTTATTTGTTTGAATTTGTTTTCAAATAGGTAGGTTTGAGTTGATTTTTGATGTAAATTTCATTAATTGTCAGGAAATGTTAATGCACCTCCTCTTGCTCCTCCTCCACAAAATCCTGCAGAATAACCTCCTCCATCCACTCCTCCACATGCCCCTGGAACACAAGAAAATGTAATGGGGCAAATTGAAAACAACAAAAAAGAAATTGAACATATAATTGCAAGGTTGAAAGATCCTTCCACTTCAACCTTGCATAGGTCCACGCTTGCTGAATCTCTTGAATCTATGTTATCAAATGTAGATTCAATTAGCAAGCAAATAACTAGTTGGACGGATAAGAGGAGAGAGTTTAGAGATTATTATGCAGACAAGCTGTCATACCAAGAAGTGAAAAAATTACAAATCACAAAATTAGACTTGTGTTCAATTTTCACAAACCCACAAACAAATCAACCTCCACCCATTACATGCAAGAAGTTCCCTATCCATTGATGCAACAACCAAGCGATAAGGGACAATTTTGGGCAGAGGTGGTGGATGGTTTTTGACCATCCTCCATGCAATAATAATGAGTTTCCACAATACTTTTTAAGGAAACTCTACTGCGAGTTTGTCCTCAATATAGTGCCAAACTATTTTAATATGTGGGACTTCCAAGGTAGAGGTGGGGGGTTAGCACAAGATAGACTAGGGGCATGTCTTGACCCACAGTGGGTAGTGAGATGAGTAATCAACAGACCAGCCCACACACATGTTTTTATCCCTTCCATTGTGAAGGAGAGTGTTGAGGTCGATACACTTTAGTCCATTAGTGCCTTGACCCAGAGTATCATAAAGCATGCCGGTCCTACAACATAGAGTGGGTTGGGAGATAGTGCGAGGAGTAGGGTCCCACCCCATACTTGTTAGACTTGCAGGTCAGCCTGTGGTTATGACCCCATGGATAGTCAGGACATAGGTGCACAGGCTACATCTGCAGCTAAGCAGATGGTGATGACAGATACCCTCCTGAGTGAGACTTTCGGCCTTGATACTCAGGTAAATATTAGCAAGTTTATTGAATTTAATTTATTAAATTTCATTTTTGAAATGCAAGATTAACTAATTTAAATTGATGATTTTAATGAAATTTCAGGGTCATAGCATCGATGCAGTTTTCAGTGGTTCTCCACCTACATTTTACACTAGATTATCTACTGTCAGGGTATGTAACTAGTAAACAATTATAAATAGTACATGTGAATAGCATCATTATATGAATGGTATTCTAATATTTGATTTTGGATGTTGAATAGGTTAATACTATAGATTTCACGGCAACACTTGCGAACGGTGATGGACTTCAAAGCTTTGCGGAGGTAATAAAATAAATAGTTTAATGAATGAATTGTACTTACTAGATTTTTGTATGTGACTTGTGTGCTTTATTGTGTGTACTTCCATGTTTATATGAACATGTGTGTATGTTAGGAGCCATGATTTGCATCACTATTATAGTTTTCGTAATTGAATAATGTTGTTTCATTTCCAGATGATGCAGACTACGGAGACACCTCCCCATGTTCATAGGGCAATGGAGCAGGGTGTGGCCTCTACGATTCATATCTCCATGGCATTGACAGGGGTATGAGGCAGATTAGTAAATTTCAATTTACATTCATTGTTATAGTTGTCTATTTTTGAAAAATCAAAAGATTATTGATTTGAAGTTTAATTTCTATCTGGATGGTTTCTATAGGACATGACATCACCACAGCCTATTCCTGCTACTGAGGCAAGTGAGGAGACAGATTATATGTTAGCGGTAAGTGATTATATTGTTAAATGTTTCATTTTTTATAACATGTAATTTTTATATATTAATGTCTATACTTTTTATTGTAATAGGTAAAGATGCAGGAAGAACTAAATAGGAGGAGCAGCCCTCGGGTATATAGTAGACCACCCACATGCGCGTCTCCATCCCCTAGAAGATCAAAGGTTGTCCGTGATCTATTCTCTTCACCAGCCAGAGGGGAATGACATTTTATTGTGTGCCTTTGTTGTATGCCTATATGGCATTTGTGGACATATATTTTGTATTGTATATAGTTGACATTGTATGCCTATATGGCATTCTTGTAAGCCTATATGGCTATTTTGTATATATGTTATACTTATATCGACAGATTTTGATGTATGTCTATATGGATATTTGGTTAATACAAATCTTTTTTATTGATGGCGTCCATACTTGCATTATAAATCCACGTTTGAATGGATATTTGTAGATGGCTACTTCAAATATTTAAAGTCTAATTGTATTACATAGGATGTTTGCTGATCCAATAAGCTAGCTATTGTTATTCAAGTATCACCTAAACCTCATTTTGGAACTAAAAGATAAAAGTTGTATTTAAAAAAGAATGAATCATCATGTTGAACAAAAAATATTAATATTCTTTATGAGTAGCATAGAATGTCAACTATATGCAATACAAAAAAATGAATCATCATGTTATTCTTTATGTTTGAGACCCTTTAAAATGACTAAGTCTGGTAGCCTGATATCCTGAAACACTAGGATGAATATCCAAGTCATTAGGATGATTGCGCCTTGAGAAAAAGTCATTGAGATGAGCGCCTAAAGGAGACTTTCTTAAAAATTCAAACATTGAGCAATAAGCATGAAGGGTTAAGGTGCAATTTGAAACTCATAAAGCCTCAAAAGGGTGCCCATTGACACCTGTTCCACCATAAAAGTGTGCCTAAGGTGGAAGGAGAACAAGCCTCTAGTAAGTGAAGCGCACCTATTGTCTAAACCACTTCATTATGGCACCCTAGCATGAGGAGGAGTATATAAGTCAATAGGAAATCACACCTATAATGCAAATGAAGGACTAAGTGGCATTTTCAATAAGCATCAATTCACCTTGAGATTTCAATAAATACATCAAATTGAGCCCCATAAGCCTAGGCGCCCTTTGCCTGCAAAAGAACCTTGTATCAACATCAAGAGTTGGTCGTATCAGCATATCGGCAAACCTTGGTTAGGCTTCACCGATAGTGGTCTGTCTTGCCGATGAGTGTGGTTTGAAGTCGAAGACATTGGTGTATCAGAAGATAATCCCATCAGTGCATTGAAAGAGTAGTTGAGAGATTCACCGATGAAGGGGGTCACACCGATAGTCGAAATCCATCGGTGTATCGACCCAATGAGATTAGAGTTCACCGATGTTTGGAGTCTCACCGACGGGTGTGGTCCGAAGGATGTCATTGGTGAGATCGGTGTGTTGGCAGAAGAGTTTTTGAGTGTGCTGATGGTATTAAGTCCTACTGATAGGCGAGGGACTTAGAGTCTCATATCAAAGTGACAAAGACATCGGTGTGAAAGGATATAAAGTCACCGATAGTGGTCTATCTGACCAATAAGAGTCAATGATGGGATGTTTGTCAGAAGTGAAATGAAATGGAGTCATGGTGGCATACAGATGTGAGAATTCCTCCATGTTGTTTATCAAGTTGAATGATCTATGACACATCATGTATCATTAGAAAATATTCTCAAAGAGAAAGCAAGTGAAAATACTCAAAACAACCCATAACAAGGTGGAGAAGTTTAAAGGATGGAGGTTGCAACACTTTCCAACCTCATAGCCACACTAGTCCAATGGATTAGGATAATACTATCAAGCATCCACATAATAGTAGATAATCTTATCAAAAATCACAGAGAAATTTTTAAGGACCAAAGTGTTATCCCTATGACTTGACACATACTGCTTGTTTCATAAAGCAAAGGGACATGATATAAATATTGTTGTTATATGGAGCCTAATCAGACTCGGAGGTTAAATTTACCCAACTTTTATTAGTGTGGTTTCCCCCCAAATATTTTCCTACTAGTTTTAGCACCTTGAAGTCTAAGTGCATGAAAATAATTCTGAGTTGGCAACCTAATCCAATGACTTGACACTGATCCCAAAACCATCTATTAGACCAATAAGATCCTAGGCACTCACTTCATGCATTATGATTTCTAGGAAAGTGTGCTAGTTTGATGCTCCATCACAAGGAAAGTGTGCCCACACTTGCAAGTGTTTTTCTTCAGGATCTAGGTGCGAGTTGAAGGTTGTAGTTGCCAAGAAGAGCGCCTAGCAAGAGGAAGTCTTTTGGAGTCTCTAAAACACATCAAACACTTGACTAACAACAAGATAACTTTTTCCCAAGTTAGGCACTTCAAGAGGGAAGTTAAAACATGAATAAGTGCCAACTTGTCTAGGTGCAAACTCAAGCTTGTTGAGGATACACATGGCACCCAACATTCCTTGGTGTTTTCACGAACTTCAAATGCTCAGAACTGTTCAAGGAATGCACAATGCCCCTTCTTGATGATAGGCACCAAAGTGAGGGTGGAATTGCACCTTGATGCAATTAGGTGCTATCTAGAGTATGCTACTCCATGGAAATACACCTTCTTTCTTAGAGTAATTCAAACACTCCAAGGTCTTCAGTGATTAATTCCCCAACTTATGAAATGTCCTCCTTCATTTTAAAACACATTGTAATGCTCCAGAGAGATGACTATACCTAGGCATCAATCTAAGTTAGAAATGCCTCTAAAGTGTGCCTTCTCTTTTAGAATGCAAAACAAGGTCCAAAGGTGCTAATAAACTAAAGCACTTCTTTGGAAAAGCCCTGGAGGTTAAGATGTGCCTTGTCTTAATGAGGTCCAACTCTTGGGTAAGAAAGCTTGTAAAGTGCACCTAACTTAGTGAAGAGGTTGGTAACTTCTAAACCCTTCCTGGAACTTAGATTGCTTCAACTAAAGATCATCTCACACCAATACATTACCAAACTTTTAATGACAAGATCAATTCAAACTTAGGCACTCATTAAGAGTCTTTCCAATGTTGGCACATCTGAGAGGTTGAACTGGCAAGGGATGGTGCCTAGCTTCCTAGACCTTGTTTCAATATGTTTGAGTTCCAAAGTTGACTCAATGGTATCAAGATGGCACCATAGAGTCTTTGGACTAGTTCCTTAAAGTTTCAAAAACATTCTAGCTCCTTGAAAATTCCTCCTACATGCTTGGGCGCCATTTTAAGGTCCTGGAACCATGATGTAGTGCCTTATTGCTCTAGGCACCCATTCATGATTGTGCAACTTGAGATTGGCACCTAGAGTGAATAGGCTTTCATCCTAACTTAATACACTGCCTCCTAATGATTTTTGGGGCAGCAAAAAACCTTTCACCATGGGAAAATGTCTCAGAGATATAAAAAACTGAGAGAGGTTATTGTAGAAGCACTCTACATGATCACGTTAGCTCAGACAGAATGTTTCTAAGTGACACATTTTTTGAGTAACATCTTGTCAAAGATCGCTACCTTTTTACGCTTTAGACTCTTCAGGGATATCGTCGGTACAATGTAGCTCGAACTATTTCGACATGTTTGGGTAAAATAAAACCATGCCTAACCTAAATGTACCCATTCAGACGCGTTGGAATAGTCAGTTTGGTCACATCAGGAGCAGGATGAAAGTTACACCCCTTTGCAACTTTACACTGCCTCCTTTTGACAACTTTTGGGGTAGCAAAAAACCTTTCACCACGGGGAAATGCCTCAGAACTATAAAAAACTGAGAGAGGTTATTGTAGAGGCACTCTATGTGATCACATTGCCTTAGATAGAATGTTTTTATGTGACACAGTTTTCAAGTAACATCTCATCAAAGATTGCTGCCTTTTTGCACTTTGGACTCTTCAGGGATATCATTGGTACAATGTAGCTCGGACTGTTTTGACATGTTTGGGTGAAAAAAAGGACCATGCCTAGCTTAAATGTACCCATCTAGATGCATTGGAATAGTCAGTTTGGTCACATCAGGTGTATGATGAAAGTTACACCCCTTTGCAACTTTACACTACCTCCTTCTGACGATTTTTGGGGCAGCAAAAAACCTTTCACCACAGGCAAATTCCTCAGAGATATAAAAAATTGAGAGAGGTTATTGTAGAGGCACTCTATGTGATTGTGTTGCCTTAGACAAAATGTTTCTAAGTGACACAGTTTTCAAGTAACATCTCATCAAAGATTACTTCCTTTTTGCACTTTGGACTCTTCAGGGATATCGTCGGTACAATGTAGCTTGGACTGTTTCGACATGTTTGGGTGACAAATAGGACCATGCCTAGCCTAAATGTACCCATCCAAATACGTTGGAATAGTCAATTTGGTCACATTAGGAGCATGATGAAAGTTACACCCCTTTGTAACTTTACACTGCCTCCTTCTAACAATTTTTGGGGCAGCAGAAAACCTTTCGCCATGAGCAAATGCCTCAGAGTTATAAAAAACTGAGAGAGGTTATTGTAGAGGCACTCTACATGATCACATTACCTCAGACAGAATTGTTCTTAGTGACATAGTTTTCGAGTAACATCTCGTCAAAGATTGCTACTTTTTTGCACTTTGGACTCTTCAGGGATAACATCGGTACAATGTAGCTCGCACTGTTTCAACATGTTTGGGTGAAAAATACGACCATGCCTAGCCTAAATGTACCCATCCGGATGCGTTGGAATAGTCAGTTTGGCCGCATCAAGAGTAGGACACCAAAAATGCAAAAGTTGCTTTGTGCAATTTGACAACATTGACACTTTTTGGCAACATGACTCAAAGACTCAAACTGACCCCAGTGACTTAAAATCACCTTGATTTTGGTGCCCAATGTATATTATAGAGGTCGAGGTGCTCCTTATCATTCAAACATCTTAGATGAGTGCCTAGGAAAGGAAAAAGCTCTAAGTTTCATCATCATGAGCGCCTAATATCAAGAGACTTTAATGGCTCAAACCTTAGCATGGAGTCCTAAGGCACTTTTCATGTCTCCTTTCATCCATTTTGGTGCCCTTATGTAGATTTTTCAACTTGATTTGGTACCATGTATGTGAAGGAAGATCTAAAGGCATGAAAGTGGATGTCATTTTGCAAGAGTTTGGATCATCAAAATTGAAAGAAATAGGTCTATTAAGCTTGGGCGCCCTTGGTCTTCTTTTCATTCACTTTGAGCGCCTTGGGAGAATGGTATATAGGTCATCATCATGATTAGGTGCCCTGGATCCAGAGTGTTGGAGAGATCATCAAATGGTGTCTAGAGGAAGTAGGGTGAGTTATGAGTTTGGTCACATCAGGAGCAGGACATTAAAAATGCATAACATGATGATGTAAAAATGTGTATATGTGTAAAAATGCAGGAGGAAATAAAAAAAGACAAACCTTACAAATTAGTGTGCATACTTACAACTCAATGTAACATGACTTTACAAAATCAATGTGAATACTTACAAATTAATCCAATGAACCATCCAGGTCTGCTCTACTCTTTATTGTGTCAGGTATTGCTTCATGGTCAAACTCACGCACCTTCCACAATATTTTGTTCAAAGGTCTACCCTGATACTTTATCAAATGAACATTGCATGCCATGACAAGGTTCTAGTAATGAAGAATCTTCCGATGTGTGTCAAAGTCCTGAAACAACCAAATATTAACACTCTTATGTGGGTACCTTCTAAGCCATGTTCTAGTAATAACCACTGAGCCTGTAGGGTATTCGATGTTTTCTCCATCTGTAACAGGGGCCTCCAATTTATTTTTGGCCTCAACACAATGACATAAGTAATAATCTATTCCTTCTTCATTATCTTCATCTGCAATAATTGCATATACATGCCCTACATTGATATGTGTAGCAAATTAGATGAAATTAGTCAACATTACAAAAACACTACAAAGTAAGATGACATTACCTGGTTGAACTAGATGAAATTAGATGCATATACGTGCCCTATATTACCTGGTTGAACTAAATCTAATATGTGGTCAAAGTCAACTGATGATTCCATTTGTGTTAGTTCTAGTGTCGTCAGGGGTCGATATGTGTCAAGTGGGCTAAGATAACTTAACTGCCATTCGTCAACCCACTCCTTTGACTTGCACTCATCTCAGACTTGAATTGTACATGAAGAACAAAAGCATGACATATTTTGTGTAAGGATACTCCATGAACCTGTAATTGAGCTTCTGAAAGAGTGCATCTCATTTGATCCTATCAGTGTACAATAGTCCTCATATGGTGCAATGTTAGTATCATCTATCAACCAAAAAAATCTATGAACTAAAGACTTACCTTCATTACCTAGACCCATGGAAGCATTACACCACTCAACAATCGATTTTGCATCTGTCAACTTTGCATTGTCTTTATACTTTAACTCTTCTCGTGCTATGACTCCTTTGATACATGCTCCCCCTTTCCATGCCCGGCCTCACAAAAGTTCCACATATGCTAAATACCTATAAAATTATGCCTCCTACTCAGCCAATAGAAATTTTGTGAGTTCTTGAATTATGATGCACAGTTATTCGACCATATGATATATTGACTGAATGATATGCCCCTTCTAGCCAAATCATTGTAGAACACCTGAAAGCAACCTTGCACGAACTCTGTAGAATGCATGCGATCATCACTAATATAGAAATTATACTCCCTTATGATCTTCCTATCATCCTCTATACTATCTTTCGCATGAATGAATGCGATGTGTACAAATATAGAAACCTATGTGGAGTTGTAATATTGTGATTGCACCTCACGCTGTGGCTGTAGATTGTAGTTCTCTACATAGTCGACGACTGAAACAATGCTACCAACCGGAAATGTGTCCTTGTATAACTTGAATTGCAAGTCCAACCATCGAGCTCTATGGGCATGTCTTGCATACTCATACACTACGCTGTCACAAAATATAGGCATAAACTAATATACTGGAATCTTTTCAATAACCAATTCACACCTCTTTGCTTCTTTACCATCTTTTGTATTGTATGCCACTAATTTATACTTGCCAAACTCTACTAGTTCATTTCCAACCGCATGTGTTCTTTCCATATGTTCACATATTGGCAAATGTTGCAAGCCACCGCAACGATGACATGTGCCATCCAAACATAATTTCTTGTAGAATATTTGACCTTCCTCTCTTTCACATAAAATTCTTGATATGAAGTCTCTTGAAGATGTTGGTGGGCCACATATGGCACAACCCTACAAATCATTATTAGTATGCATATCTAAACATATATACCTATAAGCATCAAAATGTTTAGAAAATTCAATATGTAATCTACAACAACAAGTAGTGCATTTGTGATTTATCTTAACATAGAAAGGTTTTAGCATTTCAGAATATCTTTACAAATTTTAATTTGAGATACTTCTCTAGAAATTTACCATAAAACTGTGTTTGAGTCTCATCCAAAAAATGCTTTGGATGTGGCTCGCGGTTCTGACTACCGATTCTCCTTCTTACCACATCCCTTTGATTTGGAGATACCCTTGTGTAATTCTTCCAAAAGTCTTCAATTAGTGATCTCAATGCTTCAACAATTGGTTTATCTTTTTGTGGTAGTCTCCCCGAGAACGCCCATAATTCATTGGCATTAGTGTCCTCAATTCTTTGGCATCTTCCAATGGCTCTTGATAAAGTTTTCTTATTAATTCTCAATTCTTGACTCGTCTTTCTAATGAGACGAGCTTTCCTCGTTTGACTACTTACTATAGTCGATGTAATCACACGCCATGTTACATTACTATCTTTTGTGCATGAGGTGTTACCCACGGTCTCATATGCACTCATTAGATTCTTGACAATAGATTTTTCACTTGAAGCCTCTGATGTTCTCAACCCAAGAATCTTCATGATAGACCTATACTTTATACTTCTCATCATTTCAACAAATAGTTGACATCTTGCAATCTCATTTAACTTTTCAAAGAACAATCTCCAAATCTTATTAGCTATCTTCTACAAGTGCATTTTGGAATCTTGCCTTCCATTGGCTGCAAAATATTCTCATCAATATCAATCAAATACTTTGGCTTTCTATGCAAAATTCTAGGTGGTGTTAAGTTAGGTAAATTCATCTCAACATTAGGAATTTCATCAATATTTAAATGAGATGGGTTAGATGGCATACCTTTGATCGAAGATGGAATAGACAACATACCTTGAGGTTGAGGTGGGAACGATGGCGTACCTCCATCACATGTGAGTGATGATGTACTCTCAACTTGAGATGTGGTAGATGGTGTCCCTACATGTTGACTTGTGGTAGAGGACGTGTCTCCAACTATGGTATTCAAATCTCTCATACCACGAAGTTTTTGCATTCGTTCTCTTTGTGCCGCCAATACCATATCTCTTTGTGATGGTTGTGGTTCCTCTTCAATTGGTATGTCTTCATTTATTGTGTCCAATTTCCTCTTCTCACGAAGTTCCCTCATAGCCACTGCTTTCTTTGCATTCTTAGCTTCTATCTCTTCCTGTGTTGGTTTAATTCTTGATCGTTTCCTCGGTATGACAGAGAATTTTTCTGTAGCATGATAAAGAGACCAATATTAGTTCCTAAGAAATGAATACAAGATAATAGTGGGATTGTATTTTTATTATGTTGTAAGGATTTATTCTTGTATAGTTTGACATCATGGTATGTTAAGGTCTATTTATTACACATAATTATTAAAGAGCCCAAGTGTAGAAAATATACATGGCATCATGTGAGATTGTAGGATGCTTTCTTGATTGGGAATGTGTCTATTTTAAACATGTATGATAAAGCATGATAAAGTAATTCAATCCGAAATAAGGAAAATGTAAAGAACATACATGTAAAGACTTGACATACCTAAAAAATGAAGATTCGAATGGAGAGAGTACCCAATTATGTAGTGTTTTTTTCTTCTTGCATCAAACTCCTCAACAATTTGAGTTTTTCACCACTTGCTTCCTTTTCAATGTTAAATTGAATAACACTCAAATATAATTACTAACAACAATATTATTAACCAATCTATAATGTAAAATTCCTAAAATTGAATCACAATTAACATTGCAACACTACAAAAATTGAAACTTGAATAGATATATATCAAACATGGTGTGAAAACTATGTTATTTCCTCCTTCTCAAGTTGGCAAAGTAGAAAAGGTGGTGGAAAGATCATGCAAAGGTGGTACAATGTGTCAAATGTGCATGTGAACTTCCTAACAACATGAAAGCACTTCTTTTTTGTCGGAACACATGCAGAATTAATAAGAAAATAGAGCATGTGGGCCTGGATCATGGGGGTCAACACTTTTTTACCCTAATCCCTCAAACCTAAACCCTATCCCTAAACCATCAACCCTCAACACTATATATTAAACCCTAATCCCTCAACCCTCAACCCTAAACCTTATCCCTAAACCCTAATCCCTTAACCCTCAACCCTAATCCATCATCCCTCAACTCTAATCCCTCATCCCTAAACCCTAAATGCTATCCCTATTCCTAAACCCTCAATAGACTCGATACTATACCTTAAACACTAATCCCTTATCCCTAAACCCTCCAACCCTATCCCTAATCCTTATACCCTCCACACTCTACTTTAACCCTAATCCCTCGACCCTCAACCCTACCCCTAAACCCTTGACCCTCGAACATCAACCCTCAACCCTCAAAGTCAAACCCTAATCCCTCAACCCTTAACTCTGATCCCTTGACCCTCAACCCTATCCCTAAACCCTAAATCCTCAACCCTCAATGTCAAATCCTAATCCCTCAACCCTTCACTCTAATCCCTTAACCCTAAACCCTATCCCTAAACCCTCAACACTATACCTTAAACCCTAATCCCTAAGCCCTCAACCCTAAACCTTATCGCTAAACCCTAATCCCTCAACCCTTAACCCTAATCTATCATCCCTCAACCCTAATCCCTCATCCCTAAACCCTAAATGCTATCCCTATTCCTAAACCCTCAACAGACTTGATACTATACCTTAAACCCTAATCCCTTATCCCTAAACCCTCCAACCCTATCCCTAATCCTTATACCCTCCACACTCTACTTTAACCGTAATCGCTCGACCCTCAACACTACCCCTAGACCCTTGACTCTTGAACCTCAACTGTCAACCCTCAACGTCAAACCCTAATCCCTCAGCCCTTAACTCTGATCCCTCGACCATCAACCCTATCCCTAAACCCTAAACCCTCAACCCTCAACGTCAAATCCTAATCCCTCAACCCTTCACTCTAATCCCTCAACCCTAAACCCTATCCCTAAACCCTCAACACTATACCTTAAACCTTAATCCCTCAACCCTAAACCCTAAACCTTATTCCTAAACCCTAATCCCTCAACCCTCAACCCTAATCCGTCATCCCTCAACTCTAATCCCTCATCCCTAAACCCTAAATGCTATCCCTATTCCTAGACCCTCAATGGGCTCAATACTATACCTTAAACCCTAATCCCTCTACCCTCAACACTCTTATTTAACCCTAATCCCTTGACCATTAACCCTATCCCTCAACCTCAAGCCTCAACCCTCAAGCCTTAACCCTCAACTCTCAACATTAAACCATAATTCATCAACCCTAAACCCTAATCCCTCAAACCTAAACCCTATCCCTAAACCATCAACCCTCAACACTATACCTTAAACCCTAATCCCTATCCCTCAACCCTTAACCCTTAAAACTTAAACCCTATCCCTACACCCTCAACACTTGACACTATATCTTAAGCCTTAAACCCTCATCCCTAAAGCCTCAACCCTAAATCCTTAAACCTTCAACCCTAAACCCTATCCTTAATCCCTCTACCCTCGACACTCTAACCCTAACCTCGACATTAAATGCTAATCCCTCAACCCTAAACCCTAATCCGTCAACCCTAAACCCTATCCCTAAACCCTCAACCCTCAACACTATACCTTAAACCCTAATCCCTCAACCCTCAACCCTAAACCTTATCCCTAAACACTAATCCCTCAACCCTCAACCCTAATCCATCATCCCTCAACTCTAATCCCTCATCCCTCAACCCTAAATGCTATCCCTATTCCTAAACCCTCAATAGACTCAATACTATACATTAAACCCTAATCCCTTATCCCTCAACCCTCCAACCCTATCCCTAATCCTTACACCCTCCACACTCTACTTTAACCCTAATCCCTTGACCCTCAACCCTATCCCTAAACCCTTGACACTCGAACCTCAACCCTCAACCCTCAACATCAAACCTTAATCCCTCAACCCTTAATTTTGATCCCTCGACCCTCAACCCTATCCCTAAACCCTCAACCCTCAACGTCAAATCCTAATCCCTCAACCCTTCCATCTAATCCCTCAACCCTAAACCCTATCCCTAAACCCTCAACACTATACCTTAAACCCTAATCCCTCAACCCTAATCCTAAACCTTATCCCTAAACCCTAATCCCTCAACCCTAATCTGTCATCCGTCATCCCTCAACTCTAATCCCTCATCCCTAAACCCTAAATGCTATCCCTATTCCTAGACCCTCAACGGGCTCGATACTATACCTTAAACCCTAATCCCTTATCCCTAAACCCTCCAACCCTATCCCGAAACCCTTAACCCTCTAACCTCAATGTACTCAACCCTCAACGTCAAACCCTAATCTCTCAACCCTTAACTCTGATCCCTCGACCTTTTAACCCTTAAAACTTGAACCCTAAAACTTATCCCTACACGCTCAACACTTGACACTATATCTTAAACCCTAATCCCTTAACCCTCATCCCTAAAGCCTCAACCCTAAATCATTAAACCTTCAACCCTAAACCCTATCCCTAATCCCTCTACCCTCGACACTCTTATTTAACCCTAATCCCTTGACCATTAACCCTATCCCTCAACCTCAACCCTCAACCCTCAACCCTCAACATTAAACCCTAATTCATCAACCCTAAACCCTAATCCCTCAAACCTAAATCCTATCCCTAAACCATCAACCCTCAATACTATACCTTAAACCCTAATCCCTATCCCTCAACCCTTAACCCTTAAAACTTAAACCCTATCCCTACACCCTCAACACTTGACACTATATCTTAAGCCTTAAACCCTCATCCCTAAAGCCTCAACCCTCAATCCTTAAACCTTCAACCCTAAACCCTATCCCTAATCCCTCTACCCTTGACACTCTAACCCTAACCTTGACATTAAATGCTAATCCGTCAACCCTAAACCCTAATTTGTCAACCCTCAACCCTCAACACTATACCTTAAACCCTAATCCATCAACCCTAAAACCTAATCCTTCAACCCTCAACCCTAAACACTATCAATAAACCCTCAACCCTCGACACTATACCTTAAACCCTATGAGAAAAGCTTTGTGTATGGTACATCCACAGTGAGTAAACTACTAAACTATACCTTAAACCCTAATCCCTCAACCCTAAACTTTCAACCCTAAACCCTATCCCTAATCCCTCTACCCTCAACACTCTACCTTAAACCTAATCCCTCGACCCTTAACTCTAAACACTATCCCTAAAGCCTCAACCCTAAACCCTAATCTCTCAAGGTCCTAAACTCTAATCCCTTATCCCTAAACTCTAAATCCTATCCCTAAATGCTCAACCCTCAACCTTAAACCTTAATCACTCAATCCTTATCCACCCCTCTCCTCCCCTATCTGGCTCACTCCCATCTCTACCCTCCTCTGCCCTTGACACTATACATACATACATATAGGCATACATAGATACATACATACATACATATAGGCATACATAGATACATACATACATACAGTCATACATAGATACATACATACATACATACATACATATAGGCATACATATGTACATACATGATTAATAGCCTTAAACATGAAAAAAATTAAGGGGAACACAACGCTGGTGCGTTATAACGCGCTCGCGTTATGTCAAACATGACAAACAACAGACTTGCGAAAAAAGAAAATGCAAAGCAAAACATAACGCGAGCGCGTTATAACACGAGCGCGCTATCTCATGCTTCGGGAATCCCAAGCCTTGGGCTTGGGATTTGTTTTGGATTTCCAGCCCAAAGGCTTGGAGTGCCTTTTGAACAGTCATAGACATGTTTTTCCATATTCTTCAAAATTTCACATAATTTCATTTGTGCTAACCCCCATATTTGCACGTGTTTCAAGGTCAAACAAATCCAACATCTAGGTAATGTTAGGCTTTCTCTTAGCTATTTGACAATGTGATTTTTTTCACATTTTAACAATGTTAAGCCTTTCATCTTTAATTTCTTTTATTTGTGTGTTGGTTTTTGGGCAAAAACCACTGTTTGGTCTTTTTTTCATTGTAAATTAACTATTCATTTAAATTTTTTTAAAAAAACATATTTAGAAAATAGATTCCATTCTACAAATATTAAAAAAAGAAAAAAATAATTTTCAATTAGTTTTCAAAATTTATAGGGGTAGCACGGCCAAAATTATGTTTTTTAGGATGTGTCCACATTGAAAATTAGTAAAAAATCAAATATTCATCAAAAAATTATTAGAAAAATCAGGCATAAACTACATGCTATTAGCTAATTTCTCACTGAAGCAATTTTAAAAATACCAAAAAAAAGTTGACCTTTTGAGGGAGCCAAAAAACATGCTATGCTATGTTTTTTTGATAGAAACAACACCAATTTATGTGGCTCCCTCTTTTGAACCCCTTAATCTATGTAATTTTTTAAAAAAATAGTAGTTTAGAAAGTAGACTCGGAGCACTACGAACATTGTTTTGGTTGCATCTCCAAATTTTGAGTGTAACTATGCTCAATTTCTCATCCAAGGCCAGTATTTCCTGATTTCAGAAAAAAAGTGGCCACTTAAGACCTTTTTTTTGCCTCCCATCTTCTTGCACTTACCCATATATACATTTAATGAGATTGAAATGATTAGTGCCAGATATAACCATAATGCCATAAATTAGACCTTATACAATTTCACAATATACATTCCCCGAGGTGTCTCTCCCCTATACAACCTGTCAGGACAATCTACACAATTCACATTACTTCACACGAGCCAACAACTATAAAGCCTCAAAATACAGAAGTTCCAATGAGTAAAGATTTCAAATAAAAATAAAAATCAACAAATAAAACTTCATATAAAAACAAATTAATTAATAGAAACACAACAGTTCAAATCAAAACCAAAATTCTTAATAGAATAGTCCTTGAGGCAAACAGGACAATAAACAACCATATATCTTAACAAATCTTCAACTACTGGCTCTCTAAAACAAATAAGAAAATAAAAATTTCAAATCTTCTCACAAAACTAAATATCTCAATTACTACGTGACTTCAAACGAGCCACCTAAGGGGAGAAGGAGAATGTGGTGGTGGTCTCAAATCACATGGAGCTTCAACATGTAGCACAAAAGAAATAGACTATGAAATTTATGCAGTTATAACATTCAATAGTTATGAGTAATCAAAGTTTAGTAAACTCTCAATGTAGCTTTCTTATCACTTTTGTAGCTCTCTTATCACCATTCAATAGCTCACATAGAGCACAATATCTCCCAATAGCTCACACAGAGCAATATAAATGGCTCACATAGAGCAAGGTTTACACATCAAATAATGTTAGAATCATAATAAATCATTGAATTCCATTATTAATCTGAGAAAAACAACAAAATAGACAACAAACTTCTTACCTCTTTTCTCGAACCTGTCCTATAACTCTTTTGATATCTTTGCAACTTACACAATTTCTTTCATAAACTTTTTCTTGATTGTTCATGCCTGGTCAGCTCATTAACCTTTCAGCCTTCCCACAATAATGGGTTACATTTTTTGGACAAACTTGATATTGAAATTAACATTTTGAACTAAATCTTCACTTTCTGACACCTATAGCCGCTAAATCGTTAGGAATTTGAAGATGATGCAAACTAGTGATTTGTGAGATTTTGTTTGTAGATTCTAAATATATATATTTTTAAAAAAAATTTGGAGTTAAATTGTAAATTTTTTTGCGTCTCCTTTGATAACTAGTTTTTAATAGTAAACAACATTTTTTTAAAGTGATGTGTATTCCGTAACACATAACATTTTTTCTACAAAGGATAAATTTTTTATTCCTTTTAATTTAGATTGGTAACACCGATATATAGGGTATGCATTTGGTTTATAATATTTTGTTGAATTTTTTTTTAATTAATTTATGAAGCCAAACCAATTATAATTTAGACATAGGCATATTCCGTAAAACATAACCTTTTATGTATGTATCGAAATTCAGTTTTATTTTTTTTGTTGAAATAAGGACATCAATACCTAGGGAAAAGATATTTTTTAGATTTTTTTCACTAATTTACTAATTTTCCTTGTGTGTAGAACAAAGAACTTGATGTTCGGTGAAAAACCTACATTCACAAGAAATAAAAATAAATATAATAATCAAATTAAATATATTTAAAATTATACTTTTTGGGAAGCTTATAATAAGGACTACATACTTACAAAACATAAAATTTAAATGAATTCATTTGATCCCCCAAAAGGTAAATCAAATGTGGTTTTTTATCAGTATTTTGATAGGTGTAGAGAGACTCCATTATAGGTATGGTTTAAAACTAGCGGGGTTCTATCCAAGGGGCTTTGAATCTAAGGGGGTTTGATCAAACCCTCTTCTATTAAAATCCTTTAAATGGAACCTTTCAAGCCTTAAATCATTATATTTCCTAAAAATATGCGATTTCAACAAAAATCAGGATGTCCCAGAGAGTGTAACCCATTATTGTGGTAGCACTAACCAGTAGCCACTTAGATAAGAAATCACTTACAGAATTTGGGAAATGCAGAAAAGCAGAATGAAATATTATGGGGATATTTCAAGAACTTTTGAAAGAAAATGTTATGTAGAGTTTGGACACCTAAAAATGTAGTAATGAAGTATGAAAAAGACATTGTATTCATTGTAGACAAATACAAATGCTTCATGGAAGCTGTGGAACCAAGAACTCTATGGGTCCCTGCATTAGGCTATGAAGTTGTAGATGTTTTGACTGAATTAGTTGATGTACTACTGAGTAAATCAAAAGATCTTAGAGAGGGCGGGTTTGGGACATTCTCATAATTGTCTTCCAGAATGTCTATAGAACGTGAGCAATCGAAGAAAGCATCAGATGAATAAACAAGTGAGGCAAAAACCAAAACAGGGGGATCAATGTCTATAAGTGCTCTTGTAGAATGGACATCAAATACTCTAGAAAGGAAAGTTGAGAGATCTAAAATTGAAAAACTAGCATCTAGCCCCAGAGAAAGAATAAGGACCTCATCTATTGCATGTGCCACAACTGGATTAGAGAAAGAAAAGGTAGCAAAATAAATGAAAGAGAGTTACACTCAGTGAAGAACAAGTGGCAAGAGACACTGCTGCAAATCAAGTTCCAATTGACTATGCTAGAAAACTTTTGGAAAATCAACAAAGAACACAAATTCTAGATTTACTCAAGTTTTCTCAAGGACCAATAAATCTAGATTCTATGTCTCCTATGTAGAAATTCAAATTGGTATCATTTGTGCAAGCTAAGGCTTAGGAAGAAATGTTGAAAACACATATACATGACAACGAACTCATTAATGAAACATCCGGTATTCTGGAGAAGCTGATACCCTCATACCCAAAAGATACATCAGAGTCATCAACTAATCAGCTCAAAGGTCTAATAAATTCTGTAAGTACTCACTTTGAATTAATTGAAACGTTTGCTAACAGTAAGGTTAGAAAGGAAATTGAAGACAAACGATTAGTAGAGTTAAAAACCAAGTTAGATAGTGACAGAATTCTGTTAAAAAATAGTATCAAAAATATGGAGAATGCAATCAAGGAAGTCTGTGATATATAGAAATTTTGTTTGTCATGGCCTGAGACCACTAAGGAAATAGAAGAGAAAATCAAAAGCATGGAGCTCCAACTAACAAATATCTCCAAGATATTTGATCCAACAATTGACTATATTAGCAGCATGGAAATACAAGTTGTAAACATTCAAAACAACATAAGCCTGTGATAAAAGAGAGGATCTCGAGCAGAGGAAAAACCACCGAGAATCTGAGCAGAGAAGGGCATTTTCAAAGTAGTAGAGTGGACGTGGTTCTGGTTAGATAGTGATAAGAAAGAATTGTTGGCAACTGCAACTAGATTTGACTCTCCTCTTTGGAAATTGATCCAGGTATTCCTCTCATGTTTGCATAGATTAAAAAGTTTGTTAAAATGGAAAGAGAACTTAGAGAAAATGCCCTGGGTGTGTATGCTTTTTCTAGCCTGCTTTGATTGTGATTCGACCTACTTAAACTATTTGCTTCTTGGCCACTTAAATGACAGAATGAACATATGTGCCATTTATTTATTTTATACTTCTTTCTCTCTCTCTTGAATTTTTATTCTGATGCAGCCTTAAAAGGGAGACCACAACATTGTTTTAGATCGACCTATCTTATGTATTTTTCCAGCCACCAGATGGTTGTCTTGACTATTATTTTCCTCTCTTTCTAGTGTCAACCCAATCCTCCTTTGGCCGCTAAAATGCAAAACTAGGTTTATGTTTAAAATCTTCTTTCATGAGTTGACCTTCTTCCCAGTATTTGGCTTCTAATTTGTGTGACCTAGATGGGATCAACCTATTGTTGAGGCATTGGGATTTTCCTTCTAAACTGATCTGTCTATTCAGATTATTTTCCTAGCCGCCCAACTCTTCTAACATGGCATTATTTCTGGTTTTATTCTTGTCAAATTGCTTTCTTCTTGATCTTGATTTTTCTATTGAAACCAGTGAATTACCATATGCTGATAAATGTATTCTCTGTCATAAAATATATGAATGTATTTCTGTCTTTATGCTGGCTAAAATCGATTCTATGTTATAAATCAACCTTACTATGGGTGAAATTCATATTCTTAAAAATAGAAAAGAAAACTATTATTATCTCTGTAGACATATTCCTCAGTTGTTGTTGTGTTAAACACTACTTGGAAACATTACCTTGGATGACAATAGACTATTACAAACTCTATGTAGTATTTATTATTTTTAATTCTACCACAACTCATGGCACTGAAATGACTGTAGCTTACTGAATGTTACTTTTAACTTATTGAATAAACTAAGTAGCTCCTATCATAGAAATGATAGTAGGTTTGAATAAAACTGAGAATGACTATTATACAGTGAATTATAACTGAAATGGATTAGAAATTATATAAATTTGATAACCTTATGAATGCAAGTGTTTGAACAAAAGATGTGTACTGATTGGAAAGAGTATTTTCCTTGATTGACGTTTTGGGAAAAAGGGATTTTTATGATTTATTGATGAAATTTGATTCTTTTTTTATTATTATTTACTTGCTTCTTGGGGAAAGAAGTAGTTTTTATCTAGGAATGTATTGGGTTACTTTTTCGGCTAGGATGTCAAATGTGGATTTTCAGAGATGGCTTTTCTTCTTTTCGGGAATTGGACCAAGTTACTATTTAAAGGATTAGATCTAATCGAGATGACATTGAAATAGATGTTTATTTGTCTAGAAAAACTTATTTATATATATCTCTATCACATCCTGATGTGAGACAATCTGCTTTTCATTATTTAGAATTGCACATTTAGACATCAGGGTTGCATTGGGCGTTCCCTCCTGCCAGTTATTTCTAGGTAGCTAGACATTTCGTGCAAGGCTAAGTTTCCTTCATTTCATGAAGGGATCTGGGGAAGTGTAATTACTTCATGGTTGGGTGGAAAAGCACTTGGGCCATGTTCCCATCTCTTGGCTCGGAGGTGGTGGACCACTTGGTTTGTGCGATTGATGAGCATATTGATTTATTGATTCTTGTTGTACATGATCATTGTAACTTGAAATTTGGATGTAATATGGCATGATTGCCCATGGATTTTTGTATATCATTTATAGTGCTTTTACTTGGATTGAGCACATGATTTTGTAAGATTAATGACATTATGATTCATATTTATGAGATGGTTCATTTTACTTGAGATGTTGTAATTGAGTGGATTAATTACATATTTTTACTTTGGATATTGTGATGTTGTATTTAAGTGGATTATTTACTTCATTTACTTTTTGTGATGAAATTGAGGGCTTTACAGAGGGTCATTGTCTTATGCTTGCTTTTTAACTTCTTCACTTTATGATTTGGCTAAAAATTCAAGTAAACTTCTTTTTCAAATCTATGTAGAGGGGGAATGCCACTGATGCATTATGAAGGAACAAGGTTCTTCTCTTAATAGTACTAATGCTAACCTTGTTGCTCTTCAAGAAACTCAAGATATTATGCTCTGCTTGGTTCAATATTTCTGAAGACAACCTTGTTAGATCCATGTGAGATTGTTTCATGTCGGTCATTGTTGTAGGGTCTTTGACCTTCCTCCTACTATGAACCCAGATCACAAATTTGACAAGCATCACTAGATCTTAGTCTTTCTACTTTTGTCTCTCTTCTCTTTTCTTTTGGCTTCTAGGTCTTTTGTAATATTAGCCTCTCTAGATTTATATAAATGTATATTTTTTTAATTTTATCAAAAAAAAATTACCTATTCATGTAAATATGAATAAATGCTATGCAAGCACTTAAGAAAAGAGATTTCATTTTTGTAAAATTGACTTCATGAACTTTGAAAAAATAAATATGGTTTATGTATCTGTAGTTAGACATGAAAAATATACATAGCAATAGACATACATTGGAGGCTAGAGAGAATCTTTGTAGACTTTTTCAAAATAGGTATCCTTTGAATATGATAGATACAAATCATGGTGGAATGGTGAAATTGGAGAACTCTAACATGTTATGGACATGCATATGGATATATGCTATAAGTGCATCTAGTATGTTGCATAGTTGTTGCCTCTAAATGAGGTCAATTGATAGAAAATCATGATTTTTTCATTGGCAATTCTTTGTTACTCATGAGTCATCATATCCCTTGTTCCTCTAGGCATGCCCACAACAATCCAAATGCTTGGTTGTGTTATTGAGGAATACTAAAATAGTGGTCCCATGGGAGGGGCTTCTAGATCTATTTTTAGGCAGTGGGAGGTCACATGCAATGAGGAAAAATCTGTCATAGGATAAATTGGAATCTTATCCTCAAAATTAGGAGCCCCTACTTTTTAGTTTCTAGATTTCTAGTGGACGCCTTTAGGGTAGGGCTAGAATTTTGCCCTACTAGCTTAGGAGATTTTTTTGCCACGTGTCATCTATAGTTTTTAGCATTATGTGTTAAAACAAAAAATCAGCTAATTTTTTTAGCATTAGTTGTTACAAAAAAAATAATGAGATCAAGAGCTTCCTAAAATTTCCAAGCTTAAAATTTTAAGCTTGCCCACTACTATAAAATCCATGGGATCACCTACTTGTAAAATACTCCTAAAAATTCTCAGCACCACGAACTGAAATATCATAAAAAAAACCTGTCCATGGAATGACAACCCAAAATCCCTTAAAATATCAAGATAATATAAAGCTACCATTTTCTAAAAATGAAGTGGAAGTGACAATTAAAATTGATTTTTTATTTTTTATAATTAAAATAATAAAAAATCTTGTTTGGAAAACCCACACCAAGCTCATGGAGATACATAAAAGAAAAAATATCCGTTTGCGATGGTGAAATTTGCAGCATTTAAATTGCGCACGTTTAAATTTACAAAATATAACGGAACTGTTGTTAGTGGATAGACAATGTACAACTTTACACATAACTACAGTTTCCAAAAATAAAAATCCGATGATTTTTATTATTGAATATTATTGTACCTTATCACAAAGATAGTATCATATCTATATATAAAGACATAAAATATTTATTAGTAATGTCATCAAGAAAGGTCGTGTCAAATCTAGACCCCGTCGCAGCAATCCCTTTTTATGGTTTCCACTGACATTAAAATGTTCATTAATATTGTGATTCTGGTTTTTTAATTCTGGTGAATGTCTGTGTCAAACTATTTCCGCCTCATATCTTGGAGTGTTTTAAACCTGCGGTCTTGTACAGCTGTCTTCTAATTTGTAAATGCTTCAGGTTTAATCTGATATTCAAAAATAAAATTGATTAGTTTTGTTATAAAAGGCCAGGAAATACGCAGGGGGTGCTGTGAGTTCTTCTGCAGACAATGTTTTTAAACACCTTAAAAAGGGAAATAGGAGAAGCACTTGATTACGTTTACAGGTATATTTCACCAAAGCTAAAACTAAGATTAAGATTGGCATGTTATGTGGATGATTAGTAACTGAAAGAAAATGAATAGCAGTAAAGATTTGGGACTTCGAATCCTTCACCATACTTCAACGTCAGAATAAATAGTGGAAGGTTTGTAAATATCACAGCTACCAACGTAGGCCTGCATTTAAAAAGATATTTATATTATTAAAATTCACTAATCATGTGCATTTGTTTTTTGAGTTTAGTAATGGAAAAGGTACGCTTGGGATTGGAAATGGACAAGAATTTAATAATAAAAGAAAACTCTATGAAAATAGGTCTATATTTAAAATTTAGAATAAATAGGAGGTTTTGTGAACTTCGCCATTGGTTTTTTTTGAAAAAGATGCAAAACATCTATACTAGAAAATATATTAAAATAAAAAATCGAAAGTATATAGGGGGCCCAAATGGGCAAAGAGGCACAATGGCCAAACTAGCCAAAACACGTTGGCATACGGGAAATGCCCAAGAAAACAACATTGAAGAAAGGCATCCATCAAGGAGAAGAATTGAAATGACATTACATGATGGGTGGTAAGCCATAAAATGTACTACATGCACAACCAAGAGACTCCCCAAAGTGGCTTACTACAAACCCAAGTAGCGGTGCACATGCTTTTAATGTATAAACATTAACAAGCCACCCCCAAGACATCTGTCAACTAACAAGGCGGGAAATAATGGCAAGATTTACATAGGATATGCTTGTTGGGGTTAGAAAGGACACCAATGTATCACTAACATGACTATCCAAGGAAGACATATACCTGAAACATAAATGCTAATATTTGATAACCTTGACCTCTATCGGCACCACCTCTCTTCCCTTGAACAACACTAAGACCACCACCAAGCTTGCTGTTACCACCCAACTCCTCCACCAAGGACACTTCCAACCCCTACATGTTGCCAATGCCACCATCAGAATCTCCTACAACTCCATCACTCATGGACGCCAACAACACCTTTCCCCAGCAACCCTGCCATCTACACCTTAGATAGCCGCCTATCACCACCAATGTCTCTGCAAAAACTTGGGAAGAGAGCTAACACACATTCCTTCCATCCACTAAAATAGGCCCAATGAGGGGAGATATGCCATCCATGGCATAAAAACCATGCGGTCAAGGCCTCGAGCTCCTCTATATTAGGAGCCTATTAATGGGTTGATGCCCCACCAACTCCACTGACCACTACAATTTTGAGACCATCCTCATACCTAACATTTCCTCTATTGCTGAATCATTCACACTTCCAGGATTACCACTAGATCTAGAGCCTCCAGTAACTCCTCTTTCTTTCAATCCACTTTCTCTCCATTCGTGAAAGTAGGCGCAACAAGGGGAGAAACATGCACCATCACAAAGGATCAAAGATGAAACTTAGAGCATCAAGCTCCTCAGAAGTCCCACAAACTCTATCAACCACATTATCAGCTACTCTGGGTCCAACACCACCCTCCTCTACAACACTTCCACCAATGCCAACTCCTAGATGCCACGAGGACTACCGCCATGTCTAGGACCTCCTATAGGTCCCTAGACATAATTATCACTTGCTCCAAAACTAGAGACACCACCTGATCCCATTGCAGCTCTAGCGCCCCAACTAGAAGGCTATAATTCCTTCTTTGGTGCTTTCTTGTGCTTTCATGACTGAGAAGTCATTGCCTCAAGCACCTGAAGCTCTAATATCCTCTACAAGTACCATCATCCACCAGTGCCTTTGTGCCCCTAGTAATACCTGTACGCTCCCCTCCGGTTTGCACCCACTCAACACCATCATCCCAAAATGTAGTGTGCAATTACTCAGCTGCCAGGCTTTACCATACCACCAACTCCTCCAAGCCTGACACCTCCACCATGTCCAACATTACCACCAAGGCTGCCTTTTAACCACCTCTTGCATCTCTGCCTAGACAAGATTGACTCACCAAAACCACAAAAAGGGCCAACGTCTCTAACTACCAAAGGACTCTGACATCTTTGACACACTTCTCCACCCTCGTTTCACTCCTCGCCATAGCTGGCCAAAACATTTACAAGGATCGGGCCTAGAAGAACCACTAGCACCTCCTCCCCTACATCTTTCCCACCAAGGTGTTCACTATCCCACTGCTTGGAACGAAGTTTTCTAACTTCTCTTCTTCACCATCTCCACCTGGAATCTGCCCCTAGTACCTCCTTATTTCATCAAGATGGTGACCAATTCATTTGGGTCATCATTGCCATCTTCGTCTTTGCCTTCACTATTAGCATCACTAACCTTTGGTCCACTCTCACTACCGCTCTTCACCATTTGTTAGATGAATTATTGCATGACTTATTTATCCTTAATTGGTTGCCATGGTTTTTCTATTCTCTGAGTTGTAATAATTATTACCATGATATTTTTTGTTTCATAAACACACAATCTGAACTTCACCATTCTTAAGGTAGGTGTCTATTTTTTTTTTTTAACTATAGTATATAAAATTATTAATAATAATAAATCTTTTTTGATAGGATAAAGTTGTATTTGTTATTTATAGATATAATCGAATTGTATATACATATTTATGTTTTTATTATTTTAAGTTGTTATGTCATACATTGTCAACACCAATGATTTAGATTAGATTTAACACCTTTGAAGACTGATATGCAGTCTCCTCTTGAAAGAAGACTGGATTCTAAAGCAAAGACTAGTTCCAAGTATTATCCATTGAGTTCAGGGCTTGAAAGGATGCCAAACACCTAGACACTAGTGCCCAAGCACTAGTGTCCTTGATGTTTGCAAAAATAAAAGTTTGAGTGGCCTTGGATTTCGGCCTCCTTACTTTGGTGTTGCACTTTGTTGGCTTTGCTTGAAAGGTTTTCCTTAAAGTGAATTGATATGCATATATAAGTTTATTCCCTCATTTAAAGGAAGATGGAAATGGATAAGCAACATTAAGACTACAATTGATATTCAAGTGATCAAAGCTCTATTGTGAATGTTATACAGATTTATGTGATTCTCTCTACTGCATATTTATAACATTATTACAGGTTATAAGGGAAGCTCCTTCCTTCATCTTCATCCTTGTGGCAATCTTGAGCCATCCCACTAGGGATTGTGTTGTGGTAAAGGTACTTTATTACAACATTCATTTTTTATTGATTTTGCCTTTGTCCTATAAGGACACTTGTTCTAGATTATTCATCATCTTGGTTGTTGTGGAGGTTGGAACACCATTCACGGTTTTTGACAAGGCAAGCACCTAAAACAACCCAAACGATTTTCCCTCTTGTGTTTGTGTAGGTTACGGAAGATCAGAGATAGGTGTTAAGACTTGTATTTCTCAAGTTTTTAGGTGATGCTATTAAAAAATATTATACTGTAAAAACCTTACTTCATTTGAGTTTTAAAGGGTTTGGGGTTTATGTCTATTTCATTGTTGACCTTTTCAACCAATTCCCAAAATCTTAAGTCACAACTTGATGTCCCTAGAGGTCTATTTGGTTTACTGATCCTTTTTCTTTCCATACTGACCGTGTCTCTGAACAGGTTTGTTTTTAAAAGGAATTATTTATTCTTCCCGTTTCTCATATTTGTGGTCCCCACTCCTCTCTTTGTCATGTCCCACGTGTCCCATTCTAGTTTTCTTGTGTTCGCCCCCACATCACATTTATTTTATGTATCAGCTTCCAAAAATTGTGGGTGTGCAATTTTCCACCACGTGGATAGGCATGTGTTCACTCGAAGCCCATTTGCAATATCGCACATTTCTATTGGATTCATGGAAGCTATTTCATATCACATTCTAAAGGCACTCTCATTCATAAAAAAATGTGGCATTGTGATTCTTCACCAAGTGTCCCAGACAGGATGAATGTACATCCTTTGTAGTAATGTGGGTTGACTTTCCTATCTGGTAATGTTCTATTGGCCTTGCAAAATTTTCTTCTGTAGCAGTTTATGTAAGTGACAGCAGGATGAGAATGTGAAGGTGTGCCATGCCACCACGTGTCCCCACTATACGACTTCAGATGTGATGTCGGAGCACCTTTGATATAAAGGATTCAGATTTGAGTGGGCCCCTCTTCACCAACTCATCTGTGTTGTACAAGTGTGAACTTCAGAGAGGCGTCACAAAGGAATTATGCGATGCCATTTTAATAAAAGGCTCTAACGAACTTCTGTGATGAAGCATCAGCGATTGATCATCTTAGTTCCCAATAGAAATTGATGGCTCACATTCAAAAGAGGGGAATGTCTACCTATTGATGCACAAAATCTTTGCTTGCTCGATCCATTACTACAGAGGTGGCTGTAGAGTAACCATGATATTCAAAATAATTAGATCTTGAGAGGAATCCCAAATTAAAGGTAACAAAATTGTTGAATGGGAGAACACTGGTTCTACTAAAAGTTTTCCTGAGAGCACGGGATGCAAAAGAGTTCAAATTTCCAAGTGTCTCAACAAGGGTAAGTGAGATTCCCCTGTGTTTTGGCTTTAATATAATTTTCATACTTCTAGAATTATATTGAAAGTTTCTAAAAGATTGTTTTAAGGGAATTTTGTGTGATTTTCATGAATACTTAGTTACTCTTCCCTGATTATCTTAGCCTTGTCAAGAACCCTAAAAATGGGTCACCCTAAGCCCCTCTCTGCAAAAAGAAAAAGACATTTTCATGAGGGCATTATGATTCAACTCCCTAGCTCTTCCGAACATGCCAACCATTCTCAGGGGACTAGGGTTATGTCTGATAGATTAATAGACAATGCCGAATATATTAGTGCTGCTATTATAGTTCCCCAAGGGTGGGATTTATTCCTGTAATGTTATAACAAGGGAAAAGATAGTAGTCATCTATCAAACATCTAGACTTTAGATTTAGGGAATTTGGTAGTGCCCAATGTCTTTGTCAATGTTGATTCAATTAGGGCACTTGATATTGTATACAACCCCAATGCTAAGGTAGTAGTGAATAGAACAAGGGGTGAGTTATTTAGGCTAGACAGAGATTTCATTTGTGAAGCTTTCAAATTGGACCCTGAAGCAAATCACTCGATAGACCTTGGCCCATTGAAGAGGGAGTATGATAAAGACAAACATAGGTATAGGGTGGTGTGGATTCCTAAGCATAGGAATAGAGGCAAGGATGACAAACAAGTTCAAATCCTAGATTATGAGGAAGCACCATTTGATGGAGATAACTTCCTAGGGTATTTTTTTCAAACTTATTATGCCCTTTGCCATGTCTTGGCTGTTAATGCAAAGCCATAGATTCGTATTGCCTTAATGGTGTTAGCAACAAATATCCAACATGTGAATTTGCATAGAAAGTTTGACTTTGCACAATATATCGTAGAAGGAATCATGAGAGAGATGGATAAGATAAAGACAAATGATAGAATCATTAGTTGTATATGGTATTCCATGATATGCCATTTAATTTTATACAGTGAAAATGATATTTGGCACCCTGCTTTGAAGTTAAGATTCATTGAAGATGATGGTTCTCCTATGCTAGTCCAAGGGTGGACACATATTTTGGGCATGCTTTATTCCACCTCAAATAAGTTGTTTTTGAAGAGTATTTTGTGTGGGTAGTCTTGGGAAAGTTGGGTTGTCACAGGCCTACCAGGCTCTCCCAGAAGGTTATGAGGATCCTAAGGCCTCGTGATTTGGCACCTGAGTTAGATATTGGTCATAATTAGGGGGATTGGTACTTGCATTCCACTTCCACAGTTATTAGGATTTATGGATCCCCTATTCAACCTCATATCTTACTGAGGTATGTGCTAGAGAAACTTGCCTTCATGGAAATTATGTGGCAATTAAATGATGTTCACAAATTCCACTTTAGGAATCACAAGAAGTGAGCACTCCTTCTAGCTTCTCTAGTTTTCTCAGATTTCCAAATATGGTCTAGGGATCCATTGGAATTACTAGCCCGAAGGCCATGGGTGTACATGATGGCAGTGGAAAAGAGAAGAGATTTTGACCCTGAACAACTTATCCATTAGATTAGACTGGGAGTAGGAAGGCCTGGTTTCAAACATGTCTTTGGATATGAAGAAGATCTCATCTGAAATTGTATTTCTAATCAAGATGTTCTCAAAATAATAGCTTATTTGAAAACAATCACCAAAGGAGAAAAACAAAGGATGAAAGTGGATACCAGCTATCTAGGGGCATTTAGACACATACGTAATCATATCCTTAGGATCCAATGCATGTTAGATAATGTTTCCAACCTTGACTCCAAGATTGTTGTACCTCCAACAATACTTATTACTGAGGAATCTAAACAAACAAAGCAAGAGATTCAACTACTTGAGTCTCAAGGTGCTGAGTATCAAGGGGGCAAGGAAATTTCCCACCCCTGGTCGATTGTGCAATAACAAAAGAGGTGGGTGGTAATGTGAGGACATTGATGAGGTAAACCAAGCTATTTCTTCACCTCAGAGGTTGGTAATTGAGACCCCCCCCCTCAATATAGAATTCTTGTAGACTTGAGGGGTGGTGACAGAGAAGTACATGATGTAAGGGCTCTTGCCTACACCGAGTTCTTGAAAGATGATGCATTTTTCAAAGAAAGGGAATTGAAGGACTTACTAATTAGGAGTAAAATGGAACTTTTCCTCAAAAAAATGAGTAAGGAAAGAGGAGAAGCATCAGAGGATGAAATCAAAGACATATCGTAGCAAGTACTCAAAGAGGTTGATTTTAAAATAAACAACATCACCATAGAGGAGGGAAGAAAAATTGTGGAAGAGAGTGGATGCCTCTTGCTGTCTAGGTGGGACATTGCTTTAGTCATCGCTTTGGACACTACTAGGAGATGAGATAATGATCAAGATATGTTGACATTTGAGGACCAAAAATAATATTTATACTTTGAGTCAGGTTTTAGTGCTATATTCGAGACATTGGCAATTTGGGCAATCACACCTGAAACTAATAAGCCTCATATTTCCAAGACTGTGAGTGAACTGATAGGGAATTTGGTTTTTAGAAGGGTCTTAGATACTTGAGCTCCTCTAGTTGAATTACTAGCAGTCAATAGAGCTTTATTTAGTGAAGCAACAACAAGGAAACTACAGGATGATGACTATGACAAGATAAATGAAAGATACATAAATTTATTGAAGGAATACAATAGAATTGCACCACTAGTTTCTAATTTAAAAGGTCCTACATCTAAACCTTCTGCCCCATAGTCACCTTTAGTACAAGATAAAGGATGAAGGGTCTCAAGGAGTAAGTTAGTGATTTAGAGAAGGATCCAAAGCTGGCTTAGGAGGTAGAGAGGACAACCAAGGAGAAAGAAAAAAGTAAAGTAGTTAATTTTTTTGATGATATACTAGGATACAAATTGACAAGGGTCCTACGAAAAGTGGAGGATACATGGACAGGGTATAACAATTTTAAGAATGTCTTTGCATGCTTCTTGCAAAATAAAGTGAAATTGAGAGAGGTATCTAATGTTTGGGTTCCCAATTTTGTAAAGTTGGAAAAAGTGACTGAACAAGTGAAATCAAATACGAGTTTGCTTTCTAAATTAAGAGATGTTATGGTAGTGATGGCACTAGTGACTGATGTTTTAGCTCATCAACATAAACTTGAGGTCCTTCTAAAAAATAAATTGAACACTTATGAGAAACTGGAAGAACTCGTTAAGCCCAAAATCTTGAATGATGAAGGAGAGGTGAAGCCCTTTGATGCATGTAAGGTAGAATTCAACAAAGTATTGGCATCTCTAGGCTCCTCAATTGTGATAGAAAACAAGACAAATTCTATACTCATGAATGACAACATTCAAAAATTGATGAGATAGATTACAGTTTGGACATCTCTGTTAAGGATACCAAGATAGTTTTGGATGCTCGTTATAGCACTCATTTGTCGAGGGTGGCAATTAAGTTTGAATTTAAACAACCTACAAATGAAGTTTTTGACCAATGGCTAGAAATGTTTCTTTGTCAATAAGGGAGAGGGAGGAAGAGGGAGAGAGGGTGGAGATGGAAGGGAGAGAGAGGGGATAGATAGGGTGATAGGGAGAGGAATAGAGAGAGGGACAGAGATATAGAAAGAGAGTCCTAGTTTTCTTGTTTTCATTTCCTTCATCGATAAGGGAGAGGGAGAGATAGGGAGATAGAGGAATGATAGGGGAGAGAGAGGCAAGAGATAGGCAAATAGAAAGATAGGTAGAAAGAGAGAGGAGATAGATAGGGAGAGATAGAGGATAAAGAGGGGAGAGATAGGGAGATAGAGTGAGTGAGATGTCTAGAGAGATATGGATAGAGATTGAGAGGTAGAGGGATTATAGAGATAAGGGAGAGATCTAGATAGAGGTTTAGGGGTTTTGGAGAGAGAGAGAGAGAGAGAGGTATTATTTAGGGTTTATGAGTTTAGGGTTGCTCAAGTATAGGTTATAGGGTTTAGGGTTTAGGAGAATTATTTAGGACAACTTAGGGGTTTAGGGTTGCTCAAGGTTAGGGTTTAGGGGTCAACATTTAGGGGCATTATGTAGGGTTTTTGAGTTTAGGGTTGCTCAAGTTTAGGGTTTAAGGAACTTATAGGTTAAGGGTTAGGGTTTAGGTGAATTATTTAGGTTTAGGGGTTAGGGGCTTAGGGTTTAGAGAGAGATAGAGAGAGGTGACCGACAGAGATTGGTAGAGATATCGAGGAGAGAGAGGCAAGAGATAGGGAGATGGAGAGTGAGGGACATGTCTAGAGACATAGGGAGAGAGATTAAGAGGTAGAGGGAAGATAGAGATAGGGAGATAGAGGTTTCAGGTTGCTCTGGTTTAGGGTATAGGGTTTAGGGGAACTAGGGAGAGAGATTGAGAGGTAGAGATATAAGGGATAGATAGGGAGATAGGGGTTTAGGATTACTCAGTTTTAGAGTTTAGGGGTTAGGGGTTGGGGTTTAGGGGCATTATTTAGGGTTTAAGGTTTATGTTTTAGGGGTTAGGGTTAAGGTTTAGAGGTTTAGGGTTTAGGGTTTAGAGAGAGGACCAATAGGGAGATATAGAGGAGACCAAGGGGAGAGATAGGGATATAGAGAGTGAGGGACATGGCCAGAGTTAGAAGGAGAGAGATTTAGAGGTAGAGCAACAATAGTGATAGGGAGATAGGGAAGAGATAGGGAGAGGTTTAGGGTTCCTTGGGTTTAGGGTTGCTCAGGTATAGGGTTTAGGGGTTGAGGGCATTATTTAGGTTTTATGGTATAGGGGTTAAGGTATAGAGGTTTAGGGTTTAGGGTTCAGAGAGAGAGAGGACTAATAGGGAGATATAGAGGAGACCATGGGGAGAGATAGGGAGATAGAGAGTGAGGAACATGGACAGAGACATAGGGAGAGAGACTGAGAGATAGAGGGACAATATAGATAGGGAGATAGAGGAGAGATTGGAAGATAGAGTACTAGGGTTTCTAGGGTTTACAGTTTAGGGTTTATTGGTTTGGGGTTTAAGGTTTAGGGGTTAGAGTTTAGGGGCATTATTTAGGGTTTGGTTTTTATGGTTTAGTGGTTAGGGGTTAAGATTTAGGGTTTAGGGTTTAGAGAGAGAGGACTAATAAGGAGATATGAAGGAGACTAAGGGAAGAGATAGGGAGATAGAGAGTGAGGGACATGGCTAGAGACATGGAGAGATATTGAGAGGTAGAGGGATGATAGAGATAGGGAGATAAGGGATAGATAGGGAGATAGAGGTTTAGGGTTGCTTGGGTTTAGGGTTTAGGGTTTAGGGGTTTGGGGTTGATGGGGAGTGCACTGCGGATACCATAGACCAATGCCCTAATCTCTCACAGTCGACAAACTAACAGCTGAGCCACCGATTCAACTCCATCGGCCAAGTCTCTCATCCTTCTTTAATTCCCCAATGGCATTTGCCCTTGGTGAGACTCGTAATCTTTGGTTGATTTTCCAAAAACACCGTCACATAGTTTACTTCCTTCCTAACCCTAGCACATGAAGATGCTAGGTCGTCCTTACTGTGTAAAATGCCCTATCGAGATTCTCTGCACCGCTAAATACGAAAAACAAAACAAAGAGCAAAACAAATATTCATACAATGAAGCCATTCCACTGATTTTGACAGAAATCTCACCAATGGAATGCTTCACGACGACATATGGCAACAATGGAAAATGCAAAATGAATGGAAATCTAAAGTTACATGATTTTACAGCTGTAAGGAATGGAAATCAAATGGACAGAACAAAATTGCTTTATTTCTCTTGAGCACAATACAAGCACATTAGATCACTTCTTCAATCTGATTATAGTCGATGATCATTTGGCTATTCCTGTGGGCATTTATCAACTCGTCCTGAGTAGTACCAACTGGCTCCAAGCAGCTGGGAGATCAATCCAAGTGGTTGGGAAACACTATTGCCTATTTTTGACATTATTGCTATTTTTAGCATTATTCAATTACAATTTGACAAATGTCCCCTAAGTCACTTGGGACTTACAAAAAGAACTTACAAATTGAATTCAAAATGCATTGGTCAATAGACCTTATTACAAAAGAAAACATGATTTCCTAGGTACTCTTGCACCAGGGGTTTAGCGTTTAGGGGTTTAGAGTTGCTTGGGTTTAGGGTTTAGGGGTTAGGGGTTAGGGGATCAAATTTAGGGGCATTATTCAGGGTTTATGGTTTAGGGGTTAGGGGTTAAGGTCTAGTGGTATATGATTTAGCATTTAGAGAGAGAAAGAGAGGACTAATAGGAAGATATAGAGGAGACCAAGGGGAGAGATAGGGAGAGTGTGAGGGACATGGCCAGATACATAGGAAGAGAGACTAAGAGGTAGAGGGATGATAGAGGTAGAGAGATAGGGGAGAGATAGGGAGATAGAGGTTTAGGGTTGCTTGGGTTTATGGTTTAGCCTGGGTTAGGGTTAAGGTTTAGAGGTTTAAGGTTTAGGGTTTAGAGAGAGAGAGAGAGGACCAGTAAGGAGATATATAGGAGACTTAGGGGAGAGATAGGGAGATAGAGAGTGAGGGACATGTCCAAAGACATATGGAGAGAGATTGAGAGGTAGAGGGATTATAGAGATAGGGGAGAGATAGGTTGATAGAGGTTTAGAGTTTCTTTGGATTAGGGTTTAGCGTTTAGCAGTTTGGGGATTAGGGTTTAGGGGTTTAGGGTTTCTCAGATTTAGGGTTTAGGGGCATTATTTAGGGTTTAGTGTTTATGGTTTAGGGGTTAGGGGTTAAGGTTTATAGGTTTAGGGTTTAGGGTTTAGAGGGAGAGGGCCAATGGGGAGATATAGAGGAGACTAAGGGGAGAGATAGGGAGATAGAGAGTGAGGTATATGGCTAGAGACATAGGGAGAGAGATTGAGAGGGAGAGGGATGACAGTGATATGGAGATTAGGTAGAGATAGGGAGATAGAGGTTTAGGGTTGCTCAAGTTTAGGGTCGCATGTCAAAAGTAGTCTCTCTATCTTGATCTCTCTCCCTCCCCTTTTTAAACATTTAAAACACTAAAAACACTTAAAACACTAAAAACACTTAAAATAATTGTAAGTTTCCATGCATGAAAGAACATAAAGTTTCAATGCTTTTCAAATCACACTCGTGTTATAAGGTAAGCACATTTTGGGAAGTAAAAAAAATGGGAAAAAGGCATGTGGGATCTGTGATTTAGACCCCACATGTCTGTTATTCCCTGCTTTTCATGTGTGCTATGAGATAAGAAAATACTTTTTCATGGTGTTTGACATTTTAAGATTCATTGCTTGATCAACCCACCACCTTTTTTTATTTTTTCAACATAGAAGAACTACTTTTCAATGAACATTTTTGGACAAAATTTGATTATTTATACTAAACGTTTCATGTTTCATATTGTTTCAAAGCTAATTTTCAAGTATTTAGATTGAATTTGATGATACATGATTTTTTCTACATAAATTTCACTAATCTTATTAGAATTATTAGAATTCAATATTGAATACGAAGGAACTTGCCAAAAAGATCAAATTTTTGAGGATTTTAAAGCCAAATTCTGGAGGATTGGTCAACTCGAATCTTGAATTCTAAGGTATGTTCTTTATGCATATTCGTTTACTTCTCTTTATGTTCTTTAGAACACTCATAATCACTAAAAGTGGAACTATATAAGTTAAAAAAGTCATCACTATGTGTATTAATAGAATTAGAATCATTAAAATATGATATATACATGAATTTTTTGTATCTTGATTAGTTAACCCTAAAGAATTGTAAACATTTTCAAAATTGTAAGTACACATCCCTGATTATTATTCTTTTCAATGTGGAAGTGAACCATGACCTTAAGAAACAACATCATGACATTCAAGACTCTTTTGTACTCTCTCAATTTGAACTATGTCATTGATACATCCCTATAACAAAGTATTATCATCATTCTCTCTAATGTAACCAATTGTATCAACATTTAAAATATAGTTCTATTGATGCTACACATCTGATATATTTGGTTATCATATAGTAATGAGTTGTCACTATCATCCTCTTAGCCATTTACCTCTAAAAAATTAGTTTGAGTTTCATTTGTTATACCTATACTAGATAATTTATTTGTTGTTTTCAAGTACCCTCTAAATTTTTTGGAATGCCATCTCTAGGTTTCTTCAAGAAATTAGACTAGTTAGGCTATAATAAACTCTATATTTTAGTCTTTTTGTCATCATAAAACTTAGTCAAAAGATCACCAACAACTTTGTTAGCATAATTACCCATAAAATTACTCCTTTCCTGGTGATTTCACCCCTTGTCTATCTTGAATAGCTAATTCAAACTATAATTGATGCCCTTTACATGTTCACCATGATTTTCTTTAAGTCTTGCATCGTAAAGCTAGTTTCTAATTTTAGTTAGTCTTTTGTCTCTTAACATTTCACACATATATATTGAAGTCAAGGAGTCTTTATTAGTGTCTTACCACTTTGAACAATTTTCACATCATTGCTAGTCAAACCAAGGACATTCTCCTAACTTTTGAAGATTGCACCATAGTTGGGATTACACAAAACAGATGAAACTTTAAGAGTTTGATCATGGTAGAATATGAGATCAACAATCAGCATGTGCTCATCCATGTCATCAAGAGCATCTAGGCCTAGACTACCATTATACATTTAACTTTTAATCTAATCATGTCAAAATCAACAAGTTTGGATTCATTTATTCGACAAACATAATCATAACATCCCTCTTCATTTCCACTCTCAATAGTGACATATAAACCATTCAACTCATGCTCATCATTGGGACTAGGTGTACCATAATCCTTAATGTTTTCTTTACTTCCAATTGATTGATTTGTATTAATTGATTGTGATAATTTGACACTTTCAGTCCTTACAAGGGTACACCATACTTAGCTTTTTTGTCATAACAATCATCACAATAATTATTTATTATGCTTCTAACATCATCATTGTGTTTCTTGTCATGAAATCCATTGGTTTTTTCTGAACTACATTTTTTATCATTACTCCATTGACCTTGATTGATAATAGACTACTGATTTGAGATGACTTCATACTTGTCCTCATGAGCTACTCTAACTAATTAACCACATACACTATAAGAATTTGGGCTGTCCTTTAACATGCTGGTAGGTCTAGTTTTACCTTGTGAGTTTCCATTTGGAATGGTTGGTCCATCACAATGTGCTTTTCATAATTCTCCTTAGTGCTAGTGACTTTTTCTATCTTATCTTGAGTAGGTGTATCCATGGGAGGTTAAGAAAGTATGTTTGAGAAGATATGTTAAGAAAATGTGAAACTAACCTAGAGATTGTGCCTACCACCATTTGTAAATTAACATCAACAATCAACATGTGCTTATCTATGTCATCAAGAACATCTAGGCCTAGATTGTCATTACACATTTAACTTCTAGAATCTAATCAAATCAAAATCAACAAGTTTGGAGTCATCATAAATGTTGATTATTCATATGCTGATTTCTATATGTTGATTATTCATTAGTCATCATATGTTGATTTCTATATGCTGATTATTTATTATGCTTCTAACATCATCATTGTCTTATTCATTATGCATATAGAATGATGAGAAATCTAATGTAAAGAATCTAATAAGTGCATATGAGAGTGTGGGTTCCACCTCACACACCAAGGATAGTAATGCCACATGACATGTCATTACGTCAACAATAGTAAGACAACAAACAAAGAAAGCTTGCCTCATTAGAAAGACAAGTCAAACATTTAAAATAAGTAGAAAAACCCCAATGAGAGACATTGGAAGACATCAAAGAGTTGAGGACCCAAATACCAATGAATTGTGGGCATTCTTAGGGAGACACCCACGGAAAGACAAAAATGTTGTTGAAGCATTGAGATCCCTCATCAAAGAATTTTGGAAAAATAACACAAGGGTATCTCCTAATGCAAGAGATGTTGTAAGAAGGAGAATTGGTTGTTGAAACCATGACCCACATCCAAATCATTTTTTGGATGTGACTCAAACATGATTTTTCAAGAAATTTCAAGAGATTTATCCTCAAGTCAAAATTAGTCAAAGGTATTTTGAAATGGTAAATGCTTTCTATGTCAAAATAAATCACACATACACAACTTGTTGTAGAGTACATATTGAGTTTTCTAATCATTATGATATATATATATATATATATATATATATATATATATATATATATATATATATATATATATATATATTACGTAGATTTGCATACTAACGATGTTTCGCAGGAGAGTAATATAAAGTGTCCACCTAGATCTTCAAGAGATTTCATATCAAGCATCTTATGTGAAAGAGTGGATGGTCAATTATTCCACAATAGTTTATTCTTGGATGGCACATGTGATCATTGTGCTGGGTTGTAACATTTGCTAATTTGTGAACATATGGAGAACACATACAATTGGAAATGAGCTAGTAAGTTCTAGAAAATATAAGATAGTGGCATACAATCTAAAAGATGGCAAAGAAGAAAAAAGGTGTGAACTAGTCATTCAAAAGATTTCAGTGTATCAGTTTATCTTTATTTTTTGAGATAATATAATTTATGAGTATGTTAGGCATGCCCATAGAGCTCTATGGTTGGACTTGCAATTCAAGTTATGCAAGGACACATTTCTATTGCAAGTATGTGCAGATACTGTTGTCATTGATGTCAACAAGATTGTGTTATCATTGGTGTCAACTGTATGAGAAAGAGGATTGCAAGAGTGTGTGAAAGTTGGTATTGTGTGGATGTTGTCTCTGATAATGAGGAAGTGATGAGGTTGGTGATAATATGCTTCTGGTGCTTGGTTTCGAAGTGTTTTTGAGAAAAATTGAATAATAAAGGAAACAATGTGTTGTAAAGATGCCCTGCGTTACAGAGTAGTGTTCTTGCTTTCCTCAACATTTCTTATATTGAAGACCTATTCACGTGGTTTGAATATGTTTTTTAGAGGTGTATATAGATGCTACATTCAAGATTCGACATGCTAGATTGTTGTGTAGAGGGAGGTGTGTTCACTAGTATGAAAACTGTGATTTGTAGAGGTTTGCAGAGGTATTTGGGAGAAATGTCTTTGCTCTGCATTTCTCTGCAAAGTGGTTTTAGGTCTTGCAATTCTAGAAGTGTGCTTATAAGGTTCATATCTTTCTCCTGTCAAAGTTGTTCATGATTTGGTGCTCCAGAAGTTGATTTCTTGAGTTATAGTGCATGAAAGATATTTGAGCATTCTGAATAAACAAGATAAGTTTGTTTGGCAAGTGAAAGTTGTTGCAGAGGAGTTCATTGGATTTCAAGATGTTTCAGGATATTTGTGGAATACTCTAGATTGTGTTAAAGCTTGGTGTATGGTTTGCAAAGCAGTATTTGCCTTTGAGGAAGTGTGTATTTAAAAGTTTATTATGTCAACACAGGTTTGGCCGACCTTAGGTGTTTACACTAATTATGGAGTTACTTCGGTGATTGTGAAAGTGTAGAGTGATGTGTTTGGATGAATTTAGATCCAAGCTAAGGTGTGTTGTGGTCTATCTTAATTCCTTTCCACTCTTAGGAATGTTTTGGTGCTAACCTAATTTGAAATTGAAATAGTTAAGATGTTTAGCTGACCTTGGAGAATGTTTCAAGGTTGAAGATGATATAAATACATGTTAAGTTGATGAAGGATGATAAGAGATATGAGAATGATTGATGAGATGTGAATTATAGAGTCATATAGTGTGAATTTGTGCAGTGAGATCTTTCATGTGTTAGATTACTAAATGTAGTGAGCAGAAGGTGTCTACAATTCCTTAGTGAGATTATGGAGGTGATGATGGTGTTGTGGTGGACTTCTCTATTACATTGAGATAGTTTTCTCCATGTAACAATCTTTGCTATCTTATTTTCTATTTTGGTAGTGAGCCTTTCTTTTGGGTAGTGAGCCCTCTACCAGTGACCCTTTTGGTAGTGAGCCTTCTGGTAGTGAGCCTATTGTATTTCGGTGTTGATGCTACATTATAAATTGTGAGGTAATCCTCACCGTGGTTTTTCCCTTATTGGGTTTTCCACGTAAATCTGGTGTTCATTTGTGTTTGAATTCAATTTGATTAAGTTTCTGTTATTTTCTTTCATGCTTAATCACCATAATAGTTTAAGGGTTAATTGAATCATTTTGGATCTAAGTGTGTGTCAGGGTTTTGGAATTTTAAGTTACAACTAATTCACCCCCCCTCTCAATTGTCCTATGCATTCAACAATTGATATTAGATCCAAGTTCCTTGGAAGAGAGATTAACCACTTAAGGGAGATCTGGGATGGAACACAAGAAGGATGTTCCTCTATTTGATGGATTTGACTATGCATTCTAGAAAATAAGTATGCAAGGTTATTTGATGTCTCTTGGATATGATATCTGGAAGTCTGCGATGAATGCATATACTATACCTGAAAATGGTCCAAGTACTACAAATGAGATCAAGGCCTATGAAACCAATGGTAAATCAAGGTATGCTCTTTTAAGTGGTCTTACAAACTCTAAATTGGTAAAGGTTATGAAGCTAAACACTATTAATGAAATTTGGGAAAAGTTAAAAAATATTTATGAAGGAGATAACAAGGTCAAGCAAGCAAAAATGCAGAATCTAAAGACCATGTTTGAGAACATGAGAATGTTTGAAGATGAAAACATCACAGGCTACTTGTAGAAGGTGGATGAATTTGTCAATAGTATAAGAGGTCTTGGTGGAGAACTGGTAGAAAAAGAAGTGGTATTGAAGGTACTTAGAACTCTTCCCAACTCTTACAGTCATAAAGTTTCTACTATTGAAGAATTACAAGATTTGGATAAATTTACTAGAGATCAATTATATGGGACTTTATCTACTTTTGAAATGAGATAATTTGGTACAAGTAGTGCAAAGGCTGAGACTGCCTTCAAGGCTAGCAAATCTATAGAACACTGTGGAAGCTAACTTTGTGAGAAAATAAAATTGGGAATCAGTAAGTATAGTGGTAAGCTACCTTTCAAGTGTTTCAGTTGTGGCAAGATAGGTCATTATGCTTCAAGATGTCTAGAAAGAATTTTGAGAAGGAAAAATAGGGAGTCCAAAAGTAGAGTGCCTAAGAAAAGCTACTATGTTAGAGAAGATGCAAGTATATCTGATGACGAATTTGATTATGAAAATGATGAGGATAATGAATGTTTGTTCATAGATTTAAAAGATGATATTCTTTCTATGAACTCTGAGAAATGTGTGAAGGAAAGGGCTTTGGAGTTAAGTCTTAATGATGAGGGCACTTTGATGTCTTCTTTTCATATTAGACAGGAAAAGAACTAATGGGTCATTGATAGTGGATGCTCAAATCGTATGACTGGTGATAATAGTAAGTTTTTTAAACTTAAAAAATATGATGGAGGACTAGTTAGATTTGGTGATGATACATCTGCTAAGATATGATGAAGAGGTTGAATCAGTTTTGATGGAAACCATAATACTGATGATGTTCTTCATATTAAGAGCTTAAAACATAATCTCTTGAGTGTTAGTCAAATGTGTACAAAAGGATACAATCTTGTTTTTCAAGATGGAGGTTGTGAGATTAGAAAAGACTCTGGAACTATGATAGTTGCTGGAAAGAGGACAAATGAAAATATTTATCAACTCAAAGGTGGAGATGGTTATTGGTTCATGACTCAAATCAGTGAGAGTTGGCTATGGCATAGAAGATTGTGTCACATAAATTTTGATAGCCTAGTAAGAATAAGTTTAGTTCAAACTGTAAGAGATCTACCAAAGATTGGAAATCCTATCAATGCTATCTACAATGAATGTCAGGTTGGGAAGAAGGCAAGAAGTAGCTTCAAAATCAAGGATGAATCTTCTACCAGACTGTTGGAATTGGTGCATATAGATCTTTGTAGTCCTACCAAAGTAAGAAGTTCCAAGGTGACAAGTATTTCATGCTATTGATTGATGATTATTCTAGAATGACTTGAGTTACCTTTCTCACAGAAAAATTAGAAGCCCTAGATAAGTTTAAAGAATTCAAAGCAATTGTTGAGGATGAAATGGATATGAGGATCAATTTTTTAAGGTCAGACAAAGGTGGAGAGTTCACCTCCAATGAGTTTAATATATTTTATGAGAATCATGGAATCAAGAGCCATTTATCTGCCACTATGACTCCTTAGCAGAATGAAGTAGTTGAAAGGAAGGATAGGACTATTCAAGAAGCTGCAAGGACAATGATAAAAGAAGAAAACCTACCAGAGGTATATTCAAGAGAAGTAATTCACACTACTATTTATACACTGAATAGAGTGTAGGCTAGAGAAAATAGTACAAAGACTCCTTATGAGTTATTGTATGGAAGGATTCCTATTGCCAAATATTTCAGAGTGTTTGGAAGTAGATGTTATATTAGAAGAGATAAAGAAAACCTAGGAAAGTTTGATGCAAGGTCTGATGAAGGTATTTTTCTTGGGTATTCTACTAAAAGCAAAGCTTATCGGTGCTACAATAAGAGGCTAAAAAGGATTGTTGAGAGTACAAATGTCAAAGTTGATAAAGATCTAGAGAAGAATTTAGAAGTAAATAGATATGAATTAGATGAGTCCTCTTGCAGAGAAGAAGAAAATGCCGAAGAAAAGGAAGTACAAATTGAAGAAGAAGAAGCTCCAGAAAAGCCTCCTGAAACTCTCAAGTATGTGCAGAAGCATCATTCTGAAGATCAAATCATTGGCGACAAGAATAAAGTTGTGCTGACAAGAAGGAAGGTTGTTGAAGAATAGGTAAATATGTTTTTACTTTCTAGAGTTGAACCTAAAATAGTGATTGAAGCATGCAAGGATGAGTATTGGATCAATGCTATGGAAGAAGACCTAATGCAGATTGAAAAGAATCAGACATGGGAACTTTTTCCAAGACCTGCAAACAAAAATGTGATTAGAACTAAGTGGGTATTCTGGAACAAACTGAATGAGAATGTAGAAGTGGTAAAAAACAAGGCAAGGCTTGTGTGTAAAGGTTACTCACAAGTAGATGGAATAGACTATGAGGAAACTTATGCTCTAGTGGCAAGAATGGAGGCCACCAAGATGTTTTTGGCTTTTGCAGCACATAAGGATTTCAACATATAGCACATGGATGTGAAGTTAGCTTTCTTGAATGGTGAATTGGAAGAAGAAGTATACATAGAATAACCAGATGGATTTTAGTTATCAGATAAACTGGATATGGTTTGCAAATTGAAGAGGGCAATGTATGGTTTGTAGAAAGCTTCTAGAGCTTGGTATGTAAGGTTAGATGGGTACTTAATATAGCAAGGATTCAATAAAGGTTCTGTAGCTAGTAATATGTACATCAAAGTAGGAGAAGATCAAATTTTGATTGTGGAAGTATATGTGGATGACATAATCTTTGAGGGAAATGAAGGTATGTGTAAGAGTTTTACAGATGAAATGTAGAAAGAATTTGAAATGTCAATCGGTGGTGAAATGAACTCCTTCCTTGGGCTATAGATTAATTAGATAGATAAAGGTATTTGTATTTCACAATCAAAGTATGTAAAGGAGATGTTAAAGAAGTTTGGAATGGAAGATTCTAAAACAATATGTACCCCTATTGATGAGTGCCAAGTAGTACCCATGAAATACATCTTTTTACCTCTCTTTTTCTCCTTCCTGATCCCATCTTTCTTAATGTCTGCACCTGAATAGGCTAGCAAGATTTTTCTAGATAATGATTAATTGAAGATAAATTACTTAAGATCATAATTTCTGATTAAAGGACTAATGTGCATGGAATTCATCAAAAAATGCATAAAAACTTCTCTTTTTTTGAATCAATAGGTGTAGATGCTTGGAACGACAATTTTGTGCATCTCTGGAGGTAGTCTTCAATGATCTCTGGAGACAATACCAGAATACCACGACACCAGAAGTTTTGAATTAAAGAGAAAAGCCTCTCTAGAGCTGGACGAGAGTCTGAAGCATCTCCGGAGCTGAATAAGAAGGTCACAATGGTATCTCTAGAGCTACAGACATATCTCCGGAGCTACAGACATATCTCTGGAGCTATAGACAGGGACATACATCTCCGACGCCCCCTGAGAGCAGGGCATATTTCCAGCATAAGTTGTTGATCAGGCACTTTCAGTAGTGATTGTGATACCCCTCATTTCACTCAAATCATCACCTGAGTGGTGAAGGGTCATCTTTAGTTAACTGCTGGAGTTTTTATCTTTTTAAAGTTTTTGCAAGAGTTACTGATAAAACTAATTCAATATCCATATTTTCAGGGCCTTGCTACCCAAATGTATTAAGACTCAAACTTAGAATTCAGAGTGGACTTCTGTTCCACTCAATCTACTTTTATTGCATGGTTATTTTTCCATAGTTAGATAGCTAGTATAATAAAGAGATGGATGTCATCTCATAGAAGAACTGGTAGATAAGATAAGTGATATGTCATCACTCATTTTATATATACTTATAGAAATAATAGAAAATATATACAATGATTGGATTATTCTGATTCTCGGTAATCTCAGTTTCTTGGATATCAATATTTTTCATGAATGCAAAGCGAATGGAATTGGACCGAATTTAGTTGTGATCTTATTCTTTTGTGCTAATTTCCTACTATAGCCTTCAGCCCCAAGGGTGTGGAGCAAGGGCCGACTCTCACTACCAAGGAAGAAAGCTAGTACCACTGTTTTGTTATTTCAAATTTTGTTGTGAAAAGTATTTACTAATTTTGATAGATAGATGCATGTTGCTATTTTTAAGATTGCTTTAAGTAACTTCCTATTTAATTATGTTTTCAGCATTCCTTAAATTCATTCAGTAAGTAGACAGATCAATCTCTTCAAATTAGTAGACGTCATTAAGATTAGCTAGGAAAACTGGTAACTATAGAATCCCTAATTATAGATAGCTGAGGACATAGCCCCTGGATTTTGACATCTAAAATATGATTAAATGATGAGGTACAATGACACCTTGTCATTTTTTGCACCATTACTGGGGATGTATTGTGTTAATTAGGGAAACTTAGCTAAAATAGTTTTTAGGATAGATTTGTATGGTGAGAAGTAGAGATTCAAAAGGAAGATATATAAAACAAACACCCCATCAACAAGACATAGGGGAAAGCAGTGGGGTGGCACAAGATCTTGTTGAAGAGAGAAACCTAGAACCTACATTGGAAGCTGCACCTCAAATCAATAATCCCTTAGATCCTCCAAATCTTCCACTCACTAATTATATCCAGGAATTACAACAAAAGTTTTAGGCATATCCTTTGATAGGACCTAATTTCCTAGAACCTCAGGGAGAAGAACTAGTACTAAACATGGACAATGATAATCATGAAGAAGAGGAAAATTAGGCTCCAAGAACCTTCTCATATCCTATTGTTTTGGCTACTGAAGACAATGCTCCTATGAAGAATATCTCACCAGCACACTTGCCAAATTTTAGAGGACTTTCTTCTAAGGATCCAGATTAATTTTTGTTTGAATTCAAAGTAGTCTACCAAACTTATGGTTATGGATCAGATAACCAAAAACTCAAACTATTCCCTTCAACCCTGAAAGATTCTGTGATGAGATGGTTTATGGGTTTACCCTAGAATTCTATCCATTCTTGGGATCAGATGGAAACATAATTTTTGGGAAAGTACCAAGATTATTATAGATCTAGTAATAAAAATGAAGAATTGTTTAAAATTAGGCAAGGAGAGGAAAAGACCTTAGAAGACTATGTGGATAGGTTTAATTTTGCCTTGAGAAGGTATAGCAACCCAGTAGATCACTCCTTGGCTAGAACCCTATTTGTAAAAGGATTGGATAAAGAATCAAAACATGAACTAGATCTAATGGGAAAAGGAAATATCAATGAAATGGATATACCTACTATAGAAGAACTCTACAGGAACTATTCTAAAACCCAAGATGGAGTGAGATCATCCAAAAATTTTAAAGGGAAGAATGAAATAGGACAGTTAATAGAAGAGATTACAAATCTAAAAACAAACATTTTGGTCCAATTAAATACCACATTGGATGGGATTCAAGAAAAAACTAGAACAACTGATCAAAATAGAACAACTGAACCACTCTCCATCTATTGTCCTAGGTGTGGAAACAAGCATCTGTTGAGAGAATGCCCTTTGGACAAATCTGAGATTTGTTAGATCTGTGATAGTGAACATCCTACCAGTCAATGTAGTCAACTTCTAGCCTTGAAAAGATTAGGTAAGAAGAATGCCATAATGGAAGAAGAATTGAACTATGTGGGACAAAAACAAGATGGAAATTTCCCTTATAATCAGTATCCAAACTAACCTTCTTATAGGGGTCCTTCTAATTGGGCAAATAATCAATAGAATCCAACTTGGCATGGGCCTCAGAATAATCCTCCTTGGGGACAACAGGATTGGCAAAATCATCATTGGCAAAACCAAAATTAGCAAAGTCAACCATGGGGAAATCAACAGTGGCCACCATAGTTTGGATCACAAAACATGCAACCTCAATGGGGTTCTCAGTGGGGATATAATCAATAATACCAGGGACAACCTAGACATTTCCAACCTCAATAACAAGCTTTACTAACTGGACCCTCCAACACACAAGGTCAATCACAAAATGAACCAGTTAGCCAACAACCTTTACTAGCTCAGCCTATACCAACCCCATGAAATAAATAGGGAGCAGCTGTTTACATGACAGAGAAAGAAAATCTAGTTGGTATTAACGCTATATATTCAAATAATCTCCAGCTGTGTTCTGGGAAAGCATTCCAAAGACCATCTTCTCGAACTATAGTTGAAGTAACCAATGATGAGGAACCTAAAAATTCATCCACTCAACTCCCGGAGGAGATTACAAACGAAAAAGTGCTAAAAGAATCATCCTTGGACAACTCCAGAATTGCTCCTAAAAACTGACTCTAGAGAGCTCCGGAGATGCTCCAGAGATGGAAAAACTATAACCATACCTAGAATGGCTTAAACAGTATGTTCCCTAGAAAAAAAGATCTTACAGAAACAAGTCCAAACCAACCTGGAATTAGAACTTTTACAAGAGATCAAGGAACTAAACATCAAAATTCCTTTTCTCCAAGAAATTAGAGATGTACCAGAACTAAATCAGTTCATTAAACAGTATTGTATCAAAACATGGGGTAGGAAGAAAAAATTTCCTTCCACAATACAGGTGGAAGGAAAATTAGTAGATCTGTTGATGGGAGAAATGCTCCTACCAAAATATGGAGACCCTAGAAATCCTGTCATAACTGTTTTCATCTCAGGGGTAGAAATTTCAAATGTTCTGGTTGATTTGGGAGTAGCAATTAATGTGATGACAGTTCACACAATGGACAAATTAGCTCTATCAGGTATCCAATCCACAACTACAATCCTTCAACTTGTTGACCAGTCAATAGCTGTCCCAAAAGGAGTAATAACTGATGTACCAGTCGAATAGAATCATGGGAATTTCTAGTAGACTTCCTGATATTAGAACTGAGAAACTAGAGAAATGCTTACCCACTGATTTTAGGAAGACCATGGCTGGCTATAGCAGCAGCATCTATTACTTGTCAAATTGGGGATATGGTCATTTCTAATGGGGTAGATTTAAAGAAAATATCTCTGTATCCTCAGCTAAACCATCAATACATTATACAGGAAAAGTATGGGTAGATGAACCAGAGAACAATGACAATAGTGCCTCAGTAGCTATGGTAACCATCAGAGAACATCTGGGAGAGTTAGAAGAAGAAATCTACTATGATACAATAGAATATATTACTCACATCCTAATCAATAAGTATGTGATGGAGCTCGCCCAAGATTCTAGGAGAGAACTTCTTACTTCTTCTCATTGTACCCTCGCCAACATCATTCCTTGTGGGGAAACCTTTTACAGAGACTTAGCCACTTTCCACATGTTGCTTCCACATTCTTGTCCTCTCAATACCATGACTCCAATGTATGGATTAACGACATCTATGGATCAAATCACAAAATAGATCATGATTTTACCAAGAAAGACACTTAATATCAATACTCAGTTAATAGCAAATTAGGAAGGAAAACTTATCCAACTTCTAATTTCCCATTCAACAGCTTTTGCTTGGGAATACCAAGATATTAAGGGAATACCTCCTGAGATATGTACATCATATATGCACTGAGGATATTAAACCTGTCAGACAACCCCAGAGAAGATTGAATCTTGCTTTAAAAGACTGTTAAAATTGAAATAGAAAAATTACTGCAAGCAGGGTTTATATATCCAATCTCAGATAGTCAATGGGTCTCACCCCTTGTCATAGTGCCTAAAAATAATGGGAAATGGAGGGTGTGTATTGACTATAGGGAGCTCAACAAAGCTACAAAAAAGGACTACTTTCCCTTACCATTCATTAACCAAGTACTGGACAACCTCGCTGAGAGGAAGTATTTTTCTTTTCTAGATGGATTCAGTGGGTATAACCAAATTCAAGTAGCACCTGAAGACCAGGACAAAACCACCTTCACCTGCTCTTGGGGAACTTTTGCTTACAATGTTCTTCCCTTTGGACTATGCAATGCTCCAACTACATTTCAGAGACTTGTTTTAGCTATTTTCGCTGAACTAGCTAATCAATGCATGGAGGTCCATATGGATGACTTTACTGTGTATGGGGATAATTTTGAAGAAGCTCTCACAAACCTTGAGAAAGTACTAAAATTTTGTGAGAAAAATCAATTATCTCTTAGCCATGAAAAGTGCTTCATGATGGTGGAAGAAGGAATTATTTTAGGACACCACATTTCAACAAAGGGGATCAAAGTGGATCAAAACAAGATAGAAGTGATCACATGGTTGCCTTCACCCAAAAATTAGACAGATGTTAGAAGTTTTATGGGTCATGCAGGCTACTATAGGAGATTCATAGAAAATTTCAGCAGAATAGCTGCCCCCCTGTTTACCCTATTTAACAAAGACACATAATTTCTATGGACATAAGATTGTCAATCAGCATTTGAAACCTTGAAAGAGAAGCTTAGTGTCACACCAATTTTGAGAGGACCTAATTGGACTTTACCATTTCACATACAGATTGATGCTTCAAATGAGTCCATTGGGGCAGTTTTAGGACAAAAGGAGGAAGGAGAGAGTATGCATGCTATTTATTCCATCAGGGAAAACCTTACCTTTGCAGAAAGAAATTACACCACAACTGAAAAAGGATTCTTGGCAGTCATCTATGCTATAAATAAATTCAGGCATTACATCACTGGATATAAAATATTTGTACACACTAATCATGCAGCCATCAAGTACCTAATGAGTAAGCCATTAGTGGGTGCAAGGATCATCAGGTGGTTATTGCTATTGTAAGAATTTGATATTACCATAGTTGATAATCTAGGTAAGTTTAATTTGGTTGCTGATTTTTTTGTCAAGATTGCATACAGGAGGAGAAAACCAACCAGTGGAGGACAAGTTCCCATATGAACATCTTTTTTCTATCTCCTCTACTGTACCTTAGTTTGCTGACATAGCTAATCTTTTAGCTACAGGCTTGTATCCATCCCATTTTACCTCAAAACAAAAAAATGTTTAGTTAAAGAAAGTTTATCTTACAAATGGTTGAATGGCTTACTATTTAAATGTGGTCCTGATTTCATTCTACGCAGGTGTTTAAAAACTGATGAGATTTTTGATGTGTTGAGAGCACGTCATGATGAACCATCTGGTGACCATTACTCCTTCCACCGGACAGTCCACAAGATCCTCGAAGCTGGTTACTACTGGCCCTATCTTCATAAAGATACAAAGAAGTATGTACAACACTGTGACTAGTGCCAAAGGATGGGACATCCAACCTTTACCTAGGAGATGTTACTGCATCCTCAAGTCATGATGGAAGCATTTGAGCAGTGGGGTTTAGACTTTGTGGGACCAATTTCTCCACCATCATTAGGAAAGGAGTACATTCTAGTATGTATAGACTATATTACTAAATGGGCTGAGGTTCAAGCATTACAATTTGTACGAGAAGAAAAAGTTGTTGATTTCCTTTATAATAAGATTTTCTTAAGGTTTGGAGCCCCAAGATCAATAGTTTCAGGCAGAGGAACTCAGTTTACTTCATAGGTAATCAGAGCATTCATAAATTTATATCAAGTCAAGCACATAAAATCTTCACCTTACCATCCTCAAGCCAATGGGTAGGTAGAAGTAACTAATAGGGAACTTGAAAATATTATGACAAGGGCAGTAGCAATAAACATAAAAGATTGGGCTAACAGATTACCTAAAGCAGTTTGGGCTTACAATACCACTTGGAAGTCCATAACAAAGTTCACCCATATGAATTAGTTTATGGGAAAAAGCCTATTTTGTCAATAGAATTTGAACTCCAGACACTTAAAACTATATTAGATATTGGTCTACCATTGTCTATAACTCAACAGAATAGAATTCTTCAACTCAATGAGTTGGATGCAATTCAGACAGAGGCCATTCAACAAACAGAACTGGTTCAGTATCAAAGGAAGTAATGGCATGACCAACACACCAAAAGGAGGACATTTCAACAAGGTGATTGGGTTCTTCTTTATGATTCTAAATTCAAAGAGTTCAAAGGGAAATTACAAACTCATTGGATGGGTCCTTATCAAATAAATGAAGTTTTTTAAAATGAAATAGTATTTTTGAAACCTATTGATGGAAGCACAGACACATTCTTAGTAAATGGTCACCGAATCAAACTCTATAAAAGACCATCTACTAAAGAAGAGTTTCTTAATGATTTGTGTTTTGATATAGGGGATACATCCTCTGTCATAGTGTTGGACTAAAAAAAAAGGGAGGGTTGAAAACCAGCAAATGGCAGCCTTCTAAAAAAAAGAGAAAGATGGAAAACTAGTAAATGGCTATCTTTCTCAACTAAGGGAGTTGAAAACTAGCAAATGGCGGTTCCCTTCTTCAAGATAGTTGAAAATAATCGAGCTACAAAGGTGATCAGGTGCCGGGAGTTAGTCAAACACACCTCTAGCACTTCATAAACTTGGAGCACCTCCGACGCTTCACAAACTAGGAGCACCTCTGACGCTTCACAAACTAGGAGCACCTCCGACGCTCCATCAATAAAGAGTCATTTACAACAATGGGGGAGGGGACCCACCTCTACAGACAATAAAGTGGAAACATCATATGATGAGGTCATCATGACTCATCCTCTACTTTATGATAGGAATAAAATAAAATCAGCACACATTTCATTTGTAGGGGTATTTACAAAGATGGTGTTGATGTCACCCAAGGAATGTGGATTCTCGAACCACTCAGCGGAAATGATTGCAAGTTGCATATCAATGAAGTAGTTGGCATCATCTCAAGCCACCAAAAGTTGCTCATGTGCCATGTCATGTGCAGTCTCATAAAATGCCAGAACATCTTTGCCGAGTACATCGCTCTTCATCATTAAAAATGGTTCAGGTAATTCTATCTTAAATTAAGCATTAAATAGAAACTATCTTGTCTTTCTATTTTTGGGTGCCATCATTATGACATGTCCTCCTGCCATCATTTTCTTTTCCAAATTCATGCATGCCGCCATATTTGCTATACTGTCACCTTGCCTTCGGAGTGTCCTATCACTCTGTTGCATTTATGACCGCCTAGGTACTCTAACTAATCTGCAAATCTTCCATAAGCCTAAGTTGAGAGACATAATAATCCTCATTCAAACTTTTGAAATACCCTGAAGAATAGAGTAAATTGAACAATCCTCTGGAGCCTACGGAGTTAAGAAGAAGGGACAAACTGCAGATAGAAGAGTGAGGAATTAAGCACAGAAGGTGGAACCAATTTAGTAATGGGGGTAAAGAAGAAGTCTGAACCAGAGAGTGCTGCGAGTCTTTTGCAAGATGGAGCTACATCAAACATTCTAAGAACTGTAGGATGGTTGGAATTTCTAGAAAAATTTGAAGGGTTTCAAGAAGATATCATGGATGAATTCCTAAGAAATCTAAGGGACAATCAGACAGTTGTCAGAGGAGTCTGAATCAATCTCTTTGTAACCACTATCAGTCATATTTCTGGGCTACCTGAACAAGGTGAGATGTTTTATCATCTGAAAACCCTATATACTGATTTGATTAAGAATTTCTCTATTGAAGGTGAACCTGCAATACAACTGCATTCAAATAAAAATGAAGTAAAAGGAATTCTTAGGTCCACACTTCCAAACCCTTGGCAATTTGTAGCTACCTGGATGATGAAATATTTCACTTGTGATGGTCAATTTTCTTTAGTTTTAGGACCAATAATAAAAATACTGATTTTTCCAAGGTATGGGAATGGACACCTTGAATTTAGCATAAACATTCCCAATTTCCTGTATTCTACCATCAGGGCAACTACAGAAAAATATTAACAAAACAAGGGTCCTATGAAACATCGTGGCCTCATTTTTCTAGTAGTTAAACACCACTTCCTATCTCAAGCCAATGGGGAAGAATTATGGCAAAATTTTCTTGAAAAAAATTCCTAGGACAGAGAACCAGAGAGGGCACAGATAGAAGGTGAGGATTTCTCTACCCACCAAGAAGAAGAAATAGAGCCTTCAACCTCTTCCATAGCTATTCAAAGAGGAAAGAAGTCCTCACAGGAGGCAACTTCATCTGCAGCCCCTCTTCCTGATAAAAAGAAGAAAGGCAAAGAAATTAGATAGTCTGCTCCTGAACAAACCCCATACATAACTTGATCAGTTAGGAGAAAGATGACTCTAACTGAGGAATCTTTCCCTAAGGAATTAACAGGGGAGAGGTTAGGACAAAAAATAGAGAAAACCTGGGCTGAAGAAACATCTCATGATTTAGATGAGATCCCTCTAGTCAGGAAGAGAAGACAAAGAGAAGTTTTTCTAGCGCCATCTGTCCATCTGGGGTCAAGTCCAATTTCAGAACCATCACATACTCTAGAGATAGAACACAGATAAACTCTTACTATTTCCTTAGATTCTAAGGCTAAGAGACCTACTCCGAAGGCACCTACCCCACCTATGCTATGGAGAAGCAAAAGGAAAAGATAGCTCTCGCAGGCTGAGAAAGATATTGCTCTCCTATCTAAGGTGCTCCTGGGTTTTAGAACATATGAGGAGAAGGTTGGGCCTTCATCGGTGCTAGCAGAAGTAGAGGAACCCCAAGAGGACCCTCAGGATAGGGAGTCTGTAGGAAAAGATGAAATAGGGAAACTTGGGTGTAGTTGACGGTGCAGGGTAGATGGCCATGGAAAACCCTGATGTTCAGCAAATAGAAGCAGAAGCAGAAACTTTCCCTCACCCCTCTGATCAAGAGGATGTTGAAATTTTAAAAGAATAGCAAATGTTAGAAGAAATTAACAACCTAAAGAGACTACTTTGGGGGAAGAATCAAATTATTACTGACCTCAAGAAGGTCAGAATGGAGGTAGAAATGTAGCAAAAACAAGTCATTGAAAATCTACAAATAGAGCTCTAGAGCAAAAACCAAATCATCCAAGAGAAAGAAGCAGAATTGGAGGCCCAGAAAATTGAGGCAGTCAAACTATTGGAAGAAAAGGAGATAGAGGCAGCACAGAGTGTTTCTGAGCTCACCATGGCTAGAGATAATAGCCTCATAATAATGGCAGCATTAATTGAGAAAATACATAGCCAAGATAGACAGTTGACTTGGGCCAACAACAAACTAGATGATCAGGAGGAATATATTCAAGAGTTAGTTGGCCCAAGGGCAACCAATGAGTAGGAGATACAAATAGATCCATATGTGGGTCCAATCCCCATTGACATTCCTAAGGCCCTGTTCCATTAGGAGAAGAAATCTAGAGAATATGAGGCTTCCAAGCCTATGCTGCAATTACAAAGGGTAGTCACTGCCAAGACAAAAAAAATAGAAACTCTGGAAGGAAAAATCATTGAGATGGCCTCCCTTTCTTCTGAAATTCTATCTTGTAGGCCTCCAAGTGCTAGCTATACTATGTTCTTATAGGAAAGAGTCCTACAGAGGAAATTCTCTTTAGTCCTGTCTGACCTGGTTGAGAATACAGAGACAGCAGAAGGATTCATGACAGCATATACAAGGAGTAATGATGAAGACAAGAATTTCCTATGTGAATTATATCTGCATGGTTTCTGTGTTAACGATATAACTTTCATTCTTAATTATTTTGCAGGGAAATGCCAGCTTAAAGAATTTATGTCCCTAATGAGGAATCATCAGATCTAGAATGAATGAATGGAAGATCATCTCAAGAAAGATACAGAAACAGATATCTTCATCAGGAAGGAATGTCTCAATCCCAATGCTTTTGAGACCCAATTCAGGTCCTATAGCTATCACCCTCAGAGTCAAAACAAAATTTTGCCATTATACCTAAAAAGTTTGCAAGAATGCTCCATCAATTTTGGTCTTTTCATGAACAGTTCAGCAAATCCAGTACTTACCATAGAAAAGAAAAGATGGAATGTTTTGACCTCGGAGCAGAAAATGAGAGAGGTGGTCACCCCTACAAACTTAAGATTATTTATGAGAAAAGAAAAGTTAATAGCCAAAATGATGGATAAGCATAAGCAGGAATGGATAGGTGGATGGTTCAGGCCAGCTCTCATAATTGAACCACTCCCTGTCTGGGCTAAGCAGATGGAAGATGAGAAATTCTAGGACTGGTTGAAGCAGGGTGATCAATACAAAGGCAATGGTAATACCAACCACACCACTTGGTCTACCTATGCACAAGATTATAGCTTGACTGACAAGCTACTTCACCAGAATAAATCCAGATTGTGAGAAGCAGGAGGACCTGTCAAACCTTAGGTATGGGGGGATGATGAGTACCAAGTAGTACCCATGAAATACATCTTTTTACCTCTCTTTTTCTCCTTCCTGATCCCATCTTTCTTAATGTCTACACCTGAATAGGCTAGCAAGATTGTTCTAGATAATGATTAATTGAAGATAAATTACTTAAGATCATAATTTCTGATTAAAGGACTAATGTGCATGGAATTGATGGAAAAATGTGGAAAAACTTTTTTTTTTAATCAATAGGTGTAGTTGCTCAGAACAGCAATTTTGTGCATCTCCAGAGGTAGTCTTCAATGATCTCTGGAGACAATACCAGAATACCATGACACCAGAAGTTTTGAAGTAAAGAGAAAAGCCTCTCCAGAGCTGGACAGGAGTCTGGAGCATCTCTGGAGCTGAACAAGAAGGCCACAATGGTATCTTCGGACCTATAGACATATCTCCAAAGCTACAAACATATCTCCAGAGCCGCAGATATGGACATACATCTCTGGCACCTCCTGAGAGTAGGACATATTTCTAGCATAAGCTGCCGATCAGGCACTTTCAGCAGTGATCGTGATAGCCCTCATTTTACTCTAATCATCACCTAAGTGGTGAAGGGTCATCTTTAGTTAACTGCTAGAGTTTTTATCTTTTAAAACTTTTTGCATGAGTTACTGATAAAACTGATTCAATATCCATATTTTTAGGGCCTCACTATCCAAATATATTGAGACTCAAACTTAGAATTCAGAGTGGACTTTTGTTCCACTCAATCTACTTTTATTGCATGGTTATCTTTCCATAGTTAGACAACTAGTATAATAAAGAGATGGATGTCATCTCATAGAAGAACTGGTAGATAAGATAAGTGATATGTCATCACTCATTTTATATATACTTATAGAAACAACAAAAAATATATACAATGATTGGATTATTCTGATTCTTGGTAATCTTAGTTTCTTGGATATCAATATTTTTCATGAATGCAAAGAGAATGGAATTGGACTGAATTTAGTTGTGATATTATTCTTTTGTGCTAATTCCCTACTATAGCCTTCAGCCCCAAAGGTGTGGAGCAAGGGCCCACTCTCACCACCAAGGCAGAAGGCTAGTACCACTATTTTTTTATTTCAGATTTTGCTTTGAAAAGTATTTACTGATTTTTATAGATAGATGCATGTTGCTATTTTAAAGATTGCTTTAAGTAACTTCCTGTTTAATTATGTTTTCAACATTCCTTAAATTCATTCAATAAGTAGATAGATCAATCTCTTCAAATTAGTAGAAGTCATTAAGATTAGCTAGGAAAACTGGTAACTGTAGAATCCCTAATTGCAGATAGCTGAGGAGACAGCCCCTGGATTTTGACATCTGAAATATGATTAAATGATGAGGTACAATGACACCTTGTCACCTATGACTACTAGTTGTAAGTTGAGCAAGAATGATGAATCTCCTAAGGTTGATCAAAGAAAATTTAAATCAACGATTGGAGGACTACTATATTTAACTGCTACTAGACTGGATATTATGCATGTAATTTGTCTTGTAGCTAGATTTCAAGAAGATCCCAGAGAGTCACATGTTGCAGTAGTAAAGAGGATATTCAGATACTTAAAAGGCACTCTAGATCATGGCTTGTGGTATCTAAAGGATAATGACTTTTCTCTGAGTGCTTATACAGATGCATATTGGGCTAGTTGTGGAGATGAAAGGAAAAGTACAAGTGGTGGTGCATTCTTTCTTGGAGATAGAATGGTGTCATGGCTAAGTAAGAAGCCAAATTCAGTATCCTTATCTACTACAGAGGTGGAATACATTACAACAACATCTTGCTGCACATAGGTGTTGTGGATGAGACAAACCTTGAAGACTATGAAAGTTGTATATGATGAACCAATTCTTGTCTTCTGTGACAATATAAGTTCTATTAAGATTTCAAAGAATCTAGTGATGCATTCAAGGACTAAACACATCTCAATGCTGTATCACTTGCTGAGAGAGAAGGTTGCTGAGAACGAAGTGAAGCTTGAGTACACTACAACAAAATAGGTAATTAGCACCTAAAATAGCATTGTATTTTAGTGCATTTGAGTTCATGAATTGGACACTTCTACCAGCGCAAAACTCAGCACCAAAGTGCATTTCACTTTGGCACCAGATTTAGTGCTAGATTTTGTTACTTCCAATTTGGCTTCTACTTTTGCTTCTTGTGTTTCTTCCAGGTTTGCTTGTAGGTTTTGCTTCTAGGTTTGCTTCCAGTTTTGCCTCCAATTTTGCTTTCAATTTTGCTTCCAATTTTTCTTTTGCTTCCGATTTTACTTCCAATTTTTTTTCCAATTTTTCTTCCGATATAACGTCTCTTGTTGCATCTAGCTTTGCTTCCATTTTTGCATCTTTTGTTGCTTCTAATATGACTTCTATTATTCCATCTTTTGTTGCTTCTAAAATTGCTTCCATTATTACTTCTTTGTTTGCTACCTAAATTGCTTCTATTTTTGCTTCCTAGATAATGCCAAGTTTTGATTCCAAGATTGCTTTTGGTTTGTTTCTAGTTTGGCTTCCATTGTTTCTTCATTTTTTTCTTGTAAAAATGCTTCTTGTTTTTCTTACATTTATTAATTTAATATGTTTTATTTCAATTTAATTAGTTAAATATATCACGCCTCTTAAATATATTATTATAAAGTAAGTAAATTAAATAATATGTTTTATTTCAATTCAATTAGTTAAATATATCATGCCTCTTAAATAACTCATATGACTATAGAGTAAATAATTTAATTATTTAACTCTAATTATTTAACTCATATGATTAAATAACAAGATAATTATTATAACATGATCATCATCTATAATTAAAACAAGTGAGTCAAATATCTATAATTTAATTCAATTTGACAACATCTATCCTGAGTAGTAAATTAAAATCATCATACGTAATAAATATCCATCCAAAAATCATCGACTAGTTTCAATATATATAAATTCACAATTCAATACTGATAAGATCATCATCATATATAACTAAAACAAGTGAAATTCAAATATGCCAGTAGATAAATAACATGTCAAAATGATACATGTCCAATAGTCGACATAAGTCAAAATGATACATGTACAAATGATATAAGTAAAAATGATAAATTATGTAACTCAAAATAATACAAGTCAAGATGATAATGTCCAAATGATATAAGTCAAAATGATACAACTCAATAATATGGTACTACAGGCCAAGAAAATGATACATATGATAATAACTATGAAAAGAGACATCATAACGATATCTCATCAATGATCCATGATGTACTCTATATGATCATGAATGTCACTAGCTACTACTAGAAACTGCCTCATCATCAGCATCACCATCGTGATCATCATCATGATGATCATCATTGTCATCATCATCATTGTCATCAGCCTCGGTGTCTTCTATATCTGGGTCATCATCATCCTCTGCCATGTGACTTGTACTAGAACCAACATAATCTAGATCTATATCATGAGGATCATCTTGATCTTCTGGAAGACCCGTGTTCTACAAAAAAAACCATTTAAAATGAAAAGTTATTATTTATTTCATGCAATAATTTATTTTTCTATTATATATCTAATATTACAACATATGAAATGAAACCATAATCATATTACATCATATCAAAGTACACATACCATAATAAATTTCAAAAAAGTTACAGCTAATATGTCATTCCAATGATGTAAAACATGCAACAATTCTAATAAACGTTAGTAAAGATCATAAAAAAGTTCGTTATACAATTTAACTATCAACTATAAATTCTATTACATAACCTTAAGTGCCACAAATTGCCTGGTCCATGTATGTTCTTTTTCACTATTAATGTAATAACATGCATTAGATAGAAACATTAAAGAGTTTTTAAGCAGCAGTTGATTAAATTCTCTTACATGTCATTAAGGAACATTTGCACAGTTTTTTTCAATAATTATTTATCTTAAGGTTCATGAGTAACCTTAAGATAAAGGTCTTTTTTGTTTGAAATAACAAAAGGAAGTTAGCAATATGGCTTTATCTGGCTGATTTTAGAAAGAAAAAATGTTAGCCCTATTCCCACTCACAGGTCTTCAATGTGAGCAAAAATAGGGCAAATTTGGGGATTTAGAAAGAAAGATAAAGTTTAGGGTGTCTTCAAGATAGCCAGCATGGGAAAGGAGGTCAAACATGCACACATAATGATCAACTGTAGGTGTAATACAATAAGGGTTACAAATGTGATTGAAGTATGTACAACTCTCATCCACTAAACCTGCATGGCTACATGCACCTAGAATACAAGCAGAGCTTACAATGTTAGGATATGTTCCAAAGTTCAAAACATTTTTCAGTAGTTTCAAAAATAGAAACTTTAATATCTCTCAATCCAAATATGATCTTGAGTCAATTCTTTATGTCAAGGGTCTCTGGTATAATCTTCTAAGTGTAGGACAAATATGTAGCAAAGGATATAACCTTGTGTTTCAGTATGGTGGCTATGAAATCAGAAAATAAAGCTTTGAAACTCTGATTGCAATAGGAACAAGGACAAAAGGAAATGTATATCAACTCAAAGGTACTAATGGTATGTGTGTTATGACTCAAATTAACAAAAGTTGGCTATGGCATAGAAGAAAGTGTCACAACAATTTTGATATCCTAGTAAGGACTAGCTCTACTCAAGTTGTGAGAGATCTTCCAAGCATTACAAAGCCCATCAATGCAATTTCCAAAGAATGTCAAATTGGGAAGAAAACAAGGAAGAACTTCAAAATTGAAGAATATTCTACCATAGGACATCTGGAGTTGGTACATACAAATCTATGCGGACCTACAAGAACAAGAAGTTTTCAAGGTGATAGGTATTTGATGGTGTTAATTGATGATTACTCTAGAATGACTTGGCTAACCTTTCTCAAAGAAAAATTAGCAGCTCTAAATAAGTTTAAAGCATTTAAGGTTATTGTTGAAAATGAAATTGATTTGAAAATCAAGTGTTTGAGGTTTGACAGAGGTGGTGAGTTCACCTCCAATGAGTTTAACTATTTTTGTGAAGATCATGGAATAAAAAGGAAATTGTCAACTCCTAAGACTCCTCAGTAGAATGGAGTTGTGGAAACGAAGAATAGGAAATTTCAAGAAGTAGCAAGGACAATGTTGAAATAAGCAAATCTAATATATATCTATTGGACATAAGCTATTCATATTGTAGTCTACATACAAAACATAGTGCAAGAAGGGGTTGACAATTCAAAGACTCCATATGAACTATGTTATGGAAGAACTCCTACTGTAACATATTTTATAGTGTTTGGAAGCAAGTGCTACATTAGGAGTGATGAATAAAATTTGGAAAGTTCGATACAAGATCATATGGAGGAATCTTTCTTGGATATTCTATAAAGAGCAAGGTTTACAAGTGCTACAACAAGAGGCTAAAGAAGTTAGATGAAAGTGGATGGAGAACCACATCAAATCTCAGTACTGATAGAAGGATATGAATCTGATGAGCCCCCTTGTAGAGAAGAAGAAAGAGAAGAAGAAAAGGAAAAGGAGATGCAAGTTAATGAAGAATATGCTCTGGAAAGGGTTCCTAAGACTCCTAAGTATGTGCAGAAGAATAATTTTGAAGATCAAATCATTGGAGATAAGAACAAAGGTGTATTAACAAGAAGGAAAATTGCTATGGAAGATGAACATGTAAATGTGTGCTTATTGTCTAAAATAGAACCCAAAGCAGTGACTAAAGCATGCAAAGATGAACACTGGATCAAATCTATGGAATAAGAATTGATGCAGATTGAGAAAAATCAGACTTGGGAAATTGTCCCAAGACTAGCAGACAAAAATGTAATAGGAACTAAATGCATATTTCAGAAGAAATTGAATGAGAATTGAGAAGTAGTTAGAAATAAGGCTAGGCTTGTGGGTAAAGGCTACTTGCAAGTGGAAAGAATAGATTATGAGGAAACATATGCTCTAGTGGCAAGAATGGAGGCCATTAGAATGTTCATAGCCTTTGCATCTCATACTGACTTCAAAGTTTATCAGATGGATGTGAAATCTACATTCTTGAATGGAGAGTTGGAAGAAGAGGTATACATTGAGCAACCATAAGGCTTTTAGTTATCAGATGATCCAGATATGGTCTAAAATTTGAAGAAGGTATTGTATGGACTCAAACAAGCTCTAAGAGCTTGGTATGCAAGATTAGATAGATATTTGCTACAACATGGTTTCAAAAAGGGTATTGCAGATATAAATTTGTACTTCAAAGTTGAAGAAGATCAAATCTTGATTGTGGAGGTATATGTTGATAATATAATTTTTAGAGGAAATGAAGATATGTGCAAAAGATTTGCACAAGAGATGCAGAAAGAGTTTGAAATGTCAATGTGTGGGGATGAATTTCTTCCTTGGGTTACAAATCAATCAATCAGAAAAAGGTATTTTTATTTCACAGTCAAAGTATGTTAAGGAAATGTTGAAGAAGTTTGGAATGGAAGACTCCAAACTAATAGGTACTCCCATGACTACTGGTGGTAAGTTAAGAAAAGATGATGAATCTCCTAAGGCTAATCAGAGAAAGTACATATCAATGATTGGTGGACAATTATACCTAATTGCTACTAGACTAGATATCATGCATTCAGTTTGTCTTGTGGCTAGATTCCAAGCAGATCCCAGAGAGTCATATGTTTCAGAAGTAAAAAGGATATTTAGATACTTGAAAGGCACTCCAAATTTTGTCTTATGGAATCCCAAGGATACTAATTTCTCTTTGAGTGCATATACAAATACAAATTGGGTAGGATGTATAGATGATAGAAGAAGTACAAGTGGTGGTGCTTTGTTTCTTGGAAGTGGACTAGTCTCATGGTTGAGTAAAAAGGAAGACTCAGTATCATTATCTACTGTAGAAGCAGAGTACATTGCAATAGCATCTTGATGCATACAAGTGTTATGGATGAAGTGGACATTGAAGGATATGTACATATCGTATGATGAACCTATTCCTATCTTATGTGATGATACATGTGCTATCAACATTTCAAAGAATATGGTAATGCATTCAAGAACAAAGCATATTTCAATCCGATATCACTTCCTAAGACACAAGGTTTTAGAGAATGAGGTGAAATTGGAGTATGTACCCACTAAGGACCAAGTTGTAGACATTCTTATGAAGGATCTTCATAAGGATACTTTTGAGTATCTTTGGCATAAGTTAGGGGTTATTTCCACTCCTTCCATCGATTAGATGCATAAGTGTGTGCATCTATCAGGGAAATATTTCAAGACACATTATTAGTCCTAGATTGATGTTGAAGGCCACGTCTTAGGGGTAGTAGGTAGTGGTACTATTGGTTGGTGTAGTCAGTTTGAGTATATTTTATGCCCCTAAGGGGGAGAGTGTAGTAAAGAAAGAGCAGATTCTTGTTGGTGTTGCAAGTGGTGTCAAAATGATGTATGTAGTTGTCAAAGGAGAATTAATTACAGAAGATGAGAAGTGTAAAGAGAAGATTTGGATGAGCCCTTTGCCATTGATTTCAAAGGGGGAGACAGTTAGAGTGCTTGAAAAACCATAGTATAGGAAATAGTGTAAAGAGTAAGAGTTGTTCTAGTTAGGGGGAGTACTACTAGTTGTAGAGTTGTTGTTGGTTGTTGTTGTTGTTGATGGTTTTTCAAAAGAGTTGTTTTTTCCATCAATGACAAAGGGGGAGATTTTTGGAAGCTTGCTGGTGTTGTCATTGATGGCAACCTCCAACATATGGTTTAATTGGTTTCCAAGAGCTTTTGAGAAAATTTGAATAAAAAGTTGTGTAGTGTGATATAGGTATGTTCAGTGTTGTGCTCCACATTTCTTCATAGTTAAAGATATGCTTGTGTGGTTTGGAACTGTTGATCAGAGGTATTCATAGGTGTTATATCCAGAGTTTTAGGTTCTAGATTGTGCGGTAGTGGAAGATGTGTTTGACAGAGTATTTGCCTATGTAGAAGATTGTTTGTGAGAAACGAGATTTCTCTACATTTCTCTACATTGAGGTTCCTTGTTTTGTAGATCTAGGAACGTGCTTAAATTATCTGTATCTACCTTCCTTGGAAGTTTCTAGTGTTGGATTTCTCTGCAAACTTAGTTCTTGTATTGGAGTTTTATATTAATGTATCCTGATGTGCAGAATGAGGACATTGATTGTTTTAGGTGATTGCGGCAGTGTTGCAGAAGATTCTAATGATTCTAGAATATGTTGGAAAGGTGTGCTGATATTATGGAGTATTTCTTTGTGATCCACATGATGCTCTTGGACTTGGAGAGGCATGCATGTAGTCTCTTGTTGTGTTAGTTCAGGATTGTCTAACCTGGCTTACTGTCACTATTTGTGGAAGTACTATTGTGATGCACACAACACGCCCCATTTTACTTCTGAGAAAAATGAGGTCCCCTGGTGTGGTTGTTATTTTTTGATTGTGTGTGGGTCTGATTGGTGGTAAAGGGAAAAGGAGGGAAGGATTACAAACCTTGTTCAAAACTAAAAAAAGCTAGCATTAAGTACCAGAGTAAAATAAGGGTGAATTCTTTGTCAAAAATTAATGAGGGTTGCTTTTTGAACCATTTCAAAATTCTCAATATTTTTCAAGATATGCGTGTGTTGGTAAAATGCATTTAAGAAGGTTTTGTATGTTGTATGTAAAAGGGCATTTGTATGTGAGGTCATTGTATTAGTCTTATAAAGTGGTCGGGTTTATGAATTATTGTATTTTGTATGCATGTTGGTAATGTTTTATTCTTTACATACAAGTCAGACCCAACGGGATTCAGAAGTAAGGTGGATAATTGGTTAAATCCACCAGTTGTATATCGAGTTGTATGTTTGGTGCAAAGTAAAGATACAAGGTGACATAAATTGTGATATACATGTCACGGACCTGAAAAAGTATAAAAAGGGGCTTGTATGGGTTGTTTGTATGTTGCATGATTCAAGTTTGTACCTTTTCGATATACATACAGCACAGAAATCAAAAAGAAATAAAATTTGATGTAAATGATGCATCGTACCTTAATGTATATTGAAAGATGCATTCACTTTATATACATGTGTGGAGCCAAAGGGTTATGTAAGGTTGTTTATAAAAGATGAGGAGTCTGAGATGATTATACAAAGGAGTTTGCATGTATTGAGGTTTGTATATAAGGATGGATACAAGTATTGTTGTATCGTTGAAATACAAATGGAAAGTAAAGTGGGTCCCATAGATTGTATCTCAGGGTTGTATTGTATGAATGAACGAATATGCAAGCCGACATACAAGAAAGGATACAAACAAAAGAAGTTAAATAAAGGAAAAGCTTTGTATGTTTGGGATAATTGTATGTTAACAATATATATCTCTAATATACAAGGAAATGAAGGACATCGCTAGGAAGATAAAAGGTAAAAAAGGGGTTTGTATGAGTTGTTTGTATGTGCACTTGTATCTATGTCACATACATTGCGATATACAACAATAATACAAACACGGATATAAAGGAAAAGATAACATGGTGTATGACTTGTTGCATAAGGGTTTGTATATTGAAAAGATACAAAGTGGACATATAAAGAATAATACACAAAGAAAAGTACAAGAAAGTGCGATGTATGCAGCAAATAAACTAACAAATAGAAGTTTAAAACAAAATGTTGAAATAAAAAGCTCAAGCCTTAGGTGCATTAATTGTTGTAATTAATGCTGAGCTAACACCCAAAAGAGTAAAATTTAACAGGTTAGGGTAAATTTAAAGTTATTTTTCTTTCAGATTTGCATTATCAAAATTTAAAATTACAGAAAGAAAAATTGCTATAGAAATTAAAATAAATTCATCAAGGTGACAGAATTCCAGAAGCTGGATGGAGTAAGAGACGGTAAAGTAAGTCAATGACGTAAAGTTGAGTTGTCGAGAGATACATGTATTTATCTTAAAATGCTGTTATAGTTCAATTGGTAAAAATGCAAAGTAGATTTCAGTAATTTCATTGTGAAATGTAAACATTCATTAAAATTACTGGTTTAATTGTTAATTAGCTACGTCGGGTTAAACAAATGTGAAAGTCAAAACATAAAAGACAAATGGGGGTTAGGGTAAAATGGTAAAAAAATAGAAAATTTGTAGTAAAACCCTAGGTAAGAAGGTAAAACAAAAAGTTAAAAGGATGCATTTTTTTACAGGATGGCCCCAAAGCTAAAAAAGGTAGATACAGGGGGTGAAGTTAAAAAAGAGAGGAAGCCATGCAAAGAAATAGAGAAGGAAGAGTTGCCATTATATAGAGGGTACCCTTCATTGATCAGTTACACTAGAGTAGGGACAGACACCAACATCGGGAGCTATGATGCAAATGATGTTTTGTAGAAAATCACAGCAGCTGACGCTACACCTGACATGAGGTGTATATAGGAGAGTGGATTGTACAGGGCGGTGGGTTTTCCGTTGGCTATGGAAGCCAGGTATTTGTGTCTGGATTGCATATACTTGTATGACCTAGCTACAAGAAAAATAATGTTCCATGATAGAATCATTGTAGACTTATCTACAGAAGGGATTGCAAGAACATTCAGTCTGGAAGTACATGAGAAAATGGTGGATATTGATATAGATCAATACAATGACGATTCTAATAGCAATGAGAGGGACTGTAGAAGCAAGATCTTCTACAGTTGGTACAGCGTAGAAAATAAGCCCAAAGCTATGGCAAGAGTGCACAAGAATCTACTGAGAATATACTTTAAAGAAGAAATATACTTGATGATTACAATGTTAAGTAGATTAGTGGGATTGAGAGATGGCACTAAGTGCGAGCCATGGATGTTTACTGTCATCTAGTTCATGAGGGAAACAACAAAAATAGCAAGGACAAATTCACTGGGCTAAGGATATAAGTACAACCATATGGAAACAGGTGATGCTAAGGAAGCAAAAGCTGATGCCTTTCTATTTGTTTTCATACTTATTATATTCATGTGCAGCAGAGGTTCAACCATTCATACATGGGGTAGATAGGGTTGGAACCTTAGGAAATGGTCCAGATTAGAAGATGCTATATGAACATTACCCTAATTTACAGGAAGAAAATGCATTGAGGAAGTATGCTCTAATAAATGATGTGTTCTATACATACATGGTTAGAATTTTAAGGGAAGAGCTTGACAAGAGATTATCTCAAGATGTAGACAATACAATTGGTCTACACAGTTCCTGGTATATTTAATTTCAAAATTTTACCTCTATCAGAACTGAGGGATTTAAAGGAAAACTTTTCATGCTACCCAGGTATCCTTCCAATAAATTGATTGTTCTGGAGTTCTCAAGGCAGAATTTGAATGCCTTTAAGATGTATAAGAAGAAGTTTAACAGAGGAAATCTTAAATTACCTTGGGCAATTGGTAGGAACTCATGCTATAGTGAAGAGGTTGCGAGTTACTCAGAAAGCGAGTTGAGATATTATGGATTTGAGGAGTTTGAGTTGGCCCGAAGGTTTGATCCCTTTCATAGAATTTAAAATGCAGTTGATTCAAAATTTAAACATCAAATACATATTGAAGACTTTTGGTCAGACTGTAAGAATGATAAAGAGGTAAGAAAGAGGGCTCAAGAAAGACTAACAGCTGATTAAATGAGGTCTATGGGAGATACATATGTTCCCCTAGATGTTGAAGATGATGGTAAATTGCTACATCGCAGTTATGAAAGTGTCAGGCTTGCTCCTATTGGAGAACCTGATTGGTCACAACCGTGGAACACATATTTGGACACATTGTCCAAACCAGTCATCTTGTTTTCAAAAACATGGTTAAAAGATAGAATTGAGGAGCCTAAAGCTGAAGGAGTGGAGATCACCTATCCAAAGAAAGGGAAAAAGAGAGTAAGAGAACATAGTGATGATCTCCAATGCTTCTATGAAAAGGAAAGAAAGATTGTGGAAGCAAAAATTGTAGAGAAGGTTAAAAATGCTACTCTGATGGATCCTTATGCATTGGGAGTGATAGTAGTAGTGTCATCTGGCACATTTGTGGAAGCAAAATCATTAAGCCATGATATTAGCACAGAAGAACCACAGGCCTCCAAAGAGATAATAGGACAGAAGGTCAGGAAAGCAATACCAATAAGTATATCAAAAGGAGAGACTTCAAAAAAGAGTGAAGTCATAGGTGCACAACAAGTAGGTGCTAAGTTGAGTAATATACTTGGTGCATCTACCTCAGCAGAAAAAAGATAAGCATATGCTCAGGTAAAGACAAAATTGCCTAGAGAAATGCTGCAAGGGTCAAAAGCGCATGAAGCCAAACAGGTCATTGAGGCTGTCAACATCGTAGATGACAGCAATGAAGGTGAAGAGAAAGAGATGGATTCAGGAAAAGAAATTGGAAACGAGGAAGAAGAATCTAGTGAATTTCTAAGTGAAGAAGAAGAGTAGGACACTTAGGCTGATATGGAAATTGAACAAGGCTCACTGTCTAAAAAAGAAATGGTACAAGAAGAATTAGGAATAGTAGATCCATTTGGTACCCTGGTTTCTCTTGAAATAATAAAAGATGTGCAGGATGAAGCACATAAAATTGAGGAGTCTGAAAAAGAAGATGCCCCTGAGGAACCAGTAAAGGAAACACCTACTCAAGCCAAAGAAGAAATAGGAGCTGGTACCTCAGGTGTAGATGTATTAAATATTCTAAATATGTATGGAGAGCAAAGTGAAGAAGAAAATAATACAAAAAGTAGAAAGGAACAGGAAAAAGAAATAAAAGGGGCTGATATAATTGGGGGCTCAACTTCACATATAGAGCAAATTGGCATGTCTGAAAAGGTACCAAAAGAAGGTGGAACTATAGAGGATGCAGCCAATAAAACTAAAAGCAAAGAACATATAGAAAACATTAATTAAGGTAAATCTGAAAAGCAAGTAGAAGATGCAGACATGACAAATGTAGAACAAATACATAAGGAAGAAGATCAAGAAAATAAATCATCGAAAAAAGAAGGTCCTGAGGAAGAGAATGAAGGTGGAGGGGATACAGAAATTGAAGAAGAAGAAAATGAGGGTGAGTCTAGAAAACAGAATGATCCCATGGTACAAGAACCAACCCCTCAACAACAACCTCCTCCACAATAGCAACATGAACAACAATAGTAACAACAAGAGCAGGGAGAAGTAGAAAGACCTCAGGAAGAGGTAATTAATGAAGAAAAGACTACTGAAGGCACAAAAGAAGTTCCAACATGGTTAGGTGCAGAGGTAATGAAAGAAAAGGTGGAGGTACAATTAGTACCTATAGACATCAAAAGTCTATTGGGCGATACAACGCCAAGGAAAGAAAGGAGAAAGGATAGAACCATGTCAGTGATACAAAGGGGTCCAGATGGATCTAGAACATTGAACTTGGGCATACCACAAAAGGAGAAGGCAAAAGGAGAAATAGCCTTAGATAAATATAAAATACTCAATTTTGACCTAGGGCATAAAACAAGAGAACAACACATAAAGTGAATGGGGGGATATGCATCAAGTTACAGTAGAAATGTTAAGGATAAAGACAAACATGAATATTTGAAAGGACACATTGTCCAATTAGACCAATTCATTAAGGGAATATTTGATCCCAATACAACAATGCCAGAATTTCCTAGTGATATAGCAGTTGTATCTAAAGATGAAATAAAATATATGGAAAATAAGAGGCTTAAAGCCAATGTTTTTGAAGAATGGTTCAAGGACTTCATGCAAGAAGGAGAAGAGGTAATTAAACAAGTAGTAAAAGGATGGGAATTGGTTGCAATGGAAAAGAATAAATGCAGTATACTTGTATATAATGGTCAATTTAGAAGAGACGAATGCAAATCTGAGTTGGAACAGTTAGAGGAAATTGAAGAGAGAGTAGAAGAATTAATTAATGAAGGAGTGATTACCCCTTCAATGGAAAATCAAGTGCCAAAGGCAAGGTTAGAATTAAAATTTGAAGAGGATAATCTCAGAAGGCGCATAATAGTTTTTTAGGATTTAGAAGAAAAGATAGATGACATGATCAGAGTGCATAAAAGGATAGTGGAAAGGCTCTTGGATCATGAGTGCATGGATATACTAGTATATGAACTACAAAGAGCTTTAATAGAATTCAAAGTTATTTTTATACCATGTATGGAGAGTCCAGAGGCATATCTAAGTAAACAAATGATTGATTCATTGATGGAGGAAAATGCCAAGATGGAGAAATACAATAAGAAGAGTGAAGGTTCAGATAAAGAAGAAAATAAGCTGAAAGAAGGGGTTACAATGTAGGAATATGTATGGACAAAGGGTCCAGGAGGAGATCATACCTTTATACAAGGTGTAATTAATAATTTCAAAACATATTTGAAGGAATATGAAAATGTTAAAGGGAGCAAATAATACTATGGAAAGAGTCAAGTGAAAGGGTATCTATGGGCAAAGTCTATAGGAAAGCAGAAGTCAAAGGAGGGGAATCTTATTTTTGAAAAGATTCTAATGGTATCCTTTGAGGTAAAAAAGATACTATTAAGATATTTTGAGAAATAGTTAGAGACAAATGTATACCCTTGATTAAGAATGGATGGATCTTGACTGTAGATTGTTTTATAGGCGTAGAAAAATGCAGCTTCAAACTTTATATAAGAGGCTTTGCTATTTGTATATTACTCACATAGGGATTTATGAAGTATAGCTTGCACTTGTAATTTGTTTGAACATTTTAAATAGAGGAGTATTTTAGTTTAGAGTAGAAGGAGGTCACATGTGTCTACATTAAGGAATGCGTGGAGTGTCTAGCTTCCTTATTGTATCTATAAGACGTTTGTAAGTTTTCTGTTGATTTGATTAATGAAGCAAACTGGTTATTCATACATTGTAAACCATACATGACTGTGTACTTTAAATACAAGTAAATTTGGGATTCTGCATCTATTTTCTGAGTGTTTTCTGACTCTTACTTATATTTGAATGTACTATCTCTTTAAAAGCTTGCAATCTTGGATGTGTGTTCATGAAAATACTCAGGGCTTCACATTTGGAGATTTAATCTATTGATTTGATCAAGTTTGACGTATTTCTTACAATGTGGATAACAGAGCATTTAGATCCTGTAGTAAAGTGATGTTCAAATTGAATTTCTCTAACTTTTCCTCAAACATTTTAAATAATTAGCTCAAATGCAAAGATTTTAAGAAAAATTGTCTTACATTTGAAATAAGCATGAAGAATTATGTTAATATAAGACAATTTTCATAGTAATTTGAAAAGAAAATCTTGTTTCATCATGAATCATACAAAGCTTTGTAATACAGTGGTAAATTTATGCAAATGAATGAATAATTTGTTTGTTTTTTACAACAATTTGCATAATTAGAGTCCAGTGAGTCATAGATCATCTTATATCAAGTAAGGCCCCTTGAATATTACAGTTTTGTAGTAACCTATTGAATTGTCCTCAAGGTAAAGACCTGACCATACAGAAACTTGGGATTAAGAACTCTTAATCAATTTCTTCGTATCTTTCAAGACAATTTAGGTTCATTTTGTGAATCTTAACTTTTGTTATGAATGTGTAAAAACAATCATCAACAGTTTTTGGCGCTAGAAGAAGGGCCTAATTGGAGTTAAGGTAGGATTTAAGTAAAGATGGCTCATAACAGTGATAGGGTGACCAGGTGTAGATCCAGTTCGGAAGATATCTTTCTGCAATTACCTGATAGAAAGTAGAGTAAGGGTCCTTTCATTTGGAATCCTAGAATATCACATGTAGGAGGTTCATTTGGAACACCTCCTAGATCACCTTTTAACATTTGTAACATAATGAGTTCTTATTTAGACCTTTGAATCTTGGTTCAAGTCCTCCTAGAGGTCCTAGTCCACCTAGAAATCCAGGTACTCCCAGAGGTCCAATCCCACCACGTAGCCCTGCAATGGCTTATTTCAATGTCAACTCTCATATAACATTCAATGATTATCATGAAATGCCAAAAAATCCTGAAAAGATATGTCCTAAATATCAATTGCATTAGGATCTAGAAGATCATATTAGGATATTTAGGGAGGCATGCTTTAGAGCCAGGTTAGAATATGAAGATGTGGTGTGTAGATTGTTTCCTTACACCTTTAATGAGCAGACCTCTAACTGGTATGTTAATTTACCTAATGGTTATATTTCTTCTTGGGCACTTATGGAAGAGACATTTTTGTGTAGGTTTAGGGGACCAGTCGATCCTTCTACCTTATATCATAAATTGGCTGCAATTAAAAGAGGTGAAGGAGAGCTAATTGATAACTTTAATGATAGGTTTCAAAAAGCTTATTCCAGGTTAGTTGCTCCTTACACAGTGACTGCAGATGTGTTATTAGCCATGTATTATGTTGCCCTTGATCCATTAACTACTATGTTTGTCAAAAGAAAGGTTGATATAGATACAATACCCAAAGCTTATAAAGAGGTAGCCTTAGTAAACAAGGCAATGAGATACATAACTTATAATCCATTTCCTAATGGAGGAAACCTTGGGATGCAAGGTCAAATACAACCTTGGAATGGAGTTCCTATGCATGATACTCCATTATTGAACCTAATTCCTACATACACACCTGTGTATAATCTTTCCCCAATCGAGACTATAGTCCCTTATACCGGTAATAGTACCAATAACAATCAGAGTAATGGTCAGTCATTCTTCCAGCCTCCTCAGGATACATTTGTGGCAAAGGCACAAGAGAATAGGGAAGAAATCAAAGAAATTATTGCACACCTTAGAAGATTGACTACTGAAACGACACAACTATGAAATGAAAATTTCTATAGTAGAAATAATCAAGGACACAGTCAGAACCATAACCAAAATCATAACTAAAATTATAACCAGGGTCAGGGTTCCAACCAAGGCCAGAATTATAGTTAGAGTCAAAATCATAATCAGGAACAAGCAATGCAAAACATAGGACCTGTTGTAGATAACAAAACCTGGCGTAGTAATAATAGAAATTAGAATCAACCAAGGCCACTTAGGACATGGAACATAGGGTCAAATAATGGCACTCTAGCTTCTCCATTTGAGAATTTGGATAATCAGGAGACAAAACAAACAGCTAGAATTCAAATGGCTAATGTAGCATTAAAGAATTGGTGCATGATTCATAATACCAGTGCACATCCTGAACTAGATTGCCCTCAGTTTCATTTGGAAGCAAATATTTTTAATGTAGATGTATAGGCTCTGATGCAGAGGCATCCACACTAAAACCTTGACATACAGCATGTATGTCTACAACCCTTCATCATCATCATCATATTTTCTCTTGCCGACCGATATCCTCCTGCAGACAAACCTTCGACCTTTTGCTTGTCAGTAGCATCATCATATCCGGCTATCGGCAGCATCATCATATTCGGCAAGCGCAAACATCCTCCTGATGTTCACTGTTCATCTTACCACCAAACGCTTTCTGCAGCATCATGATGTTCAACATCATGTTCATCAGCAGGATATAAAATATCCGGTTCCCTCCATATATCCTGATGACGACACTTCACGCACCTTTCCTTCGATGCTTACATCACCCTGATATCCTGATGACGATTATCCTGATGACGATGACGTCACATGCAGTACCTTCAATATCCTGCTGTCGGCCAAACTTAACATTATCGGCCCGCGATGGTTTTATCAACCCGATCTTCTACCTTATGCCGATACGCTCCTCCTCGGCAACACCTGATGATGATCACCCCGAAACGCATTCACCTTATGCAAATGATTGCATCATGCTCACCTCCATCTACTCGGATGACGCCCGAAGTAACTGCAGGATATACACAGAAATATCCTGATGATGCCGTTGTGACGAATTTCCAACCTTAGCGAATTTCGATCCGCCAAACCTCCTGAGGTGACCCGATCTGCTTCCTGGACAACTTTCCAGACTCGAACTGCCAGCACGACCTAGCACATGCCCATGCTAGGGTTCTCAACACCTCTCGACTGCGATCCTGCAAACATACATGTGAACAAACAGAAAATGCAAACTAAATCCTAAACTACTGTACATAGCCATTCCACCGATTCGACGAATCAACCGGTGGAATGGATCAGCGAATCCATGCAACCACCAGAATAGCAAATCGATCACACAATGGAATCCAAACAGAGAATTGACACAACAGGATCTCTTTATTGATTTCAAAAGATGCAAATACAATATTCTGTCTCTCTCTCTCTGTCTCACTCTCTGCAAAGTCTGATCGATGATCTGCAATACTGCCTAAAACCAACCGATCCTAATGCATAAATAGGATTTCCTGCGAGTACTACCACTCGATTCCCAGCGGCTGGGAGCTTCCAAGTGGCTGGGAGGATCCAACCAAACCAACAACCTAAACAGCTGTCCAAACAAACTATCTAAAAATAGTAAAGTATGGTCAACATGACCTTATTACATGCATTGGTCTTATAAGACCTTCTTGGAAACATTAACTAGACCTATAACAAACTAACTGCCTCATGGAGGCCAGATGTCAGGTAGGTGCTCCTGCACCATACTCCCCAACAGAAAAGAACTCATATCCCATGAGTTAGGTTGTGGAAGTCCTCCACCTTTACACTTTGCCTTTGTAGTGTCTTGACCTGTTCCAGCTTTGTCCTCTGCTGTCTCTTGGCTACTCCAAGACTTCTGAACTGTAACTTGCTGTCTTGCAAGTAAATCCTCATGCCTGTCAATGTAGGCCCTTCTCACACATACCTTGTGTTTGTCAGGTTGTTTTACCAGAACCTCTGTCTGAACTGCCTCTTGAACTTCTGTAATGTTCAACTCTATCTTTCTTTCAACCTTTATAGGACAAACAATAGTCCCAACTATGACAACATCCTTGTCATTCCTCTCAACTGGTTGCTATTTGTAAACCTATTTCTGAACCTGCTGCTGACCTCTGTCAGTCACAACTGAAACTGTCTTCAAACTGTTGTCCTTAACAACTCCTTTCCCTACAATGTCCTCAACTGCCTTTATGCCTGCTGCTATAGGCATATGCACAAACTCCTTCTTTCCCACTAAAATGATTTTTGCTGCCTTCTGTACTGCAGCATCTTCCTGCAATGGCATCAACATAATAGTCTTCCCATCTTTCTTCATGGTGTAGGTATTAGCATACCCATCATATAGTACCCTTCTATCAAATTGCCATGGTCTACCCAACAGTAGGTGACAACATTCCATGGGCAAAATGTCACACAAAACTCTATCATGATATGCTCCAATCTGAAAATCAACATATGTCTGTTCATAGACAAAAAGTGATTGACTATCACTCACCCAAGATGCCTTGTAAGGGTGATGGTGTGGAATCCTTTCCAAATTCAGTTTATCCACCATTTCCTGAGATACCATGTTATCTGTTGAACTAGTATCAATGACAACCTTACATACCTTACCTTTGCTCTTGCATGTGGTCTTGAAAAGAGCTCTTCTTTGCATCATATCCTTTGATGTTTGCAAACTAATTCTCCTTAGCATCAATGCTTCTCCCTCCTCAGGATATCCATAATTGTCAGGAACTCTATCTTGATAAGTGTTTAAACTTTGTACACATTCCTCTACTTTCTCTTCTTGCACAAGTTGTACTCTCTTGTCATTCGTTCTATCATTTCTGGATGATGAACCTTTGCTTTCTGGACATTTGAAAAATGGATGACCAAACTCACCACAGGTGTAACACTTTCCTGAAAATGTAGTAGAACCACTACCACTTCCAAATCTGCCTCTATTACCTTTCCATCCACCTCTGAAATCAGACTGTCCCTGTCCTTTACCAGTGTCTTCTTGACCCTCATTGGTTTGCCTTGTTGTAGGGGCTAATCCTCTTCCCCTCATATTGTTTCCTCTTCCTCTCATGGACTTATCTTGTGTTCTATTCACCTTTTCTTCAATCCTGATTGCCATTTGATAACAATCCTCCACACTCTTAGGGTTAGCTAAAACTAACTCATCCTGTATGTTCAATCTCAAACTAGCCAAGTACCTAGCCACCTTTTCTACCTCATTCTCATGATGACCAGATCTCATACTCAACTTATAAAACTCCTCAGTATATACCTTCACATCCATTTCCTTCTGCCTTAAAAATTGCAGCTTCTTAAACATCTGAATCTCATAATCCCTGGGCAAGAATTTACCTTTGATCCTTGCTACCATTTTATCCCATGAAGTGATCTTTGACCTTCCTTGTTTCCTTCTCTCGGATTGTACATAATCCCACCATACCAAAGCATGACCTCCTAACTTGGTCTTTGCAATCTTTACCTTCTGATCCTCAGCAACATCTTCACATTCAAAGTGATTATCAAGTGCAGCAATCCAATCCAGTAACTCATCTTCATTCAAACTTCCATTATACTTGGAAACATCAACCTTTACCTTAGGTTTATCACTCTGCACTGCCTTTAACAGTTTTGCAAATCTCTGGTCTTCAGCATCCAGATCTTCAGCTACCTCTTCATACTCTTCAACAGCATCTTCATCTTCTTCTGATTCACTGTCGTCCACTTCCCTCTTTTTGTTCTTTTCCAGGGCTACAAGCCTGGCTTGAAGTGCTTCAGCAAGCTCCTTCATCTTCCTCATCTCTCTGGCATGTTTTTCCTTCATCTCCTGCAACTCCCTTGCAGTACCATTACCTTTCAGAGGCATTTTGTCAACCTCTCACTCCTCTACCTCTGTCCTTTTGGTGACAGAATCAACACACAATAGCCCAGACCTTTTGCTGAGCTCTGATACCACTATGATGCAGAGGCAACCACACTAAAACCTTGACATACAGCATGTATGTCTACAACCCTTCATCATCATCATCATATTTTCTCTTGCCGACCGATATCCTCCTGCAGACAAACCTTCGACCTTTCACCTGTCAGCAGCATCATCATATCCGGCTATCGACAGCATCATCATATTCGGCAAGCGCAAACATCCTCCTGATGTTCACTGTTCATCTTACCGCCAAACGCTTTCTGCAGCATCATGATGTTCAACATCATGTTCATCAGCAGGATATAAAATATCCGGTTCCCTCCATATATCTTGATGACGACACTTCACGCACCTTTCCTTCGATGCTTACGTCACCCCGATATCCTGATGACGATTATCCTGATGACGATGACGTCACATGCAGTTCCTTCAATATCCTGCTGTTGGCCAAACTTAACATTATCGGCCCGCGATGGTTTTATCAACCTGATCTTCTACCTTATGCCGATACGCTCCTCCTCGGCAACACCTGCTGATGATCACCCCGAAACACATTCACCTTATGCAAACGATTGCATCATGCTCACCTCCATCTACTCGGATGACGCCTGAAGTAACTACAGGATATACACAGAAATATCCTGATGATGCCGTTGTGACGAATTTCCAACCTTAGCGAATTTTGATCTGCCGAACCTCTTGAGGTGACCCGATCTGCTTCCTGGACAACTTTCCAGACTCGAACTACCAGCACGACCTAGCACATGCCCATGCTAGGGTTCTCAACACCTCTCGACTGCGATCCTGCAAACATACATGCGAACAAATAGAAAATGCAAACTAAATCCTAAACTACTATACATAGCCATTCCACCGATTCGACGAATCAACCGGTGGAATGGATCAGCGAATCCATGCAACCACCAGAACAGCAAATCGATCACACAATGGAATCCAAACAGAGAATTGACACAATAGGATCTCTTTATTGATTTCAAAAGATGCAAATACAATATTCTGTCTCTCTCTCTCTGTCTCACTCTCTACAAAGTCTGATCGATGATCTGCAATACTGCCTAAAACCAACCGATCCTAATGCATAAATAGGATTTCCTGCGAGTACTACCACTCGATTCCCAGCGGCTGGGAGCTTCCAAGCGGCTGGGAGGATCCAACCGAACCAACAACCTAAATAGTTGTCCAAACAAACTATCTAAAAATAGTAAAGTATGGTCAACATGACCTTATTACATGCATTGGTCTTATAAGACCTTCTTGGAAACATTAACCAGACCTATAACAAACTAACTGCCTCATGGAGGCCAGATGTCAGGTAGGTGCTCCTGCACCAGGCTCCTACCTCAGAGTTTCTCATTCCCATAGGTAATGAAATAGTGCCCTCAGGATTTGAGACTGCTTTAGTCTTAGAGACTTTTACCTTTGCAACTAGCGAACAACATGATCAGTTGTTAGAGGATGAGCCTTACTTCTATGAGAAACTCTACCCTGAATCAACCTTAGTATTGAATGCATTTTAGTTTCCCTTTAAAACTGAAAATGAAGTGTTATATGAAATAGAGGAGGTATAGGCTTTTCAACAATCTAACAAACCTACAATTTTAGAAATAATACCAAGCCAGTAGGTCCTTTAAGTACTTCCACTCCTCCTAACAATTTCAATACTCCTCCAGATCAACATGCCAGTAATAATCCTACTATACTAAAGGCTAATCATCATGTGAATAGTGGGATAGTAGCACCAAAAATTAAAATAGGGAAAACAAAGACAGTGGAAACAATGAGGTTAATGAGTTACTTGTCTGAAGAGATAAAGAAAATCAAAGTTAGTATACCTCTATGTGAATTATTGAAAAGTCCAGGGGTCAGAAATGCTTTCATAAAGTCATTGGATACATCTATGACAAGTGAGATCCCTATTGATATGAATGATCCTAGTAAAGATCCACAACCTAAAGAAAAGAATTAGAAAACCGAACAACCTTCTAACACTAATGTGGTCATGTATGCAGATAAGAGGGAAGCCCCTCCTTTCTTGTTAACCATTAGGATGTTGGGAAAGAACATACATAATTGCATGGTAGATTTTGGTGCATCATCCAACATAATGCCTCTAGGGATATGCAAAACTTTGGGGTTGACTCCTACCAAATCTGCCAAGGTGGTTACATAATTAGACAAAATTGAGGTCAATGTGATAGGAGAATTAATGTATATTCAAATGTAGTTAGCCTTAGGTCCTACTGTAAGTCAATTTATTGACATTTAGGTAGTAGATATACCTATGAATTATGGTATGTTGTTGAGTAGAGACTGCTCCAAAACATTAAATGGGTATATGGCCACTAATTTTTCACACCTGTGGTTACCTTGGAGAGGTGTTCCAAATCAGATCAGGATAGAAGTTGAATCCAGAATGAAACACATGATTATAGAATACAACATGACTAATGAGATATTGTATGCTTCTGTTGAACCAGGTGTTTATAGCGTCACTCATAAGGGAGTGCAAATTGAAGAAATCTTGATGCAAAATTTTAAAGAAAAACATGTTAGTAAAGAAATGGTAGTGTTCATTGAGTCTGATGGAAATTTTTCTGATGAAGAAGACAATGTTGTAAATAGTTTTGGTCAGATCATTAGGCAGGAAATAAAAATGTGCATTGACCAAAAGGTTCCAGTTTAGTGTAAGTTGTACAAAAACATGTGTAGAGTTAATCTTGAGAAACCAGAGTTATACTTGCATGATAGCATGGATGTATTAATTCCAGATCTAGAGAAAGAAACAAAAGATAAGAGTGTCTGTCATTTTGATTTGCAAATTGAGAATATAAATATGCAAGTAAGTCACATTGAATCACCCATGAGGAAATAAGATATTGCAACACAAGTAATAGAAAAGGTGAGACATGCAAAAATAAAAGGTCAAAGGAATTAAAAAAGGCATGTGGACACTGAAATGTGATAGGTCTAAATCTAAACAGCGTGCAGGTGTTGGTGTTGAACTTTTAGATCCTAATGGTAAGTCATTCTTAGCAGCATATAGGGTACAATTTCCTTGTACTAACAATGTAGTAGAATATGAAGCTTTGATTTATGGACTTGTTATGGCTATGAAGAAAAGGGTGAAGATGATCAGAGTGTTCTTAGATTTTGAGTTAGTGGTCAGACAAGTAAGAAAGTTATATGCATGTAATTATAAGAAGATGGTTTGTTATAGGCACAGGGTGTGGGATTTGATTGATTCATTTGACGCCTTTAACATAGAACATATCCCTAGGGAGTTGAATCATAGACCAGATGCATTAGCAGTTGCTAATAGCACTTTGGAACCCTTAAAATTGTTAGGTCTATAATGATTTGTTGTTGAATTAGTGAATGTTCCAAGCATACCAGATAATGTTACGTATTTTCAGGTATTTGAAGGGGATCAACAGATTGTGGATTTTCTCACTTGTAATGAAGTGTTTGAAGCTCAAATCATTGATGAACAGGAAAGGCCCGATGTGTCTTGGGATGAAGAAGACATAATAAACTTGAAAAATAATTTCCTACCTAAGGGGGTAATTAAGTTAGAAAATATTTTTGACTTTGATGGGGTAGTCAGGCAGAAAGATTTGCCTAAAACTGAAGGGGGTAAATGTGATCCCTATAACCTGAGAACAGAGCAAAGTACATAGAATGTATTGATTGGAAAGGCTTGCTCTAAGGAGTTAAGAAAAGAAATCATGGATATCTTGAAAGAATACAAACATGTAATAGCATGGACATATGAAGATTTGAAGACATATGATAGGTCCATCATAACTCATGTAATACCCTTGAAAGGAGAAGTTAAACCATTCAGGCAAATGCAAAGGCCTATAAATGCTATTCTAGAGCCTTTAATCTCTGAGGAAGTGAAAAAATTATTGTCAGCCAGAATAATTTGAACAAAGCATCTGTGAAGGATAATTATCCCTTGCCTCCAATAGATGAAGTGCTGCAAGTAGTAAATGGAGCCAAGATGATGTCTTTCTTAGATGGATTTTCAGGATATAACCAGGTCTTAGTTGATAAAGAAGATAGGTTGAAGACCACTTTTACTTGTAACTGGGGTAATTATGCATATAGGAGAATGCCTTTTGGTTTAATAAATGTAGGTGCCACTTTTCAATGAGCCATCGACATTGTGTTTCATGGATTCTCAGGTAAATGCATTGTTATTTATATGGATGATTTAATTGTGTACTCTAAAGAAACATCCACTCATGCAGAAGATTTGAGAAGGGTACTTAAAAGATGTGAAAGGTACGGGATTTCTCTTAACCCAAAGAAATGTTTATTCAGTGTAACTGAAGGAAAATTGTTAGGACATGTCATTTCTAAAAATGGGATATCTATTGATCCTGACAGAGTAGAAGGAATAAGAAAATTGTAATTACCTAATAGTAAGAAGGAATTAAAATCTTTCTTTGGTAAGATTGATTTTGTCAGGAAGTTTATTAGAGGATTTGTAGAGATTGTGCAACCATTGAACACCATGCTTAAGATGAATGCAAAGATAGAATGGACACTAGTAGCCAAGACTATTTTTGAAGATATTAAGGAGGCCATTTCTGATGCTCCTGTGTTAGCAAGCCTAAATTATACCAAACCATTTTACATATATTCTTTTGCATCTACACACTCAGTTGCAGCTTCCTTAAAACAAAAGGGAAAGGATAATGAAGAAAATCCCATAGCCTTCATGAGTGCACCTCTGAAAGATGCACAATTGAAGTATCTAGACACAGAAAGACAAGCATTTGCATTAGTAAGGGCAGTTAAAAAATTTAGACATTACATCTTACGAAGTCAAGTCAAGGCCATAGTACCAAATGCAATAGTAAAAATGCTGCTAATGTAGAATGAACCTAGAGAGAAAAGGGCAAAATGGATTACAATATTGCAAGAGTTTGATATGGAGATTATTCCAATGAAGTTGGTTCAAGGGCAAACATTAGTATAGACCATAGCAAACACGGATCCAAATTTGGTGAAGCAACAGTATGTATTAAATTCTAATGATGCATCAGGCTGGTATGATGATTTGAATACCTTTCTGATATCAGGTAAATATCCAAGATGAAGTCTTCTCAAAGGAGAGATTTAAAGATTAAAGCACATAGGTACATGGTACAAGGGGGTCTTCTATTCAAGAAGAACCATGAAGGTATATATTTAATATGTTTAAACAGAATTAAAGTAGATAAAGTATTATCAGAGTTGCATGATAAGTATGGAACTGCTCATGGTTCTCATTTAGGTATTAAGCATAAGATATTAAGAGAAGGATACTATTGGCCAACAATGTTTAAAGATACAGAGAGTCATATTCAAAGTTGTCACACCTATCAAACTACAACAGATAAGGCAAGGAATCAGGCTAATCCATTACAACCAGTCATTGAGTCTAGGCAATTTGCAGAGTGGGGTTTGGATTTCATTGGAGTTATAAATCCTCCATCATCTATAGGACATAAGTTTATATTGACAATGACTGACTATTGTATGAGGTGGACTGAAGCCACATGTTGTAAGTTCTCTACTATTGAAGTAGTCATCAAATTTCTTGAAGAAAACATCATAACAAGGTTTGGAGCTCCATATTCATTGGTATGTGACAATGGCCCTGCATTTTCTTCTTTGATATTTTCTAAATAGGCATTAGAATATGGGATAGTTTTAGAATTTTCTTCAAATTATTAAACTCGAGGGAATGGTTTGGCTGAGTCCACAAAAAAAGATTTTATTGGATATAATAAAAAAACTAATTGCAAAAAACCTAGAGAATGGAATATATTGGTAAAATATGTGTTGTGGGTAGATAGGACTAAGGTTAAGTCATCCTTAGGCAATGCACCTTATCACCTAGTTTATAGGATTGATCCCATACTTCCAGTGAATTTAAGAATACCTGTTTGGAAGTTTACTAATGAATATTTAGGATTTGATGATCACAGAGAGGCTAGGAAAATCCAAATGTTACAACTGGATGAGAAGAGAGATCAAGCCATTGAAAGGTTTGCCAAACATCAAGCAGTGGTCGAAAGATGGTTTGACAAAAGATCAAGAGTAAAAACATTTAGAATATCAGACTTAGTGTTGTGCTGGGACAAAGCACTTGAAAAGAAAGGAAATCATGGAATTTTGACAAATTATGGTTGGGTCCATTACAAGTCTTAGAGATAATAGGCGATAATACGTTCAGGCTCAAGACGTTGATCGGAGAAGATGTGCCATTACCTGTTAATGGCCAACATTTGAAACACTACTTTCAGGCTTGAGGTGAGGGTAGTTGGTATGTTATGTATCATAGTGTAATAATGTATAGTTTGTTGGGTTTTGTTTTGTTTTGTTTTGTTTTGTTTTTCTTGTGTTGGTCTCTGTGTTGTGTTACCTTGGTAGGGATGTTTGTCTTGTTTTGAAGTATACAGGAGTAGATTAACAACCACTGAAAACAATAAAAATTTAGAACATTCAGGATAATTATTTGAAACTTATACATAACTTGTTGTAATAGTCATGAATGTAGAAAATGGTTTGGCTTGTGAAATTTTGTATTCAATAACTGTGGGTTGAGTATTCAAGGGAGGTTTATCACAATGACACACCTAAAATCATTGGGTTTGTTGAACATACCAGTGTAGTGTTAGGAGAAAAATCAGAGGTCACCCTTGCTACCATTACAATTCTCAGCTTAATTTCAGCAAATGACACACCTTGCATCATGAAGTTATAATAAGTAATATCTTATAAAGTCTCTATCTTACATAAAATATAAAAATAAGTAAATAAATAAAATGGATTTTACTGAAAATCTAGATTAAGCCATCTAAGTAACTCTACCGGGGCTATAGATGCTTGCTGGTAGTGGGGCTCTACTTAGGAGAATTGTAACGATAACCTTGTCAGGGCTATAGATGCCTGTTGGTGCAAGGCTCTATCCGGTTGGCTATGAGGAAATGACATCAAATATGTAGTTTAATATCAATCATTGGTTTATTCAACTCATTTTCAAGATGAGGATTATTAATCACATGCACCCACTTAAACTCAATTGGGAGATTCATGCACCTTATTGAATACATTAAGTCTCAAGTTGAGTAATGATCTACAGAAAAGAAGGTTGGAAGTTATGAATTTATTTCATTTAGTTTTTTTAATGATTTTAATTTAATTGTTTTGTTTGGTTTCTAGTTGTTGTGATGCTCAAAACACGCCTCATTTTACTTCTGAGCAAAATGAGGTCCCCTGCTGTGGCTGTTGCTTTTTGCTTATGTGTGGGTCTACTTGATGGTAAAGGGAAAAGGAGGGAAGGATTAAAAACCTTTTTGAAAACTAAAGAAAGCTAGCATTAAGTACCAGAGTAAAATAGGGGTGAATTCTTTGTCATTAATTAAGGAGGGTTGATTTTTGAGCCATTTCAAAATTCTCAATACTTTACAAGATATGCATGTTTTCGTAGAATGCATATAAGAAGGTTTTGTATGTTGTATGTACAAGGGCATTTGTATGTGAGGTGACTGTATTAGTCTTATAAAGTGGTCAGGTTTATGAATTATTATATTTTGTATGCATGTTGGTAATGTTTTATTCTTTACATACAAGTCGGACCCGACAGGATTCAGAAGTATGGTGGATAATTGGTTAAGTCCACCGGTTGTATATTGGGTTGTATGTTTGGTGCAAAGTAAAGATACAAGGTCACATAAATTGCAATATACATGTCACAGACCCAAAAAAGTATAAAAAGAGGCTTGTATGGGTTGTTTTTATGTTGCATGATTCGAGTTTGTACCTTTTCGATATACATATAGCACGAAAATCAAAGAGAATTAAAATATGATGTAAATGATGCATCGTACCTTAATGTATATTGAAAGATGCATTCACTTTATATACATGTGTGGAGCTGAAGGGTTATGTAAGGTTGTTTATTAAAGATGAGGAGTTTTAGATGATTATACAAAGGAGTTTACATGTATCAAGGCTTGTATGTAAGGATGTGTAGACACCTAAAATTGGACTGCTCTGCAAGCCAATTTTCCATACCTCTGCACTCATCCACTCTCCCCATCTGCATATCCTTGGTGATCAATTAATTCACCTAATTGATTCATTTAACCTTACAACCTTATCCTATTAATTGAATGAATATTCCTAATATTCATTTAATTAATTTATCCATTTCTCTAATTCCTGTTAATTAGATAAATCATGCTTAAGTTAATTAAGAAAACACTTAATTAACCTTGTCCCCCACTCATCCACTAAACTGAATTTAATATTCACTTGTCTCCCACTCATCTCCAATCACTGAATTTAATATTCAGATGTCTCCCACTCATTCCGAATCACTGAATATAAAATTTAGTTGTCCCCCACCCACCTCCACTCTTCCCAAAATGAGAATATTTAATTCATCCACTAGGAATAAAAGATAAAAGATTTACTTTTATTCCTAGCCCTTGATCTCACTAGATGAATCCTCACCCTCCATCCTCATCTCCAAAACTCTATAAATTGAGCCTCTCCCAAGCCATTTTCATAAGACCACTTCATGCATCAGAACTCTGTCAAAATCACTCCACAAATATCCTAATCTTATCAAACCTCTGCCAAAATCTTGTCTCAATCCCCTATCTCCATCTGAATCAACTTGTCTCTCATCTCCATTGTGTTAAGCACTTGAGAAATCCACATTAGTCACACTGATCACGGGAACAATCTAAGGAGCTCTCTTGGGTGCATCTCTTTCCCGCATGGATTCGTGAGGTCTTCATGAAGGTATAATCATTTTGTTTATGCATTAGATTAGGTATTATCTTCATTCAGATTTCATTGATCACATTTGGCACGCCCGGTCTTGAATTTACTCGTCATTTTGTGAAGGTTTCTTGTTAAAATCTTCATTTTTCTAACAATTTTTTGCAAGTTTCATGAAGTGTTGTAGGTTTCATTTTGAACAGAAATGGATTGCATTTTCGTGCTCTGGACGCTGTTTCTGTGAATTTTGACAGTACACTTGCTTATGTTTTGTGAAAATTTTTTTGAAAAATTTTGAAATTTTTTTAGGGTACAGTCCGTACCATACTGATGTGTACCGTACGGATCCATATAGTATGGAACCGTACCCTACCGTATTGCTTGTACTGAGGGTTTGCATTTGAAGGAGGGCATGTTTTTCTATTTTCTATCGAGTTGCAAGTTTAATGGTTTTTGTGTAGGTTTAAGGTCTTGACACCCCGACCACCGCTTCAGCCACCAGCTCGCCACCCTATCGCCTCCCTGCAGGATAGGTCAAAACCCTCCCACCACTTAGTTGCCGACTCACTGCAGAGATTCACCTGGTCGAAGTCTTCCAACTGCCGATCCGTAGCCTCTGTTGAACCCTGACAACCGCTTCACCACCTTCACTGCCCACCACTGCTACCTCCACACTCCTCCTTGTGACCCCTCCCACCAAACCACCATTCAACTGGCTACCCATCCACCACCATCTCCCTGCTCCTCTCCCGCCTCCTGCAACACCATCTCCCTTCCCTCAGTCGCTGCCTAAACACCAAGCCACCACTCCCGTGCCGCTTCCACCTCTAGCACCTACCTCCCACACCCAACAACCTTACTCCCACGCAGCCCCCTCTTGCATTCCTGCCTCCCCTACCTCCAAGCTTCCCCTGTGGCCTCCCTTTATCTCCCTCCATCCACCACTTTTTACCCTCCGTTGCTACTAGTTCTGCCTTTGGCCAACGTCTTCCCGCCTGTGCCGTCCTCCAAACCCTCAGACCGCTCCATTTATGATCCACTCCCTACCCAAATCCCACGACCGCCCCCAACTCAGTGATAGTTAGGGTTTCTGATGCAGAGTGGAACGCAACGGAGGCAACCTAACAGGAAGGAGCTGCCAACAATACAAACAACCTGATAAAAATGTCTATCGGCTGAACATCATCATCATATTTCTTAACAACACCAACTGCATCATCATATTTCAACAGCATCATCATATTTCTGATGATCGCAAATATCCTCCTGTCGATTACTATTTACCTCCTTCGACTGTCGCCTATCATCATCATCATGATAATCAACGAGCGCAAACATCCTCCGGTTGCACTGTTCATCGGGTGCCCAATACAAGCGACATCATCATGATATTCAATATCACCTTCGTCAGCAGGATATCCAAATATCCGGTTGTCCAAATATCCTGATGACGTTCCACTTCAACAACTTGCCTTCGATGCTTCACTGCCCGACGATACAAGCAACAACATCATGATATTAAACCTCCGGTTCTTCGAAACCTCCTGATGACGCTAGTACAACTTCCTGCCTACGCCGATACCTTTCCACTTAGCGACAACAGGATAAAACCGCATAGAGGGATTTCCTAATATCCTGATGACGATGACGTCATATCCTGATGACGATGACGTCACACATCATCCTGATGAACTCTTCAACACTTAGCCAAAAACTCAACTTTCACACCCGCATCCGTTAGCGATATGCGGATGATGACCTTCCCCGAGAGATGATCCTGACTGCGATATATACACTGAGTATATATCCAACTCAAAACATCATGATGCACCTGCAACATGCAAAATTCAACAACTTCATGACCCGATCCTGATGGCGATGGATTCGCAGATGATGTTGCGGCTCGTTCCGACTGGAAACGCACATGCAGACTCCTGTGTATCCTTCCACTGCATGAAAACACTCACAACCGCATAATTTCACAAGGATCATGTGACAACCGGGCCGGATCACCTCCAAACCAAAATCTAACAGTTTATCTTCTAGACCTAGCACATGAGGATGCTAGGCTGATTTACAGCATGCTTCTAACAGATCTCCTGAACAATGCAATGCACAAGCAGAAAACACCAATGCAATCTAAGCTATGATACAGGACCATTCCACCGATTTGCAGGATCAACCGGTGGAAGGGTTGAAAGAGGTCATTAGCTTGCAAAACGGAAAGGAAATCAACACAGATGCAAACCGATAATACAAAAGACGAGATCTTATTCAATTGAAATTCAATGTCCTGAATACAGCTTCAAAATGTCTGAACTGCTCTCTTGAACCTCAACTCAACACCAGTACATCAATATCAAAGACTATATCAAAAACTATATCCCAACCCTACAGATCGAAGGTATATATATAACAAATCCTTCGAGTACTACTAACATCACTTCCCAGCGGCTGGGAGCTTCCAAGCGGCTGGGAGAGAGGACAACTCAGACTCTCTTATCCCGATTTCTAACCGCCTACACATACTCCTATGCTGAACTATTACATAGCATCGGTCACAGTGGACCTTATTACATGATAAGTCAAACATACTAAAAATAGATTATCCCGTCAGCATGATGATAACTATCCTACATCCTGATCATTTATGTCATCATGCGGACCTATATCCTGATCATGCGGACCTATATCCTGATCATGTGTGGGTGCTCCTGCACCATACTCCCCAAAAGAAGAAATCTCAAGTCCACTTGAGATGAGAGTATCAAGGTCGGCACCATGTTTCTGTATCTGTTCTGCAGTCATCCATACTGCTTCAGAAGTCGGCTGTCCCTTCCAAGAGACGAGGTACTCCAAGTACTTCTTATTCCTGGTCTGTTTGACCACTCTAGTGTCCAAAACCTGCTGTATCTGTGGAGGATCATGTGGAGGAATGTCTTCAGCAACTGTATCCTGTAGGATATCCTGATCTGCATCTGAATTAGCCTTGTATGGAGTTAAGTCACATACATTGAAGATCGGAGATAAACCAAGATCAGGTGGTAGTTGGAGCTTATAAGCATTTTGTCCATGTTTTTGCAAAATCTGACATGGTCCAACTTTCTTTTGCATGAGCTTAGTATACTTCCCCTTAGGGAGCCTGTCCTTCTTCAAGTGAACCCAAACCAAATCTCCAACAGCAAATTGAACATCCTTCTTCTTCTTGTCAGCATACTCCTTATATTTCAAAGTTGTGTGCTGGAGTTGGGTCTTAACCTGATCATGAACTTCTTTGATTGCTTCAGCAAAAGCTTCTCCATCTGCACTAACAGGATCTGCTGTAGGTAGTTCTCGCAACTCTAAAATACCTCTGGGATGCATTCCATATACTACCTGAAAAGGCGATTTTCCTGTGCTCCTGTTGACAGTATCATTATATGAAAACTCAGCTTGAGACAGAATATTGTCCCACTTCTCTCCATGCTGTTTTGTCAAGCATCTAAGTAGATTCCCTAAGGAACGGTTCACAACCTCAGTTTGTCCATCCGTTTGAGGATGATATGCAGAGGAAAATGATAAATTGGTTCCCAGCTTCCTCCATAGGGTTCTCCAGAAATGACCCACAAACTTCACATCTCTGTCTGAAACTATGCTCAAAGGCAACCCATGAATTCTGACAACTTCCCTGAAGAATAAATCTGCAATATATGAGGCGTCTGCAGTGGTTTTGCATGGCAAGAAATGTGCCATCTTACTGAACCTGTCCACTACAACAAAGACACTGTCAAATCCTCTCCTGGTCCTTGGCAAACCTAAAACAAAATCCATACTGATACTTTCCCATGGTCTGGTAGGTATGGGTAAGGGCTGGTATAACCCTGCATTAGTTGACCTGCCTTTAGCCTTCTGACAAATTACACAGGTTTCTACAAATGTCCTGACATCTGACTGCAACTTAGGCCAGAAATAATGCCTCCTGACCAGATCAAGAGTCTTGTCTAGACCAAAATGACCAGCCATTGCTCCACAATGTTTCTCCTTGATTATATTCAACCTCATAGAACATCTGGGAATACACAACTGTCCTCCCTTGAACAGCAATCCATCTTGGATCAGGTATTCAGAGAACTCAGCATGGTATTTCTCCCCAAAAGAAGTATAGACCTGATATATTTCTCCAAAATCTTCATCAGACTCATACATGGTCTTGAGTGAGTCAATGCCAACACTCTCTAACTGAATCTGATTTACTGTGAGAACTCTCCTGCTTAAAGCATCTGCAACTTTGTTCTTAACCCCTTTCTTGTGCTTCAAGGTAAAAGTGAAAGCCTGTAGTGTTTCTACCCACTTCATATGTCTGTGGTTCAGCTTCTCCTGACTGTTGATGAAACTCAAAGCTTGATTATCTGTGAAGACTATAAACTCCTTTGGCATCAGGTAATGCCTCCATTTCTTTAGGGACTGAACTAAAGCATACATTTCCAGATCATATGATGAATACCTTTTCTTAGCATCATTGAGCTTTTCACTGAAAAATGCAATTGGTCTACCCTCTTGACTGAGTACTGCTCCAATGGCCATGTGACTGGCATCACACTCTACCTGAAAGATCTTATTGAAATCTGGAAGTGCAAGGACTGGCTGCTGTGCCACCTTCCTCTTCAATGCCTCAAAGGAATCATCTGCTCCTTGAGTCCAAACAAACCTGCACTTTTGTCCTCCTTTGATGGTATCCAACATGGGTGCACAAATATGACTGAACCCTCTGATGAACTTTCTGTAGAAGGTTGCTAACCCATGGAAACTTCTGACTTCATTCATGGTCTGTGGAGTTGGCCAATTCAAAATGGCACTCACCTTCTCCTTATCCATCTGCAGCTTGCCTTGTGAGATGACAAAACCCAAATAGGTGATCTCCTGTTTCATGAACAAACACTTGTCCAAGTTTATCATCAGCTTCTCTTCATGTAATCTCTTGAGAACCAGCTCTATATGCCTGAGATGTTCTTCTCTGGTGTTACTGAAAATCAGAATGTCATCTAAATAGACTATGACAAACTTACCAATGAATTCCTTCAGAACCTCATTCATCAGCCTCATGAAAGTACTAGGGGCATTAGACAAACCAAATGGCATAACCTTCCATTCATACAAACCTTCATTTGTTTTGAATGCTGTCTTCCACTCATCACCTGGTCTAATCCTTATCTGATGGTATCCACTCTTCAAGTCTATTTTAGTAAAGTACTTAGCATTTCCCAAACAATCAAGTAAATCCTCAATTCTGGGGATTGGGAACCTATACCTGATTGTGATCTTGTTGATGGCTCTGGAATCTGTACAAAGTCTCCAAGTGCCTTCCTTCTTAGGTGCTAGTACAGCTGGTACTGCACATGGGCTCAAACTCTTTCCAATCAAACCTGAATTCATCAATTCTTCAATCTGCCTGGCTACTTCTGCATTCTGCTCTGGGGTAAGCTTATAAGCTGCTTTATTTGGGAGTGTAGACCCTGGAATCAAGTCTATGCAATGACTGATATCTCTGATAGGTGGTAGGGAGCTTGGCATTCCCTCTGAGATAACACCTTTGTACTTATCCAATAACTCTTGGACAGCTGGGTCTATCAACCTTGGCTTCTTCTCTGTCTTGCCTGCCTGCTGTTGTTCCTTATTCACACTCATACAGGGGATCAGGGCATATGCAACTGCATCTTCTGCTGCCACTTCTTTCATAAACTGTTTGCCTTCCATCAGCATGACCTTCACTTCTTTGCCTTTAGACTTCTCCTCTTTCTCCTTCAATGGGAGTAGTATTACATCCTTACCATCTTTAGTGATTTTGTAGGTGTTTTTAACACCATCATGCTGTGCCTTCAGATCATATTGCCATGGTCTACCAAACAAAAGGTTGCAAGCATCCATCTTGGTGATATCAAACAACAACTTATCTTTATATCCACCAATCTGAAACTCTACCCAAGCCTGCTCTTCTACAGTTGTCTGCTGACCTTGAGTAAGCCATGAGACTTTATATGGAGATGGATGAGGCAATCTCCTAAGCTTCAGCTTCACCACCATTTCTTCAGACACAAAGTTCTCAGTAGAACCAGAATCAATCAAAACTTTACAAGCCTTACCTCCTGCTTTGCAAGTGGTTCTGAAAAGGGACTTCCTCTGAGGGGCTTCTTGATCAGGTACCTTCATGGTAGTTACTGTTCTTCTCATCATCAGGGACTCTCCACTTTCTGGATATCCATAATTCTCAGGACCATTCACACTCTGAAAATCATTAGAACTTGTCCTACTCTGATTATCAGGTTCATTGACCAGATTTGTCCTCCTTTCACCTGCTGAGCTTGTGGCCTTGTCTGGACATCTGCTGGCTATATGGCCTTCTTTGTTACAGTTGTAACACCTGATGGATCCTCTGCCCTGGGATCTTCCTCTGTAAGGTCTTCTACCTCTGAAGTTACCTTGCTGACTGAAATTCTCTTTCTGACTCTGGCTATTGTTGCCCTTGCTATTGTCTTGACTAGACTCTCCTTGATATCCCTGTCCTTGTCCTCTGCCTCTGAAAGGACTTCTTCCACCTCTTTGTTGTCTTCCTCTTCCTCTGTTGTTCTGATCTTGCTTTCTCTTCAGCTTTTCTTCCACCTTCAGTGCCAACTGAAAACTTTTCTGCACTGTATCTGGGTTATGCAGACTCAGATCTTCTTGAATATTAAACCTCAGTCCATTAAGGTATCTGGCTACCTTTTCTTCCTCACTTTCTTTCACCTTGGTCTTCATACAGAGCTTCATGAACTCTTCTGTATATGAGCTGACATCTAGCTCCTTCTGCTTCAGGTTCTGTTTCCTCTTGTGCAGCTGGATACTGTAGTCCAAAGGAATATAAGCCTCCTTTACCAATTCCATCATCTTCTTCCATGTGGCCACTCTACGTTTTCCCTCCTGCACTCTATCATCCTGAACAAAGTTCCACCATGTCAAGGCAGCTTCTTTCATCTTTGACTGTGCTATCTTCACTCTCTGCTGTTCTGGTATCTCCTCTGTCACAAAGAAATTGTTCAGACAGTCTATCCATTCCATTACCGAATCAGGGTCCATCTTACCTGTAAACACTGGCAAGTCCAGCTTCACATCCATGGTTCTCCTCTCCATGGCCTTGAGGGCGTTCAACAGCGGTCTCTGGTCTGCAGGAACGACCTCCTCGCTCCAATTAGGGATATCCTCTTCTTCCCTATCATCTTCTCTACCAGAACCTACTTTGCTCCTCAGCTTTGCTAATTCATCTTTCAACTCCTGATTCTGAGCCTTCACGGCCCTGCTTTCTGCAATCTGCTTCTTCACCAGAACTGCCAATTCAGCGTTGGTCATCTTTGTTGGGAACTCAGATGTTCCTTCTTCGTCTGACATCCTGCTTATCTTTTCCAAAAGATCCTAACCTTTGCTCTGATACCACTATGATGCAGAGTGGAATGCAATGGAGGCAACCTAACAGGAAGGAGCTGCCAACAATACAAACAACCTGATAAAAATGTCTATCGGCTGAACATCATCATCATATTTCTTAACAACACCAACTGCATCATCATATTTCAACAGCATCATCATATTTCTGATGATCGCCAATATCCTCCTGTCGATTACTATTTACCTCCTTCGACTGTCGCCTATCATCATCATCATGATAATCAACGAGCGCAAACATCCTCCGGTTGCACTGTTCATCGGGTGCCCAATACAAGCGGCATCATCATGATATTCAATATCACCTTCGTCAGCAGGATATCCAAATATCCGGTTGTCCAAATATCCTGATGACGTTCCACTTCAACAACTTGCCTTCGATGCTTCACTGCCCGACGATACAAGCAATAGCATCATGATATTAAACCTCCGGTTCTTCGAAACCTCCTGATGACGCTAGTACAACTTCCTGCCTACGCCGATACCTTTCCACTTAGCGACAACAGGATAAAACCGCATAGAGGGATTTCCTAATATCCTGATGACGATGACGTCATATCCTGATGACGATGACGTCACACATCATCCTGATGAACTCTTCAACACTTAGCCAAAAACTCAACTTTCACACCCGCATCCGTTAGCGATATGCGGATGATGACCTTCCTCGAGAGATGATCCTGACTGCGATATATACACTGAGTATATATCCAACTCAAAACATCATGATGCACCTGCAACATGCAAAATTCAACAACTTCATGACCCGATCCTGATGGCGATGGATTCGCAGATGATGTTGCGGCTCGTTCCGACTGGAAACGCACATGCAGACTCCTGTGTATCCTTCCACTGCATGAAAACACTCACAACCGCATAATTTCACAAGGATCATGTGACGACCGGGCCGGATCACCTCCAAACCAAAATCTAACAGTTTATCTTCTAGACCTAGCACATGAGGATGCTAGGCTGATTTACAGCATGCTTCTAACAGATCTCCTGAACAATGCAATGCACAAGCAGAAAACACCAATGCAATCTAAGCTATGATACAGGACCATTCCACCGATTTGCAGGATCAACCGGTGGAAGGGTTGAAAGAGGTCATTAGCTTGCAAAATGGAAAGGAAATCAACACAGATGCAAACCGATAATACAAAAGACGAGATCTTATTCAATTGAAATTCAATGTCCTGAATACAGCTTCAAAATGTCTGAACTGCTCTCTTGAACCTCAACTCAACACCAGTACATCAATATCAAAGACTATATCAAAAACTATATCCCAACCCTACAGATCGAAGGTATATATATAACAAATCCTTCGAGTACTACTAACATCACTTCCCAGCGGCTGGGAGCTTCCAAGCGGCTGGGAGAGAGGACAACTCAGACTCTCTTATCCCGATTTCTAACCGCCTACACATACTCCTATGCTGAACTATTACATAGCATCGGTCACAGTGGACCTTATTACATGATAAGTCAAACATACTAAAAATAGATTATCCCGTCAGCATGATGATAACTATCCTACATCCTGATCATGTATGTCATCATGCGGACCTATATCCTGATCATGCGGACCTATATCCTGATCATGTGTGGGTGCTCCTGCACCAGTTTCACACAGGAAGAAGCCGCTCCCACCCCCTTTTTCATTGTTCTCTTTTATTTTTTTTAATTTTTTCTTCAATCGATCACCCCCTGGTCACATGGGTGACCAAGGGGCTATTTACACCCTAAACTGCCAAGAAAACCTTAACTGCCGGTGAACAAACAGTCACATGTGAACAGAACTCTACTTAACTATTAGTGGTTATTTCCAACAGTCAAACCAACCTCTAGTGCCTCCTACATGCCGAAATCGGTTGTTTTTTTCAAACTTTCATAACTTTCGTATACGGAGGCAAAATCATGCAAACAAGGACTCATCGAAAAGAGGACTTCAAGCACTTTGTAGTTGTGAGGTTTTAATTAGGTGAGCATTTAGGACTGGACAAACATCAGGTGCTGCAAATACAACAATTTGGACAGCGAATTAATTAGGTGCACTCATCCTATTTCTCATTCCATCCTAATCTTGGTTGCATCACACATTTCAATTTGGGCTCATAAAACAAATCAATGTCTTCATCACATATCAAAATTGGGCTTAAAATGAACAATTTGTCTTCAATCACATCTTGAAATTTGGATTTAAAAAGAACCACTGCTTGATGTGTCTTCATCACATTTCAATTTCTAAGGGTCAATTAATCAACTGCGAGTGTGAAACAAGTGGGTGTGTGTATGCTCTCTCCTCACACCGCAAGGTGATCTTGGAGATCAAAAAGACCTCACTTGATTTGCTTTTGTCAATCCCTTTCCTAGGAGGCCTGCTAGGGGATTTCATCATCCCTAGGGATGACCTCATCCGAGGCTGAATCAAAAGACACCCTCTTTGAAACTAGAATCTTGTCACTCTTGGCTAAGCCCCAAAGAACTTTCTACCTTTGGGAAGTGAAGGTGAAGGGTGGGTTACCCCCTTCTCCTGACTGTGTGACAGGATTCCACTTTCAAATCATTAGTCAACCTCGTTTAAACATTGACCAAACCTAACTGGCCATACCCCATCAAACTAGACATTAGGGCCTGTTGATTTGTCTTACACGTGTGCTTGTTAATCATCATCATATTCTTCCAATTCAAAATTCACAATTGCTTGTGTCTTGTGTGAGTGATTCTTGTTTTTATATGTGATTATTTTCTAAACATTGCCAAATCAAACTAAAGCATCAAACACATAAGACAAGTCATTCATCACATTCAAATCCAATCACACTCATCCTAATCACCCATTCTTAACCACCTCAATCCGAATCACATCCCAGTCATCCATAATCAATCCTACTCACATCCTTGTCACCTTACATCATCAAATCATCACCACTCTAGCTAAATCATTATCCAAACAACATCATTCTAATCATTACACAACATCATTCTCTCCATCCTTCTCAAATCAACATTTGTCCCAATCATCCATAAGCACATCCTAGTCACCTTCATCGTAATCCACTTCATCCAAACAATCAACATCATCATCAAATCATAACCAAGCACTTGCCAACCCTTAGAGGACTTCATATGTGACATCATGTCAACCTTGACTTCCAAAAGCTCCTTCATATGCTTCACCACATGCATGCAAGCCAATGCCCTCTAGAGTATCGAACCTTTCAAAGCATTCAAGAATTGATTCAAATAGGTCGAACAAGCCAATCCTCACACATACAATACCTCTTGGAAGAAATTCAACAACTCTTGGCCACTTGCAAAGTCCAACAACCATCATATCTAGCACCTATCCCATCATATCCATCTACACATCAAACCAATTTTGCATCAACTTATCAAACTTTATATCAACCAAATTCATCCACATGTCATATCAACCTATTATCAACTTATCACAACCCTTATCTATATCAATCCATATCACAACAATCATTATCCTATGCAACCCCTCCATCATCATCACATCAACACATTTACCAACATCAACAACAAATCATATCACAACAAGAAGTCCACACACCATCCCAACCTCAACACATTCCACAACAACCTTACATGTCATCATCATCATCCTCATATCAACCTCCATCATCCTCATATCAACCTCCATCATCCTCATACCAACCTCCATCATATCAATCTCCTTCATCCTCATATCAACCCTTAACTTCATACCAACCCCAAAACCTTTCGTCTACATCTCCTACCATTACACCTAGCTACCAAGACTATCAATGGCCTCCCCAACAAGCACTAGTGAGCCCAAATCCACCTTTGCAACAAGAAGCACATGCCAGTCCAAGTGGTCCCTTGTACATAAATAAAATGAGCCCAAGTTATCCTAGGAGTGCCCCCCTCCACTATCTAATCCCATACCTATCCTTGAACCCACCCAAGAACCATCACTACCTAATCCTATCACCCACCTACCCAATCCCAATCCTATTTCTACACCATCCACCATCATTATCCATCCATTATATTGTTCTTCCACCCATACAATCATGAAGGATGTCATCCATTGGCTAATAGCAAGGAATCAAACACCCTCATGCAATCCAACATCCACCAAACCTCTTGTACAACCCCCTATCATAACTCAAGAACCATCATGCAGCCATGTTCAAGAGCCCATAAGTCAAGCACCTATCACATCAATCTAAGCACCCATCACATCTATCCAAGTCACTTCCACTTCCATGCAAGAACATGAGCTATGTCAAGAAACAAATCCAAAGCATGTTGAAACATCAAACCCTTCTCCTAATCAAGATCTACCCATTACATCTAATCCCATTCCCAATCCCCTCCCATCTATTGGTCAACTTATTGATCCCACACCTTCTTCTACCACCCCTTTACCATCCCCCATTAATCCTTCACCTCCATCTACCAATCCCATCCAAAATCCATCCCCTTATCCACTTGGAAAAAGCATCTGCATCTGTGGTAAACCCCTTGTAGGATGTGAACAACTTCCATCCACCCCCTCTCTATCTCCAACAAATAATGGATTCGCATCTTGTTTCCAAAGCACCAAACATCCCATTGCATGTTGCATGCTCCAACTTATGAACTATCAAGGCAAAGGCTTAGGCCTTCACGAACAAGGCATCTTGGAGCCCATCCACACCACATTCCATCCATCCTCACATGGCCTTGTCTATGCATCCCAAGAACAACAATCTACACAAGTTGATACCATCCATCCACCTTCCAAATTCCATTCATTCAATCTCAAGCATGGTGCATCTCATCGCACTCCCAAATCTTATGTCGCCATCCCTCCTCCATCATCCTACCATTTGTAAAAGCATGTGACCATCCATCTTCCCCCATCACATTTACCTCCCCTCCTTCCAACTCCCACTATCCCCATCAAATCCACTCTACCTCCTATCCTACCAACTCCTAACATCCCTATCCACAAATCCACTTTACCTCCTATCCTACCAACTCCCAATATCCCAATCATCAAATCACTTCACCCATTTATCCATAAATCCACTTTTTACCCCTCCACCCATAAATCCCCTAAAATTCCCAATCAAGACCAACAAAAGCACACATCTTTCAAATATGAAGCTTCCCCCAAATCCATGGGATTCAAAAGAAATAATTTGAATGCCTCAATGTATAAAGCACAAAAGGCTAAAGATGTTATCCCTTCCAAGCAAAATAAAAAATCCAAATGGCTATCAAAGCCCACACCATCACAAGAAAATGCAAAAACAAAAATGGTGTGGGTCCCTAAGAAAAGATGAATCAAAACAAATGAGGCATCTACATCCCAATCCACTCCAAACTCCCAAACATCTTGCTCCACATCTAAAAATCCCATAAATCCTAAGTCTATTTGGGTCCCTAAAACCCCAAATTGATCATACAAAAATCCCCCATCCCAATCCCCATTACACCTAACTCCACATCCAAAGTACAAGCTTCCAAATACATCATGATGTGTGCAACTATTGGTCTTGGTTCCCCTCCATCACTTAACATTCCCACATACCCCCATCTCTCCATCTTTCATTCACTATCCTACATATCTTCCCTGTCACATTCCTATGGTCCATGCTTTTGCATAGTCCACATCATATTCCACATAAGCCACATAATCCATTACCCACCATCCATTCCATCTTCTCCTATCTACTAACATCCATGCAATCATCATCCATAATGCTATCCAACATGGGACTATTTTCTCCTTGCTATGGAAACAGATGCTAGAGTCCCCATCCCATCAAAAAAGAAAAAAAATCAAAAAGTCAAGCAAATAAAAAAAAAAATCCGTCCAATGGTGAAAACCACTCCTCGTGGCGCCTTGGGCAAGTACCATGATGAAAACCCCTTGTGGGCGTCATGCATAATCCCTTCTCCATCCATTTTGTATCCCTACACTTGGGGGCAAAATCATATCCTTCATCCACATCCATAGTATCCTTTGCACATCTTATCCACTATCTTATCCTAATCTTATCATATTCCCATCCACTACCCCATATTCATCCTATCATTCCCCATCCATTCTATCCAATATATCTCCCACCTTAGATCTTGATAAATACAAGGGGCAAAATATCAACAACATGCTTTGGAGACCTCTTGGCATACTTCCTTTCCAAGTATATCCTCCATCCATCTAATGCAAAGTCCACCCATTCAAACATGAGCCCATCATGCAAAATTCTTTAGGCATTGGGGCATATGATTCCTTGCAACCTAGCCCTTGGAGAAAATCCTCATCCCTATCTTCCATCTAGCTAACACGCATCCCTATCATTTGTCCATTCATCTATCATGAATCAGCTATCCAATCCCCCTATCCAACCCCATCACTTTCACCTCTAGACTTGGTGTTCCCTTGTCATTGGTATCTAGCATACAGGTTATCCACACGCAATCCAATGCAATCCAATGCAACCATCTCATACTAAACCATTCCTTTTCCAAAAAATCCAAAAATCCAAAAATCCAAAAACATCACAAAATCAAAAAAAGTCAAAAACATCACAAAATAAAAAAAAATCAAAAACATCACAAAATCAAAAAATACAAATATCAAAAAATCCCAAAACAATAGAAAACACACAAAAATCAAAAAATAAGCTATCCATCACACAAATAAAAAATTGCTCCATCACACTCTCATCATCATCTCATTTATCATCATCCCACATCATCATCACATCTATCATCCATACGCTTACACTAGATCCAAGCATCGCATCACCTATCAAAGCATTGTCCTTAACCAAAATCATCAACTATCAAATCAGCATCAATAACAACTTGTCACCATCACATCTTGAGCCACTTTTACAACATCATCAAATCATCTATCAATCCCGGCCTTAGGATATATCTTTCCTATGATAGGCAGAATCTATCACATCATCATCCATTTTGGCAAAAGATACAATGGTTACTTGTTTGGTTCGTTGGTCTTTTGGTTTTTGATTTTTATCTTTTTGTCCTATTCGATGATCACATCAAAGCTACCTTGATCTTATTATATCATGGTATGTGGCGAAAACATCTAGAATGGGGCATAGTCTTGCTTTTGTATGCTGTGCTTGTGGGTTGGTGTCATTACTCCAAGCTAGTATTCATATCTTGATTGATCATAGGGTCGGTTCTAGCATATTGATCTCCTTATGCATATAAGGTTCATCATACCTTTTTTGTACTAAGGGCTTATGCTATGAGTCCCCTTCCCTCATCTAGACAAGGTTGTACTATCTTGGGCATGCATGAGATCATCCCTCTGTCTGCGTGTCTAGTCCATGCAAATGTCGGATAAACATCATCAGCCTGGTCTTCTATACCTTGGTGAACATATCCACTTTGCTATATCAAACCTAGGATTGCTCAAATTCAGTTTTGTTGTGCCTTGCACACACGCCCCATTTTGACAAATGGAGACCCCCTCTTTTGCTTTGGCTTGGAGTCTAGACCTCTCTTGCTTATGATGATGAGAAGGTGAATTTGTGCTTAGAATGCATGACTTGTTACAGATTTGGGTATTTCACATGTGTGGAGTCAGTTGATGTTTTTCATGATTGATTTGGAAGTGTCTTGAGTGGTCTTGTGCTTAAAAAATAGCCATTTGTTGCCTTCTGCATTGGGATTAGGTGTTATTGTACTTTGCTCTAAAAACCTATGTCACGGGATGTTGACCTTGAAAGTGCTTCTGCAGGATGTTTCATGTTGAAATTCATAGTTTCCAGATCTTATAGTTGCAAAATCATGTCAAATTCCATTAGATTTCACCAAGGGGTCCATAAGCTTTCACCCTGATACATGTTCCTGAAGCCCTGATTTGGCTAAGTCTGAAATCCTAAAAATCTTAAAAAATGGCTAAGTCTGAAATCTGGTAGAACCTCAAAATTCTAGAATCTGCATATACTTAAATATATTTTAAAATATACTTTCACCTTGACCAATTCAAAATCTGGTGCTAAAAACACCTCCTACTGCAAAAAGCGCTAAAACAGCCTCCAACCGACCTTTGCGCTAAAATTACCTCCGACCGACCTCCCTCCAAGCCACCGCTAAGTCAGTTGGACCAAAAATCCCTGCCGAGACAATTTTGAAGAAAAGCGCTAAAAATGCACCTGACGGACCTGCGCTGAAAACTGCCTTCACCGACTGATCTCATGAAACATCATTTTAGTCAGATGGACCCAAAATCCACGCTAAGGTCGGACAACCCCAAAATCTGCGCTAAGGTCGGACGGACCCAAAATCCGTGCTAAGGTCGGATGGACCCAAAATCTGCGCTAAGGTCGGACAACCCCAAAATCCGCGCTAAGGTCGGACGGACCCAAAATCCGCGCTAAGGTCGGACAACCCTAAAAATCCCGCTTTTTATAGAAAATGCTAGAAAAACATGAAATTAAAGTATGCAAATGGATCCTAATGACTGCAAAAACTTCCTAGATCAATATATTGGCCAAATGGGTACTCAAAAATGATGAAAAATACAGAAAATCATGCAAAAATCACTAGATTTAAGAGGTTGTTTACAAGAAGGTGACATTGACAATGAGTTGTTTTTGACTGATTCGTGACTGCAAATGGACATGTTTTAATCCAAATTGATGGAAAATGACTTATTTATGATGAAATTGATGCTTGGTCGTGTTTGTTGTAGGTCTAAGAGCACAAAGGAGCCAACTAGAGCCGTCTTGGAAGGATGTACACACAGATATGCAGTACTGATCCAGAGATGCAGAATCAACATTCTATCAACCAAATTGCTGCTACACATGCAAAAGGAAGTCAGTATAATGTCCAAGATGATAAAAATGAGTCTCAAGAGCTAAAAGACATAGAAGATCATGCCAAATCACTGTTGTTCCTGCAGATCCAGTCCAATGTCCTAGTGATCTAGTCCGAGGGTCATAACTCCTAGCTATTTTATCAGAATTTAAACTTCTTGGACTCGTTGGAAAGATAAACCGGTTGTCTAGTTTGAGCTGCCCGGTTATCGATAGGTTTCGAGCCCCCATTCTGCTCTGAAGGCCTCCGAAAATGCAATTTACTATGATGTAGAAAATACCAAAAATTATATTTTTGATATTTTCCCCAAAATGCCACTCAAATAACCTTGGATCGGATCACCAAGACATGCATACAGCTGTCCCAGTAGGCCAGTCATCAAGAATCAGTCTAGAAAGCATCCAATTAGATATATCTTCACTAATAAAGTGCCGAATACTCCTTTTTGATCCAGTCAGCACTTGGAATCCTGTGGATCCACATCAGCTCAAGTTTTCAAGTGTAATGTGACTCTATTTTGGCTTTATTAGGCTTTGAAAATTGACTTTTCATCATGTATAACCAAATGGGTATCTATTTTGTCTAGATTCAATGTATTTGCAACCTATATTTTGTCTTTTTCCTACAAGACAAAGGCAAATCCGAAAATGTAACAAACTGATGTTTCTTATTAAATGCCATGTAATCTGGACCGTCGGTGTTGAGTTAATCTCCACCGTCTATATGAAGAACTAGGGTATGCTACTTTCTATATAAAGGGCTGCCATTTCTACTTTTTGTAAGAGAGATTTTGATGCCAAATTGTTGACTCTGTGCCATTTGAATTAAATACAAAGCAAGTTTTTGCAGTATTTCTGAGAATTTGCATCTTGTTTCGATTCATTGTGGTCTTCATGGTTTGCTTCTTGCTCTCCCATAGTTAGATTAGTTGTGCCTTTATGATGTTAATGGTTTATTGCAGTATTTGATGAATGTTCCGAGTCCATACTTTTAGTTGTTTGCTGATGGTAAATAACTGTGTAAAGTTAGCCTGGGCTTATTATTTGTGCTAAAGTTCAACTTCATTTTATGAGTTAAATTGCGCCATTTATTGGGTATTTAACGACTAAATGTGGTCTGAAAAACCTTTCGACTTCCATTGAAGATAGCACCATTTTCTGCAGCACTGTAACACCCATTTCAATTTGGTAACTCAGAGAACTGGTTTAAAGTCTGGAATATTTGTCTACTAAGGATAACCCTTGCATTGTGAATGTCACTTAGGATTCCTTCTAACCCTAAATCTTTTGCATTTTCTTTAAACCCAATGTTTAGTTGTTAGAATAGAAATTTCAGCAGCACCTTATTTTGGTCTATCAGCTGAGAATCATAATAGGGTTTATGTGTATTTGTTGTCTCAACCGTGAAGATTTGCAGACTGCATGTAAGACCCCTTGTAGGTACAGCTAGAACATAACCATTGAGAAATTCCAAGCAAGCTAAGACCTAGCTGTATTATCCTTGGAGTAGTCTTACCTAGGGTGAGATACTTTTCAAGAGAGGTGTGAAACCAGCAATCACACCTACGTTGTTGCGTGCTAAAAACACCATCAACAGAATTGGCGCTAGAAGGAGGGCGGAGAAAGATTTTTATGCAGACTTTCATCTTTTTTGGTTCATCGCACATGCTGAAATGAAACGAATGTACAGAAAATTTTGATCCAATGGGTACACATCAGGGTTTCAGTCATGAAATCCCTTCATTCTTCAGAGGACCATCTCAGATGTCATATCATGAAGAAAACTTCCAAGTAGATATCCCACTTTTCAAAGAAGTGTTAGATAGGCAGATCAGAGTGAAGTATCCCCCACTAACACTGCTCGATTTTAGTTCACCTCTGATTTGCACTGTACATCCTGGAGAACTACATGACAAAATTGACTGTTTGACTTTTCTCCAAAGATTGGATCTACATTTAAAGGGATTACTTCCTATTTTTGAAGTTTATAAACCTGAAGCAGGATATGGATATGACAAACATATAGAGAGCAAGACCATGCAAGGAGCTGCAAATCTTCCATCCATAAATGATTGCGGTCAACAAGGCAATCTGCACATTGGAGAAATTTAAGTCCCTCAAGTTGTTCATCAAAATACATGTCGAGATGATGAGAGCAGGCAATGCATGTGGTCTGCAGGTCGCCCAACTAATGAAGATGAGGTCCCTGCCTGGATAAAGCTTGGTTTTCAACCATTGGATCCAGATTATTCAGTCACAGAATATGCTATCCCAGCATGGCAAAAATCTAATTTTCAGTCACAAGGCAGTGAATAGAGCAATGCACAAGATCAGATTTATGCTGCAAAGAATGTGGACAAGGTAGATGATAAATCAGACTTGATGAATAGTCATGTTGAAGATGCAGATCAGCAATCAAATATTTCACAGACATCAAATCCTAAGACTGAATTTGCTGCTACAGGGGTACAAAACAGCAGTCCCTTGCAGGTGGATGATAATTCTGAGTTGGAACAACAGTTAGATCAGATCAAATATGTGCAAGAACAAGAAGCAATTAGCCCTCCAAATGAAGAACAATCATGGGCAGCAATGCAAAAAATTGTTTCAATTGACACGCTTGAGCCACAATCTGATTGTTGGATGAAAAATGATCAAACTACTGAGTATATCAGCACAGTGAACTACAAAGATCAGTCATATCAGATCACTGCGGTTACTCCCACAGAGTTTTCAGCTGAGTCAAATGAAGAAGAAGAATATGATGCATCACTTCAAGGCATCACTAACATCATAAATCCAACTATGCAAGAAGAAAGAGACCTTGTTGTTACTGCAGACAGTGAATTGCCAACCCTATGCCTACCCTTAATTCAAACACGAAGATTGATGATTGGTGCAGAGGAAGTTTTATCAGAGCATGTGACTAATTTTGATGAAGTAGATTCAACTATAACACATGTTCCCCATGTTGCTCCTGTTTACACATGCAATGAAGAAGATCTCCACATGGTTGATGCTAATCCCATGATAAGAAATGAAAGTATAAGTCTGCAATCTGAGAATGAAAATCAAACAGTCACACAAAGTGATGGCTTGGAATCTTTTTCATGTCAGTCACTTGATCACATCATTGAGTTGATATCAACAATGAGCAAGGATATGTTGCTGCATGGGAACTCACCGCACATGATAGATTTTGCTTTAGTCACTTCATGCAGAGTTCATCCAGATGATCCACATTCTGAAGACGGTTGCTCAGATTTTCTGTTTGCTTGGGAGGTTGCTGCAGCATTCAGTGCTCCAGAGGTATTTAATGAACAGGATATGGCCAACCACAAGCTGAAAACCCCTGAAGATGAGAAGGTATTCGGTGCAATGCAACAAAGAGATGAACTTACAACTCTAACCGACAGTACTATAAATCAGGTTGTATCTTCCCTTTCTCTGCTCAGTTCTAATTATCAATTCGATTATGGTGATTTAGGTAAGACAACTTGCATTTGGATTGATCATGGCCCTAATGAATTACCCCAATTGCTGATTTTATGCGACTGGCACCTTGAAGATGAGCCTAGCTTGCCCATACCCTACTATTCAGAGTACAAAGATGAATTTGCCAAGCTTAGGACACTGAGCCGCACTTTGTTACTCCTGCATGTCCTAAGAAATCAGTCACGAGGGAGTGTTAATACCTGCTATCCAAGATCTTTGCACCTAGTCTTACTTGTTTCTAGTTAGGTTTTAGTTAGATTCTTGTTGTTTAGTTTAGTTTCTGCTTTTGCTTTTCCTTGGCTGTAGGTAGTAGTTGTTAGTTATTGCTTTCTGCATGTTTTGCTTGGGTTAGAGTAGTTTGCTTTGCTTGGGTTCTCCATTTATCGAATGTGGTGGCAATTGTGCAGACCTGCAGATGCTTCCTTATTGGGCAAATAGTCTGCAGTCTTTCTTTGAGAAGCCAAAGTTCCACTTAGGCCTTGCTGTGGGTTCCGCTGTTATACTAGGAAATATGATGTTTGTTCATTGGAAATGAGTCGTTAGTTGGTGCACCTGAAGTATTTTCTAACCATATATCTCTCACACTTAAAATGCCCCTGAAGTAGCTAAGTAAGTCCAGGTGATCTTGTGTAAGCGAAAAGTTTGGGTCCCAAATTTTACCACCAACACTAATTCTGCAGATCCAGATGAGAGTGGCCGGCAGTACTAAGTACTGCTAGCCTACTGGGTAAAAATAAAAGGTGTTTTTCAACACCAGACCCACTACAAAGTATTAACATAAAGATTATCATTTAAATACTTTCACATGAAGACTGTTATCTAAAGATTATTAGCATCTGAAATCATCAAAGGCATTATCAAGAAAGAATATCATTGCCGAAGAATTGTTACTGGAAGGATCATCATTCACCTCTATCAAGGCTCATCACGTCTCAACATCAGAGGCATTCTCTTGGTGGTAAAATAATCCCAACTTCATAGCTTAGCACGAAGGATCTTTGATGAACTTAGTTGCCAAGGGATGGGAATGAATGCAATTGCACACACTCAGGTTTTTAGGATATGGATGGTTGCACTGGTTAGCGGTCCTTGATTCTTTGGGTAGGGTATCATGCTTTCTCGTTTAATGTGTGGGAAACACAGAGATTCTGGGTTCGAACTAACGTTTATCTTAGAAATACTCTGGAGCATTTCCCAGCAGAGTCACCATTTGTTGTGCCTTGCACACACGCCCCATTTTGACAAATGGAGACCCCCTCTTGTGCTTTGGCTTGGAGTCTAGACCTCTCTTGCTTATGATGATGAGAAGGTGAATTTGTGCTTAGAATGCATGACTTGTTATAGATTTGGGTATTTCACATGTGTGGAGTCAGTTGATGTTTTTCATGATTGATTTGGAAGTGTCTTGAGTGGTCTTGTGCTTAAAAAATAGCCATTTGTTGCCTTCTGCATTGGGATTAGGTGTTATTGTACTTTGCTCTAAAAACCTATGTCACGAGATGTTGACCTTGAAAGTGCTTCTGCAGGATGTTTCATGTTGAAATTCATAGTTTCCAGATCTTATAGTTGCAAAATCATGTCAAATTCCATTAGATTTCACCAAGGGGTCCATAAACTTTCACCCTGATACATGTTCCTGAAGCCCTGATTTGGCTAAGTCTGAAATCCTAAAAATCTTAAAAAATGGCTAAGTCTGAAATCTGGTAGAACCTCAAAATTCTAGAATCTGCATATGAAATCCTATGGATCTGGAACCTATCTCAAACATCCTGAAAGTATATTTAAAAATATTTAAAGTATATCTAAACTTATACTTAAATATATTTTTAAATATACTTTCACCTTGACCAATTCAAAATCTGGTGCTAAAAACACCTCCTACTGCAAAAAGCGCTAAAACAGCCTCCAACCGACCTTTGCGCTAAAATTACCTCCGACCGACCTCCCTCCAAGCCACCGCTAAGTCAGTCGGACCAAAAATCCCTGCCGAGACAATTTTGAAGAAAAGCGCTAAAAATGCACCTGACGGACCTACGCTGAAAACTGCCTTCACCGACTGATCTCATGAAACATCATTTTAGTCAGATGGACCCAAAATCCACGCTAAGGTCGGACAACCCCAAAATCTGTGCTAAGGTCGGACGGACCCAAAATCCGCGCTAAGGTCGGATGGACCCAAAATCTGCGCTAAGGTCGGACAACCCCAAAATCCGCGCTAAGGTCGGACGGACCCAAAATCCGCGCTAAGGTCAGACAACCCCAAAAATCCCGCTTTTTATAGAAAATGCTAGAAAAACATGAAATTAAAGTTTGCAAATGGATCCTAATGACTGCAAAAACTTCCTAGATCAATATATTGGCCAAATGGGTACTCAAAAATGATGAAAAATGTAGAAAATCATGCAAAAATCACTAGATTTAAGAGGTTGTTTACAAGAAGGTGACATTGACAATGAGTTGTTTTTGACTGATTCGTGACTGCAAATGGACATGTTTTGATCCAAATTGATGGAAAATGACTTATTTATGATGAAATTGATGCTTAGTCGTGTTTGTTGTAGGTCTAAGAGCACAAAGGAGCCAACTAGAGCCGTCTTGGAAGGATGTACACACAGATATGCAGTACTGATCCAGAGATGCAGAATCGACATTCTATCAACCAAATTGCTGCTACACATGCAAAAGGAAGTCAGTATAATGTCCAAGATGATAAAAATGAGTCTCAGGAGATAAAAGACATAGAAGATCATGCCAAATCACTGTTGTTCCTGTAGATCCAGTCCAATGTCCTAGTGATCCAGTCCGAGGGTCATAACTCCTAGCTATTTTATCAGAATTTAAACTTCTTGGACTCGTTGGAAAGATAAACCAGTTGTCTAGTTTGAGCTGCCTGGCTACTTAGGCTTAATGCCAGGCTGCTGATAGGTTTCGAGCCCCCATTCCGCTCTGAAGGCCTCCGAAAATGCAATTTACTATGATGTAGAAAATACCAAAAATTATATTTTTGATATTTTCCCCAAAATGCCACTCAAATAACCTTGGATCGAATCACCAAGACATGCATACAGCTGTCCCAGTAGGCCAGTCATCAAGAATCAGTCTAGAAAGCATCCAATTGGATATATCTTCACTAATAAAGTGACGAATACTCCTTTTTGATCCAATCAGCACTTGGAATCTCGTGGATCCACATCAGCTCAAGTTTTCAAGTGTCATGTGACTCTATTTTGGCTTTATTAGGCCTTGAAAATTGACTTTTCATCATGTATAACCAAATGGGTATCTATTTTGTCTAGATTCAATGTATTTGCAACCTATATTTTGTCTTGTTTTTACAAGACAAAGGCAAATCCGAAAATGTAACAAACTGATGTATCTTATTAAATGCTATGTAATTTGGACCGTCAGTGTTGAGTTAATCTCCACCGTCCATTTGAAGAACTAGGGTATGCTGCTTTCTATATAAAGGGCTGCCATTTCCACTTTTTGTAAGAGAGATTTTGATGCCAAATTGTTGACTCTGTGCCATTTGAATTAAATACAAAGCAAGTTTCTACAGTATTTCTAAGAATTTGCATCTTGTTTCGATTCATTGTGGTCTTCATGGTTTGCTTCTTGCTCTCCCATAGTTAGATTAGTTGTGCCTTTATGATGTTAATGGTTTATTGCAGTATTTGATGAATGTTCCGAGTCCATACTTTTAGTTGTTTGCTGATGGTAAATAACTGTGTAAAGTTAGCCTGGGCTTATTATTTGTGCTAAAGTTCAACTTCATTTTATGAGTTAAGTTGCGCCATTTATTGGGTATTTAACGACTAAATGTGGTCTGAAAAACCTTTCGACTTCCATTGAAGATAGCACCGTTTTCTGCAGCACTGTAACACCCATTTCAGTTTGGTAACTTAGAGAACTGGTTTAAAGTCTGGAATATTTGTCTACTAAGGATAACCCTTGCATTGTGAATGTCACTTAGGATTCCTTCTAACCCTAAATCTTTTGCATTTTCTTTAAACCCAATGTTTAGTTGTTAGAATAGAAATTTCAGCAGCACCTTATTTTGGTCTATCAGCTGAGAATCATAATAGGGTTTATGTGTATTTGTTGTCTCAACCGTGAAGATTTGCAAACTGCATGTAAGACCCCTTGTAGGTACAGCTAGAACATAACCATTGAGAAATTCCAAGCAAGCTAAGACCTAGCTGTATTATCCTTGGAGTAGTCTTACCTAGGGTGAGATACTTTTCAAGAGAGGTGTGAAACCAGCAATCACACCTACGTTGTTGCGTGCTAAAAACACCATCAACAAGTTTCAGTACAATGATCATCCACCAATCATCTCCCATCATCATCATCCTTTCATCCCACCCCTTATCCTCTGACCAGTTCAACCAATCTGTCCCATCCATTTCGAGAGCACAACCGTGTTCTCGCAACCCACCTATCCTCTCAAGGGGGCATCACCCTTACCAATTATCCCCAAACCTTACCCTATTCTTCCAAACTAAAATCTTTTTTCTATCCAATCCATCTCTATGTTTTAACTTCTTTGAAATGATGTTGCTTAACCGCAACACCATCTCAAAGAGGGGCAAATGTAGACACCTAAAATTGGACTGCTCTGCAAACCAATTTTCCGTACCTCTACACTCATCCACTCTCCCCATCTGCATATCCCTGGTGATCAATTAATTCACCTAATTGATTCATTTAACCTTACAACCTTATCCTATTAATTGAATGAATATTCCTACTATTCATTTAATTGATTTATCCATTTCTCTAATTCCTGTTAATTAGATAAATCATGCTTAAGTTAATTAAGAAAATACTTAATTAACCTTGTCCCCCATGTTGATAACTGAGAGTGGGGGGGTGAATCAGTTATCCTAATTATTTCTCTTTTTGAACTTTATTAATAATCAATGTAACATTAATTCAAATGAGCAAACATAACCATGAAATGGAAATACACATGACATAATATTTTTGACGTGGAAACCCTGTTAAGGGAGAAAACCACAGGGTGATTAACCCAAGATTGTATTCTCTGTTAGAAGAATGGAAATACAAAATGGCACTTGCCAATTAGGGCTCACAAGGAGGCACACTGCCTACAAGAGACACACTGTCTACAAAAGAGTGTTATACAATACTTGAACTGATTTGAGGCATCCACATATGCTGGAGTTCAGTTCTAGTTAGGCTCAGTACACTGATCTGCTGCACTTCATCTTTCCTCTTCTCTTATGCTGCTTTCCTTTCACATACCAGACCTTCCTTACTGCTTCTGCTCTACTCTGCTTTTATTCGCATATCACATATCACCACCTTACTTCACACAACTAAATCCATCCTCTATATATATCCGCACAAGTGATTTCTAGTCGGCACTGGAATAGTCAATATTTTCAATAGACTCTGATCTGTCAGCTAAATCCTTGCACATCAAGTAATGCAGATCAAGCATATACTTGTAGAAATCATTAATCATGTCAGCCAAACATAATTCATGTCTTCATAACCTTTACCACCATCAGAAACACATCCAGAAAATAGTCTGATGTTCTGTCAATTAGTTCTTCCTCTGTTCACACTGTCACTCAGGAACCCGGTACTCAAGTATTCATATCTTTTACCTCATCTATCACCAGAGGCTACAACCTTGGAATCTATCACTCAAGGTAGTCCCCTTGACTTCCCCAGATTCGTACTTCACCAAGATACTTCCTCTGAGATATCCGGACCTTTCTGTCGGACCTTGACACATGCTCTGTTCTTGTTTACTAGACCACCACATTCTTCATTCAGACTTCCGGTAGAGACACACCATGTCCTGCGGATGTGTGGGATGAACTTTGTTGCCATCAATGACAACAATGATGAATCCATATAGTGTCTCTTGCCAACAATCTCCCCCTTTGGCATTGATGGCAACACTTAGTGAAAAATGACTAAGTGTTTACACTATGCTCCCCCTTGGCTGATGCTCTATTTTTATATACATTTTCTGGAGCTCCCCCTTAGTTGGATTCCTCATTTTTCATTGCTCCTCACTCCCCCTTTGACATCAATGGCAAAGGGTAGGGTCCACACACCAAAATTTTCAAAAATTTTACTATACTTAGCCGCCTAAGTATATACATATGGAATACTTACATATACTGCAGTATGTCTGCAAAAGTTGTTTTCAGTTGGACGAGTTCGAAAGCCCAACTTTGCTTCATTCTATCCAAAATTGAAATGTGACCACTCAACAAAAATGCAAAAGCTTCTGCCCTCTTAAGATCTATCGGATCGTTGGTTTGGGTGGTAGTCTGAGCATCACTTATGGCCTCATGCATGGCCTCTAACTTAGGGATAATGATTCTTCTGAGTTCACCCATCTGGCTAATTATGTTCTTATTTTCCTTCTCAAAATTCTTTATTGCATTTGTGATTGCAATAGTCTGACACTCTTGATTGACAATGGAGGAAGAGAGAGGATCAAAACTTTGAGACAAACTTAGTAGTTTATCCTCTTGCTCTTTTATTTTCTTCTCAATCTCTACTGTTGCTTTGGACCATGAAATACAAAATTTGTATATTTTTCTGGCATCTATAAGAGCATTTTCTAAGCTCTTTATCCCTATACTCATATTTCTCCTATCATTACTTATCAACCCTTGTACCTCTGATAATCTTTTTGTAAGAAATTCCTTCCAGACCTTATCTTCTGCTGACTTCTCTAGTGAATCAAAATGTGTGCTAACACTACTAACTAGAGTTTTGAGATTACCGGAAAAGGAGGCTGTGGGATCTTTCTGAAATGATGGTATAATCTTTTCAAGCACTCCAGAGGCAACTTCTATCAACTCATAGTCTTCCATGTGAGACTTTAGGAGTTTTTCTTTAACCTTGGCATTAGCAAATGAAGCAATCGTCATTGTCTGTACCGGAGAAAGAGAATCAAAGTTGAATGGTCCTTGTAGAAGCTCCGGTTCATCAATCTCCATTATTTCTTGGTTCAAGAATTCTTGGACAGTTTTTGTAGTGTCTCTTGCCGGAGATAGATGTTTCTTCTCTTTTGCATTCTTAGGGCTGTCCCTTGGAGCTTTCTCTCCTACATTCTCACCACTAGCAGTTGTGGTCTTCTCTGTTGAAGCCTTCTCTCCTTCTGCAGCCTTGGTACTGTCAACCTCTTTCACCTCTACTTCTTTCTCCTGTAATCCTTCTTCTCCTTTAGATCTGGAGACTGTAGGTAAAACCGGATGAGAAATATTAGTCTATTCAGGGCCCACCTCTTCTGTCATTTTCTCAGTAGATTCTTCTGCAATACTAGTGGTCGAGGGGTCAGTACCCAATCCTCTATAATTGGAATGTTGAATTTCTTGAAAGCATTCCAGAGGATCTCTTCAGTCTGTTTTGCCACTTTGTCAGTTTCACCAAGCATTAGCTGATTCATCTTGGCTTTGCTCCAAAACTCATCCTTGCAATCTTTGAATACCATATTCATTGTCTTGGGATCGATTCAAGGAAATAGCTAAATTGCTATCTATTCCCAGATCTCGAGATCTTTTTCTCGAGCATTATTATTCCTCATTTCAAGCCTTTTCTCGAAGCTTTTGGGAATTAGAGAGATAATTTCAATAAAAGCTTTGTTGTAAGTGTTCAAAAACTGAACTGTGGCTTCCTCCAGAATCTGTTTATCTACTTCATTATATTCATCATAAAATTTAGTTAAGGGTTGCAGGTTCCCATCCATAGTGACTTCTTTTACTACGACATCCAAGGATAGAGTGGGTTTTTCAGCAAATTCCTCTTCCTTCTCCTCTTCTCCTTGACCGGATGATTTCTTCTTCTTCTTCAGTTTCCTTATCTCCTCATCTGATTTGGTTTCCTCATTATCCTTTAGGCTAACATAGGACCTTGTTGCCTTTTTCTTTGTTTTCTTTTCTCCTTTTCCAGATGATTGTGCTTCTGGTTTAGATGCCCTTGAGCTTTTGGTAGTAGCAGGTGTAGATCTCTTTGATGATCTAGTCTGGGTGGAGGTTTCTACCGGAGCACTTTCATTGCTTTTCTTTTCTACCTCTTTCTTCTCTTCCTCAGTCCTTTCCATCCTTTTCTTGTGGGCATCAATTGCCTCCTTTGATATGCCAAGGCCTTGGGCAATATTTTCTACTTCTTTTCTCACCTTCCTCTTGATTTCAGGTTCTCTGAGTTGCACATGAATCTTTACACTCAACTCCTCAAAGGTTCCAAATCTTTCTGCTTTTGAGTCCTTAGGCTGACTAAGCATGTGTTGAACATGTAGCTCTACAATTTGTTTATCAACTTCATACCCCATAGGCATGATCCAGACTATCCTTAGCTCTACTGCCTCCATTAGGCATTGATCAGTGTCTACCATGAAGCACACTATATCCTTGTATTTCTCAACTACTGATTTGCATTGTATTTTGAAATTGCTTGAAGTAACCCCACAGAGCTATATTCCTTACCTTAGCATCCCCAAGTTCATACAAGTAGTCTCTGATCTAAATTGCTACCAGTTTGTCATTTTGCCATACCCATCCATTTGATCCGGGCAGCTCATTCATGAAGTAGAAAAATAGACATAGTATTAGTCCACCATATTTAAAGGAATTCTTCTAGTCCTTTTTAATTTTCTGTATGTTTTCCATTAGTTGGCTCAAAAGAAGTTCACAGAGGTCATATTTTGTATTCTTTCTTAGCATCTCATAAGCAGTATATACTACAGTTCCAGATACTGAATTCTCCCTATTGGAGTAATAAATCTTGTATCCTATTATCATAGATGCAAACTTGACATCCGGGTCAATAATATCTTTAATGATCATTGCCCTCTTATCAAATTTTGATCCAGTGGCCTCAGTTACAATGTTGTTTTTGATAGATTTGAGGACAGGTATCCCTCTGGAGAAGTATAAACCAGTTACTACCCTAATTGCCTCTTTTGTGATCTTGCAAGGTTTGTTCAGCCATAAGAAGTTATCATGCACCCTACTCAATGCATACCAGACCCATTCATCTTCTTCAAAATAGGAGAAATGAATAAACTGATCAAAATGTTTCTCCTGGATGCCCTTATATTCTAGTTTAAGCTCAAAAGTATCATCTATCAATTGTTTGTGATAGATGTCTCTCAGTTTGAATTCCCCAAACTCTTCAATATTTGCATGTATGTAAACCCTAATGTCTTCTGTGTGCAAAACACCATGTGGAACACTAGAGAATGCTCCTAGGGGATCTACCTCCAATGATTTGTATGGATGTTTCTTGAATTCAGGGCGGGGCCTATTAGAGATCTTTACTATATTCGGAGTATGCATCTTTCAAGGTTTTGTAGAGAGATATCGAGAACGGAAAATACCTTTTGCACCTTTTGGTTTCACGTGGTTGACCGGATTGATTTCTAGATGAATTGATTTCTGTAGATGATCTTCGATGAAGTTGTGGAATTTTGTTGCAGAGCTTTACTTTTCGTTTCTTCTTGAATGCAGAATGAACAAATGATTAATGAAAAAAACCCTTATATTGCTCTGCAAACCCTAATGTTAGGTTGCAATAAATGCTCAACCTAAGTTATTCTGGTTTTCCTTATTCAGATGACTTGGAGAACCGGATCAATCCTAATCTTTAAACATCATGCGGATCTTTCAAAACTTTACCATAGTTTGTTTGGATGTTGCCCTTATGAACCCTACAATCTGCAACTCTTCTTGTGCCAGTTTCGGCACCGGTTGACTAGCTGGGGGAACAAGGTTTTCTTTGTGTCTCCCCCTGAGCCAGAGCTCACTTCTTAATTTCTGAAAAGAATATCAGCACCAGAGTCTGGTGCGGATCCAACCTCTACATTCTCTATACTTTTCTTCACCCAAATCTTGTTCATCTCACTTTTAACTTCATCCGCATTCACCTTTTGTTTACCCTTATCTTGATGATTATGATATACCGAACCTCTTTTGTCCTGATTCTTGCTTCTACAAAATTTTGCACTATGACCAAATCTATTGTAGATTTGGCAAACAACATTTCTTTGCATATTTGACTGATATCCTTTTGATTTGCATTGATTAGCCATATGACCTATTCTATTGCATGCAAAGCATCTACCATTAAATGATTTGTTCATTTGCATATTTCTGCATTCATGCGATTTGTGATCATACTTTTTGCAGTTAAAAAACTGTCCAGAGAAAGATGAGTTAGTCTGATTCATTCTCTTTCTGCACTGATTAGCTTTGTGACCAAAGTGATTGTAGTTGTGGCAGTATCCATTGAAGGATGGATATCTTTGAGCATTAGGCTGTCTTACCAGAGGTCTTCTAGGCCTGTTCCATGGATTTTCTGATCCAAATTTCTTCTAACCAGATCTGGAGCTTTCTCCTTTCTCATATCCCAAACCACACTTGTCATCTACCTTCTTTTGACTTCCAAGAAGAACTTCAAGTTGAGCAGAACTTATCTTGAATTTCTCTTTATACTCATTTGCTGTTTGAAGATCCCTTTTAAGAGAGACAATTTGATCCTCAAGTTTTTCTTCATTATCTTTAGCATCTTCAAGATCAGATTCAAGATGTCTGATAATTCTATCCATCTTGTGGCAATCTTCTGATTTCTCCTTGAGAGATTGTCTTAGATTATCTTCAGTTTTTCTTTTCTCTTCAACTTCTTGGGTAAACTTCATGACTCCTAATTCCATTTCATGTCTTACCATAATGATTTCTTTTGATAACTTTTCACACAACTCAGTTTTTTCTTTTAGCTCTTCATTTGCATTATTTGCTTCACCTTGTCTTGCCAATTGCTAAAGTAGCTCCTTTCTCTTTTTCATAGAGAGACTTAATTTGTCTTTTAGTTCTCTCATGAAATCATCAGCCTGTTTGAGTCTTTTCTTTAATTCATTTACTTTAGAGTTTGACTGTTCAAGATCATCAAGGGCAGTCTTGAGTTGCTCCCTTAAACCATATGCATCCATTTGAATTCTGAGATCTTCCTCAAGCTGTTAGGCTTTGTTAGGAGGAAATTAGCTCTGATACCAATTGTTGATAACTGAGAGGTGGGGGGGTGAATCAATTATCCTAATTATTTCTCTTTTTAAACTTTATTAATAATCAATGTAACATTAATTTAAATGAGCAAACATAACCATGAAATGGAAATACACATGACATAATATTTTTGACGTGGAAACCCTGTTAAGGGAGAAAACCACAGGGTGATTAACCCAAGATTGTATTCTCTGTTAGAAGAATGGAAATACAAAATGGCACTTGCCAATTCGGGCTCACTGCCTAAGCACACTGCTCACAAGGAGGCACACTGCCTACAAGAGACAAACTGTCTACAAAAGAGTGTTATACAATACTTGAACTGATTTGAGGCATCCACATATGCTAGAGTTTAGTTCCGGTTAGGCTCAGTACACTGATCTGCTGCACTTCATCTTTCCTCTTCTCTTATGCTGCTTTCCTTTCACATACCAGACCTTCCTTACTACTTCTGCTCTGCTCTGCTTTTATTTACATATCACATATCACCACCTTACTTCACACAACTAAATCCATCCTCTATATATATCCGCACAAGTGATTTCTAGTTGGCACTGGAATAGTCAATATTTTCAATAGACTCTGATCTGTCGGCTGAATCCTTACACATCAAGTAATGTGGATCAAGCATATACTTGTAGAAATCATTAATCATGTTAGCCAAACATAATTCATGTCTTCATAACCTTTACCACCATCAGAAACACATCCGGAAAATAGTCTGATGTTCTGTCAGTCAGTTCTTCCTCTGTTCACACTGTCACTCAGGAACCTGGTACTCAAGTATTCATATCTTTTACCTCATCTATCACTCGAGGCTACAACCTTGGAATCTATCACTCAAGGTAGTCCTCTTGACTTCCCTAGAGATGCACTTCAGCAAGATACTTCCTCTGAGAGATCCTGACCTATCTGTCGGACCTTGCCACATGCTCTGTTCTTGTTTACCGGACCACCACATTCTTCATTCTGACTTCCGGTAGACACACCATGTCCTATGGATGTGTGGGATGAACTTTGTTGCCATCAATGACAACAATCATGAATCCTTATAGTGTCTCTTGCCAACACCCCACTCATCCACTAAACTGAATTTAATATTCACTTGTCTCCCACTCATCTCCAATCACTAAATTTATTATTTAGATGTCTCCCACTCATTCCCAATCACTGAATATAAAATTTAGTTGTCCCCCACTCACCTCCACTCTTCCCAAAATGAGAATATTTAATTCATCCACTAGGAATAGAAGATTTACTTTTATTCCTAGCCCTTGATCTCACCAAATGAATCCTCACCCTCCATCCTCGTCTCCAAAACTTTATAAATTGAGCCTCTCCCAAGCCATTTTCATAAGACCACTTCATGCATCAGAACTCTGTCAAAATCACTCCACAAATCTCCTAATCTTATCAAACCTCTACCAAAATCTTGTCTCAATCTCCTATCTCCATCTGAATCAACTTGTCTCTCATCTCCATTGTGTTGAGCACTTGAGCAATCCACATTAGTCACACTGATCATGGGAACAATCTGAGGAGCTCTCTTGGGTGCATCTCCTTCCCGCATGGATTTGTGAGGTCTTCATGAAGGTATAAACATTTTGTTTATGCATTAGATTAGGTATTATCTTCATTCAGATTTCACTGATCACAGGATGGATACAAGTATTGTTGTATCATTGAAATACAAAATGGAAAGTAAAGTGGGTCCCATAGATTGTATATCAGGGTTGTATTGTATGAATGGATGAATATGCAAGCTGACATACAAGCAAGGATATAAACAAAAGATGCAAGACGGATTCGAAGAAGAAGTTTAATAAAGGAAAAGCTTTGTATGTTTGGGATAATTGTATGTTAACAATATATATCTTTGATATACAAGGAAATGAAGGACATCGTCGGGAAGAAAAAAGGTAGAAAAGGGGTTTGTATGGTTTGTTTGTATGTGCACTTGTATCTATGTCACATACATTGCGATATACAAGAAAAAAATACAAACACAGATATAAAGGAAAAGATAACATGGTGTATGACTCGTTGCATAAGGGTTTGTATATTGAAAAGATACAAAAGGGACATACAAAGAACAATATACAAAGGAAAATACAAGAAAGTGCGATGTATGCAGAAAATAAACTAATGGATAGAAGTTTAAAACAAAAGGCTGAAATAAAAGGTCGAAGCCTTAGGCGCATTAATTTCTATAATTAATGCTGAGCTGACACCCAAAAGAGTAAAATTCAATGGGTTAGGTTAAATTTAAAGTTATTTTTCTTTCAGATTTGCATTATCAAAATTTACAATTGTAGAAAGAAAAATTGCTATAGAAATTGAACGAGCTTCATCAAGGCGACGGAATTCCAGAAGTTGGATAGAGTAAGAGATGGTAAAGTAAGTCAACAACATACAGTTGAGTTGTCAAGAGATACAGGTATTTATCTTAAAACCCTGTTACAATTCTGTTGGCAAAAATGTGAATTAGATTTTCGTAATTTCATTGTGAAATGTAAACATCCATTAAAATTACTGGTTTAATTGTTAATTAGCTAGGTCAGGTTAAACAAATGTGAAAGTAAAAATGGAAAAGACAAACGAGGGTCAGGGTAAAATGGTAAAAAAAAAGAAAATTCATAGTAAAACCCTAGGTAAGAAGGTAAAACGAAAAGTTAAAAGGATGCATTTCTTTGCAAGATGGCCCCAAAGCAGAAAAAGGCAGATATAGGGGAAGTTAAAAAAGAGAGGAAGCCATGCAAAAAAATAGAGAAGGAAGAGTTGCAATTATATAGAGGGTACCCTTCATTGATCAGTTACATTGGAGTAGGGATAGACACCAACATTGGGAGCTATGATGTGAATGATGTTTTATAGAAAATCACAACTGCTCACTCTACACCTGACATGAGGTGTATATGGGAGAGTGGATTGTATAGGGCGGCGGGTTTTTCGTTGGCTATGGAAGCCAAGGATTTGTGTCTGGATTGCATATACTTGTATGACCTAGCTACTAGGAAAATAATGTTCCATGATAGACTCATTGCATACTTATCCATAGAAGGGATTGCAAGAACATTCGGTCTGGAAATACATGAGAAAATGATGGATATTGATATAGATCAATATAATGAAGATTTCAACAACAATGAGAGGGACTATAGAAGCAAGATCTTCTATAGTTGCTACAGTGCAGAAAATAAGCCCAAAGCTATGGTAAGAGTGCACAAGAATCTACTGAGAATATACTTTAAAGAAGAAATATACTTGATGATTACAATGTTAAGTACATTAGTGGGATTGAGAGATGACACTAAGTGTGAGCCATGGATGTTTACTATCATTCAGTTCATGAGGGAAGTAAAAAAAGAGCAAGGACAAATTCACTGGGCTAAGGCTATAAGCACAGCCATATGGAAAAAAGTGAGGCTAAGGAAGCAAAATCTGATGCCTTTCTATTTGTCTTCATACTTATTATATTCGTGTGCAACAGAGGTTCAACCATTCATTTATGGGGTAGACAGGATTGGAACCTTAGGAAATGGTCCAGATCAGAAGTTGGTATATGAACATTACCCTAATTTATAGGAAGAAAATGCATTGAGGAAGTATGCTCTAGTAAATGATGTGTTCTATACATACATGGTTAGAATTTTAAGGGAAGAGAGAGACAAGAGATTGTCTCAAGATGCAGAGGATATAATTGGTCTACACAGTTCCTGGTATATTCAATTTCAGAATTTTACCTATAACAGAACTGAGGGATTTGAAGGAAACCCTTTCATGTTACCTAGTTATCCTTCTAATAAATTGAATGTTCTGGAGTTCTCAAGGTAGAATTTGAATGCCTTTAAGATGTATAAGAAGAAGTTTAACTGAGGAAATCTTAAATTACCTTAGACAATTGCTAGTAACTTGTGCTATAGTGAAGAGGTTGCTAGTTACTTAGAAAGGGAGTTGAGATATTATGGATTTGAGGAGTTTGAGTTGGCTCGAAGGTTTGATCCCTTTCATAGAATTCAAACTGCAATTGATTCAAAATTTAAACATCAAATACATATTGAAGACTTTTGGTCAGACTGTAAGAATGATAAAGAGGTAAGAAAGAGGGCTCATGAAATATTAACAATTGATCAAATGAGGTCTATGCGAGATATATATGTTCCTCTAGAGGTTGAAGATGATGGTAAATTGCTACATCACAGGTATGAAAGTGCCAGGCTTGCTCCTATTGGAGAACCTGATTGGTCACAACCGTCGAACACATTGTCCAGACCGGTCATCTTGTTTTCAAAAACATGGTTAAAAGATAGAATTAAGGAGCTTAAAGCTGAAGGAGTGGAGATCACATATCAAAAGAAAGAGAAAAAGAGAGAAAGAGAGCATATTAATGATCTCCAATGCTTCTATGAAAAGAAAAGAAAGGTTGTGGAAGCCAAAATTGTAGACAAGGATAAAAATGCTACTCTGATGGATCCTTATGCATTGGGAGTGACAATAGGAGTGTCATCTGGCACATTTGTGGAGGCAAAATTATTAAGCCATGATATTAGCACAGAAGAAGCATAGGCCTCCAAAGAGATAACAAGATAGAAGGTTAGGAAAGCAATACCAATAAGCATATCAAAAGGGGAGACTTAAAAAATGAGTGAAGTCATAGGAGCACAACAAGTAGCTGCTAAGTTGAGTAATATACCTGGTGCATCCACCTTAATAGAAAAAAAACAAGCATATGCTCAAGTAAAGACAAATTTGGCTGGAGAAATGCTGCAAGGGTCAAAAGTGCATGAAGCCAAATAGGTCACTGAGACTGCCCACATCGTATATGACAGCAGTGAAGGTGAAGAGAAAGAGATGGATTTAGGAAAAGAAGTTGGAATTGAGGAAGAAGAATCCAGTGAATTTTTGAGTGAAGAAGAAGAGCAAGACACTTAGGCTGAGATGGATATTGAAGAAGGCTTAGTGTCTAAAAAATAAAGGGTACAAGAAGAATCAGGAACAATATATCCATTTGGTACCTTGGTTTCTCGTGAAATAATAAAAGATGTGCAGGATGAAGCACATAAAATTGAGGAGTCTGAAAAAGAAGATGCCCCTGAGGAAGCAGTAAAGGAAACATCTATTCAAGCTAAAGAAGAAATAGGAGCTGGTACCTTAGGTGTAGATGTATTAAATATTCTAAATATGTATGGAGAGCAAAATGAAGAAGAAAAGAATACAGAAAGTAGAAATGAACAGGAAAGAGAAATAAAAGGGGTTGATATAATGGGGGACTCACCTTCACATACATAGCAAATTGGCATGTCTGAAAAGGTACCAAAAGAAGCTAGAACTATAGAGGATGCAGCCAATAAACCTGAAAGAAAAGAACATACATAAAATATTGATGAAGGTAAATCTAAAAACCAAGCAAAAGATGCAGACATGACAAATGTAGAACAAACACATAAGGAAGAAGATCAACAAAAGGAATCATCGAAAAAAGAAGCTCCTGAGGAAGAGGATGAAGGTGGAGGGAATACAAAAATTGAAGAAGAAGAAGATGAGGGTGAGTCTAAATAATACAATGATCCCATGGTACAAGAACCAGCCCCTCAACAGTAGCCTCCTCCATAACAACAACATGAACAACAACAGCAACAAGAACAACAATAGCAACAGGAACAACAACGACAACAACAAGAGCAGGGAGAAGTAGAAAGAACTCAAAAAGAGTTAATTAATAAAGAAAAGACTGCTTAAGGCACAAAAGAAGTTCCAACCTAGTTAGGTGCAAAGGTAATGAAAGAAAAGGTGGAGGTACAATTAGTACCTATAGACATCAAAAGTCTATTAGGCGATACAACGCTAAGGAAATAAAGGAGAAAGGCTAGAACCATGACAACCATACAAAGGGGCCCAGATGGATCTAGAACATTGAACCTGGCCATACCACAAAAGGAGAAGGTGAAAGGAGAAATAGCCTTAGATGAATATAAAATACTCAATTTTGACCTAGGGCATACAACAAGAGAACAACACATAAGTGAATGGGAGGATATGCATCAAGTTAAAGTAGAAATGTTAAGGAAGGATAAAGATAAACATGAATATTTGAAAGGACACAATGTCCAATTACAACAATTCATTAAGGGAATATTTGATCCCAATACAACAGTGCCAGAATTGCCTAGTGATATAGCAGTTGTATCTAAAGATGAAATAAAAGATATGGAAAATAAGAGGCTTAAAGCCAATGTTTTTGAAGAATGGTTCAAGGACTTCATGCAATAAGGACAAGAGGTAATTAAACAAGCAGTAAAAGGATGGGAATTGGCCAAGATGGAAAAGAATAAATGTAATATACTTGTATATAATGGTCAATTTAGAAGAGAGGAATGCAAATCTAAATTGGAACAGTTAGAGGAAATTGAAGAGAGAGTAGAAGAATTAATAAATGAAGGAGTGATTACCCCTTCAATGGCAAATCAAGTGCCAAAGGCAAGGTTAGAATTAAAATTTGAAGAGGATAATCTCAGAAGGTGCATAACAGTCACTCAGGATTTAGAAGAAAAGGTAGATGACATGATCAGAGTGCATAAAAGGATAGTGGAAAGCCTCTTGGATCATGAGTGCATGGATATACCAGCATATGAACTGCAAAGATCTTTAACAAACTTCAAAGTCATTTTTACACCATGTATGGAGAGTCCAGAGGCATATCTAAGTAAACAAATGATTGATTCATTTATGGAGGAAAATGCCAAGATGAAGAAATACAAGAAGAAGAGTGAAGGTTCAGATAAAGAAGAAAAGAAACTGAAAGAAGGGGTTACAATGAAGGAATATGTATGGACAAAGAGTCCAGGAGGAGATCACACCTTTGTACAAGCTGTAATTAATAATTTCAAAACATATTTGAAGGAATAAGAAAATGTTAAAGGGAGCAAATAATACTATGGAAAGAGTCAAATGAAAGGGTATCTACAGGCAAAGTCTATAGGAAAGTAGAAGTCAAAGGAGGGGAATCTTATTTTTGAAAAGAATCTAATGGTATCCTTTGAGGAAGAAAAGTTACCTTTAAGATATTTTGAGAAACGGTTAGAGACAAATGTATACCCTTGATTAAGAATGGATGGATCCTGACTATAGATTGTTTTGTAGCCATAGCAAAATGTAGCTTCAAACTCTATATAAGAGGCTTTGCTATTTGTATATTACTCACACAGGGATTTATGAAGTATAGCTTGCACTTGTAATTTGTTTGAATATTTTAAATAGAGGAGTATTTTAGTTTAGAGTAGAAGGAGGTTGCCTGTGTCTACATTGAGGAATGTGTGGAGTGTCTAGCTTCCTTATTGTATTTGTAAGATGTTTGTAAGTTTTCTGTTGATTTGATTAATGAAGCAAACTAGTTATTCATACATTGTAAACCAGACATGACCATGTACTTTAAATACAAGTTTAATTTGGGATTCTGCATCTATTGTCTAAGTGTTTTCTAACTCTTACTTATATTTGAATGTACTATCTCTTTAAAAGCTTGCAATCTTGGATGTGTGTTCATGAAAATACTCAGGGCTTCACATTTGGAGATTTAATATGTTGATTTGATCAAGTTTGACATATTTCTTACAATGTGTATAATAGAGCATTTAGATCTTGTAGTAAAGTGATGTTCAAATTGCATTTATCTAACTTTTTCCCAAACATTTGAAATAATTAGCTCAAATTTAGAGATTTTAAGAAAAATTGTCTCACATTTGAAATAAGCATGAAGAATTGTGTTAATATTTGACAATTTTCATAGTAATTTGAAAAGAAAATCTTGTTTCATCATAAATCATACAAAGCTTTTGAATACAGTGGTAAATTTATGCAAAGGAATGAATAATTTGTTTGTTTTTTACAACAATTTGCATAATTAGAGTCTAGTGAGTCATAGATCATCTTAAATCAAGTAAGGCCCCTTGAATATTACAGTTTCACGTTAACCTGTTGAATTGTCCACAAGGTCAAGACCTGACCATACAAAACCTTATGATTAAGAACTCTTAATCGATTTCTTCATATCTTTCAAGACAATTTAGGTTCATTTTATGAATCTTAGCTTTTGTTATGAATTTGTAAAAATAATCATCAACAGTTTTCGACGCTAGAAGGAGGGCCTGATTGGAGTTAAGGTAGGATTTAAGTAAAGCTGGCTCATAACAGTGATAGTGTGACCAGGTCTAGATCTAGTTTGGAAGATATCTTTGTGCAATTACCTGATAGAAGGTGGAGTAAGGGTCCTTTGATTTGGAATCCTAGAATATCACATGTAGGAGGTTCATCTAGAACACCTCCTAGATCAACTTTTAACATTTGTAACATAGTGAGCCCTGACAATTCTTCATTTAGACCTTTGAATCTTGGTTCAAGTCCTCCTAGAGGTCCTAGTCCACCTAGAAATCCAGTTACTCCTAGAGGTCCAAGCCCATCGCGTGGCCCTGCAATGGCTTATTTCAATGTCAACTCTCCTATAACATTCAATGATTATCATGAAATGCCAAAAAATCTTGAAAAGATATGTTCTAAATATCAATTGCATCAGGATCCAGAAGATCATATTAGGATATTCAAGGAGGCATGCTTTAGAGCCAGGTTAGAATATGAAGATGCGGTGTGTAGATTGTTTCCTTACACCTTTAATGAGTAAGCCTCCAACTGGTATGTTAATTTACCTAATGGTTATATTTCTTCTTGGGCACTTATGGAAGAGGCATTTTTGTGTAGGTTTAGGGGACCAGTTGATCCTTCTACCTTATATCATAAATTGGCTGCAATTAAAAGAGGTGAAGGAGAGCTAATTGATAACTTTAATGATAGGTTTCAAAAAGCTTATTCCAGGTTAGTTGCTACTTACACAGTGATTGTAGATGCGTTATTAGCCATGTATTATGTTTCCCTTGATCTATTAATTGCTATGTTTGTCAAAAGAAAGGTTGATATAGATACAATATCCAAAGATTATAAAGAGGAAGCCTCACTAAACCAGGAGATGAGACAAACAACTTATAATACATTTCCTAATGGAGGAAACCCTGGGATGCAAGGTCAAACACAACCTTGGAATGGAGTTCCTATGCATGATACTCCATTATTGAACCTAATTCCTACATACACACCTGTGTATAATCCTTCCCCAATCCAGACTATAGTCCTTTATACTAGTAACAGTACCAATAATAATCAGAGTAATTGTCAGTCATTCTTCCAGCATCCTTAGGATACATTTTTGGCAAACGCACAAGAAGATAGGGAAGAAATCAAAGAAATTACTGCACACCTTAGAAGATTGACTATTGAAATGACACAACTAAGAAATGAAAATTTCTACGGTAGAAATAATCAAGGACACAGTCAGAACCATAACCAGAATCATAACCAAAATTATAACCAGGGCCAGGGTTCTAACCAAGGCCAGAATTATAGTCAGAGTCAAAATCATAATCAGGGACAAGCAATTCAAAACATAGGACTTGCTATAGATAACAAAACTTGGGACAGTAACAATAGAAATTAGAATTAGCCAAGGCCACCTAGGACATGGAACACAGGGCCAAATAATGGCACTCTAGCTTCTCCATTTGTGAATTTGGATAATCAGGAGCTGAAACTAATAGCTAGAATTCAAATGGCTAACATAGCATTAAAGAATTGGTGCATGATTCATAATACCAGTGCACATGTTGAACTAGATTGCCCTCAGTTTCATCTGGCAGGAAGTATTCTTAATGTAGATGTACAGGGTCCTACCTCAGAGTTTCTAATTCCCAAAGGTAATGAAATAGTGCCCTTAGGATTTGAGACTGCTTTAGTCTTAGAGACTTTTACCATTGCAACTAGTGAAGAAGAGGATCAGTTGTTAGAGGATGAGCCTTGCTTATGTGAGAACCTATACCTTGAATCATCCTTAGTATTGAATTCATTTCAGTTTCCATTTAAAATTGAAAATGAAGTGTTATATGAAACAGAGGAGGTACAGGCTTTTCAATAGTCTAACAAAAATCATAACTACAATTTGAGAAAAAATACTAGGCTAGGAGGTCCTTTCACTACTTCCACTCCTCCTAACAATTTCAATACTACTCCAGATCAACATGCGAATAATAATCTGGCTTTACTAAAGGCTAATCATCATGTGAATAGTGGGACAGTAGCACCAAAAATTGAAATAGGGAAAATAGAGACAGTGGAAACAATAAGGTTAATGAGTTACTTGTCTGAAGAGATAAAGAAAATCAAAGTCAGTATACCTCTATGTGAATGATTGAAAAGTCCAAGGGTCAGAAATGCTTTCATAAAGTCATTGGATACATTTGTGACAAGTGAGATCCATGTTGATATGAATGGTCCTAGTAAAGATAACATAGCCTAAATAAAAGAATAAGAAAACCGAACAACCTTTCAACACTAATGTGGTCATGTATGCAGGTAAGAGGGAAGCCCCTCCTTTCTTGTTAACCAATAGGATGTTGGAAAAGAACATACATAATTGCATGGTAGATTCTGGTGCATCAGCCAACGTAATGCCTTTAGGGATAGGCAAAACTTTAGGGTTGACTCCTACCAAATCTGCCAAGGTGGTTACACAATTAGACAAAACTGAGGTCAATGTGATAGGAGAATTAATGCATATTCAAATGTAGTTAGCCTCAGATCCTAGGGTGAGTCAATTTATTGACATTTAGGTAGTAGATATACCTGTGAATTATGGTATGTTGTTGAGTAGAGACTGGTCCAAAACATTAAATGGATATATGGCCACTGATTTTTCACACATGTGGTTACCTTGGAGAGATGTTCCAAATCAAATCAGGATAGAAGTTGAACCCAGAATGAAACACATGATTACAGAATACAACAAGACTAATGAGATATTCTATGCTTCTATTGAACCAAGTGTTTATAGAGTCACTAATACGGGAGTGCAAACTGAAGAAATCCTGATGCTAAATTTAAAAAAAAAACTGTTAGTAAAGAAACAATAGTGTTCATTGAGTCCGATGGAATTTCTTCTGATGAAGAAGACAATGCTGTAAAAAGTTTTGGTCAGATGATTAGGCAATAAATAAAAATGTGCATTGACCAAAAGGTTTCAGTTCAGTGTAAGTTGTACAAAAACATGTGTAGAGTCCATACTAAGCCTCATTTTGAAGAGAATTGTGGAATGTGCAGAGACCTTATAGAATATCAATACATAAAGTGCACAAAAGGGATGGAACTGCAAGAAGGAAAGGTTAATCCTGAAAAACTAGAGTTATACTTCCATGATAGCATGGATGTATTAATTCTAGATCTAGAGAAATAAAGAAAAGATAGGATTGTCTGTAATTTTGATTTACAAATTGAGAATATAAATATGCGAGTAAGTCAAAATGAATCACCAATGAAGAAACAAGATATTACAATGCAAGTAACAAAAAAGGTGAGACATGCCAAAATAAAAGGTCAAAGGAATAAAGAAGGCATGTGGACACTGAAATGTGATGGGTCTAAATCTAAAGAGGGTGTAGGTGCTGGTTTTGAACTTATAGATCCTAATGTTAAGTCATTCTTAGGAGCATATAGGGTACAATTTCCTTGTACTAACAATGTAGCAGAATATAAAGCTTTGATTTATGGACTTGTTATGGCTATCAAGAAAAGGGTGAAGATGGTCAGAGTGTTCTCAGATTTTGAGTTAGTGGTCAGACAAGTAAGAAAGTTATATCCATGTAATTATAAAAAGATGGTTTGTTATAGGCACAAGGTGTGGGATTTGATTAATTCATTTGACGCCTTTAACATAGAACATATCCCTAGGGAGTTGAATCATAGGCCAGATGTATTAGTAGTTGCTACTAGCACTTTGGAACCCTTAACATTGTCAGGTCTAAAATGATTTGTTGTTGAATTAGTGAATGTTTCGAGCATACCAGATAATGTTATGCATTTTTAGGTATTTTAAGGGGATCAGCAGATTGTGGATTTTCTCACTTGTAATGAAGTGTTTGAAGCTCAAATCATTGATGAACAGTAAAGGCCTGATGTGTCTTGGGATGAAGAAGACATAATAAACTTGAAAAGTAATTTCCTACCTAAGGGGGTAAATGAGTTAGAAAACATTTTTGACTTTGATGGTGTAGTCAGGCAGAAAGATTTGCCCAAAACTAAAGGGGGTAAATGTGATCCCTATAACCTAGGAATAGAGCAAAATTCATAGAATGTATTGATTGGAAAGACTTGCTCTGAGGAGTTAAGAAAAGAAATCATGGATATCTTGAAAGAATACAAACATGTAACAACATGGACATATGAAGATTTGAAGACATATGATAGGTCCATCATAACTCATGTAATACCCTTGAAACTAGAAGTTAAACCATTCAGGCAAAAGCAAAGGCCTATAAATGCTATTCTAGAGCCTTTAATCTTTGAGGAAGTGAAAAAATTATTGTCAGACATAATAATCTTCCCAGTAAGACATTCAACCTGGGTAGCTAACTTAGTACCTGTAAGAAAGAAAAGTGGAGATATCAGGTTATGTGTTGACTTTAGAAATATGAACAACGCATTTGAGAAGGATAATTATCCCTTGTGTCCAATAGATGAAGTGCTGCAAGTAGTAAATGGAGCCAAGATGATGTCTTTCTTAGATGGATTTTCAGGATATAACTAGGTCTTAGTTGATAAAGAAGATAGGTTGAAGACCACTTTTACTTGTAAGTGGGGTAATTATGCATATAGGAGAATGCCTTTTGGTTTAATAAATACGGGTGCCACTTTTCAGTGAGCCATGGACATTGTGTTTCATGGATTGTCAGGTAAATGCATTGTTATTTATATGGATGATTTAATTGTGTACTCTAAATATACATCCACTCATGCAGAAGATTTGAGAAGGGTACTTAAAAGATGTGAAAGGTACGGGATTTCTCTTAACCCAGAGAAATGTTCATTCAGTGTAATTGAAGGAAAATTGTTAGGACATGTCATTTCTGAAAATGGAATATCTATTAATCCTGACAGAGTAGAAGGAATAAGAAAATTGCAATTACCTAATAGTAAGAAGGAATTAAAATCTTTCTTTGGTAAGATTATTTTTGTCAGGAAGTTTATTACATGATTTATAGAGATTGTGCAACCAATTAACACCATGCTTAAGATGGATGCAAAGATAGAATGTACACTAGTAACCAAGACTGCATGTGAAGATATTAAGGAGGCCATTTCTGATGCTCCTGTGTTAGCAAGCCCAATTTATACCAAACCATTTTACATATATTCTTTTGCATCTACACACTCAGTTGCAGCTGCCTTAACATAAAAGGGAAAGGATAATGAAGAAAATCCCATAGCCTTCATGAGTGCACCTCTGAAAGATACACAATTGAAGTATCTAGACACAAAATGACAAGCATTTGCATTATTAAGGGTAGTAAAAAAATTTAGACATTAAATCTTACAAAGTCAAGTCAAGGCCATAGTACCAGATGTAGCAGTAAAAATGCTGCTAATGCAGAATGAACCTGGAGAGAAAAGGGCCAAATGGATTACAATATTGCAAGAGTTTGATATGTAGATTATTCCAATGAGGCTAGTTCTAGGGCAAGCTTTACTACAGACCATAGTAGACACAGATCCAAATTTGGTGAAACAACAATATGTATTAAATTCTAATGATGCATTAGGTTGGTATGATGATTTGAGTATCTTTCTAATATTAGGTAAATATCCAAGTAAGATGAAGTCTTCTCAAATGAGAGATTCCAAGATTAAAGCACAGAGGTACATGGTACAAGGAGGTCCTCTATTCAAGAGGAACCATGAAGGTATATATTTAAGATGTTTAAACAAAATTGAAGTAGATAAGGTATTATCAGAGTTGCATGATAAGTATGGAACTGCTCATGGTTCTCATTTAGCTACTATGCATAAGATATTAATAATAGGATACTATTGGCCAACAATGTTTAAAGATACAGAGAGTCATATTCGAAGTTGTCACACCTGTCAAACTACAACAGACAAGGGAAGGAATCGGGCTAATCCATTACAGCTAGTCATTGAATCTAGGCCATTTGCATAGTGGGGTTTGGATTTCATTAGATTTATAAATCCTCCATCACCTGCAAGACATAAGTTTATATTGACAGTGACCGACTATTGTACGTGGTGGACTGAAGCCACACGTTGTAAGTTCTCTACTATTGAAGTAGTCATCAAATTTCTCGAAGAAAACATCATAACAAGGTTTGGAGCTCCATATTCACTGGTATGTGACAATGGCCCTGCATTTTCTTCTTTGAAATTTTCTAAATGGGCATTTAAATATGGGATAGTTTTAAAATTTTCTTCAAATTATTATCCTCGAGGGAATGGTTTGGCTGAGTCCACGGAAAAGATTTAATTGGATATAATAAAGAAACTAATTGCAAAAAATCCTAGAGAATGGAATATATTGTTAAAATATGCATTTTGGGTAGATAGGACTAAGGTTAAGTCAGCCTTAGGCAATGCACCTTATCACCTAGTTTATGGGACTAATCCCATACTTCCAGTGAATTTAAGAGTTCCTGCTTGGAAGTTTGCTAATGAATATTTAGGATTTGATGATTACAGAGAGGCTAGGATAATCCAAATGTTACAATTGGATGAGAAGAGAGATCAAGCCATTGAAAGGTTTGCCAAACATCAAGCAGTTGTCAAAAGATGGTTTGACAAAAGATCAAGAGTAAAAACATTTAGAATATCAAACTTAGTGTTGTGCTGGGACAAAGCACATGAAAAGAAAGGAAATCATGGAAAGTTCGACAAATTATGGTTGGGTCCATTACAAGTCTCAGATATAATAGGAGATAATATGTTCAGGCTCAAGACCTTGACTGGAGAAGATGTACCATTACCTGTTAATGGCCAACATTTGAAACACTGCTTTCAAGCTTGAGGTGAGGGTAGTTGGTATGTTATGTATCATAGTGTAATAATGTATTGTTTGTTGGGTTTTGTCTTGTTTTGTTTTTCTTTTGTTGTGCTGGTATGTGTGTTGTGTTACCTTGATAGGGATGTTTGTCTTGTTTTGAAGTATACAGGAGCAGATTAACAACCATTGAAAACAATAAAAGTTTAGAACATTCAGGTTAATTATTTGAAACTTATACATAACTTGTTGTGACTGTCATGAATGTAGAAAATGGTTTGGCTTGTGAAATTTTGTATTCAATAACTGTGGGTTGCGTATTCAAGGGAGGTTTATCACAATGAAACACCTAAAATCTTTGGGTTTGTTGAACATACCAGTATAGGTGTTAGGAGAAAAATTAGAAGTCACCCTTGCTACCATTACAATTCTCAGCTTAATTTCAGCAAATGACACACCTTGCATCATGAAGTTATAATAGGTAATATCTTATAAAGTCTCTATCTTACATAAAATATAAAAATAAGTAAATAAATAAAATAGATTTTACTGAAAATCTAGATTAAGCCATCTAAGTAACTCTACCGGGGCTATAGACGCTTGTTGGCAGTGGGGCTCTACTTAGGAGAATTGTAACGATAACCTTGTCAGGGCTATAGATGCCCGCTGGTAGCAAGGCTCTATCCATTTGGCTATGAGGAAATGACATCAACTATGTTGTTTAATATAAGTCACTAGTTTATTCAACTCATTTTCAAGATGAGGATTATTAATCACATGCACCCACGTAAACTCAATTGGGAGATTCATGCACCTTATTGAATACATTAAGTCTCAAGTTGAGTAATGATCTACATAAAAGAAGGTTGGAAGTTATGAATTTATTTCATTTAGTTTTCTTTAATGGTTTTAAATTTTTTTTTTTGGTTGCTAGTTGTTGTGATGCTCACAACACACCTCATTTTACTTCTGAGCAAAATGAGGTCCCCTACTATGGCTGTTGCTTTTTGCTTGTGTGTGGGTCTGCTTGGTGGTAAAGGGAAAAGGAGGGAAGGATTACAAACCTTGTTGAAAACTAAAGAAAGCTAGCATTAAGTACCACATTAAAATAGGGGTGATCTCTTTGTCAAAAATTAATAAGGGTTGCTTTTTGAACCATTTCAAAATTCTCAATATTTTGCAAGATATGCATGTTTTCGTAAAATGTATATAAGAAGGTTTTGTATGTTGTATGTACAAGGGCGTTTGTATATGAGGTCACTGTATTAGTCTTATAAAGTGGTTAGGTTTATGAATTATTGTATTTTGTATGCATGTTGGTAATGTTTTATTCTTTACATACAAGTTAGACCCGACAGGATTCAGAAGTAAGGTGGATAATTGGTTAAGTCCACCGGTTGTATATTGGGTTGTATGTTTGGTGCAAAGTAAAGATACAAGGTGACATACATTGCAATATACATGTCACGGACCTGAAAACGTATAAAAAGGGGCTTGTATGGTTTGTTTGTATGTTGCATGATTCAAGTTTGTACCTTTTCGATATACATATAGCATGGAAATCAAAGAGAATTAAAATCTGATGTAAATGAGGCATCGTACCATAATGTATATTGAAAGATGCATTCACTTTATATACATGTGTGGAGCTAAAGGGTTATGTAAGGTTGTTTATAAAAGATGAGGAGTCCGAGATGATTATACAAAGGAGTTTGCATGTATCGAAGCTTGTATATAAGGATGGATACAAGTATTATTGTATTGTTGAAATACAAATGGAAAGTAAAGTGGGTCCCATAGATTGTATCTCAGGGTTGTATTGTATGAATGGATGAATATGCAAGCCTACATACAAGAGAGGATACAAACAAAAGATGCAAGACGGATTCGAAAAAGAAGTTAAATAAAGGAAAAGCTTTATATGTTTGTGATAATTGTATGTTAACAATATATATCTCTGATATACAAGGAAATGAAGGACATCGCCAGGAAGATAAAAGGTAAAAAAGGGGTTTGTATGGGTTGTTTGTATGTGCACTTGTATCTATGTCACATACATTACGATATACAAGCAAAAATACAAACACAGATATAAATGAAAAGATAACATGGTGTATGACTCTTTGCATAAGGGTTTGTTTATTGAAAAGATACAAAGGGGACATACAAAGAACAATATACAAAGAAAAATACAAGAAAGCACGATGTATGCAGAAAATAAACTAACGAATAGAAGTTTAAAACAAAACACTAAAATAAAAAAGTCGAAGCCTTAGGCGCATTAATTGCTATAATTAATGCTAAGCTGACACTCAAAAGAGTAAAATTCAATGGGTTAGGGTAAATTTAAAGTTATTTTTCTTTTAGATTTGCATTATCAAAATTTAAAATTACAGAAAGAAACATTGCTACAGAAATTGAACAAAATTCATCAAGGCGACAGAATTCCAGAAGCTGGACAGAGTAAGAGGTGGTAAAGTAAGTCAACAACGTAAAGTTGAGTTATCGAGAGATACAGGTATTTATCTTAAAACGCCATTACAATTTAGTTGGTAAAAATACAAAGTAGATTTCAGTAATTTTGTTGTGAAATGTAGACATCCGTTAAAATTTCTAGTTTAATTGTTAATTAGCTGGGTCAGGTTAAACAAATGTGAAAGCCAAAACGGAAAAGACAAATGGGGGTTAGGATAAAATGATAAAAAAAAATAGAAAATTCATAGTAAAACCCTAGGTAAGAAGGTAAAATGAGAAGTTAAAAGGATGCATTTTTTTACAAGATGGCCCCAAATCAGAAAAAGGTAGATACAGGGGGTGAAGTTAAAATAGAGAAGGAAGAGTTGCCATTACATAGAGGGTACCCTTCATTGATTAGTTACACTGGAGTAGGGACAGACACCAACATCGGGAGTTATGATGCGAATGATGTTTTTTAGAAAATCACATCTACTGACTCTACACCTGACATGAGGTGTATATGGGAGAGCGGATTGTACAGGGCGGTGGGTTTTCCATTGGGTATGGAAGCTAGGGATTTGTGTATGGATTGCATATACTTGTATGACCTAGCTACCAGGAAAATAATGCTCCATGATAGACTCATTATAGACTTATCCACGCAAGGGATTGTAAGTACATTCGGTCTAGAAATACATAAGAAAATGATGGATATTGATATAGATCAATACAATGAAGATTTCAACAGTAATGAGAGGGACTCTAGAAGCAAGATCTTCTATAGTTGGTACAACGCAGAAAATAAGCCCAAAGCTATGGCAAGAGTGCACAAGAATCTACTGAGAATATACTTTAAAGAAGAAATATACTTGATGATTACAATGTTAAGTAGATTAGTGGGATTGAGAGATGGCACTAAGTGCGAGCCATGGATGTTTACTGTCATCTAGTTCATGAGGGAAGTAAAAAAAGAGCAAGGACAAATTCACTAGGCTAAGGCTATAAGCACAAAAATATGGAAACATGCAATGCTAAAGAAGCAAAAGTTGATGCCTTTCTATTTATCTTCATACTTATTATATTCATGTGCAGCAGAGGTTCAACCATTCATTTATGGGGTAGACAAGATTGGAACCTTAGGAAATGGTCCAGATCAGAAGTTGGTATATGAACATTACCTTGATTTACAGGAAGAAAATGCATTGAGGAAGTATGCTCTAGTAAATGATGTGTTCTATACATACATGGTTAGAATTTTAAGGGAAGAGAAAGACAAGAGATTGTCTCAAGATGCAGAGGATACAATTGGTCTGCACAGTTCCTAGCATATTCAATTTGAGAATTTTACCTATATCAGAACTGAGCGATTTGAAGGAAAACCTTTCATGCTACCTAGGTATCCTTCCAATAAATTGATTGTTTTGGAGTTCTCAAGGCGGAATTTGAATTCCTTTAAGATGTATAAGAAGAAGTTTAATAGAGGAAATCTTAAATTACCTTGGTCAATTGGTAGGAACTCATGCTATAGTGAAGAGGTTGCTAGTTACTCAGAAAGGGAGTTGAGATATTATGGATTTGAGGAGTTTGAGTTGGCCCAAAGGTTTGATCCCTTTCATAGAATTCAGAATACAATTGATTCAAAATTTAAACATCAAATACATATTGAAGACTTTTGGTCAAACTGTAAGAATGATAAAGAGGTAAGAAAGAGGGCTCATGAAAGATTAATAGTTGATCAAATGAGGTCTATGGGAGATATATATGTTCCCCCAGAGGTTGAAGATGATGGTAAATTGCTACATCACAGTTATGAAAGTGCCAGGTTTGCTCCTATTGGAGAACCTAATTGGTCACAACCGTGGAACACATCTTTGGACACATTGTCCAAACCAGTCATCTTGTTTAAAAAAACATGATTAAAAGATAGAATTGAGAAGCTTAAAGATGAAGGAGTGGAGATCACATATCAAAAGAAAGAGAAAAAGAGAGAAAGAGAGCATATTGATGATCTCTAATGCTTCTATGAAAAGAAGAGAAAGATTGTGGAAGCCAAAATTGTAGAGAAGGATTAAAATGCTACTCTGATGGATCCTTTTGCACTGGGAGTGACAATAGTAGTGTCATTTGGCACATTTGTGGAGGCAAAATCATTAAGCCATGATATTAGCATAGAAGAAGCACAAGCCTACAAAGAAATAACAGGATAGAAGGTTAGGAAAGAAATACCAATAAGCATATCAAAAGGGGAGACTTCAAAAAAGAGTGAAGTCATAGGAGTACAGCAAGTAGGTGCTAAGTTGAGTAATATAACTTGTGTATCCACCTCAGTAGAAAAAACCAAGCATATGCTTAGGTAAAGACAAAATTGGCTAGAGAAATGCTGCAAGGGTCAAAAGCGCATGAAGCCAAATAGGTCACTGAGACTGTCCACATCGTAGATGATAGTAGTGTAGGTGAAGAGAAAGAGATGGATTCAGGAAAAGAAGTTGGAATTGAGGAAGAAGAGTCCAGTGAATTTTTGAGTGAAGAAGAAGAGCAGGACACTCAAGCTAAGATCTAAATTGAACAAGGCTTAGTGTTTGAAAAAGAAAGGGTACAAGAAGAATCAGGAGTAGTAGATCCATTTGGTACCCTGGTTTCTCTTGAAATAATAAAAGATGTGCAGGATGAAGCACATAAAATTGAGGAGTCTGAAAAAGAAGATGCCCCTGAGGAAGCAGTAAAGGAAACATCTGCTCAAGCCAAAGAAGAAACAGGAGCTGGTACCTGAGGTGTAGATGTATTAAATATTCTAAATATGTATGGAGAGCAAAGTGAAGAAGAAAAGAATATAGAAAGCAGAAAGGAACATGAAAGAGAAATAAAAGGGGCTGATATAATGGGGGGCTCACCTTCACATACAGAGCAAATTGGCATGTCTAAAAAGGTACCAAAAGAAGTTGGAACTATAGAGGATGCAACCAATAAACCTTAAAGCAAAGAACATACAGAAAATATTGATGAAGGTAAATCTGAAAAGTAAGCAAAAGATGCAGACATGACAAATGTAGAACAAACACATAAGGAAGAAGATCAAGAAAAGGAATCATTGAAAATTAAGGTCCTAAGGAAGAGGATGAAGGTGGAGGGGATACAGAAATTGAAGAAGAAGAAAATGAGGGTGAGTCTAAACAGCAGAATGATCCCATGGTACAAGAACCAACCCCTCAACAATAGCCTCCTCCACAACAGAAACAGGAACAACAACAGCAACCATTACAACAATAGCAACATGAACAACAATAGCAACAACAAGAGCAGGGAAAAGCAAAAAGACCTTAGGAAGAGTTAATTAATGAAGAAAAGACTGTTGAAGGTAGAAAAGAAGTTCCAACCTGGTTAGGTGCAGAGGTAAGGAAAGAAAAGATGGAGGTACAATTAGTACCTATAGACATCAAAAGTCTATTGGGCGATACAACGCCAAGGAAAGAAAGGAGAAAGGCTAGAACCATGGAAACCATACAAAGGGGTCCAGATGGATCTAGAACATTAAACCTGGCCATACTACAAAAGGAGAAGGTGAAAGGAAAAATAGCCTTAGATGAATATAAAATACTCAATTTTGACCTTGGGGATACAACAAGAGAACAACACATAACTGAATGGGAGGATATGCATCAAGTTACAGCAGAAATGTTAAGGAAGGATAAAGATAAATAGGAATATTTGAAAGGACACATTGTCCAATTAGAATAATTCATTAAGGGAATATTTGATCCCAATACAATAGTGGCAGAATTGCCTAGTGATATAGCAGTTGTATCTAAAGATGAAATAAAATATATGGAAAATAAGAGGCTTAAAGCCAATGTTTTTGAAGAATGGTTCAAGGACTTTATGCAAGAAGGAGGAGAGGTAATCAAGCAGTAAAAGGATGGGAATTGGCCATGATGGAAAAGAATAAATGTAGTATACTTGTATATAATGGTTAATTTAGAAAAGAGGAATGCAAATCTAAATTGGAACAGTTAGAGGAAATTGAAGAGAGAGTAGAAGAATTAATAAATGAAGGAGTGATTACCCCTTCAATGGCAAATCAAGTGCCAAAGGCAAGGTTAGATTTAAAATTTGAAGAGGATAAAATCAGAAGGTGAATAACAACCGCCCAGGATTTAGAAGAAAAGGCAGATGACATGATCAGAGTGCATAAAAGGATAGTGGAAAGGCTCTTGGATCATGAGTGCATGGATATACCAGCATATGAACTGCAAAGAGCTTTAATAGAATTCAAAACCATTTTTACACCATGTATGGAGAGTCCGGAGGCATATCTAAGTAAAGAAATGATTGATTCATTTATGGAGGAAAATACTAAGATGAAGAAATACAAGAAGAAGAGTGAAGGTTCAGATAAAAAAGAAAAGAAACTGAAAGAAGGGGTTACAATGCAGGAATATGTATGGACAAAGAGTTCAGGAGGAGATCGTACCTTTATACAAGGTGTAATTAATAATTTCAAAACATATTTGAAGGAATAAGAAAATGTTAAAGGGAGCAAATAATAGTATGGAAAGAGTCAAGTGAAAGGGTATCTGCGGGCAAAGTCTACAGGAAAGTAGAAGTCAAAGGAGGGGAATCTTACTTTTGAAAAGATTCTAATGGCATCCTTTGAGGTAGAAAAGATACCATTAAGATATTTTGAGAAACGGTTAGAGACAAATGTATACCCTTGATTAAGAATGGATGGATCCTGACCATAGATTGTTTTGTAGCCATAGCAAAATGTAGCTTCAAACTCTATATAAGAGGCTTTGCTATTTGTATATTACTCACATAGGGATTTATGAAGTATAGCTTGCACTTGTAATTTGTTTGAACATTTTAAATAGAGGAGTATTTTAGTTTAGATTAGAAGGAGGTCGCCTGTGTCTACATTGAGGAATGCGTGGAGTGTCTAGCTTCCTTATTGTATCTATAAGATGTTTGTAAGTTTTTTGTTGATTTGATTAATGAAGAAAACTATTTATTCATACATTGTAAACCATACATGACTGTGTACTTTAAATACAAGTTTAATTTGGGATTTTGCATCTATTTTTTGAGTGTTTTCTGACTCTTACTTATATTTGAATGTTCTATCTCTTTAAAAGCTTGCAATCTTGGATGTGTGTTCATGAAAATACTCAGGGCTTCACATTTGGAGATTTAATCTATTGATTTGATCAAGTTTGACATATTTCTTACAACGTGGAAACATAGCATTTAGATCCTGTAGTAAACTGATGTTCAAATTGAATTTCTCTAACTTTTTCCCAAACATTTGAAATAATTAGCTCAAACGCAGAGATTTTAAGAAAAAATGTCTTACATTTGAAATAAGCATGAAGAATTGTGTTAATATTTGACAATTTTCATAGTAATTTGAAAAGAAAATCTTGTTTCATCATAAATCATACAAAGCTTTGTAATACAATGGTAAATTTATGCAAAGGAATGAATAATTTGTTTGTTTTTTTACAACAATTTGCATAATTAGAGTCTAGTGAGTCATAGATCATCTTAAATCAAGTAAGGCCCCTTGAATATTACAGTTTCACATTAACCTGCTGAATTATCTACAAGGTCAAGACCTGACCATACAGAAACTTGGGATTAAGAACTCTTAATCGATTTCTTCATATCTTTCAAGACAATTTAGGTTCATTTTGTGAATCTTAACTTTTGTCATGAATGTGTAAAAACAATCATTAACAGTTTTTGGCGCTAGAAGGAGGGCTTGATTGGGGTTAAGGTAGGATTGAAGTAAAGTTGGCTCATAATAGTGATAGGGTGACCAGGTCTAGATCCAATTCGGAAGATATCTTTGTGCAATTACCTGATAGAAGGTAGAGTAAGGGTCTTTTGATTTGGAATCCTAGAATATCACATGTAGGAGGTTCATTTGGAATGCCTCCTGGATCACCTTTTATCATTCGTAAAATAGTGAGTCCTGGTAGTTCTTCATTTAGACCTTTGAATCTTGGTTCAAGTCCTCCTAGAGGTCCTAGTCCACCTAGAAATCTAGGTACTTCCAGAGGTCCAAGCCCACCGCATGGCCTTGCAATGGCTTATTTCAATGTCAACTCTCCTATAACATTCAATGATTATCATGAAATGCCAAAAAATCTTGAAAAGATATGTCCTAAATATCAATTTCATCAAGATCCAGAAGATCATATTAGGATATTCAAGGAGGCATGCTTTAGATCCAGGTTAGAATATAAAGATGTGGTGTGTAGATTATTTCCTTACACCTTTAATGATAAGGCCTCTAACTGGTATGTTAATTTACCTAATGGTTATATTTCTTCTTGGGCACTTATGGAAGAGGCATTTTTGTCTAGGTTTAGGGGACCAGTCAATCCTTCTACCTTATATCATAAATTGGCTGCAATTAAAAGAGGTGAAGGAGCGCTGAATGATAACTTTAATGATAGGTTTCAAAAATCTTATTCCAGGTTAGTTGCTCCTTACATAGTGACTACAGATACGTTATTAGCCATGTATTATGTTTCCCTTGATCCTTTAATTGCTATATTTGTCAAAAGAAAGGTTGATATAGATACAATATCCAAAGCTTATAAAGAGGAAGCCTCACTAAACCAGGAGATGAGACAAACAACTTATAATCCATTTCCTAATGGAGGAAACCCTAGGATGCAAGGTCCAACACAACCTTGGAATGGAGTTCCTATGCATGATACTCCATTATTGAACCCAATTCCTACATACACACCTGTGTATAATCCTTCCCTAATCCAGACTATAGTCCCTTATACCAGTAACAGTACCAATAACAATCAAAGTAATGGTCAGTCATTCTTCTAGCCTCCTCAGGATACATTTGTTGCAAAGGCACAAGAGGATAGGGAAGAAATCAAAGAAATTATTGCACACCTCTGAAGATAGACTACTAAAATGAGACAACTAAGAAATGAAAATTTCTATGGTAGAAATAATCAAGGACACAGTCAGAACCATAACCAAAATCATAACCAAAATTATAACCAGGGTCAGGGTTCCAACCAAGGCCAGAATTATAGTTAGAGTCAAAATTATAATCAGGGACAAGCAATGCAAAACATATGACTTGTTATAGATAACAAAACCTGGGGTAGTAACAATAGAAATTAGAATCAGCCAAGGCCACCTAAGAAATGGAACATAGGGCCAAATAATGGCACTCTAGCTTCTCCATTTGCGAATTTGGATAATCAAGAAATAAAACAAACAAGTAGAATTCAAATGGCTAACGTAGCATTAAAGAATTGGTGCATGATTCAGAATACCAATGCACATGCTAAACTAGATTGCCCTCAGTTTCATCTAGCAGCAAGTATTTTTAATGTAGATGTATAGGCTCCTACCTCAGAGTTTCTCATTCCCAAAGGTAATTAAATAGTGCCTTCAGGATTTGAGACTGCTTTAGTCTTAGAGACTTTTACCTTTGCAACTAGTGAAGAAGAGGATCAGTTGTTAGAGGATGAGCATTAATTCTATGAGAACCTATACCTTGAATTAGCCTTAGTGTTGAATTTGTTTCAGTTTCCCTTTAAAACTAAAAATGAAGTGTTATATGAAACAGAGGAGGTACAGGCTTTTCAACAGTCTAACAAAAATCATAACTACAATTTGAGAAATAATACCAGGCCAGGAGGTCCTTTCACTACTTCCACTCCTTCTAACAATTTCAATACTCCTCTAGATCAACATGCCAGTAATAATCCAGCTATACTAAAGGCTAATCATCATGTGAATAGTGGGACAGTAGCACCAAAAATCAAAATAGGGAAAATAGAGACAATGGAAACAATGAGGTTAATGAGTTACTTGTCTGAAGAGATAAAGAAAATCAAAGTCAGTATGCCTCTATGTGAATTATTGAAAAGTCTAGGGGTCAAAAATGCTTTCACAAAGTCATTGGATACATCTGTGGCAAGTGAGATCCATGTTGATATGAATGGTCCTAGTAAAGATCCATAGCCTAAAGAAAAGAATAAGAAAACCGAACAACCTTCCAACACTAATGTGGTCATGTATGTAGATAAGAGGGAAGTCCCTCCTTTCTTGTTAACCATTAGGATGCTGGGAAAGAACATACATAATTACATGGTAGATTCTAGTGCATTAGCCAATGTAATGCTTTTAGGGATATGCAAAACTTTGGGGTTGACTCCTACCAAATCTGCCAAGGTGGTTACACAATTAGACAAAACTGAGATCAATGTGATAGGAGAATTAATGCATATTCAAATGCAGTTAGCCTTAGATCCTAGGGTGAGTCAATTTATTGACATTCAAGTAGTAGATATACCTATGAATTATGGTATGTTGTTGAGTAGAGACTGGTCCAAAACATTAAATAAATATATGGCCATTGATTTTTCACACATGTGGTTACCTTGGAGAGGTGTTCCAAATCAGATCAGGATAGAAGCTGAACCCAGAATGAAAGACATGATTACAAAATACAATAGGACTAATGAGATATTGTATGCTTCTGTTGAACCAGGTGTTTATAGAATCACTAATAAGGGAGTGCAAATTGAAGAAATCCTAATCCTAAATTTTATAGAAAAACCTTTTAGTAAAGAAATAGTAGTGTTCATTGAGTTCGATGGAAATTCTTCTGATGAAGAAGACAATGCTGTAAATAGCTTTGGTTAGATCATTAGGTAGGAAATAGAAATGTGTATTGAACAAAAGGTTCCAGTTCAGTGTAAGTTGTACAAAAACATATGTAGAGTCCATAATAAGCCTCATTCTGAAGAGAATTGTGGTATGTGCAGATACCTTATAGAATATCAATACATAAAGTGCACAAAAGGGATGGAACTACAAGAAGGAAAGGTTAATCCTGAGAAACCAGAGTTATACTTGCATGATAGGATGGATGTATTAATTCTGGATCTAGAAAAGAAACAAAAGACAGGAGTGTCTATCATTCTGATTTACAAATTGAGAATATAAATATGCAAGTAAGTCAAAATGAATCACCCATGAAGAACCAAGATATTACAACACAAGTAACAGAAAAGGTGAGACATGCCAAAATAAAAGGTCAAAGGAATAAAAAAGGCATGTGGACACTAAAATGTGATGGGTCTAAATCTAAACAGGGTGCAGGTGCTGCTGTTGAACTTATAGATCCTAATGGTAAGTCATTCTTAGTAGCATATAGGGTACAATTTTGTTGTACTAAGAATGTAGCAGAATATGAAGCTTTGATTTATGGACTTGTTATGGCTATCAAGAAAAGGGTGAAGATGATTAGAGTGTTTTTAGATTCTGATTTAGTGGTCAGACAAGTAAGAAAGTTATATGTACGTAATTATAAGAAGATGGTTTGTTATAGGCACAGGGTGTGGGATTTGATTGATTCATTTGACGCCTTTAACATAGAACATATCCCTAGGGATTTGAATCATAGACCAGATGCATTAGCAGTTGCTACTAGCACTTTGGAACCCTTAACATTGTCAAGTCTAAAATGATTTGCTATTGAATTAGTGAATGTTCTGAGCATACCAGATAATGTTACGTATTTTCAGGTATCTGAAGGGGATCAACAGATTATGGATTTTCTCACTTGTAATGAAGTGTTTGAAGCTCAAATAATTGATGAATAGGAAAGGCCTGATGTGTCTTGGGATGAAGAAGACATAATAAACTTGAAAAGTAATTTCCTACCTAAGGGGGTAATTGAGTTAGAAAACATTTTTGACTTTGATGGGGTAGTCAGGCAAAAATATTTTCCCAAAACTAAAGGGGGTAAATGTGATCCCTGTAACCTAGGAACAGAGAAAAGTCCATAGAATGTATTGATTGGAAAGGCTTGCTCTGAGGAGTTAAGAAAAGAAATCATGGATATCTTGAAAGAATACAAACATGTAATAGCATGGACATATGAAGATTTGAAGACATATGATAGGTCCATCATAACTCATGTAATACACTTGAAACAAGAAGTTAAACCATTTAGGAAAAAGTAAAGGCATGTAAATGCTATTCTAGAGCCTTTAATCTTTGAGGAAGTGAAAAAATTATTGTCAGCCAAAATAATCTTCCCAGTAAGACATTCAACCTAGGTAGCTAACTTAGTACCTGTAAGAAAGAAAAGTGGAGATATCAGGTTATGTGTTGACTTTAGAAATCTTAACAAAGCATCTGAGAAGGATAATTACCCTTGCCTCCAATAGATGAAGTGATGCAAGCAGCAAATGGAGCCAAGATGATGTCTTTCTTAGATGGATTTTCAGGATATAACTAGGTCCTGGTTGATAAAGAAGATAGGTTGAAGACCACTTTTACTTGTAAGTGGGGTAATTATGCATATAGGAGAATGCCTTTTGGTTTAATAAATGTAGGTACCACTTTTCAGTGAGCCATGGACATTGCATTTCATGGATTGTCAGGTAAATGCATTGTTATTTATATGGATGATTTAACTATGTACTCTAAAGATACATCCACTCATGCAGAAGATTTGAGAAGGGTACTTAAAAGATGTGAAAGGTACAGGATTTCTCTTAACCCAAAGAAATGTTCGTTCAGTGTAACTGAAGGAAAATTGTTAGGACATGTCATTTCTGAAAATGGGATATCTATTAATCCTGACAGAGTAGAAGGAATAAGAAAATTGCAACTACCTAATAGTAAGAAGGAATTAAAATCTTTCTTTGGTAAGATTAATTTTGTTAGGAATTTTATTACAAGATTTACAGAGATTGTGCAACCATTGAATGCCATGCTTAAGATGGATGCAAAGATAGAATAGACACCAGTAGCCAAGACTACATTTGAAGATATTAAGGAGGCCATTTTTGATGCTCCTATGTTAGCAAGCCCAAATTATACCAAACCATTTTACATATATTCTTTTGCATCTACACACTCAGTTGTAGCTGCCTTAACACAAAAGGGAAAGGATAATGAAGAAAAGCCCATAGCCTTCATGAGTGCACCTTTGAAAGATGCATAATTGAAGTATCTAGACACAAAAAGACAAGCATTTGCATTAGTAAGGGTAGTTAAAAAATTTAGACATTAAATCTTACGAAGTCAAGTCAAGGCCATAGTACCAGATGTAACAGTAAAAATGTTGCTAATGCATAATGAACCTGGAGAGAAAAGGGCCAAATGGATTACAATATTGCAAGAGTTTGATATGGAGATTATTCCAATGAAGCTAGTTTGAGGGCAAGCATTAGTACAGACCATAGCTAACACAGATCCAAATTTGGTGAAGCAACAGTATGTATTAAATTCTAATGATGCATCAGACTGATATGATGATTTGAATACCTTTCTGATATCAGGTAAATCATGTTGTAAGGATTTTGATCAGGGGAAGAAAATTGTATGTCTAATATCAGTCCAATATAGCAATAAGATGCTTCACAACACACTCTTGATGCAAATCTAAGATGACGATAAGTCAAAATGTAAAGAAAATATGTCAAAATATGCAATTTTTCACTAGATCTCGATGCAAAAGAGCATGACAAAGGGTGTTGTGAAGAAAATGATGATGGACAAAAAATTATATTAGTAATAACAGCCACTTAATATCAAAATATGTCTCACAACATGCTTTTAGTGCCAGTTAAGGTCAAACCCTAGTGAAAATATAGCAAAAATAGGCTATTTTTCACAGTTTTTCAACTCTAAGACCTAGAAAAAGGGGTGTTGCAATGAATTTTAGGAGTTGAATCAAATAAAAGAAATGATATTAGTCATCTCAATCCATAAAATTTGTTACAACACACTTGGAGTGCAAACTAGGCCAAACCCTAGGGCAAAAATAATGAAAATGTGTAGTTTTTCACCAAATTTTCAATACAAGAGGCCAATAAAAAGGTGTTGTGAAGATTTTTAGGAGGGGAAGAAAATAATTACCCTAATAACATCCAATTAGTGTAAAAATACCCTTCACAACATGCCTATGGTGCAAATTTAGAGAGTCGATAAGGCAAAATCTAGTGAAAATTGATGTTTTTCAAATCCTAGGTTTGAGATCTTGACACAAAATGCTATTTGAAAGTTTTGAAGTCTGATTTATGATGAAAACTAAGTTTACTTAGATCTGAAAACTAATTCCACACGCTAGGATGCAAAATGCAAATGCAAATTTATTAAAAATGCTTGAAAATTGCTAGTTTTTTGTTGAAATTTCCTATGCAAAATGCAAATATTTAAAATCTAAATTCAACTTTACACTAAAATGCAAGAATACAGTCAAATGAAAGTTTGAATTAGTCTCTAAAATCAGTAGGAAAATCTGAAAGAAGATTTTGCCTACTAATCCTAGATTTTGGAATTACTAGGTTATATGAAAATTGTCAAAATTTCTACAAAACCCTAGCAATTATATGATGAAAATGCAACGCAAATTATTTTAATTTTGTAATTTTATATATTTTATATTGGATTTGATGAAAAAATAATAAATTAGGAGAAATTAGAATGAATTGATGCAATTAGTAACCCTAAAATGCAAATTTTTTTTCAAAATTTTCAATTTTTTTGAATTTTTCTCAATGTAATAAGATGAATAAATATATGAATGAATGAAATCAACCCAAATTTGAAGAAAAACACTAAAAAATTTGCAATTAAGTCCAAAAACATAGGTTCACCAAAATATTTAGCGTAAAATTTGGATTGTTTAGTTTAGTGTTTAAATCCTCCTTTCACCCTTTACATTCAAGGACCTTAGGATTGAGTGGCAGAGCACTATCAGGTCCTTGGTCACTTACAAATGTAGGGAAACCTAGATTAGGGTATTTGATTATCAATTTTATTTCTCTTATGCTCAATTATCCATGAAAACCCTAATTATGTAAATACGACAATAAACAGATGAATTACAGAAAATGCTTCTGTAGAAAGATGTAAAATATCAAATAACTGTGCACCTATTTTTAGGGTTCGAAGGCAGAAAAGTCAGGGACAAAAGAGCAGACACCCATGTCTAGTGCCCTAGTTTTTGTTGGGATCTACGGACAAGATCTGCAACCTATTCCCACTGCATCGAAGGTTTTTTCGTCATGAAAGTTTGAGGACTAATGAATGAGTGCCCAAGTCCACAGTGTTCTTTTTCCTGTTGTTATGCAATTTTGACACTCCAACATGTCCTCCTGCAACTTCACTTTGTCTACATCATCAACCTATAACCTGCAATCATAAAACTTTGGGAGGAGATTGTGGTGTTTAGGATCTTGCGTTAGTCAAGCCCTAGAAGGATGCTTAAGTCTTCCAAACACCTTTGTTAGATAGAGAGTGCATGCCCTTGTGAGGTAGAGGCAAAATCTAAATAAAATAATGATAAAAACACAATATAATGTAACCTTGTAGTGAAGATCTCATGGGAGGAAGATGCTCTTCATTCCATGAGGAAATGGATGCTCAAATCTGCAAACACAAACACATAGACCACACAAGTCTGCTCTTGCAACACAATGAAAGCCTTGAATAACCTTGAGAATGCCTAAAGTTCACAATGATCATCTAGTTTCTAAATGAATGCCTAAACATTCTTTTATATGAAACTAAAAACACTCCCACCAAGAATTTCATAATTCAAACTTACCGTGTCGACATAGGACCCAAATAACAGTCACAAGCCGACACCTAAAAATTGGGACTGCCCCAAAATAGGGTAGGACTAGGGCGTGGGTGCCCAAGTCCTCCCCCCTATTTTGGGCAAGGGTTATCTCAAGTAGTCCCACTAGGTCCTATTTTTCAAGACACTTAGGGGTTTTCTCATCGGGATGTTGAAATATGATGTAAAATGCCCTAAATGTACACAAAAGACCACGGAGCTAAACCTAAAGAGGGAAAATCCCCCAAGGAGACATTTTCTGACATTACAGGTTTGTAGGAAAAATATTGTTTTAGATTTTTCTACTGATTTTAGACACTCATTCAAATTTACATTTGGCTAAAGTGTTGCATTTTGGTGTAAATTTGCATTTAGATCTCAAAAATTTGCATTTTTACATAGAAAATTTCAACAAAAACTAGCATTTTCATTGATTTTTAACTAGATTTGCACTTGCATTTTGCATCTTAGGACTTGGAAATCATTTTCATATCTGATTACATTTAATTTTCATCACACATCAGTTTGCGAAACATTCATATTGCATTTTGCATTAAAATCTCAAAACTTAGGGCTTGAAAAACCTTGATTTTCAATTGATTTGGCCTTATCAACTCTCAAAACTTGCACCATAGGCATGTTGTGAAGAATATTTTTGCACTAATTTTCTCTTATCAGGTTTATTATTTGCTTCCCCTCCTAAAAATCTTCACAACACCTTTTTATCGGGCTCTTGTATTGAATATTTGGATATTTTTGCTATATTTGCCCTAGGGTTTGACCTAGATTGTACTCCAAGCATGTTGTAAAAGATTTTATTATTTTAGGTGACTGATGTATTTACTATTATTTTCTACACCTCCTAAAATTCTTTACAACACCACCTTTGCTAGGTCTTGGAGTTGAAAAATCATGAAAAATTGCATATTTTCACTAGGGTTTGATCTTGAGCGGCACTATAAGTGTGTTGTGACAGATTTTTTAGAATTATGTGGCTTTTATTACTGATATAATTTTCTTTCCATCATCACTTTCCTCACAACACCATTTTTCATGCTCCTTTACATTGAGATTTGGTGAAAAAAATCACATATTTTAGTGTCTTTTCTCTAGGTTTTAACTTGTCGTCAACCTAGATTTGCTTGAGTCTAATAACTCACTGCCCTAAGAGAAATATTCCTTTAATAAGAAGCATAAGGCACATGGCATCTAGTGCTCTTGAAGAAGTTGCACATTGAACACCTTCTTTACAAAAGGAGAGATTCAAATGTTACAAGACATTACACCTATCACAAGTACAATGGAAGAGCAAAATTTTCATAATGTCTATGATACTATTGAGGCAACAGGATATGTATCTGATGAGAAAATAGATAAACTTGATAAAGGCCTAGCTAAATTCGAAGACTATGTGCAAACTGAGAGGATAGCTGAAGAAGCTAACCTGTGATTCACCATGTAAGAGAATTGATAAAAGAAGGACAAGATGGTGTTAATGCAATCCATGGTTTAGCACATATTATACAAACCAATATCATGCCAGTGACTGAATGTGTAAAAGTACTAAATAACACTTTGTGACCATCTCATACACAAGTATCGACACTTATACGGACTACCGGAATATATACATTTACATCAACGATCTTAACAACTGATCTGAATGCTTGTAGTAATGCTACCACTGGTATTGAAGTATCTAGTGGTATTAATTACAAAGTTGTGGTATTTAATTATTAGAATTTGGTTTCTAAGGGGACCTCTTATATGAATAATTTCTCTCAACCACCTTTTCATCCCACTTATTCTCAACCTCCCATTACATATAGCTATTCTCAACCACCTTCCACCTACAATAATGTCCAACAACCATTGACCTATTCACAATCTTTGCCTATCATATCTCAAGCTCAATCACCTCCTCACTTTGGTTCCAATTCCTCATAGCAAACTGCATCTCCCAATGATGCCATCATAAACCAACTTTTGTAGGGCATAACTGCTTTACAAGAAAAGGTAACAAATTTGACAAATTCTTCACAACCTAATATACCAACATATCATGCCCATAATCCCCTATCCTATGCAATTTTAAGAACTCCTATGCCTGAGATGTTTGATACCCCTCTCTTTGAAAAATATGGTAGAAAAGGTGATCCTAATACTCATGTGGAAGCATTCACAACTATGTGTAGTGATTTCTATTTTGAGGAGCACTTTTTGGCAAAACTTTTCTCACAATGTCTCAAAGACATTTCTTTAGAATGGTTTTTCTCTTTACCTCCAAATTCAATACACTCCTCTTTGCAATCGATCGATCAATTTTTACAACATTTCCAAGAAAACAATCGACCTCAAGTCTCTTTGATTGATTTAGTTCATTGTAAGCAAGGTTTGAAAGAGAAGTTAATTGAATTCATTAGTCGGTATCAATCTTTATATATGCAAATTCAATATTAGATGAAAGATGAGGATGTTTAGAAGATGTTTATCACTAATCTACAACCTAACATCCGTGATAAGATCCTCTTGATGAAGTATAACTTATTTCAACATTTATGCATTGCCCTTCATGACTATCAACTTTCTTCTAGTTAGTATGAAAACCAAAACTCATCAGCTCAACTTGGTCAATCCATGGGTGGATCATCACAAACCAACTTTAAGAGGAATAATAATAATAATAGGAGTTTCATCAAAATTAATGGACTGAATACAAAAACTTTTTTAATGTGTTTGCTATCACAAATCCCAAGAAAAAATCATATCAACAAGAAAGTTTAGTTTGATATCTAAGTCTTATCATTCTATCATGAATCAAGCTATGAGTAATAACACTCTGAAACTTCCCCCAATTAAGCCGGTTGATCCTAGCAAAGTACAATGACCTTACTTCGATGCTAATGACTTTTGTCATTTCCATCAAATACAAGGACATGATATTGAACGATGTATGTGTCTTAAACATGAAATACAAGACCTCATTGATTTGAATATCATACAAGTGTCAGGTGTGAATGATAATGGAAATAAGTCAGTTGCTCCAATGAATCAAAATTGACAAATCTTCACCAATCCTTTCCCTAAGCATTTTGATAACAATATGTTGGAACAAGGACTAATAGAAGTAGTTGATGATGATTACTTGGAATATGATAATATCTTGGGTATGATTGAAGTGGATAAAGAAAAGTTGGATAACCCAGCTCATCCATGAAGACATGGAATTTATGTTGAGGTTCCTCCTCCGTTATCCTTATATGGATTGGAAAATAACCAAAATACATCAAATAGACAAATAGAGCAACCGATGCAAATGAGTGAGATGGTATAGAATGATTCCTATTACTGTGTTAGACGGCATTAACAATGAAAACTCACTAAAAATCAGAAAAGAGTAAGATGACTATCAGCAATTGGAAATAATAGTGTTTCTCCTCATAAACAACAGAAAGTCTCATTTACACAATGATTTGAGAAATAAATATCATATGATAACAAACAAGACTTTCATAAGAACCACTCAAACTTTGTACTAAACATAATCAAGTACCTCTCCGAGAGGTTCGCAAGTTCAAATATCTGATACAAAGATCCCACAGGTAAGTATTTATAACCCTATATCTCTCTCTGATGTGCTTCCCCAGTGATTTGTTATGTGTTGTTTAGGCCTCCTGGGATGACCCTTGATTCTCTTGTAAGGTCTGGGATACCAAGAGACTGCCTCTATTGTGACCTTCTATTTGTATCATCATTCCTCTATATTGCCTCTCTCTCTAATTTCATTGTTGTGTGTTGTGTCTTATGGACATAGTGTTGTAGTTGGTGACTTGGGGGCACCCTTCTACGTGATTTTCCCCAACACATATGTTTCTCCTCTCTGATTTATTGTTTCGCTTCCTCTAGTGTTTCTATCTAGCAAGAAGATGGTGAAAAAATATTTATACTGATGTGGACCTAGTGTCCCTTTAGCAAGAAATAAAAAATTAGACTTAGTTCCTAATATGACAATGGGGTTGTATATATTATCTGACACTTGGCTAGTAGAAGCACTCCATGCTTTCTGCGAAGTGATTTTGATGATCTTTATTTCACTTACAAACCTTAACAATACTATTGCTCTGTGCACTTTGTTTGTCTTTGAATCTCACCTTGGTGACACTCAATTTAGAGATTTTCATGATATAGCCCCATGGTTATCCTCGATCTCTAAATTTGTAGTATAACCTTGGCTCTTTGTGTGGTTAATCATATGCATTGATGTTGTTGTTTATCATGATTATGTAGATGTTGGCAAGAGACATTGCTCTGGTATTGAATTGTATGTTGTCATTGATGGAAACAAGGCTTAGAGATCCTATCACCATGATAGGAAGAGATATCTCTGGAAGAATGTGTTGGATTCCAAGTCCGGTTGACAGAAAATGGCTAAGTATGGAAAGTATTCTAAGTAGAAGATAGTTAGTCATATAGTATGTATCCATAGATGGTGATCAGTTAATGCAGTTCAGATATGATGTTCTCAGTTGTCTGATAGTGTTATTCTTCTGAGGTGAAGTCCTGATCTCTTCCTGAAGTCACCTTCAAGAATTGTCTAAGTTCAGCTAAGCAAAGGTATAGTAGGAACAGTGAACAAGGCATAGTACAGTGGTCTGCATTCCTCCGCAGGTGATTTTTTTGTTATATGGTTTTGAGGTATTGTAAACACTTATATAGAGTACCTTTTTCCAAAGTTAGAAGATCTGAAGTCCACCAGAAGGTTAGCTACAAGTTGCTAAGTATCGACATAGTGTTTGACAAAGTTTGACAGAGACAGAGTCTAAGTTCTGATAGTTTGCATTTCTCCACAAGATGATACCATGCCTTGTGGTTCTGAAGGTAAGTTTGGGAATATGTAAAGAGCCCTTTATATGATTTGGAAGGTGTTTTGAGATCCTCAGTAAAATTTATAAGTTAGCAGATGAAGTCATTAAGTATGCTCTTGAGGAACAGGCCGACTGGTGAGATAAATCATGATGTGGAGAGAGGATAGTGTGTGAAAGATCTATGTAAGTAATTGAATTATTAGAGCTGACCTACATGAACACGTTTGGGAGAAGATTTGGGTCTGCACAACACATAGTGCATTAGATTGAGCGATAAGGTATATCTTTCTATGTACACGGTTCACTTCTTGGATGTCGACCTAATTATAGATTAAATCATGATGCAGATATACATATGTTTGATGATCTTTGGTTGGGTGGTGTGTGTGTGTGTGTGATGAGAGCATGCGAATAGAAGAGCAGAGTTAGAAGAGAAGTAGCGATGAAGACTTGGGATTCAGAATTCAGTTGCTAAATGACTGCACCTTGGCATTGATAGATGTTTAATAAGTATTCAGTTATCATGTGTGATCTAATTGGAAGAAATTTTTTGTCATTAAGGCAGTAAGCCAACATTAAGCCTCCGTTAGGGTTTAACAACCCTCATTGTAATCTTGATAGGTTTAGGGTTGAGACAGTGAGCCTACTAAATCTAGTTGTACTTCATGGCAGTAAGCTAGCATATTCTAGGCTCATGGAGTGACCAAGCCTGAACATCATTTTTGTAAAGATTACAATATATATATATATATATATATATATATATATATATATATATATATATATATATGAGAGCTAATTATCTCCATGGTTTTTCCCTCTTTGGGTTTTCCACGTAAAATCTTGGTGTTATGTGTCATGCTTTTGTGGATGTTGTTCAGTTGTATATTTTGCTTCTATTGGATTATTCTTTTGAAATGGTTAAAAGTAAAAGTACAAGAAAAGATTTATAGAACACTGTTTCACCTGCCCTCTCAATGTTCTTGACAAACAACAATTGGTATCAGAGCAAGGTTCCTTGGAAAAATTTTAACAACTTAAGGAAGATCTGGGATAGTGTGATCATGGCATTGTCATGTTCCTATAATGATTTATAATTAAATCATTGATTTAAATAATAAGTTAGCCTAATATAAACTAAATATATAATATATTTATTTAAAATATATTATTAATATGTATTATTTAACAAATAATATATTATAAATATATCCAATAATATAAATACAAATATTATTATTATAATTATCTTACATTATAATATAAATACAAATAATATAATATAAATCATATATCATTTATTATGATATAAATGATATATTATATATAATATATAATATATCATTTATTATAATATAAATGATATAATATAAATATAAATAAAATAAATAAACATCTTTTAACCTATTCTCTTATGATAACGAAGTTACATATGGTTAGAACTAGTTTTACCACAAAAGGGAATTAATATAAAGTAATAAAAATAATAAGAGACATGCCTCTTCGAACATATCCTTTGAAAGGGAAATAAATAAAGGTTGTGAAATAGAAGGAAAACATCATCCATAGAAAATATAAAAAGAGTATTGGATAAATACATATATTTAGATATGCATTATATATATGTACATCAACAATAAAAAGGAAGTGAAAAATATATATTATAAAATATATATATAGCAGCAGAGATATTATAGTATTCAATACAGAGAAGAAGGCATCAGAAAATATTAAAAGTATTAGAAGTAAGAGATAATAATATAGTATACGATATTGTTTTATTATGCATCAATGTCTTTTATATATAAAATATATGGAACTCCATCATGGAGGAAGGGAAGGAGACATAGGTAAAAGGGTATAAGGTTTCCATCCAAGTACCCCACATTGGATGGATGTCAAAGCCCTGCCATCAAGGCCAAGAGGGTCAAAGTCCCATTCTTGGGCTTAGATTGGATAAACTGAGAACTCCGCTATGATCCCTGTACCATTCCTACTATGATGAGTTATTAATTATAAGTGACAAGGCATGGATAGGGAAGTAAGACCAGCATTCTGCTAAGTACCCCACTTTGGTGGATGTCTAAGTCTTGCCACCAAAGCTAGGAGGGCCAAAGTTCTACTCTTGGGCTTAGTATGGGTTGGGTGGGTCAAACCTATCATGTCCCTATCTCAATAGTGTTGGAATTATATTATGAGTTTGATATATTTGTAGCTAACCCTAACGATGGCATTAGTTTATATGTATATATATTGTACTTGTGTCCTCTATGTGATTATTGCAGGAGTTCTATTCAAGAGCATAATGAAGAAATAACTACTTGTAAGTCATCCCCCTAACCCTAATGTATCATAATTATGATTGTAAAGTTTAATCTAGGGCAAATCTAGATAGGGACATTTCAGGCATCAAGAAGGTATGGAAATTATGAGACATACAACCAACTAGAAGAAGCTCTTATGGATCTTGAAAATTCTAAAGTAGAGGTCATAGATCTGAAGGAGAATTTGAAGCAAGCTGATGAATGCATCATAAAGCTAAAGGAGCAAGTCAAGAAATTCAAAGATAGATACAAAGAAGTCAGAGACCAATTGTTATCAACAAATGAATCCCTAAATGATTTGGAAGCATAAGTTATAGAAAGAATAAAAGCATAAGATTATCTAAACTTGATTGTGAAAAATAGATCAGAAGATTGTGTAAAACTTGAAAAAGAAATTATAAGTTTGAAAATAGATCTGGAAAAGGCCAGATGTTTTGAAGAAAAATTTAGGATAAGTACTGCAAAGCTTGACAAAATGATTGATAACCAGAGGAATGCTGATGACAAACATGGTTTAGGATTTGAGAAAGGAGAAAGTTCAAACTCTAGACAAATGACAATGGAGTCAAGGGAAAACAAAAGATATCAGTTCAGAAATCAAAGAAGACCTAGAAGACCTCTGGTAAGAACCGAATGCTCAAAGGTACCCATCTTTCAATGGTTATTGTAATTCATGCAATAAGTTTGGTCATAGGGCTACTCAGTGTAGGTGCAAAATAAATCAAAAGATTCCATCATTCTCTAGTCAGTGCTTCAATTGCAAGAAAGTTGGTCATAGAGCAAATGAATGTAGAAATTAGATCAGAAAAAGTTTCAACAATGGAAGGAATGAACAATCATTCAAAGGTAAATGCTTCACTTGCAATAGGATTGGCAATAGAGCTATTGTATGCAGAAGTAAAGTAAGTCAAAATTTTATTGGATGCAATGCATGCTATAAAATGGGACATAGATCAAATGAATGCAGAAGTTCGGTAAGAACTAATTTTCAAAATATCAGGAATAGTCAATCATTCAATAGAAAGTGTTTTGCATGCAATAGAATTGGACACTTGCCTAATCAATGCATATCAAATTCAAACAATGGAAGGAATCAAGGTCAAAATAATGTGGTATGTTTCAATTGCAAAAAATCTAGGCATATTGCAAGGTTTTGCAGAAGCAGGAATGTGAAGAAAGATCACTATTCTGAAGAAAGGAAAACAGAATAGAAAATAAGAAGGGAAAAGAAAAGGTTGATCTGATTGAAACCAAGAAAGAAATGAACAAGGAATGGATGAAGAAATAATTAATTGAAGTTAGGGATCAATCCACACTAGTATCTGGTCCAGATACTTCCTCCAAGAAGTAAATTGAGAGCTCTGGCTCAGGGGGATTAGTGTAGAAAATCTAAATTCCCCAGCGAAAAAGTGAGTGCTAGAATCTGGCACGAAGGCGTACATTAAAATTTGATGTGACACATCTCTTAGAGGAAAGAACACAATAAAAAGGGTCAATGCGGCATATTGCGGAGCAATTCTAATCATCTGTGTTCTATAGTAAAGGGTTTTGGCAACTTGTTGAAAACAAGCATTTAATGACGACTAGGTCAAGCCTTGCAGAGGATAAAAGGAGACTTGTTTGATTTCAAAATCACTTTGCATACAAGCGACTAAGGCAAAGCAAAGAAAAAATCAAAACAACTATATTACTCTCTAAAGAAGTTCAAATTGAGATCAAGGAAATCCTATTCTGATGAAAGAGGTATTTGCAACTTGAAACCTTACTATGAAAATTAAATTTCTTTGGAAAAATGTTTACTCCTCATGTAATCAAGATAGTAAAAATGTATCGCCCCAAGTTTAAGAAACAAAATTTCAAATTTCTAAAAACTGATCCATTAGGGGCATTCTCAATTACTTCACATGGGGTCATGCATGTGGAAGATATCAGGGCATACATTCATACAAGTTTAGAAGAATATGATCATATGAAGTTAGGCAAACTATATTTGGAGGAACTGACTACTGCAGACATTGTGCTGAAAGATGATTACAAAGTTCTAGGAGAAAACAAATTTGACACCTGGTTGGACTTTCCTGCAATTCTGATTGATGCATGGGTCAAGCTTATTCTAAGCAGAATTCATGATGATTTTTTATGGCTTGATGAACCCTATTTGATAACTAAAGAAGCCATTAAAGTAGTAACTGGTATGAGCTCCTCTAGAAGGGTTCCAAGCATAAAGAAAATGAAGAACAATGTGGTAATGTAGCTAATAGGAGGAAACTTTGAGAAGAATGGCCTTACAGTGAATGATATCAAGGATCTGGTTGTTAGATTTGCATCAACAATTATCAGATACAAAATGTATTTCTCCAACAAGGAAAATTTTGTGTTTGCATCAGCTATATACACAGCATGTGACATGATCAAAAACAATATGGATTATGATCTTTGTGAATTGCTCCGGAATGAACTTATGGAGAACTTGAAAAGGGAAAAAGAACCTAATCATTCTTTCAAATATGGAATATTGATTACATGTTTACTCTTTTACTTCCTAAAAGAGCTACCTAGTGTAGGAAATGTTATCTAGCTCGATCACATTCTTGTAGCTTCTCAAAAAGGAAATCATTTACAGAGTTTGGGTATTTAGATATGCAAAATGAAATCATGTGGAAATATTTCAGAGATTTTTGATAGAAAATGGTAAGAATGTTCTGGATACCTGAAGAAGTAGTGATAAAGTTTGAAAAGGACATTGTATTCATGGTGGATAAAGACAAATGCTTTATGGAAGCTATGGAACCAAGAACTATATGGGTCCCTACACTAGGTTATGAAGTTGTGGAAGATGTCTTGACTGAATTAGCTGATACATTACTAAGTAAGCCTAATGATCCCAAAGAGGACATATTCAGGAAATTCTTAGAATTATCTTCTAGAATGTTGATGGAACCTGAGCAGTCAGAGAGAACATCAGATGAACAATTAAGTAAGGTAGAAACCAAATTATGAGGATCCGAGTTCATAAGTACTCCGGTAGAATGGGCATCAAACACTCCAGAAAGGAAAGATAAGAGATCTAAAGAGGAGAGACCAGCATCTAGTCCTAGAAAAAGAATAAGGATCTCATCTATTATAGAAGCCACAATTGAAGGAGAAAAGAAAAAGAAAGTCTCACTTTGTAAAGAAAAGTTAACAAGAGACACTGCTGCTATAGTAAAAGAAGTACTAGAGAAAGAGAAACAAGATTTGGATTAACCGGAATTACTACAGGGCCAAATAAATCTAGACACAATGTCTCTGGCATATAAATTTAAGTGGGCTTCAATTGTTCAAAAAAAGGTTCAAGAAGAGTTGTTGAAATCACTTACCGAGGATAGTAAACTGATTGATGAAGCATCTAGGATTTTGGAGAAACTACTACCTACCCACAAGAGGGATTCATCCATGCCTCCAACAAGTCATTTGAAGGGATTAATAAATTCAGTAAGTAATTAGTTTGAATCTTTTGAGAAATCTGCAGAAATAAAAGTAAGGTAGGAGTTTGAAGGAAAAGGACTTAAAGAATTAAAGACAATGAGAGTCAAGGATAAAATTTCATTAGATAATTCAATATCCAATATTCAAAGAGCTGTGAAAGAAGCTAGAGATGTGTACAAATTTTTCCTATCCTGGCCAAAAGCTACTCAGGAGATTGAAGAAAAGATCAAAGAGCTAGAACAGAAAATGATGGACATCTCTAACAAATTTGATCTGGCAACAAAATTAGTTAGAAATAAGGAAGGAGAAGTCATTTGCATCCACAATGATCTAACTTATTAAATTGAAAATATTAAATAAAAAGTAGAATGGGACAACTAAGGGGACTAGTCTGTCCTAAACTAGACTCAATGACAAATCTTACTATAGAGGCTAGGGTAGTTGTACAAACAAGCACACCTTATGATCTCAATAAGGAAGAAGCTTTAGCTTTTCTCTATAGTGGACACATTCAAATTTTGGACAATGCTCAAAAAGGTTGGAATGTTGAGTGGGCACAGATCAAAATCATATTCAATGACATCCTTAAACACATGTAATATCAACATAAAGATTGCGGGTGAGTACATACATTCTAGAAATTTTTTGAAAATTTTGGATTCTGGATCACACCCTTTGCCATTGATGTCAAAGGGGGAGAAGTAGATTAGTGAAAAGGGTGTGTGCAAGAAGTTGTGTCCACTTATTGGCCAAAAAGTGGAAGTGTTTTCCCTGATTTTCAAAATTTGTCACATTTGACCTAAAAATTTGAAGCACTTAACAGTGGAATCTTGGAAAAATTCACTAAATATGAAATGTAGTACTCGGAGTCTAGTTTCCAAATATGTAATTTTTTTCAATACCCAGATGATAGAAAGTGATTGTGAATAGGTGTTTCTAAAAACCACTATTTAAAAGTCACTTTTTTTTTACTATACCATGTACATGTACATCATCCATATTTTGACCTAAATAATCATATTTTTCAAAATCCTTTTGGGAAAATATTTGTAACTCACTGAAGCACGTTTTTCATATTTTTTTGTAATTTTTTATTGAATATATTTTTTTTATTCATTTTTTATTGGCCATTTTTGGTCTTTTAAAAAATCATCGTGTACGTTAGGCATAAGATGACCTAAACTTAACATTTTTAATTTTTTTTTTTAAATTGAAAAGAATTGTCTAAAGTACGTTTTCCTACAATTTTTTTTACAAAAAAATATGTTAATAAAAAGTTATTAAAATACTAAAAAACCCTAATAATTTAAGTTTATGGACCTATTTCATCAGAAATTGATTAAAAAATAGAAAAATTAATCCAATTGTAAAAAAATTACATATTTGGAATCTACACTGTCTCATCTATAATGGGTTTTAATTTCGTCAAAATATTCTGCAAAATAGACCTTCAGATATATGCCCAAAGTCACTATTTTGTTGTGACATTGACAGGACCTTCAAGTTGCAGGTCAAACCTGGTCCAGAGGTCAAGTTCGAGTCCCCAAAGCATTTCCTGAACTGGGTTACAAAGCAAAACCTGAGCTTAAAATTCAAATTTTAAATAACGGGATCTTGTTTTAAAACGGGATCCCGTTTCATAAAAGGTAATATTTTAACCTTTTTGAAACGGGATCCCGCTTTTGGCTCGGGAACCTGAAGCAAAACGGGATCCCGTTTCATAAAAAGCGGGATCCCGTTTTGGTTAACCCGATTTTGGATTTTTTTCTAACTCTGAAACTTCCACCTTAAGTGGACAGAACTTCTTGCATTTACCCAAAAATGGATAATCATCTCAGGGGGAGAAAGAAAGTATAGTGTATATAGTAAGGGGGAGCAGTCAGACATTTTCCACTAAGTGTTGCCATCAATGCCAAAGGGGGAGATTGTTGGCAAGAGACACTACTCTAGTATTGACTTGTATGTTGTCATTGATGGAAACAAGGATAAAGGATCCTATCACCATGACAGGAAGAGATATCTCTGGAAGAATATGTTGGATTCCAGGTCCGGTTGACACAAAATGGCTAAGTATGGAAAGTATTTTGAGTAGAAGACAATAAGTCAGATAGTATGCCTCCGCAGATGGTGAACAATTAATGTGGTTTAGGTATGATGTTCTCAGCTATCTAATAGTGTTATGCTTCAAGGGTTAAGTCTTGATCTCTTCTGGAAGTCACCTTGAAGAATTGTCTAAGTCCAGGTAAGCAAAGGTATAGCAGGAACAGTGAACAGGGCATAGTGCAGTGGTCTGCATTCCTCCGTAGGTGAGTGTTTTGTTATACAGTTTTGAGGTATTGTAAAAACTTATATGGAGTACCTTATTTGAGAGTTAGAAGAGCTGAAGTCCATTGGAAGGTTAGCTACAAGCTGCTAAGTATAGGCATAGTGTTTGACAGAGATAGAGTCTGAGTTATGATAGTCCACATTTCTCTGCAAGATGATACCATGCCTCGTGGTTCTGAAGGTAAGTTTGGGAATATGTAAAGAGTCTTTGATATGATTTGGAAGGTGTTTTTGAGATCCTTAGTAAAAGTTGTAAGTCAACAGATGAAGTTGTTAAGTATGCTCTTGAGGAACAGGCTGACTGGTAAGATGAATCATGATGCGGAGAAAGGATAGTGCATGAAAGATCTATGTAAGTAATTGAATGATTAGAGCTGACCTACATGAACATGTTTGGGAGAAGATTTGGGTCCACACAACACATAGTGCATTGGATTGAGCAATAAGGTACATCTTTCTATGTACACAGTTCACTTCTCCGATGTTGACCTAATTATGGATTAAATCATTATGCGGATATATATGTGTGTGATGATCTTCAATTGGGTGGTATTTGTGTAGAGGTGTGTGTGTGTGTGTGATGCAAGGATGCGAATAGAAGAGCATCATTAGAAGAGAAGCAGTGATGAAAACTTGGGATTCAAAATTCAGTTGCTAAATGACTACACCCTGGCATAGTGGCAAATGCTTAACAAGTATTTAGTTATCATGTCTGATCTAATTGGAAGCAAGTTTTTGTCATCAAGGCAATATGCTGGTAGTGAGCCTCTATTAGGGTTTAACATCCCTCATTTTAAGCTTGCTAGGTTTAGGGTTGAGGCAGTGAGCCTACTAATTCTAGTTGTACTTCATGGAAGTAAGCCAGTATGTTCTAGGCCCATGGAGTGACCAAGCCTAAACATCATTTTTGTAAAGATTGCAATATATATATGAGAGCTAATCCTCTCCATGGTTTTTCCCTCTTTGGGTTTTCCACGTAAAATCTTGGTGTTATGTCTCATGCTTTTGTGGATGTTGTTCAATTGTATATTTTGCTTCTATTGGATTATTCTTTTGAAATGGTTAAAAGTAAAAGTACAAGAAAAGATTTATAGATCACTAATTCACCCCCCCTCTTAGTGTTCCTCACAATCAATCATAGACACTAGCATGTTTCTTGCAGGGATGTGTTTGTGGGAACATTTGGAAATCGTAAAGTACATGTCACCTCTCGGGGTATGGGCTTTGTAAAAGTCTATCTTCCGTTGTGTGTTTTCTTCCCACCTTAATGTGTTTGATATCGATGCGTGATATCAACGACCTTAAGGTAGGAGCATAAGGTAACTTCTTGTTGTAGATGTTAGCAATGTGCTTGTCCTGAGGTGCAGTTTAAAGGTTGGTAGCAATGAATCCCTCTTGGACTCTAATTTTGTTTTCAATCAATCAAAAAATCAATCATCTTAAGCCCTTTGTAGAGGCAGGTTAGTGTATCTCTTGCAGAGAGTGCCCATCCTATCATTTTCAAAAGTCCTCTACGGAGACAGGGAGCGGTTCTATGACAAACTCAACCCTTAAGCATGTCTTTGGTGATTGTTGTGGTGAAGCCGAATCATTGATGTGTGCCTATAATGTGCCTAAGATGGTGATGAGCCTAGAAATAGGAACACTCCATTGCTTGTCAGCCGTGTTTTCTCTGTGTCTTCAAAGTGTGTGTGTTTGGCGTGCTTGCTTTGTTTAGCATGTTTGTTACCCCATATTTAGTCTAAAGACCAACATGATGAGTGCTTCCTATATTTTGGGAGGTTTGGTGTGTCTTACGTGTGTGTTGCCCCATTTATGCAGTTTAGAGACCAGTGTGATGAGTGCTTCCTGCATTATGGGAGGTGTGTTTACTTCCCTGTACTTGCATTCATATTTCATATATATGAGAAAAAGAGAAGAAAAGAAATCATTCCTGTCTTCTATGCATCTGTTGTATTCTCTGTGTTTTGCGTGACTGTAACTGTCTTCTCCATGTTTTGCGTGCCTGTCATTGTTTTCAATGTGTCTGGGGTGTCTTCTCTGTGCTCGGCATGTTTGGTGTGTTTGTTGACCATACTTTAATGTATGTATTGGCCTTGTGTTTATACATACATTAAAGTGGGGGCTAAATGTAATGTCATAAAATGCCCCCTTGGGGGCTTTTCCCTCATGAGGTTCAGTTCCTAGGTCTTTTACCTGCATTTAGGACATCTTGCATCATATTTTGACATCCCAATGAAATGATCCCTAAGTTTCATGACAAATGGGACCTAGGGGGATCCCTTGAAACTAACCCTAACCAAAATAGGGGGTGAGGACTTGGGCGCCCATGCCCTAGTCCTACCCTATTTTGGGTCAATCCCAAAATTTTGGTGTCAGCTTGTGACCATTATTTGGGTCCTATGCCAACACAGTAAGTTTGAATTATGAAATTCTTGGCGAGAGTGTTTGTAGTTGCATGTAAAAGCATGTTTAGGGATTCATTTGTAAACTAGATGACTACTAGATGATTACTAGCTAGTAATTTGGATTCTCAAGTTTAAGTGAAGGTGATTCAAGGCATTCATTGTGTAGCAAGAGAAGATTTGTGTTGTCTATGTGTTTATATTTGCAGATTTGAGCAATCATATCCTCATGGCATGAAGAGCTTCTTCCTCCCATGAGATCTTCACTACAAGGTGACATCGTTTGTGTTTTTGAGCATTTATCATTTGTTTTTTGCCTCTGCCTCAAAGGGCACACACTGTCTATCTAACAACGGTGTTTGAAAGACTTGAATGTCTCTCCAAGGCTTGACTGAGGCAAGCCTCTAAACACCACAACCCCCTCCCAAAGTTTTTGTGATTGCAGGTTATAGGTCGAAGATACAGGAAAAGTGGAGTTGTAGGAGGGCATTGCAAAGTGTTAGATTTGCATATCAGAGTTAAAAACAACACCTTGGACTTGGGTGCCTGCTCTTTAGTCCTCTGGATTCTATGATGGAAAAATCTTTGGTGCAGTAGGAATAGGTTACAGACTAAGCTTCCAGATCCTGACAAAAACCTAGGCATTAGACTTGGTCACTTGCTCATTAGTCCTCAACTATTCTGCTTTCAAACCTCAAAAAAAAGTGCATAGTTATCTTTCATTTTACATCTTTTTGTAGCAACATTTCTTGATATTTGTGTGTTTGTTGTCATATTTGCATAATTAGGGTTTTGATGTATAATTGAGCATAAGTGAGCATAATTGACAATCAAATCATACAAATTCAATTTTCCCTACATCTCATAGTGATCTAGGGTTTAATGCATGGCCACTCAGCCCTAGGTCCTAGAATGTAATTGGTGGAAGGAGGATGCATATACAAAAATATCAAAAACCAAACATCCAAATTCTACCCTTTACATCCTCAAAGAAATGTCATCACATGGAATGTAATGATTGCAAGATATACACAAAATGGATTTTTCATAATGCTTTAGAAATTTCAAGCAAATGTGAAAAAGAAACTTTCAACCAAATGCAATTGGCACATTTAAAACCAAATTGCACAACCTTATCCAATATCATCCTTGCCTATGCAAAAATGGGATCTAGGGAACATGGTGTGGACAACCATCAAAGCATAAAAGGGTATAGAGTTTTGTCACATGTTGTATTTCTAGCTACCCTTGTAGACATGTGTGGAAAGTGTGGAAGCATAGACAATGTGCATCAACTATTTGACATGATAACTCAAAGAAATGCACAGTCTCATGGAATGTAATGATTACAAGATATGCACAAAATGGATTAGTTGAAATGATTTATAAACTTTCAAGAAAATGCAATTGGCATCTGTAAAACTAAATTCTTGTAATGATAATTGATCATCATATTAAATATTTAATATAAACTGACATATAGATAATGTCATGAACATAATATCTAGTCTATATATAAAGCCATATAGGCCTATCAAAACAAAGCCATACAAGCATATAAAAAAATATACATTGGTAACATACAAAAGTATGTATACAAAGCCATCTAGGCATACAAAAAATGTCCCAAAATCTAGTTTCCTATGAACTTCTATCAAATAATCAGTGGCCCTTCCTTGGCCATGAAGATGGAGAGCTAATCAATTACTCATCCTCTCTCTCCCATCGAGTAGACCTCCTCGACGGAGATTTTTGCAGCTCCACCTATTAATACAACCAAACATTATGCACATTAATATAGAAATTATGAAATATATAACATCACATAGGCAAGATATCACTTATCGCTACCTAATGATCCCTATCAATCATCTTTTCTATCTCTTCAGCCGTAGTTGGATGAATTGGAGTTGTGACCTCCTATGAGAATAATCAAGAAGCAAAATTGACTAAACATAAATATCATTTATGTACATAAAATGACATGAGATAAAATAAGAAATACAAAATAACATTTGCATGTTACTGGTGTCGGTTCCCAAACCTACACACATCAAACTCTAAATATTTGCCACTTCTTATGCTCAAGTTCAATGGAAGACTTGGCCAACAAAGTCGGAGCCGCACCTAGGGAGTGTCCCTTTTACTATCACAATAGATTTGTCTTTCACACAACAAGGCAAACATATTCTCACAGATTTGTATCAAAATGTATAAGATTAAACCCGAATTGGCAATGTTCCTGATTTATATTCTCCATTTATATCTGAGAACATGCAGCTCCTAAACTAAAAAAAAACATAAAATAACTTATTTAAATGATTTGTCTTTATATTAAATAAGTTTCTATACCTTTGAGAAAATAGATTCCAGACCGGTGCCTTGTTTGGGTAACAGAGATAGACATTTAACCAATGCAAATGTTTCCTAATAACAACACAACTTCATATCTAGAGGGCTTGACAAAAATCACTATTGCCTCATAGTGATGGCCCAAGAAAGGGTATCACCTATGGCTCTACTTTCACTAATCCCTTGATATAACACACTTTTCCCTATATTTGATTTAAAGTAATTTTAATCCTTTCCTTTAAAAGATGCAGCAAATCAAATATACGACATAACAAATGTATGCAGATAAGCTCAGAAAACCTTAGTAACTTTTCTTAAAAGAAAAATGTTCATACCCAAGGAGACAACCATGTGTAACACACACAAAACATGTTTCTCATTTATCTCAACTTGAAATAGAAAGAGTGTTATATAGAATTTTGTTCACTTCCAAACAAAAATGCAATCTTGCAACCCAAAATCAAACATCTACTCCTATAGAATGCTATCTCCCAAATGTGTGAATACCTTGTATTTAGAGTCCAACCCCCTTCACAAAATTGAACAACATGCTCTCTTATAAAAATAAGAGCGTGTTGCCCTAAAATTTATTACATCATGGCAGTTAGGTGAAATTTTCATTACAAGTTGCTGCCAATGAGCCTGGGGAAATACAAAATATAAAAGAGGAGAAAACAAAATATACTATAAAATATGGAGAAAATGTTTTAATTTATCTTTCCCCTTTTTACTTTGTCCACATTTTGAATGGTTGCTATCGGACACCTCTGCTTTTCTCATCATCGTACAACCTGCCTGATGGCTCCTCAATGCCTATGTGCAGCTACAATATGAGGCTGTGGGGCCTCATTTTAAGCTCTTCCTTGATTTCTCTCATCTTTTGAGATGACAGAGAACCAGATTTAGTAGCCTCCAATTCAATTTTGCCCACTTCATTCATTGTTTGTTCATTTTTCTTGATGCAAGGGGTGTTTTTGACCATTTTGGCAACTAAATTTCATCACAAACATGCTTAAAATCCTTTCCCAGGTATTGGGAATGGTCAAGGGATGAATTTAAAACCTAGAACAATAATTTTGAGCTCCAAAGGACCCACAAAATGTGTCAAAAAACACAAAATGTGATCGGCAGCTTCACTAGGTAAACCTCTGTTTGAATCTAGCCTAGAAGACCTCCAAAAAAACCTCAATGGAGAGGGAAACACCTCAATCTATACTACAAAGGAGATTGTAGACTGAAATCTACACAGAGATGGTGATTTCGTACCATCGCAACGATCACAAGGGAAGTAGAGGAGGCTTGTGCGACCATGCGAAATGGCTGAAATCACATTTATTTGCCTTTATAAAGTATGAACATTATAAACCAAAGTTTATAATGAAACATTTAACTTTAAAAAATATTACCTATGCCCATTAAAATTTCACTTTTCAACATTAGGCAAATAGCAAATATCTAATTTCCTCTCCCAAGCAAATGGTGCATTTCCACTACGGGCAGACGACATATTGAAGGGCCATGAAAATTTGCATAGGGCCATTATCAATTATTTAAAACAAACCCATTTTCTCAAAATTTGCATCAACAAGAAATTTCAGAGACCTCCTTTGTAAACTAGTCTGCTTGATGCCTTCACCGCAACTGGAATGCATTAAAATAATGCATCATATGGTCTTTGATTTTGATGAAACTAGAGGTTGAGAAGTTTTGGACCAAAATGAGAAATGGGTCGGCCTCAGAATTATGAGATTTACAACTTTCAGGAACACCAAATCTAGCCCAGTCGTAGTCAAAAAAGCATTAAATAGCCCATCAAAACTCACCCTGGAAGCACGAAACTGAGAAAACATGTTACCATATGCTCCAAAAAACTTTCCACCACATGGATTTGCAAGATAATCTCTGACTTGTAAGATTTTAATCAGTGAATGTGGGCTTCGGGATAGATTGAGAGCATGCTAACCTAGCCTCTATCGACACATCAAGAGGAGATAGGCACTTAAAATTTGTAAAATTTGAGGGTGCCAACGGTGGCTCTTTCTCAAGGACGCATGCCTCTTACAAGTATGATAAGATCCCAGATCTTCGGGATGTAGACCAGGTGCCTACTCCATTGGGCTACTTGACTATTGTATACTTCATTCTACAAATCAGACTTCAAACTTCATTTGGTGGCCTCGGGCCACCAAAATGGAGAACCAATACTTTTCCCTATCAAACACCTGATTCTGATTTCACTAACCCAAACACAATCTAAAAACATGACTAAAATATGCTAATCACATGCATAGTCATTGACATCTCTAACCATTTCTTTGAGCCTATCACTGTCAATGTAATCTTTGTCACTTTGCACTTTAAAATTAGGCATATAACCACACATAGTTTCATACCCTTCGCCATCAAGCAATGTATATATGCCATATTCATCAAACAATGCATTATTATATGGCATGTAGTACTTCTCATCATCCATCTCACTATTATGCATCACCAAGTAGTCATCTAGCTGATCCAAACACTAAAAGTACTCAAAATCTACCAAATGGATGGGATCATTAGGTCTAATTTCATCATAAATCTCACAAACTAATGCAACACCTAGATTATCTCAAAGCACAACTATCTCCTCATATAATGGATTTGAAATCTCATGTACCCCACCTTCCAATATATTATGACAAAACACCATCCAATCCATCACCATTACCTCATCATACAATGGATTTGAGAATCCTTGAAAGTGACATTCAACTGGCAATGATACAAACTTTTGACTCACATAATCATCATGATTCACATTAAAATTAGTCAAGGCTGAAAATAAATCAGTTGTACCTTGGATATCAATATCATCTTCACAAAGAGAAGAAGTCTTAGAATCAGTCACACACATGTCACTTGAAAACTAGAATAATAATCAATCCCATCAGCCTCATATGTTGGGCAATTTTGGACATGTTCTACCTTGGAAGCATCATCATTAACTAAATCCTCCACATTGTCAAATCCATGATCAAAACCACTCAATTCTTGCATATCACATGATGGAGACATCCCTTCACAATCATCTGAGTGCTTTTCACATTGTTGATAAGAGACTTGAGACTCAATCTAACATGTGTTATACGCTGGTACATGATTATGGATAGCAAACTAGAACTCACTTAAGATATTGTTTTCAAAAACATATATGCTTCTTGGTTTCTCATATGCATTTTCTAGAGGTCTATAATGTATAATTTCAACTTTAAACATATTTACTACATTCAAGTACATTGTGTCATTTGTTGGCTCAAATATTGCACTAGGATTGACATAATCGACACCTTGGAATGATACATAAACTGGGGTAGTAGACTGATAGCAACCTTGACAACTATTCATAATCTTTGATTTGCACTACTCACTTACATTTGAAACTTCATGGTTACTGGTACTTCTAGATTGATATCCTTTACACATTCCATATTTCTCATTATTTTCAATATCCATTGCCAGTTCATAAGCATGATAAAGTGTAGAAGGTTCCTTGTCTCTTAGCAAATAACTCATTTCCTCATCAAATGCACCAAGGTAAACCACCAAACGCAATGCATCATTAGGTCTCATCTATTTTGGAATGCCTTTGACTATTTTTGAAAACCTTAGGTTAAAAGCTAGAAATAACTCATCTTTTTCTTTTTGAATGCCCATAAAATTATTGATTGTTGATCTTACATCAATTCTCTCACTGAACTGCTCTATGAATGCTGCCATGAACTCACTCCAAGAATAAATAGAGCACACCGATAAATAAGAGAACCAATCTCTAGCATCATCTTGCAAAGATTGAACAAAAAGTTTCATGATCACATCCTAATGATCTACCTCATAGCCATCTATTAAAATATTAAATTGCTGCAAAGTTTTTTCTGCTAATTCACTCTTTGTACCACTAAATTTTGGTAGCTTATCTCTGACCTCAGGTGGAGTAACATTTGGGTAACCATTTATCCCACTAAAATTGATGGTTCTATATCTTTCAGTGCTGAAACTTCTTTTATTACATTGTTGGGACTGATCATTATACATTGTTGCATTTGACACCATACCGAGATGAATGGACTGATAATACATATTCATATGCTTTCACAAGCATCACACTTCAACCATGCATTCACTCATTTACAACCCAAACTCAAGCATTTCCTAATATTTAACCTTGTTATCATTATGCTTAATACATCTTCTCTATGAATCATTGGAACAATTATGCATACTACATCATAATATATGAGCTGAAATTTACAACATAAGAGTATGGAAACTTATTTCCACCATTTACCTTTTAACCAGTGCTAATTTCACTTAACAGGGAATCCATTTAAAACTCATAGAGTTGCCACCTCCTTTATAGAGGAATGAGTCTTTAAGAAGCTAAAAACTCCTTAAAGATCATTTTATTTCTGGGTTCTTTCCGACAGCAAGGTCACTTGAAATTTCTTCAAATATGCTACAACAAAACTTTTCTAGGTCTAACAACTTCTTAAAAATCTGAACCAAATGCTTAGATTCATGAAATTCTTTGACTATTTGCTCATAGATCTATCACTGTCCCCAACAGAGTTGCCAGTTCTATCAGTTCGCAAACCTGCACACATCAAACTCTAAAGATTTGCCACTTCTCATACTTAATTTTAATTGAAGACTTGGCCAATAGAGTGGGAGATTGTCTCTTATCTCCCCTTCACTTAAAGTTTTACCACACCTAGGGGGTGTCCCTTTTACTATCACAATAGATTTGTCTTTCACACAAAAAGGCATAAATGTTCTCACAGATTTGTATGAAGATGTATAAGATTAAACCCAGATTAGCAATGTTCCTGATTTATCTTCTCCATTTATATCTGAGAACATGCAACTCCTAAACAAAAACAAAACATAAACTAACTGATTGAAATGATTTGTCTTTATATTAAATGAGTTTTTGGACCTTTGGGGAAATGGATTCCAAATCGGTGCCTTGTTTGGGTAATAGAGTTAGAGATTCAACTAATGCAAATGTTTCCTAATAATAGCACAACTTCATATCTAGAGGGCTTAACAGAAATCACTACTGTCTCATAGCAATGGCCCAAGAAAGGGTATCACCTATAGATCTACTTTCACTAATCCCTTTATATAACACACTTTTCCCTATATCTGATTTAAAGTAATTTTAATCCTTTCCTTGAAAAGATGTAGTAAATCAAATACACAACATAGGAAATGTATGTATATATGCTCAGAAACCCTTAGCAACTTTACTTAAAAGAAAACTATTCATACCCAAGGAGACAACCATGTGTAACACACACAAAACATGTTTTTCATTTACCTCAACCTAAAATACAAAGACTATTATATAGAATTTTCTTCACTTACAAAGTAAAATACAATCCTGCAACCCAAAATTAGACATTTGCTCCTACAGAATGCTATGTCCTAAATGTGTGAATACCTTGTATTTAGAGTCTATCCCCCTTCATAAAATGGAACAACATGCTCTCTTATAGAAACAAGAGCATGTTGCCCTAAAATTTATTACATCCTAGCAGTTAGGTGAAATTTTCATTACAAGTTGTAGCCAATGAGCCTAGGCAAATACAAAATATAAAAAAGAGAAGACAAAATATAATATAAAATATGGAGAAAATGTTTTAATTCATCTTCCCCTTTTTACTTTGTCCACATTTTAATTGGTTGGTGCCGAACACCTCTGCTTTTCACATCATCACATAGCTTGTCTGATGGCTCCTTGATTCCTATGCGTGAATGCGATATGAGGCTATCGGGCCTCATTTCAAGCTTTTCCTTGATTGCTCTCAGCTTTTGAGATGATAGAGAACAAGATTCAGTAGCCTCCAATTTAATTTTGCCCACTTCATTCATTGTTGGGTCATTTTTCTTGATGCAGGGGCATTTTTTACCATTATGGCAACCAAATTTCATCACAAACATGCTTAAAATCCTTGCCCAATTATTGGGAATGGTTAGGGCATGAATTTAAAACTTGAAACAGTAATTTTGAGCTCCAAAGCACCCCCAAAAATGTGCCAAAAAGCAAAAAATGTGATCAACAGCTTAACCAGGTAAAACTTTGTTTGAATCCAGCCCAGAAGCCCTCCAAAAATACCTCAATAGAGAAGGAAACACCTCAATCTATTCTACAAAGGAGATTGTAGACTGGAATCTGCACAGACATGGTGATTTCGCACCATCGCAGCCATCATAGTGGAAGTAGAGGAGGCTTGTGCGACCATGCGAAATGGCTAAAAATCACATTTATTTGCCTTCTATAAAGTATGAATATTATAAACCAAAATTTATAATGAAACATTTCACTTTAAAAAATATTAACTTTGCCCATTAAAATTTACTAAAATTTTTCTTTTCAACATTAGGCAAATAGCAAATATCTAATTTCCTCTCCTAGACAAATGGTGCATTTCCACTATGGGCATACAGGATATCGGAGGGCCGTGAAAATTTGCATAGGGTCATTAACAATTATTTAAAACAAACCCATTTCATCAAAATTTGCATCGCCGAGAGATTTCAGGGAACTTCTTTGTAAACTAGCCCACCAGATGCCTTCGCACGCAACTGGAATGCATTAAAATAATGCATCATATGGTCTCTGATTTTGATGAAACTAGAATTGGAGAAGTTTTGGACCAAAATGTGAAATGGTTTGCCCTCCAAATTGCTAGATTTATAATTTTACAGAACACCAAATCTAGCCCTGTCGTAGTAAGAAACGCATTAAATAGCCAATCAAAACTCACCCTGGAAGCGCGAAACTAAGCAGACATGTTACCATATGTACCAAAAAAATTTCCACCACATAGAATTGCAAGAAGATCTCTAAGTTGCATGATTTTAATTGGCAAAGGTGGACTCTAGGGTAGATTGACCAGCATGCTGACCTAGCCTCTATTGAGACATGGAGAGGAGATAGGCACTTCAAATTTGTGAATTTTGAGGGTGCCAATAGTGGCTCTTGCTCAGGGATGCATGTCTCTTGTAGGCATGGCAAGATCCCAGATCTTCAGGACGTAGACCAGGTGCCTACTCCATTGGACTACTTAACCACTATATACTTCATTCTACAAATCAAACTTCAAACTTCATTTGGTGGCCTTGGGCCACCCAAATTGAGAACCAATACTTTCCCTTATCAAACACCTAATTCTGATTTGACTAACCAAAACATAGTCTAAAAACATGACTAAAATCTGCCTGATCACATGTGTAGTCACTGACATCTCTAACCATTTCTCTGAGCCTATCACTACCAATGTAACCTTTGTCATTGTGCACTTTATTATTAGGCATATAATCACACATATTGTCATACCCTTCGTGATCAAGAAATGTATATATGCCATAGTCATTAAACAATACATTATTATATGGCATGTAGCACTTCTCATCATCTATCTTGACTATTATGCATCACCAAGTAGTCATCTAGTTGATCTGAACACCAAAAGTACTCAAAATCTACCAAATGGATGGGATCATTAGGTCTAATTTCATCATAAATCTCACAAAATGATGCAACACTTGGATTATCTGAAAGCACAAATGTCTCCTCATATAATGGATTTGAAATCTCATGTAGCCCAGCATCAAATATATTATGACAAAACACCATCTAATCCATCTCCATTGCCTCATCATACAATAGATTTGAGAATCTTGGAAAGCCACATTCAGTTGGCAATGATACAAACTTTTGACTCACAGAATCATCATGATGTACATTAAAATTAGTTAAGGCTGAAAATAAATCAACTGTACCTTGGATACCAATATCATCTTCACATAGAGAAGAAGTGTCAGAATCAGTCACATACATGTCACCTAAAAAAATAGAATAATAATCATTCCCATCAACCTCATGTGTTGGGCAATTTTGGGCATGTTCTACCTTGGCAAGGTCATGATTAACTAAATCTTCCACATTGTCAAAGCCATGATCAAAACCACTCAATTCTTGCATATTACATGATGGAGACATCCCTCCACAATCATCTGATTGCTTTTCACATTGTTGATAAGAGACTTGAGACTCAATTTGACATGTGTTATATGTTGGTACATGATTATGGATAGCAGACTAGAACTCACTTAAGATATTGTTTTCAAAAACATATATGCTTCTTAGTTGCTCATATGCATTTTCCATAGGTCTATGAGGTATAATCTCAGCTTTAAACATATTTACTTCATTCAAGTGCATTGTGTCATTTGTTGGCTCAAATATTGCACTTGGATAGACATAATCAACACCTTGGAATGATGCATAAACTAGGGTAGTAGACTGATAACAACCTTGACAACTATTCATAATCTCTGATTTGCATTGCTCACTTGTACATTTGAAACTTCACATGGGCTATTGGTACTTCTAGATCGATATCCTTCACACATTCCATATTTCTCATTATTTTCAATATCCATTGCTAGTTCATAAGCATGATGAAGTGTAGTAGGTTCCTTGTCTCTTAGTAAATAACTCGTTTCCTCATCAAATGCACAAGGGTAAACCACCAAACACAATGCATCATTAGGTCTCATTTATTCTTGAATGACTTTGACTATTTTTGAAAACCTCAAGTTAAAAGTTAGAAATAACTCATATTTTTCTTTCTAAATGCCCATAAAATTACTAATTGATGATCTTACATCAGTTCTCTCACCGAACTGCTCTATGAATGTTGTCATGAACTCACTCCAAGAATAAATAGAGCACGTTGGTAAATAAGAGAACTAGTCTCTAGCATCATCTTGCAGAGACTGAACAAAAAAGTTTCATGATGACATCATCATGATCTACCTCATAGTCATCTATTAAATTATTGAATTGCTACAAGTGTTTTTCTGTTGATTCACTCTTTGTACCAATGAATTTTGGTAGCTTATCTTTGATCTCAAGTGGAGTAACATTTGGGTAACCATTAATCCCACTAAAATTGATGGCTATATATCTTTCAGTGCTGAAACTTCTTTTATTACATGGTCAGGCTTGATCATTATACATTATTATATTTGACACCATACCAGGATGAATGGACTAATAATTCATATTCATATGCTTTCACAAGCATCACACTTCAACCATGCATTCACTCATTTACAACCCAAACTCAAGCATTTCCTGATATTTAAGCTTATTATCATTATGCTTAATATATCTTTTCTATGAATCATTTCAACAATTATGCATACTACATAATATATGAGCTGAAATTTACAACATAAGAGTATGAAAATTTATTTCCACCATTTCCCTTTTAACCAGTGCTAATTTGACTTAATAGGGAATCCATTTAAAACTCATACACCATGGTTTTCACATAAGCTCTTTTTTGAAAACTAGAATAGAAATACCTAGAACAACGAGCTGCTAACTCTTCTCATTGACTTAAAATATACAGATCTAGAACTTCTTTCTATCCTTTACTAGGTTCTTCATACACAGAGTCACCACCTCCTTTGTAGAGGAATGAGTCTTTAAGAAGCTAGAAACTCCTTAAAAATTATTTTATTTTTGGGTTGTTTTGGACAGCAAAGTCACTTGTAACTTCTTCAAATATGCTGCTACAAAACATTTTCATTTTTAACAACTTCTTAAAAATCTGAACCAAATGCTTAGATTCATAAAATTATTTCACTCCTTGCTCATAGATCTATCACTATCCCTAGCATAGTCGCTAGTTCTATCAGTTCCCAAACCTGTACACATCAAACTCTAAAGATTTGCCCCTTCTTAGGCTCAAGTTCAATGGAAGACTTGGCCAACAAAGTGGGAGATTGTCTCTTATCTCCCCTTTACTTCATGTTCTGCCACACCTAGGGGGTGTCCCTTTTACTATCATAATAGATTTGTCTTTCACACAACAAGGCATAAATGTTTTCATAGATTTGTATCAATATGTATAAGATCAAACCTGGATAGACAATGTTCTTGATTTATCTTCATCATTTATATATAAGAACATGCATCTCCTAAACTAAAACAAAACATAAAATAACTGATTTAAATTATTTGTCTTTATATTAAATGAGGTTTTGGACCTTTGGGAAAATAGATTCCAAATCGGTGCCTTGTTTGGGTAACAGTGTCAAACATTCAACCAATGTAAATGTTTCCTAATAACAACACAAATTCATATCCAGAGGGCTTAACAAAAATCACTACTGTCTCACAACGATGGCCCAAGAAAGGGTATCACCTATGGCTCTACTTTCACTAATCCTTTGATATAACACACTTTTCCCTATATCTGATTTAAAGTAATTTTAATCCTTTCCTTGAAAAGATGCAGCAAATCAAATACACAATAGAGAAAATGAATGTAGATAAGCTCAGAAACCCTTAGCAACTTTTCTTAAAAGAAAAATGTTCATACACAAGGAGACAACCATGTGTAACACATACAAAATGTGTTTTTCATTTATCTCAACTTGAAATAGAAAGACTATTATACAAAATTTTGTTCACTTACAAAGCAAAATGTAGTCTTACAACCGAAAATTAGACATCTGCTCCTACAAAATGCTATCTCCCAAACATGTGAATACCTTGTATTCAGAGTCCACCCCCCTTCACAAAATGGAGCAACATGGTCTCTTATAGAAACAAGGGGATGTTTCCCTAAAATTTATTACATCCTGGTAGTTAGGTGAAATTTTCATTATAGGTTGCTGCTAATGAGCTTGGGGAAATATAAAATATAAAAAAGAGGAGAAGACAAAATATAATATAAAATATGGAGCAAATCTTTTAGTTTTTCTTTCCCCTTTTTACTTTGTCCACGTTTTAATTGGTTGTTATCGGACACCTTTGCTTTTCGCATCATCACACAACCTATCAAATGGCTTCTTGATCCCTATAAGTGACTGCAATATGAGGCTATGGGGCCTCATTTTGAGCTCTTCCTTGATTGCTCTCAGCTTTTAAGATGATAGAGAACAAGATTCAACACCTCCAATTCAATTTTGCCCACTTCATTCATTACTGGGTCGTGTTTCTTGATGCAGGGGTGTTTTTGACCATTGTGACAACCAAATTTCATCACAAACATGCTTAAACTCCTTACCCGAGTATTGGGAATGGTTAGGGGATGAATTTAAAACCTAGAACAACAATTTTCAGCTCCAAAGCACTTCCAGAAATGTGCTAGAAAGAAAAAATTGTGATGAACAACTTCACTAGGTAAAACTCTATTTGAATCCATCCCATAAGACCTCCAAAAATGCCTCAATGGAGAGGGAAACACCTTAGTCTATAACACAAAGGAGATTGCAGACTAGAATTTACATAGAGATGGGATTTTGCACCATTGCAGCCATCACAGGGAGGATGCTTGTGCGACCATGTGAAATGATCACATTTATTTTCCTTTTATAAAGTATGAACATTATAAACCAACGTTTATAATGAAACATTTCACTTTAAAAAATATTACCTTTGCCCATTAAAATTTCTTAAAACTTCACTTTTCAACATTAGGCAAATAACAAATATCTAATTTCCTCTCCCAAGCAAATGGTGCATTTCCATTATGGGCAGACGAGATATTAGAGGGCCATGAAAATTTGCATAGGGCCATTATAAATTATTTAAAACAAACCCATTTCCTCAAAATCTACATCGCCGAGAGATTTCAGGGACCTCCTTTGTATGTTGGCCTATCAGATGCCTTTGCCGCAACTAGAATGCATTAAAACAATCCATCATATTGTCTCCAATTTTGATGAAACTAGAATTGGAGAATTTTTTGACCAAAACAAGAAATGGGTCACCCTTAGAATTACAAGATTTGCAACTTTCCAGAACACCAAATCTAGCCCGGTCGCAGTCAGAAAAGCATTAAATATCCCATCAAAACTCACCCTAGAAGCATGAAACTGAGAAGGCATGTTACCATATGCACCAAAAAAATTTCCACCACACAAATTTGCAAGATCATCTCTGTGTTTCAAGATTTTAATTGGTGAAGGTGGGCTCTAGGGTAGATTGAGCAACATGCTGACCTAGCCTCTATCGACACATCAAGAGGAGATAGGTACTTCAAATTTGCAAAATTTGAGGGTGCCAACAACTAGCTCATACCTCAATCAAAGGATTTGAAGACAATATGGTTGCAGCAATGCCTACCTGCACTGACTCATGAAGATGGGGAGTTTCCATATTCAACATCTGAAAATAAAGTTCAAGGTTATTTAACCAAAATAGATATATAACATTAAATGCATAACATTTACAAATCATTAAATTTACCTCTGTATAAGTGGTTTAGCGTCTAGGGGACAAAGGAAACTGTGGAGGTGTTAATGAAGCTCCCTGTTGAAATCATCAAATTATTACTAAATAATATTACCATTGATGTGTGTATTATATTTATGATCATGTGATAAATTACATACATGCTGAGTCAACCTCCTCTTATAACCTACAAATGGACAACTAACAAAGGTAGGATGAAGAATTTGACCCTAGAATTTTGTTGTATAGATAATTGTACATACATTAATTTTGACTTATAATATAGATAGTCATATAAAATTAATTACAATTTTCAAATAAGAATATATTAAATCAAGATGAAACTTGTAAAAAATTACTTGTGATTCAATACCAAATGTATGCTATAAGACATCATCTATGAGAATAAGATCATCCAATATGAATGTGTCCATCACTAGATGTTGCCCCTGCATCACAACATCCTACCGAGAGTCCTACCAAGAGTCCTTCTTTGAGTCTTGCATCCCATAATCGCACAGGGTCCCACATGAAGTACACATATGTGGGGATAAATGACGCTTGCTTCTCTCACCCTCATTGGCCTAGCTGAGATCATCATCGTGTTGTGCTAGAGAATACGTGAGAGCATTCAATGAATGTAGTGTCTCCACCTCAACATTATCCTTCAAAGTCGAAGGGAGTGACACATGTGCTGGCCTCATTAGGGGTCTAGGTACATGGTTTTGGTCTCACTGTGCCCCCTCTCTATCTTGGGTAGAGCCACCACTTGTGCCTTGGAGCTCTCGAATGTCAAAATAAATAGGAATCTTCTTGAGGATGATCTCACAAGAGAATTTCTACAAAATATATTGTGGCACCTCATTGTTGTTGCATGGGTACTCATAAAACACCATGTACCATCTATCCCAAAGTGTTGGGATATATCTTCATTCCTACACCAATGAATAGGTAAGCATTTACAATTTTGTTCTAATCTTTGGCTAGTTTTAGGATTGATAAAGTGTGAACATAATGTCGATTTTGTAATTTTTTCATCCTTCACTTCATAAAATAATTTGCTGACATAGTATTACCAACACCTCTCCCTATAGTCATAAAATTTGGTGATTTGGTTTGTCTCTGATTTAGTGTGAGAAAGAATTGTCTCTAATGACTTAGCAAGCACTCTCCTACGATCAGTGCTTGTACTTGGATTATTTAACATTTTAATTAGGGTTAATTAAGGTTTGAAGATGTTTTTTATTTTCTTCTATTTTCCATAAATAGTTTTCCTGTGTATCTCTTTTATGGTGAGGATGTGAAGGTGGGGGGTTTTGAGGGTTTTGAGGATTTTCAAGGTTTTTTTGACCCTCCTCTATTGGGTTTGTGTTTTGTGTTGCCTCATTGAACGTAAATTCAATATAAAAAACTAATCAAACATTACAAAAGTCAAAAATTCTTTTCAAACTCGCAAAAATTAATCAAACCCTACCTTCTTTGGCTGCTAGACCCTCCACATTTGCTTCATGACATCTTTAAGAGCGGGTTTGGCGAGGTGGCATTGTGCAAACATAGATTACTTTTAGCACTTGCTTGATTTACCCTTCCTTCAATGCGCTCACACTATTTGACTAGTTTTTTTCTTGAGAAACTATAGTTTTGGCCATGGGTAGGAATGAAATGATATATATTTTTTTGTTTTATGACAGTTATAACACAAGTGCATTATCACCTGCATGGGACAAAAAAGTCATGTGGTGACTTTTTGGTCCCAGAACTCCATGCACTTACCCAAAATACAAGGGATAATTCATTTTGCCTAATCATTTGGTCTTGTCAGGGTTTACTATTATTCACAGGGATAAGTTGTGTTCTCATGATATTTTATACTGAGGTGAAATGATAGTTTGATTTTTACTGTGAAAGTATACCATCATGACAATAAACTTTTGTTGGTCTTCTATATTTTAAGTAGATACCTTGATGTGCTGCCAAGAGAGTGACTATTCCCAATAGGTCTAAAAGAAGGATTTGTTTCTCTTTTTAGCCAGTGGCATAAAAGGGATAGGTAGCATAAATAATACAACTATAGTACACTCATTTTATGTAGAATATATGTGGTTAGTGATGAGGCCTTTCACCTCCATTTCTTCTTTCAGTTGTGTCGCATCTTTCTAGGAGTGATTGGATAAGATCAAGTGTGTAAGTCTTCAATTCTATTAAGGGATAATTAGTACAATATCCTGGAAACAACAAGCTTTGAGTATCTAGTTGCTTTTTCATAATTCTACAAAGGAAACATGTATTTTCATGCAACATATAAATTTTTATTTCCTTTAGTGGGGTGAGAGATTGTCTTCTCTCCTTACCATGGCCATGGCAATACCAATTCTTAGAAGAGGCTTATCAGTATATTCTCAGTTACAGTTGTGTGTCTTCAAGGTAAAGGAAAGAATGCATGGCTCTCTTTGGGAATGGATGGAATTGGCAAAGAGATTCCTAAGTTCTTATATCCATACCAGGTTGTGTAAGGGTGTCCTAGGTTTTGCAAAGAAATTTTGTCTTTCCTTGGAGTAGCTTTTCCATTCACATAGCCCCATCTCTGCATAACAGGGATCTAGTAAGGAAAGATAATTGTTGCTAAATCTTCTCTACAATTTGTAGCTACTGAGTCTAAGATGGTGGAAATTTCTAATTTCCAATGGCCAATTTTCAGTAGCTTAACATGGTGTGTAGGGAGAGCAACAACTTCAAACCTCCACCATGCCCCCATATTTATCAATAATATGTTATGATTAGCTTTTAAAAAATAATGGATATATAATTGTGGTGGCCCAAGCACAACAGATGATATGAGTCACTATTTCCATAATCAAGTGTTCTTTTAGACAAAAACTGCTATACAAGTTAGCACTATTCTCATAGTGAGCATGTATTGCTGGATTAGCTTTGGTGGGTGAGGAAGACATGATGGGATTTTCCCATAACATCTCAGATACAATTATGAAAAGTTAACTAGGTTGTAATTTGAAGACAAATGCTTGAAAGTTATTTTATAAAGTGTCCGCATAAACAACCAAAATGCCCACTCTTGGTCATCATGGGAAACAAGATGCAGTTGGTGTGAAACTACCAAGGGAAGGTTCTAAACTATTCACATGCAAATGTAGTTTACAAAAAGATTATTGTTTAGGTGTATGTGTCAGTCATTTGTAAATTTGTAAGAGACACCCTTAATTCAATAAAAGGGATGCGCTCAGCTGTAGAAGGGTTGGAAAGCCAAAAGGGATGTATGTACTTTTGTTTCCTATCATAGGAATAGAAGTTTGTAAGCTTGATATGTGTCTACCAATGACATGTAACTCTTAATTTTGAACATGTTTGAAAAACATGAAAAGCTTGTGTGAATTTGTCTCCATTTTATGATATATGTAGGATTTTGACAATAATAATCAAGAATTGTTGTCTTAATTCTACATTTTCTATTATGGGTTATCTCTTCTATGTTACTTGTATTTCAAGTAGATGAGTAAATATTTCAAAAACAATAATGATTTTTCTTACATTATGATCAAATTATTAAGAATTGATTCATGCAGCTGAAGCCTTTTGGAGGGTTTATCCCTATTAAGGATAAGGATTCAATAGAACCTATTGTAATGCTCACAAGAAGATACTGTTACATGTAACACATAAAGATTTTAGACTCTATTCACCCTAGTTTTGCACTAATCTATAGTATTTTCCTCTTTTCAACCAATTATACATTGAAATGATAATCCATGCTTATTGTGTAATTTATACCTAAGTATTTATTACTTTCACACAAAGTCATGCTAATTTTGTATAGGATTTGTGTTTAGAATTGATTTGATGTTTTAAATCCTCACTATCCTTGAGAAAGTACCTTCTACTAACAAACACTGAAATTATTCACCAATTTATATCTCTTATACCCAGTGTCTTAAAGGGAGACCCACCTACGCTTTGTAGAGCTTGAAGTGTAGAAGAGATTTGGTCTTAGTGAAATTCTCATATTTGATGGCCAAGCTTCACTCAATTTTGATCATAAAGGTTTCCTATTTTTTGAAAGTTGGTGGGTATGGTTTGGGGAACGAACAATAGGTATAGCAAATCTAGAAGAAGATTGATGAATAAGGATCTTGACTTTTAGAAACCACCTTCAAAGGGTCTAAAATCCTAGGACATCGGCATCTAGGTGAATTAGTCCTGCCAGATTTGTCCTAATTTCCAGAAGCAACCTTTGACATTTCTGCACCACTCATTTCAGCCCTTGTTTTCTACATTTTTAGTTGTGACATGTATGTTATCTTTATTTTGGCATATTTAATTATAAAAACCCTATATCTAGCACACTTCATCTCAATCTTTTTTATTACAACAAAGGAATAGAACCCCCGTAGCATGGCACTCTTTCAGGACTATAGTCAAGCTTGGTTTGTGTTCCAATGTTTGATCTAAACGATTGACTTAGTTAACACATGATTAACTAGGCATCATATTTTCATCAAACATCCAATGAATTTTGAACTTTTGCAACCTTATTTGTTCAGATATATGATCTATTTGTTGTTCTAGATCTAATTAGTTAATGATTTAATTAGACAACAACCATTTGTACATCTTCATTATCCTGATTTGTTGTTAAATGGATTAGATATTTATTACATATATTTGTTGTATATGATTAATCATTTGGAAACATGACTTATTTATAAAACTAAAGTAAAACTCTGTCTTCTATCACATCATTTTCATATTTCATCTTATCAGTACTTTCCTTTATAAGTACATATCATATGTCATAAAGCTTGTGATGTCTTATATGAGTTTTGTGACCCAGTGTCTTGAATCTAACATCCTTGTGAAGAAAATTTATAGGCTCATGGGTTCTAGTGTTTTAAATAGCTATAATCTTCCCACATTAGAATTTGATGTTGTTAACTTACATGCACATGGAAGTTCATCATCTTTAGATCATATGTCTACTTTACCCATGATATTTGAAGTACATAGTTCTCATGACTATATAGACATAGACAACGTCATGGCTCATGTCCCTGAAACACAAATTTAGAAACTGGACACTTAGCTGGCTCACTTTCTAAAATTTGTGGCAATGGAACACTTAGTTGAGGAATCTATGCGTCTTGTTGAAGGTCTAAGAAATTTGTTACTCGAAGGTCAAGAAGGTATAGAAATTTTACGTAGCTTAGCTCACATAGTGGATAACAACATTATGATGTCAACTAGTTGTGCAGAAATGATCACTAATGTGTTCCCTCAAAAACAAATTGGAACACAGATGTCATTACCCATATTGAAACCTCTATATCAACATAAACTTCTATTCTCACCATCACTGTACATCCTGATAGTAGTGCTACCATGAGTCGTGGAGTAATAAATGGGAATCCTATGCACACCTATAGTGTTGTCCCCTTTACATTTCATAATACTATCTCAAATGTGTCATCACCTATTGTTAGTCAATATCAGTCAAATAACATTTACCAAAATTCTAATCACATAATGTCATCACCTCTTCTTATCCTTGACTATTCGAATCTTATCCAATCTCAAGCTACTCTGCAACCTGGTCCTGTAATCAATAAACTTTTGTAGAATGTGAGTTCCTTACAAGTACAAGAACTAGCAAGTATGAGTCAAGGTTAATCTCAGCCTTCCATTCCATCCTACTACATGTGTAGTCTATTGTCCTTTACCATTCTAAAAACACTAATACTTGAGAAATATGAAACCCCTTGTTTTGAGAAGTATAATGGAAAGGGGGATCCTAGTAGTAATGTGACTTCCTTTACAACTTTGTGTAGTGATTTTCTCTTTGATGATGCTATCCTATCTATACACTTTACTTGGTCACTTAAAGATACGGCCTTGAATTGGTTTTCTTCTCTCCCTACGAATTCAATAAATTCTTTTCAACCACTTATCAATCAATTTCTACAACACTTTTGAAGAAACATTGGATCTCAAGTCTCCTTGATTGATTTGGTTTAGTGCAAGCAAGGAGTGAAGGAGAAATTGACTAATTTTATTAGGCATTACCATGCCCTCTTCTTGAAAAATACCATATTATCTTTGGGATGCAGATGTACGAAGAGTTTTCATTGGAAACATACAACCTTGCATCTATGATAAGATTTTTTTGATGTGTTACAACTCTTTTACAGATCTTTACATGGCTCTCCATGATTATCAATTATCAGTTAGTCAGTATGAGGATACTACATCATTGCCTCCCATTGTTAAATCCAAAGCCACTACCCCACATTTTCATTCATTCAAAAAGAAAAATAGAAACTTCATAAAAATTACTCATCTTCAAACAACATTCAGACACAAGTTACGGCTGTAAGACCTTCTTCTTCGCCCCCTCACAAGTTAAAACTAAAAATGTGATATTTTTCAGTCTCTTTATTCAGTAATGTTGTAGCTTCTAAATAATAATCTCATCAAGCTTCATCTGATTTGACAGATTGATGCTAGTAAGATGCAATTGCCTTCATTTGATGCGAAGGGCTTTTGCCAATTTCATCATACCCTTGAGCATAAAAATAAGAAATGTATGTGTCTTCAACATAAAGTTCAAGATCTCATTGAATCTAATGTTATCTAGGTCATGGGTGAAAATGACAAAGGGAATAAATTGGTTGGTCCTCCAAATTAGAATTTATAAATCCACACAAATCCGCTACCTCATCATCAAGAAAACATTATAGAAACTTACATTGATGTAATACCTACTTCTACATCATTTGATAGTGTGGTTTGTATGGTAGATGTTCACCCTCATCGAGAGTGAGAAAAACCTAAACCTGCTATGTCTTTTACACCTCATGATGCTTCCATTCAAGCACTTAAGGGATCTCTCTACATTACTGCCAGGATTAATGATAACCCATAAGGGGAGTACTCATCAATCCTATATGCATGGTTACTATAGTGACTGAAGAGTTCCTATTTATACATGAATTATATTGAGTCAAGTTTGATATATCTGAAATCTCAATTAGACCACATGATGGATCTATTTGTCTAACTCTTGGTGCCTTGACTCTTCCTATCAAGGTTGGGTTAAGAACATTGGATGTGTCTCTTCTTGTTATTTCCACTTCGAACTTATTTCACGTGAAGTTGGGTCACCCATGGCTCAACTCCATGAAAGTGGTCCCCTTGATGGTTCATAAATGCTTAAAGTTTCCATTCCAAGGACAAGCACACAATGTACATCACAGTGGGTTTTGACCCTTGGCCCATCATGGATAGTTTTCACTTGATTATTTCAAGTCACTTCCAGTGGGCTCTATTAAACTTCATGATGATCTCTTCTTTCTATCTTATCAAAAGATTAAAGAAATAAATCATTGAATTATCTCTTATTATACTTGGAGACTCACAATCTTTTGTGGCTACAATAGTAGTTCCCCTTGCCTTGCAGGAGTTGAATGAACCAAAGCTCAAATCGAAGGATCCTCCTTATTCCCAAGCATCTATAATTTATGCTATGGTTCCACCTTTGCCATCCTATCTAGGACCACATGACAAACACCCAAAACAATCCAGACCTCCGTGTAATTTGAGGATTATTTTTGTTCCCCTACCTCTTCGAAGACTAGTGGAAATAAATCGGTTCCACAAAATCTTTTTCCCATAGTTTCTCAATCACTTGATGATACTTTAAAACCTCCACATGTTCCATAGGTTGAGAGAGAAGAGAACCCTACTTTGAGAGACCCTTACTAAATGGTCTCCCAACCTTTAGAAGTTCCTTCTATTCCTACTCATAATCATTAAGAAAAGAAAGAAAAGGAACCCATGTTGGAAGATATCATGGTTCCCCTAACAAATATTACAAATCAAGAAAAGAAAAATCAAAATGCAAAAGGATGTAAGAAGTGACATTGTGCTTAGGATTGCTAACTTGTTGTAGGAGAAGAGAACTTTCCTCCTCACAAGCATCAGCCATTAATGGATTCAAAGGATATATCTATTGATGCTTCATCTACTCATGCAAATGATATTGATGCACAAGCTACAATGACCCAAGCTAATTCACCTTTTATACTTTACTCTCATACTAATACTGAAGATAATGGTGAACCGGGTATGACTCTAGAACCTTACACCACAGTTGATATAGTCCCTCTCACTCTTTTCCTCCATCCCTTTGTGATGAGCAAGAGTGGGAGGAGGATGATTTTCTTTAGGCCAACTTGCAAGTATGGCCTCTCTCTCTCTCTCTTTTGTGTTATGATTGCACGTGTTCATATCCCTGTATTAAATTTCCTAATGTGTGTTTGTTAAGATCTCTTTGGATGACCCTTGACACTCTTGTTGGTGAAAGAATACAAAGCGAGTGAGCCTATTGTGACATTCCTCTTTATGTATCTCTTCATTCTTCTATATGTCATAATTTCCAATATGCTAATTTTTATGTTCATTTGATGATTTAGCATCCTCCTTTGTCTTCATAGTTCTGTTGACCGGAAGATGATGACAATTCTAAAAAAAAAAGTCCCTTTTATATACATATAAACCATTCATATATTGATGACAGTCAAGTAGATCCCTTTTGTGTTATTCCATTTTTATATTATTTGATTCATGTGGTACTTTGTCATTTTCTTAAACTAGGGGCAACCCCTTGTTGCGATGTAGCTTTTGAGAACACACATCATTTAAGCATGTGCTTCCATAAGTCTTTCATGCTTGTTTTACATTATGTTTTATAGGAAAAAGTGGGAAGATGGGATTGATTGGCTAAATCCTCCTTTCACTACAAACATTCAAGGACATTTCAACTGAGCTGAATCACACCTTTTGCAAGAGGATTCACCTATAGGTTGGTAGTCACTTGTAATCCTATGGAAACTTAGAAATTATCAATTAGTCTATTAATTTAATGCTCAAATATGCTTAAAACCTTAATTATGCAAAATTGGAAGAAAAAGGATAAATTACGACAAATGCTCGTAGACTAAGACAATAGACATGGATTATTTACTGACCATTTTTTGAAGTTCATGATGTAGAATGTTTGGGCAGACTGACACTCATGCCCTAGTCCAATGCAGTCTTTTCTTCATGGATTTTCAGACTCCTTACAACACTAATGATCACTATTTTGTCTGTTTCTATCACAGAAGATGTGTATGACACTGGCAGTAGTGCCCTTGTCCAAGGCAAGGCCTTTTTAGGATGTCAAGACTTCTTCTGATGTTGATTATCACTGTCACAATGATTTCTATGTTTGTAACCTCAGAGGACACTAGCACTAGCGCCTTTGTCTCAAAAGTTATCGAGGTAATTGCTTTCCACCAGATTTGGAATACTTATCCGCTGCAACCTTCCTCTACAACTCCACTCTATGAAATCTGATACCTATAAATTGTAATCACAAGGGGTGTGGTTGGGGGTTGTGGTGTTTAGGATCTTGTCTCAGTTAAGCCCCAGAAGGACATTCAAGTCTTCTAACCACTATTGTCAGATAAAGAGTGTGTATCCATGTGCGATAGAGGCAAAAACAAATTGATAAATGATTCAAACACAAATAGATATCACCTCAAAGGTGTAGCTCACATGTAGATGAAAATCCTTCACAACATGCTAAATCTAAAATCACAAACACAACAACAATATTCTTCTTTCCAACACATAATATCTTGAATGCTCTAAATCATAAGTTCACTAAAAGTTCATAATCATCTTCTAGTTTACAAATGAAACCCTAAACATGCTTATATATTCAACTAAACACATTCCCACTTTAAATTTTGTAATTCAAACTTGAGGTGTCAGCCACAGAGCCTTCTAAAAGTCATATAATGGACATTTAAATTTGGGACCTACATGAAATAGGGAAGGTTAAGGGTGCAAGCACCCATGTCCTTGGGTCCTATTTCAGGGGCAGGGTCAAGTGCAACAATGTCACTCAAGCCCCATGTGACATGGGTTTCAAACCATTTTCTTTCGGGAGTCAAAATAAACATGCAAGATGGAAAACAAGGGGCCTAGGAGATAAACATAGGAGGTAAAAGTCCTAGCGGGACATTTTATGACATAACATTAGCCCCTACTTTAATGTATGTATGAATGCAAGACCCATACATACATTAAAGTATGGTCAAAACACAACAAACATGCCAGACACTTGAAGCTGATGCATACACAAAGATTGAGGAACTATTTCTAGCCCCTAGTCTTAGGTAGACATTATAGAAAACACATTACAGACACACCAAACAAAGTGAAGATAGTAACAAGCATGCAAAAAATGGAGAAAACAACATTAAAGACATGCAAAACATGATGAATACAATGATATAGCATTGATATAACATTTTCATAATATACTCCTAATATCTTCATATACATATGCATGGAAATAAAATTGTAATACAAAACCTGGAAGGGGAAAACATGCCAAAAGACCTCGAGTGTAGCTAGAGCCCATCACTACACACACACAAGAGGGAAAATACACCATACAAAGCCCAAGTGGGCATTAACCACACAAGGGGGAAAACACATGGAAGACACACGAAAAACTAGAGCACCATATAACATGACAAACAAGGTGATGGAAGGAACTTATTACTAAGTGCCCACCACCTCCAAAATGCTACAAGCACACCTGATGGTTTTGCTTATGCCACAACAACTACCAAAGACATGCTTAAGGGAGGATAGTCTCAGATCCAACCCCACCTACTTAGAGGACCTTAAAAGTAAAAGGATTTGCATTAGCTCAAGAGATACACCATCCTACCTTGCACAGAGTGCTTTTGAATAAAAGTATATGCATGATATCTTGCATCCATAGAGGGATTTTTTATTGTAATATAGAAAAAGATGTGCACTCACGCAGATATACAACATCTTGCCTCTATAGAGGGCTTACAAACATGATTTGTTAGTACCAAAACCATTAGACAACTTACCTTATATGCCCCCACCTTAAGGTGGTTGATATCATGTACCGATATCAAGCATGTTAAGGTTGAGAGAAAATACATAAGGGAACAAGAGCTTTCACAAAGCCCATGTTGCAAGTATGTGCCTGATTAGAGTTGCCATTGATGTCAACATATATTTGTTGTCATTGGTGTCAATTGTATCCTATTTTTTTATTTGTTTCCAAGCCTTAAACATTGAGGATATTGAGAAAATTAGTCTCTCCAAAAGAATCAAAAATTAAACAGTGAATCATAGTGAAGATAGTGAGTTGCATACTAAAGAATAGTCCAGAAGATTGCTCTGCATTTCTTGCTAACTGAAGATCTTGGTCTATGGATTGGAAGTTACTTAGAAGCATGGCTAAAGATGCTAGTTCCTAAGTTTGAGTCTTTGGTATGAAGATTTGAGTGAGTTACATTTACCAGAGTAAAACTAACTTTTTCTGATTAATCACTGGTGCCTGAGAGAAAGTAAACTAGCTTTTTTTGATTAATCACTGGTGCCTGAGAGAAAGTATTTTGCTCTGCATTCCTCCACATTAAAATGTTTTGCTCTACAATTCTAGAGGGGAGTCTAGGATGATGATGAGTGCCTACAATTGAAGTGGTTCATTTTTTGGTGGTCAATAAGCTATCTTTCTTTTATGACAGTCGAAGATAGTGAAGTTCATGTGTTTTAGTGTGAAGAATCTCATGAATAAAGTGGTTTTAGTTTGTACGGTTTCTCCTAGTGATTTCAACATGCTTGTGGATACCTCCTGATCACATTCCTACCTTTACATTGGTCCACATTAAGGAATTGAGATCATGTTTGAAGATTATTCCCAGATAATGTAGCGTGTAACCAGTCTTAGCCAACTTTGTTAATTCAAGTAATTGTGGAGATCCCTTGAAGATTATGGAAGTGTGTTGGGTCGTGGAAGATTATGTTTGATCCCTAGCTAAGGTGTGGTGTGATCCCCATACATTTATACTACAAATCCTTAGCATAATTTTGTATTAGGTCAAGACCTATTTTGTAAATGTTTGTAATGGTGACCTTGGAGATTGTTCCAATGGTTGATGATTGTAGTGCTGACCTTGATGATCATTCTAAGGTTGATGAAATGTATAAATACTTCTAATTGATTTGTGGAAAAGGTGTCCTTGTGCAAAGATGGGAAGATAAGGAAAGAGGTGGAAGGGTAGAACAGAGCAGAGGAACTATTGTATTTCAATATATTAATCTCAGACATGAAGAAGATCTTGATCTTGGCAGTGAGCTGCTAGTAGGGTTTAACAACCCTCAAGGTTTAACAACCCTTATTGTAATCTTTCTAGGTTTAGGGTCGAGGCAGTGAGCCTGATAGACCTAGTTATATGTCATGGTAGTGAGCCAGTATATTCTAGGCCTATAGAGTGACCAAGCCTGCACATCATTTTTCAAAGATTGCAATATATTTTGAGAGCTAATCCTCTCCGTGGTTTTTATCCACCTTGGAGTTTTCCATGTAAAAAACTGGCATCTCTTGTTTTTAATGTTGCATCTATGTTTAAGCTTCTAATTTCATGCACTCATTGTTTAATCATAATAAGCGTGGACAAGTAATTAATGTTTAAGTTTAGAAGTATTAGAGTTTTTGAGACAACTGATTCACCCCCTCTTAGTTGTCCAGCGCATTTCAACAATTGGTATCAAAGCCAAGTTCCTTTGAAGAAAGTATAACAACTTGAGGAAGATCCAAAATGTCTTATAAGAAATAAGTGTTGCATTTTGATGGGATGAATTATGCTCTTTGGAAGGCATGAATGGAAAGTCATCTTCTTTGTCTTAGTTACAAAGTATGGAAAGTTGCAGAAACAAAATACACCTTGCCTCAAAATGGTTTGATGAATGAAGACGAAATTAAAGAATATGAAGTAAATGTTAAAGAAAAAGATGTTCTATTAAGTTCATTGAATGACTCATTACCGACAAAAGTTGTGGACCTTGAAACTACAAATGAGGTATGGGAAAAGCTAAAAAATCTATATGAGGGAGATGATTCTATGAAGGAGGCCAAGCTACAAAGTTTGAAAGTGAAATATGAATGTTTGAAGATGAAAACATAATAGCCTTTATGCAAATAGTTGATGAACTTGTCACCAAAATAAAAGTTATGGGGTGAACTCTCGGTGATAAGGAAGTTGTGATGAAAATTCTCAGATCACTACCAAAGTCCTATAGTCACAAGGTTGTTACAATTGAAGAATTTATGCAAGTAAAAGCTATTGACAGAGACCAGTTACTTGGTAAGCTTACTACCTTTGAGATGAGAGAGTTTGGTGATGCCCTACCAAAAGTCAAGATTGCCTTCAAAGCCAGTACTTCTAGGAAAACCTCCAGATCAGAAAAGGACAAGGTAGAATCTATGATGAGTTTGATGAAATTGAAGCCAACTTTGTGGATAGACTGCAAAGAGGATCCAGTAAGTTCAAAGGTAAATTACCTTTTAAATGTTTTTCCTATGGTAAAGTAGGCCACTTTGCTTCTAGATGTCCTGAAAGAATTGAAAGAAACAGAAAAAGTTATGAGAACAGGCCTAGGATCCAAAATAATGTTGTTATGTTGAAGATTTTTTTGATGATGGAGTATCAGATAATGGTGAACCCGACAATGCTACTACTTCTAGTAATGAATGCTTGTTTATTGCTATTAAGGAGGAACCTGTGTCTACTAATCCTACTAGCTATGTGAAGGGAGAAAAACTAGTGCAAAGTGCTCTGGCTTCTCAGGTTGTTGAAGACAAAGATGAATGGGTTATTGATAGTGGCTGCTCTCACCACATGATTGGTGACAAAAGTAAGTTTGTGAGTTTGGAAAGATATGATGGTGGACTGGTTAGATTTGTGGAAAGGGATCTATTTATTTTGATGGAAAGCAAAATACTAAAGATGCCTTGTATGTGAAAGGATTAAAGCACATTTTTTTGAGTGTAGGTTAGATGTGTGACAAAGGTTATGATTTAAGCTTCAAGGATAATGGATGCAAGATTAGGGAAAGCTTCAGAATAGTCATTACAACTGGTAAGAAGACCAGAGGTAATATCTATCACTTGAAAGGAATTGATAATTATTGTTTGTTGGCTTAGATTGATGAAAATTGGCTATGGCATAGAAGGTTGTGACACATCAATTTTGATAACATTATGAAGATAAGTACTACAAGGCTATTAGAGATTTACCTAAGCTTTTGAAGCCTACTAATCCTAGTTGCAAGGAGTGTCAATTTGGGAAACAAACAACACTAGTAGAAATATGGCAAATAAATGACCAGGTGACTAAAATGTTTTACAACATAGCTATAAATCACTAAATGAATGACTATTACTCTATTATATTAATAAATAAATAATATAATATAATATTTATATTATATAATATTATATTTTTTTTATCATTAAGGATGCATAGCATCATAATATTATATTAATATAGAAAGAGTATTTACATATTACAAAAAAACCCTTTAGGCTAAGATATGATCAAGAAGATCCAGAAACAGTCAACAGAAGAAAAGCCCAAAAGGCTAGATATTCCATATGAGAAGCAGAGAACTGAAAAAGATCCCTAATAGAAAACCCTAGACATTTCCCATATTAAGATCAGTAACCCAAAAGCCATGAAGAGCAATAAGATTTTCCTTGGCCATGACAGGATCCTTCGGTGGTTGAAAGTGAATTAGAAAATTCCATGCATTAAACACCTATTCAATTCTCTCACACTTTGAACAACCAAAAGTAGATTTGTGTGAATGAAGAGAATTCTCAAATAGCTCTCTGTTATCAGATTGAAGGCTGGTGAACATAGATTGAAAAACATAGTTGAAGCTTGGTTTCTTAATGAGGGCATCCCGAAGGAACAAACCACCAATTGGAGCTGACCCATCATGTAGATTGTAAATAGTAAAGGACTCAAATAATTTAGCCTCAAGTATAAGGTATTCATGCACAAACAGGGTAGCTAGACGTTTAACCATGTTGACATTTTGGAAGACTTCCATAGCATTTGATAAGAAATGTGAAACCAAATAAGAGGCAAAGAATACCCTAGATTGGCAAAAGAACTCTTTGTCACAAACCTCCGCCAATGTATCTTCAAATTCTTCATCAAATAACTTGAAAGCCCTTGCCAAAAGTTTAGAGATAATATTACCATGCAGGGGTTGTTCCCATTGCTGAACCAGAAGGAAGATACGTCCATTACGAGGAATGAGAGACATTTTCTAGAAGCCGCACAAATTGGAATTGGGGAAGAATGGTAGAGAATCCACTAGTATTGTCATAATAAAGAGAGGTGCACACAAACCAGAATAATGGTGATGAGACCTTCGAATGGGTGAAGCCATAAAGGAGATGCATGTGAGATCTAACTGAGAGTGAAAAGATCCTCTCGCATCAAATAACATACTAAAAAATGAATGAGCCCATGGGATCAATATGTGTGCAATGCTGAGAGAGCAGTGCCACTTGGAGGTGGTAGAATGAGCCAAAAATCAAAGGGACTAAAAAAAAGAGCATACATGTACACAAAACAAACCATTAGAAAACATATACCATTATAGACCCGAGATCATCTCCTCTTTGATAATCTTCTCAAAATCTGGGATTTGGCCAATGTTATTTTGATGAAGTGCCATCGAATCCTCTCTGTGTTAGGTAAAAACCACGTCAATAAGATCAAGCATTACAATGAAAACCTAATCCTACCACCATCAAAGAATCGAATCCAAGTGAAATCAAAAGCATGCAATTCAAGAACAATATCACCTAGATTGTATGATTCCTTATTTGTGATGTTGATTGTTTCTTCAACAGTGAACAATTATGAAGATCAAAGCTGCCATGATGGATGAATGATAATGATAATAAGCTAGATGGATGCTAAAATGCTCAATATGCTCAAGATGATAATGTAGACACTATGAGAATGCTGGATAGATGTAGTATGGAATGAGAGGGTGTTTCTATAGAACTCAACCAAAATCAATCAATGGTGGAGATTTGGTGGCTATGTGAATAGCTAAGATGAATTGATAGTCATAGGTGAATGTGCAAATGACAAGTGGAGGGAAGATAAGGCTCATGTGTGATTGTGTACATAAAAAGTACTACATGTGAAAGATATCAAATAAAAGATGTAGTACCACACATGTTTTTAAATAAAAGATGAAGATAAGAGAAATTAATTAAATAAATAAAATTTATTTAATTAATTAGAAAGTGGGATTATGAAGGGATTTTGGATTTTTAAATAAATAAATAAAATTTATTTAATTAAAATGGATAGAAATAGAGATAATTAAACAATTAAAGATTATTTAATTATAGATTAGAGAAAATAGAAGAAATAGATAATGAATTAATTAAATAAATATAAATTTATTTAATTAATAGAAGAAATAGGTGTATATCAAAAAATTTGGATTTATAAATGGAAATGATCAAACAATTGAAATGCATAACCTAAACCCAAATAATTCAATACCTCGAAGATGCAAGATGAGCTTGATTGATCAATTTGTTGTGTTGGTTGCTCGATTCTGCAGCATAACATTAAGATGAAGATGCTAGAATGAATGATAGATGAAGGATGCAAAGGCTCTAATGATATTTCAACAGAATAAGGGTACTTGAGGCTCAATGCATGCTAGAAGATTTGGCAGGATAAGGGTACTTGAGGCTCAATGCATGCTAATGGCTTGTGAGGGGTTTGATTTATAGGAAAGGCTTGGTTTCAATGGACGGCTGAGATTAAAAAGCTAAATGATTGATGTGGATGGTTAGGATTGATTCAGTTATCCCACTCTTCAAGGGAGTTGTAGTCATTTGACAAGTGTCAAGGAGAATAGGGCTCATGTGTGCTTGTGTACATAAAAAGTACTACATATGAAAGATATTAAATAAAAGGCTGTAGTACCACTTATCTTTTTAAATGAAAGAGGCACACATGTCGGCTAAATGATAAGATAAATTAATTAAATAAATAAAATCTATTTAATTAATTAGATAGTGCGATTAGGATATGATGTGGAAATTAATTAAATAAATACAATTTATTTAATTAATTGGCTAATTGAATAAGGATGGGATTAAGAGTGGGATTTAGGACAAAATGCTACATGATGTCTAAGTGATGTTTTTGACTAGGTGTTGTAGGACATGGACAAAGTTGGGACAAATTTGGGTGTCTACAATAGGTGCTTTCAATGAAAATAGAGAAATTGCTCAAGTGAGTTAGACAAATGCAAATGATAGATAATGCAATATTTGATACTAACGATAATTAGGTCAATTTTGGGTGTCTACATTTTGCCCCTTGTTGATCATGATATTACTCACAAACAAACATGAAATAAAAGTTACACAACAACCTTTATTTATCTTGAAAGATATGATGAATTCAAAGAATTCATGATCCCAAGTCTTCGTTGATTAGTTCATAATCTATTGACGTTACTGTGATAGGTGAAAAGTCAGGTTTAGAAGATCAGACAAAGTCATGAAACCCTAACCCTACCATCATCAAGGAATCTAATCTAAATGAAATCAAAGAATAATGCAACTCAAGCATAACATCACCTAGACCGTGCGATTCCTTGTTTGTGAGATGTGGACTGCTTCTTCAATAATGAACAATTGCAAAGCTGAAAGCCGCCATGATAGATGATAAAAGCTCAAATGCTCGAGATGATAATGTAGGTGCTATATGATTGCTGGATGTCTCATATGGAATGAGAGGGTGTTTATATAGGGCTTAGCCAAGATCAATCAACGGTGGAGATTCAGAGGCTATGTGAATGGCTAGGTTTGAAAGATACTAAATTTAGGTTCCATTAGTTGTGCATGTGAAGGATATGAATGAAAGTTGTCTTACAACACATGATTGATTGGACAAGTGTTGGAATGCGATAAAAGATGAGTGTTTAATTCAAATAAAATATTTGAATTAGTTGGGATATGAGTTGGATATTAATTAAATAAATAAAATTTATTTAATTAATAGGATAAATGAATAGGATGGGATAAAATATGATGTGGAAATTAATTAAATAAATAAAATTTATTTAATTAATTGGGATGAGGATAGGATAAATGGGATTATGATGTGGAATCAATTAAATAAATAAAATTTATTTAATTAATTGGCTAAGTAGGATGAGAATGGGCTTTTAATTAAATAAATAAAATTTATTTAATTAATTGGCTTAATGATTTAACAAGGTGTTGCTAGACATAAACAAAGTTGGGACAAATTTGGGTGTCTACATTTTGCCCCTCTTTGATACAATGTTTGATAGAACAATGTGTCAAAGAAGATACGATATGCATTCAATAAACAAGTTATGCCCCAGTGTAACTGGTAGGTGATGTGCCCTCGAGAGGTAAGCCAGGCGAACCAGGAAGGGCTAGGTTGGCTCTCGATAGAAGAAAAGGCTAAAAAGAAGGTAGACGCGAAGAAAATGGGGGTTGGGTGGAAGAAAATAGGCTGTGGCATAGAAGAATTAGGGTTTTGAGAAGGGATATAAGTAGGTTCTACAATGGCAAATAGGCTCATTTGTGCTCATTTGTGCTCAGAAACTAGAGAAATCCAGAGCTCCTGAGAGTGAGGGTTACAGAGCTATCAGGATGGTTATTCCATGCAGGGATCATCGTGCGGAGTGAGTGAGGATACAGGGGCGACCAGAGGGAGCAGGTGCACCGTTATGTTTCAAAACTTTTCCCAAAAGTGTGTAATTAATAGCCTAAAAGCATAATTAATGCACACACGTCACCAAAAGTGACTAGGTTAGGAAATAGTAGTTTTAGGTTGCTTTTGTAGGAAACCAAGGCGCATACAGTAGTAGAGCTCGCTTATGGGTGTGGGGTGGTCACTTTTGCAAAAATAAGTCGCATCCTGTCGGCGGGAAAAATACAGGCAAAATGCGTCGCTTATAGGCCAATAGCTAGTGCATATGGTAGTTTGGCGCGCATATGAACAAGAATAGATCGCAAAAGGTAAATAGTGCGCTTCTAGGGCTAAAAGGGTCACATATGCTTAGTTGGCTCGCTAATAGTGAAAAGATAGGCGCATATAGGATAAGGCTCACGTTTAGGCAAAACAGACTCGCATATAGTGTATAACGCGTATATGAAGCAAGAATAAGTGCATGCGGTGGTTTAGCTCGCTTTTAGTGAAACAGTAAGCGCATATAGGATAAGGCTCGCATATAGTCAAAACAGGTGCGCATGTGGTGAAGCTAGTCGCTAATGTGCAGAAAAAGAGCGCATGTGGTAAAGTGGACCGCTTATGGTAGGTGTAAGGTAGAATAGCAAATAGATAAGCAGATTTTGACAGGGATAAACTAACAGAATGAACTAACAAGGATAAATAGATGATGCAGGATGTACTACCGCCATTGCTATCACAAGAGCCACATCCAAGAGATTTGCGATTGGTGAGGCGGTTAGATGCAGAGGAGCTACTGGTGTTAGAGATCTTGGGCTTGGAGCATGTATCCCGATTAGAGCCAGTTCAGGCACATCGGGGGCTGATGACAGCGATGGTGGAGCGATGGACGAGCGAGCATAGTTCATTCTTATTATAGACAGGAGAGGCGACCATCACTTTAGAGGATGTGTTCCAGATTTTGATGATTCTGATAGATGGGGAGCATGTGGATTATGATCGGGATATGGGTCCAGCAGCATTCAGGAGATTATTTGGGACACCAAACATCAGAGCAGAGGGTTTAGAGATTCTGATGGTGAGGATAGAGGAGCTCTGCGATAGGTTACAGCGGGTCGTAGTGGCTATCATTAGATGGCTAGTGGGTGATAGAAGAGCCAGAGGCTGCATTGGGGACTGATGGAGCTACAATGTACTTAGCTACATAGTTGACAAATGTACAGGCAGAGCTTAAGAGAGTGCAAGGTGAGGCTGAGTATTACAAAGCCTTGTACTATGGAGCGGTGCTAGCAGAGCAGAGGCAGCCTAGTTTTAGGAGCAAGTCAGGGGCTTCAGGTTCACGGAGGACAGGTGGATCTCGATCAGTAGCCTTAGTGGTGGGGCCATCAAGAGACAGAGGACCAGGTACAGGACCTAGTGGTGGTGGTAGTCAGGGCGAGGGAGCTGCCAGTAGTCACTAGGGCTACCTTGTTTACATTATATTATGATGAGGCCTAGAGCCAATTTTGTACATTCAGTCTTTCGGGGCTCAGCTTGTATTGTAGACACTTGTATTTTGACACACATGTATATATATGGTAGTTTTGGCGATCGAGATGATGTTGTAATGGTTATTATGTTGATATTATGATGGCTATGCATGTTGTGTGGATTATATATGGATGTTTATGCAAATGTTAATGGATGGAAAATATGTGAATATGTAAATGGTAATGATATGGATTATATATGGATGTTTATGCATATAGTTAGATGGTAATGAAAGATATATGATGGACTTATGTATGTCTAACACACTTATTTTGCAGGAGCAGGAATATGGACAAAAGATGATGGAAATGATTGATCTTGGCTGAGTATGATGGAATGGATAGATAGGATGATGATGGGCAGCTTTCAAGTAATTGCTCAGAATGAAAAGAAATACAGTCTTTATGTTTGATATAGCATATGGATTTTATGCACCAGGGTATAAGAGACCAAGGTGTCGAGGTATCCAATGCACAACTAGCATGTTACAATCTTGTTTGAATGCATGAGGTCAAGATGTTGAGCCACCATGCATAAGATATGAATAACAACTAGTGTTGGACTTTGACGCTACAAGCAATGGTTTGAGCTTATCTCCACTACACATAATGATAGCTTGCTGGTTATATGTATGGAGTTAGTCCTAACATAGAATAGTCTCAAATGCATAAGAGACTGTTTAGCTTCTCAGATGCTAGAGATAATGATATGTAAGATGCTAATCCCAACACGTACAAGATACCAATACGCATAGGAAGAGAATAAGATCATCCCGCAAATGCAAGATAAAATGATAACACACACAAGAAAGCAAGCAAGCATGCACAAATGATTCAAAAACAAACAAGGTATTGCCCTTGTCAAGCTATAAACCAATGATTAATTGCTGATTGTTTTGTTGATGATAGTTGAGAGTGTTGTCATTGTGGGGAACGCTATATCCCTAGATCAACACAAGGTTGTTTGCTGAGTGGGTTCACTGATTGGTTGATTGATTTGGCTTACAACAAGGCTAGGATCAAGACCATTAATCGTGATTGGATAACTTGGCTTGATTGCTTAACTTGATTGGTCTGGATTTAAGGATGTTCTTGCATTTGGATCTTTGCTTTGATTCTTTGGATTGAGTTGATTGGATGAATGATTGGATTGTGGGATGATATGTGGTGGATTTAGCTGCTTTTGATTTGTTGAAGTGATTGGATTTGTGTTGATGGCCAGCTTGATGTGCTTTGGTTTTGATTTGCTTTGGTGTTGATGCTGACGATTGATAGGATTTGTTTTGATGGTTGGATTGATGTGCTTTGATTGTGATGTTTGTTGTTGCTAGGTTGATTGTTTTGAGGATTGGATTATTTTGATTGATGATAGTGATGGTGTGATGATTAGAGTGTTCATGCAATCTAAGCATAAGCAAGTGTTCTCAGTGTGCTCAAAGGATGTAAAACAAACAAGGTATTGCCCTTGTCAAGTCATTAACCAATAATTGATTGTTTGATTGATGATGATAGTGTTGTCATTGTGGGGAAAGCTATATCCCTAGATCAACACAAGGATGTCGGAATGCTATATTCCATTGATGATGATTGATGCTGATTGATTGTGCTCATGACAAGATTATGATCAAAAACTTGTTGATTTGATTGGATAATGTTCCTTGATTGATTAGCTTGCTTGATATGGATTAGTGTGACTTGGATTTAAGATCATTGCTTAGATTGATTTGATTGATATGATTAGAAATGGATGAATGAATGTTATTGATATAAAGAATTGATGATGATGATGATTTGATTTTGATTGAATGTTGAAGTGGATTGTTTTAGATTGATGATGATTGGTTTTATTGCTTGGCTTTTTCGTTGGATATTGATTTTTTGGATTTTTTTGACATATTTGATTTTTTTTTTATATTTTTTGAAATGTTTTGGGATGTCAATGGATTTACAATTTGGGCAGCCTTTATGCTTGATACCAATGACAAGGGAAAAAACCAAGTCTAGGTGCAAGGGATGGATAAAAGGATTGGATGGATAAAATGATGGGCTCATAATAAATGGGATGGAAGGCTCGTGATAAATGGATAGGCCATATAAGGGATGGATGCATTCCTCGTGATAAACGGATAGGTAGGCTATAGTGGAAAGCTCATGATAAACAGATGGGGATAAGCTATAAGATGGAAAACTCATGATAAGGATACGCTATAGTCGATGGATCATAATGGAGCTAGGATGTGATCTTCAAAGGCTATGTTGCATAGGAAGAACTTGCCCCCATTCTAGGTGGTAATGCTTAGGATTTTTTGCATGACAAAGTTCATGACCAAGGGATGACATGATGGATTGGATTGAATGGGATGGAAGGTTCATAGATAGGACTTGGTATGGAAAGAAGGTATGTTAAGAAATATCCAAACATGCTTCAACATTTTACCCCTATGTCCTTATTCAAGATCAAAAGGAAGAAGGGTGGATGAATGGGTTCAATAAGATAGGTATATGGATGTAATGGCTAAGGATGGTATGATGGTACGGTAATGGTAGGACAAGATATAATGGGATAGATAGTTTGGAAATGGATAGATTGGATGAGACAATGTGCCCCCAAGTGTAAGTGACATAGAAGATCAACCTACACATGATGCCTGTTTGCCAGGTTTTCATCATGGTACTTATCCAAGGCACCTGTTTACCAGATTTTCACTGTTGGACGAAGGGCTTTCTCTTCACTTTTTTTTTTTTTATAGATGGGATGACAATTACACATGGCGCCTGTTTGCCAAGTTTTCACCATGGTAATGGATAGGAGGGACTCAAGTGTCTAGTGCTATGAGTGTTGATAGTGTCCCATTAGAGATGTATGATGTCTTCGCATGGACCATGTCATTATGCTCATCGATGTTGATAAGGGATTGTGTGGATGGGAGATGGATTAGGTAGATAGTGGATTATGATGTGCAATTATGGTAGGGTAGGGTAGTGGCTTATATATAGTCTTATGGAATGAAGATGGATGAGAGGCTTATGCAAAAGCATGGACCATAGGGATAGCACGGGGGAGATATGTAGAATAATGGATGGAAGATGGGGAGATGTGGTTATGTGAGAATGTTTTGGAATGAATGGGAACCATGACCAATGGCTGCACACACCGTGATAAACATTGAAGCTTTTGATTGGATGGTGGTGTAGGAAGCAATGGAGATGTTTGCTTAGGAGATGGTTGATGAAGTGATTTAGGAACCCACATAGATTTAATATTTTTAGTGCTTTTATTTTTCTTGTGGGATTTTTGAAGGGAATGGAAGTTTTGGATGGAAGTAGGCTTTTGGATGGATATAGGTGATTGGGATTCTTGAGATGTGGATGAGTATGCCTCATTTGACTTGCTATCTATTTGCTTAGGAACCCAAACCATTTTGCTTTTGGGCTTTGCTTTTGGAGGTATGGGTTTAGATGGCTTTTTGGATTGTGTTGCTTTGGTTCTTTGCATTGATTTTTCATGTTTGTGCCCTAAGGCATGAGAGTCCTTAGGATTTTTGGTAGGACTTTTAGCTTTATAGGTAGAGGCATCAAAATTTTTGCTTTTGAATCCCATGGGGTGGGTGGAGTGGATAGAATGATTGGAAGCTTTATGCTTAAACGATGTGTGCTTTTGTTGGTCATGATTAGGGATGTAAGGATACTTATGAATGATATGTATGTTAGGTGTTGGAAGCAATGGTGGCAAGGTGGATGGAGGGATATTTGGAGTTGGTAAAAGTGGAGGCAAAGTGGATGGTAGAAGGTGTATGGGCACATGCTTTTGACATTTATAAGATGATAGAGGTGAAATGGCAACATATGTTTGGGGTATATGATAAGGTTGGCGATGGAAAGTGGACTTAGGATGGATGGAGAAATTACCAACATCTTTAGAGAGTTTACTTTGGGGTGTGTATCCAAGGCCATATGAGCATGGAGGGATTTTGACATGGTTTGGCTTCAAAATACCTTGTTCATAAAGACCTAGGCCTTTACCTTTGTAGTTCATGTTTTGGAGGATGCGATTGACTATGGGACTAGATGTGTTTTGGGAACTAGACTTGAGTTCATTATTGGATGGAGAAGATGAAATGGAGGACAATGGTTGTTGTTGTCCTAAGGAAGAACATTCATGGAGGAAGGTGGTAAGACCACTAGGACATGATGGTGGACTTGAAATGGGATCGATGGTAGATGTGGAGGGAGGATCATTAGCATTGTGTTCACTAAGATCCAAGTTATTTGTTTGATCTTCTATGCTTATGTGTTCTTGAGAGGCACATGTCTCATTATGACAAGTGGATGTTTGCTCATTATGGATAGGGCTAGATGGAGGATGACTAGGAGCAATTTGGATATCTTTCTCATGGATGGTTATGGGATTATGGATAGGATCAAGGTACTTTTTAATAGGTTCTTCATCATAGATATCATCATGATCATGAGATAGATAAAGTTTTGCCAAATGGATCATCATGGTTTTCATGATCTTAGCTAGAACCTTGATCATAACTATGAGCAAAAATAGGATTAAGTGGGATATAAAAGGGATAAATTTGCTCATGAATGAGGTCGTGGTGATGGCTAATAGCTTGAAGGCAACCCATAAGTAGGTCATGGATAGGTGGAACTTAGAGGTGCTTTGATCTTGATTAAGATTAAGGTTCAATATTTCCACATGTTTAAGATTACGCTCTTGACATACCTCTTGACTTTGGATGGAAGTGGAAGGTTCTTGATTGGACTTGATAGGCTCTTGATAGTTATCAACATGAAGGCATGATGGCTCTTGACTTAGGCTTGTGGTTGGAGACTCTTGAATAGACTTGTTGGCTTGTAGGTCACATGATGGGCTTAAAGGGCTAGGTATGTTAATGGAAGGCTCTTGAAGAGGCTCAAGGATATGTGAACCACATGATGAGATTATAGGATTGGACATGACCTTTGGAAGTTCATTGGTAGGCTCCTGAATTGGTGTTTGACATGGGGGTAGTTTATTCCTATCTAGTAGCTAATGGATCACATCCTTTGCAAGTGTATGGGTGGATGGGAAATATAATGGATGGATGATAATGGTAGATGGTGTTGGATTAGGATTAGGACGAGGATTAGGTTGATAGCTAATTGGATTGGATGGATTAGGATTTGGACTAGATGGGGGTGACACATAGGATGGGGATGATGTGGCACGATTTCCCATTATAGGTGGATACACCTTGTAAACAATTGAGATAAATATTGGGCATTGATTTGTATTATGGCCTTTGGTCCTATGGTATGCACAATATTCATGTTCATCATATGGACTTTCTTCACATGGTTTGACTTTAGGAAGTTCAATGAGTTTTGCTTCAAGCATCCTTTGTAAAACTCTCTTAGCCGCATCCTTTGGTGAATGATTAGAATGACATGGTGATGAAGGTAATAAAGGGCTTGGTGGTTTGGAAGGTAAAGGGATCAATGGACTATGATTGGGATCACATGGTGGTGTTGGGATAGGACTTGTTGGTTCATGTGATGGCATGTGATTGGATGGTGGTGGCCACTCTAGATTGGTATCTCCCTTGTCAAAAGTTATTAGATCTTGCATAGGATAACTTGGGCTTGTTTGATTTATGTACAAGGGACTACTTGGACTTGCATATGGTTCTTGTTAGAAAGGTGGATTTAGATCTATCAATGGTGCTTGGTGGTCTTGTTGAAAAGGTGTACTTGGACTTGCTTGATTTATGTACAAAGAGCCATTGGGACATGGATGTTGTTCTTGTAATATCACTTGATGACTTTATGGATGGGCTTGGTAGTGCATTGGAATGGTGGTATGAGGGATTGGATAAGCTTGAGGTGGATGTTCATAGGTTGATGTGGTATTGACTTGGTGGATAGGTGGATTAAGTTGATATGAAGTGGATGGATATGACATCTAGCTATGAGGTGGATTAGTTTGGTATGGAGTGGCTAAGGATTGTTGTACTTGTCGAGCTTGACTAGTGGCTAAAAGGTGTTGGACTTGGGCTATGAAGTGTTGTAGTTGAGGTGATTGGCTTGCGTGGGGTTGAGCTCTTTGGAGGAAGAATTGTAATATTTCAATGGCATCTTGGTTGAGGGGTTGTAATCCTTGATAAATATTTTAGAGGAATCTTTGGAATTTGATTTCTAGGTCCTCCAATGTAGACATGTTGTCACCAAGTGTTTGTCTTAAATCCTTTTAGCAAGTGCTTGTTTAGGGATTTGGATGATGATGTGTTTAGATTGATTTGTTTATGTGTTTGGTGTTCATAGCTTGATTTGGCAATGTTCAAACAAATGATTATGCATATACACACATGAATCACTCATGCAAGACACATAAGCAAGTTGTTAGTTTGAAAGAATGTGATGATGGTTAAGCAAGCATGTGAAGACAATTCAACAAGTCCCAGTTAAGGCAAGGCCTCTATCACAAGGAGGTTTTAGTGAAAATCTGGGGGACCAGCACCCCACGAGCATCCAACAAGCCACTTAAGACTTTAACTAAGCCTACTAGGAGTTTTAATATACACAAAGGTACACCTCCTTTCGAGTTAGCACTGTATGGTGAGTGCTAATACCGGTTAGACTTGGCTTTCACCTTATCCTCTAATTTTTATAGCGAACCGGATGAAAGTACCACTTGAGGTCGTTCTCTTGGGATGGATACCAAGGCAGGCCTCTCTAAGGCTAAACAAAAGCAACATAAGTAAATGTTTTTGATCTCCAAGTTTGTGTTGGGACGCGAGGAGAGAGCATACACATTTACTTGGTCACACTCGCATGGGGTTCATTAACCTTAGAAATTCAATGTGTGGAAGACAATGCAAGCACTTGTTTGTTTTAAAGCCCAAATCCAAATGTGATGAAAGACAATGGTTCATTTTAGCCCAGTTTTTTCAATAGTGTGATAGCAAACAATGTTCATTTTAATCCCAAAGTCCAAATGTGTGATCAATCAAGATTAAGAGATGAAAGATTACAATGAGTGCACTTGATACAATCACTTTCCAATTTGCTGTAGATATTGATGCCAATGCTGCTCCAGCTCCTTAGATGCCTCTACAAGTCACCAATTCCAAAAAGAAATAAGTAAACTTGCAAAGAAGATGATTACATGGAAAAGATGAAATCTGATAAAATCTAATGAAAATAATCTGATATAGAAAAATAGATTACATAAACAGAAAGTTCAGGAGATTCTAAGCAATTTGAAAAAAAGTTTCGCTAAAAAATGATCAAAATTACTCAAGTTATGCTCAAATGAAGTTTGCAATGAAACTAAATTTTAACTGATAAAAAAGCCTGAAAAATAGTACAGTCACTTGATAAAAGTGGTATAGTTGTGAAGCTTGTCCTCCCAGCTTTCCAATGAGTCCTTGTTTGTGCGATTTGGCCTTCGTATGTGAAAGTTATGCTAGAAACACCAAGATGCACAATGACAGCAACCAAAAGCAAATTATAGTTGCCAGATGCGACAAACTGTTTATCAAAAGCGACGGTTGTTTTACCAAGGCAAGCAATTGTAGTTCAAAAGTGACTAGGAAAAGAATTATATGCGATCCACTATTGATCAAAAGTGATCTGTATTTTTCAATAGGTGAGATTCTGAAGATTAAATGTGATAAGAAACATACTAGATGTAATCTCTGTCAGTTTATACGTGAGGCAGATAAAGGCAGAAGCGACCGATTTTAGCACATAAGCGACATGTACCTACAAAACAATAGTTGCAACAAAACCCTACGCAAGTCACAGTTACCATATGCGACTGACTGTTAGTCATACGCGACCTTAATATGATTTCAGGCGATTTGTTATATCGTAGATGCGACTCTGATCATAGCATATGCGGATTATTTCAGCTCATCTGCGATGCAAAAACTACCTGATGCGAACTTTTTCGGCTTATAAGTGAACTATTCCTACAAAAATATAGTTGAAACACAAAACCCTATTCTGTATAGGTGAGCACTGTCAATTCATAAGTGGCGCATATAAGTTTGAAAGCGGCTACTATCCATTCGTAAGCGATGCACATAAGATCAAAAGCGACGACTGTTATATCAAAAGCGATCACTGTTATGTCATAAGTGATCAATACAGTTTAAAATGACAACCAATAGCCAAAACACACAGGCGAGTTCGATTAGGGCAAAAGCGATGCAAATCTTACCAGAGGCGATGACTGTCAGTATGAAGGCGATCCAGAGAGCAATAAAAGCGGCCGATTCCAGCATAAAAGCGATACAGAGATATAGAATGCGGTAGATTTTCACTCAGAAGCGACTGGAATTTATCGTAAGCACCTACAAAATCTAATCTTCAAAGAAACAACTCTAGAAAACAAAGTTAATCAAGGACGTGAGTCCCACCGGGCATGCCAAAATGTGATAGGTGAAAAGTCAGGTTTAGAAGATCAGACAAAGTCATGAAACCCTAACCCTACCATTATCAAGGAATCTAATCTAAATGAAATCAAAGAATAATGCAACTCAAGCATAACATCACCTAGACCGTGCGATTCCTTGTTTGTGAGAGGTGGACTGCTTCTTCAACAATGAACAATTGCAAAGCTAAAAGCTGCTATGATAGATGATAAAAGCTCAAATGCTCGAGATGATAATGTAGGTGCTATATGATTGCTGGATGTCTCATATGGAATGAGAGGGTGTTTATATAGGGCTCAGCCAAGATCAATCAACGGTGGAGATTCAGAGGCTATGTGAATGGCTAGGATTGAAATATACTAAATTTAGGTTCCATTAGTTGTGCATGTGAAGGATATGAATGAAAGTTGTCTTACAACACATGATTGACTAGACAAGTGTTGGAATGTGATAAAAGATGAGTGTTTAATTCAAATAAAATATTTGAATTAGTTGAGATATGAGTTGGATATTAATTAAATAAATAAAATTTATTTAATTAATAGGATAAATGAATAGGATGGGATAAAATATGATGTGGAAATTAATTAAATAAATAAAATTTATTTAATTAATTGGGATGAGGATAGGATAAATGGGATTATGATGTGGAATTAATTAAATAAATAAAATTTATTTAATTAATTGGCTAAGTAGGATGAGAATGGGCTTTTAATTAAATAAATAAAATTTATTTAATTAATTGGCGTAATGATTTAACAAGGTGTTGCTAGACATAAACAAAGTTGGGACAAATTTGGGTGTCTACAGTTACTTAGTGGTTGATGTGTGTTTCTATTTTTCCATTTGAAGGGGCCTTACGTTTGTTTTGAATGATCAGTAGATTTTGTTTGCTATAAAAATGCTCTACAGAGAGGTTATTGCTACTCTATTTCAAAGATAACCAATGTATTTACAAGTTTGGTCAATTCTTCTGATTATTCATCATCATGAACTTGTTCTTTCTTCTACACCATATATTTACTCAAATGATGTGTCTGTAAGTAGATATATGCATGAATTTCCTAAATTTATATGTGAATTTGCATGCTATTTATCAATTTAACATGCTTTAACTCTAAATATGATATATATTTCCAATTATCCATGAGATGTCAGCATATTTCATGTTATTTGCTTCTGATCTTCTGTTATTTGCACTTATGGTGATGAATTGTTATGAAATTCAAAGAAATTTAAAAGAATGCTTCTAATTTTGGTTAATATTTAGCTATTGAACCACATACATACCATATACATTCATTAGGAGAAGAAATCAAACCATATTTTCACCAGGATGTTCCACAGCTAGATATGGATGATGCTAACTTCAAAGGATAAGGAATGAAAACAACACATGCAGACTAACAAGTACTCCAAGGGACGTAGCTGATCAAGGCATATATTAAGATTTCAAACACAGATTACTCAAGATTTATGATGATTTGTAATCAAATTGTCTTCTCTTTCACTCAGTATGCAAAACATGTATGTTTACAACAACTTTGAAATAAGTCCTAACATTTCAGCAATCAAATTTCAATTAAGCTTCCGAATATTCAAAATATTGCACCCCTACACCTTTTATAGACTAAGGTGAGAGAGTGGCTACAAATGACCTACGGTCGGGATTTGTCAATTAGGATCAATGGTGGATAACCTTCTTTGACTCAGTCAACTTTCCTTCGTGGCACAGGTTGCCAACTGGCAACCATCTGGGTGATTCATTATATTCGGAATGCCTTATGGATATATTTTCTTTGTGCTGTATCTTCATTCATTCCTCAGGTTTCTTCCTCCTTATCTTCCTCTTCTTCATCATTACTTTCTCCTTCTAATAGCTCTTTTCTTAGTCTTCCTCTCTGTTTACATTTCATCCCCTATATCCTTTGTAAATTTTGCCTTCTGAGATGCCATCGCCACTTTGTCACTTTTCATATACTTGCATACCTGCCAACATACATAAGTTTATAAGATGGATTTTAAAATTCATGTCAATCTCATCAATTTACCTTTCTTGCATACCCGTCATCGAATATGCACAACACAATAGAATTGACACCATAGTCACTTTTCAATCTTGAAGTTAACTTTTGTCATAAACATACAAGCATTCAAATATACAAAGAATTTTCCATATTGAACTTCCTTTTGACATCCGTCTTGTATATTTCTCTTTGCATATCGCTCTTGTCTATTACCTTGTATAAGCACTTTGCATATTGGCTTGTACATCGAAGATATACATTGTTATTATACAAGCCCAACATGCGAATGGTGGAACCCACATCACTTTTCACTTGTATCGCTGCAATGCATATAACACTTGTATCAAACCCTTAGATACAAATATAGATACATACAAACTCTTTTGTATGTCCTTTCAGACTCCAACCTTTATAAATCACAGTTTATTCACTTTTGGTTCCACAACATGCATAAAGTGTAATGTATCTTCCGGTATACATTAAGTCATAATACATTGTTTTAACCAAATTTTACTCTTTCCTGAATTCTGCCTTGTATGTATCTTGAAATGTATAACACGAAATATACATACAAGGCGTGAAACATACAACAATAAAACCAACTTTAATACCTTTTTGAATCCACGACATGTATATCATGTTTTACATTTCTTTGTATATTTCCTTTCACTCAAACATACAAACCCCGATATACATCCGGTGGACTTAATTGATTATTCATTTCACCTCTGAATTCCATCAGCTCCGACTTGTATATAAGGATAAAGCATTATCAAAACACATACAAGTAAAAAGATACAATAAACTCGATAACTCCCTTATGCGACTTATACAACGACACAACATACAGACGACCTTGTATATGCATCATACAAACCTTCTCATTGTACATTTTACCAAAACACACATATCTTGCAAAATATTGGGAATTTTAAAATGGTTCAAAAAGCAACCCTTACTCATTTTTGACAAAGAATTCACCTATATTCTGCCCTAGTACTTAATGCTATTTTTTCTTTATTTTCAACAATGTTTGTAACTTTTACTCCTTTTTTTGATGCAGAGCTACAACGGAAATGTCCAAAATAGGTGTTAATTCCTCATTAACATACATTTACCTTTGTATGTTTCTCTTACTTACCCATCGGTCAGACATCACACCATCAGCCAAATAAAACAACCTTCCTCTGATCGCATACCTTATACCAATATATGCACTTTGCATCGGTTGCCTATCGGCAACACATGTGCTATTAGCTTCCCAGATATGATTCACACTGATGCTTATTGTCACCCTGATGCATTCAACCTTGTACATACAGTCTTAGACTTGTCGTGCCGGTTCCTTCTACCACTCCTACCGGTCACTCCTAGTATCAGACTTAATGTATCTACGCAATGCATATGTGCAACATACAATCGAAACATACAACCCGAATCTGCATTCGAAAGATGCAACTAAAACATGCATTTAGAATATGACTTGCTGAACATGCATTTGACCGTTGACTCCCTTTGTATATAAACCCAATGTGTATTCGTGATGTACATTTACAACATGCATTTGATGGGTTTGACCGAACCTTTGACTTCCTTGTATGCCAATTGGAAACTTTAGCTTTCTCTCTCCTTTGTATGCCAATAGACTTGTACATTTACAATGTACGTCCACCACATACAACTACAATAAACATCTGTAGGATAAACATGAACATGCGACCGTGGTATATATGCAAAAGGTATATCTGACATACATATGCGATATACACACAAATTGTATATCCGATGGCATAATGCAAAATTTTGCCAATTTGATCTGTTGAAACCCTTGCGATTTCACAGAACTATTTCTCCTACAAACATACAACCCTTTGCACTTTGCCAACCTAGCACATGACCATGCTAGGATCTATCAATGCGTGCTGTAAGTGATCCTGTAAACCTGAAATGAACAAATAGAAAACACAAAACAAAAGCACAAACTGATATGTACAACCATTCCACTGATTACGAAGTAATCTAATTGATGGAATGGGCTAAGAACCCATCTCGATCCCAAATAGAAAATTGGTTGCACAATGAATTTGAATGCCAAAAAAATAACACAAAATAGGATCTTATTCTTGATGCTTTTAGAAATGTATATAGATGATCTGATTTCATAGTTCCACAACTCAACTTCACAACTACTGCTCTGTCTAACATCTCCTCCTCCAAATTGATCTGATCTAGGTTAATTTATCCACTCACTATGAGTAGTACTGAATTGGTTCCCAGCGGCTGGGAGACAATTCCAAGCGGTTGGGAGATACACCTGACTAACAACCTCTAACTATCTAACCACCTTGTCATAATAGATCGACAAGTGTCCTAGGGATTTACAACAGAAACCTAGATACAAACTACAATGACATGCATTGGTCAAATAGACCTTATTACATTGAATATAGAAATGCATAAAACATAACAACATATTAAGACCTTAGTCTTCTCCCTCAGATGTATAGTTGGCTTGTTGAAGGGGTACTCCTGCACCATACTCCCTGAGAGAATAAATCTCAAACCCACTTGAGATGAGAGTTTGAAGGTCTGCACCATATTTTATGATCTACTCTTCAGTCATCCAAACTGCCTCTGAATCAGGTTTCCCCTACCAAGCCACCAAGTATTCCATGTACACTTTGTTCCTGGTCTTTTTGCCACTCTTGAGTCTAAAATCGTCTGCAATTGTGGTGGATCATGCTTAGGGATATCATCATCTGCTGTACCCTGCAATGGTTCCTATCCTACATCTACATTATGCTTGTACGGAGTTAAATCACATACATTAGAGATAGGGGATAATCCAATATCAGAAGGAAGTTGGATCTCATAAGAATTCTGTCCACACTTCTTCAGAATCTGACAGGGTCCAATCTTCCTCTGCATTAGCTTGGTATGTTTACCTTTTGGGATCCTTTCCTTCTTCAGATGAACCCACACCAAACCTCCAACATCAAATTGTACATCCCTTTTCTTCTTGTCAGCATATGCTTTGTACTTCAATGTAGTCTTTTAGAGTTGTGTCTTGACTTGATCATGCACCTCTTTGATGGCTAATGCAAAGGCTTCTCCATCTGCACTAATAGACTCTCCTACAGGCAGATCTCTCAACTCCAAAATACCCCTTGGATGAATACCATATACCACTTGAAAAGGTGACTTCCCTATACTCCTATTGATGGTGTCATTATATGTTGGCAAGAGACACTATATGGATTCATGGTTGTTGTCATTGATGGCAACAAAGGTCATCCCACATATCTGCAAGTCATAGTGTGCCTCCACCGGAAGTCAGAATGAAGATTATTGTGGTCCGGTGAACAAGAATAGAGCATGTGGCAAGATCTGATAGACTAGTCCGGATCTCTCAAAGGAAGTATCTTGCTGCAGTGTGGATTTGGGGAAGTCAAGAGGACTACCTTGAGTGGTATATTCCAAGGATTTAGCCTCTAGTGATGGACAAGGAAAAAGATATGAATAGTTGAGTACCGAATTCCTGAGTGACAGTGAGAATAGAGGAAGAACTGACTGACAGAACATCAAACTGTTTTCTGGATGTTTTATTGTTGATGGTGAAGGTTGTGAAGGCATGAATCATGTTTGGCTAACATGATTAATGATATCTACAAGTATATGCTTGATCCACATTACTTGATGTGCAAGGATTCAGCTGATAGAATAGAGTTTGTGAGAAAATAGACTGTTCCGGATGCCGACTAGAAAGGTGATGAAATTACTTGTGCAGATATATATGCACAATGGATTTAGTTGTGAGAGTTGTTGTAGCAATGATGAGAGATGTGAAGAAGTGCAGAGCAGAGCAGAAACAGTAAGAAAGATCCGGTATGTGAAAGGAAAGCAAAATAAAGAAAAGAGAAAAGATGAAGTGCAACAGATCAGTATACTGAGCCTAACTGGAATTGAACTCCAGCATATGTGGATGCTTTCAATCAGTTCAAATATTGTATAACATTCTTTTGTAGATAGTGTGTCTCCTTGTAGGCAGTGTGCCTCTTTGTGAGCAGTGTGCTCGGGCAGTGAGCCCTAATTGGCAAGTGCCATTTTGTAATTCCTTATTCTTTTAATAGAGAATAATCTTTGGGTTAATCACCCCGTGGTTTTCTCCCTTAACAGGGTTTCCATGTCAAAAATACTATGTCATGTGTTTCTCATTTCATGATAATGTTTGTTTGTTTGATTCAATGCTGCATTGATTAAAAAGAAAATTCAAAAGAAGAAATAATTAGGATAACTAATTCACCCTCCCTCTCAGTTATCAACAATTGGTATCAGAGCCGAGTTCCTCCTAATAGAGCCTAACAGCTTGAGGAAGATCTGGGAGTTCAAATGGATGCATATGGTTTAAGAGAGCAACTCAAGACTGCCCTTGAGGATCTTGAACAGTCAAACTCTGAAGTCAATGAATTAAAGGAAAGACTCAAACAGGCTGATGAATTCATGAGAGAACTAAAGGACAAATTAAGTCTCTCTATGAAAAAGAGAAAGGAGCTGCTCCAACAATTGGCAAGACAAAGTGAAGAAAGTAATGCAAATGAAGAATTGACTGAGAAAACCAAGTTATGTGAAAAGTTATCAAAAGAAGTCATTATGGTAAGAAATGAAATGGAATCAGGGGTTATAAAGTTTGCTCAAGAGATTGAAGAGAAAAGAAAAGCTGAAGACAATTTAAGATAATCTCTTAAAGAGAAATCAGAAGATTGCCACCAGATGGAAATGATTATTAGACATCTTGAATCTGATCTTGAAGATGCCAAAGTTAATGAAGAAAAACTCGAGGATCAAATTGTCTCTCTCAAAAGAGATCTTCAAACAGCAAATGAATATAAAGAGAAATTCAAGATAAGTTCTACTCAACTTGAAGTTCTTCTTGGAAGTCAAAAGAGGGCAGATGACAAGTATGGTTTGGGATATGAGAAAGGAGAAAGCTCCAGATCTGGTCAAAAGAATTTTGGATTAGAAAATCCAAGGAATAGGCCTAGAAGACCTCCGGTAAGATAGCCCAATGCTCAAAGATATCCATCCTTCAATGGATATTGCCACAACTACAACCACTTTGGTCACAAAGCTAATCAATGCAGAAAAAGAATGAATCAGACTAATTCATCCTTCTTTGGACAGTGCTTCAACTGTAAAAGGTATGGACACAAGTCTCATGAATGCAGAAATATGAAAATAAACAAATCATTCAATGGTAGATGCTTTGCATGCAATAGGGTAGGTCATATGGCTAATCAATGCAGATCAAGAGGTTATCAGTCAAATATGCAAGGAAATGTTATCTGCCAAATCTATAATAGGTCTGGTCATAATGCAAAAGTCTGTAGAAGCAAGAATTAGGACAAAAGAGGTCTGGTGTATAATCAGAATCAAGACAAGGGTAAACAAATGATGAATGCGGATGAAGTTAGGAATAAGATGAACAAGATTTGGGTGAAGAAAAGTTTAGAGAATGTAGAGGTTGGATCCGCACCAGACTCTGGTGCTGATATTCCTTCCGAAAATTAAAAGGTGAGCTCTGGCTCAGGGGGAGACACAAAGAAAATCCCGTTCCCCCAGCCAATCAAGTGGTGCCGGATTAGGCACGAGATACAGAGTAAAGGGTTTGTAGATATGAGTCTTGAAATGATCCAGATAAGATTTCAAAGGTCCACATGAAGATGTGAATAAGTTATGATCTATCATGCAAAACCTGTTCTGGGAGATGCTCTGGAATGACAGAGGATTACAAAAAGGTCTGGAGAGATCCGGAAGTGCATTGTCTTATTCTATGGATTGGACAGAGTATTTGGGATGTCCTTATGATGCGACATCTTGATTTGTTCATGGTTGGAAGATCTGCATGATGTTCATAAATCAGGATTGATTCGGTTCTTCAAGTCATTCGAATAAGGCAAATCGGAAGAATGTAGGTTGAGCATTTATTGCAAATAGATATTAGGGTTTGCGAAACAATATAAGGGATTTATCATAAATCACTTGTTCATTCTACACTCAAGAAGAAGCGAAAAGTGGAGCTCTGCAACAAAATTTGTCAAGCTCACCAAAGATCACTTGCAGAAGTTATTACATACAGAAATCAATCCAACCACTCCATATAACCAAAGGCGCATAAGGTATTTTCCATTTTCAATATCTCACTGCAAATCTTTAAGAAATGGCTACTCCGAATATAGTTAAGATCTCTGATAGACCTCGCCCCACATTCAAGAAACATCCATACAAATCTTTGGAGGTAGATCCCCTAGGAGCCTTCTCTAGTGTTCCGCATGGTGTATTGCATATGAAGGACATTAGGGTTTACATACATGTGAACTTTGAAGACTTTGGTGAATCAAAATTGATGGATATCTATCACAAACAGTTGATAGATGACTCCTTTGAGATTAAACCTCAGTACAAAGCTATCCGGGATAAGCACTTTGCACAGTGGATTCATTTCCCATGTTTTGAGGAAGATGAATGGGTCCGGTATGTACTAAGTAGAGTGCATGACAATTTCCTATGGTTGAACAAGCCCTTCAAGATCACCAAAGATGCAATTAGGACTGTAACCGGTCTGCACTCATCCAGTGGATTACCTGTTCTCAAGTCTGTCAAAAATTAGACAGTTAGTGATGCAACCGGATCTAAATTTGACAAGAGAGCTATGACAATTGAAGACATCACTGAACCAGATGCCAAATTTGCGTCTATGATAATTGGTTACAAAATCTATCACTCCAGTAGGGAAAATTCAGTACCGGGAACTACAATTTACACAGCATATCAAATGCTAAAGGAAAATGCAGACTATGACTTGTGTGAGCTTCTTCTAAACCAACTTTTGGAAAATCTACAGAAGATCAAGAAGGACAAGAAAAACTCTTTCAAGTATGGCAATTTGATCCTTTGTCTCTTCTTTTATTACATGAATGAGCTTCCTGGATCCAGTGGATGGATATGGCAGAATGACAGACCAGTTGCCATCCAAATCAGAGATTATTTGCATGGACTTGGGGATGCTAAAGCAAGAAAAACAACTCTGTGGGGATATTCCAAGAACTTCCAGAGCATGATGCATGCAAGAGAAAGAATACCCCAGTCTCTTGTTGAAAAGTACAAAGACACAGTATGCTTTATGGTAGAAATAGATTAGTGCCTAATGGAGGTAGTAGAACCAAGAACTATGTGGATCATGCCCATGGGGTATGAAGTGGATGAACAGATTATGGAGCTGCATGTTCAACACATGCTAAGTTAGCCTAAAGATCCAAAGGCAGAAAGGTTTGAAACATTTGAGGAACTAAGTATAAAAATTCATGTTGAACTCAGAGAACCGGAGATCAAGAGGAAGGTTAGAAAAGAAGTAGAACACATAGCACAAGGCCTTGGGATCTCCATGGAAGCACTTGATGCTCACCAGAAGAAGAAGGAAGGGGATGAGAAAGAGAAGAAGAGGGCAGAAAAGAAAAGTGAAGAAAGTGTTCCAGTTGAAACCTCCACCCAGACCAGATCATCAAAAAGATCTGCACCTCCCACAACCAAAATCTCAAAACCAGAAGTCCAGGCACCCGGCAAAAGATCCAAGATGAAAGCCACAAGGGCTTATGAGAGTCAAAGAGATGAAGAGGATACTGAATCAGATGAGGGAGTAAATGAATTAAAGAAGCAGAAGAAGAAGGGATCCGGTAAACCCTCCACAGGCCAAGACAAGGAAGAAATGGCAGAAAAATTTGTTGAAAAGCCCACCCTATCTCTAGACAGTGTAATCAAATCAGTCACTGTGGATGGGAACCTTCAACCAGTGGCTGAATTTTATGATGACTACAATGAGGCAGACCAAAAGATCCTGCAGGAAGCTACAATCAGGTACCTGAACATTTACAATAAAGCCTTTATTGAGATTATCTCTGAAATTCCTAAAAGTCTAGAGAAGGAATTAGAAATAAGAAAGAACAATGCCTAGGCAAAAGATCTTGAGATCCGGGAGCAGATAGCTATTCAGCTATATCCTCAAATTGATCCCAAGACAATGAACATAATATTCAAAGACTGCAAAGATGAGTTCAGAAGTAAAGCCAGGATGAATAAACTCATGCTTGGTGAGACTGACAAGGTAGCCATGGATACAGCCGGAAGGCCTTCAAAAGGTTTAATCTTCCTGTTGTAGAGGACTTAGGTGTAGAAACAGCTGTGGACTTGGAATCATCTACTCTAGAAGAAGTGGCCCTTGAACAGACTAACATCTCTCCTCTGGCTTCCCCTACAGTCTCCAGATCCAAAGAAGAAGAGAAACTACAAGAGAAAGGAGCAGCGGTGAAACAAAAAGAAGGTGACAGTGCAAAGATTGCAGAAGGATAGAAGACTTCACCAGAGAAAACCACAACTGTCAATGGTGGGAAAGTAGAGGAAGAGAAAATTCCAATGGACAACTCCAAGACTGTAGAAGAGAAGAAACATCTGTCTCTGGCAAGAGACACTGCACAAACTATCCAAAGATTTTTGAGCAAAGAAGCAATAGAGATTGATGAATTGGAGCTGCTACAAGGCCCATTCAACTTTGATTCCCTCTCTCCGGTGCAGACAATGAAGATAGCTTCATTTGCTAATGCTAAGGCAAATGAAAAACTCCTAAAGTCTCATATGGAAGACTGTGAGTTGATAGAGGCTACTTCCGGAGTTCTTGAGAAGATTATGCCATCAATCCAGAAAGATCCCACAGCCTCCTCTTCTGGTAATCTCAAAACCTTAGTCAGCAGTGTTAGTACACATTTTGAATCCCTAGAAAAATCAACTGAAGAAAAGGTCCAAAAGGAGTTCTTAGATAAGAGATTCTCAGAGGTACTAGGATTAATCTCTAATGATAGGAGAAATATGAGTATTGGAATAAAGAGCTTAGAAAATGCTCTTAAGGATGGCGGTGACATTTACAAATTTTGTATCTCCTGGTCAAAAGCAACTGTAGAAGTTGAGAAGAAAATAAAAGAGGAACAGGACAAACTACTGAGTTTGTCTCAAAGTTTTGATCCTCTCTCTTCCTCCATAGTAAATCAAGAATGTCAAACTATTGCAATCACAAATGCAATAAAGAACTTTGAAAATGAAAGGAAGAATATAATTAACCCAATGGGAGAACTTAGAAGGATTATAATCCCTAAGTTAGAAACTATGCATGAGGCCATAAGTGATGCTCAGACTACTGCCCAAACCAATGATCCGACAGATCTCAAGAGGGCAGAAGCTTTTGCATTCTTTTTGAGTGATCACATTTCAATTTTGGATAGAATGAAGCAAAGTTGGGCTACAGAACTGGTCCAATTGAAGACATCCTTTGTAGACATTCTTCAGTTTATGTAAGTATGTAATATGCGGCTAAGTATAGTAAATTTTTTGAAAATTTTAGTGTGTGGACCCTACCCTTTGCCATTGATGTCAAAGGGGGAGTGAGGAGCAGTGAAAAATGAGGAATCCAACTAAGGGGGAGCTCTGGAAAATGTATATAAAGATAGAGCATCAGCCAAGGGGGAGCATAGTGTAAACACTTAGTCATTTTTCAATAAGTGTTGCCATGAATGCCAAAGGGGGAGATTGTTGGGAAGAGACACTATATGGATTCATGGTTGTTGTCATTGATGGCAACAAAGGTCATCCCACATATCCACAAGTCATAGTGTGCCTCCACCGGAAGTCAGAATGAAGATTATTGTGGTCTGGTGCTCAAGAACAGAGCATGTGGCAAGGTCCGACAGACTAGTCCGGATCTCTCAGAGGAAGTATCTTGGTGTAGTGCAGATTTGGGGAAGTCAAGAGGACTACCTTGAGTGGTATATTCCAAGGATTTAGCCTCTGGTGATGGACAAGGAAAAAGATATGAATAGTTGAGTACCGGATTTCTGAGTGATAGTGAGAACAGAGGAAGAACTGACTGACAGAAAATCAGACTATTTTCTGGATGTGTTACTATAGATGGTGAAGGTTGTGAAGGCATGAATCATGTTTGGCCAACATGATTAATGATATCTACAAGTATATGCTTGATCCGCATTACTTGATGTGCAAGGATTCAGCCGACAGAACAGAGTTTGTGAGAAAATAGACTGTTCCGGATGCCGACTAGAAAGGTGATGAAATTACTTGTGCAGATATATATGCACAATGGATTTAGTTGTGAGAGTTGTTGTAGCAATGATGAGAGATGTGAAGAAGTGCAGAGCAGAGCAGAAACAGTAAGAAAGATCTGGTATGTGAAAGGAAAGTAGAATAAAGAAAAGAGAAAAGATGAAGTGCAGCAGATCAGTATACTGAGCCTAACCGGAACTAAACTCCAGCATATGTGGATGCTTTCAATCAGTTCAAATATTGTATAACATTCTTTTGTAGACAGTGTGTCTCCTTGTAGGCAGTGTGCCTCTTTGTGAGCAGTGTGCTCAGGCAGTGAGCCCTAATTGGCAAGTGCCATTTTGTAATTCCTTATTCTTTTAACAGAGAATAATCTTTGGGTTAATCACCCCATGGTTTTCTCCCTTAACAGGGTTTCCACGTCAAAAATACTGTGTCATGTGTTTCTCATTTCATGATAATGTTTGTTTGTTTGATTCAATGCTGCATTGATTAAAAAGAAAATTCAAAAGAAGAAATAATTAGGATAACTGATTCACCCCCCCTCTCAGTTATCAACATTATAGGAAAATTTTTCTTGTGGGAGGATGTTATCCCACTTCTCTCCATGCTGCCTTGTCAAACACTTGAGCAGATTTCCCAATGAATGGTTAACCACTTCTGTATGACCATCTGTTTGAGGATGATAGGCTGATGAGAAAGATAAGTTGGTGCCAAGCTTCTTCCAAAGAGTCCTCCAAAAGTGGCCAATAAATCTCACATCTCTATCTGACACTATGCTCAATGGCAATCTATGTATCCTCACTATCTCTTTGAAAAATAGATCAGCAACATATGAAGCATCACAAGTGGTTTTGCATGGTAAGAATTGTGCCATTTTACTGAATCTATCTATGACAACAAAAACACTATCATATCCCTTCCTTGTCCTAGGAAAACCCAACACAAAGTCCATGCTTATGCTCTCCCATGGCCTAGAAGGAATGGGCAGTGGCTGATACAAACCTACATTAGTGGATCTCCCTTTTGCCTTTTAACATATTACATATGACTCCACAAATCTCCTCACATCTGACTGTAACTTTGGCTAGTAGTAATGCCTCTTTACAAGATCAAGAGTCTTATCCATACCAAAATGTCCTGCCATGGCCCCACAATGTTTCTCCCTAATGATGTTCAGTCTCATAGAACACCATGGAATGCACAACTGTCCACCCTTGAAAAGTAATCCATCTTGGATCAGAAATTCAGAGAAATCAACATGATATTTGTCTCCTAAGGAAGTACATACCTTGTAGATCTCTCCAAAGTCTTCATCAGCATCATACATGGCCTTCAAGGAATCAATGCCAACACTCTCCAATTGGATCTGATTTATGGTTAGAGCCCTCCTACTCAAAGCATCTGCCACCTTGTTCTTGACCCCCTTCTTGTCCTTGAGTGTGAAGGTGAAAGCTTGCAAAGTCTCCACCCACTTCGTGTGCCAATGGTTCAACTTCTCTTGACTATTTATAAAACTAAGGGCCTGATTATCTGTAAACACTATGAATTCTTTTGGCATCAAGTAATGCCTCCACTTTTTGAGTGACTATATGAGAGCATACATCTCCAAGTCATAGGATGAGTATCTTTTCTTAGCATCATTGAGTTTCTCACTAAAAAATGCAATAGGCCTACCTTCTTGACTGAGTACTGCTCCAATTGCCATGTGGCTTGCATCACATTCTACTTGGAAAATCTTGTTGAAGTCAAGAAGTGCAAGGACTGGCTGCTTTGCCACCTTCTTCTTCAATGTTTCAAATGAATCATCTGCTTCCTTTGTCCAAGTGAATATGCACTTCTATCCTCATTTTATGGTGTCAAGCATGGGTGCAAAAACATGACTAAACCCCTTTATAAACTTCCTATAGAAGGTTACTAACCCATGGAAACTTCTAACATCATTCATGGTTCTAGGAGTTGGCCAAGACAACATGACACTTACCTTCTCTTGATCCATTTGTAGTTTGCCATGTGAGATGACAAAACCTAAGTAGATGATCTCCTTCTGCATGAACAAACACTTCTCCAAGTTGATCATGAGCTGCTCTTCATGTAACCTTTTGAGGACCAAGTCTATATGTTTGAGGTGCTCTTCCCTTGTATTACTAAAAATCAGGATGCCATCTAGATATACTATGACAAATTTGCCTATAAATTCTCTCAAGACCTCATTCATCAATCTCATAAAGGTACTAGGGGTGTTGGACAAACCAAAAGGCATGACCTTCCACTCATATAACCCCTCATTGGTCTTAAATGTAGTCTTCCATTCATCTCCTGGCCTAATCCTAATCTGATGATAGCCACTCTTTAAATATATTTTTGTGAAATATTTAGAACCTCCCAAGCAATCAAGTAAATCTTCTATCCTAGGTATTGGGAACCTATACCTGATTGTTATCTTGTTGATAGCCCTTGAATCAGTAAAGAGTCTCCAAGTGCCTTCCTTTGGTGCTAGGACAGCTGGTACTGCACATGGGCTTAAGCTTTTACCAATTAGGCCTATCTCCAACAATTCCTCAATCTGCCTTGCTACCTCTACATGCTTCTCTGGGGTGAGCTTGTATGCTGCCTTGTTTGGAAGTGTAGATCTCAGGATCAGATCTATGCAATGGCTGATGTCCCTTATAGGTGGTAGGGACCTTGGAATTCCATCAGAGATGATACCTTTATACTTGTCCAATAGCTCTTGGATAACAGGATCTATGAACCTTTACCTCTTCTCTCCCTTGACTTCCTATTGCTACTCCTTGTTCACTTTTAGGCATGGAATTAGAGCATATGCAATTGTACCTTCTTTTACTATCTCTTTCATGAATTGTTTGCCTTCTACCATCATCACCTTAACTTCTTTCCCCTTTGATTCCACTTCATTCTCCATAAATGGTAGCAACTCTATCACCTTACCATCCTTGGTGATTGAATATGTGTTCCTAACTCCATCATGATGTGCTTTCAAGTCATATTTCCATGGTTTGCCAAATAGGAGATGGCAAGCATCCATCTGAGCTATGTCAAACAATAATATGTCCTTGTATGGTCCAATTTGAAACTCCACCCAAGCCTGTTCTTCGACAACTGTTTGCTGACCTTGGGTGAGCTATGAGATTTTGTATGGGAAAGGATGTGCCAGTATTCTAAGCTTAATCTTTTCTACCATTTCAATGGACACAAAATTTTTAGTAGATCTAGAGTCAATTAGAACTTTCCATACCTTTCCTCCTACCTTGCAAGTAGTTTTGAAGAAAGACTTTCTTTGTGGGGCTTCTCCGTCACGCACCTTCATGGTGGTCATTACTCTCCTAATCATCAAATATTCTCCTTTCTTAGGGTACCCATAACCGTCAGGGGCATTCACACTTTGATAAGTGTTTGAGCTTGTGACACTTTGGCAATCAGATTCTTGGATCAGATTTATCCTCCTTTCTCCCATTGAATTTGTTGCTTTTTCTGGACATCTGCTAGCTATATGGCCTTCTTGATTGCAATTGTAACATCTGAGAGGTCCTCTACCCTGAGATCTTCCTCTAAATGGTGGTCTTCTACCCCTAAAGTTTCCTTTTTGATTGCAACTTCTCCCTTGAGTTTGACTGCTGTCTCCTTTGTTGTTCTCTAGATTGTATTCACCTTGGTATCCAAATCCATTTCCTCTGCCTCTGAAAGGACTTCTTCCCCCTCTTTGCTACCTCCCTCTTCCTCTACTGTTCTACTCTTGTCTTCTCTTTAATTTCTCTTCCACTTTGAGTGCCAATTGGTAGCACTTTTGGATTGTATCTAGATTATGCAGATTTAGGTCTTCTTGGCTAGTAAATCTCAACCCATTGAGGTACCTTGCCACCTTCTCTTCTTCACTCTCCTTCACTTTTGTCTTGACACATAGTTTCATGAACTCTTTAGTGTATGACCTGACATCTAACTCCTTCTGCTTCAAATTTTGTCTCCTCTTATGTAGTTGGATGTTGTAATCCAATGGAACATAGGCTTCCTTCACTAAAGCCACCATCTTCTTCCAAGTAGCAACTCTGCTCTTTCCCTCTTTCACCTAGTCATATTGGATGAAATTCCACCAAGTTAGTGCAACCTCTTTCATTTTGGATTGGGCCATCTTCACCCTTTGATGGTCTGGTATTTCCTCTATTTCAAAGAAATTATTTAAGGAGTCTATCCACTCCATCACTAAATTAGGATCCATTTTTCCTGCAAACACTGGCAGGTCTAGTTTCATATCCATGGTCCTTATCTCCATAGATTTGAGGGTGTTGAGTAAGGGTCTCTAGTCTGCAGGACCCTCTTCCTGCCTAGGGATCTCCTCTTCATCCCTGTCTTCCTCACTAGAATCTTCTTTTCCCTTTCCTACTTTGTCCCTCAACTTCTCTAACTCATCTTTCAAAGCCTGATTCTGAGCTCTAACTACTTTGCTCTCTGCAATTTGTTTCTTCACTAGGACAACCAACTCAACATTGGTCATTCATGTTGGGAACTCTTGTGACCCTTCTTCATCTAACATCTTGTCTTCTTCTTCCCAAAAGATACAACCTTTACTCTAATACCACTTGATGCAGAGCTACAACGGAAATGTGCAAAATAGGTGTCAATTCCTCATTAACATACATTTACCTTTGTATGTTTCTCTTACTTACCCATCGGTCAGACATCACACCATCGGCTGAATAAAACAACCTTCCTCCAATCGCATACCTTATACCGATGTATGCACTTTGCATTGGTTTCCTATCGGCAACACATATGCTATCAGCTTCCTCAATATGATTCACACTGATGCTTATTGTCACCTCGATGCATTCAACCTTGTACATACAGTCTTAGACTTGCCGTACCGGTTCCTTCTACCACTCCTACTGGTCACTCCTAGTATCGGACTCAATGTAACTATGCAATGCATATACGCAACATACAATCAAAACATACAACCTGAATCTGCATTTGAAAGATGCAACTAAAACATGCATTCAGAATATGCCTTGCTAAACATGCATTTGACCATTGACTCACTTTGTATATAAACCTGATGTATATTTGCGATGTACATTTACAACATGCAATTTAGATATGCATTTGATGGGTTTGACTGAACCTTTGACTTCCTTGTATGCCGATAGACTTGTACATTTACAATGTACATCTGCCACATACAACTACAATAAACATCTGCAGGATATACATGAACATGTGACTGTGGTATATACCCAGAAGGTATATCTAACATACAAATGTGATATACAGACAAATTGTATATCCGATGGAACAATGCAGAATTTCACTGATTTGATCCATTGAAACCCTTACGATTTCATAGAACTATTTCTCCTACAAACATACAACCCTTTGTACTTTGCCAACCCAGCACATGACCATGCTAAGATCTGTCAATGCATGCTGTAAGCAATCCTGCAAACCTGAAATGAACAAACAGAAAACACAAAACAAAAGCACAAACTGATATGTACAGCCATTCCACCGATTACGAAGTAATCTAACCAGTGGAATGGGCTAAGAACCCATCTCGATCCCAAATAGAAAATTGGTTACATAATGAATTCGAATGCCAGAAAAATAACACAAAATAGGATTTTATTCTTGATGCTTTTAGAAATGTATACAGACGATCTGATTTCATAGTTCCACAACTCAACTTCACAACTACTGCTTTGTCTAACATCTCCTCCTCCAAATCGATCTGATCTAGGTTAATTAATCCACTCACTATGAGTAGTATTGAATTGGTTCCAAGCGGCTAGGAGACAATTCCAAGCGGCTGGGAGATACACCCAACTAACAACCTCTAACTATCTAACCACCTTGTCATAATAGATTGACAAGTGTCCTAGGGATTTACAACAGAAACCTAGATACAAACTACAATGACATGCATTGGTCAAATAGACCTTATTACATTGAATATAGAAATGCATAAAACATAACAACATATTAAGACCTTAGTCTTCTCCCTCAGATGTATAGTTGGCTTGTTGAAGGGGTGCTCCTGCACCATTTTCCCTCTACCACCAAGCAAACCCACACACACAAGCAAAAGCCACATCCACAACATGGGTCCTTATTTTGCTAAGGAGTAAAATGGGGCGTGTTGTGAGCATCACAACAACTAGCAACCAAATAAAACAATTAAATTAAAACCATTAAAGAAAACTAAATGAAATAAATTCGTAACTTCCAACTATCTTTTCTGCAAATCATCATTTAACTTGAGACCTAATGTATTGAATAAGGTGCATGAATTTTCCCTTCAGTTTAAGTGGGTGCACGTGATTAATAATCCTCATCTTGAAAATTAGTTGAACAAACCAGTGACTGATATTAGACTACCTAGTTGATGTCATTCTCTCATAGCCAACTGGATAGAGCCTTGCTGCCAGCAGGCGTCCATAGCTCCAATGAGGTTATCATTACAATTCTCCTAAGTAGAGCCCCACTGCCAACAAGCGTCTATAGCCCTGATAGAGTTAATTAGATGGGTTAATCTAGATTTTCAGTAAAATTCATTTTATTATTTTATTTATTTTATATTTTAGATGAGATAGAAACTTCACAAGATATTACAGTTGTAACTTCACGATACAAGGAATGATCACTTGCTAAAATTAAGCTAAGAATTGTAATGGTAGCAAGGGTGACCTCTGATTTTTCACCTAATATCTACACTAGTAGGTTCAACAAACCCAAGGATTTTAGGTGTGTCATTGTGAGAAACTTCCCTTGAATACTCAACCCACAGTTATTGATTACAAAATTTCACAAGCCAACTAACTTTCTGCATTCATGACAGTCACAACAAGCTATGCATAAATTTCAAATAATTAACCTGAATCTTCTAAATTTTCTATTGTTTTCAGTGGTTGTTAGTTTGCTCCTACCTACCCTAAATAAAAAAAAACATCCCTGCTGAGGAAACACAACAAAACAAAACAAAACAAAATGGACTGTACAAACAACTATACAAATATGAACACTATGATACACATGACTTTCATGGCACTACTTCAAGATTGAAAATAGTGTTTGAGAAATCGTCCATTAATTGGTAATGGAACATCCTCACCAATTAAGGTCTTTAGCCTATAGGTGTTGTCTCCTAAAATTTTAGAAATTTGAAAGGGACCTATCCAAAGTTTATAAAACTTACCATGATCTCCTTTCCTTTCATGTGCTTTGTCCCACATCAAGACTAAATCTAAGATTATAAAAGCCTTAACTCTGGCTATTTTATTAAACTAGCATTTGACAATAGCCTGATGTGTAGCGAATTGGTCAATTTCTTTACTTCTTTTTTCTTCTAGGTGCATCAACTGAAGCAACCTGACTTCTTGTTTATTATCTATGCCTAGGTACTCTTGTGCAAACCGCAATGTAGGAATCTTTAAGTTAACAGGGAGGATGGGATCCACCCCATATACTAAATGAAAAGGTGCATTTCCTAATGTAGCCTTCATCCTAGTTCTATCTACCCACAATGCATATTTCAAAAGGGTTTTCCACTCCCTTGGGTTCTTTTCTCTCAGCTTTTTTATAATGTTCAATAGGTTCTTGTTTGTGGATTTTGCTAATCCATTCCCTTGGGGATAGTAATTTGAGGAAAATTTCAAGATGATGCCATAGTCAAAAGCCCAATTTGATAGTTTAATTGAAGAAAAGGAAGATCCATTATGACATACCAAAGCATAAGGAACTCCATACCTAGTTACTATATTGTTTTCCAAAAACTTGATTATATTGTCAGCATTACATGTCTTATTGCTGACAGCTTCAGTCCACCTGGTACAATAATCAGTAATAGTCAAAACATACATGTGGCCTGAAGATGATGGAGGATTAATTGGTCCTATGAAGTCCATTTCCCATTGAGCAAATGAGAGCATCTCCATCACTGGCTATAAAGGTTGAGCAACATATCTTCCTCTATTTGTAGCAACCTGACACATATGACAACATTTGATGTGTTCAGCAGTATCTTTAAAAATAGTGGGCCAGTAATACCCTACCCTAAGGATAGCATGAGTGGTACCTAAGGATGATCCATGTGCAGTTCCAAACTTATCATGCAATTTTGCTAGCACCTTGTGTACTTCCTGCCTTTCCAGGCATCTAAGGTATATCCCCTCATAGTTCCTTTTGAAAATAACTCCTTTTATCATGTATTTTTGTGACCTTATCTTTAAGGCTCTCCTTTGTGAGGCCTGCAATCTTGAAGGACATCTTCCAGTAATTAGGATATGCCTGATGTCTAAATACCATTCTCCATTTTCTCTTGCATTTATAACATATTGTTGGCTCATGATATTAGGATCAATTTCCGATATCATCTGTCTCAATGCTTGTCCTCTTACTAATTTCATGGGTGTTATGTCCATATCATACTCTTGGAGGACGGTAATCTATTTGGCTCTCTTCTCACTTGGTTCACTTTAAATTAAAAGCATCTTTACTACTGCATCAGGTACTACAACAATCACTTTACTTCTTAAAATATAATGCCTGAATTTCTTAACTACTCGAACCAAAGCAAGTTCTTGTCTTTCAACATCCATGTATCTAAGTTCTGCATCTCTAAAAGGACAACTCATGAAGGCTATAGGCTTTTTTTCTTTAGCCTCATTTCTCTGTGTTAATACTGCTGCGGATGTATGCTCTGAAGCAAATGAATAAATATAAAAGTCCTTGGTATAATCTGGACTGATTAGAATTGGAGCATTAGATATGGCTTTCTTGATATCTTCAAAAGCTACTCTAGCCTTAAGTGTCCACTCAATTTTGGCATCCTTTTTGAGCATGGCATTCAAGGGTCTAACAATTTCTGCAAAACCAGTGATAAATTTTCTAACAAAATTAATCTTACCAAAGTAAGATTTGAGCTCCTTCTTACTTCTAGGAAGTTGTATCTTCATGATTGATTTCACCTTATCAGGGTCAATGATGATCCCATTTTGTTATTAGGTGGCCTAATAATTTCCCTGTGGTTACCCCAAATATGCACTTCTTAGGGTTTAGGGATATTCCATATTGTTCACATTTCTTTAGCACCCTCTTGAGGTCTTCTACATGATTTCCTCTATCTTTAGAGAAAACCATCAAGTCATCCATGTACATGACTATGAATTTACCAATCAAGCCTCTGAAGGCTATATGCATTGCTCGCTGAAATGTTGCTCCAACATTTATCAACAAAAAAGGCATGCGCCTGTAGGCGAATATTCCCTACTTTGTGGTGAATGCAGTCTTCAACCTGTCTATTTTGTCTACCATCACCTAGTTATAACCAGAGAAACCATCCAAAAATGACATCATCTTTGCACCATTCACAATGTGTATATCCTCATCCAGAGAAGGCAAAGGATAGTTATCCTTCTCAGAAGCTCTGTTTAAGTTTTTGAAGTCTACACACAATCAGATGTCACCATTCGTTTTCCTTATTGGGACCAGGTTTTCCACCCATGTGGAATGTCTCATAGGAAATATGATCCTAGCATTGAGCAATTTTTTAACTTCTTCAAAAATGATAGGCTCTAGCAAAGCATTGATAGGCCTCTGTTTCTGTCTAAAAGGCTTGACATCTAGCTTCAAAGGTATAGTATGAGTGATGATTGATGTATCATAAGCTTTCAACTCATCATATGTCCAGGCAATGACATGAATGTAATCCTTGAGAGCTTGAGTTATCCCTTCCAGTTCTTCTTCTGTACATAATTTTCCAATCAATACATTTCTTTTTTCATCATCCTGTCCAATATTGACCTATGAATATTCTCCTCTATCTGCTTTTGGGAGATCCTTTTGTTTCAGCATTTTATCTAGATCAAACACTCTTTCTAGCTCTATCATTCCCTTAGGAATCTTGTTACTAGGTAGCTCTAGGATTTCTTCCTCTTCCCAGATATGGTCTTCCACATTTCTTTCATCTATGATCTGTGCATCAAAAATATTCCTATTGGAAATAAAGTCCAATATATGCTAATCATCATCAAATACTTGAAGATTAGTTACATTATCTGGCACAGAAGGCACTGATACTAATTCAACTAAAAATCTCTTTAAACCAAATATGGACAGTGGTTCCAGAGTACTGGCAGCCTGGGCTAAGGCATCTGCCCTGTGATTTTGTTCTCTGGGTACATGGGTGATGTTTAATGCATCAAAATCTTCTATCAAGTCCCATACCCTATGTTTGTAATTGGACAACTTCTTGTAATTGTAAGAGTATATACCTCTTACCTGTCTCACAACCAATTCTGAGTCTCCATAGACATGCAAAATCTTCACTTTCTTTCTAAGTGCAAACAATATCCCATGAATCAAAGCTTCATACTTTGTCACATTATTTGTGCATGGGAATTACAATCTGTATGCTGCTAAGTAGGATTTTCCAGATGGATCAATAAGATCTATTTCTACACCAGCCCCTTGTTTTGACTTGGATCCATCAAACTTAAGGATCCATGGCTTATCTTCAGCTAAAGGCTTGTCTGGGCCCTCTCTTTTCTTTTTAGCTCTGGTAGCTGCACTGCTTGATATCCATTTAACTTTGGTATTTCAAAGTTTTCAAACTTCACCTTATTTGCCTTATGTGAAGCTGATATTTCTTCCCTTTTATTATCAGAAGGAAAATCTTTTGGACTAGGCAACGTCTCCCTTTTCAGAATATACAGACACAAGGACAAGTAGTTTTTGAATGTGGTGCTTCATGTAACCTGCACCATCCCTCAATTAGGGCATCCTATGGAGATCTTTGCTGCTGTGTCATCTTTTGAATCTCTTTTGATAAAAACTCTTCAAACTTGGATAGGTTACTACCTCATCTTCATCAGATAACCCATAATCTGATTCAACTAAACAATCACTTCCTGGGGTGATCTTCTTGTTTCTTTTAACATCACTCTTTTTACATACTAGTATCTCTTCTGTCATCTAAAAATGACCTCCATCATAATGTGTGCATTCTTTTGTTCCTGCAAAAGACAAACAAAAATTAGTGTCGTTATCACTATCTAAAGAACTTACCGTGGATGATGATGAAGATGCTTCACTACATGCTTGCTCCAGCTCCATCATGTCTAAGTAGGCATCACAAGTCTTTTCAGAATGTGCCTCATCATGTAACCTGCACCATCCATCAATTAGAACATCATGTACATGCATTTTTAATAGTTGACATCGTTGCACCTCCTTAAACAAGTGCATCTCAAAATTCTTGAAATGATCCACCTTTATTTCATTTTCAGGGTTACAATCAAATTCTAGAATTACTTTATCATCTTGAGGGTCATCATCATGATTATGAACATCATACATCAAGATCTCTTCTATCCTGATAGTCTGGGGTCTGATGGAGTAAACTCCGGGTTCCACATCCACATACATGATTTCATTGGTTTTGTTATATTCAGTGATCATGTGCTTCATGCGAGGCTTAGTATCTATCCTTATTTGATTTGGTATCCCTTTCTAGGGCAACCACATATGACTAAAATCAGTTGACATGTATCCATTAAGGGTTTTTGACCAGTCCCTACTAAGTAAGATCCCATATGTATCAGGTATATCAACCACCTAAATATCGATGTAATACTAGATTCTTGGTTCCGATGCTAGCTGCATGTGAATGTGAGTTAGTTCTCCTACCACATTCACCTCTATTTTGTCCAATTGTGTTACTTTCTTTAATGATTTAGTAGGATGCAACCCTAAAGCATCACATATGGATAGGGGCATTACATTGGTAGATGCTCTTGAATCTACTAAATAATTATGCAAATTTTTACCAAACATCCTTATGGTAAGGAGGAAAGGAGGTGACTCACTCTTGTCTCTGTACAAGGTCATGTGTGAGGTATCTGTAGCTTAAACAGTAGCTGGCACTTTGTGTTTAACATTAACATCTCTAGCAGCATGATCTTTACTTCTAGACTGACCGGGGGTATGACTATCCTCTTTTGGAGCAGGATCATCTAATGATTTCATGAAAGCTTTCTTGATAGCAAGGGTTTTAATCAACTCTGATAATGATAAGATTAATTTAATCCTTTTCATTTTGTCTATCAGATATGTGACCAATTTATCAGATTTAGGGGGTAGATTACTAGTTTTTAGTGTTGTACTATGTGGTGATAAGTATTGAGCATTAACCTTAGGAAATCCAGCATTATTACTTGCCTTGGGATCAGGAGGAGTGTTGAAATTGTTTGGAGGCAAGGATGTGGTCAAAGGACCAGCAGGTCTGTTTAATTTATTCCTCAGATTGTAATTATGCCTACCCTGATATTGTTGTTGATAAGCATGTATCTCTTCATGTTCAATTGATGGCTCATTCTCATCCCCAAATGGAAAAACATAGTTAGACTCAAAAGCCATGGCTGACTCTTCACATGTTAAGCTGTAATCCTGGTGAGAAGACATTGATGAGGATGATGGATGAAACTTTCTACCACTAAGGTAGAATCATATCCACAAGGGATAATTTCATTTCCTTCTACATGAGGTGGATTACTTGAAGTATTGGACACTTCAGTTTGGAATATACTGGTAGCAATCCTGATCTATGGACAATCTAGCTTTGCATGAGCATTGGTGTTATGTATCCTGCACCAGTTTGTAAGGGCTACCTCTACAAGGTTCACTCTAGTAGTCTGCTTAGGTTCACTAGGAGGTTGATTATCTAGGGGTGATGGCAAAGAACCATTATTTGGCCTAGTGTTCCACACTCTAGGTTGTCTAGGGGGATTACTGTTACCATTGTTATTATAGTTATTATTGTATCCCCTATTAGGATAATTAGGTCTGTCATTAGCATATCCTCTATTCTGATTAGGTTGAGAATAGAAATTCTGACTCCTCAGATGAGTGATCTTAGTGGTGAGTTTCCTCAACTGTACTAATATCTCTTTGATTTCTTCTTTCTCTTCTTGAACCTTGGCCACTACATTCTCTGTCTAAGGTTTGAAAAAGGAAGATCCATTTTTATTAGTACTAGACTATTCTACACCCTAAGGTATCTGTGTATGTCTTGGATATTGTAACATTTGGCCATTTCTATTCAGAGGTGGCATGATATTGAGTGGAGGTATCTGCAAAGGACTTGGCATCATAGCTGGAGGTATCATGGCTCCATTGGTTTGTTGGTGAGTAGTCTATGTAGGATAAACAATAAGGGTTGGGAATGCAATATTTGGTGTTGGAGTAGCGACCAATTGCTGACTGACTTTGATAGCTTCTTCAAAAGCTCTTGTCAAGGTTGTGACACCAGGATGTGCTCTACTGATAAACATAGAAGTTAAAGGATCTAAAGCTGAGTAATATATGCTCCTAGTAGCTTCATCTATTACAACATAAGGTGCAACTAACTTAGATAGCATCTTCCAAAATCTTATGTTGAAGTTAGAAATAGGTTCTCCTTTAAATCTCTTGATCGTGAAAAATAGATGATAATTTATTGAAGGATCTATAGGTATTTTGAACCTATCCTTAAAGGCCTTTTCCAAGGTAGCCCATGAACTGACTGAACCCTGACCAAGACTAATATACCAGTTTTAAGCCTCTTCCCCTAAGGAAAATGCAAATAACCTGCATACCACATCTTGATGTTCAATTCTAGCCCTACAACAAGCTTCCTTGAATGTTCTGATATGATCATCAGCATCCTGATATGGATGATACTTAGGAAAAATTTTATTAGGATTCTTAGGCAAAGCATGATATGTTGTGAAAGTCAAAGGTGACTCTGCTGTAAAGAATGACATAGGAACTGGTGGAGGTTGGACCTAAGGTGTAACAAGTGGAGGTTGGACCTGAGGTGTGACAGGTGGTCCTGTAGGTGTTTGTAACCTAATAGGAGTTATAGGAGCATGTTCTGGTGAAGCTCCTGATGCACTAGAACCAGGAGAGTGATGAATGTCTAGAGTTCTAGCTCTAAATCCCCTGATAGGTAATTCTTCAAAGAGTCTGTTGGATCTAGACCTAGTATTTGGCCTAAGAGCTAGTATTTCTTAAATTTAAGGTAAATTGGCTAGTTTACTATATAGATCAGTTGAAACTCCCTAGAAAAGGCTATATTTATGGTCAAAATTTGAAACTGACTAGATATTTAAGCAATATTTGCAGAAATGATGCAAATATGAGGTGATATTGAAGATTGGTGACATACGCAACCGGATATAAAGTTTCTTAAGTAGACTAACTCAAAGCTTTAGCAAATTTACGTGAAATAGAGCCTATCTTTGAAAATTCACAGTGGTCAACCACAAAGCTTGCAATATTTATGCTCAATTTTGAAAACTTCACAAAGGATTAGTGAGCATAGACTTAAAAAGCAAATATTTGCATATGAATTGAAATACAGAGGTGTTTGAGTGTTACCTTTCTATCTTTATCATCAAATCAGACTAAACCTACTGATGATAAGAAGGCCCTCATTCTAGCGCCAATTTATGTTGATCATGATGTTACTCAGAAACAAACATGAAATAAAAGTTACACAACAAAATTTATTTATGATGCAGAGCATCCACGAAAACCCTAACATACTTTTACAAATGTACATTTATGCATTATTTGACATGCATGCAAACTTCATTGTATATGCTTTTCTTTTTCCTTGCCTATTGGCAACACATAATACCAACGACGGACCCAAAATACCTTATTTCAAGCATTGTAGCCCTTGTATCTATCATGAGATACATTCCTTCTTGTATATAAAAACCTTTACCTACTGTACCCATGACCTAATTGCATCTACCACCTTTTCATTTACGCTAAACAAACATACATACAATGCATGACTTACGATCGCTGGTTATGTCCACCGTCCCTGCCGATCGCCACTTGTATATACACGTTGTATATTCCAATATACATTTGCAATATGCAAAATACATAACGTACAATCACTATTTGCTCTGCCTAACATACATTTGACCATTGACTTTGTTGTATCCAACCTATTGTATGTTCCAACATACAACTGAAACATGCAAGCCTAAAGATGCATTCCTCTGCTTGCATACAAACCCTTGACCGACGTTGACCACCTTGTATGTACTTGATCAGATTTCTCTCTCCCTTGTATGTCGATTGCCTTGTACATTTACAATGTACATCCGCCACATGCAACTATGATAGACAACTGTGAGATACTCACGACTTACAACTGTGAGATACATAGGAAATGTATCTGACATACATTAGTGATATATGCACAGAATGTATATTCGCAATGTATGTTTACTAATCTTGACATACAACACATCAATGAACCTGATATGTTCTGCAACATGCAAACCTCAATAAACAATAGCGATATACACACAGAATGTATATCTGACATATAATTGTGGTATATACACAAAATACATCTTCAAGAAACTTACTCAAATCTTCGTTGTTTGAATTTCTACAAAACTCTAAACTTCTCAGATCTAATTCTCAATCAACCACACAGATTTCAAACTCTTTCAACCTAACACATGACGGCGCTAGGATCTATCAAAGCATTCCATTCCCGATCCTGCAAGCATGAACATGAACAAATAGAAAACCAAAACGACTATACAACCATTCCACCTATTCGAAGAATCAACCGGTGGAATGGATTGAAAAATCCATCTCGATCCTAAAACAGGGAAAATGAATTGTATAGAAGGAAACCCAAATGAGATCGAATTACACAAATATATAAACATGATTCGTTAAGTATGCTTTCAGAAATGCAAATACACAAATACTCTATTTTTCAATTGCACAACTGATTTCTCTACGATATGATAATTTGATCACACTCGATCTGACCTAGGGTATTTATCTACTCATCATGAGTAGTACCAACTCCACTCTAGGTGGCTGGGAGCTCTAACAACCTCTAACTGCCTAACAACCTTTGAGATTACAAACTTGCCAAGTGTCCTGGGGGACTTACAAATAAACCTAAATACAACTAGAATGCACATGCATTGGTCAAACAGACTTTATTACATGGATGGTCAGCTTAGGACCTTATTGAAAATAGTAAAAAGAACATAAAACAATTAAATGCCTTAAGGAGGCCATGGTAGATTAGGTGCCCCTACACCATACTCCCCACCTTGAAAAGAACTCATGCCCCATGAGTTAATTTTGTGACTTGATCCACCTGTATTGGCTACTATCTTATGTCTGCTCCATGAGTGCTAGATTGCAACCTGCTCCCATGGAACTAAATACTCATGCCTAGCACTATAGGCTCTACTCATGCCATTCTTCCTTACTATCATCTCTATCTGAACACCTGCAATGGGAACTTCATTTACTGCGATGGCAGAATGTGTTTTTCTTTCAACTCTTAGAGGACAAACAATAGTCCCTATTATGACAGTATCCTTGTCTTTCCAATCAGCTTGTGGCTGTGTACAAACTTGCTTCTTAACCTTCTGCTAATCTACCTGATCCCTGTCAGTCAAAACTAAAATCATCTTCAAACTATGATCTCCTCTCCTTGAGATATCCTCAACTTCTTGTGACTCTACTGTAGTCATCTTCACAAACTCCTTCTTACCTACCAAAATAATCTTGGTTGTCTTCTTTGCTTTAGGATCCTCCTACAATGGTGTCATCTGAAAAGTTCTCCCATCCTTCCTGATGGTGTAGGTGTTAGCATACCCATCATACAATGCTCTCCTATCAAATTGCCATGACCTACCCAACAATAGGTGACAACATTCCATGGGTAATATGTCACACAAAACTCTATCCTGATACTCTCCAATCTGGAAATCAACATATGCCTGTTCATATACCAAAAGTGATTGACTATCACTTACCCAAGATGCTTTGTAAGGATTTTGATGTGGAATCCTTTCCAATTTAAACTTATCCACCATTTCTTGAGATAGCATATTGTCTGTTGAACCAGAATCTATTACTACCTTGCATATTTTACCTTTGCTTTTGCATGTGGTCCTAAAAAGTGCTCTCCTTTGTAACATGTCCTTGGATGTCTTCAAGATTGTTCTCCTTAACATCAATGCTTCTCCTTTCTCAGGATACCCATAACCATCAGGACCATTCACATTTTGAGAAGTGTTTGAGCTTGTCACACCTTGACAATCAGATTCTTGGACCAGAGTTGTCCTTCTTTCTCCCATTGAACTTGTTGTTTTTTCTAGACATTTAAAAAATGGGTGACCAATTTCATTACAATGATAACATCTCCCAGGAAAAACATTAGAACCTCTACCACCTCCAATCTGCCTCTTGTTCCTTTCCATCCACCCCTAAAGTCAGATTATTCTTGTCCTTTACCAGCCTCTTCTTGATTCTCATTGGCTTGCCTTGTTGTAGGAGCTGATCCTCTTCCTCTAGTATTACTGCCTCTTCCTCTAATGGACTTGTCCTATCTCCTTTTCATCTTCTCCTCAATCCTAATTGCCATTTGATAACATTCTTCCACACTCCTAGGGTTAGCCAAAACTAATTCATCCTGTATATTCAATCTCAAACTAGCCAAATATCTAGTAACTTTTTCAACCTCATTCTCATGATGGCCAGACCGCATACTTAACTTGTAAAATTCCTCAGTATATGCCTTCACATCCATTTCTTTTTGTCTTAAAAATTGAAGCTCATTAAACATTTGAATTTCATAATCCTGGGGTAAAAATTTACCTTTGATCCTTGCTACCATCTTGTCCCATGAAGAAATCTTTGACTTACCTTGCTTTCTTCTCTCTGATTGTACATAATCCCACCATACCAAAGCATGACCTGTCAATTTGGTCTTTGCAATCTTTACCTTCTGCTCCTTAGGAACTTCCTCACATTCAAAGTGATTATCTAGTGCAGCAATCCAATCAAGCAACTCTTCCTCATTCAAACTTCCAGTGTACTTTGGACCATCAATGTTTATGTTAGGTTTATCATTATGAACTTCCCTTAACATTTTTGCAAATTTTTGATCTTCTTGATTCAAATCTTCATCTACCTCTTCATACTCTTCACCATCATCTTCTTTTTCTCATTCACTATCTTCCATTTCTCTTCGTTTGTTTATCTCCAAGGCTGCAAGCCTGGCTTGAAGTGCTTCAACAAGCTCTTTCATCTTCCTCATCTCTTTAGCATGTTTTTCCTTCATCTCTTGCAACTCTCTGGTAGTACCATTACCTTTCGGAGGCATCTTATCAACCTATCAATCCTTCTACTTCTGCCTTCTCAATGACAGAATCAACACACAATAGCCCAGACCTTTTACTGAGCTCTGATACCACTATGATGCAGAGCATCCACAGAAACCCTAACATACATTTACAAATGTACATTTATGCATTATTTAACATGCCTGCAAACTTCGTTGTATATACTTTTCTTTTTCCTTGCCTATCAGCAACACATAATACCATCGACCGACCCAAAATACCTTATTCCAACCACTGTAGCCCTTGTATCTATCGCGAGATACATTCCTTCTTGTACATACAAACCTTTACCTATTGTGCCCATGACCCAATTGCATCTACCACCTTTTCATTTATCCTAAACAAACATACATACAATGCATGACTTACGATCACCAGCTACGTCCACCGTCCCTGCCGGTCGCCGCTTGTATATACGCGTTGTATATTCCAATATACATTTGTGATATGCAAAACACATAACATACAATCACTATTTGCTCCACCTAACATACATTTGACCGTTGACTTTGTTGTACCCAACCTATTGTATGTTCTAACATACAATTGAAACATGCAAGCCTAAAGATGCATTCCTCTGCTTGCATACAAACCCTTGACCAATGTTGACCACCTTGTATGTACCTGATTAGCTTTCTCTCTCCCTTGTATGTCGATTACCTTGTAATTTACAATGTACATCTGCCACATGCAACTACGATAGACAACTAAGAGATACTCATGACTTACAACTGCGAGATACATAGGAAATGTATCCGACATACATTAGCGATATACGCACAGAATGTATATTCACAATGTATGTTTACTAATCTTGACATACAACGGATCAATGAACCCGATATGTTCTGCAACATGTGAACCTCAACAGACAATAGCGATATACACACAGAATGTATATCTGACATACAATTGCGGTATATACACAAAATACATCTTCAAGAAACTTACTCAAATCTTTGTTGTTTGAATTTCTACAAAACCCTAAACTTCTCAGATCCAATTCTCAATCAACCACACAGATTTCAAACTCCTTCAACATAACACATGATGGCGCTAGGATCTGTCAAAGCATTCCATTCCCGATCCTGCAAGCATGAACATGAACAAACAGAAAACCAAAATGACTATACAACCATTCCACTGATTCAAAGAATCAACTAGTGGAATGGATTGAAAAATCCATCTCGATCCTAAAACAGGGAAAACAAATTACACAGGAGGAAACCCAAATGAGATTGAATTACACAGATATATAAATAGGATTCGTTAATTATGCTTTCAGAAATGTGAATACATAGATACTCTATTTTTTAATTGCACAACTCATTTCTCTACTATATGATAATCTGATCACACTCGATCTGACCTAGGGTATTTATCTACTCATCATGAGTAGTACCAACTCCACTCCAGGTGACTGGGAGATCATTCGAAGCAGCTGGGAGCTCTAACAACCTCTAACTGCCTAACAACCTTCAAGATTACAAACTTGCCAAGTGTCCCGTGGGACTTACACATAAACCTAAATACAACTAGAATGCACATGCATTGGTCAAACAGACCTTATTGAAAATAGTAAAAAGAACATAAAACAATTAAATGTGTTAAGGAGGCCATGGTGGATTAGGTGCCCCTGCACCAATTTATCTTGAAAGATATGATGAATTCAAAGAATTCATGATCCCAGGTCTCCATTGATTAGTTCATAATCTACTGATGATACTTGGTGGTTGATGTGTGTTGTTGTTTTTCCATTTCAAGGAGCCTTACGTTTGTTTTTTAATGATCAGTAGATTCTATTTCCTGTAAAAATGATCTACAAAGAGGTTATTGCTACTCTATTTCAAAGATAACCAATGTATTTACAAGTTTGGTCAATTCTTCTGATTATTGATCATCATGAACTTGTTCTTTCTTCTACACTGTATATTTACTCAAATGATGTGTCTGGAAGTAGATATATGCATGAATTTCCTAAATTTATATGTGAATTTGCATGTTATTTGTCAATTTAACATGCTTTAACTCTAAATATGATATATATTTCCAATTATCCATGAGATGTCAGCATATTTTATGTTATTTGCTTCTGATATTCTATTATTTGTACTTATGGTGATGAATTGTTATGAAATTCAAAGAAATTTAAAAGAATACTTCTAATTTTGGTGAATCTTTAGCTATTGAACCACATACATACCAAATACATTCATTAGGAGAAGAAATAAAACCATATTTTCACCAGGATGTTCCACAGCTAGATATGGATGATGCTAACTTCAAAGGATAAGGAATGAAAACAACACATGTAGACTGATAAGCACTCTAAGGGATGCAACTGATTAAGGCATGTATCAAGATTTCAAAAATAGGTTACTCAAGATTTATGATGATCTATAATCGAATTGTCTTCTCTTTAATTTAGTATGCAAAACATGTATGTTTACAACAACTTTGAAATAAGTCCTGATATTTCAGCAATCAAATTTCAATTAAGGTTCCAAATATTCAAAATATTGCACCCCTGCACCTTTTATAGACTAAGGTGAGGGAATGGTTACAAATGACCTACAATCAGGATTTGTCAATTAGGATCAATGGTGGATATCCTTCTTTAACTCAGTCAACTTTCCTTTGTGGCATAGGTTGCTAGCTGGCAACCATCTAGGTGATTCATTATCTTCTAAATGTCTTATGCATATATTTTCTTTGTGTTGCATCTTCATTCGTTCCTCAGGTTTCTTCCTCCTTATCTTCCTCTTCTTCATCATTAATTTCTCCTTCTGATAGCTCTTTTCTTGGTCTTCCTCTCTGTTTACACCTCGTCCCCTATATCCTTTATAAATTTTGCCTTCTACGATGCCATCACCACTTTGTCACTTTTTATATACCTGCTTACCTGCCAACAAACATAAGTTTATAAGATGGATTTTAAAATTCACATCAATCTCATCAATTTACCTTTCCTACATACCCATCATTGAATATGCACAACACAATAGAACAGACACCACAGTCACTTTTCAGTCTTGAACTTAACTTTTGTCATAAACATACAAGCATTCATATATACAAAGAATTTTTCATATTGAACTTCCTTTTGACATCCGGCTTGTATATTTCACTTTGCATATCGCTCTTGTATATTACCTTGTATAAGCGCTTTGCATATCGGCTTGTATATCAAAGATATACATTGTTATTATACAAGCTCGACATGCAAATGGTGGAGCCCACATCACTTTTCACTTGTATCGCTATGATGCATATAACACTTGTATCAAACCCTTAGATACAAGTATAGATACATACAAACTCTTTTGTATGTCCTTTCAGACTCCAACCTTTATAAATCACAGTTTACTCACTTTCAGTTTCGCAACATGTATAAAGTGCAATGTATCTTCTGGTATACATTAAGTCATGATACATTGTTTTAACCAAATTTTACTCTTTCTTGAATTTTGCCTTGTATGTATCTTGAAATGTATATACATACAAGGCGCGAAACATACAACAATCAGACTAACTTTAATACCTTTTCGAATCCACGGCATGTATATCATGTTGTACATTTCTTTGTATATTTCCTTTCACTCAAACATACAAACCCTGATATACATCTGGCGAACTTAATTGATTATTCATTTCACCTCTGAATTCCATCGGGCCTGACTTGTATATAAGGATAAAGCGTTATCAAAACACATACAAGTAAAAAGATACAATAAACCCGATAACTCCCTTGTGTGACTTATACAATGACACAACATACATACAACCTTGTATATGCATTATACAAACCTTCTAATTGTACATTTTACCAAAACACACATATCTTGTAAAATATTGGGAATTTTAAAATGGTTCAAAAAGCAACCCTCACTCATTTTCGACAAAGAATTCACCTATATTCTACCTTGGTACTTAATGCTATTTTTTCTTTATTTTCAACAAGGTTTGTAACTTTTACTCCTTTTTCCCTTTACCACCAAGCAGACCCACACACACAAGCAAAAGCCACAGCCACAGCATGGGTCCTTATTTTGCTAAGGAGTAAAATGGGGTGTGTTGTGAGCATCACAACACCCCTCTTTAATATAATGTTCGTTAGAACATTGTGTCAAAGAAGATACGATAAATTATTTGATAAACAAGGTTATGCCCTAGTGCAACTAGTAGGTGATGCCCCTCGAGAGGTAAGCCAGGCTAACTAGGAAGGGTTGGGTTGGCTCGCAATAAGATGAAAGGATGAAAACAAAGGTGACATGAAAATGGGGTTGGTTGGGAGAAATTGGGATGGTTTAGAAGAAAATTGGCTGTGAGATAGAAGAATTAGGGTTTGGATAGGGAGTATAAATAGGTCCCCCAAGGGCAAATAGGCTCATTGGTGCTTATTTATTTTAGAAATCTAGAGCTCTAGAGTGTTAGAGTGCTTAGAGTGTCAGGGAGCTTTCAGGATGGTGATTCCATGCAGAGATCATCGTGCTAAGCGAGTGAGGACACATGGGTGACTAGTGGGAACAAGCACACTGGTATGTACTGAAACTTTTGCTAAATGCATGATTTTTGTAGGTTTAATGAGTAATAAATGCACACATGTCACCAGAAGCGATAGGTTGTAGGATAGGAAAATTCAGGTCGCTTGTAGATCAAAAGTGATCACTTATGGTAATATAGGTTGCTTATAGTCTCGGAGTAGGTGCATAGGGAAAAAGCAAGTTGCTTATGGTTGACTAGGTCAAATGGATAGGCAAAATGTGCATAGGATAAGATTAGGTCGCTTATGGTAAAAAATGAACGTGTATAGAAATGCAGCTCACTTTTAACTGACAGGTGCTCGCATATACCGAATAAGTCGCTTTTAGGTAGAAAATGTGTGCTTTTAGAGATTCATCTCACTTGTAAGTGGCAGTCCCTCACTTAGTGTAAATAAGTCACTTTTAGGTAGAAAGTATGCGCCTATAGTTAAATAGTTCACTTATGATCAAAAGGCTAGAGCATATAGAAAATTGGGTCACTTTTAGTAGAGATAGTTAATTTTAGTAGGCAACGGTCAATTTTGTTTTGCACAAGAGACTGATATGGTGAGTGGAATGATGTAGGATATACTACCACCATTGTTGTCACGAGAGCCATATCCTAGGGACTTGTGATTAGTCAGCATATTGGATATAGAGGAGTGGTTGTTCTTAGATATTATTGGTTTGGAGAATGTGTCTTGTGACATGTATGGTGGGGCAATCAAGGAGCTAGCACAGTTCATTCTTGTTGCTGACAAGAGAGGTGTCAATTACCCTAGATGATGTGTTCTAGATTCTACATGTGCCAATTGATGGAGATAGAGTAGATTATGATCCTGACATGGGTCCAGTTGTATTCAGGAAATTGTTTGGGACTCTAGACATTGGGACAGAGGGCTTAAAGATTCCAATGGCTAGGATGGAGGAGCTGTGTAATAGACTATAGTGGGTAGTGGTGGTGATCATCAGATGGCTAGTTCAAGATAGATGGGATAGAGGTTTTCCAGTTGGATGGGGCATAGTGATGGAGGGGATGTTTTCCTATGGTACCATATATACATGGGTTGAGTGTGTACTGGGATAGCTGTATCATTACCTACATGACCGTGCATATATGTTTGGAGCTAGTATGTCAGTTGGAGTCACAATTCTACATGTATGGGCATATGAGCACATTCTAGTGACAAGGCTATTGCAAGTATGGGCCTAACTGGTGTTGTCATTGATGTCAACATACTCATGTTGCATTGATGAGAAGGATTGGATGAGCAAAGAGGACCAATGGAGACAGTGAAGTGGAGATCCTAGCTAAGATGTAGATCAAAGGTTATGGTTCAAAGGGTTTGTAGATATGAGTCTTGAGATGATCCAGTCAAGTTTTTAGAGGTCCGCATGAAGATCTGAAGAAGTTATGTCCATTCAAGTAGAACTAGATCTAGCAGGTGTTTAGAGGTGACAGAGTGACACAGATAGGTCCGATGAGATCTAGTAATGCATTATCCCATTCTGCAGATTTGAGGGAGTGTTGAGGATGTCTGTGTGAAGTGTCAACTTGATTGGTTCATGGTTTGAAGGTCCGGAAGAATCTATTCCTTTGTGATAGTTGTTGGTGCCTGCATGAGCAGTTAGTTTTCAAGCATATAAACATGCAAGCACCCTCCCAAAAATCCAAAAAAAAGGTTCTAAGTCCATGGACCTCCTCAGCATGTTTCAGCATCAGCATCATATTTTCTTTGGAGGGGGTCATCATCTTCATGTTTCCAGTCATCACCCTAATGTTGCTTGCGAGGGTCATCATATTTTCTGCTAGCATGATCTTTCGTCAGGGTGATATCTTAACATCGAGTGATCTTACTTAAGATCATCCTGATGATGTTGCTACAAAGTTCTATGTGTGACCTGATATTCATCAGGATCATCATACTTAAACATCGGGTGATCTTAGTTAAGATCACTTCATGTTATTTTATCACCTGATGCTACTGACGTCATATTTTATGAGGGTGATATGTCTATCGGCTTCATCATTTTCTGAAGGAGGGGATGATATTTCTAAATATCAGTCATATTCAAACATCACCCTGATGTTACAATGAAGCTACAGTGCACCCTAATATTTCTATCGGGGTGATATTTCCAAATATTCAGTTATCTTCCGAATATCATCCTGATGTCGACATGATGGTGACGTCATCAAGGTTCAGGGGGTCATATATTAACATCAGTCATTTTATGGAGATCCCCTGATATTTCCAAATATGAGGAGGTGCACGATAGGCAGATATGCTAATGACATCAGCAGGCTATGACGGTGACGTCATCGAGATGTTCATCGGCCAGACATTTGGTATCGGCTAAGCAGGAGGATCTTCCTTCGATGCATTAGGTTGTGCCAATGAAGGTGAATATCAGGTTGATGTTTCACATGAAGGTAAGGTTATCATGCAGATGATGGTGCTGATGTTAGGGTGATATTGAGTATCTAGATATCATGCTGGAGGATGATGATGATGAAGTCTTATATTAGGTGCCATTGGGAACAAAATCATCGACATCATATATGCTCATGACCTAGTATATAAGGTGATGAGGAGGTTGCCGTAGGGTGCATGTGAGATAATTTGATCCTGCATGATTTGAAATATTAGGATGATACATTTTGGCAGGAAAGGTTTGCGATGTACAATATGATGTTTTTCCCAAGGCCGCGGGTTGGTACGCCATTAATGGTGGTTGTTGCAGAGGTATGGGCAATGGCGTGGATGGATCTAGTACCTGACTGAAGATGTGAATCCCTAGGCGGCAGTGCAAGGCTTGAGATCTCTTTCTGTCTCCTCCCCTATCTACTGCATTCAATGCGATGAGCGCCATTTTCTCAATGTACTATATCTGGCAAATTTTGAGTTTGCTTGGTGGTTAAGGCTGAGCACCTCCTTGCTATCTAAGTAGGGCTGTGTTACTCATTTGTTGGTTGTTGAAGGCCTGAGGCATTTTTGTGTAAATAATGAAAGACAGGGCATGTTCCTAGTTGTTCTATCCCATTTTGGAGTTTATGAGTTGCAACATGAATGTATTTTGTACATATGTTCAGTTTCATGTTGATTTATATGAAAAATGCTTATTGCATGCGTCTATCTGCTTGTCTCCATTTGCTGCATGTCATCCTTCTTTTGAATCTGGTTGCTAAGGGTTTCATAGATTCTAGGGTATAAATATCTATACTGCATGCTTGATCTGTAACTTCCATTCAAGGAGTGGATTAAACTGTTTTAGGTCAATGTATGGAGAAGGTTGTATGTCTGCAGGGATATCTGTAAGTAGAGGCAGTTAGATACCCACTCTTGGGTGATGTTTGTAAGGCAAGCATCAGTCCAACCCCCTAAAACTTGAGTGAAAGTTGCAAACCATCTCTTGTATATGTCTAGTTGACTCCTTGCCCAATGGATAGGTACCAATCTGCTCTTGGGTCAATAGTTATGAACCAAAACCCCTTGTCTTGCATCCAGGACATTATGTCCACCCATTTCATCACTTCCACCTATTAGTTGTAGGAGTAGGATTAGGAACCCCCTGCATGCTCTCATACCCACCAGACAAATATGTCCAAGAATGTTGCCAACCTTGTGATCTATTATGCAGATCTTGGCCCAGACATGAGAGTATTCTGCCTGATGCTGTCAAGTTAAATCTTCATATCATTGAGCTAGTCAAGGTTACATCTTGAGTCATAGGGATACCCCTCTTGTTGTGACAGAACTCAAAGTGAAGGGGAGTCAGCTCACGCAACCTCCTGTATTAGTTGGCTGAATCTGCTTATGCATTAGAACTAGCAAACCCTAATGCCGATTCAGAAGAAAAACCAACAACAGTAATGACATACTATGTTCTTAAAACTCCGGATGAAGGAAAGAAGAATTCCAGCAAGCAGATGAAGTGTGGATGTTCTTAAGTGATTCAGGAAAGGTTGTGGTGATCCTTGGATTGTGTCCAGTTCATGTTGGTGGTCCGCATTGAAGTTAGAATGTGCATTTGAAGAATAACCACTGTATGATGGTGTTCTTCCTGAGACTAGCTGACTGGATGTATTACATGTCTTGTGGATGTTCTTTTAGATGTTTACCAACTTAGATGATTATTCCTAAGTCGATGCCTTTTATAAATAAGGGATTGTGAAGTCTTTCCAAAGAGTGTTTTTGGGTGATGAGTGTGTGGTAACGAGGAGGAGAGCGAAAGGCAGAGCAGAAGTATTGGGCTTAAATGGAACTGATTCAAGCATGGTGAAGATGCTATTCTCTAGTTCATGTATGTGATACTTATTTCTTTGTAGATAGTGTATCTCTTGTGGGCAGTGAGCCTCTTGTGAGCAATGTGCTTGGGAAGTGAGCCCTAATTGGCATGTGCCATTTTGTTCTTTCTATTCTTCTAATAGAGAATACAATCTTAAGTTAATCACCCCGTGGTTTTTCCCTTAACTGGGTTTTCCATGTCAAAATCTTGGTGTCTTATGTGTTGATATGTTTTCTATTCTTGATTTGAATGCATTATGGTTTATGATTAATATACAACTAATCACTAAGAAGACTTAAGTGTTTAATTGGAGAAAGTTTTGTACAACTGATTCACCCCCCCTCAGTTGTATGCCCTAAGTCTAACAATTGGTAACAGAGCTAAGTTCCTCGAAAAGAGCTTAACTGCTTGAGGAGATCTAGGATGTCATCCTACAAGAAGGATAGTCTGAAGTTTGATGGAACCAATTTCAATCTATGGAAAGGTTGCATGAAGTGTCACTTACAAGACATGGGAATAGCATACTAGACCATGGTTACAACACAATATGTACCTCCAAAGGGTGGTCCAAAAGCTGCAAATGAAATCATAGATGCTGAAAACAATCTGCGGACTAGAGAAGCTCTTCTAAGCATTATTTGATTCAGAGCTCTCAAATGTTATTGACCTTCCAACTACTTTTGATATTTGGAAAAAATTGGAACTTTTGCATGAAGGAGACCAGTACGTTAAATGTGCAAGGTTACAGAGTCTGAAAGGGAAATTTGAAAAACTGAAGATGAGAGATGATGAAAATATTACTTCTTTTATGCCAAGAGTAAATGAGCTTGTTTGTGGAATTAGAAATGCTGGTGGAGTCTTGGATGAAAATGAGATTGTTGGAAAAATTCTCAGATCCCTTCCTGCCTCTTACAAAATCAAGCTTGTTGCCATTGATGAATTCAAAGCCCATACAATTGTCACAAGAGACCAATTTGCTGGCAAATTGGCTACATTTGAAATGACCGAGTTTGGAGATGATCCCCCCAAGACTGAATCTACATTTAAAGCCAGTGCCTCTGTAAAAGGTAAACAAAGGTTTGATCTGGGAGAGAACTCATCAAGGAAATTGTCATGGTATGAAAAAGCAAGAAAAAACCTGGAAGAAGAAGAAGTAGAAACTGCTCAACTTGAAGCCCTTATTGCAAAGAGACTACCAAGAGGATCCGGTAAGTATGAAGGAAAATTGCCTTTTAAGTGTTTTAATTGCAATAAGATTGGTCATTTTGCCTCAAAATGTTTGGAAAGATTTTCAAGGCCAAATCCTAATAGATCAAGGTTCCAAAAGAATTGTTACTATGTTCATGAAGAAGATGAAAATGAAGGAGTAACAGATGATGAATCAGAGATAGGAAACAAATCTGGAAGTGAATGGGTGTTTATTGCCATCAAGGAAGAGGAACCAATTTCCTATGTATCTGTCAATCATAAAGTTGTAGAAAGAGCCCTGGCTGCCCAAGTTGAAGAAAAGGATGATTGGGTTATTGACAGTGGTTGTTCTCACCATATGACAGGTGACAAAAATAAGTTCATAGATTTGGAAAGGTATGAAGGAGGAGTGGTGAAGTTTGGTGATAATTCTGCAGGTAGAATCAGAGGAAGAGGAACTATTTCTTTTGATGGAAGGAACAAAATTAGTAATGTTCTATATGTTCAAGGCTTGAAGCACAATCTTCTCAGTGTTGGTCAGTTGGTGGACAAAGGCTATGATCTCCAGTTCAAGAATGGAAAATGCAAGATCTTTGAAAGCTCCGGAACAGAGATTGCATCCGATACCCAAACTAAAGGTAATATCTTCCACTTGATTGGCACTGGTAAAATTTGCTTATTTGTTCAAGTTGATCAGAGTTGGTTATGGCATAGGAGAATGTGTCATGTGAATTTTGATAATATCATCAAGATAAGCAATACTCAGGCTGTAAAAGATCTTCCAAAATTGGTGAAACCTACCAATAGCTTGTGCAAAGAATGTTAGTTGGGTAAGTTGAGCAAAATCACATTCAAGAGTAAGGAACTATCTTCTACCAGATTATTGGACTTAGTTCATACTGACCTTTGTGGCCCATCAAGAATCAAGAGTATGCAAGGTGATAGATACTTCATGTTACTAATTGATGCCTATTCCTGGATGATATGGGTAACTTTTCTGAAAGAGAAATCAGAAGCTTTTGAGAAATTCAAAATATTCAAGGCTATGGTAGAGAATGAAACTGGATTGAAATTAAAATGTCTGAGGTCTGATAGAGGTGGAGAATTCACATCCGGTGAGTTCATAGAGTTCTATGAGAAACATGGAATAAAGAGACAGGTGTCTACTCCTAGGACTCCACAGCAGAATGGAGTAGTGGAGAGAAAGAACCAGACCATACAGGAAGCTTCTAGGACCATGATGATGGAAGCAAATGTTCCTCATATCTATTGGAGAGAAGCTGTCAACACTGCAGTCTATACTCTAAATTGAGTTCAAATCAGAAACAATATTGGTAAGACTCCTTATGAACTTTGGTTTGGCATCACTCCTATTGTAAGGTATTTCAGAGTTTTTGGTAGCAAATGTTACATTAAAAGAGATGAAGAACTAGGAAATTTTGATGCTAGAAGTGATGAAGGAATATTCTTGGGTTACTCTACTCAAAGCAATGCATACCAGTGTTATAACAAAAGACTGAGAAAGATGATAGAAAGTACAAATGTGAAGGTTGATGAGGGAATTAAGAAACCCTCAAGGTTTTATGAATATGATGAAGATGATCAAAATGGTGTTTTGACTCAAGAAGCCCAAGCCTCATCTGTTAGTCAGATTCAAGCTAATCTAGTAAACCAGGAAGAAGAAATAAGTTTCAATGAACCTGATCAAGAATCAGAAGTGCAAGAAATTTCTAAAGTTCCCAGGTATGTAAGACTAAACCACTATGAAGATCAGATCATAGGTGATAAAAGAAAAGGGATACTGACAAGAAGGAGAATTGCTCAAGGTTCAGAAAAGTATTGTTTGATTTCAAATATTGAACCTAAGACAATGAATGAAGCTTGCAATGATGAAAACTGGACTAAAGCAATGGAGGAAGAGCTGGTGCAAATAGAGAAAAATCACACTTGGGATCTTGTTCCTAGACCTAGAAACAAGAATGTGATTGGAACCAAATGGGTCTTCCAGAACAAACTAAATGAATTTGGTGAAGTAATCAGAAATAAAGCTAGATTGGTCTGCAAGGGCTACTCTCAAATAGAAGGAATTGATTTTGAAGAAACTTTTGCTCTGGTGGCAAGAATTGAAGCAGTCAGATTATTTCTTGCCTTTGCTACCTTCAAGGATTTCAAGGTATATCAGATGGATGTCAAGTCTACCTTTCTAAATGGTGACTTGGAAGAAGAAGTGTATATAGAGCAACCGGATGGATTTCAATTGTCTGATCATGGTGATATGGTTTGCAAGTTGAAGAAGGCACTGTATGGATTAAAGCAAGCCCCAAGAGCCTGGTATGAAAGATTGGATAAGCATCTCTTGAAGATTGGTTTCAACAAAGGTACTGCTGACAGTAACTTATATTTCAAAATTGATCATGAAAACATCTTGATTGTTGAAGTATTTGTTGATGATATCATCTTTGGAGGAAAAGATAGTATGTGTAAAACTTTTGCAAATCAAATGAAAAGTGAGTTTGAGATGTCTATGCTTGGTGAAATGAATTTCTTCTTGGGTCTGCAAATTACTCAAACAAAGAAAGGAATCTTTATTTCTCAGACCAAATATGTGAAAGAATTGTTGAGGAAATTTGGGATGGAAGATTCAAAGCCAATGAGTACTCCCATGGCAACCAGATGTAAGTTGAGCAAAGATGATGACTCTCCTAAGGCAGACCAGACAAAGTACAAATTAATGATTGGGGGATTGTTGTATCTCACTCAAACTAGACCAGATATAATGCAAGCTATTGGTCTTGTTGCAAGATTCCAGGCTGATCCCAAAGAATCTCATGTCATGGCAATCAAGAGGATTTTTAGATATCTAAAAGGAATAGTTGAGTATGGTTTGTGGTCTTAGAGATCATGATTTCTCTCTTCATGCATATACAGATGTAGATTGGGTAGGAGATGTGGATGATCAGAAGAGTACCAGTGGTGGAGCATTCTTTTTGGGGAAGAGATTGGTTTCTTGGCTAAGCAAGAAACAAGAGGCAATATCTCTATCTACAACTGAAGTAGAATACATTGCAGTAGCACGTAGTTGCACTCAAGTTTTGTGGATGAAGCAGAAGCTAAGAGATATTAAAGTAGAGTATGAGGAGCCTATCACAATCTTCTGTGATAATTCAAGTGCAATAAATATATCTAAGAATCCGGTGTTGCATTCTAAGACTAAGCATATATCTATCAAGTTTCACTTTTTGAGAGAGCAAGTGAACAAGAATGAAGTCAGATTGGAGTTTGTACCCTCCAAGGATCAGATTGCAGATATCTTTAGTAAACCTCTACCTAAGGACTCTTTTGAGTATCTCAGTGAGAAGTTAGGGGTTATTGCCCCTCTGGTGATGAACTAAGGTGCACTGAGGTGCATCACTCTGGTGGATATCACAGTCATATCATGTGATCTGGATTGATGGGAGCTGCTACTCAGGGGGAGCAGCAGGTATGATTCTGAAGTATTGGAGTTGCAAGTATGAGCCCTTTGCCATTGATGTCAAAGGGGGAGAGTAGACATGTGAAAAACAGGTGGTTGATGATCAAAGGGGGAGCAGTAAAGGAAGAGAAGACATGTGAATGGTTGTTGCTGATAGGGGGAGTTGTGACAGTAAGGAAAAGTTCTTGTCTTGATGGTTTTTCACATCATATGTTGCCGTCAATGACAAAGGGGGAGATTGTTGCAAGTATGGGCCTAACCAGTGTTGTCATTGATGTCAACATACTCATGTTGCATTGATGAGAAGGATTGGATGAGCAGAGAGGAGCAATGGAGACAGTGAAGTGGAGATCCCAGCTAAGATGCAGATTAGAGGTTGCGGTTCAAAGGGTTTGTAGATATGAGTCTTGAGATGATCCAGTCAAGTTTTTAGAGGTCCACATGAAGATCTGAAGAAGTTATGGCCGCTCAAGTAGAACCAGCTCCGGTAGGTGTTTAGAGGTGACAGAGTGACATAGATAGGTCTGGTAATGCATTATCCCATTCTACGGATTTGAGGGAGTGTTGAGGACATCCGTGTGAAGTGTCAAATTGATTGGTTCATGGTTTGAAGGTCCGAAAGAACCTATTCCTTTGTGACAGTAATGACAGACTGTGTTCTTAAAACTCTGGATGAACGAGAGAAGAATTCCAGCAAGCAGATGAAGTGTGGATGTTCTTAAGTGATTCAAGAAAGGTTGTGGTGATCCTTGGATCGTGTCCAATTCATGTTGGTGGTCCGCATTGAAGTTAGAATGTGCATTTGAAGAATAACCACTAAATGATGGTGTTCTTCCTGAGACTAGCTGACCGGATGTATTACACCTCTTGCGGATGTTCTTTTAGATGTTTGCCGATTTAGATGGTTATTCCTAATTCGATGCCTTGTATAAATAAGGGATTGTGAAATCTTTCCAAAGAGTGTTTTTGGGTGATGAGTGTGTGGTAGCGAGGATGAGAGTGAAAGGTAGAGTAGAAGTATTGGGCTTAAATGGAACTGATTCAAGCATGGTGAAGATGCTATTCTCTAGTTCATGTATGTGATACTTATTTCTTTGTAGATAGTGTTTCTCTTGTAGGCAGTGAGCCTCTTGTGAGCAGTGTGATCAGGCAGTGAGCCCTAATTGGCATGTGCCATTTTGTTCTTTCTATTCTTCTAACAGAGAATACAATCTTGGGTTAATCACCCCATGGTTTTTCTCTTAACTGGGTTTTCCACATCAAAATCTTGGTGTCTTATGTGTTGATATGTTTTCTATTCTTGATTTGAATGCATTATGGTTTATGATTAATATACAACTAATCATTAAGAAGACTTAAGTGTTTAATTGGATAAAGTTTTGTATGACTGATTCACCCTCCCCCTCTCAGTTGTATGCCCTAAGTCTGACAAAGGCCATATGGATGGGTAGTGAGAGTAGCAGGAGAGCCATATGCAAGGATGTATAGGGGGGCGCTGACCTATCAGCAGTGGCGAGGGATAGTGTATTGGATGCAAACATTGGATGAGACTAACAAGTTTATATGGAGACCATGGCTATCATGTGAGAGATGGGAGGAGGAGGATAGAGAGATCGTATATGCTAGGTAGGTGAGATACATTTTTGGTTGCGACATATATATTATAGAGCATTTTTTTCCTGAGAGGGTGTTGAGGTAGTTCGGTATCCCATAGGGAGTACCAGTAGGTGATGCTATTTTTGGGAGGACTCAGCAGGAGGTGTTTGATTAGGGGCCAGAGATTGTGGTTGACACAGCTTTGGCAGACAGGGATGGATTACAGCCAGTAGTATGGTAGTGGAGACAAGGTCATGCAGATCATGGGACACTTCCAGATTATGATGCATACTGGGTTACAACTAGACCAACTTGGCTGACTAGACCAAGGGAGATAGGAGAGATTGGGATGGAGAGGCTAGTAAAGAGGAGAGCATCAGAGCAGCAACACAGGTGGTAGTGCCAGCAGCCCCGGCTATTCAGATACATGGATAGGTACCACAATAGGTTCTTGCATAGTCAACAACATAGGTACTAGGGGTGATGATGTGGGGATATAGTAGCTGAGGTGGAGGACTAGAAAGGAGAGGAGAGTGGAGATAGATAGACATCAGGTGGTGATAGGGTTATGACATGCTAGAGCTTAGGCTCAAGCTTTCCAAGCATAGCTGTAGGCTAGGACATAGGGAGGAGATGGATAGGATGATGGGACACTGGCATGGGGAGAGAGATGCAGTAGTGTGGTAGGTACAGGAAATGATAGTTGAGAGAGATACTACAGTACAACAGGTTCAGGCTTTGACTTCTTAGAGGGATGCAGCTGTGTAGCAGGTGCAGGCTATCACAGTGGATAGAGATGCTCTGAGGATAGAGAGAGATAGTGCAGTGGCTACCTTGGAGATAGATGGAGCTACTATGTATTTGGCCACCCAGTTGACACAGACATAGGGAAAGTTAAGGAGAGCACAGGGTGAGGCTAAGTATTATAGAGGCTTATATTATGGAGTAGTGCCTATGGAGTAGAGGTAGCCTAGCTATAGGAGTAGGTCAAGGGCTTCTAGTTCACATAGGACAGGAGGATTGAGGTTGTAGCTTTGATGATGGGGCCTCCTAGAGATGGCAGGCTAGGTGCAGGACCTAGTGGTGGTGGACAGGGAGAGGGAGCTGCCAGTAGTCACTAAGGCTACTTTGTTTTGTTGTAGTTTATTGTATCATGATGAGGCCTATGAGCTGATTGTACATACATTTTTTGATGGGTCATGGATAGGCTATTTTGTATTTGTAGACACTTGTGTATTGACACACATGATATATATATATATGATAGCTTTGGTTCTATGTGATGTTGTAATGATTATGGATGCACTTATGTTATGATGTTATTCATTTTTATATTTTCATTATCTATATGTATGAATATGCAAATGGTAATAATGGAAATGTCTTATGCTAATGATAATGTATTGTAATGAGGTTATTATGATAATGCAATTATATAGATGATAATGATAATGATATGAGCCTATGTATGTCTAACACACTTGTTTTGTGGGATGAGGAAATGCAAAAAAGAAAGATGGAGGGAAAGATTGATCTTGGTTGAGGACTATATAGGAATATGATGAAATGGATAGATGATATGGCAGCTTTTTAAAGTAATTTCTTAGAAGTAAAGAATTGCAATCCTTATGTTTGTTATAGCATATGGATGTTATGCACTAGGGTATAGAAGACCAAGGTGTCGAGATATCCAATGAAAAACTAGCATACTACAATCTTGTCTAAACGCATGAGGTCAAGATGTAAAACCAACATACACAAGATATGAATAGCAACTAGTGTTCTAAGATGGACTTTGACACTACAAGGAAAGGTTTGAGCTTATCTCTACTACACATAATGACACCTTGTTGGTTATGTGTATGCAACTAGTCTTAACATAGAATAGTCTCAAATGCATAAGAGATTGTTTAGCTTCTCAGATGCAAGAGATATTGATATGCAAGATGCTAATCCCAACACGTACAAGATACCAATATGCATAGGAAAAGAATAAGATCATCCCACAGACATGACATATGAAAGTAATATGACCATGCCCCATTCTATACTTCATCACAACATACCAAGATATGATAGATCAAGGTAGTCTTGATTAAAAAAGATAAATCAAAAAGATAAAACAAAAGATATTGTCATCACGTTCTCTTGCCAAATTTAAGTGCTCTTGGATGGATTTAAGCTGGCACCTTGTTGAAAGGAAAGCTGCATCCTATTGAAGGCTAAAAGTTGATAAAATTCTATAGAAAATGTTGGCTTAAAGCATGCGGACAAAATAGATTTCAGATTATCACTGATTTGTTAAAGTGCTTTGAACTTTCACTAATGTACATAGTCTGCTTCTTGCTTGAGCTCGTCAAAGAGAAGAAAATAGAAGATGAAAGAAGATGAAGATGGGGTGCATCATCTGTGCTTACATATTGGATACTTCCTTCGTATTCCAAACTACCTACATACCCTGTATCCATAGGATCAAAGCACATTACGATAGTGATGAGACATGATGAATATGTAGTTCTAGGTTTTATTGATGATGTGAGTGATGAAAGATAGAAGAAAGGGAGATGAAAGATCAAAGGATGATTAGAAGAAAGGTGAAAAATGTAGATGGGAGAAGGGCTATTATCTTTGCCTGAATTAGAGTGCTTCTTTCACATCTCAGATTGCCTACATACCCTGTATCCACGAGATCAAGGCTTTGAATGATAAAGCTGTGATGTAGTTCTTGCCTATTACATTGATGGTTGACGACAAAAGATCAACTTTATTGCTTGGATTTTTTGGATGTTTTGATTTGTTTGGATTTTTGGGATATTTGATTTTTTGTGTTTTTGATGTTTTTATTTTTTTATTTTTGGGTGATTGACGCGTTGTGGGTTTTGGTTTCAGATGTTTACTGTGTTTTGGTTGAAATGTTATGAGCTAGAGTTGTAGGTATCCACTTCCAAATAAGGTTCAACAAGTGCCCCCAGTGTGGGATGAAAAGTTATTAAGAAGATGGGTTGATGGATGCATTCATGCTAATAATATGCTAAGGTGTCAAATGATACCTTAACCCCAATGAAGTCCAAACTACAAAAGCTAATGTGGTAGAGGCAAGGGCGAAAAAGGCTTTTTATTATGAATGGATAAAGGATAATGGGCTATGTTGTTTATACAGGGAGAATAGTGGATTATGTAGGTAAGATAGTGGATGATGTATGAAAAGCTATGATCAAACAAACTAAGTAAATGATGGAGTCTAGTCTCTACACATAGCACCTATTTGCCAGGTTTTCACTATGGTACTTATCCAAGATGCCTATTTACCAGGTTTTCACCAGAGGATGAATTATTTATCTTGTACTATTTTTTTTGTCATCCAAAGCACCACGAGGTGGTTTTCACTCTTGGACAATTTTTTTTTAAAAAATATGTTGAGGTTCATGGGTAAAACTTCTTGAGATGAATGTTGTTGACTAGTTCATCCAGGGGAATACCTTCAGGTGTTGAGAGAGTGTATGTACTTGATCCATAGACTAATGTAATGACAAAAGGACCAAGCCAATTAGGTTCAAACTTGTCATGTTTCTCTTGATGTCATTGATTCCTTTGATTTTCTTTAAGGACAACATCTCCAACTTGAAATCTTTATTCTCTGATCTTTTTGTTGTAGCTGTGGCGTAGACGATTTTGATAGGCTTGGAGATGGTTGAGTGCTATAAGACACTGTTGATCTAATATCTCAAGATCATATCTAAGATAGTATGCTGTAGGGATACTCGTAGTGAGGGGATCTCAACCTCAATAGGTAAAATAGCTTCAGTGCCATACACCAAACCATAGGGTGTAGCACCAGTGGGAGTTATCACACTTGTTCTATAAGCCCATAATATAGGATTAAGTTGTAAATTCCAATCATGACCAACTTCATTGACTATCTTTTTAAGGATCTTGAGGATTGTTTTGTTAGAAGCCTCAGCTTGGCCATTACTTTGAGGATAGTAAGGTGTAGAGAATCTATGTTAGATATGGAACTTGTTGCAAAGATCTCTAACCTCTTGGTTCTTGAAGGGACGACCATTATCAGTGACAATGGCTTGAGGAACTCCATAATGAAAGATGATATAATGTAAGATAAACTTGGATATTTGCTTTCTAGTAATGTAAGTCATTGGTATTGCTTCCACCCACTTTGTGAAGTATTAAGTGGTGGTGATAATAAACTTATAACCATTTGATGAGGTAGGATGGATTTTACCTATGAGATCAAGTCCCCACTACGAGAATGGCCAAGGAGTGGTGATAGGCTAAAGTTCATGTACTGGTGCATGTATTAGATTCCCATGTTTCTGACATTGTAGACATCTCTTTGCAAATTGTTGTGCATCTTTCTCTATAGTTGGCCAATAGTATCTAGCTCATAGAAGTTTCTTAACAAGACTAGGTCCAGTGGAATGTGATCCACAGACACCTTCATGTACTTCATGTAAGGCAACCTTTGCTTCCTTGGAATCAAGACATCTAAGAAGGATACCATCAAGACTCCGGCAATATAGGGTGTCTCCTAGGATAGTGTAGAGAGAGGCTTAATGGATAAAAGTTTTTCATTGGATATTAGATAGTTGAAATGGTAAAGTTTGATTGCAACTATATTTGTATATGTCCTCATACCAAGGTGAATTGGGGCCAACAATCTCACATATAAGCTCAAACTGTGGTACTTCAAATGCATTGGATGGCATGTCTAGAAGAGACCCAATCATAGCCATGGCATCTGCTACTTTGTTTTGTATCCTTGGGATCTATTCAAAGGTGATACTATCAAATTACTTTTTGAAATCATCGACCATTACCTTGTATGGAAGAAGCTTCTCATCTTTTCTTTGATACTCGTCTAAGACCTATTTAATAATCAATTGAGAGTCACCAAAGACCTATAGCTATTTGATAGCCCACTATACTGCCATGTGTAATCCTGTGATTAAAGCTTCATATTTTACTATGTTATTGGTACATGGAAATGCAATTCTGTATGTCTTCGGGATATAATCTCCTTGAGGGGTCACAAATAATATCCTTGCTCCTGATCCATGTTGTGTATAAGATCCATCAAAGTATAGTTGCCATAATGTTGGTCAAGCTAGATAGAACAATTCTTCATCAGGGAACTCTAGGCATATTGGGTGAATATCTATGATAGGTGCTACAGCTAACTAATCAGCGATGACTTTTCCTTTTATGGCCTTTCAATCCACATATTGTATGTCAAATTCACTTAAGATCATAACCCATTTTGCTAGTCTTCCTATGAGGATTGCTTTGGAGAGAAGATATTTGAGTGGATCAATGTTAGATATGATCTTTGTTGTTTGGTTCAACATATAATGTCACAACATTTGGGAAGCAAACACTAATGCTAAACATGCTTTTTCCATAGATGAATAATTAAGTTCATATCCCACAAGAGTTCTTCTAATGTAGTAAATGGCTTGCTCTTTTCCTGAATCATCATGCTAAGCTAAGAGGGCACCTAATGCTATTGTTGTTGAAGAGATATAGAGTAATAATGGGTGATTAAGTATAGTAGGTACTAAATAGGTGGTGTTGCTAGATATTCCTTTATTTTCTTAAAATCCTATTGACATTTTTCATCCCACTTAAAAGGTTCACCCTTGGGGAGGAGATGTTGAAAAGGATGACATTTGTTTTCCAATTATGAGATAAACCTATGAATGGATTGTAACCTTCCTTGTAGACTACGAAGTTGCTTCAGATTTGATGGTGGAGGCATTTCCATGATGGCTGTTATTTTTTAGGATCTACTTCTATTCCTTGTTGAGATACAATATATCACAATAGTTTACCATATGTTACACCAAATACACATTTCTTTGGGTTTAGTCTAATTTGATATTTCTCTAGCAATCAAAGATTTGCGCTAATACATGTAGATGTCCTTCTCTTGTCTTGGATTTCCCTAGAATATTATCGACATAGTCTTCCATGATAGTGTGGAAAACGTCATGGAAAATAACTAACATGGCTCATTGATAAGTAACTCCAATATTCTTGAGACCAAAAGGCATTACAACCTAGTAGTATGTACCCCATGGACAAATGAATGATGTTTTGTTTTGATCTTCCTCTGCTATTCTAATTTGGTTATATCCTAAGAATCTATCCATCAAGGTTAGTATTTCATGTCCACCTGTGAGATCTACAATGTTGTCTATGTTTGGTAGTGGAAAGTCATCCTTAGGGCATGCTTTGTTAAGATCTTTGAAGTTTGTGCAACAACGAACTCATCCATCAGGTTTTTCTATAGTTACCAAGTTTGAAACCCATTCTAAATAATCAATAGGCTTTACAAACTTTGCTTCTAATAGCTTCTGAATCTCTGCCTTGACCAAAAGAGCTATTTGTAGATGCATTTTGTGTAATTTTTGTTTGACAAGTTTTGCATTAGGAGATATTGCTAGGTGATGTACCACAAGTGATGGATCTAGGCCCGACATGTCGGCATAAGTCCATGCAAAATTGATATCTCTTTTGATGAAGAATGCTGTGAAATTTCTTCTTTCCTGCTCTGATAGCGATGCTACCAAAAAAGTGATCTTGGGATTCTGCTCTGTGCCCAAGTTCATTTCTTGAGATTTTTCAACTAGCACTGTTGATTTTTCATGATAATCAGTCATAATAGGAAGATAAAATCCCCCATCCTCGAGCACCTCAGGGAGGTTTTCACCCTTAGATACATCCTTTATTTTTACTTTTTCATGGTCAAGAGGCACCTTTGGTTTTTGCCTAGTGACCTATCTTTTTTTATTCTATTTATTTAATTTTTGCGATTAAAGGATTTGATACTTCCACCAAAATATGCTTGTTTAGGGAGGTCCATCATGAAGCTTGCTTTGTGATCATGCAATGGAATGCCTTGTCATAAGCCCATGAATTTGGCAATAGCTTCATCATTTTCAAATGTGTCCAATATCGGTGCCCCCTGTTGGTCCTAATCAACGAGGTCAGGATATACGAGAGAAAGGGTAATGGTCGAAGGGTTTCGGCTAGATGAGTTGGTGGAAATCATGAAGATAGAGGTTTCTTGAAAAAGGTCAGTGATATGAAGGGAGGAGTCATCGATGGTATCTAAATTAGAGGTCTCTCTTATCGAAGAAGGTCTAGCTGCCATATCAGAAATACACTTAATGTGTTTGGAAGGCAATACCTTTGGCTAATAACCAAGGCCTTGCTTGTTAAGCTTCTTAGACACAACAACGGGTTCAATATGTCCTTGTTCCTATGATCCCAATCCACCATGTCCTTTGTAACCCATGTTCTTGATGATACAGAACCCATTGTTATATCTCTCAACATCAAGTTGTACTTGGTCATTCTCATCATAAAATATCCAAGAGTTAATGTCATTAATGTCTTCATCATCAAGGAATCCACCTTTAATGAATACTATTGGTGCAACTTTTATGACAGCTGCAGATGAAGATGCCTTGGATGTAGAAGTTTTGCCATGAGATTTGGAAGATAAGGGAAGAGTTCCAACACAACAAGATTCTTACAATGTGTACTCACCTCAACTGTGTTCAGTGTACTTGATATAGAGATTTGAAGTGGATTTGCTAGATGATGGATTGAGTAGGGTGGATGGGTCCACATAGGATGAAGATGGATATGCTTTAGTGTTGATAGGGATACATTTAGGGCTTTGATATTTATCTTGGAAAGAACAACAAAATGCAAATGGATTAGGATCGACATGGATAACAACTTCAACACCGTTATGTGGAAATTTGAGACATTCATGGTATGTGGAAGGTACTGCTTTGAGGGCATGGATCCAAGGATGGCCAAGGATGATGTTATAAGGAAGGTTAATATTAATAACTCAACAATGGGTGTCAGTAGTGATAGGACCAACTTGGATAGGTAAATGAATAATTCCTTCAGTATCTCTCTCGGCACCATCATATGCTTTGATAGTAATGACCTTGGAAGTGTCAACGTCTTTCTTAGAGTATCCCAATTGTTTGATTAGTTTTAAAGAACATATATTAAGACCAGCTCCACCATCCGCTAAGATTCATTTGATATGGCGTTGGTTTACAGACACATCTATGTGGAGGGCTTCGTTATGTGATGGGTTGATAGATGGGCGAAGATCTTTGTATGAGAAGGTAAGATGGCAGGGGGCTGCAATGCTAGCTACCAAAGACTAGAATTGTGTGGTATCGATATCATTGGGCATCGAAGATTCTTGCAATACTTGGTGAAGGATAACTTTGTGGGTGGGGGATATGCGAAGTAATTCTAGGATGGAGATATGTGTGGGTGTTTTGCCAAGGTGATCAAGGATATTATAGCTAGAATACGGTTGAGGAGGATTGACAGGTGCCCCCTGAATGGTAACATGGCCTCTTTGAGTAGTTACAACACAATCAGGTGCTTTGCCTTAGATTGTAATGGTAGAAATATGAGCGTGGTAGATGCAGCCAATCGTAGATAATTCATAGTTGTATTGACTAGCATTCCCAATATGGGGGTTACTTGTCTTGTCATGAGATGGAAGTGGATTCTTAAAAGCGTCTAGGTCAAAGTTTGATGTTGGTTGATGGGTCAGTTGTGATGTTGGAAGTGTGATTTTAATTAGACCTTGATCGATACAATCTTGAATGACATGTTTTAAATGCATACAACCATTGGTTTTATGTCCTTTAACCCTATGGTATTCACAATATTCATTTTCTTTGTACCAAGATTTGAAGACTGGTTCGTTATTGGGTGGTGCTTCAGGCAATATGACATCTCCTGCTTGGAGAAGATTATGAAATATTAACTCCATGGGTTCCCCTAAGGGAGTAAATTGTTGTCGATGTGTTGAATTTATTCTTGGTCAATTTCATTTAAAAGGTTGATTTGTTATAGATGCGGCTTGGATGTTAATGGGGGCTTTCACTATTTGTATGTTCTTTGCGTCCACAACACCATCATTAACAACATTTTAGTTTTTGTTCCAAAAGCAACATTTATCATTTGATGATTGAGGATTGTCTCTGTTATCTCTAAAAATCTTGATAGTGCCCTTAGCAATTAAAGGACGTTCAATGGTGGTTCCTTTGGATATAAGCTCGTCAAAGGTGCTAGCACTTTACAATTGTAGTTGGAATGAAAGCTCAGGATGAAGATTTTGGACAAAGATATCAAGTTGTTGTTTCTCAGGTATTTGCCATGATAGATTTCTAGCCATGTTATGCCGTCGTTGGGTAAATGAGGAAAAAGCTTCACCATTGCATTGTTTGTTGTTGACAAGATCATTCATGGTCACTTCATGTTCAATGTTGAAAGAGAAATGGGATCAAAATTTGTTTGCTAATTCCGCAAAAGTCTTAATTCCTGGAGGTAAGTGAGAGAACCATTCAAGAGCTTGTCCCACTAAGTTTTGGGGGACTAGTATCAAGAGATATGTATCATCTTGAGCAACATCAAGACATGCAACATAGAATGCTCTAAGATGATCATCTAGATTTCCTTTCCCTTTGTATTTGTCAAATTGTGGAATTTAAAAATGTGGCAGAAAAGGTGTCATATGAAGTGACTTGTCAAATGGATAAGCACATATATCTCCCAAGGAAAATGTTTTCTTGTTTTATCCTACTGCCTTTCTAATCATTTGTTCAACATCTGCTTGAGATAATTGCTGTTGTTGCAAAAGGGGTTGATGGTTTGGAGGTGAAGTGTAATATGGTGTATATTGTGGTTGTTGTTGTGGAATGTATGTGGGTATGACCATTTGTTGAGGTTGTGTGCTCACATTATGTGCCAAAGGATTGGTATGTGACACATATGTGTTTGAGGATGGCTGTCCTTGAGACACAAGTGGTGGTTAGGTATATTGTGATGGATTAGCTCCAAGAGTTTGCATGACATGGGAAGTAGATGATAGATTGACGTTGGTTGATGGTTGCGGATTCGGAGTTGGATTATAGTAAGCAATGGAAGAATTGGGGGATGAGGAAGAAAGATGGACATTTGGATTTGTGTTTTGGACAAGATGAGGATTGGTGGATGAAGACGGATGGAAATTTGGTTTTGTGTTTTGGACATGTGAATTGGTATACGTCATGTGTTGGGTGACAATGGGTAATCCTTGGGTTGCATAAGATAGATTGACAGTTTGTGAAGGATTATGTGGAGGTGGAGAGGGTGATGTAAGTTTATTAACATAAGAGATAGCAGTGCTAGGATTAGATTGTGATATAGTAGGTGGGTCACTCATGTCAATGAGACTAACATTGGGATTATATGGCGTATGAGATGGATTTGTGGAAATTGTGGAGACCATATTAGAGGTGATAGGGATATGAGTGTGGGGTATGGTTTCCACATGTGATGCAATAGGAGTAGAGAGGTGCAATGGTTGCGAGACTTGGGATATTGGAATGGCTTGTGATCCTTGTGGCGTTTGTGAAGTTGGGATGACTTATAAAACTTGCGGAGTTTGTGGTATGACGATAGCTTGTGAGACGTGTAGAGTTTTCACTTGTGAAACATGGACAACCTATGATACTTGAGGCATGGATACGGTCATGGTAGAGGCAGGGGTATGTTGTGAAACATGGAAAGGTTGAAAGTTCAAATTTTGTAAAAGGAAAGGAAGTACCTTAGTTGGTGTTATAAAAGGTTCTATGGTGTACTCCTTACATGGTGGGCTTGATGGTGTAGCAATATGCAATGAGGGAGATGGGTTAGAAGCTAGATGAGATTGGATGGACATGTCATGAAATGGTGCGACTATAGTGGATGGTCCCTTTGCAACAACACCGGGAGTATTTGAATCTTGTTTGCGAATGGAAGATAGGTCAAAGTCGCTTGGTAGCTTTGCTCCCATACAGACTAATTGTAAGAAATGATGGTTTGAGTCAAATAAGATAAGTTTCTTAGCTTGGTCCCATATGTGTGTGTCTCTAAATTTGGATAAGTCCTCTTGGGATTGCTCTTCATAGGTCTCTAAAAATGTTTGAGGTTGCACTTGTTGTGAAGATGATGGTCCAGTAGTGTATCCTTCGGGCACAAACATGTAAGAAGGCATACTAGTTATGAATTGAGTTGCATCTCTAAGGGGCATTGAATGGGATTGTTGTATTTTCTCTTCTATCCCAGTGCACAATTTTGCTTCCATTTTAGCTCTATATTGGCTCCTAGTTTGAGGCATGATAGTTGATGTTGAAAGTTGGATTTAGCTTGTCAAGGTTGAGACCTAAAAGGTGATGGTTGGCTAATTGTCTGGTGTTGGTTTGTTTTTCTAGTTTGCTAGTTGTTTGGTTTGCTAGTGGGTTTCTTTGTTGTTGGGTTGCTTTGTTGGCAATTTGGTTGTTGTTGTTGGATAAACTTCCCTAGAGGATAGCTGACACACTCAAGTGAAAAGTTGGTTGCTGATGTTGTTTGTTGGTATTGTTAGGGCTAGGTAATGCCAAAAGGATGATGTTTCATTGTTGGTTTTTGCTGGTTGGTTGTTGTTTTGGGGTCTCAAAAGGATGTAAGCTTAAAAGTCCACTGGTTTGATAGGCTCAAGATAGGGGACAATGCTCGGGTGATTGTAGATGCTCAAAAGACTATCTAAAAGTTGATGACAGAGCTAAGGATGTCTGAAAGTACTATTAATTAGGCTGGATGGATACTGATTGTTGATAGTGACTAGTAATAGCTCAGAAGTGAATTAGATAAGGCCAAAAGTGACAGATAATAGCTCAAAAGTGATCTAGTTTTATTTTAGATGATTGACTACAGTGTTGACTAAAGGTGAGCAAGTTTACTAGAGGTTATCAACTATAGGTCAAAAGTTATTTGCTTCTATTTAAAAGTGATGCGGTTTTGCCAAAAGCGAGTAGATGTGGGTTAAAAGTGATCTAGTTTTTGCAAAAGGTGAACAACTACTATTTAAAAGTGATTTGGATGTCTGAAGGCAAGTAGTTAAGGTTCAAAGGCAATTTGTGTCTGACAGAGGAAATGTTTGAATGATGTTTTTGACAAGAAAATAGTGATTTCAGTCGCTCACACTCACAACATACACAAACTTGTACAACCTAGGCTAGGAAAGGACTGTATTTGTTGAGTCCCCTTGCCATGCCTATTCAAAGCTGATAGCTTCAGGATCTTGGTAGCACTGACTTTCGTCCATGGCATTCACTTCTCATGCATACCAAGATCTAGGTTTCCCAAGGCTTGTCACCCCACCAAACCTTAGGATTGTCCCTACTATCTCTACTAAGAACCATGAGAATCGGGGTGGCTTCAAAGGTCCCACCTTTTGCATCAACAAATCAACAGTTTTTGGCTACTACACAAGGTTTCTAGTAAGGACATCCATTTGGGTGGCTATACGTGTGGCAACACTACTCTCCATTATGGAGTCTCCTAGCCTTCAAGGGTTACACCTTGGAGGGTTTTGGGGGAGGTTGGTTGTCGTTATAACACAACAACACTCATTGTTTGTGGCTTTCGACACAAACACTTTTCTTATATAGTGGTTCAGAAGGACCTAGCTTTAGCCCATTACCACTTGGGTCATACCCCTTCTCACACCAAGAAGGTAGGCCCTCTAAAGATAATAACGAGTTCTCATACACCCAAGATCCATTTGGTAGGCAAGGGGAGAGGATACTTTTGCTATTAAATTTGGGTTAAAACATGCACAATCAAGCAATCAAGAAAGATAAAACAAGCATGGAGCAAACAATGGTTCTTTTTAAGCACCAAGCCCAAATGTTCCTAAATTAGTGATAAAATCAATGTCTTGGACTGATCGAGGCTGCAACAGATATGTTAGTAGTTTCGCAACCTCCTTTTCTTGGACAATCGATAAGATATTGCACAAATAACTGATTAGTAGCCAAGAAAATTAAACTATAAATGATAAAATTGAAAGCGACACAGCTACCAAAGGTGATCAACTATTGATCAAAAGTGATCTGAATTCTACCGAAACTAAATGTTACTGATCAGAAGCGACGCAAACCAACCTAGGCGCAAACTGTTAAGACTCAAAATCAATGTAAAACATCAAGATGCAAATTGTTAAGGTTCATAAGTGATCTAAATATGACAAATGTGTAAAAGTCCCTACAAAAAGCCAGATGTAAACAAAAAACCCTAATCTGCAAGAAGCAATCCAGACAGCTAGAAGCGATTAGTTTTGGCTTAAAAGTGATGCAAATTATGACAAAAGCGACCACTATTTGCTCAGAAGTGACGCAAAAAAGACTGGAAGCGACTATTGTTGGCTTTAAAAAGATCTAGAAAATGTTGAAAGCGATAGATTTTAGCTTAAAAGTGATGTGTATGTTTTGTAGGTGGTTGGTTTTTGTTACAAGTGACTGAAACTTGCCGTAAGCACTCAAAAAATTTGATCTTCACAAAAAACAACTTCAAACAACAAAGTTAATCAAGGATGTGAGTCCCACTGGGCATGCCAAAATGTGATAGGTAAAAATCAGGTCAATAATGGTGCAGGAGCACCTAAAGGAACACCTTGGAACAAGAAGACACCAATGACCATGAGAGGATCCTATGGAGCTAATCAAGTCAATTGGAGCATCTTAAAACCAGTTATGGCATGTGGTAATGGTCAAGGTGATGTAAGGGCCAAATGTCCTGAGGGTATTGGTAAGGACCCTAGGACCAAAAATGATGTAATTTGGGCCAATAGTGCCTCTGGTGCAGGGGCACCTAGATGATTTAGCTAATTTCTTGTTTATATAGTTCATTTTGATATTTTAGTGTTGCATAAGGTCCAAACGACCAATTGTAAGGCCTTAGTGCCATGTGTGAGTCTGAACTAGTCATGTCTAGTAGTCAAAGAATGTTGTAACTAGCAAGAAATTGTGTGTAACTGTATGGTGGACAGTTGCAGAATGGTTGGCATTCCCATTGGTGCAACTGCCACCCACATAGTGAATTATTAAACTAGTCCTGTGAGATCAGGGAGGATAAGGTGGAGTAATTGGAGACCTGGGTTGTACGAATTGACTACAATAAACAAAGAAGTTCATTTATTTCTTGCATTTCCTTTCAGTTTTGATAGTTTTACTTCTATTCTTCTAACTAGCACGAAGAATAGTGAATTGTCCTTGTTTTGTTTTGAGAGTGACAATGTCTTATTGGACCCTTCCATGAATGTAAGACCCTAATTCTCATGGAATAGGTCCTAGACAACTTGTATAATATGACTCTAAGCCTAATAGTGCAGGAGAAGTGAAGATTCGTATGGTGATCACCATCAGAATGCAAGTTTGAGACCACAGGAAGGATGGCACAAGCATGAAGCAGAGGAGTGAGTCTGCATGAGAAACATATTAGTGTGTCTGTGTTAGAGAAGAATGATTTGGTATTGCAAAAAGGTGACATAGAGGGTAGTTTATAAGTATTGGTACATTGGGATGGCTATTGGGCGAGTCTCATCGACGTGACAAAGTTGTACTGACAAAGAGGAGTATTAAGTGTATCAGCCTATCAGCCGAACAGAGTCAAGAGTTTCGCCGAGGGGACTAAGTTTCATCGATCAAGCTATATCAGAATGACAAGTTGCAAGTGCTACGAAAAATGGTGACATCGGTGTGGCCTTAAGTGTCGTGGCGAAAGATCTGGCAAAGGTGCATTTTATGTGTATACTGCAAATGTATGTCGAGAACATTTTGTGTGTATATCGCTATTGTATGTGAGTATCATTTCATGTGTATCTTGCAATTATTTATTGTGGTTGTATGTAGTGGATGTACAGTTCGTATGATACAAGTAGTGACTAGTAGAAATGGTAAAAGGAACCAGCATAGCAAGTCAAGTAATGTATGTATCAAGTAGAAGTCATCGGTGTGAGAGAAACCATCAAGAAAGACTTTGGAAATTATAGCGAACGTCAGGATTACGCCAATAGTCTAAGTAATGCCAATGAAGGAAAGAGGGGACCAATTTCGGTGAGACAGTGGAGATCTCTTGCCGTTTTTGGCAGAAATAACTATTTTGTGGGTTTTTCATTGGGCCCTCTGCATCGTAGTGGTATCAGAGCTACAAGTAGGTCCTTGAGGAAGTAGTAGGATCTGGTGAAAGAATTAAGGGTTGGTGATAGTTGTGAAGATGCCCCCTAAGAATCAGATGGCTAGGGAGAATAATGAACTGAGGGAAGCCTTAGAGGCAAGAGAAAGAGAGTTGAGGGAGAGTAGAGAATGGGATGCTGTAAGAGAAAGAAAGTTAAGACAAGTGAGAAGAGAGAATGCATCAATCTTGGCAAGGTTGGAAGCATTGGAGAAGAATCCTAGAAGGGATGAACAAGATGATCAAGAAGGAGATGATGAAGGACATGAGAAGGTAGATGAGAACCCTCCTGGGAATGAGTTGGATCTTGAAGAAAGGAGATTTTTGAGATTGCTTAAGGTAGTTCAAGGTAGTGGAACAAAGATAGACTTGCCTATCTATTAGGGGAAGATGGATAGTGAAGAGTTATTAGGGTGGATAGACGCCCTTGAAAATTTTTTTGAGTATAAGGAAATAAGTGATGAGAAGAAGGTTAAATTTGTAAAGACAAAGATGAGAGGGACAACACTTACATGGTGGAGTAGTGTACAAGCAGAAAGAGTGGCTAGATGTGGAACAAAAATCACTTCTTGTGGTAGGATGAAGGATATGATGAAGGATCAGTTTCTTCCATCTGATTATGCTATTCAAACAAAGAGGATGAGGTAGAATTTGAAGCAAAAGGACATCGATGTTATGTCCTATACTAAGCAATTTCATAAGCTTAGTATTAGAGGGGGGTTGGAAGATGAAGATGAGAAGGTGGCAAGATACCTTAATGGGCTTAGGTTCAACTTACAAGATGAAATTGGCTTGAGCATACCAAAATCACTTGGAGAATGTTTTCAATTGGCCATAAGGGCTGAAGAGAAGGTGAAGAGGAAGAAAGAAAGACAAGGAGGTAGTGGTAAAGGATATAGAGGTAGGGGCAGACCTACTAATGAAGGACAGAGCAGCAATGAGAAAGGCAAAGAGTTTTCTACAGATCAGAGAGGTGGATATAGAGGTGGAGGTAGGTTTGGATCAGGTAGAGGAGTATTCACAGGTAGATGTTATCATTGCAATGAAGTTGGACACCTATCTTTCAAATGTCCTAAGTGGGATGATGTTGATAAGAGCAAGGATAGAAGAGTTCACTTGGCACAAGAAGAGGAAAAGAAAGAAGACCAAGAACTAATAGTAGCCCATCCAGAAACAAATGGAGAATTTCTCATGGTGGAAAAAGGCAAATTGCAATAAGTGCCATAGGTATCCATTTTTAAAACTAATTGTTTAATCCATGGAAAAATGTGTAAGTTGATCATAGATTCAGGTTCACATGATAATTTAGTTTCCTGGGATATGGTACATAACTTGGGATTGAAGACATTTGATCATCCTAGTCCTTACAAATCTACTTGGGTTAATCAGGAGCAACAAGTAAAGGTTAGTCAGAGGGCATATGTTGATTTTTCAATTGGTCCATATCATGATTATGTTTTGTGTGATGTTATTTTAATGACATGTGGGCATATAATTTTGGGTAGACCATGGCAACATTTAAGAAGGACAATTCATGATGGCTATACTAATGGTTATTTGGTGCACAAAGATGGTAAAAAGTTTAAACTAATACCTTTACCTTGTGAAGACAAGAAGGAGCATCCTATTGTCTATTTTGGAGAGAAATTGTAGTTGAATGTGCAGGTTAATGATGGTTGGAAGTAACATGAACAGTTGCAACAGAGGAAGGTGGATGACAGTCCTAAGGAACAGTAAGTTTGGGACTTAAATCATATCAAGATTGGGGACATTGATTGCCCTATAAGGAGGCAGGGAAAGGAAGGCAGACAATAGACATTATAGAGAAGATCAAATCAGAACCTTAAAATGGAGAGAGTAGAAGCATTATAGCAGCAAGGTCCTAGGCAAGGACACCAAAATATGTTTTGTGATACTAACACTTTTTGTAAGAGCCATGCAGGTTGGAGAAGGAGGAGGATAACCCTTGGAGAATTCATGTTCTCTATCACAAATTAGAGGGACTCTTCAAAAAGATGGCAAGATGTTTGGAGCAGATCACATAACTCTTGAGACAAGAGTTTTCTTCATGCTGGGGAGTATGGTACAGGAGCACCTAAAGGAATACCTTGGAACAAGAAGACACCAATGACCATGAGAGGATCCTATGGAGCTAATCAAGTCAATTGGAGCATCTTAAAACTAGTTATGGCATGTGGTAATGGTCAAGGTGATGTAAGGGTCAAATGTCCTAAGGGTATTGGCAAAGACCCTAGGACCAAAAATGATGTAATTTGGGCCAATAGTGCCTCGGGTGTAGGGGCACCTAGATAATTTAGCTAATTTCTTGTTTATATAGTTCATTTTGATATTTCAGTGTTGCATAAGGTCCAACCGACCAATTGTAAGGCCTTAGTACCATGTGTGAGTCCAAACTAGTCATGTTTGGTAGTCGAAGAATGTTGTAACTAGCAAGAAATTGTGTGTAACCATGTGGTAGATAGTTGCAGAATGGTTGGCATTCCCATTGGTGTAACTGCCACCCACACAGTGAAGTATTAAACCAATCCTGTGAGATCGGGGAGGATACGATGGAGTAATTAGAGACCTGGGTTATACAAATTGACTGCAATAACCAAAGAAGTTCATTTATTTCTTGCATTTCCTTTTAGTTTTGATAGTTTTACTTCTATTCCTTAAATTGGCACGAAGAACAATGAACTGTCCTTGTTTTGTTTTGAGAGTGACAATGTCTTATTGGACCCTTCCATGAATGTAAGACCTTGATTCTAATGGAATAGGTCCTGGGTAACTTGTATAATATGACTCTAACCCTAATAGTGCAGGAGAAGTGTAGATTCGGATGGTGATCACCATTAGAATGCAAGTTTGAGACCATGGGAAGGATGGTACAAGCATGAAGCAAAGGAGTGAGTCTGTGTGAGAAACATATCTGTGTGTCTGTGTTGGAGAAGAATGATTCAACGTTGCAAAGAAGCAACATAGAGGGTAGTTTATAAGTATTGGTACATCAGGATGGCTATTGGACGAGTCTCGCTGATGAGACAAAGTTGTGTTCACAAAGAGGAGTATTAAGTGTATCAGCCTATTGGCTGAATAGAGTCAAGAGTTCCACCGAGGGGACTAAGTTTCATCGATCGAGCTATATTAGAATGACAAGTTGCAAGTGCTGTCAAAAATGATGACATCGGTGTGGCCTTAAGCATCATGGCAAAAGATCTGGTTAAGGTGCATTTTATGTGTATATTGAAAACGTATGTCAAGAACATTTTGTGTGTATATCGCTATTGTATGCGAGTATCATTTCGTGTGTATCCTGCAATTGTTTACCGCGGTTGTATGTAGTGGATGTACAGTTCATATCATACAAGTAGTGACTGGTAGAAACGGTGAAAGGAACCGGCATAGCAAGTCAAGTAATGTATGTGTGAAGTAGAAGTCGTCGGTGTGAGAGAAACCATCAGGAAAGACTTTGGAAATTATAGCAAACATCGGGATTATGCCGATAGTCTAAGTCATGCCAATGAAGGAAAGATGGGACTAGTTTCGGTGAGACAGTGGAGATCTCTTGCCAATTTTGGTAGAAATAACTATTTTGTGGGTTTTTCATTTGGCCCCCTGCATAAAATAAGATCAAGCATTACAAATGAAAACCTAATCCTACCACCATCAAAGAATCGAATCCAAGTGAAATCAAAAGCATGCAATTCAAGAACAATATCACCTAGATTGTATGATTCCTTATTTGTGATGTGGATTGTTTCTTCGACAATGAATAATTATGAAGATCAAAGCTACCAAGATGGATGAATGATAATGATAATAAGCTAGATGGATGCTAAAATGCTCAATATGCTTAAGATGATAATGTAGACGCTATGAGAATGTTGGATAGATGTAGTATGGAATGAGAGGGTGTTTATATAGAACTCAACCAAAATCAATCAATGGTGGAGATTTGGTGGCTATGTGAATGGCTCAGATGAATTGATAGTCATAGGTGAATGTGTAAATGACAAGTGGAGCGAAGATAAGGCTCATGTGTGATTGTGTACGTAAAAAGTACTAGATGTGAAAGATATTAAATAAAAGATGTACCACACATGTTTTTAAATAAAAGAGGCACACATGTCGGCTTGTGATAAAAGATGAAGATAAGAGAAATTAATTAAATAAATAAAATTTATTTAATTAAAATAGATAGAAATAGAGATAATTAAACAATTAAAGATTATTTAATTATATATTAGACAAAATAGAAGAAATAGGTGCTTTTGATGAAAATAGATAAATTGCTCAAGTGTGTTAGACAAATGCAGATGGTAGATAATGCAATATTTGATACTAATGATAATTAGGTCAATTTTGGGTGTCTACACTCTCCTTTAAGAAGACAATCAATATTTGAAAGGATGTTCGAAGCTCTATTTCCCTCTCTTAGAGTATGAATGCAAAGGAAACCCTCAAAATTAGAAACAAGACTCCATCCTTCATTAAGAATGTAACTTAATTTCCAATTATCCATTAGAACTTTTTTGAACAACATGAACAATTACTTGGGAGTCACCTTCAAGAATTAGATGTTTAATTCCAAGCCTTATTACTATTTGTATTCCTAAAAGAAAGGCTTGTGCTTCAATAGCATTATTAGTCCCATCAACCACCCCAGAGGCTTTGGCGAACAAAAGGTTTCCATTATGATTTCTAACCACAACTAATTTGAGACTTACCTAGGTTTCCCTTAGAGGCCTGATCAACATTGATTTTAATCCAACCAGGAGGTGGTGGAATCCAATGAACATTCTTTCTGACAACAAAGGAAGTTGAAGATTTTGAACCAAGACAACTAGGAGTTATTACATGAAGATATTTCCACTTTTATAGCATGACATCATCCCAAACTGTAAAATTTGCTCCCAAATTTCCATAAACCTGTGTCATGACCAATTCAGAAATGCAGATTTCAATTTTAGAAATCACTTTTTCCCAAGATAAAATTTCTTTTCTAAAGATCCTCCTGCTTCTTTCAATCTAGATATTCCAAGTGATAATAGAGGGAACCACTTCCCAAATGGAGGAAAAAAAAATTTCTATATAGGATAGGCCAACTTTGAAACAGATTCAAAAGGGTGTTTGGAATTGGAGCTAACCAATTAACTTTGTCAAAGAACCAGTTCCAACAATCCAAAGCAAAAGGACAGAAGAGAAAAAGATGATTCAAAGATTCAAACTCTATACCACACAAGAGACATTTGAAAGGATTAGCCAGACCAATTTTGTCTAGTCGATCACTAGTGAGAATCTTATTTTTTAAGGCCAACCAAGAAAATCCCCTAGCTTTCAGTAGACATGCCTTGCTTGAACATAAATGAGAAGGCCACTCTATTTTTTAACAAAAGAAGAGACCAAAGAGAGATAGCCTTTTTTTACTGCATAAGAACCTAATTTGGAAGGGTACCAAAATAGTTTATCTGACTTAGAAAAGAGGAAAACCTTCCTATTCATTAAGACTTTTGAGAGAAGAGATTTCTAAGAGTGTGGGAAATTAAGATTTGAAAATTCTTTCCAGGAGATTGATTTTTTGAGAAGCCCATTTTGATCATCTTGTAAGAATAAGAAATCTTTCACTTAGGTTCCCCAATAAAGGCAGAGGAAATGTTTAGCTTATTGAAGGCCAGGCAAGGAATACAATTTAGTGTAACCATTCCAAGAATCTTCCCAAAAAGAGCTTTCTCTCCATCATGAATTTCCCAGGAGAGAAAAGGGAGAATAACTTCTCTACATTTCACAATGAAGTTCCAAATTTTAGAGCCAATAGGAGGGTTGGCCACTGCAAAAATTCTTTCCAGATCCTGTGTGTCAAGGTATTTTGTCTACATGATTTTACACCATTTCAGATTTGGTTGTTGAAACATTTGCTAAGCCAATTTTGCCCCTAAGGCTATATTTTGATCTTCTAAGTTCTAAATTCTAGATCCACCATTTATCTTAGGCTTGCATATTTTATCTAAAGAGATTAAACAGATAAACCTCTTTTTTGTAGCATCGAAATTCCCTTTCCACAAGAAGTTTCTAACAATTTTTTGGAAATCCACAATAAGGCCCTTTGGCATATTCAAAACAAACATCATGTAGACATGAATGACAGAAAGAACAACTTTGATCATAGTAATTTTAACAGAAAAGGATAACCATCTATTTTTCCAAGTGGAAATTTTGTTTCTAATTGAATCTAACACCTTATACCAAAAATCTTTTTTATTTTCTCCAGAGGACAAAGGGATTCCAAGATGTTCAAAGGGAATTTCACCTAGTTTGAAGCCCAGGAATTGACAAATTCTCTACCGAGTTTTGGTGTCAGTGTGGAAGAAAAACACTTGAGATTTGAGAGGATTAATCTAATGCCCTAAAGCTACACTATAGGTGTGTAGAACAGACTTTATGTTCTTAGCCTCAGATAAACAAGAGTGACCAAAGAGGAAAGTATCATCAGCAAAAAGAGAGTGAGTAATAGGGAAAGGAAAATGAGAGCTTTTATCCCTATCCATTTGTTCTGTTCAACTACTAATCGAATAGATCTACTCAGGGCCTCTACCATAATGATGAAAAGAAAAGGAGAGATAGGATCTCCTTGCCTGCTGCATTGAGAAGTCTTTTAAAAACCACAAATTTTCTCATTCAACATAATAGAGAAGCTAGGACTAGAAATGCAAGCAAGAATCCATTTACAAAAAGGAATAGAGAAACCAAACTTTGATAAAACTTTGAGGAAGGACCAATTTACTCTATCATACACTTTGAGCATGTCTAACTTTAGCATCATGGATTTTAGTTTCTGATCATGAATGGAATCGATCACTTCATGAGCAAGAATTGCCCCTTTAGAAGTCTCTTTTCCTAGTACAAAACCACATTGCTCTTTAGAAACGGTGTTCGGTATGATTTGCACTAATCTCAAAGTGATTGCCTTTGTGATAATTTTGTATAAAGTATTGCAAAGAGCATTCGGTCTCAAATCAACAAAAGAGGAAGGGGTCTTCTTTTTCAAAATGAGAGCCAAAAATGTGTTATTTAGTTCCTTAAGAATATTTCTAGTTTTTCTGGCCTCTTCAACCACCGCTCAAACATCCTTTCCAATAAAGTCCCAAGATTTCTGAAAGAAGAGGGCAAAGAAACCATTTGGTCCCAGAGCCTTTTCAATAGCCATAGAGAACACCACTGTTCTAATTTCTTCCAAGGTGAAGGGACTAAGAAGCATTGCATTGTCCTTAGGAGAAACTAAAGAAGGGATGTTATCAAGCAAATGATCAGAAGGATCCTTGGAGTTGCACAAAGAGGAAAGTAGATTTTTGTAAAACTAAACAACCTCATCTTGAATAGCTTTTTCATTACTAAGAAGCTTTCCATCTAAAGAAGAAATACTGCAAATAGAATTATGATGATTTCTAATCTTGGCCGAAGCATGAAAAAATTTAGTATTTTTGTCCCCATCTTTCAACCAAAGCTCCCTTGATAGTTGTCTCCAAAATATTTCCTCTCTGGCAAGAAGCTCTTGTAGCTGAAATTTAAGAAAATTTTCTTTTTCAAAGTCCACCTTATTCATATCATTGGCAATGATATGTTCATTCAGAGATTTTAGTTCCTCTTGAAGTTTAAAATTTTCCACAAAAATATTCTTGAAGTGGGCCTTATTCGACTGTCTTATTTGGCTTTTCAAGAAGTGAAGTTTTTTAGTGAATTGATACATTCTAGAACCAACAATGAAAGGAGCATGTTTCCAAGTTTGTTCTAAGAAAGGAAGGAATTCCTTGTCCCTAAACCACATAGATTCAAATTTAAAAGGAGCTTTGAAGAAGGATGGGGGCTTAATATCAAAGCAAAGGTCCATTGGGAAATGTTCAGAGCTAGAGAAAGGAACAATTGAAGTGGAGACCTAATGTCCTTTAGAAACCAAATAGGGAATATGAGATATCTATCAAGTCTTTCGTCAATGACACAATCCACTAGTTGATTCTCTGTGACAAAATTACCAAAATCTTCCATAGTTTTAGAAGGAGGAATAATACCTCTAGTTTTCTCTTCAAGAGATAGGATAGCATTAAATTCACTAGCAACACTTAGAAGTTCATTTCTAAGAGGCTCCAAAAAAATTGTGAGTTCCTTCCAAAGAAGACATTTATCCAGAGTAGAGGTAGGACCATAAACATTGGAAAACCAAAAATGCAAATTCGTGATAGAATTATGTGTTTGGCACAACATCTAGTTTGAATTAGAAGAAATGAGATTGATTGAAATGGCACCATATTTCGAAAGAATACCCATGCCATGGAAATCCCCCAACGATTCAACCAAAATATATTTCCAATTAGTCTAGAAAGACAAGATATGCTCACCAGAAGAAGAGGAAATCTTAGTTTCTTGTAAGAGAATGATGTCAGCTAGACTGGAATCAAGTTGGTACTTAATAATCTACCTTTTGTTAGGGGCATTAATGCACCTAACATTCTAGGTCAGGCTTTCCATTTCTCTTGAGGAGAGTGGCAGGCTCTCCTTGTTCTCAAATGCCTATCAAGGGTACATTGAATCCCTGTCTGTACTTCCTCTTGAGTTTTTTTGCTTTAGACTTCCTGCCCCTTTTAGATTTAGGAGTGCTTTCTTTAGTCACCTTCAAATCTGTTTGGGAAATAGATCTGTGTTCTGTGAACTCAAAATACTCTTCTTCTTCAATCACCTCATTGACTATCTTTTCTATTAGTTCATTGCCAAATTTTGATAGAATATCATTGACCATCAAGCTGGTATCAGCACCCTTGACTGTCTAAAGATAATCATGGTCCAAATTATTTACATCCAGGGTGGTGGCTTTTATCAAATCAAGATCTATCTAATCTAGGGAATCTGGGACAATTTCATTCTCAAGAATTGAAAGATCCTTTGAAACAATATCATTCTCATGAAGTGGAAGATCCTCAGAAACATAGATTTTGATGCCCTTAATAGAGTCTAAGACCAGCAAAGGCTGATCTGAAGAGAGCTCCTTAGAAATAATTTGAGCCTCCATTGAAATACTCTCTTTCTCAACCAAGGAGTTTTTATTCAAATCAAGATCAGAACTGGAAATGAAAGGAGAATAAGTTCAAAGGTCTGATCCAACAACAAGAGGATCCTTCTGGCAAATAGGGACCCCCATCTAAGAGATATTAAGTAGAGCCTCTCCTACCAGATCCTCACAGGCCAAGGGAGTTTGTAAAGCCTTTAACATAGAGTCTTTAGCTAAAAATTCTAGAGACCCTAACAAAAGATCTCCTCCCAGGTCTTTGCTAACAAAAGGGGTGTCTATTTTACCCTCCAAATGCTTAGAGATAGAGGTCTCTACACAGTGAATTAGGCAAGAATCTTGAGAATGCCCAAAATTGTTTCACACAGGGCAAAACAACTCTACATCTTCAAAAAGAATATCTTGAACCCATTTTCTAGAAGTGGAAGAGATTTAAAAAGTCAATGGAAAAGAAACAAAAGGATAAAAAAGAAAGCAAATCCTTATTGGTTTCTCTGGATCATTAAAGGAATCATGATCATGTTTTAGGAAAAAACCCAACCTCTTTGCCATTATTTCAATTATTTTTAGGTATCTGTACTCTAGAGGTAAACCAACAAAATGGGCCTAGCAAGGGTATATATTGAGCAAAGAAGAATTAGGATCAAAGTTTGGGGTCCTGTTGATCATGATGTTAGTCATAAACAAACATAGAATAAAAGTACACATTAACCCTTACTCATCTTGAAAGATATGATGAATTCAGAGAATTCATGATCTCAAGTCTCCATTGATTAGTTCTTAATCTTCTGACGTTACTCAGAGGTTGATGTGTGTTGCTGTTTCCATTTTGGGGCCTTATGTAGATCTCATTAGTAAGATAATGTTTCTTGTAATGATACTGCATAGATAGTTATTTCTACACAGGATATACTTCAAATATTGTGTCTATCCTTAAATCTTTGCATGATATTTGTCATTTTGGCATGCTTTAACTTCAAATATGCTGAATATGTTCATTTATCTATGAGATATCTGCATATTTGTAATATTTGCTTATGATTGTCAATTATTTGCAATTATGATGATGAAATGCTCTGAAATTGAAAGAAACTGAAAAGAAATACTTCAAATTAATGTTGAACCTTCAGCTATTGAACCACATATACATCAGATACAGTCATGAAGAGGAGATATCAAACCATATGTTCACCAGGACATTCCAGAGCTAGATACAGTCGATGCTAACTTCAAATGAAAGGTATGAAGACAACACATGCAAGCTAATATGCACTCCAAGGGACGCAGAAAATTAGATCATATATCTAGAATTCACATACTGATTACTCAAGATTTATGATGGATTGTAATGAAAACAGTCTTCTCATTCATTAAGTATGCAAGAACATATATGTATACAACAACTTTGAAATGAGCCTTGAATATTTCAACAAACAGATTTCAATTAAGTTTTGAATGTTTAAAATGAGGCATCCCTGCACCTTTTACAGAACAAGATGAGGGAGTCGTTACAATTGATCTATGATCAAGATTTATCTATTACAATCTACGGTTTACATTAATTGACGAAGTTAATTCTTTCCATGTGGCATAGGTTGCCAGCTGGCAACCATCTAGACAACTTATACTTTCATAAGTTTTTGATGCATATATTCTCTTTATAATGCATCCTCGTCAGGTTCTTTGTCATCATCATGACTTTCACCGCTTTCGCTATCTTCATCATCATCATGATTGTCCTTTTGAATATGGACCTGCATAGCTGTCCTAATATTATTTTATGCTTGCACTATTTTCTCCAATTCTCTGCCATCCTAAGTTCTCACTTTGGTGATGGCATGTTTATGTACCTGATATTTGCTCTGGAGAGATTCCAACTTACTCCTCCTGCTGCTGGACGTTTCATTATAATCTTCCACCTTGACCTTTATTCTCATTACTTTATCCAGCACTTCTCCTGTCAGGTGTTTGAGAGGGTCTTCAGCAACTAGCTAGAAATTACTATGTAAAGCTTTGATGACAAACTCTTCATCTTGATTTTCAATCTTTCCTTCTACATCTCCTTCTAATGTTTCCAAAACTTCTGCTTCATGGGACATCATATCATGTAACTTCATGCTGATATTCCTTAGTTTATTATTGCATCTTTTAAGCACATCACTTTCAAATCTGACATCCTTATTCCAGATACCAATTAATAGGGCTGTGTTATTATTCAGTACCTAATTCCTTATTAGGATCTGTGGATCAATCCTCTTCATTTCATCCAAAATGCTCATGATCTTTTCTAATTGAAATGATCTCCTGCCGATCTCCATCTACATTTTATCTACTTTTCTCCTGGAGTCCAAAGAATTCCACCTCTTCAAAGAGGCCTTTGCCACTTCTTCAGCTCCATCGAGCATAGATGACATCCATTTCAACATTATTGTTGATTCATGCTTCATGAGGTTCAACCTGTTGACCTCCTCCTAAGAAATAGCAGTCAATGGGACTGCATGATCATTAGATGTATCGTCAGGGTTAATTAACCCTCTTATACATGCATGCAACTGAGCAATGTGCTCTTTATGCTGCTTATTCTTTTCTTTCTCTCTTTTCACCCTTTGGGTTAATGAATCAATAATGTCCTTACCTTCTTAGCAATCCAAGATCGACTGTGCCACTCTGGAATTCATCCAGAGTGATCTTCCCCTTTTCTTTATCAACTGTAGGGATTGCTAACTGTGCCGTCCTCCTGCTTGTATCAGGATCCCTTTTTATTGCAGAAGTTAATCTTGCCTTCCTCTTAGGCTTTATTAATGTCTCTAAAAATAATGTAGACACATCAAATTCTTGTGCCTCTATACCTGGTTCTGTACCAATTTCTTTCTCGAGCCATGAAGGAACTTGATCCTTTAGCTATTAGTCTCCATCATCATCATCATGATTAACCTGATCTCCGGTATCCACCATCATGTGTGATGGTGAGGGTGATCTCCTTATTTCTTCCTCATGATGCTCCTCATGAGGGTGATCTTCAGGTATATCTTCCTGTTGAGGACCTTCTTTTTCTAGAGGGTGATCCTGTTCATCATCTCCATGTTTATCCTAATCCTGATCTTTTGCTTCCTCCACAAGTGTCTCATCTACCTTAGTGATTTCCTCATCATGAGGCATATTAGTTTCCATAGATATTATTGTATCTACCTTAGGCACCTCCAACTGATCTGCAACTACAATTTGTTCTGCAGCTGTAACATTTACTTCTTGAGCCTTATGGTCATCAGGACTTGATATTTCTTTATCCTCTTTGTCTTTTGGTGGGACGTCTACTATTTTGGGCCCAACAGGTACTTCCTTTTGTTGTTGCTCACCCATATCCAACGTATGGCTTTCTATCTCTGCCATTTTTACTTTCTCAATATTTTCTTCTTTATCCTGTGTACCTCCTTGATTTTTAGGACTTACATCCTGTCTATAGGTGAGATCAATTATCGCAGGACTTGTTACTTGTTCAACTAAGGTATCCAACCCCATCTCTTGGGCTACCTTTTCTGGGCTCTTCTCTTTCCCTGATTCCACTTGCTTCATCTCCTCTAACACTATTTGTACTGATGGAGTTCCATGAGGAGTTATCCAAGTGCTAGCAGCAAGGGTTTCCATTCCTTGTGAGGTTACATCCTTTACCACCTCATCATCAGATAGGTCAACTATCTCATCTAATGAAACTTGACCACTTTGAAATACTTTGGAGGTTTCTTTTAATTGTTCCTTTGCTTGTTCAGTTTTAAACTTCACAATAGTGGGAAGTGGAACATTATGTTGCAATTCCTTCTTAAACACTTCCCCACCTGCTCCCCTCAACATTACGGGAGTTTGTCTTATTTCACCTCTCATAGAAGTCCTTGGTTTCTTAGGTGTAGTTGCTATCACCTAAGGTGCATTTCTTTTCCTTGTGAAGGATATGGGGCCTTCCTCTTCTTCAGATTCTTCTTCAAGAGGAATATCCTTCTCTTTATTCTTCTGTGAGGCTTGATCCTCCTCATATGCAATAGTAGTCTGTGCAGTTGGCCTCTAGATTTGTTTGGCTTTTTGTTTATCCTGAGGAGGCTATGCTGATGATGCTGATGCTTGTCCAGATCCTAATGCATCTTTAACAGGCACTATCACTCTTTCCACTATAACCCCTTTGGGTTTAGGATCAGTCTTCTTACCTCTTGAAGACCTCTTGCTTTTTTCAGGAGGTGGTGCCTTCTCTCCTTTGGATTTCCTCTTCTCAACCAGGAAATCATCAAATTCACCCTTAGGAACTTCCTATCTCTTCTTCTTATTATCGATAGTGATGACCACTCCTTTTTTCTTTAGTACATTTATCTTCTCATCCACCCATGCTTGGGTTAACTGTAATATCCTGCCTGTGAATGGATCTAGGGAGATATCCTCCTGTATAGTGAGATCCAGCACAGAGATGGTATCATTATATATCTTTTTCTCTCCATATTCATCAATTATTATCATTCCATCATCTTTCTTCAGTTGTGCTGGGATGGAGATGTAATCAAAGGTCTTGATTTGATTAAGTGTTAACCTTTGGTATCTTCTTCTTCTGCCTTCAGCTTCATCTTCACAATCCACCCAAAAATCTTCAAGATTCCTTTGGTGAATGGACTGTCCCATGATCTTCTATATCCTTCCATAAGGATCATATGATCTTGTTAATGGAAAAGGCTAGAAATTCATCATTGTTAAACTAGCTATGGCTTTCTTAATATTTTCACTGTCTGGGCACATATACTAGCCCATTATTACTAGAAACAATACTGGGGGAAGCTTGTTATTAGCTTTATAAGCATCCAGTATTGTTTCAACCTGCATCATGAACTCCATTAACACTACAGCATCAGTTGGATATCTTGGGAGCATGAAAGGGTGCTCTGTAAATCCTTCAATCCTAATGTATGAAAAAGTTGCAAACTGAATGAACCAGGCCCCATGCCTGTATATTACCTCTTGAGCTTCCATGCTCAGCCTCTTAGTTCTGTCTTCCTCCATGGTTCTTACTAGATGCATAGAGAATGCATCATTCACCAATTTATAATCCTAGAGGTAATTTACTCTTTGCAGGTGGGGATGATGATCCCATATGTGTGCATCATTGGTTGTGCCTCCAATTTTTCCATCTATGATCAAGGCATCAAATGTACCCTTATAAGCACATGAATAAACTATATATGATGTCATGTAGAAGGAACAATCTGGACCTCCCAGATTCATCAGCTGCTCACAGAGAGCATCACGTATCATTTTAGCCCACATTGGCTTGCTATCTGTGTATAGGCACATCAGGATGACTGCATACATCTAGTCTTTAAAACTTCTAGCATCAGGCTGGCCTGTCACTCTACTGAGAAGGGCTATCATGTATTGGTACTCGTCATCAAAGTTATACTTATACAAATGTACAGGAAGTTTAGCTACCACCAGATAGGGACTATTCTTTGCCCTCCACTGATACATCTTCTTCCTAGTAGACTTCTTGTTATTCTTGTACTCTACTTCTGACTTCTTCAGGTCTATGTTGGCAACCTTCTTGCCCATTGGAAAACCAAATGTAGCAGTAATGCCCTTGATTGACAGATCAGCATATATTTTGCCATGTTTCTCTACCCTCCTGGTCTGTGGGTTATAATTCCTTGCACATTCAATAACCAGCTCAGGGGTTTCCATAGAATATGGGAAACCAACTGTACTCCACATTCCTGATACGAATATTGCATCCAGCAAGGTGTTGCTACTCTTTTCATCATTCATTTTGACTGACCAGGCTACCAGATTTGTATTCCTTGGTGTGTGTCTGTAATGGCACCGTTGGTGGACAATGTAGGTCCCAAACCTGTGACCTTTGCGTTATCAGCAGATATCCCATAGATAAATGAACATATTCAACATATTTGAAGTTAAAGCATGTCAAAATGACAAATATCATCCAAAGATTTAAGGATAGACACAATATTTGAAGTATATCCTATGTAGAAATAACTATCTGTGCAGTATCATTATAGGAAACATTATCTTACTGATGAGATCTACGTAAGGCCCCAAAATTGAAACAGCAACACACATCAACCTCTGAGTAACGTCAAAAGATTAAGAACTAATCAACGGAGACTTGAGATCATGAATTCTCTAAATTCATCATATCTTTCAAGATGAGTAAGGGTTAATGTGTACTTTTATTCTATGTTTGTTTATGACTAACATCATGATCAACAGGTCCAAATGTGGAGACCAATTCCTCTACCCAAAAAGAAGCACGCTTTAAAGCCAAGAATGAAATCCCTGGATTCTATGGAATCAAAAGTTGCTAGAAATACTCCTTTATCCTCATTAAGAAAGAAAATATGTGCCAGATCAAACTAGTTGGTCTTAGCCCAAGAAACAAAATCCTGGTTCTAAACAGAGGGTTTGGATAAATTACCACACATTGCTTTTGTCTCTAGATCTTCAATGTGACTAAATAAAAGATCATCCAAAATCTCTATAGAAGCAGAGGAGGATGAGGTAGAGAAGCTATTTTTTGGAACCTGACAAAGATTTTATGGAGCCCTAGAGGTAGAAGAATTTTTGTTTGGTAGTTTTCTTCAAAACTGCCTCTACTTATTCTTCATCTTTTGAGTTTTACGATGAAAATCAAAATAAGAACCATGAGGGTTCTGTTGTTGACATGACCCACTCTTGTTGGTAGTGAGTCCATTAAAAAGTTCACAAAAAAGTTTTTCTTGTGAATGTAATGGAGGATGACAACCCAAATATTTGACCACATCAACAAAATGCTTTCCAGGATGAGGATTCTGACCCCTAACAAACTCCCATGCAACACCATTGCCTCAAAAACCAGCACCAGAATTTTATTAATATTACAATATTATATAATATTATATTACTATATAATATAATATATATTATATATAATATAATATAATATAATATTATATTTATATTATATAATAATATAATATAATATAATATAATATAATACTATATTATTATTATTTTTTTATAATTTAATAGCTGGTATGGGCCAACACCCTTTGTATTATAACAGAAGTGACAAAAAGTATACATTTTCCAAGTTTAGAAAACCATCAGACAAGCAAAATTGTTTCTTCCAGCATACCACCCTATCCCCTAAAACACCAACATTATATATCTATCTACATACATTACTTAGCCACCTAAATACCTAGCTAATCCCATGCATGTAGTGCCCCTCCATTTTCATTGTGGATGGTGATGTCTTCATATTTAGGCATTGTTTAAGATTTAAAGAGAATGGTGAAAGACTAGTGAAAATAATAATTCTAGTAAATAACAAACATAAATATTATCTATTTCATTATAATCATAATGATTATATATATACATATAGATATACAAGTATAATTAAAAATATAATTACTAATATTAATATTACAATTTAAATATTATTGTAATTATAATATAATACAATTAATAATGCACAAAATAAAGTAAAATAATTTAGAATAAGGCAAAGTAACATATAAAGATAATAGTCTACTAAGACAAAAATATTATCCCAGGATATATGCTTGTGAATAAAACAAGATAAAAGAACTCCCAGTACTTAGTAACAAATGTATTTATTTATACTATATAAATAATATACTATATAATATAATATATAGTATATTATATAAATAATATGCTATATATATATATATATATATATATATATATATATATATATATTCAAATTAATCACTCCTTAATATTTTAGGAAGGAGGATATTTATAAATGCAGCAATCATATTAATAAATAATATATTATAAATATATCTAATAATATAAATACGAATATTCTTATAATTATCTTACATTATAGTATAAATACAAATAATATAATATAAATCATATATCATTTATTATGATATAAATGATATAGTATAAATAATATAAAATATATCATATATCATTTATTATAATATAAATGATATAATGTAAATATAAATAAAATAAATAAACATCTTTTAACCTATCCTGTTATGATAACGGAGTTAGGTATGGTTAGAACTAGTTTTACCCCAAAAGGGAATTAACATAAAGTAATAAAAATAATAAGAGACATACCTCTTCAAACATATCCCTTGAAAGGGAAATAAATAAAGGTTGTGAGATAGAAGGATGAGGGGAAGAAAGAAGTAAATAAATAGCTATGAAGTCAATAAAGGCAATAGAAAAAGCAACATTAAGCAACATTAGAATTCATCAAAGATGCAGCAAGAAGATATCACAAGGAAGACACGGGGGTAGCCAAGGTAAGTCTGCAACTATCACAGGTACGTTGTTCATTAAGTAATTAAATATATAGTATAATATATATTAGTAATATTTCAGTATATATTGTATAAGGTAAATAATGAATTTAGAAAGGAATGAAATTAAATAAATAAAGATATGTCAATAGGTAAATAGCATTTCATGATTATGAATGAGAAATATAATGCTAGAATAATATAATTATGATAGAAGTAAATGAATTATGATTAGAAGTAAAATTAAGTATTACTTAGAAGTAAAATTAAGTATTAGTTAATTGTCTCATGAGTGAAAGTGAATAGGAATGATATAAACTATAAGATAATGATGTGAATCTAAGATATGGGAATAAATAAATAAAAAGAATATCCCATAAATAAATATAATTAGATCTACATTATATTTATATATATATATATATATATTTCTGAGTCATAAGTAGGAAAGGTATCATAAATATATATATAGGGAGGAATTATTCAAGTAAATATATATATATATATATATATATATATATATATATATATATATATATATTTCATGTGTATATATATATCTATATATATATATATTAAATATAATATAGAGATACTATTAATATTACAACGAATACTATAATATATAAATATTAAAGAATAGGGGGAAGAGAATAGAATCCAGTGAGCAGATTCAACAAGACAAGCAACATAAAGAGGTATGTGCACTTTCTTTATTAATAGGTTAGGTGATATAAATTTTGTGGAAGAATAATATAAATATAAATAAATGAATAATAATTGGAATATATTACCATCAATTATGTATATACATTCTCTGTATAAGTATGCATATAGAATAGGTATAATAATATGAGAATAAATAGGAGTGTAGAAATAAGGTAAATCTCCATACATATATGAATGGAATATCTACAAATGATAAAGTTGGAAACATTATATAAGGACATGAATATACAACTTGAATATGGATGAATAATGATTATATTGTTAATATGATGAAATGCTTATCCTTGTATGGAAAATGTGTCTTACTTATTTGAAAGTTTTTTTTTTTAATTGTTAAGAGATGTCATTTAGCTATTGATTCATAAGTTATCTAAAGCTTCTTATGGAGGAAAATAGTTAGATTAAAACTATTTCACCTTTTAGATTACAATTTACTATTGTTATTTCAATTTAAAATTTAATGCTATTGTGACAAGAGTAAAGATATTTAAGAGAGGTTCATAATCTTTATGATGTATAGACTTAATTGTTTGGGTTTGATGTATTCACTGGTTGGAATTATATATTGTATTGTGATTACCTTTGATTTAACGTGTGATATTGGGTTTACTTAAGGAGCATGGATTTCTCCTTTAGCTTAAGGACCTATTCCTACTAATTGTGTTCTTTTACTCTCAAATATGTTAGAATCCCTACTTCTTACTGGTTGTCAAGGATTGTGTGTATAATAAGTAAGGATGCAAAAGCCTTAATTGATTATTTAGAGGCAATAATGTTACTTATAGCACATCCCTTAACACTTTCCTCTAATAAATATTTCTTGTCTACAAATGATTGGTTAATGAATGCTTAATGTTCTAGGATGTGTTGTTTACCGTTCATGGGGTACCAAAGGTAGTTATATGTCATATCATTAATTTAGTAGTATGATGTTAATTAGATGATAAGAATGTTTAATGTTTGTTAAGACTTGTTTCTATAATTATCTTTATTTTTGCAAACAAGAAAATATATTTAGAAATAATATGATACCATCTTGTGGTTGTAAGTTCAAATCCTGAACTACAAAGTCTCTGCGCTAAGCGTACGTAGGCAAGGCCAATATAAGCCCCCGAGACATTAGGTTGGCCCCTTAGGGCCTTAGGTTTGTCATTTCATACAATTGATATTTGTAATGTGTAATCCATAACTATACAGGACAAATGTTTACCGGGGTGTGCAGTTTGAGATCTATAAGCCATGCAGGACTCTAGAGCTATGATAAAATATGTAAATCAGAATCTTAACCCCCTGTTGAGTTCATTATTAGGTAGACATTACTTCATTGTGTGTGTGTACTCATTTGGATTTAGAACAACCTTGGCTGTTAGCTAGATCATGTAATATAATCATGTTGAATGATGTATGTTGTTGGTTATTGCTTAATTTCAATAATGCAGTCATGTTATCCCCAGAGATGTAGTTAACTTGTTGTGTCAGACTGTGTTAATTTGGTTAATTCTATTACAATAAAAATATTTCTATTTTTTTTATTGCTTTAGTTGACTCATCGCTAGGGTTGCATGGTGGGGCATTACAATGCATAACTTCAGAAAATATAACCACATGACTTAGCTTGTCCTCTTCTTCTTCAATTTGACAGGGTCACGCACCACGGTGAAGATGGAGCTCCCAGGATCCATTATGGGGTAGTTTTCTACCGTCTCTTTTTTCATCTACCTCATGTGAGCCACACGAGCCTTCACCAGGCAGTCCAGCTTGTACTTCCTATGCGTCAGGCCTCTGGTGACCTCCTCAACATCCCTCTCATCCTCTTTGATCTAGTCTTCTCCATAGTCCAGCATCAGTGGCAACTCCACATCATCTGCTTTGCTCTCGTTGCCGCTATCATCTGCCACCATAAACCCTTCCCTTGCCTTGTAGTTCCCCATCCACTCCTTTGTCGAGGGTAGAAGAATTGTAGCCATTCATTGTAGGAATTCAAAATTTCTTTCTAAATCACCCAACCACTCCTCCATCTCAACAGAAGTGATGAGTGGGAACCTCTAAATCTCTTTAGCCTTTCCTCAAATAATACTCATGCGACATAGGAATTGTAAAATCAACGTTCACATTGTCCAGCATAGCATCTGTAACGCCCCACCATGAACACCTTAGAGAACAACATATCTTTCTATGCAAAATAGAATTATTTTTTTTAACTGAATAAGATGACAAGTAATGTTTAACTAGTCTATACACATCATTAAACTATCAACTTGCTACTCTAAGGTTCCATGGTTACATTACTTGACAAAACATTTAACATAATCTAACATACATCATTAACTAACATCAGTAGATCATTCTAAATCTATTGCACTAAATAAATAAACATATACATCTCTATTTCATGACATCAATAAATAATCAACTTGATCAAGATTACATGTACATATACACAAGTCTATACATGAATACATCATTTCATTTTACATTATCTCTAGATCTCATCAGAATACATACATTATGATTGAACTATTACAAAGAATAATACATGAGCACAAATAGCTATCTCCTTAAATAGGTACAAGATCTGATGTATGAAACATAAGATACATCCTCCTCACACATGAACATCAGCAAGCAAAAAACCAATGGAGATAAAAGCTCTTCCACCCAACCATGTGGAACCCTAAGGTCCACTCCCCAAGATAGGAGATAACATAAGGTCCCACGACAATAGACAATCAGGTAGATAGTAGACTATAAGGAACAAGGACAACACTTGACTTCAACAACACAAGTCAATATCACAAGCATCTCAACAACACTTCCAGAGGTGACTCACATCGAATGGGGAGAGACAAACCAAGGAATGCTAGGCTATAGCAGGAAGAGTGTCATCACATGGTCTTGACATGGGTTACCCTGGTAGTCTCTCACTAGACACTGGCCCCCATCTATGGTTACCCAGAAAGTCTCTTTGTAGACACCAACCCCATAGGGTGACACATGCGGAATCAACCTTCCTTTCGTGAGGACAAGGAAGTCGATTATGTCGAGCAGGCCTTCTCAACCCATCCTTAGCCTAAACAAGCACTACAGGCATGGGAGAGGAATTCCAATTATCTTATTATTGTGAAAACTACCTTTTCCCCTAGTTCATTTTAGGTTATCACTTGTTTAACAACTTCCAATGGGTTACCTTGGCAGCCACTTTAGGCACCGGCCCCACATTGGAAGTCACTCCCCTATCCACACCTAGGAAACCCCATCCATCAAGCCAGACATGTATCATCCTAACAATAAAATTTTCATGCACATTGCAAGGCATAAACCCTCTTGCAAACTACGGCATAATCACAAGGACATTTTCACATTACATTGTCCATAGCTTCCAAATGAAGCAGCTCATAAACAACATACTCCATTGCATTCACTGATGTCTCCATATTTACAAATTGTAACACAATATTTATTACATGCTCAATACAGTAATCAACTACATCATCCATTAAGGACTTCATTCCACATCATGATACATATTCAACATTACATAAACATGAAATTAAAACCTCTAGCCTATGCCTCTAGAATGCTAACCTCGACAACCTACACACAAGCCCATTATGACCAATGATACAACTAACACAAGGTTCATTTACAATTTACCAATTATTTAAAGCAAAACCAAATACAATGTTGTAACCCTAATCTCAATCCTTCTTATCAAATTTAACTTAATGAAACCATTATAAACAAGTAGTAAATAAATCAATCCAAACTAAATTAAATACTTCATCATTAAATATATCACCATATCGTCTCTCATTTATTCACATTAAACAAATACATCGAATACAATACTATCCATGTTGATTCATCTCTTAATCCTAATCCTTTCTAATATTAACAAAGATCAATAATTCATTTGATCTTTTCAAGTCAATTTCGATAACTCAATCTAAAGAATCTAATAGCTTATTTACAAAACTTAATTTATATTTGTCTTTAAACAACAATCAAATACAAGATATAAATATACATATATGACTCTTTACCCTAATAATTTAACTTACCTTTGTCTTACCATTCTAACCCAAGAATTACAATTAACATTAACAATGAATAATATCACTATTATAAATTTTCTAATTTATTTGAACATTTATCTAATCATATGTTATGTTTTAAATTGATAATAATAATAATAATAATAATAATAATAATACTAATAATCGTCATATATCTTGGGTCATTGAATGACAAGTATTTTTCCTCCAATGATAAATAAGTATGCTATTTTATTTTCCTCAGGAATCAACCCTTACTGTCAAGCAAATTTTTTTTTCTTCAACAGTTATCTATTCCAAAGTGCCTTAAAATAATATGGCCAACCTTAGTGTAAATAGATTATAAACATACCAAACATACATATCATCATAATAATATAACTTTTGACGGTTAGTTCAAAATCTCTTCTTTCCTATGGTATGTTTTTTTTTTCAATTTTAGTTGTATATTATGGCTAAAATAAATGCTAAACTACAACTATAACTATCGGTGATTTCGAGTTTCTAACAAACCTAAATTAAGAACATTTTATATGAGCTATTCTTTCGAAAGTAAAAATAGCCATAGGGTTATCTGCTGAGCGCCTATCACAATGGCGAATCAATTTAAATTGATAGAATTTTAGATTTTAATGTCCACTATGTAACAGGAAATATAATTTCTTAAGGCATTAATGTGCATTAACTTATCATGAAATAAAATGCATAAATGGAACACTATCCTCAGTACGGCCATGAAATATGTTGAGTAAAGATTATAACAAACGCATGGTAGAATAATGAGAGGTGTTGAATATTTGAAACTCAAGATATCATTGATTCCAAATAAGGAATGCAGTGGATAAGTTCTCAAATAAATCAGCTAATAAAGCATTTCTACTATAGCTATAAACATCGCTACCCTATAAGGAATGATAACTAGAATCATTTGTCAAATAAAAACTATGGTGAGAGAAATTCTAACAAGTTTGTTCTTTAAAAGGAAAAAAAGTATAACAGTTGAAAGAAAATAACTCAGGCCAACATATCAAATTACAAGATATGATATCACGATGAGAGCTGAAGAGAAACGCAGACAAAAAAAAAAGAATTGCCTTCTGAAGGATCGATTTCGAGCTGAGCATAATGTCTGCATGGTTGACCTACTAGGCAGCGCTGGCTACCTGGAAGCTCCCTAAACTTTATTTTTGTGATAGCCGTTAGCTCTGTGCTGGATGTATGGATTTGTTGAAAGGCATTAGAAACTTTCAAGAAAATGCAAATTGACAGGTTAACACCTCACCCGCGCCTTTGCCAACATCCATCAAATCGCTCCATATTGGAGCTTTAGACCGGTAAGAAATATACATGTGATAAACCCAATACTTAATTTCTCAATTTGTTGATAAACCCAAGTGATCCAAATGAGCAAAAGGTAAAAGGTATACTGGTAATGATTTCCACATTTCCAACATGCTCACAAACTAGATTTGTCAGCCTGATAGACATACATGCAAGATGTGGACGAATAGGCAGGGCGTGTGAGCTATCAATATAATGCCCAAAATAAAACTCTTGGAATGCAATGATTGCAAAAAATGCACAATATGGATCCATATAAAAGGTTTCAATTAATGTTGAGGCAAAGGCGATTGGCAGATTTAAAATAAAATGCAAATTGGAATAGGTATGATATCCATCATGGCATACAGAATAGGGGAAATTGGCAGATATGGTCATGGTAACTGCTCTGGTAAAAATGAATACAAAATTGGAAAATGAAAGAAAAGCCTATGGACTATTTGCTAAATCATCTCAGAGATGAGATCTTTTGGAATGCAATGATAGTAGAATAAATATGAAATGAATTTAATCATACATCAAAGACTCAACAAATCAGTCAACGGGAAGAACGAATCATCCATTTTCATCACAGGCTGATTTAAGGATCAAAGAAACATTTAAAAAGAATTAGTGGAACCTGGATTCCCATGCTTGTTTGACTGCAAATGGAAATTGCTCCCCAAACCAGCTAGTCGACCTCTCCTCTACTCCAAAACCTACAATTTTCTCCTTTTCCCAATCTCTCCAATGCAGAGTGATTTCCCCCTATTTCTTCAAAAGCCTTCCTCCACCTTCGTAGGGGCTTGACACACGATCCAATGCCTCTCTTTCCATGAACCAAATCAATTTGCAATTTTTATTATATTAATACAACTATGATGTTCTTTTCAACCGTTAAATTCTATTTAATTAAATTTATACAACTTATAATTTAATTTTACAACCATTTAATATGATTTTATTTTAGTATTACTATATATATATATATATAATTTTATTATCTATTATAATTATTTATAACTTTTATTTTATAACCTTTGAGTCAACAATATACTTGTTTATGCATTATACATATTTATTTATTTTTATATTAATTTTATCAATTACAACCAATTAAATTGTTTATTGTTGATAAACAACTCATAATAATTTCCTATCAACTTTATTTACCTTTGATTACTTATTTTCTTTAATTTATCAAATATGTCCACTTGACTTAATCATTTTATTTTAATGCAATAAACCAAATCATTAGTCAAATGATTACAATCTATTTAATCTAATGTGGAGCAATACCTGACTGCTTAACAAAATCAACAAGCAAGACCACCACAACGGAGACAACATGACACCAACTGGAACAAATTGACTACTCATCCTCTTCAAGGATGATGGACACTAGGGATCCTTATGTTAACTCCATTCAATTGATCTCCATTTGATAAGGCATGCTCAAACCTACAAATTCAAGTGGAGTCGATGCCAGATACCTACAACCTACAACAAACAACATGGTTGGAGAAGCATATATATGTAATCATGCAGTCATACACACAGTGAACATAAGTCATAGTGTGGTAGGGTACTCAAACACGAGTAATGCAACACTGTTCTGTTCATGTAAACACATCAATACATAACTTCATTACACAATTTTTGATTACTTATCAACAGAATAGAATAATCAATTACATACGATCTAATAGATCCATTACTAGTAATGCATCATAATCATGATCAAATAACACATGTAACTCAAAATTAAATTAATCTATAACATTTAATATGTCCATCAAATAGTGAAAACATAAAATATCAGTAATCAAACATCATCATAATAATAGGTCCATAGTCAACTAGCATAATAACAGAGAGTTCATTCAACATAATGTCATAATGTCTAGTCCTACTAGGATAACTATCAGTCTAAGAGAAGGCAAGGTGAGGGGCACTACATACTCCTCCCTAGAACTAGGATTACTCCTGGAAGCCTACAACAAATATGGGTATAACTCTCACATATGGGATGCATCCTCCCAGGTAGCTGAAGCCTCATCATTAGGACCTCATTGGACCCCTACCTGTGAGAGTCAGCCACCGATGCTATAGAATGTGTACAAACTCCAAAGAAAGCTTCCCGTCTTCTACCTACAGTCTCCAAGAAAGTCCCCTATTCCTCTGCTTAGCACTGATCAATTGCTATGAACACTCTATGAGACCTCCCTGCATCACCCACTGTTGGCTCTGAAGTTGTCAACCTTTAACTAAATCCTGTAGTGTTCTTCTGTGGACACTGCCTGGTAATATGGCCTTCCTAACCGCAAAAGAAACATCATGTTCCCCTACCAAAACTTCCATGCCCTATGAGTGCATTAGACTGCTAGAAACTTCCCCTACTAACTCCAGGCTATGAGCTCTGAACTAGTTAGTTGGGATGATAATTCTTGGACTGTAGCCAATTACAGGTTTTCCCCAACTGAGGACCACCACCTTGTTGAGGTTGGGAATTCTTTGGTTTTGACTAAGAATACTGTTGCTACTGGTGGTCACTATTAGTAGGTGCATGATGGCTCCTCGAGGAACTCGTTGTCATCTCTCTCCTTCTAGTGACCTTTCTCTTTCCCTCACCTCCAGTTGATCAATAGATCCTACCTAGGACCTAGATGAGCTAAGACCTCCTCAAGTAAATGATGCAACTGAGTTCCCTCTATCTCATCTTGATTCTCTGGATTCTCACCCCCGCCTTCCTGAGCACTCTCATGAGGGAAACTAGGAGGGCTATTTTTACCACCTCTCTCGCATTCCCTACCTCATCCTTGACCTCGACCTCGACCTATAGGCATCTTCCAAGACTATACCACCAAAGGATAAATCTAAGGTTGCTAGGTGAGGATGACAAAAGAGAAAACATACTCTATCGAATAAAAGAAACTAGGACAACATAATGGGACTATACACACCTAGAGTACCTAGTGTTAGAACCTTTCTCTGATACTAGATGTAGTTCCATGAACACCTTAGAGAACAACACATCTATGCTATGCAAAAAAGAATAATTTTTTTTAACTGAATAAGATGACAAGTAATGTTTAACTAGTCTATACACATCATTAAACTATCAACTTGTTACTCTAAGATTCCATGGTTGCATTACTTGACAGAACATTTAACATAATCTAACATACATCATTAACTAACATCAGTAGATCATTCTAAATCTATTGCATTAAATAAATAAACATATACATCTCCATTTCATGACATCAATAAATAATCAACTTGATCAAGATTACATGTACATATAGAAAAGTCTATACATATGAGTACATCATTTCATTTTACATTATCTCTAGATCTCATCAGAATACATACATTATGATTGAACTGTTACATAGAATAATACATGAGCACAAATAGCTATCTCCATAAATAGGTACAAGATCTGATGTCTGAAACACAAGATACATCCTCCTCGCACATGAACATCGGCAAGGGAAAAACCAATGGAGATAAAAGCTCTTCCACCCAACCATGTGGAACCCTAAGGTCCACCCCTAGAGCTAGGAGATAACATAAGGTCCCATGACAACATACAGTCAGGTAGATAGTAGACTATAAGGAACAAGGACAACACTTGACTTAAACAACACAAGTCAATATCACAAACATCTCAACAACACTTCTAGAGGTGACTCACATCGAATGGGGAGAGACCAACTAGAGAATGTTAGGTTATAGTAGGGAGAGTGTCATTGCATGGTCCTAACATGGGTTACCCTAACAGTCTCTCACTAGACACTGGCCCCCATCTATGGTTACCTAGGCAGTCTCTTTCTAGACATCGGCCCCATAGGGTGACACATGCGGAATCAACCTTCCCTTCATGTGGACAAGGAAGTCGATTATGCTAACCAAGCCTTCTCAACCCATCCTTAGCCTAAACAAGTACTACAAGCATGGGAGAGGAATTCCAATTATCTTGTTAGTGTGAAAACTACCTTTTCCCCTAGTTTGTTTTAGGTTATCACTTGTTTATCAACATCCAAAGGGTTACCCTAGTGGCCACTTTGGGCATCGACCCCACGTTGGAAGCCACTCCGCTATCTACATCTAGGAAACCCCATCCATCAACCTAGACATGTATCATCCTAACAATAAACTTTTCATGCACATTGTAAGGCATAAACCCTCTTGCAAACTACAACATAATCACAAGGACATTTTCACATTACATTGTCCATAGCTTCCAAATGAAGTAGCTCATAAACAACATACTCCATTACGGTCACTAATGTCTCCCCATTTACAAATTGCAACACAATATTTATTACATGCTCAATATAGTAATGAACTACATCATCCATTAAGGACTTCATTCCACTTGATGATACATATTCAACATTACATAAACATGAAATTAAAACCTCTAGCCTATGCCTCTAGAATACTAACCTCGACGACCTACACACAAGCCCATTACGACCAATGATACAAATAACACAAGGTTCATTTATAATTTACCAATTATTTAAAGCAAAACCAAATACAATGTTTATCCCTAATCTTAATCCTTGTTATCAAATTTAACTTAACGAAACCCTTATAAACAAGTTGTAAATAAATCAATCCAAACTAAATTAAATACTTCATCATTAAATATATCACCATATCATCTCATTTATTCACATTAAACAAATACATCAAATACGATACTATCCATGTCAATTCATCTCTTAATCCTAATCCTTTCTAATATAAACAAAGATCAATAATTCATTTGATCTTTTCAAGTCAATTTCGATAATTCAATCTAAATAATCTAATAGCTTATCTATAAAAATTAATTTATTTTTATCTTTAAATGATAATCAAATACAAGATATAAATATACATATATGACTCTTTACCCTAATAATTTAACTTACCTATGGCTTACCATTCTAACCCAAGAATTACAATTAACATTAACAATGAATAATATCACTATTATAAATTTTTGAATTTATTCGAACATTTATCTAATCATATGTTATGTTTTAAATTGATGATGATAATAATAATAATAATAATAGTCATATATCATGGGTCATTGAATGACAAGTATTTTTCCTCCAATGATAAATAAGTATGCTATTTTATTTACCTCAAGAATCAACCCTTACTGTCAAGCAATTTTTTTTCTTCAACTGTTATCTATTCAAAAGTGCCTTAAAATACTATGGCCAACCTTAGTATAAATAGATTATAAACATACCAAACATACATATCATCATAATCCTATAACTTTTGATAGTTAGTTCAAAATCTCTTCTTTCGTATGGTACATTTTTTTTTCAATTTCATTTGTATATTATGGCTAAAATAAATGCTAAACTATAGCTATAACTATCGGTGATTTCAATTTTCTAACAAACCTAAATTAAGAACGTTTTATATGAGCTATTCTTTTGAAAGTTAAAACAGCCATAGGGTTATCTGTTGAGCGCCTATCACAATGGCGAATGAATTTAAATTGATAAAATTTTATATTTTAATGTCCACTATGTAACAGGGAATATAATTTCTTAAGGAATTAATGTGCATTAACTTATCATGAAATAAAATGCATAAATGGAATGCTATCCTCATTACGGCCATGAAATACATTGAGTAAAGATTATAATAGACGCATGGTAGAATAATGAGAGGCATTGAATTTGTTGAAACTCAAGCTATCATTGATTCCAGATAAGGAAGACAGTAGATAAGTTCTCAAATAAATCAGCTAATAAAGTATTTATATTATAGCTATAAACATTGCTGCCCTATAAGCAATTATATATGGAATCATTTATCAAATAAAAATTACGATGAGAGCAATTCGAACAAGTTTTTTCTTTAAAAGGAAAAAGTTATAACAATTGAAAGCAAATAACTCAGGTTAGCATATCAAATTACAAGATATGATATCATGATGAGAGCTGAAGGGAAATGCAAATAGAAAACAAAGAATCACATTCTAAAGAATCAATTTGGAGCTAAGCATAATGTGCACATGGTTGACGTACTAGGCAGCACTGGCTACCTGGAAGCTCCCTAAACATTATTCTTGAGATAGTCATTAGCTCTGTGCTGGTTGTATGGATTTGTTGAAAGTCATTAGAAACTTTCAAGAAAATACAAATTGGTAGGCTAACACCTCACCCACGCCCTTACCAACATCCATCAAACTGCTCCATATTGGAGCTTTGGATTGGTAAGAAATATACATGTGATAAACCCAATACTTAAGCTCTCAATTTGTTGATAAACCCAAGCGATCCAGCTGAGCAAAAGGTGAAAGGTATACTGCTACTGAATTCTATGTTTCAAGGGTGCTCACAAAACATATTTTGTTAGCCTGATAGACATACATGCAAGATGTAGATGCATAGGCAGGGCGTGTGAGATATCAATAGAATGCCCAAAATAAAACTCCTAGAATGCAATGATTGTATAAAATGCACAATATGGATCCATATAAAAGGCTTCAGATAATGTTTAGGCAAAGGCGATTGGCAGATTTAAAAGCAAAAGCAAATTGGAATAGGTATGACATCCATCATTGCATACAGAATAGGGGAAATCAATATATATGGTCATGATAACTACATTGGTAAATGTATAGCTAAAACTCTACATTTTGTTTCAGCTATGTTGATACAATATATATTTTAAGTTGCAGTGTATTTTAGCGGCTATACATTTGTGGCTATAGTATTTCAAAATATTTTCTGGTTCCTATTTCTTTTGTTGAGTTTCCCACGCGTAGATCATGCCATTTGTCTTTTCCTTATGAAGAAATGGCATTAAGTAGACATTGTCACATGTTTCTTTCCTTTTAGTTGATGCAATGGAGTGTGCCACATAGTTGTAGCATTGTTCTTTTGTTATATTTTCATACTTGTTGCAGGCTTCGGAACGTGTTGATACCAGAGGTAGTTTCTAAAGTTTCTTTTTATGCCACTTATTAGATGGTGTTGCCATGTGTCTTTTTAATCTTTTAGTGGAGGCCACCACATGGATTTTCTTTTGTTAAGGCTTGTTAGTACCGATGTATATGGTGGGCCACAATTTTAACATAGTTTATTGCTTTTGCAGACATCACCACATGGCGATAATGGAGGAAGGAAATTCTTTTATTTTGATGCTCTCAGGTTAAGGAGTTATGATTTTTAGTTGCACCGGAGTGTGACAAGTGTCAGAGGCCACATGATCCTTTAGAGTCTTTTCATAAGCTACTTCTTGTGTCAGAAGTTGCCACGTGTCTAGTATTGTTTCAAGCGGATTGTGCCATGTGTCCTAGTTTTATTTCTTTGTGTGGATAGTAAGCAACATGATACAGTGGGTCTCATAATAATATCTCAATCTATAAGTCAAGCAGAGGGTGATAGATGTCATAGCAACAAGTTGCTTGGGCATAAAGATAAAGTTTTAAGTGTTCAACAGAGAGAGATACGTATCAGTTCCAAGATCTAGCAGATGGTGACAAGTAGCACTTTTATGTGTGTTTGATTTTGAATGTAAAATAATTATAAGTAAAGCGGATGGTGCCATGTGTTACATCTTTGAAGTTTTAGAGCACGCGAGTGTTGCCATGTGTCTTAACAGGAATGCAGTTAGAGTGCCACATATTTTCTTCCTCAGCCAATGACTGCGCGAGAAAGAATAGTTATAGATTTAGAAGATTTTGATGGTTGAGGACTCCCAATTAGCTCCAGTTTCATTTTTCTGTTGAAGATTTGGGTTGTTGCAGGTGATTTTGGGCCAAGTCTGTGGCTATATATATGCAGAAAATGTAACAAAGTATTTTTCAATTAAGAAGATATCGAGAATTAAGTAGAAAATTCAAAGATTTTACTGTGACCAGACTACATCATTTGCCTTAATTTTGTTATTTCTGATAAGAAGGTTAATATACCTATGCATGTTATTGTGCCTCTTATGTTTGCTATAATATTAATGAAAGGAACTTTGTTCTGTGCCTTACCAATATTATTTGTGTCTTTGAATAAATTGTCCGAGTTTAGCGTTTGATCTTATTCATTCAATCTATTTATATTAATCATGCAATATTTGCTCTTTAATATAGATGTATCTTAAGGATTAGTTCACTATGCTAATTAAAGGAATAGATTTCATTCAGGTGCATCGCCATAGGTTTAGATTTGCTTATTGTATTCATAATCCTATTTCTTTCCCTTCCCTTTACTCAAAACCCCATTAAATAGGAAGAGCTAGCTTCTTTAAAATATGGAGGTTGTTTCAAGTAGCAAGTCCCACATTCTTGAAACTTCCCATGTTGGTGTTGGAACCTGTACAATTTTAACCATCAACAGTTTTTGGCATGTCCGGTGGGACCTTTCTTGAAATTTTGATCAAGATCATATGAGCTAGAGAGCTACATGGAGTCAGAGCTATGGACCGACAACAAGAGCTCAGTCTGCTACTAATCCAGGAATTCTACTACCACCATTAGTCGCTACTCCAAGAAGAAGAGTGAATCAAGCTGCAGTAGGATTAGGAGTAAATATGGGAGCACCTATAGCCCCAAGGAACTATGCAAATTGGAACACTGGTAGTCCTCTCATTCTTCTAGTACCACCAGCTACTTGGGATCTAATCCCAGCTAATGCTTTGAAGGCTCTACCTAAATTTAGTGGAGAAGATTCTAAGACACTAGGAGAGCATCTTTGAGATGTATCAGATGTTTGTGTAGTGCATGTTATTACTATACAAAATGTAGCAATCAAATTGTTAGCAACCTCTTTCAAAGGAAAGGCTCTAGACTGGTATAGATCCTTGACCCCAAATACAATATCCACCTAGGATCAGCTTGGTGATGCTATCTTTGCAAGATTTAGTGAAAAAGGTGATAAATCTTTCCAACTGCAACAATTAATCACCATAAAGAGAGCACCACAAGAAGCTATAACTAATTTCAACACTAGGTTTCAAAAGACCTAGGAGAGAATTCCTACTAAAGCAAGACCACCATTAGGTATGGCTATTGTGTTCTACCTCAAGGATTTGAATTCTGATATATCTATAATGATTCAGTCCCTGGGAGGCCAGACTCTACCAGAAGCATATGAGTTAGCTGTTAAGGCTGAAAACAACTTGATAGATGCTAGAAAAGTACCTCCTATGCCCATGTTCCCAAAAATTTCCATTCCCTTGCCACAAGAATCCCCTAATCTTACAGCCGCACCTATGTCTATGTATACATTCCCAACATCTCAACAACCTACTGTGGAAACACCCTCTACTCAACCATCTGAAATGGATGATGTCAATAATATCCTTAGAACCTTTTCAAATGAGATAATTAACCTCAAAAGGAAACAAACTTCCTATCCAAAGCCTTCTTACCAAGGTTTCCAAGGAAATAGACCTCCATATCAATCAAATCAATACCAGGGTCCTCAAAGGCCAAATAATCCTCAACCTTCAAACCAATTAGTCACAGTTCCCACACCTTTATAGGTTGTCCCTCATAATCCTAATAGAGAAATAGTTCTAGGACAAAATAATTTAGCAGAACATACCAATGCCTAGTGCTTTCCTTGCAAAAATGCCCATATGCCTAGGGATTGTCCCAAAGGCAATTTGTAGAAAAAAATAGCTGAATAGAGAAGGGTAGAAATACAAGTCATGATGTCTAATGCTCCTCCATATTAGTCACCTGGTGTCCAGAATGCAGTAATCGTGGCTCAGATGCAAGGGATGTCTATCCAACAAGAAGAAGAAATTGCCCCTGAGCATGCTTTATTTTGATGGATTGAAGTTAAAGATTCAATGTTCTTGAATGAAGCATCCACTTCCAAGAAACCCTTAGTGCAGTCCAATTATTATACTAGATCAAAGAGAAGAATGATGGAATAGCCTGAAGCCACAAATAATGAGACTACTAGAGCTCCTCCTTTCTAGAATCATTATAATCTAGTTTCCAGGCAAGAAGTGCCTTAGCCAGTTCAGAATCAAGCAGTCTTTGGTCAGATGCTAGAAAGAACAAGATATCCTTACTACCCAAAGGTACAAGCACTAGGACCTATGAACGTGGTAGAGCAGTTGAAAAAGACTCCAGCACATGTGTCAATCTGGGATATGCTAGCTATTCCTGACAAAAAGATGTTATTACAAGAAGCATTACAAATCTAGGTGGGCTCTAAATTTGCCAGTGCTAAAGAAGGAGTTGCTGATAAAGGAAAGGCTCAACATAAAGACACTACACCTTTATAGAAAGCAGATCTATTGAACGCTGCACCAGAGGTAGGTAAATCTAAGATAGATCCATTTTATCTAACTTTAATAGTGGGAAAGAAATTACCACACAACTCAATGATAGATTCTGGAGCTAGTACTATAGTCATGCCAAAGCAGATTGCTGATGCTTTAAAGATAAAATATGAGCCACTTACTAGAGGAGTCATGTAATTAGATGGAAAGTTTTTCCAAAATATAAGGAGGATCAAACAACTCCCATTGCAGCTATATTCTTTCCTCAATATAATTGTTAAACAAGATGTAGTAGTCATAGATATTCCCCCCAGTCTTTGGTTTATGCCTATCTAGAGATTTCACAACCAAGATAGGAGGGTATATGTCACTGGATTGGTCTTATCTAATTTTGAGAACCAAGTATGGAACAAAGATGAAAGTGTTGTCTGAACCTTTGTCCAAAGATCATATCACTGATGAACTAGCCCCAAGGATATAAGCATCCCATGCCATGATGAGTAAGGAAGAGAGAGTCTTTGTTTAAGAATTAGGTTACTAGACTAAACATGACCAACATGAAGAAGAAAATAGTCAATTGATGACCATGATGCAAAGTGATCCTTATGGAAACTATGACTCTATTTGTTTGGGTACTTATGTTATTTTTGAGGAGGGCCAAGAAATTCCAAATGTTATGAGAAGAGAAGTATCTGAAAGGGAAGAACCTGAAAGAAACTCTGAAATCTAGACCTTAAAATTTGATGGGGCTAGTAGCAAAAATGGTGCTGGAGCAGGTATTTGCCTCACCACCCCAAATGGTGAGAAAATTCTTAGAGCTATACGCTTTCAGTTTGCTTGCAGTAATAACGATGCTAAATATGAATTTTTAGTGCATGGTCTTATGTTGGCCAAGAAAAGAGGAATCAAGAATTTGATAGTTAGGGGAGACTCAGAACTAGTGGTGAAACAAATCAGGGAGAAGTAGTAGAAGAGAATGTAAGAATGAGATCCTCCCATCACAGAATTTGGGATCTGATAGATGTTTTGATTATTTCAATACTAAAGTTGTCCCCAGAACCCAAAACACTAAAGTAGACAGGATGGCACAAATTGGTTCTCAATTTGACCCAGCAAGTGACCTACTTATTAATAATGAGTCAGTTATGGTTATAGTGTGACCAGCAATCCCAGATATGACCAGAATTGGCAAGTTTTTGATAATGATCTTCAAGTACTCTTATTTTTGCAACAGTCAGGAGAGTTTGCTGATTAGTTACAACCCAAGATTGAAGAAGCTTACGATGATCAAATTATTCCACTAAAGTCAAATAAGCTCCCAAAAGGATTGATCACTCTAGAAAATCTATTCGACCCTGAAGATCTAAGCGTAGACAAAAGGAAATTTAAGGCAAGTAAAGATGATTATTCTGAAATTCAGGTTAGTGAAGGAAGGAAGTTAAAGATAGGCAATGCTATTACCAAGAGGAAAAAGACAAGTTGATTTCTTTATGTAACAAGTATGATAGGATGAATGCTTGGACCTATGAAGATCTCCATGGCTATAATAGAGACATCATCCAACATAACATAGAGCTTGCTGAAGGGTCAAAACCAGTCCAATAGAAGCAAAGACTAGTGAATCCTAGAATTGAGCCATTAATGGTAGATGAACTACAAAAGCTTCTAGAATCAAAGATCATCTTTCCAATTAAGCATTCAACCTGGGTGTCTAATCTAGTACCTGTAAGGAAAAAGAATGGTGACATAAGGCTCTATGTGAATTTCAAAGACCTGAATAAAACATCATTGTAGGACCACTACCCATTGTCTTCTATGGAACATATTTTACATACTATTGCTGGGTCAGAGAGGTTTTCTTTGCTTGATGGTTTCTTAGGATATAATCAGATTTGGTTAGCAGATGAAGACTAACACAAGACAACATTTACTACAAAGTGGGGAACATTTGCATATGCCAAAATGCCTTTTGGTCTTTCAAATGCTGGAGCTACTTTCCAACGTGCCATGGATGTAGCATTTGGGAAACTTATAAATAAGATTATTTTGATTTATCTAGATGACCTGACTATATTTACCAAAGATACCAAAAATCATTTTGAGCACTTAGATGTTGTTTTCTAGAGATATCAGGAATTTGGAATCTCCCTAAATCCTAAGAAATGCATCTTCCTTGTGCCTCAGGGGAAACTTTTGGGGCATATAGTTTCAAAGGATGGGATTACCATTGATTCAAAGAGAGTCACAGCCATAATGAATTTATCTTTGCTACTTAACAAGAAGGTAATTCAATCTTTTTTAGGAAAGACAAATTTTGTCAGCCACTTTATATCTAATTTTGTAGGGCTAATTAGACCCATTACTATGTTTCTGAAGAAAGATTTGATTTTCATATGGATATTAGAAGGGAGGCAGGCTTTTGAAGAAATTAAGAAAGCTATTTCAACTGCACCAATACTGAGAAACCCTGATTTCTCTAAACCTTTCATAATGTATGTGTATGGAGGAGAACACAGTGTTGTAGCTATTCTAACTCAGAAAGATGACAAAGAAGAAGGGGAACATCCAATAGCATTCTTCTCTAGAACACTAAGGGAGTATGAATCAAAGGACAATTTTGTTGAGAAACAAGCCTATGCTATGGTAAAATCCCTTAATAAATTCAGGCAATTAGTAATAGGAAATAAGATTCTAATATTAGTAGCCCATCCTAGTGTAATGGAATACATCATGGAGGGTGAGATCACTGAAAAAAGAGCCAATTAGATAACTAAGATTTTAGAATATGATCTGGAGGTAAGGCCTACCAAATTGGTTAGAGATAAGGGACTATGCCAATATATGACCTAAGACATAGACGAATCAATGCCTGAAGAATAGAAATTGAAATAGAGTTGAGACTCCAAGAGATTGACCAAGATTCTTGGGTGAAAGATAGAATATAGTTCATGAGAACTAGTGTGCTTCTAAATGAACCCTCCCCTGATAAGAAAAGATACTATAGACAATAAGGGGTTCATTTTGTATTAATTGATCATGTATTATTCAGAAAGAATATTGATGGAATATTATTGAGATGTGTAGAGAGAGATGAGTCCCAAAAGATATTATATGAGTTTCATCATGGAACCTCGGGGGGAATTTTTTAGCAAGGAATACTGCAATTAAAGTAACACAAGATAGCTATTTCTGGTGTACACTATTTACAGATTGCTATCAAATGGTCAAGGAATGCCAGGCTTGCCAGTACTATACTAGGAAGAGGAGAAATGCAGCATTGCCCCTAAGTCCTATAATAGTGGATGAAGCCTTTGCCCAGCGGGGTTTAGATTTTATTAGCATGATAAATCCAATGCTAAATATGGGATACAAGTGGATTTTTACTACAACAGACTACTTTACAAGGTGGAGTGAAGTGGTACCACTCAAAGAAGCTACTAAAAAGGTGATCCTAGAGTTTTTAGAAGGGATAACTACTTGGTTTGGTCCCCCCGCACTATTATATCAGATAATGCTAAAGCATTCCTAGGGACTAAATTGTCTGAGTTTGCCTTAAAGAATGGAATATATCTAAAAACTTCTTCTAAGTATTATCCACAAGGCAATGGCTTGGCAGAGTCTACAAATAAGAACCTGATTAGACTCATAAAAAGAATGAGAGCTGACCATTAGAGAGAATGGCACAAGTCACTTAACATAGGACTATGGGCTGACAGGATCACACCAAAGCAAGTGACTAAGATGTCTCCCTGCGAGTTAGTCTATGGAAAACATGCAGTGATGTCACTAAGTATAGAGATTCATGCTAGCTTTACAGTTATTGAAATAGTTTGAAATTGAGGAAAATGGCTCAATGCAAGTTAGACTCGCTGAGTTGCTAGAAGTACAAGAAAAGAGAGAAAAGGCACATGAATCAATTTTGAAACATCAGCAGATGGTTAAAAATTGGTTTGACAATAAATCTTCCAATCTAAAATTTGAAGTTGGGTCTTTAGTGCTAAAATAGGATGAAAGAGCTGCCAAACCAGGCCAGCATAGTAAATTTGAATCATTGTGGACAAGACCTTTTTAGATCCATTCCTGTAAGTAGCAAAATGCATTTGACCTAGAGACTATGGATGGAGAGCCTGAAACAATTCCGGTAAACGGGATCTTCCTGAAACATTTTACTTAAGTCTTGAGCCTCACCATGTATCATAGTTAGTTAGGTGCTTTTAAATTCTTCTCCCACTTTTGTCTTGCTTTACCACTTTTTCCTTTTTAAATAAGTGTTCTAAGAACATGCGTCAGTAGCATAGAGGTCCCTTTTCATTTAGTAGTGGCATTTATTGAGGTTGTTCAAAAGTTCCTTAAGTTTCAAGAAAGTACCCACCTTTTCAAAAGATCACCACTCTTAAGGCAGATGTGACACTCCATCCAATACAGATTTCAAAAGATACACTATCTCTTGGCATTAGTGCCTTTAATACGATGAGATGTGTCATTTATTATTTCATGATGCCCCACTAAGCTAAGTTTTAGTCCCTTTGATTGCTACATTTTCTATTGTCATCCTACATTCCTAATTACTGTTGCATCCAAACACCGCTCCCCGCAAGCATTTCAAGCTAAGTGCAGTTTCTTTTATAGTTTTCTTATCTTCTGTGTTGAGAGCTTCAAGTTTTTACAATAGATACAAAAATGTCAGAGACACAATCACCATAGGAGGGGTTAGGGATTTTTGAGCAATCTGACAAGTTGATGAATAGCGAATCCTATTCTTCTGTACCCACACAACTGAGAAGAAACTATCTGAGGACAAGGGTCCCAGAAATAGGGGTGAGCGTAGACCCAGCTCAGGTAAAGGATTATGTTGATGACATATTTGAGAGACACATGCAAAAGAATACTAAGAGTCTAGGAGGGAGGTCATCAGAGATGCCTCGTCCATGCATCAAAGGGATAATAGGAAACTTTTGGGATGCGAATATGGACGTCTCAATTGGCACAGTTTCTAGTCCCTAATGTGCACCCATGCCCTAAGTTGATCGACTTATGTGCAAAATTGTTTTGCTTGCCATCTAATTCTATTTAGCGCAACCCATTCATGGTTCACATTAGTCCTAAGGCAATATGAGATATGTTGGCTTTGTAGTATGATAGAACGGCCATATTTCCAACTATTCCTAAGTTTCAGGGCACATGGGGAAATCTCCATAGCACACTAAAGTTTCTAAATACTGAGATGCATTTGGGTGAGGATAATACCTAGTTACCTCTACTACCCACTGGCCATGCTCAATTCAACCCCAACATCCAAGAGGCCCTTACTATGCTGGCCTTTATCTTTGGTCAGAATGAAGATTCCACAGTTCATGATTGGCAGCTTGTAGTCATTTTCAAATTGAAGACTGTGGATAAGTCCCAGAAGTATCTGCTGGACTTTTTAGAACAAATCGCAGCAGCCATGATAGACCAACTCACAAATTTATAGATGAAACATGTTTTTAGGTATTCCGTCTATCTATTCCATTTAATGTTGTATCAAAATTCAAACAATATATGTCTCTAAATATGTATGACCTAGAGTCTGATGGTAATAGAACCATCCCAGTGTCCGCATGGACTCATGTGATGTCCGATACTTCAGACCCCTATGAATTTTTAAAACATTTTGTTGCTCTTTATTTTAGTCATTTGAGTCCTGAACCTGTTGAACACAAAATGACATAGAGCCTCAGGGGTTTCAATTATCCAATCCCTTGTGATTATTTCTTTGGGGCTCACACTACTATAATTAGAGTACATGGTTTTAGTGGGGAACCTATTTTATTGCCTAAAGTCTTGACCCCTAGGGTCACATTTTTAGAGGTAGTTCATCAAGTGTCTGTTATAGACAATTATTATGGACACAAAAAGAGGAAAAAGAAGATGTATGATGTCCCCTGGACAAGAGAGAAGATAATAATTGAGATTAGGGGAACTGAGAATCTCCTGCTAAGAAAGTTGGCTGCCTATGGTTACCTAATTGTGGAAGATAAATGGAGATATGATTAAGATAGTTTCCTAGCTTCCTGGATTATCAACAACAAGGTTTCTACAAAAGTTGTTCATAAGGGATGCCCATTCTGGGAGGACAGAAGATCCCCAAAAGAGGATGACCATGCTTTCTATGTTGAATTGAGTGACCTACCATATGAGGGGCCCAGGTTTTGGGAAACTTTCTATGTGAAAGAGAGGGAATTTGATCCTAAAATGAAGATGCCCTAGGTCTAAGAAAAACATTGAAAAGCAAAGACTGGAGTATAGAGAAAATATAGGCTTACTGGAAATATAGGCAAGCAATCTCTGAATTTACCCACACATTTGGAAATGTTGAAACTGATGAGACATGGGAATCAATTTGGGATGAATGGCATCCATCACTAGTCTCAAGTCCTGATACAAGCAAAATTTAGAGAGGGGGAGAAGAAGCTGAGGAAGAAACAATGGAGGCTCAAGAAATTTAGGAAATAGGACAAGCATCATCTATAGAACTTAAAATTCCATGGCCTCAATATCTAAGCATCCTCAAGAAACAAAAGGGAATTGTATCATCATCATCTCTAGGGACCCATGTAGCTTTGACATATGGGGGTTCTAGAGAAGCACCCCAGCAACAAATAATAATTAATGTTGAAGAGGAAGACCCAGAAGAGGCATCTGGTAGGCCTCAGAAGATAAGAAGGATGATTCTACCAAAGGAAGAAGAGGAAGAAGTAGCATCATCTCAGCAACAACAAGCTCCAGTCATCTCATCTATGACTCAAGTAAGTACTTCTTCCCTCTTCTCTCCTATCTCTATTTCTTCTTATTTAGGAGTGGCATCCCCAAGTACCCAAGTTTCAACGTCTCCTGCCACTTCTGTTGTGCTTTCACAAACTTTTACTCCCATTGGCAGTGCACCGGCCATGTCCTCACAGGCCATAACCTTACCATTGTTTTCCCCATCCATGCCCAAGCAGGCCTTACCTCTAATTGACCCTAGTCAACTGATAACTGTTATTCCTTATGGCTTGCCTCAAGGTCACCCATTTGCTAGAGGATATATTTCATCCCCTCCTACTTTCCAAGCCCAAGCTGATATTGCTAGAAAGGCCAGAGAAGTCCGGATGGAAAAGAAAAGGAAGAAAGAGAACAAAAGCCCTATTGTGGCTTATATGAAGTCACTTTTTTACCCCATTCAACAGTCTTTGACTATCACACATCTATCTCCTAATGTGGTCAAACCAAATGAGTAGATGCAACCACAAGTTATGCAATGAATGCAGTAGCTATGGACATGTCCCTTTTTAGGCCATAAGACTAGGTAGAATTAATGAATGAAACTGCTATGACAGTTGCCACTAACTACCTGAAAGTGTTCAAAAGACTACAAAAAGTTGAAGCTAATTTGGCATAGGAAAAGGTTAATAGAAGTAACCTCACCTGGGAGATACAATACAAGATAAGTGAAATTGATAACTTGAATAAATAGTTGTAGATTACTGTTTCTCTACAAATTCATCAAACAATATAGGTCCAAGTTGTAGCCTTAAAGACTGAATTAGGATAGGAGAAAGTTGTTTCTGCTTTGAGGTAGGTGAAAGCCACTACAGAGAAAAGATATCAAGATAAGTTGCAAGAAGCAACACAATTGCAACATATAGTATTAAAGGAAGAGAACCTAAATAGTGCAGCCTAGGCATAGTACATGGCTGAGGAACAGAAGACAAAACAACTCACAATTGAGTTGGCAAAAAGACCACAGAATGTAGGAGTTTTAAATCTGGTTAAGGAGTTATTGTTACTAATTTTGTTCACACTAAAATTAGTTAGACCTAAGTGCAGTTGTTCAAAAGGAATAAAAGAAAACTTTGAAGTTATGCATTTTATGAATGATTGATATCTTGACAGAGCAGAAATGGACTTCAGTTGACAGGATAACCCATCAGTCTAATCAAGACTCATGAGTCATCATGACAAGAGAATAAGGTTTCCAAAGTATCAATCATTCAAGAAATATAGATGTTTTAACATGGTGTTATCTTTCAGGAGTTATAAGTCAGATTGGTTATTCATTTAATCACATTTGAAAGAAAGAAAGAAATTTGTTTAAACTATTTTTTCATGTCATGTTTTGAACATACATTCAATATATGTTACTTTATCCTATCCATTGATTGAAAATGGAATACACATACATCAAATGCATAAGATAAATAATTGATCATGTTTAAAAGAGGTGTTCAAATGTGTCCCACACAAGCTATGGGAGTAACTAGACTGAGCAATTTCAAACATGCAAGCTATACATTTGATTGATAAAAGAAATAAAATGAACACATGATAAAAATAAACATTCATTATTGCCTAAGCAAGAAGGTTGTTTTGATGATGTTGATCATTAGTCTTCACCTCTAGATCCTATCATCAGTTGAATCTACAAAAAAATGGGGACAATCCTGTTAGAGCTCCAGATGTTTAAAGTTATCACATGCTTTTATCAAGCAGATATATCAACTTATCACATCATGCATTTCATATAAAAGATCAGATCAGACATGTGCTACAAGCTAGAATAGCATAAAGAGAATCAATCAATATCATCAGGTATATTTTTTATGCTAACTTGTTTGTTCACTGTGTAGGTATAGGAAAAGTAATGTTGTTGATTTGAAGACATTAAAACATGTGGAGAAAATGTGGCTCCCACAAGGGTTGAGACCAACATGCTCAAAGTAATTCTATTATATACAGATATTCAAGTGAACTAACAAACAATAGTTTTACATCATGTTTTGGTTAAGCCACTAATCAAAGATCAATTGCAAGAGAAGAGGTATAGTTATATAGGATGGAGTAGCATTAAATAGATCAGGTATTTTACCACTTTTATTGTAAATGAGATGTAAAGTTGCTTTTCAATTCTTTAAGCAGCCATAGAAGGGCAAAATCAGTCATCAAGATGACTGTCGTATCAATATAAAAGCATGTTATCAGCTAAAGGGTAGTCATATATTCCAAAACTAGTCTTACACTTATGTGTAATGCCTTATTAATGGCCTTTTTACAAGCAACAATCAAGCAAGAGTAATAGGCTGAGGACATGGATCATTCATATGCCACAAGAATAGTTTGATAGTCAAAATGAAATAGAAACATCAAGACACTGAGACAATCATGTTTCTATAGAGATAAAACTAAAGAACTCATAGACAACAAAAGAGCATAGGCATTCATTATGTCATGGTATGCATTCATGGTATCAAGCATAAAGTCAAAAGAACAAATCCCAAACACTGGCATATGAGCTTTAGATCATCACTATAGTCATGGTACAAGTAATGTGTTCTACCACATGAACTAAAGACAATAAGAAAATGCAAAGTTCCAATGACAAAGGCAGAGTATAGGCACAATCACATTGCCAAATACAGGACAACAAGATAGTAGTCACCTGATTACTTCATATCTTGAGAATTACAAACTGGTTTGTCATGATTTGCTAATAGAAATTAGGAAAAATTTAGATGAAAGAACCCATTAAATTTTTTGAAAACCCAGTTTGTGGTTTGAGAGGAAACTACACTAGTCTGGGACCTTGTTGAATTGTAGCAAATGTAGTCTTTGAGCAATGTTATCATGCATCAAGACAATGAAAAGGGCATCATGAAGAGTTTTAAGATAAAGTGATGTCCATTGATACAAGGAGAATGTTGTCTCAATTAGAAATAACAAGTGTACAAAGAGTAGATGGAAGATACAGTATGAAAGTTACAAGATTAGATTAAGAGTTTTAGCCTAGCAACATACAAATGAGCAATCATATAGAGAAACACAAGGGACAATAATCACCTATTTTGAAGCATGAAAAAATAGTTATTAGCAAAAGATAGCAGCCACTAATATGAAAGGAAAAAGTAGTCTTCAAGTGAATAGCCGTATGTAGCTTTCACTCCAATAGTCAAGATGGTTATCTAGGCAATAAAATAAGACAAATATTTACCACTTTTGTTGTGAATGAGGTGTAAAATTACTTGTTAAAACTCTGTAATAGCATTTAGTATGGCTGTAACAACATTTACCACAGTGGAACTCATGCATAATAAGACAAAATGGTAGTATTTTCTTGTGGCCAGTGAGCTAGAAGAGTCACAGTCCAAGGTAGAATGCAAAGGTACAGCAAAACAACATGTTGACAGTCATATTTTTTGCATGAAAGATAGCCACATATATCAATTAAAACCCTCAAAGAAGCCAGAATGGGCCACAAAATCACTTACTAGCATGAAGAGCAAGGAAACAAGATAATAATTCTACTAAGAGTTTAAGGAGCCACATAGCCATAGGAGCTTCAGACAAAGAGGAAAACATCAACTTTTCCATGATTTTATTCTCAGAAGGAAGTGGCTTCTTCATGTTTTCTAACAGTGAAAGGCAACTTGTCTTCATTTTCATCATTGGAGAACTAGAACAAGGAAAATAACCCTCATTGTTTCAAAAGCATCTTGAATGATTCATTAGAAAGGGAGATACAAAAGAGGGATTTCTTTGTTTTTACAGTTTTTATCATAAAAATAAGATTCAATCTCATGAAAAGAGAGGGCTCACATAGAAGAGTAGTTTTCACTGTGTGTGTCAAGAGCACAACAAGATGAAACAAATTTGCTACACAGTCCATAGTGAGAAAAGAGGGATTTTTTTTACATTGTTCTCTAAGTGTCAGAGGAAGCAACAACAATATAGAGGAGGATGCTTACCAGTATGAGAACATTGACTTGCCAGTAAACTAGAGGATCTCCATGGTGGTGCTCTCAAAGCCTTCAAATCCCCGGTGGCACAAAGAGGAAGCCAACAAAGTAAAAAAAACAAAATATGCTCACTTTAGGGTTTAGAGACTCTCTTTACACATGAAGGAAGCCCTAAATTTTTTGAAACTTGAGCATTTTTTTAAAAGTCCTTTATAAATTTCAAGAGAAAATCATTAAAGACTAATCTTATAAGTCCATGGGAATACACTTTTCCAAATATTTAAGGTCAAATCTCTTCATCATGAGGATGAGAGGTGTTAGAGGAAAATCAAAAGAATGATTAAACACAATGACCTTTTAGTTTGTTTTTTTCCCAATGTCAAAATGTTAAATAACTAGAAAACATGCTGAGCCCATGGGATATGAGGCTTTTTACATTAGAGAATATATTTGAGGGATTTTTATAAGCCAAGAGAGAAAAAGGTATTATTATGAGCCTTGTTATATTTGACAAGGTAATTAGAGTGATAAGGGTATAATTTTCCCTTAGGCATTTTGGCATGCAAATAGATGTATTTTTCTCACAAGGAGTCATAAGAAGATTGTATTTTTCTCTAAGTCCCATTTTTTCTTAAATCATGCAAATTAGGCATGTGTATTTGGAGTGATAAGGAGTTTTATTTTTTCATGCATGATTTTACAAATAAATTAATTGTAAATAAATAATAAAGTAATATTTTTCAAATTACTTTATTATTTTTAAAAAATTGTAAAATTAAAATAAGTAGAAGTTGTAACCAATAATAGAGTAATTATTTTAATTACTTTAATATTTATTCAAAATCAATTTTGCAAAAGCAAAATCATGCAAATTGATAAAGCTGAGTTAACTAGGCCATCTAGGGGCTTCTTGAATGATTTGAGGAGCAATTTAAGGGATCTTGGTCAATTTCTTGGTCAAGCATGTGGAGAGGACCAAATTGGAGCTATTTTTTCTCAATTTATGGCAGTTTGAGCCCTTATTTTTAGGGATTTTTGTGGTTGCTCATGGGTCACTTTGGAGTAATTATTTTTAGAGGCAGTTAGCTGCAGTTCTTTTTTGCATGCCTCTTAGTGAGAGCAAAGCTATATATTGTAAAGAAAAACTTGCTTTTGTTAGTTCTTGTCTTTTTTCTCTTTTATACTTTGGGGAGAGAAGAAGGTTTTGTAGCTCACTTTTTGATAGTTTTATAGAGAAATCACAACAGGTTACAAGTTAATTTCTTTCTGATCATGCAATTTTTGTTTGTTCTTTAGAATCAAGTATTTACCTTCCCATTTAATGCAAATTATATGAAGTGATTTGATGAAGTTTTAATGTGTTTGATTACCAAAACCTTTTAAGCTATTGTCTCACTATTGCTTGCAGCATTAAGGATATCGTTATTATAGGTCTTAGGTTGTGTTCAAGAAAGTTATCCTTTTTATGTTGTAAAAAAAATCCCTTTTCCTTCATAGAAAGCTTATTTTCAAGTCTTCCTTAGAAATACTTTTGTGATATTCATGCCAAGATTGGATTGTGTGAGTCATATTTCTAAGTTATATTGTGAACTAGATTGCATATTTTTTATCCATATTAGGTGCATCACTGAATTTTGCAGTTTCATTTCCTTATAGTTTCCTTCTTCCCCTTTTCCAAAATAGAAAAACATACATTCCAATATAATATTTTAAGGGAACCAACCCACAATTTGGAGGTCTAATTTCATTATAGGTTACCCACAACCTGAAATTAGTCCCATGTTACCTAGAATTGCAGAGGTTTTTGAGCCTTGCATGCGGGTGCAACTCCTAGTGATAACAGTTTTTGGCATGCTTGGTGGGACTTTGAACTGATTTTTAGTTCAAAAAGGAACTTATCAGTTTGCTATTTTGGTATGAATAGTAGATTTATTAGTCTTTTTAGATGTTTATTTCAAGGACTTGGTGACTCTAATCTTTTGGTTTTATAGATTAGATTTTGTAGCCCATGAGATATATCACAAGATCAAGTTTGAGTTGTTTTCCAGCCCCTTAAATGATTAAGTATGTCTACCTTTCATGGAAACATGTCATATCATCCATCATATCATGAAAATACTACCAATCTTTCATCTTATTAGCCATATCAAATCAGCCATGCTGCTGGTTTTAACCCAAATTCTATGGTTTTTCAAGGAAACAAGCATGCATAGTACTCTTACCTCCCACCCACCATGCTCAACCTTCATATCAGCAATTACATGTTGAAAATCAGTCCCAAGGGGTTGAAGATATAAAGAATACCATTAATGAAATGAAAAACACTTTTCTATAAATCACAAAGTAGATTGAGGAGCTCAAGAGGCAACAAGAATATGAGTAGCAGCAGGAGGAACTAGATGATCAGGCCTATCTTCATGAACAAGAATTAGAGGCACAAAGGATATAGTTTCAAGAAAGTCTTAGGAGGGACATAGCAACCAAAGAAGCTCAGATGAAGTATTTGCTTGCACAAGTACAAAGGCAAGCTATCCAGACAGTTGCATTCATCCCAGAGTAGCTTGTTCAAAATGAGGTTAGTAGGTATCAAGTTTCAAGTTTCAAAAATTCTAATTTTGCTCAAGAATCTAGTTGCATTCAAAATTAGTCTATTAGTCCTCAATATCAGTCACATCAAGTCCCTGAATCAAACCATCAAGCTTTTGAACAAGTATGCCAGCCTTCTTGGACCAAGCATCCTAATTACAAAATGCCAAATCTTGTAAAGGCTATCCCTTCCATACCAATCCAAGATCAGGAAGAGTAAAAGGTAGTAGTTTCTAAGCCTATCAAGATTCCAAGTTTCAACCTAGCAGCTAACATTTTTTGCAGTCCTTCTTGTCCCACCAAATTAGAAAAATCAGATGTGGAGCAAGAGGTTGCTGTTGTTTTTTATGTGTCCCTAGTTGAAAATGAGCATAATGCCTATGAAGAGGATGTTGGTTCAGATTTGGTACTCAATCCTTTACATTTTGAATCATTTGAAAATTTTTCTGATGTTGTTTACAAGATTAATGAAAGCAGGATGTAGATATTGGAAGGGCAAAATCTTCAATTCCAAGGATGCCCAAGTTTCATTGGAGAAAGCCCATTGTGAAGAGGAGAAATTGGTTTCTTTGTTTGATCAACTACCTAGTTTGATTGAACCAAATGAAGAAAGCATACCAATAGCAGCTTTAGAATAGTAGGAAGACATCAAACAACATGAAAAGTTGCTAATCAAAGCTAAGCAGTCTGACAATCTGATATTGGATCAAGTAGAAGAGTGTACAGGTAAATCTATCATGCAACTTACACAGCTGGTTGAGAGCTATTATGAGGTAATAAATAGTCCTCCTTTACCAAAATTTCAAGAGGAATGTGGTGATATCTCATTTTGGGATGATCTTGAGTTCTTTGGGTCAAATCTAGATGGCAAACAAGGTCAGGTTGAACATGTTTTTGTGAAAGAAATAAAGATTAAATCTCATAAGATAACTGACTTATTTAATGAACCTCCTAAATCTATGATATAACTCATTTGGATTCAATGCAAGATTGTAAGTTTGATGAGAACATGTTTTTAGGCATCATAGAAATCATTTGTTCTAACATTGATGATCAGATAATGTTAGATGAACCAACAATATGTCATCATCAGGATAAGATCAAAGAGTCAATCTTTTCTTCATTTCATTCATATGAGCTATTTTTTCAAAGCAGGCTGAGATTACAGGTGAAAACAAGATAGCAAATCGAAATCAAGATATCAGAAGTATTAGCCAAAGATTCATCATTGCAAGAGGGTGTCCAATCAAGGATATAGCTGACCAAGAGTTAAAAATGGAGAAACAAATTTCTGTTGTACGAAACAAATTACAGATTTAAAACAACAGAATGAGGTCATTTATTCACCTCATAACAATAGTATCAATTACCAGGTTTGGTTAATCAATAAGCTTGTTTTCATTCTTCAGAATATTTTGCAGCATTCTCTAAAGTATGTCCCTATGAATCATGTTATGTTAGTAGCCAAAAGCTTTGCAGAACATCCTTTCTTATGCAGAAAGGGACATTATTTTAATGAAATAGTTAATGGATTTGTTTGACCAGAACCTTTAGCTGGTTAGAGTAGGGTAGAGTAGATTTTCAGTTCAGTATTTTGTTTCCAAGAAGTATTTTTGCACATGTTGCTAATTTTATTTTAAGCAAGTCAGTTTAGTTTTAGTTTTTAGTTTTGTTGCTGCTATAGTGTTTCAGTCAGTTTTGATTTGCAGAAATTTTTCAAGGTTCAGGGCAGAAAAGACTCTATGCCCAATGGAGTTACATAGGCTACTAGTTCTAAGTTTTTTGGTAGGAAAACACCCCTGAGAGGTTGCCAGAAATGTTACTAATTTTTGTTCACACTTAAATTAGTTAGACCTAAGTGCAGTTGTTCAAAAGGAATAAAAGAAAACTTTAAAGTTATGCATTTTATGAATGGTTGATATCTTGACAGAGTAGAAATGGACTTTAGTTGACAGGATAACCCATCAGTTGAATCAAGACTGATGAGCCATAATGACAAGAGAATAAGTTTGCCAAAGTATCAATCATTCAAGAAATGCAGTTGTTTTAACAAGGTGTTATCTTTCAGGAGTTATAACTCAAATTGGTTATTCACTCAATCACATTTGAAAGAAATAAATAAAGATATTTGTTTAAACTATTTTTTCATGTGATGTTTTGAACATACATTCAATATCTGTTACTTTATCCTATGCATTGATTGAAAAATAATTACACATACATCAAATGCATAAGATAAATTAATTGATCATGTTTAAAAGAGGTGTTTAGATGTGTGCCACACAAGCTGTGGGAGTAACTATACTGAGAAATTGCAGACATGCAAGATATACATCTAATTGATAAAAGAAATAAAATGAACACATGATAAAAATAAACATTCATCATTGCCTAAGTAAGAAGGTTGTTTTGTTGATGCTGATCTTCAGTCTTCACCTCTAGCTCCTATCATCAATTAAATCTACAAAAAATTGGGGACAATCATGTTAGAGCTTTGGTTGATTAAAGTTATCATATGCTTTTATCAAGTAGATATATCAACTTATCACATCATGCATTTCATATGAAAGATCAGATCAGACATGTGCTACAAGCTAGAATATTATGAAGAGAATCAATCAATATCATCAGGTATAATTTTTATGCTAACTTATTTGTTCACTGTGCAGGTATAGGAAAAGTAATGTTGCTGATTTGAAGACATTAAAGCATGTGGAGAAAATGTGGCTCCCACAAGGGTTGAGCCCATCATGCTCAAAGTAATCCATTATATACAAATATTCAAGTGAACTAACAAATAGCAATTTTACATCATGTTCTGGTTGTTGCACTCATCAAAGATCAATTGCAAGAGAAGAGGTATAGTTATATAGGATGGAATAGCATTAAATAGATCAGATATTTTACCACTTTTATTGTAAATGAGATGTAAAGTTGCTTTTCAATTCATTAAGCAGCCATAGAAGGGCAAAATCAGTCATTAAGATGACTATCCTATCAATTTAAAAGCATGTTATCAGCTAAAGGGCAGTCATATATTCCTAAACCAGTCTTACACTTATGTGTAATGCCTTATCAATTGCCTTTTTACAAGCAACAATCAAGCAAGAGTAATACGCTGAGGACATGGATCATACATATTCCAAAAGAATAGTTTGATAGTCACAATGAAATAGTAGCATCAAGAGACTGATACAATCATGTTTCTACAAAGATAAAACTGAAGAGCTCGTAGATAGCAAAAGAGCATAGGCATTCATTATGTCATGGTATGCATTCATGGTATCAAGCATAAAGTCAAAAGAACAAATCCCAAACACTGGCATATGAGATTTAGATCATCAATATAGTCATGGTACAAGTAATGTATTCTACCACATGAACTAAAGACAATGAGCAAATGCAAAGTTCCAGTGACAAAGGTAGAGTATAGGCACAGTCACATTGCCAAATATAGGACAGCATGACAACAGTCACGTGATTACATCATATCTTGAGAATTACAAACTAGTTTTTTGTTCTTTTTTGATAGAAATTAGGAAACATTTAGATGAAAGAACCCATTAAATTTTATGAAAACCCAGTTTGTGGCTTGAGAGGAAACTTCACCAGTCTGGGACCTTGTTGAATTGTAACAAATGCAATCTTTGAGCAATGTTATCATGCATCAAGACAATGAAATAGGCATCATGCAGATTTTTAAGATAAAGTGATGTCCTTTGATACAAGGAGAATGTTGTCTCAATTAGCAATAACAAGTGTACAAAGAGAAGATGGAAGATACAGTATGAAAGTTACAAGATCAACTTAAGTGTTTCAGCCTGGCAACATACAAATGAACAGTCATATAGAGCAACACAAGGGATAACAGTCACCTATTTTGAAGCATGAAAAAATAGCCACTAGAAAAACATAGCAGCCATTAATATGAAAGGAATAAGCAGTCTTCAAGTGAATAGCCGTATGTAGATTTCACTCCAAGAGTCAAGATGTTTAGCTGGGCAATAAAATAAGACAAATATTTACCACTTTTGTTGTGAATGAGGTGTAAAATTACTTGCTAAAACTCTGTAACATCATTTACTATGGCTATAATAGCATTTACCACAATGGAACTCATGCCTAATAATACAAAATGGTAATATTTTCTTGTGTGCAATGAGCTAGAAGAGTCACAGTCCAAGGTAGAATGCAAAGGTGCAACAAAACAACATGTTGATAGTCATATTTTTGGCATGAAAGATAGCCACATCTATCAATTAAAACCCTCAAAGAAGCCAGAATGGGCCACAAAATCACTTACTAGCATGAAGAGCAAAGAAAAGAGATAATAATTCTACTAAGAGTTTAAGTAGCCACATAGCCATAGGAGCTTCAAACAAAGAGGAAAACAACAACTTTTCCATGATGTTATTCTCAAAAGGAAGTAGCTTCTTCATGTTTTCTAATAGTAAAAGGCAACTTGTCTTTATTTTCATCATTGGAGAACTAGAACAAGGAAAATATCCCTCATTGTTTCAAAAGCATGTTGAATGATTCATCATAAAGGGAGATACAAAAGAGGGATTTCTTTTTTTTACAGTTTTTATCTGAAAAATAAGATTCAATCTCATGAAAAGAGAGGGCTCACATAGAAGAGCAAGTTTCACTGCGTGTGTCAAGAGCACAACAAGATGAAACAAACTTGCTACACAGTCCATAAGGACAAAAGAGGGATTTTTTTTACAGTGTTCTCTAAGTGTCAGAGGAACCAACAACAATATAGAGGAGGATGCTTACTAGTATGAGAACATTGACTTGTGAGTAAACCAAAGGATCTCCATGGCGGTGCTCTCAAAACCTTCAAATCCCTGGCAGTGCAGAGAGGAAGCCAGGAAAGTAAAAAACAAAAAATATGCTCAACTTAGGGTTCAAAGAGTCTCTTCACACATGAAGGAAACCCTAAATGTTTTGAAACTCGAGCATTTTTTTTTTAAAGTCCTTAATGAATTTTAAGAGAAAATCATTGAAGACTAATCTTATAAGTCCATGAGAATACACTTTTCCAAATGTTTAAAGTCAAAACCCTTCATCATGAGGCCGAGAGGTGTTAGAGGAAAATTAAAAGAATGATTAAATACAATGACCTTTTATTTTTTTTCCCAATGTCAAAATGTTAAATAACTAAGAAAACATGGTGCACCTGTGGGATATGAGGCTTTTTGCATCAGAGAATATATTTGAGGGTGTTTTATAAGCCAAGAGAGAAAAAGGTATTATTATGAGCCTTGTTATATTTGACAAGGTAATTGGAGTGATAAGGGTATAATTTTCCCTTAGGGCATTTTGGCATGCAAATGGATGTATTTTTCTCACAAGGAGCCATAAGGAGATTGTATTTTTCTCTAAGTCCTATTTTTGCTCAAATCATGCAAATTAGGCATGTCTATTTGGAGTGGTAAGGAGTTTTATTTTTTCATGCATGATTTTACAAATAAATTAATTGTAAATAAATAATAAAGTAATATTTTTCAAATTACTTTATTATTTTTCACAAATTGTAAAATCAAAATAAGTAGAAGTTGTAACCAATAATAGAGTAATTATTTTAATTACTTTATTATTTACTCACAATCAATTTTGCAAAAGCAAAATCATGCAAATTGATAAAGTTGAGTTAACTAGGCCATATATGGGCTTCTTGCATGATTTGAGGAGCAATTTAAGGGATCTTGGTCAACTTCTTGGTCAAGCATGTGGAGAGGACCAAATTGGAACTATTTTTGCTCAATTTGTGGCAGTTTGAGCCCTTATTTTTAGGGATTTTTTAGGTTGCTCGTGGATCACTTTGGAGTGTTTATTTTTAGAGGCAGTTCTTTTTTGCATGCCTCTTAGTAAGAGCAAAGCTATATATTCTAAAGCAAAACTTGATTTTGCTAGTTCTTGCCTTTTTGTTCTTTTATACTTTGGAGAGAGAAGAAGGTTTTGTAGCTCACTTTTTGATAGTTTTATAGAGAAATCAGAGTAGGTTACAACTTAATTTCTTTGTGTTTATGCAATTTTCCTTTGTTCTTTGGAATCAAGTATTTACCTTCCCATTTAATGCAAATTGTAAGAAGTGATTTGATGAAGTTTTAATGTGTTTGATTACCAAAACCTTTTAAACTATTATCTCACTATTGCTTACAACATTAAGCATATTGTTATTACAAGTCTTAGGTTGTGTTCAAGAAAGTTATCCTTTTTATGTTGTAAAAAAAATCCCTTTTCCTTCATAGAAAGCTTATTTTCAAGCCTTCCTTAGAAATAATTTTGTGATATTCGTGCCAAGATTGGATTATGTGAGTCAGATTTCTGAGTTATATTGTGAACTAGATTGCATATTTTTTATCCATATTATGTGCATCACCAAATTTTACAATTTGATTTCCTTATAGTTTCCTTCTTCCCCTTTTCCAAAACAGAAAAACATACATTCCAATAGAATATTGTAAGGGAACTAGCCCACAATCTGGAGGTCTAATTTCATTATAGGGCACCCACAACCTGAAATTAGTCCCATGTTACATGTAATTGCAGAGTTTTTCCAGCCTTGCATGTGGGTGCAATTCCCAGTGATAAACCATTATATGTTTTAGTATGGAAAAGAATCTTTGAGGAGATTACATAGCTCAAGCCATCTCTCACCTTCTTAATGAATGCCCAGCAGTTGTGTGAGAAGGTAGAATCTTATGTGCAAGCAACATTATCTATTGTTTCATTAAGAGTTTATGATTCTTAGCTTCTATTGTAGACATTATATGATACAACTGATGAGACACTATCTGCAGCTGGTATGAATGATAGAATGATTGCTGCTAAAAAGGTGAATGAAGTTTTGAGTTGTAATTCTGCTACTATGAATTGTAAAGAGCTCCTGGATATAGTAAAGGAAGGAGTGAAAAATATGGAGAAGCACATTGAAGATTTGGTGTAATTAGGTCTGTCTTCACCTTTCCCTAACAATAACACAATATTGATGATAGATGAAATAAAAGCTCTTCTTTTGACAAAATAGAATGATCAGACTATTTTCTAGGGTCTGAGTGATTCATCTACTCTGGGAGAGGTCGAAGCTATCTTGGTGCCAATGGCTTAACTGGAGTTTCAATTAAAAGCTGTGGTCCAAATTTTGCAGTCATTTTCTCATAAAGATATTATCAATCTAGATTTTTCTTTTCAAGATTTGCAGAGTAGACAAGGGCTATCAAATTCAGAGTGGTCTTTGTACCAGACTGCATTACAAAATTTGTAATTGAAGTTTTTATTGACTGTGGTAGTGTCTTTTTGTTTCTCTTTTTGGAGTTCTTTCTAAGTAGGCTCAGAAGTCCTAGTAGTCACCAAGAATTGTAGAGCTAAAACTCTACATTTTGTTTCAGCTATGTTGATACAATATATATTTCCAGTTACAGTATATTTCAACAGCTATATATTTGTGGCTATAGTATTTCAGGATATTTTCTAGTTGTTGTTTCCTTTGCTAAGTTTCCCATGCACGGATTGTGCCATGTGTCTTTCCCTTATGAAGCAACAATATTAAGTAGACATTTCCGCGTGTTTATTTCCTTTCAGTTGATGCAGCGGAGTATGCCACGTAGCTATAGCAGTGTTCTTTTGTTATATTTTCATACTTGCTATGGGCTTCGCCACGTGTTGATACTGGAGGCAGTTTCTAAAGTTTCTTTTTATGCTGCTTATTAGCAGGTGTTGCCATGTGTCTTTTTGAGCTTTTAACAGAGGCCACCATGTGGATTTTATTTTGTTAAGGCTTGTTAGTACTAATGTATATGGTGGGCCATAGTTTTAAGATAGTTTATTACTTGTTGCAGACAGCATCACGTGGTGATAGTGGAGGAAGGAACTTTTTTAATTTTGATGCTATCAAGTTAAGGAGTTATGATTTTTAGTTGCACCAGAGTGTGACAAGTGTCAGAGGCTGTGGGATCCTTCAGAGTCTTTTCATAAGCTACTTCTTATGTCAGAAGCTACCGTGTGTCTAATATTGTTTCAAGTGGATCGTGCTATGTGTCCCAGTTTTATTTCTCTGTGCAGATAGTAAGAGCCATGATACAGTGGGTCCCATAATAATATCTCAATCTATAAGTCAAGTAGAGGGTGACAGATGTCAAAGTGACAAGTTGCTAGGGCATAAAGATAAAGTTTTAAGTGTTCAGCAGAGAGAGACACGTATCAATTCCAAGATCTAGCAGATGGCGACAAGTGGTGCTTTTCTATGTGTTTCATTTTGAATGTAAAGGAATTATAAGTAAAGTGACCAGTGCCATGTGTTACATCTTTGAATTTTTAGAGCCCACAAGTGTTGCCATGTGTCTTAATGGAAATGCAGTTAAAGTGCCACATATTTTGTTCCTTAGCCAATGAGCGTGCGGGAAAGAATAGTTACAGATTCAGAAGACCTCAATGGCTGAGGACTCCCCATTAGCTCCAGTTCCATTTTGACATTGAAGATTTGGGTTGTTATAGGTGATTTTGGGCCAATTCTGTGGCTATATATATGCAGAAAATGTAAAAAAGTATTTTTTAATTAAGAAGATATCAAGAATTAAGTAGAAAATTCAGAGATTTTGCTATGACCAGACTGTATCATTTGCCTTAATTTTGTTATTTCTAATAAGAAGGTTAATATACATGTGCATGTTATTGTGCCTCTTATGTTTGTTGGAATATTAATGAAAGGAACTCTGTTCTGTGCCTTGCTGATATTATCTATGTCTTTCCATAAATTGTCTAAGTTTAGCCTTTGATCTTATTCATTCAATCTATTTATATTAATCATGCAATATTTGCTCTTTAATATAGATGTATCTTAAGGATTGGTTCATTGTGCTAATTAAAGGATCGCCATAGGTTTAGATTTGCTTATTGTATCTGTAATCATGTTTCTTTCCCTTCCCTTTACTCAAAACCCTATTAAATAGGAAGAGCCAACTTCTTTAAAATCTGGAGGTTGTTTCAAGTAGCAAGTCCCACATTCTTGAAACTTCCCATGTTGTTGTTGGAACTTGTACAATTTTAACCATCAATAGTAAACATGAATACAAAATGGGAAAATAAAAGAAAATCCTATGGACTGTTTGCTAAATCATCTCAGAGTTGAGACCTTTTAGAATTCAATGATTGTAGAATAAATATGAAATGAATTTAATCATACATCAGAGACTCAACAAATCAGTCAACGGGAAGAATGAATCATCCATTTTCATCATAGGCAGATTTAAGGATCAAAGAAATAGTTTAAAAGAATTAGTGGAACCTAGACTCCCTTGCTTGTATGACTGCATATGGAAATTGTTCCCCAAACCATCCAGTCAACCTCTCCTTTGCTCTAAAACCTGCAATTTGCTCCTTTTCCCAATCTCCCCAATGCAGAGTGATTTCCCCCTATTTCTTCCAAATCCTTCCTCCACCTTCATAGGGGCTTGACACATGATCCAATGCCTCTCTTTCCATGAATCAAATCAATTTGCAATTTTTATTATATTTATACAACTATGATGTTCTTTTAAACTGTTAAATTCTATTTAATTAAATTTATACAACTTATAATTTAATTTTACAACCATTCAATATGATTTTATTTTATTTATTTTAGTATTACTATATATATATATTACTATTTATAACTTTTATTTTATAATGTTTGAGTCAACAATATACTTCTTTATGCATTATATGTATTTATTTATTTTTATATTAGTTTTATCAATTACAACCAATTAAATTATTTATTGTTGATAAACAACTCATAATAATTTCCTATCAAATTTATTTACCTTTGATTACTTATTTGCTTTAATTTATCAAATATGTCCACTTGACTTAATAGTTTTATTTCAATGCAATAAACTAGATCATTAATCAAATGATTACAACCTATTCAATCTAATGTGGAGTAATACCTAACTGCTTAACAAAATCAACAAGCGAGACCACCACAATGGAGATAAACTGTCATACCGTACTGACGACACCAACTGGAACAAATTGACTATTCATCCTCTTCAAGGATGATGGACACTAGGGATCCTTATGTTAACTCCATTCAACTGGTTTCCATTGGATCAGGCACGCTCAAACCTACAAATTTAGGTGGAGTCGATGCCAGATACCTGTAACCTGCAACAAACAACATGGTTGGAGAAGCATATATATGTAATCATGTAGTCATACACTCAGTGAATGGAAGTTGCAGTGTGGTAGGGTACTTAAACATGAGTAATGTAACACTATTCCATTCACATAAACAAATCAATACATAACTTCATTACACATTATTTTTTATTACTTATCAATAGAATAGAATAATCAATTACATACGATCTAATACATCCATTACCAATAATGCATCATAATCATGATCAGGTAACACACAAAACTCAAAATTAAATTAATCTATAACATTTAATATGCCCATCAAACTTTGAAAACATAAAATATCAATAATCAAACATCATCATAATAATAGGTCCATAGTCAACTAGCATAATAATACAGAGTCCATCATCCAACACAATGTCATAATGTCCAATCCTACTAGGATAACCATCAGTCTAACAGAAGGCAAGGTGAGGGGCACTACAACATCAATCTCACCAAGATAGGCATGTCTGAATAATCTCTGGCATAGGTTTTTAGCCTTTAGCTTCGGCACACCTCTACACAATGCTAATGCCAAAAACATCGCCAGGGTATCTGTATTGACCCAGTGCCTATAGTATCACCACATGAATTCCTGTCCCAAGACCTCCTTCATGGCATACAAGACCAACTCATGCTTCATAGAGAGAACCACCTATAGCCTCTTATTCAAGACCCCTCCAAAGAAAGAAACCATTGACATCATCATCTCGAAACATATCAGTGTATCTATGACTCCAGGAACGTCTACCTCCAACTAAAAAAGAAATGTTGTCTATCTGACTGTCTTCGGCTACATATACCCTCTTGCCTGACTCTTTCCTTAATTGTATCTTAAATGTCCCTGGCTTATCGCACGGGTTGCCACTGCCGAAACTAAACATCCTCCCTAGATCTTTTTTCAAGAAATGACGTTCATACGCCTTGAGTGTACTAGTTCCTCCCAACGCAAGAACTACTTTAGATACACTCATAATTATACCAAATTCCATGCAGCTCCATGCTTGATACAATTGATTTCTTCGTATGGGCATGATATATCCCTTTACTACCGAGATCTTCTTGCTTTATTAAACTTGACACCATACTTCCATCGTAAGGCATCACTGATAGCCACAATCCTTCCCAGTACATCCACCTCATCTAGCCTATCGCCACTTAACTCCATGATGATTCTCTACTTAGATGGTAACTCTCAGCACTTGTGGACCTCTAATTGCCACCTCTTTTGCTAGTTCACCCACCAAGGTGTTACCTTCCTGGTACATATGACTGATCTAAAACTCTGAGAAGGTGTTAATGAGCCTCCAAATGGGGAGAAGCCACCTCCATAGCAACCAATTAGGCATGAAGTTAGTTCTAATTGCATTCACTATTTAGAGTGAATCCCCCTCTAAATGCAGCTTTGACACCCCCAATGCTTTTCCCATCTCCATTCAACATAGGGCAGCTCTGAATTCAGCAACATTGTTGGTGGCCTACCCAATGGATATTGCCCTCTGATCTAACACTTCCCCCTTTGAATTCCTTGCCACAAAACTAATTCCTGCTCGGCCTGGATTTCCAATAGAGGCTCCATCGAACTTTACCTTGATCCATCCCTCTTCCGACTTCTGCCACACTGTCCTCCTTCAAATTTCATCTTTCTAAACTATGCAAGAAGATGCTACCACTGAGGGGGTGCCTAGCCCCATGAATCTATTTGTCAGCTCAACATCCCTTTTGTTAAAGATATTCTTTGAATTAGGTTTCCTTTTGGCCACTGAATTAACTAGCTCAACTATTGCCCCCTCAATTCTCCTTACCAAAATTTCCCTGCCCATAGCTTGATCCTTGAATGTTCTTCTATTTATTTCTTTCCACAATTCATAGAAAACCATGGAGGGCATGATTTGGCAAATGCTAATAAAAACACCTTTGTTATTCTTCCCTGGCCAGGCAATCATCCATTCATGCAAGTTTTGGGATAAGGGGGTCTAGAAATCTAGTTTCCTTAAGACATATTTCCAGCAATATTCATAGTGTGGACATAACAACAAAAGATGGTAAACATTCTCTGGGTTCCTTTTGCATAGAATATATCTATTAGGTCCCCTAAAACCTAGCATCTCCAATCTAACCTATGTAAGGATTTTGTTCTAAGTGGCAAGCTAGAGAAATACCCTTACCTTTCATAAGACATCTTTACCCCAAAAGAGGTATTTCGGCCACTGTTGTGCTGGTTCCATCCTTTCTTTGATCATATATCCTATTTTGACCTTATAATCTCCATTTTCTGATGTGTCCAGTATCTTCCTCTCCCGTAGAATAAAGATAAGTGTGATTCTCTAAGCCTCTCGGGCATTGAGCTCATTTGGGTATTTCCAAACCCACTGATCCACACCATCTGTTCTACTCCTGTATTTGTAGTCACACACTCTAGAGCCCCACACTCTGGTTGTTTCTTCCCAGATTTCTTCCAATTGAGGGGTATCACTCAGTTTAGAATGTCCAGTCCATGAATATTGCCAAAAAGAGGCATTCTAGCAATTGTACACATCCCACGTGACATGCTTAGTTATAATGTCTCTGCTTTCATAGATAAAATTCCAAATGGCAGAACCCCTTGGAGGATCTAAGGTTTTCACTATACTAACTAGGTCTTCTAAATCCAAGTACTTTCTCCTCAGTATTCTAACCTATTTTTGATTGTCCATGCACATCATCCAAACCAATTTTGTCCCCATTGCTAGGTTCATGATCTTCAGTTGCCTAATTCCAACACCCCTACCTACTGCGGCTTAGACATATTATCCCAAGCTAGTAGAGGAATCTTATTCATGTCATTTGGTCCATTCTAAAAGAACTTATGAATGATTTTATTAAGTTGGTCTTCTATGCTAGTAGGAAGCTTCATAGAGGAATTGAGTAAACTAGAATTGCTGCTAGAACTACTCTTATCATAAGTAGCCTCCTAGCAGAAGTTAGCCATTTGTCCTTCCATAATTCCATCCTCTTCTTACAACTATCTACAAGTTTGTCCCAAAAGCTCTTCTTATTGCCCCCTGTAAACAAAGGCAGGCCCAAAAATCTCCCTGGAAAACTGGCCATTCTCACTCCCAAGATTCTAATTAAATCCCGCTATGACCTAGGTTGCACATTCAGGAAGTATACTTCTAAATTTCTCCAATTGACTGCTTGTCCCAAGGCTCTAATATACCCATCCAACAAGTCCCTGATTCTCCTAGCCTTAGTTCTAGTGGCTTACCTGAATAGAATGGTGTCATTGACAAACTATTGGTGAGTGCACAACCCAACCCTTGGGGCTACTTTGATTCCTTTCCATGATCCATCCAACCTAGCCCAACAAATTCTCTAACCTAATGCCTCTACCATAATAATGAATAGGAAGGGGGATAAAGGGTCCCCATGCATTATGCTTTGCGAAGAACTGAAGAACCCTTGAGCTACCCCATTAACCAAAATTGAAAATCTTGGAGTACCTATGCAACTTTTTATCCATTCTACCCATTTACTATCAAAGCCAAATCTAATCAATACTTCTGCCAGAAATTGTCTATCCACACGATCGAAGGCCTTTAAGATATCTAACTTTAGTATCATACTTGGTAACATGACTTTCCTTGCTATATGTATGGTCTCATGAGCCACTATTATACCTTCCACTATAGACCTGCCTTGAATGAAACCAATCTACTCTTCAGAAATGACCTTATCAATCACTGCCTTGAGCCTATAGAGCCAAACTCTATATTTTGTTTTTGCTTAGTTGTGGCTCAGTGTTTCTTGTTTTCCTATTGCTATATGTTTCTTATGCACAGAATGCACCATGTGTCACATGCGGAGTGCTAACCCACATTGTAGCTATGTGTAATATCTAGTGTCTAAGATACCTATCACATGTTTGCTTCATATTCTTGTGTGCGGGTGGCACCACGTGTCCTTGGCTGTGTATCTTTCTACTAAGTTTCAATTTTTGTGCAGATGCTGCCACGTGCTGCATGTGGAGGCTAGGTTTTTTTCATTGTTGAAGCTACAGAGTTTGCCACATATAAGTTTCTTAGGAGTTTTAGTTGAAGCGAAGTGTGACAAGTGTCGTCTCCGTGGGATTTCAAGAGACTCTTTTTGATAAGCTATGGGAATCGTCAGAGGGTTCCACATCT